>CAVLGL010000079.1:27227500-28697500 GCA_963668995.1 Parnassius mnemosyne | reverse complement strand
TCTGTGAAAGTAAATTTTATCACGCACGGTTTCCTTACCTTTATTGCTTTTTCGAGAAGCAAAAAATAAATCAGACAATATTTTTTTCAATCGGAAATATGTACAATGATAATAGTTGTTATTCTAACCAACAATACACCAACACAGACTCAAATTTATTAATATATCTACCTCGCACAATATTCAAATCGATAAGGAGAACTGTTTCTCATCGATATTATGGTATTATGTATTCGACAAAAGTGCCGGAATCTCAAAGAATCGTTTATTAATTAAATTTGATGGCCTAGAAGCCATAGCATATTATTCAAGTGAATCGAAATCAGGTACTTGATATTTAGGATAGTTTAATGATGACAGCAATATCCACTCCACACGACGGACCTGGGCCCGATGAAATTTTAAGCATTGTCGTTTAGTGAAGTACTGCACGTTGTTGTAGGACGCTCAGTTTTTGGCCGCTAGTTTTGCATTGAATTCTATAATATTTATCACCAAAAACCAGCGTAAAATAGCAGCTTAATGCTGCTGTGTTTCGTATGGTGAGTGTAGAGAACCGAAGACCCTTTTTACTGGCAAAGAGGCATTCCATCTTAGTCCTCACGGGTGACAACGCATCTGCATCTTGAGTCTTTATTGAGGATAGATGTAGATGTATATGTGTCACAGTAAGCACTTACCATCAGGTGGACTGTGTGCTCTTTTGTCACCCTATCATATAAAAAAAAACTATTCTCAAGGCGATTCTAAGACAAATGATACTAAGAAATGCTTTATCACCTGCATTTCAGAGAAATCAGCTTGCGGTGTCGCTACATTCTAATGTTGATTTAAGAAATATAACTGAGTATTATAAGTTTTCACCCTTAAATTTGACGTATATCCTTTCGCAACATTTTTTTTTATTTACGTTAATGAATCCCATTTAAAAACTTATATTACTTTTCCTACATACGTTGCTTCTATGTACATATTTAAAAAACATTTATATCCAGTAAAAAGTAATTGTAAAATTATGTCGAATAACAAAAGGTTACCTGAAAATTAATTCATAGAAATCATAGAACTCCTAAATGTACTAAATACTGTGTAAACTAAAATTTGTAAACCGTAACTGAAGAGGACAGTTTTACCACTTAATGTGTGTTAGTACGGTCTCAGTGCAGAGCGTTCGGCGGGAAGTGTGGCGTAATTCACTTTAGCGCTTACAACTTCATCATTCTTCATTATTACGGCCTTTCATAAGTCCAGTGCTGAAAATAAGCCTTACCCAAGAAATGTCTTAAATCACGGTCCTGAACCTTAACACTTGGGACACTATATTAGTAAAAAAGTGTACAAAAATAAAGTGAAGTTGCAGTCTATATATGTACGTCCCAAATTTGGGCACAGGCTTATTCTTATTTCTGAGAAGGTTTTAGGGCAAGAAAATGTCCGTGGCACTGCCTCAATGCGTTTTCGCGGACTTTACATGACTTTTTTATTTTTTTATTTAAGATGTTTTTACCTCACCACCGAGCACGTGGTAAATCAACACTTTCAAATTACAACTACGGTTTCATGGTTATGGCTGGATTCGAAACCCTACTGTGAAATTTACAGTGAGCGCTTAGCCCCTAGCTTAGCTATCACGGCAACAAAAGAAAATACAATAAAATGGAAGAATGTTTTTTGATATGTACGTCGGAAGCTCCATCCCACTAAAGGTTATTTTATTCTAGGATTGACAAATATACTTGTTTCATTTACATATTGATTTATTAACTTTTTTCGCCTTACATGATTATCGGAGTATAGAAAACAAAGAACGAAATAAATGAATTTGAGAAAATTTATTTAAAACTAAAGGGAAGAACATCCCCAATGTCGTGTTAATTTTTTCATACAATTATTTGGAGTTATAATGATGAGCAATTATTTATTTCTAAAGACATAAGTCTAAATGCTAGATGAGGGAACACCTGACCATTTATTTTGCAGCCAGTCCTGAACGTATATTCTCCTCGTTCTGTGGGGTTTTATATACACTAATAATATAAAATATTGATTTTATGTCTAACAGAGGTGATGGATCTTATACGGTTGTTGTCTTTTGTTTTAGATTTAGGATACTCAATCAAAAAGTGGTATAACATTTTATGTACGTAATATTTTGCTGTCTCTCCCAAGACTGACATAATATTGGCGGAACGCTTCATAGCTAGAACGCTGCTTAGCTAAAAATAAGATGCGATTTTATTTCTGCTTTTCGAAAAAAGGTGTTTATCAGATAATAGTAGAATATTAAAATTATATCACCTTGTAGTGACGGTGTATAACTATCTGCTACAATATATCGACCCGTGGTTGTCTTAAGATGCAACAGAGGGAAACAAACAAGACGACGGGCAGCAGTTTCTTCCTAATAAGGGGGCGTCCATTAATTACGTGAGATGATTAGGACGAGGTGAATCTTATCTTACCCAATCTCACGTGTGGTAAAGGCACGGTCTCGGCAAACACAACGTATTTTTTTTCGCAAAAAACAGTGTCAAATTTCGTGAAAATTAGATTAAATTAAGTAAAATATTGTTAAATTCTACACAATAATATTTATCGCGTATAAGCGAACTTCACTGTTTTTTTTAAATAACCCCAACGCAATCAAGCGCAGATAAACCATCAAAATTCTTTTTAGTGTAAATAAACTCTAAAAATACACATTTTGAAAAATATCTCGTGAGATTGGCGGGAGGGGGTGAGGGGTCGAGGCATTTCTCACGTCTTCTAACTAAGGGGAGGGGCAGGGTAGAAAAATCGCCTGACGTAATTAATGGACGCCCTCCTACAACTACAAAATAAAAAAATGCCGTTACCAATACGCCCGAAAAGCGTGGCAATTATGGTAAATATCCTTCTTTTGATGCGTTGTAGGGGAGGCCGATGTTCATACATAGGCTTTTGAGGCTTGTGTGAATTAGTACAGTATGAATTAAAATTAAACGGTAAGTACTGATAACAATATAATAAATTGGAGTATAATAAATATTAAAAAAAAACTAATCAAAACTAATTACAATAGTCAATATCATCGATGTACACTATAACTATTAAAACACGTTTAAAATGTTACAATTTAATAACTACTTGGAAACTTAACGGCTGTAGTTATTAATTTTGACTTCGTAATATGAAACTAAAGTCTTTAACTAACTAACCTAACTTTTTAAATAGATGCGAGATATTAAGACTAAAGTAAACAAACTTTTAAATCATATTTTTACACTCGTTTGCGAAAAGTCGGCGTTTATTGAGATATTCGCAAATAAGTTATTTACTTTCATAAAACTTTAAGCAAAATATTTTTAGTAAAGAATTTGGAGAGTTTTTCATTTCTTTTTATATTAATAAAAATAAAGATTTAATATATATATATATAACACCCTGTATACATAATACTTAATTTTATCTACAATATTAAAAAATATGATAATAAAAAAAACTAAAACTAGAAAATTAATTATCATATAGTCCTACTCCCCGCGGTATCGTGCCAAGAACGCTGGCTGCGTTTCTCCGCTGAATGGCTATACTTAGCCTTTGAGCGAGGAAAGAACCAGCCCTCTTATCAATCACCAGCAGCAACGACCAGCCGCGGATGGAGTTCCTTTAGGAACTTCACCGCACGTGGACCCCATGGACCGATAGTTTCTACAGCCAATGGCACAAATATGTAGTCATCTCTCAGATACTCATATTTGCGCCACTTACTCAGTTCAGCTGCCTCTGATGCCGCCCCGGCTCTAAACGAGGTACTACTGAGATGAGAGGCCGCCAGAGTGTCAACGCAAGTAGCATCCCACACTAGGGTTTTACCTCTCTTCCAAGGGACCAATGTCATACCGTCGGGTCTCTTGCCATCGTCTCTAAATATTCCACAAGGCTCTAAAACCGAGGGAACTTTTATAGAGGCAAGAGCCCTTCGAATGACATCGTTCAAAGAACTATGTCGTGAAAACCTATGAGCGCTTTACTTACATGAAAGTCCGTGGAGCCCAAACTTGTCGACGCTGCTACCACAGAGGCACTGATGGGGTTGACAAATCACCGCTCCTAGTCGGATTCCTACGGCAATGCGCAAGCTTTCCCTATCAAGTAATGTGCCGAGATTACTTGATGGTAAAGCGTGTAACCAGTGACTAGATTCCTTAGTCGAAACAGCTAGAAGGCGTGCCTTATCTTGATCACGGAAATTATGAAACAAATCCTTCTGCACGCCCTGTACCAACGGAATATCCCACTGTTTTTGTTGGTTAACTTCCAGTGGAACATTTTCACCAGGACAGAGCATTTGCCATGTCTGCCCTGCCTGCGTAGCAAAACATAGGTCTACTTTATCATTTAAAATTTTATCGCGTCAGCGATCTCGCCTGCCAGCCGCCACGAGTGTAACGTTTCACCGAGCTATTGTTACGACGCCTAAATGCTAAGTATAGAAGTTACTATCTTTCTGTAAGTCGTTTTGTATTCTGTTTAAATTTAAAATTTACTTTTATTTTACACTGTTTCTGTGCTATTACCAACCTTATACGTTGTTTTATTGTGATTATTTTATATAAGTTTAATATTTAAAATTTAATTCTATGTCGCTTAAAGCAGAAAAAAGTAAAGACAACATGTCGGAAAAAATCACACTTTCGTTCATGACAAAATTTATAAAATCTTACAATGGGGAGAAAGATTCCCTACCCACTTTTCTCACAAACTGCGACAATGCAATGTCGTTAGATACACCAGAACAACAGCCTATTCTGTGCAAATTCATCATCTCACAACTAGAGGGAAAAGCACAAGTTGCATGTAGTTTAAAAACCTTTGAAACATGGAACCAAATAAAGTCATTTCTCCGTTCTACTTTTTGGGAGAAAAACACGCGACACATTTACTATCAGACTTGCAAAACTGTAAACAGTCGTCCGAGGACGTCACTAAGTTTTCTTTAAAATTAGAACAAATTTTAACAAAAATTCAATCAGATATACACTATAGTTGCAAAAACGCTGATGAGCTTCCAGGTAGAATAGCCGCCATGGAAGATCTAGCATTAAATACATTTTTATTAGGGTTAAATCCTGCTATTTCTACTATTGTTAGATGTAGGAACCCTCAAACTCTAAATGAAGCTGTTCAATTAGCGATAGAAGAGGAAAAATTACAAAATCTCCAAACGTGTTCAAAAAATTTAATAAAACAGTGTAGTATATGTAATAAAGTAGGCCATGTTGCTACTCAATGTTTTAAAAATAAAAAAACATTCTAAATATAATCATAATAAACAAATTTCTCATCTATCTAGTTCTAATTCTGGTAAATTAATGTGTAACTATTGCAAAAACATAGGGCACACTATTGATCAATGTAGAAAGCGACAATTTAATATGCAACAACGTCAAAATTTTAATAAAAACTTTAATCATAACTCTAATACTAATTCTAATTATATAAATCGTAGCCCAAATAATAATTCTAATGTTGTAAGTTGTAACCCTATTCCTAATTCTAGTTCCAACTCTGTGCCTATGCACATGACATGTGATAACGACGACTGAATAAGATTTCGGATGCGTGTCTGCCGAAATCGTACTATCGTAACGACACGAAAACAATTAATACTACTTTTTCTACTAAATCTTATAAAAATCCTTATGCTAAATCTTATTCTAATTCTTATTCTAACTCATCTCGGCAATGCTTTAGCAAGCAACCGAATCATTCTAGCTCATTTACATCTCAGTTACCCAAAGAGGAACTGAGTCATTATAAGTCTATTACATCTCAGCAACCCAAAGAGGTGAAGCTGAGTCTTGCTAGTTCTTATGCATCTCAGTTGGTCAAAAAGGTACAACCGGGTCCTACTAAATCGTTTACTATATCTACTCGTACATCTCAGCAACCCAAAGAGGTGAAGCTGAGTCTTGCTAGTTCTTATGCATCTCAGTTGGCCAAAAAGGTACAACCGAGTCCTACTAAATCGTTTACTATATTTACCTCTCAGCAACCCAAAGAGGTGAAGCTGAGTCTTGCTAGTTCTTATGCATTTCAGTTGACCAAAAAGGTACAACCGAGTCCTACTAAATCATTTACTATATCTTCATCTCAGCAACCCAAAGAGGTTAAGCCGAGTCTTAATGAATCTTATTATAAGTCTATTCCTATCTTTGAAACGAGCATAAATACATGCAAGGTTTCGTTACCATATACAAATCTATTTACAAAATATTCTCCTAAGTGTCTCAAACTTACTACGAAACCGGCGCGAGTGTCTGTGTCATTAAACACTCATGTTTAAAAATGAAACATGAACTTATTAAGGACAAAATAAGAATCAAAGGTATAAATGATACGGATACATATTGCGAAACGCTAGGCTCAATCTACTTACAATTTGTATTAAGTGATGAAACTTACGAGTATAAATTTTATGTTATTAACGATAATATAAATCTTAATTACGACGGTATTATTGGTACAGATTTTCTTAAATATTTTAATGCTAATATAGATTATAGCTCTAAGATAATGACTCTGTGTGGTTACCAAGTTCCCATTATATTTCATCAACCGACGTACATCGTTCCGGCATGCTCAGAAGCCGTCATTGAATGCGCTATATCAAATTACTCGGTCGAGCTATATCAAAATAATGAAGACTTAGTTCTAGATCATACCTTAAGCGAGGGTATTTACGTCGCGAATTGTATTGTATCAATAAAACCAAACAAAAAAGTTAACATCACCGTTTTAAACACGACTGACACAGACTTAGAAATTAAAGATTATTTCGTAGAATTGACACCGATCGATTATAATAATTCTATTTCCCGCGAAAATCCAATATCTAGTAAATGTTTGTATTCCATTTCCACTTCTAAATCTAATCGAATAGATCGAGTATTAAGTCTTTTACGCTTCTCTCATCTCAACGATGAAGAAAAGAAAGCACTTTTAAATTGCTGTTCCGATTATACGGAAATCTTTCACCTCGAAGGTGAACCCCTTTCGTTTACGAATGGCATCCAACATTCCATAGATACAGGTAACGCGGCCCCATTTCACGTAAAATCATATCGCTTCCCTGAGTGTCATAAGGAAGAAGTCGATACACAAATTCGCAAAATGCTAAATCAAAACATAAATCGCCCCTCTGTTTCGCCTTGAAGCGTCCCTGTATGGGTAGTCCCGGAAAAATTAGACGCTTCTGGCAAAAGAAAGTGGAGAATAGTCATTGACTATCGCCGTCTTATTGACATCACAGTTTCCGAAAGTTATCCCCTGCCTCTTATCACTGTTATCATAGACCAATTAGGCCATTCCAAGTATTTCACAACCCTTGATCTTGCTAGCGGTTTCCACCAAATAAAGATGGATCCTAAAGATGCCCCAAAAACGAGATTTACTATAAGTACTAATTCGAGCATGCCTGGTCACTACGAATTCACTAGAATGCCCTTTGGTTTAAAAAACGCTCCTTCTACCTTCCAGCGCCTGATGAATACTGTCTTATCAGGTTTGTAAGGTCTACACTGCTATGTTTATCTAGATGATTGCATAATTTATAGTCATAATTTAAATGAACATATGAAAAAATTTTTAAGACGTGAAGTAACTTATCTTGGTCATATTATCACCGATAAGGGTGTCTCTCCTAATGCAGAAAAAGTAAAAGCAGTGTCATAATTTCCAATTCCTAAGAGCCCTAAAGAAATTAAATCCTTCCTAGGCCTAATAGGCTATTATCGCCGATTTATTGATAATTTTTCTAAATTGACAAAACCACTTACTTCTTTATTAAAAAGGGATACTACTTTCCACTGGTCTCAAGAACAACAAATTGCTTTCGATGTTTTAAAAGAAAAATTAATCACTGCTCCGCTTCTCCAATATCCAGACTTCTCTCCACCATTCATAGTAACTACAGATGCAAGTAATTATGCCGTAGGTGCAATATTATCCCAAGGTCCTGTAGGCAAAGATAAACCGACAGCTTATGCATCACGTACTCTAAACCGTCCCGAAGGCAATTATTCAACTACCGAAAAGGAACTTCTAGCCATTCTATTCGCAGTCAAAACGTTTCGTCCTTACCTTTACGCTAATAAATTCAAAATAGTTACCGATCATAGACCATTGGTATAGCTATTCAATGTCAAAGACCCAGGTAGTAGACTCATTCGTTGGCGTTTAAAACTCGAAGAATACGATTACGAAATTGTTTATAAACAAGGCCGTCTTAATTCTAACGCCGATGCGTTATCTCGCTGTCCCGTTAAGGTTATAGATATTAACACTTTAAATAATTCTAGTTATGAAAAATATTTTAAAGACCAATTTACAAATAAAACTCCTATTTCAAATACAATAATCTTAGAATGTACTCAAGAATTACACCTATCCAAACTAAAAACTATTGCGTATCCCGTCTCTTTAGATTTTGAGTCATCTATACCTTACTGCGAAGAAATATTAGCACAATTAGACAAGCCTGAGGACTTATTAAATTCGGAATGCAAACCATTCACAATTCAATGCGTAAAGGATAAGAATAAATCTTACTATTTTATGTACACTAAAATTCGTTTGTCTGATAAAGTGTCTGATATATAATAAGATAGGACATAGATAAAGGTATAATGTAATATTATAGGACATAGGTAAAGATGCAATATAATATTATAAAATTAAATTCGTATTATCGGTATATAAGAATGTATATAAATAAAGTGTTATATTTTGTTGTGTTTTATTGAAAAAATAAAAGAATAGAATAGCATAATTTTTATTCAATATTGATTATTACATAATACTTCTTGAAAGTCATTTTTTTATTTACCACTGGTTCGGAAAATACCTCTGTCCTGGGAAGAACCAGCAACAAACCCAGCAGGATATTTTTTTTTCAAACATATTTCACTTAACAATAATTTCGTTTATACAATTTTTAAATGATTTTTCATAGATCCAGCATGGTGGCGATCACCTTATTCCCGGGGGTTATTTTCATTCATGTATTCATTGATATTATAATAACCCTTTTTGTACAGTTTTCCTTAAATAAAACTTTTAGACTTGTTTATTGACGAACTTTGAATATGTCCTGGGATTTTGTTGTAAAAGTGTATACATTGCACCACAAATGAATTACTGATTCTGTGGAGTCTAGTAACTGGCATCACAAGCTTATGTTTGTTCCTAGTGTTTAAAGTATGCACATCCTTATTCTTATTAAAGCTATTTATGTTTTTATGTGCATATATTACATTTTCATAAACATATTGCGATGCCAAAGTTAATATGTTTATTTCTTTAAAATTTCCTGTGAGGGACTCTTTACAATTTAGGTTATAAATCGCCCATACGGCTCTCTTTTGCAAAACAAATATACTCGTAGCTTCAATATCAGTCGCATTACCCCATAGCAAAATTCCATACTACATTACGCTATGAAAGTAACTAAAATACACTAATCTAGCTGTCTCAACATCTGTGAGACTTCTAATCTTTCTTACAGCATATGCTGCAGAACTAAGTCTGCTTGCTAATTTAGATATATGACCACCTGATGGTAAGTGGTTGCTGTAGCCCATAGACATTTACATTTATCCTCGTTTGCGAATCAAAATGCAGATGCGTTGTCACCCGTGAGAACTAAGACGGAATGCCTCGTTTCCAGTAAAAAGGGTCTCCGGTTCTCTACACTCACCATACGAAACACAGCAGTGTTAAGCTGCTATTTTACACCGGTATTCTATGAGAGCGTGGTCCTTCCCCGGTCGAGCCGACCCATTCGTGCTACAACTATACTAAAAATAATATAGCTGTAGCATGGCTCTATTACGTAAAAATGCTATGTCGAAAAATGACGACGAGGATAGAAACTGCTGAGAATATATTCCACAATACGGTGAACTTGTTGGGAACAAGAATGTTTCACTCGGAAACCAAATTTGGTGGGGGATGACAAGAGGATCGCCGCCTATGGGAAACAGATGGAGTCTCGTGCGAGTAAGGATGACTCGTTCGAAAAGTTTGCCCATGGCCTTGAGGAGGCTGACGGGACGATGACTGGAGGGGAGGTTTTGAGGCTTTCTTGGTTTGGGGATACCAATGACAGTTGCCTCTTTCCACTTGGTGGGAAAGTTACTAAGGTTGAAGCAGGCGTTGAAGATAATAGGTTAACACCTACTCAGGAAAATGTTTAAGGGCTTGGTTGGAGATGCCATCCGCGCCCGGAGCCTTTTTGGGCTTCAGTCCCTTGATGAAGGATGGGATCTCATAATTGAACACAGTGATAGAGTCAGAGGCTGTAGGGGGTGAGTTCCGGCGGCGGACCTCATCCTCCACTGTCTTGATGTGGGAGGGGTCGGTGGGTTGAGAGCTAGGAGAGCATTGTGCGGCAATGCTGTCTGCAAAGCACTCAGCCTTTTCCTCGTCCTCGAAGGCAATAGTACCGTCGGGACGGGAGAGAGGGGGAGTGTGGGTGATAGCGTGTATGCGGAGGGCTCTCGCTATCTGATAGTATGCTGTATGAGTGGGAGAGATATTCTCCATGAGATTATTCTTTTCGAGCTCTCGAAGTTTGGAGAGGCGTGAACGAACTGTCGGGGGTGGGATAGAGTGCTGCTCTTCGGAAAGCAGCTCTCTTGGCTTTCATTAGGTTTCTAATATGTAGGGGAAGACCATCATTATTAGCAACCGGGACGACCCTTTCATTCTCCTTAAGGGAGGATTTTATGTGGGTGGAGAGAGAATCGACCGCGGTGTCTATTTTTTCGAGACTTTCGAAGTCCGACGAGAGGGAAGTCAGATGGAGGAGTCCTGTGAGTCCATAGTTTTGGCTAGGGACTCCTTGAAGCCCTTCCAGTTAGTGAAGGTTTTCGTGGAGAGGTTTGAGGGAGGTGGTTGATGGCCAAGTATGAGGGAGACCGGGCGGTGGTTGGATCCTAAGTCATCAAGAGTCTCGATTGCCCTGAGGTTGAGGGAAATTCCTTTAACTAGCGCAAAGTCTAGTACGTCAGGAGCGTGGTCGGTGTTGTCAAGATAATGGGTGACACCAAGGGGAGTGTGGACGGTAAGATCTGAGATCGGTAAGAGACTGCAGGATATCAAGCAGTTTCTTGCCACTCTGAGAATTAGCACGGCAGGTCCATTCAGTATGCTTGGAGTTAAAATCTCCATACATAATGACTTACTTTACTTTACTTTACTTATCTTCACGCACAATCCCTGACGGGGTAGCCACAGAGAACAGATCGCCAAGTGTCACGATCCTTACAAACCTCTTTCGCTTCTTTCAGATTCATTATCTTCTTCATGCATGCACGTCTAGGTATCCGAGTACTTTTGACCCTACCCTCTTCGAGCAATTTGCTCACATGGTCTTCGAAAGTTAGTCTCGGTCTACCTCGACACCTTTTAATATTAACTTTCGCGCTATATATTTTCTTCACCATTCGGTCTTCACTCATTCGCTCAACGTGCCCAAACCACCGAAGCACGCCCTTATCAATTTTTGTGATAAGGTCATCTTTCAAACCTGCCATATTACGAATCTCTTCGTTTCGCTTTCGGTCGGCCATGGTAACGCCGCACATTTTACGAAGAGATCGCATCTCCACTGCATTCAACTTACTTTTATGCTTCTTCTGGCATACCCAGGTTTCGCTGCCATATAACAAAGTCGGTACCAACACTGCGTTATGTATTGCAAGGCGTGCACTCTTCGCTACGCCTTGCCTTTTGACTAACGCAGTCAGGGCACCATTGACTTTGTTCCCGGCAGCGACACGCCTGTCCACATCTAAATCACATCTTCCATCCCGGCTAAAAGCACTCCCCAAGTATACAATTTCATTTACCTGTTCTAGACATTCCTGATTTACCCATATTTCACACTTCGTTCTCTCTTCGTCCCTTTCAAATACCAGAACCTTAGTTTTATTAGCATTCAAACGGAGACCTTTAGTTTCACATTCCTCTTTCATACACGTGACTAATGCCTGCAGTTCTGCCTCTGATGGTGCTATAAGCACTGCATCATCAGCATACAACAGACAATTTACTTTAATGTCACCCAATTTCACACCCAAACAGCTATCTTTCAGCTTCTGTAAACAGCTGTCGAGATACAGTATAAACAGCCAGGAAGACATGACACAACCCTGCTTTACGCCCGTTTGGACGTTAAACATGGGTGACAGGTCATGTCCTACCCGCACACAGGCTTTACAGTCACAGTAAAGAGACTGCACAGCCCTTAGCAATCGATCATCCACACCATACCCCGGCAACAGTTCCCACATTTTCTTCCTTACAACCTTATCAAATGCTTTCTCAAGATCCACAAAAGCACAGAAAATCTTCTGGTTAGCAGCCAGAAGCTTCTCCGTGATCATGCGGAGAGAAAACATTTGATCCGTGCATCCTCTTCCAGGTCTAAATCCGCATTGTGCCTCCCATAGAAATCTTTCCGATTTCTCTTGCATCCTACGTGTCAAAACCTTCGAGTAAACTTTACTTGCTAAACTGGTCAAGCTGATCGCCCGATAGCACCCGCAGTCAAAATGTGAACCTTTACCTTTATATAAAGGCACAATGACTGCGGATCGCCAATCATCCGGGACATCCCCCGTCCGCCAGCACAAATTGCACAGCAGATGAAAGCTGTCCCAGACGCGAGGCCCACCATACTTGACCATTTCAGCAGTAACTCTGTCTAGTCCCGCAGCCTTACCACATTTCAAACTTCGAATCGCACGTTCAATCTCTTTCATACTGATGACCTCAGTGTCATCGAGGTCCGGGTCTGGCGTACCAGTCACGGCGTCATCCCCGGATCCCTCACTAAGGTCATCACACGCATACATTTCTCTATAAAATTCGCTCCATCGCTGCATGACGTCCGATTTTTCTGAGAGGACGTCATTAGTTCTCGAAAGCACTTTGTTCATTCTTAAGGCCGTCGCACCACTTCGGGTCCTTCCAACCTCTTTCCAGAAGAGTTTGGAGTTGTCCTTAAAGTTGTGCGACAACCTTTCGTCCGCTTCCATTCTACACCTTTCACGCACTTCCTCAATCAGTGAGTTGCCTAATGAAAGCATAGCCTCAAAATCTTTTTTGAGGGGGAGGGTTCCACTGGGGATGTAGCAGGAGGCTGTGATGGTGGACTGATGTACAGTCATGGCTAGCATGCACACCGTGGCTTCCATGTTGGTAAGCTAGCGGAGCTAGCTAAGCGGAGTAGGGATGTTGGAGCAATAAAGTGTCTTCTTGTAGTAAATGGCAGTAACGCCCCCTTTGCGGTCAGGTCTGTCATTACGAAGACGAGAATACTTTTGGATGAAAAGGCCTTTGAAGTCCTTAGTTTTGAGATTAGTTTCCTGGAGGAGGAGGAGGTCGGCTTAGCGATCTCGAAGAAAGAGCTTAAGCTCGGGGAGGTTTAATACGACCGTGAGACTTTGAGAGAGCAGATTGCTCTGTCATTGTAAAGTTAAGTTAAATTAAATAAACTTAATTTACAATGAGCACAAAAGATTGTAGTGTTCAGCAAGATCAAGGAGAAGGTCTTGAGGGGACCGAGCAGCACGCAAATTACATGCTAATATAGCAATCTCACCAATGTCTTTGCTTCGAATAGCGGCATAAACCTTATTCAGATTATCAACCATTGAGGGTTGTGCCTGTTGTAGGGTGGAGGATGTCCGCGGAGGGTCGGCCCTTTTGGGGCTCCAGGGAAAAACTTGAGGCTGTGAAGGCTGAGAGAAGCCTGGAGGGGGCCTAAGAGTGCTCTGATGGGGCCTTGGGGGACCCTGAGTGGGCCGAGAGGGGAACTGAAGTGGCTGGGAAAGGCCCTGACGGGGCATTCTTAGTGGGAATGCCGGGAATGACCTGTCATTGACTGATGGTGGTGGTGGACTACAAAAACAATGAGCGCTCAAACCTCCCCGCCAGAAGGAAGGGGGGCAAGAACGGAAAGTGATAGGCAAGCAAACTCACCGAGGCGACTGCTCTGCACAGCGTGAGCAGGAGTGCGGTGGCGCGAGAGCGAGAGGGCACTCAACATACAGGAATGAGAGTGTACTTAAAATACCACTCGAGAGCGGCGGCGTTTTTTTTTTATGTTTTTTTTTTATTATTGTTACATATATTATTTTTGTATTGTATTACTGTTTCTTGGAAACGTCTCTTGTTTTCTTAAGAACAAGCCTCTATTCTTTTGAGAACAGGGATCCCCCCTCCCTTTACTGTCTTACTTAGAACGTCGCCCCCCCCCTCCAACATGTACACACCGAACCTTATTAGGTCGATCGTCGCCGCCCTGAATCAACCAGATGGGCGGCTCTCGCCGCAACCCTGGCCTCCATTGCCCCTCAGGCATGTCCCCCCTGTCCCCCGTTGCATCCAGCTCCGCGGCCCCTACGGCTGCCCCGCAGACCGACTCGCCCGCATCCGCTGACTCCAACTTCATTGTGTGCTCGGACTCCGCGTCAGTAACCTCGACCTCCCGGAAGAGGACCGCCTCCCAGACCACTTCCTCCAGTAGCTGCTCCGCGGATTTCGACGGAACAACGACTGGAGATAATTCATTCACGAAAGTGACATCAAGGCGCGGCCGTAAACGCGTAGCGAAAAATCGCACATCCCCGTCCCGGTAGCCCTGCCACCGCCACGCTCAACTCTGAAACCCCTGCCGCTGCCTCAACCCCGCAGCGCAGCCCCCGCCGCTGCCTATATCCCCGCAGCTCCCGCTGCCATCTCTAACCCCGCAGACCCCGCCGCTGCCTCAGTCCCTCTAATGTCGTTAGATATCTACCCTAGCGCTCCTCATCCTCGTCCCAGCAAACAAGCTCCACCTCCCGTCAATGAAAGGTCACTCCCGGCACTCCCTTCAAGAATGCCCCGTCTAGGCCTTTCCCAGCCCCTTCAGTGCCCCTCTCGGCCCACTCAGGTTCCTCCAAGGCCCCCTCAGGGCCCTCTTAGGCCCCCTCCGGGCTTCTGTTAGCCTTCGCAGCTTCCAGTTTTCCTTTGGGGCCCCAAACAGGCCGACCCATCGCGGACATCCTCCGCCCCACAACAGGTACAACCCTCAATGGTTGATGACCTGAATACGGTGTATGCCGCTATTTGGAGCATCGACATTGGCGAGATTGCCATATTAGCGCGCAAACTGCGTGCTGCTCTGTCCCCTCAAGAACGTCTCCTTACTCTTTCTGAGTACCACAATCTTTTGTGCTCATTGTAAATTAAGTTAATTTAATTTAACTTAACTTTACAATGACAGAGCACTCTGCTCTCCCAAAGTCTCACGGACTTTTTTTGCGAAATAACCTCCCCGAGCTTAAGTTCTTTCTTCGAGATCACTAAGCCGACCTCCTCGCCCTCCAGGAAACCAATTTCAAAACTAAGGACATCAAAGACCTTTCCATCCAAAAGCATTCTCTTCTTCGTAACGACAGACTTGACCGCAAAGGCCATTTACTACAGGAAGATACTTCACTGGTCTCACATCCCTACTCCGCAGCTTACCAACATGGAAGCAACGGTATGCAGGCTTGCGGTAACTGGACCTCAGTCCATCATCATAGCATCCTGCTACATCCCTAGTGGAATCCGCCCCCTATAGATTTTGAGGCTATCTATGGTTTCATTAGGCAACTCAGTCATTATTTTTGGAGATTTTAACTCCAAGCATACTGAATGGACCTGCCTTTCTACTTCTTAGAGTGGCAAGAAATTGCTTGATATCACGCAGTCTCTTGATCTTACCGTCCACAGTCCCCTCGGTGTCACTCACTATTCCGACTACATAGACCACGCTCCTGACGTGCTAGACTTTGCGCTAGTTAAAGGAGTTTCCCTCAACCTCAAGGCAATCGAGACTCTTGACGATCTAGGATCCGCAACCGCCCGGTCTCCCACATTCTTGGCCATCAGCCACCTCCCACAACCCTCTCCACAAAACCTTTACCAACTGGAAATACTTCCAGGAGTCCTTAGCAAAAGCTATGTACTCACAGGACTCCCCCATCTCTCTCTCGTTGGACTTCGACAGTCCCGAAATAATCGACACTGCGATCGATTCTCTCTCCACCGTTATAAAATCCTATTAAGGAGAATGAAAGTGTCGTTCCGGTTGCTAATAACAATGGCTGCTTTCCGGAGAGCATCACTCTATACCACCCCCGACTATAGGCGTACGGCCAATCATCTTCAACGAGAAGTCCGTTCACGCCTCTCCGAACTTCGAGACCTTTAAAAGAGTAATCTCATGGAGAATATCTCTCCCACTCATACAGCGTACTATCAGATGGCAAGAGCCCTCCGCATATACGCGATAGCGTGATAACCCACACTCCCCCTCTCTCCCGTCCCGACGGTTCTATTGCCTTCGAGGACGAGTAAAAGGCTAAGTGCTTTGCAGACAGCATTGCCGCACAATGCTCTCCTAGCTCTCAACCCACCGACTCCTCCCACATCCAGACAGTGGAGGATGAGGTCTGCCGCCGGAATTCACCCCCAAAGCCTCTGACCCTATCACTGTGTCCAATGATGAGAACTCATCCCTCATCAAGGGACTGAAGCCTAAAAAGGCTCCGGGCGCGGATGGCATCTCCAACCAAGCCCTTTAACACTTTCCTGAGCAGCTGTTAACCCTTTTAGCTACTATTTTCAACACATTTTTTTTTCTCGGAGGGAAATCCTCATGGACTACCTCCGCCTGGGGAAAGGCGGAGGGGCGTGTCGGACTCTTACCGGCTAAAACCACCCCGGTGTTTCCTCGCACGTGCGCGCGGGGCCGTGGGAATCCAAATTCTTCCGCAGCCCCACACTAGTGCTGGCCCGGTCTGTCCGGGCCTCGTCTCCTGCACGGGGTAGTGAGTTCAACTACCCCGTGTATCTCCTCAGGGGCGGGTCCATCGAATAGGGCTGGCGGGGGCTTCCCCAAGTCCCTCGCCCCTAGACCCATTCATGGAGGCCGGAAAAGGGCGTTGTCCGCCCTTCTCCTGCACCTGGTGCGCCTTCTGCGGCCGGGCAACAACAACACTTGCTTCAACCTTATTTACTTTCCCACCACGTGGAAAGAAGCAATTGTAATTGGTAGTTTGTAAAGTTTAGTAGCAAGCGGAACCCATTAATTTTCTTTTGGTTTATAATTTGCAATTGGGTTCCGCCTGCTACTAAACTTAATGCGGGTATTTAGGCTTTTAGGTCATAATATAGTCTGTTAAACCGAAGTAGGGTTTACTTTGTTTACAATTTATTTTAATTTTGTTTTCTATTCTCAATCTTGTTTCGATCGTTTTAGTGCATTACGTTAAAATTATCTTTTTTGCAGTCGGGTTTTTGATTTTTTAAATTATTTGTTTTATTTTAGACTTTTTAGTGTCTCGATCATAGAGTAATTAGACTGTGAGTGATAGTGTCTTTCAAAATTCCGCTCAAAGTTGAAGCAACAACACAATGAATGTGTGCATAAGTGGCCTGTAATGACGTTGGCCCAAATAATATATATGTGTATGGCTCAAGGATGTCATATATAGAGCAGTGGAATAAAAAAGGAGAAGGCAAATGCGTACGTCATTTCTTCCAGATTTTTCGATCCAATACCACTTACACTTAACGAGTGAATAGTTGTCAGATAATAATTTTAGCTGTCAGATATTTTTAAATTAGTTATTCATTACTTACTGCGGTTGTGGCCTGCGGCTTCACCTGCGTTAATCAAAATAAAATCATAAACTGATCTCGATTCTTGCCACTCTAGTAATCTATGTGCAATATTTAATTGAAATCTTTAATTCCCATGCCTATATTTATCAAAAAATAATACTTTCTATAAGTAAACACATTTAGTATAGACTAAAAAGAATTATAAAAATTAGCTAATTAATTATTTTTATAGGGGTGTTACTTATACTAATAGTTCATAAAATTTAAAGTATTTTACTTACGTTCTAGTAAAAGAATGGTGTTACTTATACTAATAGTTGTTACTTATACTAATAGTTCATATATAAAAATAAGTATATAAAAATAAGTATAAAATCCACAGATCTTACGCAAATAACTTCAGTATTCGATTATCATCAGAAACATTAACATATGTTTTTGAAAAAAAATACAATCGATAAATGTTAAAAATGCATTATCTGAGCCTTGTTTTCTTAGCTTATTTACTATCGGAGTCTAGTGGAGCACTGGGTAAGTTACCTTATTAACAGTAGTAACTCATAGTGATTTCAAATCAATTCGAGATTTGAATATACAACCTTTTCGTATTTTGGATCCGAATTTGTCAATATACTTGAATCTTAGTTAATGCACCGAACAGCGTACGCATTTAAACATTTCATCGAACATCCGTACTTGTAAATATTATTTATCATATTATTTTTATAGTTACTTCTTAGTACTAATTTTATTTGTAAGTACATAGTCGTCGTAGCCGAAATCAGAAATAAAAGTGACTAATTTCATTCGTCACAATTTATAATTAAAAATAGTTGTTTTAGTTGTACATAAAATATGAACTGTAAAAAATATACAGTACCTATATTTAAATCTAATTACATAATCGAAATTAATCTATTAATAGTATTATTATCTTACTCCAACGTGAACCCAGTACACATTTCTATTTAAGACTGGCTAATCTATTAAAAGTGACTAATCTATTTTATGTTTATTTGCAGCTCCTTTTATTAAATCTTGCAAAAGCGATGACACCGAATGTCTTATAGCCAGTACTCAAAATGCAATTCCATACCTAGGAAAAGGTATTCCTGAGCTGGGTGTTCCCCCTGGCGACTTACTAACTTTTAAGGAAATTAACGCTGATCAGGGTGAATTAAAACTTACTTTCAGAGACTTGAAATTAGTTGGCACTAGTAAGTGCCAGGTTATAAATGTTAAGAAAGTTACTTAGAGTTCTATAATTTTCCAAAAATTCCGAAACAATTATTAACAAAATGTAGTAAAAAATTTCCTATGCACATTATTTTCAACTGTAAATTTCTTGAGATAACATATAAAAACTTCTTCAACAAAATAATTTTTTGCATATTTTTGGCGTCTTTTACTAATATATAAATTTATTTTATATATCTATAATTCAATCATATTGCTGGGTCCTTTTCACAGAAAAGAAAACTATATGTTAGATACACCTCAAGGGTTATTACAATATTGTACCTTATTAATTTATGTTTCTTTTACTAGGACGTAAGTAAAATACTTTAAATTTTATGAACTATTAGTATAAGTAACACCTTTACTAGGAGAGACATCGAAATATCGACTATTTCAATTGAGATTGACTGAGATGGCGAATTTGAAATTAAGACAGGTTTGTTGAAAATATTTTATATAAAATATGTGACTCCAATATTAACCCTGATAAAACACTAAATTAAATAAAAAACTTTAAAAGTTATTACTTTAAAAAATTAAATGTATTATAGGCACTGGTGTCGTAAAAGGTGTTGAGGGAAACGAATCAAGAGATGGAAGCACTTTCTTCCTGATGCCAACTCAAAATAATAAAGAATAGCGGTTACCAAAGCTTGGCAGTTATAGCAAATATTCTTACTAGAAGTTAATCTAACGGGGAAGCCTATGTTAAACGGTAGACGTGAAGATGACGATAGTGATGTAGAAATTGCTAATAAGGTGCATTTTTACGTGATAGAGCCACGTTGAAGCTATATTAGTTGCAGCACGAATGGGTCGGCTCGACCAGAAAAACTACTTTTGCCAACCAGCCTGCCAAGTGTAGCAACTATGGCAAATATCCCCTATACGAGGCAATCTATGGGAGGTTTATATTCAGCAGTGGACTTTGATAGATTGTGATGATGCTAATGATGATTAGTTCATCATAAATGTAATCTGCTGCTTAAGTGCTTTTTTCCACAAGCAAAAGCAAGCAAGCTGTCGAAAGTTTTCAGAGTTTCTTTCTAAGCACTTTCGACAGCAAATTAATTGCTTTTTAACCTAGGTATATAGAAAATATTAAATACAATTATATTAATAATTTTTAATCGCATAATTTTACAGATAAAGCTAAGATCATTGCCGCGTTAAAATATAAGATAATCGAAGGAAACACCAGTCAAAAACATTAGAAAATCACCGGCTATGACTATTCCTATGACCTTGTCAACAGAGTTTATATCAAGCTTGAAAACCTCTTCAATGGAGACGAAACTAGAGGTAAACATAATATGTTTGTTATTTTTATCGCCTTTATTATCGACTTAATTACAATAAGTTGTTATGTTGGATTTAGTAATAGCTAAATAGGATAACTGTATGTAACGTTATTTTTATGCACGTAAATAAGTTTCATTCCCTTTACATAGACACGAATATTTCACTGCAATAGATTTTCCTTTTTTTTACAAATTTACATAGTATATAGAAATTTCTATATTATCTATAATCCTTTAATTTCAAAATGCGTGGAAATGCATTATTTTAACTGATTTTACTGCGCCCGCACACATTCTTAAGGGTTGATTGGTAGGCAAAAACGTTGTTGCCCATAAATCACATTCATTGGGATAGTTTCAAATAAAAGTAGAAGCCTTACTTACTCCTATTTTCATAAACTGCAATAACAGTATATCATTATTTGTATATTTGAACTTAAGTTTAAAAGGCTACTCTTTGAAAAATAACCCAGCATAATATATTAGATTATGTACTTACTTTCCGAAAGGGCTTTAGCACCATAGACCACATACATACCCTTCGGCAAGTTGTACAGAAGTCCGAAGAGTACAATTTGCCACTATGTCTGGCGTATGTGGACTATGAGAAAGCCTTTGATTCCGTCGAAATTTGGGCGGTGCTGCAGTCCCTTCAGCGGTGCCAAGTTGACTGTCGGTATATCGAAGTGTTGAAGTGCTTGTACAGTAGGGCTACGATGGCTATCCGAGTACAGAACCAGAGTACGAAACCTATCCAATTGCAGAGAGGTGTAAGACAGGGTGACGTCATATCCCCGAAACTCTTCACCGCTGCATTGGAAGACGTTTTCAAGCTTCTGGACTGGAAAGGATACGGTATCAACATCAATGGCGAGTACATCACTCACCTTCGATTTGCCGACGATATAGTCCTTATGGCAGAATCGCTGGAGGACCTAAGCACTATGCTCAATGACCTCAATAGTGTTTACCAACGGATAGGTCTTAAGATGAACATGGACAAAACTAAGATCATGTTTAATGTCCATGTCACACCTATGCCGGTAGTTGTTGGGAACACTAAGCTCGAAGTTGTTGACGAGTATGTTTACCTGGGACAAATAGTCCGACTGGGTAAGTCCAACTTCGACCGAGAGGTCAATCGACGGATTCAACTCGGCTGGGCAGCGTTCGGGAAGCTACGACACATCTTCTCGTCAGACATACCTCAAAACCTTAAAACGAAATTGTACAACCAGTGCGTGTTGCCAGTGATGACTTACGGAACTGAGACGTGGTCCTTCACTGCTGGCCGTATGAGGAAGCTCAAGGTCACTCAGCGAGCTATGGAGAGGGCTATGCTCGGAGTTTCTCTGCGTGATAAACTTAGGAATGAGGATATCCGCAGTAGAACCAGAGTGACCGACATAGCCCAACGGATTAGTAAGCTGAAGTGGCAGTGGGCCGGCCATATAGCTCGAAGAACCGACAACCGATGGGGAAGAAAGGTTCTCGAGTGGCAGCCTCGTACCGGCAGGCGAAGTGTAGGGCGTCCCCCCACGAGATGGAGTGACGACCTGGTAAGACATGCAGGAAGTCGATGGATGCAGGTGGCTCAGGACCGTGTTTTGTGGCATTCTTTGGGGGAGGCCTATGTTCAGCAGTGGACTTGTGAAGGGCTGTAATGATGATGATGATGATGTACTTGAGAGTCGAGTTTCGTTTATTAAATAGTGCGTCACTCAGCTGATAACGCCTCAAGATTGTTCCCAAGTGCGTACAATTGGGCGGAGGTACGGTTATTTATATACGAGCCTTAATCACTAGTAAAAGCATGGTTGTATAATACATCGTCTGTTATATTACAAAAATAAGTGTAATAAAAAATGTGTAATTTATTTTATATTATTTATTAAATACCGATGTAATTTTTTAAGCAGTGATATTATAGTATCGTCTAATTTTTAAACCACTATATTATTTACAACTCAAGAATAACAATAAGCTATAATCTAGTTATATTATACTAATACAGTAAATATGCAAGGACTACACTCCCTCAAATTTGACATGTTTGTAATTACTTTGATTTCATTTGAAATTTTCTCACACGACGTTATGATGGATTCAAATAAGTTTATAAATAAATAAAAATAAAAAAAAAGAAATTAATCGAAAATTTAAAAAAAAATGCGCAAAGTTTTCTACACCACAAATAATCAAAATTTAAAATTCCATTAAACAATTTGGCTAGGATCGAACTTGAGGTGCTCGTTTGTTATGAAATTTAAGCAAAACAATTAAGTCTTCATTGAAGGTGTTTAATTAGAAATAAAAAATAATCAACAATTAAACATTACGACGAAGATGAATTTTAAAAATTCTTGTTTTATCCACAGCTAAATCAGTTCTAGATGTTTTGAACAACAGCTGGAAGGCATTAATTACTGAAATTGGATCACCTATCATCAAGGAATTGGTAGCTAAAGCCGTAAACTCAATAAAGAAATTTATGTTAGCTGTACCAACTTCTGAACTCGAATTATCATAACTAATACGTAAAACTACAATAGAACGTCAGTTACGAGAAACTATATGTAGGTAAGATGTTCAAAGGGTTTAAGTAAAAGATAATTTTATAAAAAGAAAAATATCGAACAGCTCTAAATATATAGTAAGATTGGTGGTAAGAGTTGGTACTCATAAATAACCTTTGTGGTTCCTAGTTGCTTGGGAACGTTACAAACGGAATGAGGTTTTTGTAACTTGTATTTAGTTTCGTTAAAATGATAATACTACATATTAAGAAAACTGAAAAACCAAGTTAGAAAACTACGATTGAAGGAATTTTCTTCTACGAAGAAAATAACAAATAGCATTTTGAAGAAGTTGCAATAAAATTTTATAAGTTATTTTTGTTATTTTATTTCTGCTACTTTATTAATTTAAAAAATCTACGAGGGAAAAATTTATAATATGCCATAAGTACTACGTTTTTTCACGGTCTCTTTTGTATTATCAACGTTGTTGCTGATTAACAACGTGATTGCTGTCGCTGATGTGGTACTTCCGATTCTTCTTCAGTTTTTATTTTATCTTATGTAGTGCCCATCGAAGGCAGATTCTAGTCATGGTTAGCTCGCTCCTTTAAAATTTTATCACGGCTATAATCTCATGGAATACTGTTTTCATCTCTGGGCCAGGGACGCCAGTACCAGCTCCTTTCGCTTAAGCGCATTCAGCGCAGAGCAACTCGAATCGACGACCAACGAGTGCTCTATGACCAGCTCGATGCACTGGGGCTGCGAAGAGTTGTTGCATTTTTTATTTCCAACTTCGTCGTACGAATTCTTTGTGACGATAAACGAGATTACACCTTTATAAAACATCTCTCCTCTATAAAAGGTCAGCAACGCACCTAAGAGTTTAGGTCAACGTGTTTGAAACCTACTTTTGTTTTTTACTCATTTTGGTTGTTCTGAATATTTCATCGCAGGTTCTTATATCTAGTTGATATCACTGCCCTCGTCAGTCTGAGCGAGATTAGAATGGCTCTCCAGCACCTTAAAAACGGGAAGTCCCCGGGCGAGGATGGAATTACAGAGGAGCTTCTGAAAGCGGCTGGAATACCAGTACTTGAAGTCTTTCATTAGTTCTTTAATTTCGTCCTCCATGGTGGGCACTACACCGGAGGCATATAGCAGAAGTGTGGTGGTCTTGTTCTTCAAGAAAGCCGTCAAAGCTCTCTTGAAGAACTACAGACCGATTTCTCTTCTGAGCCGCGACTACGTGATGTTTTGGAGAGTCATAACGAATCATCTCGCATGCAGCCTCGACGACTTCCAGCCTCCTGAGCAAGCTGGTTTCCGAAAATGCTTTAGCAACATAGACCACATACATACTCTTCGGCAAATTTTACAGAAGACCGAGGAGTACAATTTGCCACTATATCTTGCGTATGTGGGCTATGAAAAAACCTTTGATTCCGTCAAAATTTGGGCGGTGCTGCAGTCCCTTCAGCGATGCCAAGTTGACTGTTGGTATATCGAAGTGCTGATGTATTTGTATAGTAGAGCTAAGATGGCTATCGGAGTACAGAACCAGAGTACGAAACCTATCCAACTGCAGAGAGGTGTAAGACAGGGTGACGTTATATCCCCGAAACTCTTCACCGATGCATTGGTAGACATTTTCAAGCTACTGGACTGGAAAGGATACGGTATTAACATCAGTGGCGAGTTCATCACTCACCTTCGATTTGCCGACGATATACAATAGACATCTATATAGATATCTACATCTATATAGGCATCTAAATCTATAGATGTAGATGTCTGTCTCAGGTGGACTGAAGGCTCGTTTGTCACCTTTAATCTATAAAAAGTAATTTGTTTTAAATTTGTCTCGAATTATATAATGCAAATAATTGTATATTGTGACTGAAAGTTTGATATTTAATAATTTAGGTTAAACTTACAAAGAAGAACGGTCACGCCCCATAGAAAAAAATCCCAGACTCGACAGAAACGAGACATATCTCAGATTTTGTTATTTTTTATATAGTTAAATTATATATTTTTTATATTCGAAATCAATAGCTAACACCAAAATATTACCTTATGTTTTTGTTCATGCGTTACTCTAAAAAAATACAAAATGCCTATTTATTTACAAAATTCGTAAATGTATGTAACTAAATGACGATCCAATAGCTATGGGAATAATTAATAATAAAAATAATTGTAATAAGACATAATGAATTTAACATGTTGAATTAGTGTTTTAAATCGTTTTTAAATCACCCCACATGATAATTTCAACATTGAGTTATATGTACTACGTACTAGAGAAGCCATTTCAAACATAAATTGTGTCCTACTCTATGTCTTCGCGCCTGTGCGGGAGTAGTAGTCACGCATACGCGAAGACTTTAATTTTATATAAAATAAGATATTAATATAAAATAAATAAAATAATTAAATATAAAATATCTTAATTTAATCTAAACAAACGTATTTCTAAATAAAATGTAATAATAATTATCTTATGGAATTCACAAATCTTCAATTTACGCAATATTTAGTTTGTATAGATTGCACTACAGTTCAGTTGAACATAATCAATGTTCGGAATGGCTTCTGTAGTACGTAGTACATATAACTCAATGAATCTCAAAAATTTTACAATTTGGTCCTGTAAAATTCCTTTTGTAAAGATTATTTTGTAGTACTCTCACGGTCTTAAGTTTTAAACAGATTGAAAGACTTTATATTGGAAAAAATAAACATTTTTATTGCTCAATTGTATAGAAATAAGTTTATACACGTATAATAAATGCTATCACAATTCATAGTTTTGCAGCAAACAGCATGAGCTTTACCGCAAGGTTTACTGAACATATTTATTGGTTACTTTTGTAGAATTATATAATGAACCTGTATTAAAAATCTCTCAATGTGTTAAATTGAGAGATTTTTGAAATGTGTTAAATCTTAATATGTAATATTAACCTTTAATTAACACTTTAGAAGAAGAAGAGTATTTGTTGTTTAAAAAATACGTTCCAAATTCAAATTTTTGCCTGAGGTTAGTAAACAAATGTAGTAAAAAAAAAACACCTTTTTACAACATTTTGTGGCGCAAACTTCGCAAATAATTTTTAGTCCGTTTATATTGATTAATCACATTTCCTCGACATTTTGAAGTATTATTATTGATGTTTAGCTGTCTCGAAAATGGCAAATAATTGATAAATACCAGCAAAATTATTGCTTGAGGAGGGTTGCAGCCAGTTCTTCGTGGCTCAGAGACTAAATGTGAGTTGTTCGGCAATCCATAAGACTTGGGAGCGCTATCATGATCTTTTTCTGATAAGTCAAGCGTTAAAAGATCGTAAATATTCGTATGTGGTCTACATACTCAAGAACAACCTAGAATAAGTAAGAAATGTGCAAATTATTTAATGAACAGTCTGGAGAAGGCTTCTCGCGTAATACATAATTACTCCGCGAGCACCGAGTTACCAGGCTTAGCTGCATTCGAAATTGTGTGTTATAGACTCAAAAAGACTGGGACAGGGTATTGTTTTCCGATGCAGCCAGTCTCTGTACAGTGAAAACCGATGTCGGTGAGTGCTATGAAGACGAGGAGAACGTTTTACAGATGCATGTTTTGATGGCAAACTGACTGGGCACCGATACATAACGAAAGTGCTAATTCCTAATGCATAACCCGCATTGTACGCGTAAACTCAATTTTTATGGATGACAACATTCACGCCCATCCGTGCTGCCGATGTGCCGATTAATTATTCTGCGTATATGTACCAAAAAGCACAGGTTAAACCTACGTTTGCTATTTATTTTTGAATAAGCCGTGAGAAACAGAGAAATATATATGTATACTAACTCTCAATAACATAATGATGTTAACATAGTGGTAAGGTTTAATTACTTAACATTGGTAATAGCGGGTGACGGTTCGACCTGACAAATGATAGTTTCGATTAATGGAGCAGTAGTCTCTAATTTAAAGTCATTACTTATATTAATTGTGTCATTACTTATATCCATTGTGGGAAAACATATTTAGATTTATTACAACAATAATTTTTTTCATTTTATTATGGGTCGCAATAATGATGACTAATAAAAAAAACGAATACTTGTTATAAATGATTGTGGCAAGCATTTTTATCTATACTATAATTGATTTAAGCTTATTATTGCATCAGTTTGATTTTAAATTGTAGACGAGATTATTTTTGTAATTATATATTTTAGATTCTTGCTTAAGAAATTATTGTGACAGGATTTTAATAAAAAATTACGTAAAGTAAGTAATCAAGGATTTTTGACAACCCTAACACATATTTTCAAGTATGTATGAAAAATTGAAAAATGGGAGAGCAACTTTGCCACAAGCGTAAACTTTACAATTTGCAACACAATTAAAGAAGCAAATCATAACTCTGAGTGTTGTGTATTATATTACAAGGTAAACTTACCTTCAATCTTGAAGTCAAATCCTATTATTTTCTACCGATTTAAAAAAGGACACGGTATTCAATTCAACTGTATTTTTTTTACGTGTGTTACCTCATAACTTTTTTCTGGGTGAGCCGATATCGATCATTATTCTTTTAATTTGAAAGCTGGCGCTTTTCATGTGGTCCCATATAAATTTGATCAAGGTCTGACCAATATTTTTTGAGTTATTCTTAATAATTTAAATTGAATTCGGTTGTAAAAAAATATTAATTTTAAGTTATCCTTAAAAACCTTGATGGTAAAGTTGCTACAAAGTGAGGTTAACTTTGCCTTTTTTATTTATGAGTATTTTGTTTATTTAATGTTAGTATTTTTTAAATCACTAATAAATACCAAACCTATGAATAATTGAATGTCACATTTAACATTGACACCCAGTTTGACAGTAAATTTTTTGGTGGAAAATAGGGTGCAAAACTTATAAGTCCGTCCAAAAATGGCAAAGTTGCCAGGTTTCACGGTAGTGTTATAGTTAACAAATGTTGTAAACGGCATCACAAGCTCTTGTATAATATACCTAAACGTAAAATTCGTTTAAATATAGAACGTAACTCGTCTTTAATAATTTTTTGCTATTTTACATTAATATTTATTAAATGTGTTTTACTACAATTTTTCAGAGGACGATATAGCAATTACCTATTTGCCCCCAAAACGTAAACGCACAGTACAGTAATTTTGACATAAGCAATATTTTACCGCAATATACATGAGTAAATATTGTTTTATAACAACAAATATATCTCCGTAAATTTATTTCGAGGAACGTGAAAGTTTACCACAATAACTCGGTTTGGTTATAAAAATTGTTGATTTTATTACTTTCAACATGATTTTAAGCTTCACGAATAAGCTCATAAAGCTGCAGCGTAAACGGAAGAAATTCTTAAGTTTGAAACCACTGTTGGCCGCAAATAATTAACTTTTTAAAGCTACCATGTGTCTATCATAATTTGTTATTGGAATGTTATTTTTTCCTCCGGACACCCGCAAAGTTAATTAGTATTACATAAACAATAACAAAATCCTCCTCCTATTTATTTTAAATCTGTTTTAATTTATTTTATACGTGGTAGAGCTTTGCTGCAGCTATATTAGTAGTATAGTTGTAGCACGAATGGGTCGGCTCGACCGGGGAAGGACCACGCTATCACAGAATACCAGCGTAAAATAGCAGCTTAAAACTGCTGTGTTTCGTATGGTGAGTGTAGAGAACCGGAGACCCTTTTTACTGGAAAAGAGGCATTCCATCCTGGCTCTCCATGCGTTAACTAACTAACTAACGCATCTGCATTTTGATTCGCAGGCGAGGATAGATGTAGATGTCTATGGGCCACAGCAACCATTTACCATCAGGTGGACTGTGTGCTCGTTTGTCACCCTATCCTATAAAAAATTATATAATGATTCTATCACATAATAAGATAAGAATCGCATAGTTGGTCTAGTGGTCTGTAAACACAGTTGCTGAACATGAGATCTTGGTTTCGAAACCCGGGTCGGGTCAAATTCAGTTATTTGATTTTTCTGTCGAGAAATTCTCAGTAGCAGCTTGGAGTAACCATTCAAGCACCAGACCGGCGCCGCCAACTTTCGGCCCACCCCAAGCGAACGCGCGGCTAAAAAAATGTTACTTGAGCACTTCCGACCTTGGCAATAAAAACACCTGTTGTTCGCAAACTATTTCAAAATAAAAAATATAGTTATGAAGCTGAATAGTTAAAGAAGAAAAGAACATTTGAACAGTAAAAAATCAAGACGTATAATTTTTATTTGAAACTCTAAAAATAAGGTTAAACTTGAAAAACCGTGGTGAAAACTATCTTTATAAAAATATTTATTTGATAAAAACTCTTAACTTTATATCCATTTTAATATTATTTAAATAAACAAAATTAAATTAACTTTTTAACAATATCACATTGTTTATATTTATTCATTTTATTCATACTAGGCTTATTCTAAACCAACACAAACTTTAACTTTTCACTTTGCTTAACCAACTTTTTCTTATTTCACATATTATAGTTTTATTTTCTTCTCTTTTAAAAACCTTAGTTTTTTTTGTAGGATAAGGGTGACTAACGAGCACACAGTCCACCTGACCGTAAGTGGTTGCTGTGGCCCATAGACATCTACATCTATCTTCGATTACGAATCAAAATGCAGATGCGTTGTCATCCGTGAGGACTAAGATGGAATACCTCTTTTCCAGTAAAAAGGGTCTCCGGTTCTCTACACTCACCATACGAAACACAGAATACCAGCGTTAAGCTGCTATTTAACGCTGGTATTCTGTGAGAGCGTGGTCCTTCCCCGGTCGAGTCGACCCATTCGTGCTACAACCATAATATAGCTGCAGCATGGCTCTACCACGTTTCGTCTTATTTTAATTCCTTTCATATTCCTTGTGAGAACACCTTCTTGTAAACAATACCTTTCTCTTATCATATACATCATATATCAATTCTTACTCTAACAATCAGGATAATTCAATTTTAATTAAAAATATGAAAGTTCAATGGTCATTATAGTAGCGGTATTAAGGTTATCCATTTTATTTCGTATTCCATTTTATATTCGGTGTAAGAAGTGATGCTCTTAAATTAATCATTTCATATTTAAGTAAGAAAACGCAATAAGTTGTCATTAACAATATGAGCTCTTCCGGGTCGATGGTACAAATGGGCGTGCCTCAAGGCACAGTTCTCGGCCCCCTTCTGTTTCTTTTATACATTAATGACTTACCTTACATAGTAGGGGATAACCATGATATAGTATTATTTGCAGATGACCCTTCTTTAATTTTCAAATTAAGTCGACAATTACTAAAATATGACGAAGTAAGTAATGCTATATCTAAATTAGTAAATTGGTTCAATGTTCATAATTTGCTTTTAAATGGCACTAAAACGAAATGTATGAAATTCATGACTCCAAATGTCAAACAATTAAATACTAATGTAATTTAAAATGGGGAGAAATTGAGTCTTGTAAATACCACCATTTTTCTTGGAATCACACTAGACGCGAAGCTTCAATGGAGCTCCCTTATATCAAAACTAGCAAGCAGAATTAGTTCTGCAGCATATGCTGTAAAAAAGATTAGAAGTCTAACCAATGTTGAAACAGCTAGACTAGTTTACTTAAGCTATTTCCATAGCATAATTTCGTATGGTATTTTTCTATGGGGACACGCAGCTGACACTGAAATTATATTTGTTTTACAGAAGAGGGCCATAAGAGCAATTTATGATTTAAAGACTAAAGAGTCGCTGCTACAAAAATTTAAGGAAATTAATGTATTAACTTTGGCCTCTCAATACATTTATAAAAATGTAATGTACGTACAGATAACTAAAAGTAGTTTTTAAAAAATAAGTGATATTCATTCTGTAAATACTAGGAACAGACACAAGCTAGTAGTACCAGTTACTCGACTCCATCGAGTCAGTAATTCATTCTTGGGGCGATGTATACGCTTTTACAACAAAATTCCAGAAAATATACAAAATTTGACCGGCTCAAAGTTCAAAAACTTTATTAAACTAAGTTTGTATATAAAGGGTTATTATAATATTAAGAAATTTATGGATGATAATAACCCCTGGAAATGATGTGATCGCTACAAAGCTATTTCTAATTTGTTGTGTTGTTAATGTGTGTAACATACATGATTGTAAGCTGTTATTTAAAAAAAAAGTCCCGCTGGGTTTCTTGCTTGTTCTTCCCAGGACAGAGGTTTTTTCCTAACCAGTGGTAATTAAACAAAAGACTGACTTTCAATAAGTAATATTTCAAATCATTATTGAATAAAAAAGTTTCTGTTTCCAATACCCCATAACATTTCATGGGTGTTGTAAGAGATAACAGAAGTAAATTAAACAAGAGGTAATCAGCAAGTAGACAAATCTACAAATGCATGTGGCGAGATTTACGCAACTTTAATACAACTTGAATTGAAAATACTTAATTTGATCCAAGAGCAAGTCCATCCATTACTATTCCGAAGATTTCCCGGGCGTCTGTCTGAACGACATTGGAATAGCCGTCCAGTACCTCAAAATGATAAGACCCCGGGCGGGGATGGAATTACAATGGAGAAACCGGGTACTTAAAATTCTGCAGAAGCCGCCACTATACTGTTTATTCGGTTTATTTAATTCTATTAAATAATGTTCAGCCTCATAAAGTTGCATTTTCATATAAATCTATATCAGTACATTTACTAACCAAACAACAAAGCGTTTTCATTATTATGGAACTACAAAAGCAATTAACGCGCACAGGACTTCGCAATATATATTCATCTTCTCTATTGGTAATAGAGGCATTCCTCAACCATCCACTTCCCGATTCTACTACCAGAGACGCTAAGGTTGATTGACCTTTATTAATCTGATCTCAATATTCTATCTCACTTTGTTATAAGGATCGAGAAAAAACAGAGATATAAATAAAATTTCTGTATAAATTATATATATATATGATCATAATTTTACCCATCTGGCGATCCAATTGATTTTTTTGCTGCAGGTGGGTCGATAATTATTTTGTCTATCAGCTGGTGTACCATTTGAAGTTGAGGTTAAATTACAAGACAATATGGACGCATTCCCACTTGCATCCCAAAAAGTTGGCCGTGTGCACATTCACATATTGTATGTACTACATATATACTATTTTTGACATGAACTTGAAAAAAAAACTACTGGAAATAGCACTCACGGGATGAAATGGGATGTAAGATTATTTAACGAAATTTTATAGGTATTTATCTTAGGGGTATAAAAATCTCTGGACTTCTCCGTTTCAAGTTTTGTTGGAAGTTTCTGTAGGCTTATGTGGTGGATTTATGATCAAGTATCTTGTTATTTCGTTTGACACTGTTGTACTTGAGCCACGCTGAAATATATAAGAAACTAAAAAAGTTCTACGGTCAAAGATTTTGTTATGAAATATTTAAAAAAACTCTCTACCAGCAAGACAAAATTTCATGCGCCTGAACCAATTTTCGAATAAACATTTTAGTGCACCCTGATATTTCTACCACCTGCTCGAATGCTGCTAGCGCACCTTTCGCCGACTAAAAGTGTATCCTTTTCAGTGGCAAATCGGAGCAAATCGGGGGACTGACCAGGAATTATCCCAATTTAAGATCTGAGTGCGCGAGCCTGTTGTCATGGTGAAGAAGGAGCCCACAGAGCCCCGTGTTTGGTCGCTGGTTGCTCACAGCAGTGAACACTACATGTTGGTTCATTTGAACAGTAAAACGTTTAAGTAACTTAATTAATTTTAATGTATATAGAGCTTTATTTATGAATCGTATTAATGCACCCAAGATTCATCACATGTAATTAATATTGTAAGCACGCCGAAACGAGCCTGCTTTAAATTTAGTAATCATGTCGCTGCACCAAACTCGCGGACCTGCTTCTGCTACTACAATGCGGACTATTCCTCTCTGAATGCGGACTGTTTCCATGCTGAAATTTGTTATTCTAGTGGTACATGATTTAGAAGGGTTTTTATCCATAAATGCCATTTGAAGTCTATCAAAGGATTTATATGGTTTTAGGCGACATTTGAAATTGTAAAAATTAACGCTTATCCATTTTTCTATGAAACACGATATTTCAATTTACTTCGTAAAAATGTGACTTGTAATATGATATTAGAATATTTTTTATAGGATAAGTCCACCTGATACTAAGTGGTATATTTTCTCGATTACGAATCAAAATTCAGATGCGTTTTAACCCGTGAGGACTAAGACGGAATGCTTCTTTTCCAGTAAAAAGGGTCACCGAATATCTAAACTTACCATACAAAACACAGCAATATTTAGCTGCTATTTTACGCTAGTATTAGTTAGTATTAGTAGTAGTATTTTTAAGGAATCTCTTTTTCAGAATATACTACTGGCCAGTGTCGTATGAAAAAATAAATCTTATTTTTTACAAAACTTTTGCTTGACCTATCATATAATATACTCCTTACCTATGTGATTCCCGATATGTTGAACTAGCCAATTTAAACAGCCACTGCCAGCTGTGGTTTGTTGTGGTAGTTCTTTATTCAAATAAATTTCATAATATAAAAGTTATTATTTATTACTTTTTCAAAACCATTAATTTGTTTATTTATAAACATGAACTCTTGGAAAATGTGCGTTATTTTGAATTTAAGGTCTTAAATATTAATGGCCTATACATACCTAGTACTACTGATGAACAAACTTGTGTTATTGGTTCAATCACTTTTTTCGGGAAATTTTGAATTCACAAAGTAAAGTCATGGCCGTAGGTTGCACGAACAAAGTTGATAATAACTAATTGAAGGTTGCAGTTTGAAACGGATACGTCTTGTAAGTGTTTAAATAATATTAGATAATTTGCCTCAAAATAATATTAGATGGATACCTCACTTACAGCGAGAGGCACGCTCAACGTTTGGCGTAAACACCCAAACATACCTGTGCTAAGTTAAAGCTTGTATTATTATACAAAATAGAGCTTGTAATATTAAGAACTTTTTATTTATGAATAACCGATGATAATATATGTCTATTCATTAGAATTGATAAGGTTTTATTTGAAGTAGTTGACATCACTCATGTTAAACTTTGATAAAACGTTAGAATTTGAATGCGGCCTCTCCCAATGAAAATACTCCTCATTCCAATAATGGCGTCAGCCTCGTGATGAATTATGAAACCGTACCTCGACGAACTGTGTCCGTTCTAAATTTGGTCACATTAATGTTATCAAAAATGCCGTGTAGTGGCGGTTAAGAATATCCACTACCCCATATCTTCCCGTGGGTGTCGTAAAAGGCGACAAAGGGATAGAGGCAGGAGATGGGTAGTAGCATCTTCCTGGTAACGGCAAAAATAAAATAAAAAACTGCGGTTGCCAACCCGCTCGCCAAGCGTGGCAACTATGGCAATATACCCCCCATGATGAGAGTTACGAAGAGACGGCGCCCAGTTCCCGGCGGACCCGCTATTCCTGGCTACGATGGCGACCATGGTAACGGCGGGGCAAGGGGTGCTAAGAATCTCCGGTGGAGGTTCGCTTGCCACCTACGACGACTCGACCTGGCAACATACAACGCACGCACCCTGAGGACTGACGAGAAGATTGTGGAGCTGGAAGAAGAGATAGACAAGTTACGCTGGCATATTATAGAATTATCCAAAGTCCGAAGAGAGGGGGAGGACACGGTAATCCTCGAATCCGGCAACTTCCTCTATTACCGGGAGGGCGGCCATCTGTCCCAAGGAGGTGTCGGATTTATCGTCCACAAGTCTCTCGTTAACAACGTTGTAAAGATTGAGAGTGTGTCGACGAGGGTTGCGTACCTTATACTCAGAATCACCAAACGGTATAAGCTGAAGGTCATACAGGTTTACACACCAACCTCGGCACACCCCGATCAGGAGGTGGAGCAAATGTATGAGGATATCTCTAGAGCCATGCATTCCTCCAAAACCCAATATACGGTGTTAATGGGAGACTTCAATGCAAAACTAGGCACAAGAGAGAACGGTGAGCTGAAAGTGGGGAAATTTGGAATAGGGCAACGGAACCCAAGGGGCCAGCAGCTGGCCGACTTCATGGAGAAAGAGGGACTCTTTATGATGAACTCTTTCTTCTAGAAGCGGCCCCACAGGAAGTGGACCTGGTCGAGCCCCGACGGTTCGACAAAAAATGAGATTGACTTCATTATGACGACCAGACGACAACTGTTCAGTGATGTCTCAGTGATCGCGAGGGTGAAAACCGGCAGCGATCACCGAATGGTTAGAGGCACACTGAACCTAAACGTTAAGTTGAAGAGGTCTCGTCTAATGAAGTCAACGCTCCGTCCGCCTTGTGCTCTAATCCAAAGTCCTGAAACCTTTCAGCTCGAATTACAAAACCGTTTTCAGTGTCTAGAAGACTGCAATGAAGTGGACGATTTGAATGACAAGCTCGTGGAAATTTTCCTTGCGGTCGGAGCTAAGATCTGCAAGACCCGCCGCAGAAAAACACAAAAACTCTCCGAGCACACTCTTAATGTCATTGCTGTTAGACGGGAGATGAAGCTACATTCATCAACAGATTTGACAGCTTACAGGCAACTGAACAGATAGATCTCCAAATGCATGCGGCGGGACTTACGCAACTTCAATACAGCTCGTATTGAAGAAGCGATCGAGCGGAACCAAGGCTCCAAAGTCTTTGCCAGAGATCTGTCTGCCAGAAAGAGCCAACTGTCAAAGCTGAAGACCGAGTGTGGCAGCATCGTTTCCGGGGCACCTGAGATTTTGAGTGAGATTGAGAGGTTATATGGGCAGCTGTACACGTCATCGTTGGAGCAGCACGCAAGTGTGAATAATGATCCAAGAGCGAGTCTTATCCGACATTATTCCGATGATATCCCGGAAGTCAGTCTGAGCGAGATTAGAATGGCTCTCCAGCACCTTAAAAACGGCAAGGCCCCAGGCGAGGATGGAATTACAGCGGAGCTTCTGAAAGCGGGTGGAAAACCGGTACTTGAAGTCCTTCAGAAGCTCTTTAATTCCGTCCTCCATGGTGGCATTACACCGGATGCGTGGAGCAGAAGTGCGGTGGTCTTTTTCTTCAAGAAAGGCGACAACGCTCTCTTGAAGAACTACAGACCGATTTCCCATCTGAGCCGCGTCTACGTGCTGTTTTCGAGAGTCATTACGAATCGTCTCGCGCGCAGACTTGACGACTTCCAGCCTCCCGAACAAGCCGGTTTCCGAAAAGGCTTTAGCACCATAGACCACATACATACCCTTCGGCAAATTGTACAGAAGTCCGAGGAGTACAATTTGCCACTATGTCTGGCGTATGTGGACTATGAGAAAGCCTTTGTTTCCGTCGGAATTTGGGCGGTGCTGCAGTCCCTTCAGCGATGCCAAGTTGACTGTCGGTATATTGAAGTGTTGAAGTGCTTGTACAGTAGGGCTACGATGGCTATCCGAGTACAGAACCAGAGTACGAAACCTATCCAATTGCAGAGAGGTGTAAGACAGTGTGACGTCATATTCCTGAAACTCTTTACCGCTGCATTGGAAGATGTTTTCAAGCTTCTGGACTGGAAAGGATACGGTATCAACATCAATGGCGAGTACATCACTCACCTTCGATTTGCTGACGATATAGTCCTTATGGCAGAATCGCTGGAGGACCTAAGCACTATGCTCAATGACCTCAATAGTGTTTCCCAACGGATAGGTCTTAAGATGAACATGGACAAAACAAAGATCATGTTCAATGTCCATGTCACACCTATGCCGGTAGTTTTTGGGAACACTAAGCTCGAAGTTGTTGACGAGTATGTTTACCTGGGACAAATAGTCCGACTAGGTAAATCCAACTTCGACCGAGAGGTCAATCGACGGATTCATTTCGGTTGGGCAGCGTTCGGGAAATTACCGCACATCTTCTCGTCAGGTATACCTCAAAACTTGAAAACGAGACTGTACACCCAGTGCGTGTTGCCAGTATTGACATACGGAACTGAGACGTGGTCCTTCACTGCTGGCCAGATGTGGAAGCTCAAGGTCGCTCAGCGAGCTATGGAGAGGGCTATGTTCGGAGGTTTTCTGCGTGATAAACTCAGAAATGAGGATATCCGCAGTAGAACCAGAGTGACCGACATAGCCCAACGGATTAGTAAGCTGAAGTGGCAATGGGCCGGCCATATAGCTCGAAGAACCGACAACCGATGGGGAAGAAAGGTTCTCGAGTGGCAGCCTCGTACCGGCAGGCGAATTGTAGGACGTCCCCCCACTAGATGGAGTAACGACCTGGTAAGATATGCAGGAAGTCGATGGATGCAGGTGGCTCAGGACCATGCTTTGTGGCATTCTTTGGGGGAGGCCTATGTTCAGCAGTGGACTTGTGAAGGGCTGTAATGATGATGATGATGATGAATGTTAGCAAGAATATTTATTCTGTGCTTGCTAAGGAAATAATATTATTGTAATTTTTGTTCTATAATGAAAATTAATCGAGTCCGTAATTAAAAGTCTTTAAATTTAAGTATCGAAGTTAAAGACGGCAACTTCGAATAAAATTGTTTTCGATTAATCACTAAGTTTTAGATAAATATATAAATATCTTTTATTTTTATTAAATGTTTATCTAAAAATAGACGTACATTTGAATAAATAACAAAAGGAGATGAACTTCGTTCCATACAAGCTTGGGCCCGGCATGAACATAGTTCAAATATATCTTATTTTGAAGATTTAAACATTTGTTACCTATGACAAAAAATCATATTTTTGTAGGGCCTGGGGTTTTGTTTTTAATTCATTTTATTATTTGTAGGTTATGTAGTAAAATCACTCGTTCTTGGGATAAGTTGTTTCGATAAATTGAAAAGAACACAAAAAGATGCCGTTTTTAGTTACTATTAAATAAAATATGATAAAATAAAATACAACTCAAACTATTCTAATTGCTTGATTATTTTATGCAGTTATTAATAAAATGTCATCTAGAAAAGCAGCCTGAGTCTGTACATTGTTTGTTCTATTCCTCTCAAAACCCAAGTAACACATTATTGTCATTATGTGGGCGCAACAACCTACTGTCCTGTAAATCGAGAGAAAAGCCAAGGATCAAGTTAAATTAATAAAAACAATGATATATTCACAAATACAACCACAATGCAAAATCGCATGACAAGTTTAAGCTCAAAGCTACCAAGTCTCCTTCAAAACAAGCAATGTTGAAAATATGATCGTTGCCATACAGCCTATTCAATCGTGTCCGATATTATTCAAATATTTTGTTTAGTTTAATAACGTAGCCTATTCAATTGATTTTCTAAATAGATTTCTTTTATTCAGTATTAATCTCTACAGAATCGCCTCAATGTTTCAATATTATGAGTTTTTTTTATACTTAAGACAATTTATTACAAAAAATAGCCTTCATTATCTAATGCCATAAACATAATACTTAAAAATATTTAAAAACGTTTTATTTTTGCTATAGTAAAAGCATTAGCTTTCGTTTTTCAGTTTTCAAAATGTTTTTGTGATAGCCCCATACACTACAGAAATGAAAACCATTTAATTATGCTTATAATTTATCGTTATATTACCCACATATTTTTATATAACTGTTACGAACGATGTTAACAACCCAATTTCATACATCTCCTTTATACATACATTGCATGATATTGTAAATTTTTTTTACATTTTTTATTCATAGCAAATCAAAAAAAATAATTTATCCAATTGGGCATGCCTTAAGCGCATTAAAAAAATTAAGTATAACATGATTATATGGAAATTTTAAAGTAGTTTAAATCCATTTCGACAGCACTATAGGCTTCAACACCCTCGAAAACCATGAAAATCACACCCATGAAGAAAAAATTGGTACCTACTTCAGCCGCCATCTTGGATTTACATTTCGACAGCACTATCGGCTTCAACACCCTCGAAATCCATGAAAATTACACCCATGATGAAAAAATTGATACCTATTGCAGCTGCCACCTTGGATTTACATTTCGACAGCACTATCGGCTTCAACACTCGCGAAAACCATGAGAATGACACCCATGATAAAAAAAATTGATATCTATTGCAGCCGCCATCTTGGATTTACATTTCGACAACCCTATCGGCTTCAACTCTCTCGAAAACCATGAAAATGAGATCCATGATGAAAATATTGATACCTATTGCAGCCGCCATCTTGGATTTACATTTCACCAGCACTATCGGCTTCAACACCCTCAAAAACCATGAAAATGACACCCAAGATGAAAAAATTGATATCTATTGCAGCCGCCATCTTGGATTTACATTTCGACAGCACTATCGGCTTCAACACCCTCGAAAACCATGAAAATGACACCCATGATGAAAAACATGGTACATAATTCAGCCGCCATCTTGGATTTACAATTCGACAGCACTATCGGATTTAACACCCTCAAAAACCATGAAAATGACACCCAAGATGAAAAAATTGATATCTATTGCAGCCGCCATCTTGGATTTACATTTCGACAGCACTATCGGCTTCAACACCCTCGAAAACCATGAAAATGACACCCATGATGAAAAAATTGATACCTATTGCGGCCGCCATCTTGGATTTACATTTCGACAACCCTATCGGTTTCAACACCCTCGAGAACCATGAAAATGTCACCCACAAAAAAATTGATACTACTTACTTTTAGTACGTACTACTTTTATTTATTCTGTGCTCTTAAAATATTGTAATAAAAAAATCTCTCATTATTATTATAATCAAGTATTTAAGAAATTTGTTTATTCTAATATTGTGTATTTGTACAGCGATCTTTTTGAGCCGCTGCAAACAACCGAAAGAAAGTCCACTCACGACGGCGGCTTGCGCCCTATTTACAGAAATAATTTACATACAAGGCTACCAAATCAACGAAAATTTCGCCATTTTGGAGCGGAAAAAAATTAATTATAACTAAACAAAACAAAATTACACTGCCATTTACATTCAGTGGCTTCCCATATGATAGATGAAGAGATTAAAAAATAGATTGAATTAAACAATTCATATTTTCAAAAGTTATCGTGTTTACAAGCCTTGGGAACTTGATAAATCCACACCATAAGTCACTAAAACCCCTTTTTTATTTAAAAATAGCTAATCAATTTAAAAAAATATATTATTAAGTTCAACAATCATTTATCTTTCTAACAATGTGATTTTTATATCATTTATATGTATAATATGATTGCTAGATACGATTTCATTCGATAAAAAGTTGGATTCTTAATTTTTAGGCGATAGTAGAACATACCTTGCCTCGCTTAAGGCATGCAATACGACTTACTTAAATGTAGGTACTGTTACTGTGCATAAAATGGTAAAAAGTCTCTAGGCATAAATTTAACCCTAAAGTTATATTTGAAAAGAATGTTTACAGTGTCAAGGTTGCGAAATCAATTAATAGCAAGCGGTGTTAATAGACTGAAACCATTGTAGTTACTATTTACACTATTAAAACCTTCCTTAATTATGTATTTATCGGTGGCTCTATGAAAGTCGCCGCTAAGTGAGGCACAATAGACAGATTTTCAGTTTCCATTTTCTTATATGTCATTGTAACATAATTTTTTATATTAAATTAATGTTAAATAAATATGATATATAAGAGTCGTACTTTATTTTAAACTTCCAAAAACATGGAGATGGTAAATTTGACTGCATGTTAGTGTATGTAACCTAATGGACCACTTCCGCCGATTTTTCTTTATTAGAAGGTAATAAATAATAGCTTGGTGCAGTCCGTTTATATTTTTAAGTATCCAATTATTTTTATTGTTAAATAGATGTTGTTCCAAGTGTGTCGTGAGGGGGTTTACACCAAGTGTAAAATACCCAGACTGGTGACAGCTAGCAGCGTCAAAGTTGCGAAACCTGCAATACTGCGATCGCCAATTTGTGGTGAGTTTCGCAAATTCTTCCCACATTGGGAGAGATCACGTTCAGTATGTGGACTTTTACGGGCTGATGAATGAGGAGGCAGAAAATTTTCAGATATATTTTACATAAACATAAATGTTTTATTCATTTCTCTTTCTCTCTCTATGTTTCTCCATCTCTCTTTCTCCTTCTCTTTACTAATATTAGACCATTATATCCAACCAGCGGTTGACATTGTTACGTATTGGTAACCATTTTAACATCGCCCATTATGACACGCGCAGGACCATTGGGGTGTCGTTTTCTCTTAATCAAATTAAAAATAAAAACCAATGAAATAACATTTATTCATAACCACAGAACAATAAAGCACAATAAAACACAAAGAAAAATATCTAATAATTATTATTGCACTGCAGCATTACTGCTGTCCGTCACCAACTCAGAGTAAGCATACTGCAACATTACTGAAGCAATGTTATTATGCCAACGTTTACGAGCGGACATACTTCTTATATTTTAGCACTGGCTTGAAATATAAAAAACAACTTATGAAACAGAATAAAAAAAGTATAAAACAAGATAAAACGGACCAACAAAAAATGTTACAATCATTTAGAACGTTAAAACTTATTTTTACACATTAAGGCCTTAACAGTGGTTGAAATGCCTAAATCTAGGATATTTAAGTAAAAAAATCTCAATAACTGTTCATTTAATCCACAAAGAAAAAATACAAGGTAACAGAAGAAGATTTGGTAAATGTTTTTAATTTAACAAAATTGTATTTTTGTCAACCCCTTATTAGAAAAACAATCCCCAAAGAGTACCTATCTTTGTCATATTTTGCAAAATTTCTCCAAAACGGCACAAGCTTTTTAATAGTTCTTACACTAAAAAAAAGGTCTTAAAAATATCAATATTTTTAATTGAGAGTTTTATTTTTATTACGCGTTTTATAAGAGAATATATCATTTTTCCCTGAAATTGAATATATTTACGCGAGCGCGCATGCTCCGTCGCCATGTAAGCTCGTCACAGTCCGTTTTCGGACATCGTCGAGGGTGGACCGCACGTCGGTGTTGGAGCGACTTCGTTCAAATATATATTAGTTTTTGAAAAGTTTATACTCAATTATAAATATTTTTATGACTAGAAATACTTAATTTAGTTAATATCTGTACATTGGTACCTGTAAATATTATTTTCTAAATAAATGAATTTTTAAAGTGCCCAAAGAAGAAGAAATTTTTGCGGCGACGTTGATTAGTGAAATTGAAAAATGCACTTTTATATAATTTAGATGTGGAACGACGAACATGCTCTCGTTACTTAGATTTCGATAGTTTTTAATACCCATGTAATTTTATTGTTGCATATTTTTATTAATTATTTGATAATGAATTTTATAATTATGTATTACAATAAAACGCTGTTTTTATAAGTATGACTTTATAAAATATTATTGGGGAGAGAAATAAAGATACAGATACTTACATTTAGGTACACTGTTATCAAATTAAATCAAACAATTTAAATAAATAAAAGAATGTTACTTTTGTTAAAATGTTAATGTTATGCTTACCTAAGTATAAATAACTATATAATGATATTCTTGGGTTTATGGTTTTTTTTATGTTAGACAAACTATCATCTAAAAAATGTAAAAATTTTAAATTGGAGAGGGGTTTCTCTACGTGATAAAGTTAGAAATGAAGGTATTTGCATTAGAATCAGAGTAATTGACATAGCTCAACGGAATATTACAGTGAAATGGCAATGGGCTAGCTATATAACTTGGAAAACATATAAAAAATAGGAAGAAAGGTCCTCGAGTGGCAACCTCGTACAGGTAAGCGAATTAGGACTCAACTTTTATTCCTCTTCACGTATTCTCATACACTTTTCTTCACACACACACACACACACACACACACACACACACACACACACACACACACACACACACACACACACACACACACACACACAAACGCACATGCGCGCAAGCACGCACGCGCGCACACACACACACACACACACACACACAAATAGGTCGCAAATAATACTTACCTAGTACTATTAGGCAAGAGTGAATAGGTTTTTGTTAAGTCAGTGCAATTCACCATCTTAGACTACATAACCACTTACCGATGGGATTGTAGTTGCTTTACTACTTGCTGGGTAAAAATAGTAAAAAAAAAATTACCCTGTGAAAGTTTACATTTAGATATAATTTTTCTAACCAACCATAAAAATATGATGAGAATATGTATATAAGTATAAAGGTTACCTCACACGGAACAGTAATAATATAATATTATATCTTCCATTATCTCTGAAATCCGAGGTATGTTCATATTAAGAGGCTGAGTAGAGCCACATTGAAATGCATGGGGATCGTTTTGTAATTTCACGTCATTATCGAAAAAAAATTGTACGTATTTTAGGTGGCGAAACACGATTCCACAAAAATTAACTCAATAAAAAATAATTGCAAAGTTGCTTCTCAAATACTTAAATTTTCAACGTCAATTTTTTTTTACGTGGTTGCTACAGCTATATTTATTAGGTATAGTTGTAGCACGAATGGGTCGGCTCGACCGGGGAAGGGCCACGCTCTCACGGAATAACATGTAAAATAGCAGTTTAACCCTGCTGTGTTTCGTATGGTGAGTGTAGAGAACCGGAGAACCTTTCTACTGGAAACGAGGCATTACATCTTAGTCCTCACGGGTGACAACGCTTCTACATTTTGATACGTAATCGAAGTATTGTAAGCACGCGTACAATTATGTCTCATGTTAATAAAGCTATTGGGCTATTTTGATTTGTAATAAAGTGATTTTACTTTATAGGTTAAATAATTTATTTACCTTTCTATATCAAGAACCATTTTTCTGTCACTCCTATTGAATTTGACAGTGCTTGCTGAAATTTAGCATCTATAGATGGATCAGAATCGCCCGCTGATCCGGCTGTTAGATATTGCAAAAATAATCGAAAATATTTATTTTTACTTTTATGCCCAAGACTACCTTGTTTTATTTTATTACGGTCAAATAATATTTATTAGGTTATAAAGCAAGTATTTTTGTAAATGTTTTGTATGTAAATGTAAATGTTTTCATTATTTTGTTATTCTATTGTTTACAATTATTATCACGTCTTAGCTTTACACCAAGAATTACATTAGAAATTCTTGATGGGATGCGATGTAACGCGCATACATTATTGTCATCAAGAACTATAATATATATTTTTATATATATTTGTTTTTTTTTACCAGTAGAGTTTCAACAAAATCTTAAAAAAGTTCAATGAATTAAAAAAATGCTAATAATTATATAATTTCAAGTCAGTGTTTTACATTTAAAGATCAGTTATAAAGAGCCAATGTTATTATTTTCATTTTGATTAATTTAATTCGAGACTAAAATAAATGTGAAAGGGCTTTTAACTGCAATAATAATTTTCATCAACAATAACATAGACTTATAAAAGTCATATACACGGTCAATCATACTGAAGATTATCAATTGTACTACAAAATATTTAAAAGACTATTTCCAGTATAATGACATATCATCATTAATGTTTGACTGGCACACTTAAAAGTTTTATCACATGGCTAAATGATTGACTTTTATATTATGATAAGGTCATGCTTTTCTATAAAAAGTTGCAAGAAATTTTAATTCCCGGCCCTATTGGTTTGTTTTACTTTTTACTTAATTAGTGAAAAACAAAATGGACTGATCTAAAAGTTTACTTTCTTGTGTAAAAAGTGCCATTTAGAATTTTATGCAAATGATAATTAAAGTTTCTATGTAAATAAGTGTAACATAGCGGGTATTATATTCAATGGTAGCGGCCATACGTATTGGCAAAGCCAGCATCATTTTCTGTACAGAAACCGGCAAAGTGTTGCTCAAGGCACTATAAACAAAGCAGCTGATAAAATGTTACACTCATAACTGTTAACAAAAACTGTTTTCGCAAATGGTCTTATAGATAATAATAACTATTCCGCCGTGTTAGGTGCAGGAGCTATTATTAGAAGGAGAAGAGGTAAAATTTTGTTTTAGAAATGCGCAATCAATATTGTTTTGTCTGCAATTGAGCATAAAATAAAAAATAACTTCAGCCAAAGAGCATAACTGGCATTATACTCAGGCCCATCAATTGGTATGGAAAAAAATAATTTTACCAGGTCTCAAAAAATCAATGAAAATTCAAAAAACATAAATATTAAAATCAAAAAATGTATATATGTATGTCTATACATACATATAATGATTTATGGCCGCTTAGTAACTGACGGTGACTCACTATAACATCCTACAGTCACGCCGAAACTAAGAGGAGAGAATCACTGTAGAAAAGGTAATAATTTATTGCGGAAATTTTGTGATAAAATTTAAAAAAATATAAACTTATCCAAGTTAATCTAACTTATCCTTATGCGTACAAAAAAAAAACAAATAATAAAATAGTGAGATGGCGTCAGTTATTAAGAAGATATAACAAAAATAAACAAAAAAAATAAATTTCAATAAAGTTCAGTATTTAATTGATTATATACCGCTGACACTTAATCATGCTTTTCGAAACCACGCCAGTTGTAAACAATACTTGTGTGAAAAGACAAAGTTTCTTTTCAAATTTCCGCCGAGTTGTAAGTAGAAGGCCAAATAGGTCACGTGTCAATTTTAATTAAATATATTTTATATGAAGTGATCTTGACTACGTTTCATCAATTAACTATTGGTAAAAATTAAAACAGGAATTTTACGATTGTGTTTACAAAAAACATTATTAGTTGAACCTTGCAGCTTGTTCATTATTTTTATTATAAATACCTATAAATGTATATATTATTAATAAATAGTTCCTATAATATATTGGATTATTTTTTATTTTGCTCTATCTGCAATGTTCTACGCTCTATAGAAAATGTGGCGTATGACATGACTGACAATCTTTCGAACGTTTTATCTAGGTACAAAGATGTTTTACGTTTTCGTCGCCTCCACATGATATTTTTGTCAGCATAAGGTACCCTTCTATATCTGAAACGAATATAAATATTGCTACAAAGTAAAGTAATAGGCTATACAAGTCCCTCTACTGGGCACAGGACTCTTTTTTTATTTCTGAGAGGGTTTTAGGGCAAGGAAATGCCCGCCGTACTTCCCCAATGCGTGTTGACGAAAATCGCAATTACAAATTTCATTCGTGCTGTCGGGGATCAAACCCGGGAAAATTTACAGCGAACGCTTTGACGACATATATTTAATACCACACAAATAAATACGATTTAACATATATAATAAAAATTCTTACGTACTTGAAACTTAAACACTTGATAGCTCGTGATGCCTACCGGACAAAGCTACAGCCCCACACCGTGCAATGTAATTGAAGATGCGTAACCGCGATATAATTCTCAGTGATGCGCAAGCATAACAGGCAGTATGTCACTTATATAATTGTCATCTCTGCAGTCTATTAATCTTTGCACTTTTATAAGTAATACAGAACGTAGTTGCTAGACGGTGTTGACATCGGCTAAAATCTCTGCGATCGCCGTTTCGTCAAGGTCATTCAGGCTAGTTAAAGCCTTAAATGTAGTGATTTAAATACTATTTCAAACGCACAATAACAAAAAGTAATAATCTGTGATACCTGCCTTTATTTCTACGTAATAAAGAGATCACAACATGAGATCATGTGAAGTGAGTACCACACCATGATTACTCTCTCTCTCTTGTCTATTTATTTATAGCTCAGTTTAATGCACAAAAAAGCTATAGTATAATAATGCATATTATTTATATAACCAAGAAATATTATTTAGTCAAAATAATAATCCCGAAAGAAGAAAAAAGGAAATCACGGAGGATAAATATAAAGATTACAAATACAAACCCGTTAAAAATATTTTAAGGGGCTTGGAGATGCTCGTTAACGCCGCAAGGCAAGCTCTTGATTGTTATTATCCATCGTTTAATATCGTTTTTATATATGCAATAGATATAGATAGAAGTAGAGAAATTTACTTTGGAAACGCTTTGCGTAATATGATTTTAAGTTTATACTGAATTGAATTACTATTCATTGCCAATATTTAAGTCAAAATATGAGTAAGTATTTCCATATAATCCACTATCGCTTATCGTCCCGTTGGTACGACACCAAGAGGCGACAGAAGAAAACTGAAATAGAAGATAATGGGCAGTAGCAGCTTCCTGATAAAAGTTAAAGTTAAAGTTACAGTCTATATACGTCCTACTGCTGGGTACAGGCCTTCTCTCATTTCTGAGAAGGTTTTAGGGCAAGGGATGGTCCACCGCGTAGGTCGAGTGTAGGTGATTTCCGTTATTTTTTTCTGTTTATTCAATAACACATTCATATCTACATACGGCGTGTAAGCGTTACGGTGCGTACACATTATATAACATAACATGTTATAACGTAACTCTAACGGCAATACGACAAACGACATTGTCATACGACAATCTCATATAACATTGTTATATTGCATTGTTATTCCAATGTGTACAGTATTGATATATGTTGCAGTGTTGAAAAACAATGTTAAATAATGTGGACGTGTTATAAAACAAAGGTTATACAACATGTTACTTGATCTGTATGCACCCTGACAAATAATACAAGCAATTTTATAAAATTGACAGCCATTTAACAGAAAGGATGATATCAGGATATCAAACACGTTACGGCAAATATACAGTGTAAACCGATCCCTCGGTATAAAGGATGACGATCTGATAAAGTTTAAAGGTTTTAATGGATAAAGGTGCCTCGGGATTATTTTCCGAAGTATACATTGAAACTCATCTCAAACAATTTCAACTATAAACAATTCAACTTATCAAACAAACATGGATAATATTTATTTAAATCAAATAAACATATATGTTTAAAGGCTTAGCAACTTTTTCATTTTTGATAATAATATCATAAATAAATAAATATCTTTACTTGAGACTTTTATTCAATGACATCTTTAAAAAACGACTCCTTAACTAGGATACCTATTATTTCACCAGGCAGTTCCTTCTCATTCAGTAATTATTTCTGTCAAAGTACATTAATTGTTAATTATTATTTAAAACTTAGATTTAAGTCTTTTATTTATTATTATATTACTTAGGAGCTACGTGTTTACAATTCCTTTGGCCGAATATAAATTCCACCTTCGATAATAAGAAATCAATAGTTATTTCAAATTGGCGTGTTTTAATTATTCTGATATATTTGAAACATTTGACAAAACAAAGTAGGCGATAAATTGTCGCATTTTTTTGTAGTTTAGACGACTAATATTACAGAACCTAGTTTATTTATTAAGATTCTTTGAATAAGCAAATATATGTTGCATACGCAAATGCAAATGTATGTTAAATAAAGAAATTAGTATTATTATTACACGTGTTTATGTAATCCTTATTTTGTGTGGTTACTTTTTATTTCAATTTTAGCATAACCTACTGTGACATGAAATAACAAAAAATACATTTTACAAAATGCTTAATTGAAGATGTAATCATTACGAAAGCTTAAGACACGAGCTAGCAATTTGTCAGGTATTTGCAACTAGCTTCCAACAATAAACAAAAAGGCATAGATGCGTTGACACCCCATAACTACCAAGACTTTGATGATATGCCTGATATTCTGTTATTATACTAATGCTCTTATATGTCAAACCAAAACACTACAATGTACTGTGCTGCTTCGGGGCAGAATGATCACAAGTTATAAATGAAACCCTCTAGAAAAGAAAAACTAGAAAAAAGAACGCGCGCACGGTCTCGCAAACACCATCGACTTCACCCTACTTCCAAAATTTTTGAATTTTTATTCCGGTCATGCGTCCGTTACGCATACATTGCCGTATATAAAACAAATAAAGTTTGTTGACATAAATATTAAAACAATTAAAATATTAAAAATTAACATGCTGCGTCGCCGACAACCACATTATTGCTAACTAGGTTTATAAAAATGCAAAAAAATAAAAAATTCTAAAAACACTTGCCTTACTAACATTGAAAAATAAAGTTTAATTTTGTTCCACAAAATTTAATAATTCTTCGCTGTTATTTCAGTCGATAATTGGAGTTCTTACTTTATTTATAAGCGTTAAATCTGTGATAATTTATTTTTCTCTTGTAATAAACCAGTGCTTGACTACAATTGTACCAAACGGTAAGTGGTATTAAGCCCTAGATGGTAAATCGCATTGTCTAATTTACCAGAAATTTAGCAGGTTAGGGAAGCAATGTTCCAAAAATATATTAAGGTCAGTTCATATCGAATACTTTAAAACAATTGTCCATACAAACGTATTCCTCCTTTTATTATTCGATAACGACACGAGCAAAATTTTTATGATTCAATTTATATCTGCCACTGCCACATCCTTATAATTTGTTTTTATTCAACAAATTGATGATGAAAAAAATTCCAGAGATCCTAGAAACATATTTGGGTGGGGTTCACAAAATTTATACCATAACGCTTTAGAAAGAGTAATACACAAAGTCGTAAGCAACACACTGGAAATTATACAACACGCCAGAACTCTGTAAAGGCTATATTGTACTAGAACTTATTAAAAATATTACCATATTTACGAGTAGAAATAATATTATTTTAATTATTGGCATTAATTCTTATTTGTTTTTGTTCTGACTCATACTCAAATGGAAATAAACATCACTATTGTAAGGTTTTATTAAACCTAAAGAGGAGCTTTGTTTCCATATTGATGTTAGAAATTTTAAAGTTATATCGAAATAGGAAATATGACATATTTCTCCATTAAAACTACGGTTTTTTTTAGTAAAATCACTAGAAAATATATTCTTGAGCAATTTTTTTATCAATATTTTTATTCGTTTTCCATGGTTCTTCAAGGAAAATGATTAGCAAGTTTTGTTTATAAATATGTTAGCTCTAGTGCATGGAGTACTTTTTTCTTGCTCATCATTATTATAAATTGGTTTCAATGGAAACTTTTCTATAAAATCATTTTATGTCGTATTAAATCAAGTAATTGTTTGTTTCTCTTTATAGATCATATAGAATTTATATAGATTATGTTAAGATTTATTTGGGGTGCTTCTGTGGCAACAGAAGAGAAGACACGATTATAATTACATAATATACACGTCTATTCATATTCAAGCAAACATTTTATACCCGCTGTTGGACTCTACCGCAGTCGGTTAAAGGCAATGTAGACTAAGTTTAATGCTATCCAGTGTGTTATGTAACAACACACCATGTAACACAACATAACACACTAGACCGAACAAGCGAGAAGATTCTTGTGTTTATATGGTTAAAGCAGCTACAAATTAAAAAAAAATTGAAAGAATTCCATAAAATATGCCTTCATTAGGTATTAATTTAGTATCTATGCTTCATATAATGAGAGATAAACACATAACTTTAAAATCCTGTGTTTAATATCCAATATTTTCGATGAACAAAAGAGATACTGCAAATACCCTCACTTTTGTAGCTATACTAAAATGGCTGACATTAAATTGACACTAGACAGATGTTTTATAAGTTGTTGCCACCCTACAAAACAAGTTCTAATGTGATGAGCACTAAACTACGAAAGTGTAACACATTACTCATAACGCACTAGAAAATTATGAGGGACGCTCGTTTAAATTTTAAATAAAAGCGTAATTAAAAAAAATTGTCGGGGTATAGCACTGGGACATGCATAAGCAAGCAACTTATTAAATTACAAAATAAAACTACTATAAATAAATCAAAATCATCACCATCAGTAATTGACTGGTTTCAAAGTTATCTCTGTGGCCGTCGGCAGTGTATTCGTGTCGATGAAACTCACTCATCTTGGTGTGATATTACTGCAGGCGTGCTGCAGGGCGGCGTTTTGTCACCTTTACTCTTTTCCATTTTCATTAATTCAATCACTCATAAAATATCTTCTCTCTACCACATGTATGCGGATTTACACCCAGTCAACTCTTGAGAATTTGCCGAATGCAATCGCTACATTAAATAAGGATCTAAATTTTATACATGAGTGGAGTAAATCATATGGCCTAAATGTCAATCCTAAAAAGTCTCAGGCTATCATTATTGGTAGCCAGAGCTTTATCTCAAGAATTGACTGGTTCTCTGTACCACCTATCGTATTCGATGGAGTTGTTATCCCTTACTTTGACAATGTCAAAAATCTTGGTATTTATATTGATAATTCCTTAAATTGGATACGCCAACTGAATGAGGTAAGTAAGAAAACTTTTGTCGCTCTTTGTTCACTGCGTCGCCTTCGATCATTTCTTCCCATTCCTACAAAAATTATGCTCGCACAGTATCTTCTCCTTCCGATTCTCGACTATGCTAACGCAAGCTATGTAGACATAACTGAGGACCAGCTAAATAAGCTTGAGAGACTTCAAAATACTAGTATTCGGTTCATATTTGGATTGCGCAAATTTGACCATATTTCCCAATTTCGCTCACGTTTTAAGTGGTTACCTATCCGACTTCGCCGGAACATGCATATACTTTCTATTCTGTACTGTGTATTATTTCACCCTTCTACTCCTCCCTATCTAAAGGAGAAGTTTAATTTTGTGGGGATTCCGGGGGAACCTTTACGCTCTTCTAGAAAATTCATTTTAAGTGTGCCAACTCACAATCCATCATTTTTCAATAAATCTTTTACTGTCCAGTCTATTAAGCTCTGGAATGCCCTACCTTTGCATATACGTGAGGCACAAACTATTGTTATCTTTAAGCGATTACTTAAAGAGCATTACTTGTCTCAATCGTTCGGACACCGTTAGGATAGATTGTGTGATTATGTATTTATTGTATCTATCAGCTTTATATTATTTTTTGAGGAATTTTGTATATATATGTACATTGATATATGTGTTGTGTGTATATTTATGTATATATGTTTATATATATATATATATATATATACATATACAAACATATACACATATATATATATATATATATATATATATATATATATATATAAATATATATATATATATATATATGTATATATGTTTGTATATGTATATGTGTATATGTGTATGTATATATTATATGTTTTACTTTATCTTTTATTATATGTTAATAATTTATATTATTTCATGTGTTACTTAGTTATTTATATCTTTTTTTTGCATTTATTATTTGTATATTTATATTGCACCACCTACCACCTACCTATTCATTGTTTGTATTACTTTACACCTTTGGTTGCCTGGAAGAGATCGCTATGTAGCGATAAGGCCGCCAAATTGTGCATATTATAATCTGATTTTTGTTATGACATTTGTTCGTGGTGTACAATAAAAGTATATTCATTCATTCAAAATCGAACTAATAATAAAATAACCACTTACCATCAGGTGGACTGTGTGCTCGTTTGTCACCCTAATTCTATATAAAAAAAGCTAGAACCGGTCGCAGCCTGTCTTTTCTAAAACTCTTTCTCCCGAAGTGTAATCCCGAACTCAAAGAAGACAGCTTAGTGCAGAGATCCCTAAAAAATTACCGAAAATCGACCACTCAGACCTATCCAACTTGTTCTCTAAAATAATTTAAACCATTTTGAACTGCTAGCTTATGAGGTTGAGGATCACACACTGAAAAGTGACCGCCAGTACGATTTCCGTCGGGGTTGCTCAACTAATGATCTTCTGGGTTACCTGACTCATAAATCGGCAGAGGCAGAGAGGGAGACCCTTGCCATTCGTTTGGACAAAGCGAAGGCCTTCTATCGGGTTTGGCTCAAAGTGCTTCTTTCGAAGCATCCATTTACAAGTCTATTTATGCTGGTGTTCGCTGTATCTTCTGCTTATCAATAATATGTTGCAAACCTGTAACGTGCACTGGTGATGCTTTTTACACCAGTTGTGCCTATATTTCTCGGGAAAACATCACCGAGTAGCGGAACAAACTTGTGTCTGAAGTCGAGTCTTTAATGGATAAGGTCTCGGATTAGGGCGATTAAATCTAATTAAGTTTAATGCCCCGGGCAAATTTTAGGGCACTCCCCTTGTTACCTCAGCCAGCATTGGAATCTTCGGCGTTGTCGTATCGAATAACGTGCAGTTTCGTGGTCATTTGGAAGGGAAGGCTGAATTGGCCTCTAAAAAGCTTGGCGTACTCAGCAAAGCGGGACAGTATTTTATGCCGGCACACTGCTTGCAACTTTACAAGGAGCAGGTTCGGCCTAACATGTAATACTATTCTCATCCCTGGGCTGGGGCTCCCTAGTATCAACTCCTTTCACTTGATCGCATCCAGCACAGACCCGCTCGAATCGTCATTTTCTATCGCATTTACCACGGGGAGTGTTCAGAGGAATTGTTCGGATTAATTCCAGACACAAAATTTCTTCAACGCATTTCATAAAGCCACATCATCGGGACGTTTGGCCGTCCACTACAGTCGGACGGATACTACTAAGGGAGCTTCAAGAAACGAGCTTACTCCTTTTTAAAAAGCCGGCAACGCGCAGCAATTCCCCTGCTGTTATATTTGTTAATAGGCGGTGGTCGACACTTGGCATCAGGTGAGCCGCATGCTCGTTTGTCCCTCTCTTCTATACAAAAAACACAATAAGACGAATTATCTTTAACAATGTTCTATTTATGTTCTAGAAGTGGGAATAATTTTTGTGATTTCAATTCGAGCCGTTCACGGTCAGGGGCCAAAAGTTAAAACTCGAATAGTCTTTATACAACTAGAATAGTACATAATTTTCCGAATTTCGTTCTTGGAGTCTGAGGGGCCCCTTTAGCTTTGGGGCCACGGGGTACTGCCCGCCTAGCCCCTGGGTAGCTACGCCACTGTAAGAACTCTATGCTTATAATTATTACGGTCGATGCATAGATATATTGAAATTGAGCCTTTACATTATCTTATAGCAATATTTCTGGAAATAAACTAATGTTAGAATAGGCGCCTGTGCTCACAGCACAAAGCAGAACTGCGTTGTACAACATTTGGCATATAACTTTAAATAAAATTTACCCTTATAACACATAGGCCTTACTTATGTGCGAAAACGTAGGCCAGACACTTACTTATCATCTATAGGGCGAATATCATCAGGTGAGCCGCATGCTCGAAAATCCATAAAAACTTCTGGCCCTGGGTGCAGGCAGTTGCAGCTTATTGGTTGGGTACTTCACGCCATCTAAGCAGTGTTGGGACTCACGCTTGTCCCCAGTTGTCCCTCTTGTTGGCGGTGAGAGTAGAAGTTTTCGTAGAATTGGCCGCCGGAGTAGGTGCGCGTGTATGGGTGCCAAACTGTGTTCGCCCTGCCCGCGGATCTGTAGCCTCAGTGGTGTACTTGTCAGCCTGGTCATGAAAGTAGTCGTCTCGCTGATATATTTCGCCATCCTCCATTTATCCAGCTATCTGGTATCAAGTAGGCATAGCAGCCGCTTAAAATTATTTGCAGTGAATTTTACCGTAAAGTACGCACTGTCGTCTGCATACAATGCAAGAACGACGTCCTCTTCCTACTCTTACAGATGTAAATCCAAGATGACGGCTGCAATAGGTATCAATTTTTTCATCATGGGTGTCATTTTCATGGTTTTCGAGAGAGTTGAAGCCGATAGGGTTGTCGAAATGTAAATCTAAGATGGCGGCTGCAATAGTTATCAATTTTTTCATCATAGGTGTCATTCTCATGGTTTTCGAGGGTGTTGAAGCCGATAGTGCTGTCGTAATGTATTTAAACTACTTTTAAAAATTCCGTATAATCATGTTATACGTAATTTTTTTAATGCGCTTAGGGCATGCCCAATTGGATATACCAATTTTTTTATTAAGATTATGATCATTCAACCGGTCTGAAGTTTTAGTAATAAGTAAATGAAGTTTTTCATAAATATCAGTATCGTTGTGGCATGAAGTTATTAATAACATATTATCGGCAAACAAGACAGACGTTTATTCTATCGATTTAGGATGGTCATATTTTTACTACCAGTATGAGCCTTTTATTTATATATTGTTTTCATATAGTAAAGGTAAGTGGATGGTGTGGCCCACAGACATCTTCATTTATCCTCCATTAAGAATCAAAATGGAGATGCGTTGTCACCTTTGAGGACTGAGATGGAATGCTTCGATTCCAGTAAAAAGGGTTTCAGATTCTCTACACTCACCATACAATACAAACACGGCAGCATTAAGCTGCTATTTTATGCTGGTATTCTGTGAAAGCGTGGTCCTTCCCCGTCCAAGCCGACCAATTCGTGCTATAATCATAATATACATGCAGCAGGGCTCTACCAAGTAAAATAATATAAAAAATTATTAACAGTATAACAAGCATAAAATTAAACATTGAAAATTAAAAGCTCGTGCGCGTAATCTCTAATGAAACGTTAATTGATGCATAAAATGAGGCCTTTATTATTTTTTTTAAATTAACAGTACATTTGTTTATATATATTTTTTCAAGAAATAATGACTGTGCGAGAGAAACCTTAAGTACTTATTCAAGTTGATCTAGAGACACGTGGAGGAAAAATATTTTAAGAACATCATGGAAATATTTAACTGCGGTGCTGGCAATAGGTTCGGCGGCCTGCGTGAATGACTTATACCAGTCGTAGTTTACATTTCTTGAGAAAGTTTGATCTGAAAAAAATAATAATATTTATTTAATGCATAGTTCATTACCATACGTTCCAAATTTCAACGAATATTCGGTTCGATTTAAATGAGGGCTTTCACAACATTTTCAGCATACCAGGACGGCGCCTCTTTTATTAAATGAGGTGAACTATTGTACAGGTCTGATGGTGGGGGAGTTAAAAGTGTAAATATTATTGTTTTTGCAATATACTTAGTATTTATAATTTCAATTAATCAGATTATAAATGGATAAATCTAATAACGAATATTCATAAAAGTAGAAGAATTAAAAAAGTTAAAAAATGTGTAAAACATTAAAGAACCACTGAAACTTTGTTTTGTGTATTTACGTACACAAGAAACAGAAAAACTTTTATTTAAAACTCAACTTTTCAATGATCATGTTGACACAATCTCTATGAAAAATAAGTTCACCTCAGCCCCAACTAGCGACATCTGGTGAGCGAAAGATTATTAGCCCTCATTAAATGCATATTACATATAATAACTTTCTTGTTTAAAACGTATTCGGTCGTTATACTACTTAATTATTTGATATAGATGCCATAAGAATAAAATTAATTTTATTCTTAAGTATAATGAAAAATATTGTCAAATTTAAAAGTTTGGCAATAATTTAATTTTTGTAATTAAATAATAGTTACCTTTATTGATGGACCCTTTGAATAAATCAGCGAGTTCGACATTAATTTTTTCTAACGGTTCGTAGAAATATTCGTAACTATTCAATTTCAGGTACTTCTTTCTATCGTCACCATAAATTTCCTCTGTGTTGGTTGTTATCGTAGTTCTTATAGAATCTAAGGATAAATCAAAAATATTTCAAAAGTATCACAAAACTGTTTTATATAAATTTAAGGGTAACAAACGAGTGCACAGTCAAGCTACTGATAAATGTAAGCTATAGACCACAGACATCTACATCTATTATAGATTCAGAATCAAATGACGATGCATTGTTACCCCTGATGTAATAATGAATTGCCAGTAAAAAAAGTTTCCGTTTCTCTTTAGTCACCGTACGAAATGCCTTTAGTCTTTACCTGATCGCACCGACCAATTGGTGTTACAGCTATAATACACTGCACTTTGGCTCAATTACAAGGTAGTGAAGGCAAGTCGATTACCACGTTTCGTCCTAACTTCAAAAATATATTTATTAGTATTTTTTGTTTAAAAATATTATCCACACTCACGGCATGATACGGGAGACATATCGTCTGTCCCTTATCCGTCGTAAAAGGCGACAGAGGGAAACAAACCAGGAGATGGGCAGCAACATTTTCCTAATAACAACCAGAAAATAAAAAAACTGCGGTTGCCAACCAGCTTTCCAAGTATGGCAACTATGAGCTGTAATTAGCGAATATGCTATCGATGCAATGCGAATCTGAGAGTTGGATTTATGTACCTCCTAAGACCAGTGATAGACGCAGGCCGTTCCAAAAATTGCGCAAATATAACACCATTCTCATTGTTAATGTTATTTCTTATTACCAATATGTGATTTCGCACCGTCACTGTCAGTCAACAGACAATACCTCGTCTATATATTTATACATGAAGAGAAAATTTTGTACCTCTTTTTAAGCATATATTGCACGCACGGGGTTCAGTGGGTGTGATTTGGCATAGTTAAAGTTTATATGGAAAAGGAGTGCAGAAATCTAAAATATATATTATATAACTAGCTGATACCCACGACTTCGCCCGCGTAGCTTGATATATCAAGAAAACACATATCACTGAATACGTAGTGCTTATAGAAATCGTTGTTTCTTAAAACTTTAATACATTTATATTAAACGATTAAATCGACATAGTTTTTTTTTGGATAATGGCCCAGTGCCTAAGAAATAAAACGTAGGAAACTTAATTGAAATCTATCCAGTAGTTTTTCGTGATGCGCGCACAACTGCAAACCTCCATCATTTTATTTATCTTTATATATAAAAATTACGTGTCACGTTGTTTGTCCGCGATGAACTCCTAAACTACTGAACTGATTTCAATGAAATTTTGCATACTATGTGCAATTTGGTACAACTTGAGAGATAGGATAGTTTTTGTCCCGATAAGTGACCCTCAATTTTTTTTATTTGGAAATCTCAGGGGTTTTTTTTTTAGGAAAGCAAATGGTTGCCGGAAAGGGCAAGAACAACGTCTGCCTGGTCAGCTAGTATAGATATATATTACAAATGACTATGTACTTATTATTTATTTCATTCTTTACGTTCATACTGCTAATGTTAACAGTGGCAGAGCCACGCGGCAGCTTTTGCTGTCGCACGGATGGGCGGGCTCGAACCGGGGTGGTACCACGACCTCACAGAAAACCAGCGTGAAGTAGAGATTTACCTCTGCGTTTAGCTTGGTGAGTGCAGGTGGCCGGAGGCCCTTTTTACTGGAAATGAGGCATTCCATCTTAGTCCTCACGGGTGACAACGCATCTACATTTTGATTTGTAATAGAGGATAGATGTAGATGTCTATGGGCCGCAGCAACCACTTACCATCAGGTGGACTGTGTGCTCGTTTGTCACCCTTATCCTATAAAAAAATGTAAAAACAAAATAATCTGCAGTTAAATAATCACATCATCACATAGAGATTGTCATCGTTAGAATAAAAACATAGGTACCTACATAATATGTTAGTCGCCAAAGAATTTAAAAATTTTGGCAACAAAAATAACTACTGACAGATTGGGTTATGAATTTTGTGCCATTCTGATTACGAATACCATTTTCAATATTCTGTGGAGTGCATGTCAAGGCGAAAAGGCCTTTATTTTATATTTTTGATACATATATTTAATACCTTACGAAGGTATAAGTAAAATATATTCGTATAGGTATATTAATGTAGAGTTGAAAGTGAAATACAGCTTGCAAAATGGAAAAGAATATGAATTGCGGTCGAATTTTGACCCCTTGTATTATAAAAACCATAACAAAAGTTATGACGTATTTTGATGTAAAGCTAAATTTTTACTTTAAAAAATTTTAACGTCAAAATGTTGACTTAGTACCTGTTTGAACCATGAAGTCACCTTCTTTGTTGATGTCGAAGAAGCAAATTTTTCCTTTAAAAATGTACTTGCCACTTATTTCTAATGGACAGTCCAGAGTAAGTTTCATAGAAGACTCTCTACGGTTTCGCCTGTAAAACAAAATGTTATATAGGGTTTAATATAAACACGATACATTGTTTGTTTTCATAACCTATTAGGCATAGAGTTTTTTGAAAAGTGAATTTAAAATCTAATATTAACATTTTGTACTGCTTACATATATATTTTAAAAAATTCAAATGATTTTACAGACATTAATAATCACTTACTTGACATTCACAATACGGCATTTTCGGGAACCAAATACCTCCATAGTTGGTAAAAACAATTTAAATTCTCCTTGATCTATAGTTATATTTTTAAATACCATTGGTTCTGTTGGAGGTACTTCCAATTCGGTTATGCCATCAGATAGGTAAGACATGGCAATTTGCATGTTGGAAGCAAATAGACATTCGTGGTCATTGGCATTACACCATTTGATAAAAGGTGCTGAAATACACAATATATGTTGTTTATGAATATCATTTTTATAATTAAAATAGTTCGTAGAAATAAAATTTTAATTAATATTTTGATCCTTTGTTGCAAGCGCCACATTTTATGAAATAAACTAACAAGTAACTTTTAAGGAAAAAGTCAATACTTGTGCCAAACTATAAAAAAGTGTCAATATATACGACATTTATTTAAAAATATACTTAAGTCGAGGTAAATATAAGTATTTACTAACTTATTGAAGTATAAGTATAGTTTATCAAGCAACTAATGACGAGTAATGAGAAGCCCGTTTTTCTATCCATTTTAAATACTTTGTAAAATTTCTTTAAGTGTATAGTGCTTCTCGAAACAACTTTGATAAGCTACTAGTATAAAGGATATGATATTTCGGTATATATATGGAGCTACAATATATGCGCTGTTACATAATGAAGCTGCTTATCTAATTGAAAAACGAATAAATGGAAATGAAGATCATAATGAATCTTATATTAAATATATTTGAATGCATAATTTATTTTAAGATATAAATTTGTATTTTTTATCAAGTCCGATGGTTTAAAGTAAATTAAATGTCATCACAAACAGCCGTTTATTTCACTAAGGATAGTATTTTAATGGGGAGCGTTCAGCGGCAGGGCGGAGCATTCGGTGAGCACGATAAATCTACGATGTTCTATAGCAGAGTCCTGAGTGATGACCTCTATAAATGTATATGTGCGATATAAATTAAGTTTCATCTCATGTTCTTCTTTTTTTTACAGGATAAGGGTGACAAACGAGCACACAATGCACCTGATGGTAAGTGGTCGCTGTGGCCCATAGACATCTATATCTATAAAGAATCAAAATAGAATAAAGAGTCAAAATGCAGATGCGTTGTCACCCGTGAGGACTAAGATAATAATGCCTAGTTTCCAGTAAAAAGGGTCTCCGGTTCTCTGCACTCACCATACGAAACACAGCAGCGTTAAGCTGCTATTTTACGCTAGTATTCTGTGAGAGCGTGGGCCTTCCCCAGTCGAGCCGACCCATTCGTCCTACAACCATAATATAGATGCATCATGGCTCTACCACGTATAAAATCTTTATTACCGTGCACGTGGTGAAACAGCGCGTATTGCAAATAATAATTTCATTGGCACTGACCATTAAAACGTGAGTCCACATGATTTATTTACTATTAATATTTATAAAACTAAAGTGACAAATGAACTTACGTAGACGTAAGTGGTTGCTGCAGTTCATACATGCAACTTTAAACAAAGAAGGCTACCGAAGCATTGTCATCTCTGAGTACTAAGATGGAATGCCTTACACGCTGTAGTTATACTGGCTCTTTATACAGTGGCGAAGCTGGGGCTACAAACTAGGATAAGCCCAGGACATGGTTTTGTTGTTTTTAGCAATTTTATAAAAATACACCAAGCTTGATCTGTCTTCACTCTTCAGTTACATATTTAGTGCTGTCGAGGACATGTTTAGCACACAGAAGGCATATTACGAGTACTGCTAGATAGATTGTATGACTATATACATACATTTGGTGGCTTTGAAAAAAACCGTTTGGGTTTGCTTGAGCGAAATAAAAGGATATTTACATACAGTACAATACATGAACAAAAGAAAAGCATGAACAAAGTATAAACAAACTATGTACAAAATAAAAAAAATATATTTATATTCTAAATCGAATCGTCCCTCTTTCTTAAAGGAAGATTTGATTACGTCCGCGTGAAATGTTGGTGAACGTTTTAATTGTACCAATAACTGTTTATGTGGATATGAGCTCGTTGTAAAGATTTTACCTTTTAACGTTTTACTCGCCGATTAACATTTTAACACATTTCAATTTATCACAAGGAACACTATTATCCTCAATTTTCACTAAAAATCTTAAAAAAAATAAAACATAAATTTTCAACTCGTAATATTAATTGGCTCAAGTAAACACACAGAGTAAACATTTAAATGTGAAGTTGCAAACGTATCGCCCGGAAACCCCCGCGCGCAATTATTTCACACCAAAAGTCGGGCTTTTGGCTCCATACTAATTGCTATATAAACAATCGTAGTTATATTTTATTATTTAAGTTAATACTTTGCCACAAGGTTAGAAAGGGAGCGAGCGTCTTTTCGAAAGTCCGGTAAAAAGCCCACGCGTGCGAGAGAGACGACTAATTGCTCAACTCAACTCCTTTTATGATAGCAGTATCGCGCAGTTTTGTCGCGATCGGAGTCCATCCATATTGCTTTGCTTTCATTAATTTTGACAGTCGATTCGCTTTGAGAAAGAGAGAGCACTAATCAGTGTATTTAGAATTGAAAGCAATCTGCCAAGTGTTGACGTTACACAATACGGCTACGAGTTCATGAGCTGTGTAGAACAGAGGAGCGCGTGGGAAATTTGAAATAGTTTGAAACAGTTTACGAGTTATTTTATTAGTTGATATTATTCATTGAGCAGTTTGATAGAGCAAGCTCGGCTTCTCGGATTCTATGGAGGCTTCGCTACCGTCTTTATACCCTTCATAGCGGAACACGTACTGCTATTTCGCGATAGAAAATAAATTGTATCTACCCAAAGTGACCGCTAGAAAAGGACTTCTACATCATAAATACGGTAATTATTTTGTATCTTTAGCGCATTTCGTCAAAATTTGACGTAATTAAAGTCCACTGTTGAATAGGCCCTCCTCGTAAATTGTCTCATAAGAGGGATATTTACCATAGCTACCACAGGATGCATCCGCAGTCTTTTTTATTTTCTAGTTGTTAAATAAAGACGCTGCCACCCATATTTGGTTATTTAAATATCTAAAAATCACAAAAGTTATAATCATCACCGTTTTTTATAGAATGGGAATGATTAATGAGCACACATCCCACCTGACGGTAAGTGTTTTCTGTAGTCTATACACATCTACATCTATCCTCGATTAAGAATCAAAATGCAGATGCATTATCAACCCTGAGGACTAAAATGGAATACCTAGTTAATAATACCTCGTTATAAGGTTAGAAATATGTACATTCTTGGCATGGCAAAGTGTATGCCGATTTTGTGTCTGTTTATGTATCTCTATTCTACTATAAGTTTTTAAACTGAAAAAGAATGGAGTTCGCAGTGGAAAAATTTTCCTCTTGTCTGTAAACTTTTAATGCAGTTGGTTTTTTTTTAAATACTATTTTAATCGTTAAGCTTGTTAACTATATAGTATATACAAAAGCAGGTTAACAAAGCGTACAAAGCCCCCGTACAAAAAAAATGCATATAGTGTGCCCCTGTCTTTTGCGGAATATAAATTATGTATACGCCAAAATGAATTCAATTGAATATCTTGTAAATTATAGCAAATTTTAAAAATTGGTAGTGAGAGCACACAGTCAGTTATTAGTGAATGTATGATGAGTTTAATTGTTATCCCTAAAATGCACACTCTATTGAGAACATAAATAAAATAGCCGAAAAACAGAAGTAGCTTTCTGTTTTTTTTGTTCTATATATAAATAGTTATCCTATTGTATATTATTAAAATAAAAGCATGATAATGAGTTATTCATAGGTATTTCTGTTTTCAGCTTCGAACTTGATTTACTATAATAAAATTCGATTCTAATTTGCGTGACTTTACCCTATGCGCAGTCTTTTGTGTTTTAACTGGCAGCACGTTCAGCGAAGATTAAATTCCGTCACAATACTATAATTCAGGAGGCGATTTTATAAAAAAAATATCTAACTCACTTGCAAACAAAGCAAGTAAAGTACAGCTGCGAAGACATGCGACGATCTTGTTTGATATGATTATTGTTAAGAAAATAAAAGTAAAAAATATAAATAAAGGTAATAAAATAAAAGCCTTTGGTTAATTAAGCTTACGAATATTTCGTGGCTTAGTGGTCAAAGTACTCAGTCACTACGCCACTTCGCGATCAAGACTCATTTCTACAAAGGCACAAATTGTGTGGTTTGTAGGTTTGAACTCGTTGCATGAGTGCCTCTTTCTTTGAGCGTATACTTGAGGCAGAGTATTATTTCTTAAGCTGCCGCTACAGCTTCTGGTTATTTGGAAGTTGTAGTTGTGTTCGAGATTTCGACCAAGAGTTCATCGATGGTTATTATCAGTTATAACTCACATTTCAGTGAAGGTGAAAAACTTACTGGTGCGATTATTGAGGTGATTATTATATAAACGCGCGTAGCACGCGTAGAATGACTTAACTCGTAGAATGTTTCAAGCGGAATCATTCGCGCTCTGCACCTACACTGAACTTTGTATTGCACAAACTAGTAGGGAGGGGGGTTCGATATATCCTCAATTCCAAATCGTCACCATTAATATGATGCTCCGCTAGAGTGACACTACCTATCGCTCACTCGAGGTCTAACTGGAATTTTATAGACGAAACTACACGGCGAAACCTGACATACGAGCATACTCGGCCGTGTATCTTCATGAATTCCTGTATCAAACATTATTAATCGCCAAATCGTCCGCTCGTCTATCCTGATATGAATAGGTACACTATCCCTACCTTTAGACATTTACACACACATACGCAAGGCAACTATGTTTGATCTCGTGCAAACTAACACTAGCTAAGCCATCCTTTCGATCAGCCATCATCTCCCATGATGACTTGGACTGGACAACCTAGCCCTCTATTAGTCATCATCTCATATGACGACACCTAGCTCAGAGAGTGACAGCGTCCCTTCGATCAGTCATCATCTCATATGACAAGGTGGATCGGATAACTGGCTCTCTGCCCGTCATCTCTTATGACGACATAACTCCTAACGCTTTAACACAACATACTCTCTTGTTGATATACTAACATTCTCAATCATACAATAATCGAAAACGTGCGTCACTTCGGCCACGCATGGACCGGACGGCACTTTTATCCCAAGCCATCTCATACAACTGAAAACTAGTATGTCCCTACAACCAATACCGTTCGGGTCTAGCCGGAGCGATACTGGTATCTATACTCTGTTCGACCAATCTAACTGGACCGGACGGATGTGTCCTTTCGACCAGCCGCAAATGATTTGCCCGGACGACATTGTCCCTTCGACCAGTTTCACACAAATCAATTAAAAGGAAACCTTACCAATCATCACAAAATAAAATGTCCAAGAGCCATAACATTCTCAACAGTTCGTTACACAAGAAATGTATACTATACATTATTTTACTTTCGCGAGTATTAATCTCCATGTTCATTCATCCTTGCTACGTCTCAACGTACACCAAACTAGACTTCTGCAAACACCATACGCGCACCGCACTTACACCTTGAGTCAAGCCCACGGCATGGCCGTTGATATAGACAGAACACTATAAAATGAAGCAGGGTAAACTCAGCAATTTTACAGACTCATTTATCACCCAATAGACACAGGTCAGTCAATTGAAATTAGCTTGGCTTTCAAGAATTTCTTTCAACCAATCAACAAGTTATTCACTTGTTACTATAAAATGTTTTTCCAATGCAATATTTAAGACAATTTCACTCCCACAATGTATCAAAAACTGGCTGGCAGCAAATAAACTTCCTGCGGCATCCCACGCTGACAGCATACATCCATTGAAGATCGAGCGGCACAGCACCTTCTACTAAACCTTGACTATCACTACGTCCTCGTGTGGATGACAGTAAACCGTCAGTATATGGTCTATGTAGCGTACTGGATAGAGTAATGACCTGGTAATGGATGCAGGGAGTCGTTGGGTACAAGTGGCTCAGGACCGTTCTTTGTGGCATTAATTGGAAGAGGCCTATGCCTAACAGTGGACTTGTGAATGTTCAGCTTTGTACAATCATTGAGATGTACTAGTACCTGCATTATAGTTTAATAGGTAAAATCAAAGTTCTATAAAAGAATTCAGATCTAAACGAGTATCAACGTCCATAGCACTTACATCTACATCAATAATACGAGTGCCACGGCGGTGATCTAGATTAAAGAACCCATTTTGACATTTGTGTTTATGGTGGACTTACTCTTATTTTTCATTGATCTATTTTTTATTTACTTGCTTATCGGAAATGCAAATTACTCAAATTTGTATTTTTTATTAAATGTCAAGTGTGGTTTTATTATCTATGTATCTATCTTAATTCATATTTAATATACAAAAATTAAGATAACATAATGTAACCACACTTGACATTTTAAGAATAAATTTGCAGATTGCAGCTAAGAATAAATTTGGATTATTGAACTGATTAAGACGTTGATTACCAAGGATTCCACTTCCACTTTTGTAAATGTTTAAAAAATCTTATACATTTTGTGTATGTGTGTGTGTGTGTGTGTGTGTGTGTGTGTTTGTGTGTGTGTGTGTGTGTGTGTGTGTGTGTGTGTGTGTATGTCCGTGTGTGTGTATGTGCATGCATGCGTGCGTGCTTGCCTTCATGCGTGCATACGTACGAGAAGGCGTGCGCGTGAGCGTGCGTGTGCGTGTGCGTGCGTGCGTGCGTGCGTGCGTGCGTGCGTGCGTGGGTGCGTGTGCAAGTGCAAGTGCGAGTGTGATTGCGAGTGCGAGTGCGTGTGCGTGTGCGTGTGCGTGTGCGTGTGCGTGTGCGTGTGCGTGTGCGTGTGCGTGTGCGTGTGCGTGTGCGTGTACGTGTGCGTGTGCGTGTGCGTGTGCGTGTGCGTGTGCGTATGCGTGTGCGTGTGCGTGTACGTGTGCGTGTGCGTGTGCGTGTGCTTGTGCGTGTGCGTGTGCATATACGTGTGCGTGTGCGTGTGCGTGTGCGTGTGCGTGTGCGTATGCGTGTGTGTGCGTGTTAGTGTGAGTGTGCATGTGCTAGTGAGTGTGCGTGTGCGTATGCGTGTGCGTGTTCGTATGCGTGTGTGTGTGTGTGTGCGTGTGCGTGTGCGTGTGTGTGTGCGTGTACATGCGTGCGTGCGTGCGTGCGTGAGTGCAACCGAGCGTACGTGCGTGCGTGCGTTTTTGCGTGCGTGATTGCGTGTGTGCGTGCTTACGTGCGTGCGTGCTTACGTGCGTTCGTGCGTGCGGGCGCATGTGTGTGTGTGTGTTAATTTAACTGAATGCATAATTTGTTGTCATTTGCTGCATATAAAATATAATAATAATCAATAATCAGAACACTCATTACTACACGATTTAACAAGCACTTTGTTCCGTGGCAAAACTGAGATATTAGCAACAGTGTCAATTAAAAAAGTAAGGTTGCTGGACTTATCTCGTATGCTGAGGCGATGATTGGAGATGCCTATACAGCTGTTCACCTCCTCCCGCTGCACAGCATCTAGTTTCCCGTTTCCTCCGGTTTCCAAACGCACGGCTGGACACATTTCTGCGCCCTAGCCTTGAAGCGCTAGTGGTAGAAACACAACCAATTTTCACGAGAAGAATCGGGCCCAGAAGTACGGCTCCGGTGACCTTGAGACTGTGAGCAGGCTCAGTCCTCTCACGTTCACGTGATTGGAACCCTGATCTGCCCATAGCCATTTTATCCAGTCTCTTATTAATCTTAGCGATTTCAGCAATGATGGAAGCTTCGCCTGACGCAATCGATTCTACCTCTGCAACACCGATAGGTCGCATCGTCTTAATAACCTGGTCTGCTACAGAAGCTAGCGTTTTGAGTGAGATCTTTGGTACCGGTGACCACTAGTATAGCTCTAACTGCAGCCGATAGGTGGTTTGCTATAAAACACTCAAAGTATCGTCCTTGAACCGATCTCTGGCCAGGTCCTTGATTCTACGTAGCAGTTGAGATGGGCGCTGATCTCCAAGGTCCATCTCGCCAATTAGTTTGTCTATTTGACGCGTTTCGGACTCCTCGAAATCGGTGAGTAACGTTGACTTCAGCAGGTCGTACTTTCCTTCAGCTGGAGAATCCACCAGGATGTCCGTGACGTGTTTTACTACATGCTTACCCAGCTCGGAAATAACTAGATGTTATTTAGCAGCATCTGAGAGCTTCTGGTTGTATAGTACCGATTCGGCCTGTATGAACCAGATGCGCGGCTGATTCTCCCAAATTTCCGGGGTACTCGATGAAACCGTTATTTGTGATACTTCCGCTTCCGATTTTTTCCTTTTGACGTCATTTTCGACGGCATGCACTACACAGAAACACAAACGAGCACTTTAACTAAAGTCAGTGTAGTGTGATAGAAATGAGATAAAGTCCTTGTAAGAAATAGTAGTTTATTATAGACACGTGTCTTACAACAGTGCCGCCCACATTGCTACTGACTCACACAATTCAGTTAAATATGTGCTAAGTGTAGTTACAAAACAATTCAACTTAGAAGATTAGTGAATTTTTACCATCAATCAAGTGTCATATCCCTCTACAAGGTGCCATCATTCAAAATCCAGCTAGTACACTCCTGTACTAGCTGGATTTTGAATGTGGTCTCTTTTACATGGAAGAAACAAAAAGATTTATAAAATATCGTCAAAAAGAAAAACATATAGCTAACTTAAAGCACCAACGTTCCGGGAAGTCTGTAGTCTGTGAACATGTTCAAAATCGTTCCCGCATTACATTAGATTTGATACACCACAAATCGAGGCTTTTGAAATTTAAAAAAAACATCCTACTTTCAACAGAGAAGATGGATGGTTCTGCCATTTGCTTGTAATCTTATAATTAATAAAATTAAATATAAATCCAAGCATACCATTGCAAGACTTTAAGATATTGATAGCTTATTCGCGTAGATCGGACCAAAATTAATATTCAAAAACTGAAGGTAGCCGGGCTAACTATAACATCGGGACGTCAAACACCTCAGCCATGACGTGACCATAGGTACTGTCGCGAATTAAAAAGTTAAATTAAATGCATGAAAATCCGTAAAATTAGTTTTATTTAATTGCTGAGAAAGGGTTAACGCAACTTTCGGTAATGACGGAAAAGATTTTTATAAAAAGGTTTTAGAATTAGAATTGTCAAAATATTTCCATAAAAACATATGATTAAAAATATCAATCATTGACGTCAAACTAATGCACAAATATTGATAAACTATTATTTACTTCGTCATATTTAAATCAATGAAGTATCATCAGCAAATAATACCTTATTATGATATAGTGGCGATGTAAGATAATCCACTAAATTATCCTGTAAGAATCGAAGAGGTGATAAAAGGAAATTAAACAGAAGATGCCCAGCAACATCTTCCTGATAAAAAATCAAATTAATAAAAAATCTGCGGTTGCCATCCCGCCTGCTAAGCCTGGCAACTATGGTAAAATCCCCGCTATCTATGGTGGAAGCCTATAGGCGCAAGTGGACTTTTAATAGTGGGCTGTAATGATGGTGATAATGATAATATATATATATATATATATATTAGGAACACGAATGGAACGGAACGATACACAGGCGACCCGGAAAGCTTTTACCATTGATTTAAAATAATGAGTTGAAGCGCAATAATTAGTAATTAATGTTCATGATTAATATCTCATGGTAAACAGGCAAAACACTTGGAAAGGTTACATAATACACTAAGCATTCTCTGAGTTATCTTATGGATAGAAAATTTGTTTATTTAACTCAAAGACATTTAAGTAGTAGTGTTACGGCCTACGGCTACTCCCATAAAGGTCAAATCCTCAGGGGCCCATTCAGCTGAGTTTCGACGAGCATACGTATGTCGGGCCTCCTAAGGCCAAAGTGGAAAATCTCTAGTTACACTAAACTATATGGGGGAGCGTTCTATACTACGGCCATTCAACAGGGAGAAGATTAGACGGAGCTTACTTACCTTTATCCAAGGCGACTGGTCCCTCCCGAGTCGGTCAGGTCGCATGTGGTTGTGTAGTGCAAGGGAAATAAGGTGCTGTGATGTGTATCTGGGTGTGACTGATGGTGATTGACCTTAGTAAACCTTGGCCGTCGGCAGCAGCCCGGGCGTCAGCACCGCTCCAAATTGAGGTAATCTTCCGCGGCGCCGTCCATAGTCACTTTCCCCGTTCGTCACGATGAGAGTCCATTATCTCTATCGTACTATTAACTAACTTACAGAAGCCACTAACTCTCGTTTGTTATAAAGCCTAACACACAAAATGAACAGGGAGTGTCCGGATCAAAGGTCACTACCGCTTCGCGTAGCAACAGTTATTTCTAGACTATCAAAAGCCGCTTTAGCCAATATTGTCGAATGCACTTATACAGATTCTGAGTCCGACACAATGAGTCCCTGGGAAGCTCTCCAGCAAGGAATGCGTGTCACAAATCCTAGACAGAATATTTACTATCCGCGCCTAATTATTCCGAGTTCCCGAACAAAAATTGACAGCGTGCTGGCGTTAGCACAGCTGGCAGACGACTGCTGCGCTTTCGTGTTCTACGCACGACCGAATGTCAAACCGGTATGGCACCAAGCCGCGCGCCCTCTGACGTCGATTCCGAAACAGCGTTTGGCGCGAACAAACCCCCGTCCCGGACATAACGATTTAGATTCGCGAGCAAACCGGTCAGCGGGACCAGGTCACGACGGCAAGTTGCAAGACCGAATCTACAACCAAACTAGGCCACCTTAGGCACCCCATCAAATCTTGCAACCCTAACTAACACCTCGAAATTACAGTCCCAACGTGGGCAAGCCGGAAGGTTGAACTGGATGCCCTTCCTGGACATCGCAGCCCATAAATAAGTCCCATTCCTAGACAGAAGTCCGACGACCTCCTTCAAACACCTATCTGTGCTCCCATGATTAGTTCTGCAATCCGACCGGATCAGGTCTGCAAACAGCGACGCGACACAAGCGGTCCCAGATTGACCTCCTAAGCTTCAGTGCAGAGAGCACCCCCAAATTCCCCATGAACGTCGTCTGTGGAGAGCCGAACGAACGCACAGATAGTCCCTAGTATGACTTTTCAAACAAGTAGGCATAGCCAGGCCATCCACCATATAATCATTTACCAAATGGTGCGACAGCTGATTTCCATCTGATAATCTACAACTAGCCAGCCTGTTAGGCAAGTAGTCCTATGCTCACATTTCAACTAATTTTTTAAAGCATCAATGTTCAACTACAGAATTAATTCATTCAAATTAATCACCGATGCAGATAGGTCAACTTGACAAATTAAACAAAACAATAAACGCAAGAGACAGCCCTATTTCTCATTTAAATAACTTAGAAAGTTCCAATAAAATGTAAACCAAAGGAGAATTGACTTTTATTTGCTTCGGCACAAATAGGTTTATCTAATTTCAGCCTTCCTTTTCACAAAGCAAAATGATTATACACTATCACAAAATATATACATAATTTTCCAAATAGCGCGACATTCAATTTCAAATGAATTCAAACTTTCTTTTCAGCAACCAGGCGCAACAATCAAATACAATTACAAAGCATACGCACAAGCATTCAAAAGGGCACATGATTCAATTTCAATTTTCCGTGCAGCAACAAACACAGTGATTAAATATATTTACAAAACATATGCAGCAGCCTTTAAAGGAGTAGATTAAATTCAATTCTTTTAATCACAACCCCTACAAATATGGAAATTTCGCGGAAAACCCAAAAGCATTTTTAATTTTAATTTAAAGAATTTTAACTAAGTGCTCGACCAAACTAAATCTAATACCCCTTGACAGCGTGAATCAATGCTCCAGGGGGGCCCTAATCTTCCCACCACCAAGTGGAGGCCACACAGCGTGAACCCGAGACCAACAGAGCGCAAACCGCCAACAGTAGCCTCTCGGGTTGCACGCCCTCACTGAGGCCGTCGTCAACAGAACATTTTGACAAGTGGACTGTTAACGGCTTAAGGCTCAGTGGAGGCGGTCGTGGTGGGAGCTAAGGCGGCAGCTAGCCAGGGCCGCCTCCATCAAATGGGGAACAGTGGTACACCAGTCGCGGCCACTCAGCTAACGGGAGTGAGAAGGGTCCAGCGGACCGATGAGTGGCCGTGAAGTTCCTCTCCACACGCTGAAGGGGGGGTGATGACACCCCCGCCCCTGGGGGAATTACCCCCCGACTGGTCGGGGGAGGGACACGTTTCAAACTTAGGGGCCTGGTGGCTGGCCAGTGGGTGCCGAGAGTCGCCCGGCAGAGGGCGTGGCTGAGCGCCCCCGCCCGTGGGGATCGAGGGCCTGGCAGAGCCCCGAAAGGAGACGCCGTTCGCACCCAGGCACAAAACTGCATGGCGATTGCCCTGGCAATGCAGACAGGGATGCCGATGCGGACAGTCTCGCTGGAAGTGCCCTTCCAAACATGAGCAGCACCAGCGGCGCTCCTTGGCGATAGTTCGCCTCGCCGGAACCGGCTTACCTAATAATTTCGGGCACGACGTCACCCGGTGATTTGATGCTCGACAATAGGAGCGGGGAGGGGGGGTTGACGACGACTTGCCTGGCGGATTCAGCCTCTCACTGGGAACGGCTCGTAAGTCGTCAACGGTGCCCGTCGCGTTCTCGATCTGTCAGCACTGCTCCTCCAAAAACCGCAGCAGGTCATAGAAGGGCGGAATATAGGAGGCCTCGTCCCCGCCGTACCTCTCCTCAAAATGGATTCGAAGGTCGAGAGGTAGACGGGACAGCACGATGCGGAGCAACAAAAAAGCCCATTCGCCCACTGGTAAATCCAGCCGCCTCATCGTATTACAGGCCATCAGGACTGGATCCAACAGGTCCGGACGTAGTCTGGCCCGGTCACTAAGCAGCGGGAGGCTTAGAAGCTGCTTAACATGTTCGTCCGCAATTCGCCGTACGTTGCGTATCTTCTGGCTAGTAGGTCCCGAGCAGTCTGGTAGGCGTCGTCTGAAAATCTCAAGTGGCCGATTACGCACAGGGCCTCCCCCTCCAGTGAGGCCAGGAGGTACGCCATCTTTTGGCTCAGGGTCAAGTCACTCCGGGTGTCCACTAGGCTGTCGAAAAGATCAACGATGGTCAGCCATTCGGAAAGGACCCCGGAGAACTTTGGCAGGTCCAGAGTTGGGAGTCGTCGCAACAGCTCCGGCTGAAGCTGCTTCCGAGAGGACTCGGGCAGGCCATTCATCCGAGCTTCACGCGCCTCTTCGGCATACCTGCCTTCAGCCTCGATAAACTCGTCCGTGAGCGAAAAGAAATGCTCATAGTCCGCGAAGCAGGAGTCCAGGACTCCCTTCTCCACATCCGAATCCTCGAGCTCAGCGTAAGCCTCCTCCACTGCGGCCCTTCGAGCATGCACCTGCTCGAACTGCTTCATCAAGTAATGGACCCTATCCGGTCGACCTATCAAAGCATGGGCGCTTGTGGCCCAGCGTAACTCAGTCTGTCACTGATGTGGTGCTACAAGGAATGGAATTATTTATTCCATCATCTGTGGTACCCATCGGAGGCAGATCTCAGCCATGGTTTGGTCGCTCCTGTAAGACTGCATTACGCAGTAAGCAGGAGTGTTATCAAGCCTGGGCTGCAGCTTCGGTGACTCGGGATGTAAGCACCAGTACACTTAAAAAGAAGTATAACTTCGCCTCCAGGTCCTTCAAAAGAGTTATCGCCAAGGCAAAGTCAAAGCACATGGGCAGAATTGGCGAGAAACTAGTTCGCCTTCTGAAACAGAAACAGATACATTTAGCCGGCATTCTGGTCTCTCGCCAAAGCTATCCAAGGGAATTTCTGTAAGCCATCACTACCATCTCTGCACAGGGAGGACGACTCAATGGCCCAAGACGTAAAAGACAAAGCCGACCTTTTAGGCTCCCTTTTTGCATCCAACTCGACTCTTGATGACGGGGGGAAAACACCGCCGACCATCCCGCGGTGTGAGTGCTCCATGCCGGATGTGCAGATCTCACAGCGCTCGGTTCGCAAAGCACTTCTCTCCCTGGACATCCAGAAGTCGAGTGGGCCTGACGGAATCCCCCCAATTGTGCTGAGGACGTGTGCTCCCACGGCGTAGTCCCGAACTCATGGAAGACAGCTTTTGTCCACCCGATCCCTAAAAAAGGCGACCGCTCAGACCCGTCCAACTATAGGCCTATCGCGATCATCCCCTTGTTCTCCAAAACAATGGAATCCATTATTAACTGCCAGCTCATCCGGAACCTTGAGGATCACCAGCTGATTGGTAATCGCCAATACGGTTTTCGTCGGGGTCGATCAGCTGGTGATCTTCTGGTCTACCTGACCCATAGATGGGCATAGGCAGTAGAGTCCAAGTGGGAGGCGTTGGCCGTTAGTCTGGACATTGCGAAGGCCTTCGATCGGGTTTGACACAAAGCGCTTCTTTCGAAGCTCCCTTCCTATGGGCTTCCCGAGAAATTGTGCAATTGGATCACCAGCTTCCTTGCAGATCGGAGCATCAAGGTCATTGTAGACGGTGCATGTTCTGACTACAAGCCTATTAACGCTGGTGTTCCACAAGGCTGTGTGCTATAACCAACGCTGTTTCTTCTGCATATCAATGATATGTTGCTAACTGGTAACATTCATTGCTATGCGGATGACAGCACTGGTGATGCTCTATACACCGGCCGTGCCAATATTTCTCGGGAAAACGTCGCCGAGTACCGGAACAAACTTGTGTCTGAAGTCGAGTCTTTGCTGAACAAAGTCTCGGATTGGGGCCGACTAAATCTAGTCCATTTCAATCCCCAGAAGACACAAGTTTGCGCGTTTACCGCTAAAAAGAACCCCTTTGTCGTATCTCCTCAGTTTCAAGGCACTCCCCTTCTTGCCTCAGCCAGTATCGGTATCCTCGGAGTCGACATATCGAGAGACGTGCAGTTTCGTGGTCACTTGGAAGACAAGGCCAAATTGGCCTTTAAAAAGCGTGATCAGCAGAGCGGGACAGTATTTCATGCCAGCACACCGCCTGCAACTTTATAAGGCGCAGGTTCGGCCTCTCATGGAATACTGTTACCATCTCTGGGCAGGGGCTCCCCAGTGCCAGCTCCTTCCACTTGACCGCATCCAGCGCAGAGCGGCTCGAATCGTCGACGACCGAGCCCTTTCCGATCGGCTCGATTCATTGGCACGGCGAAGAGATGTTGCATCCCTTTTCATTTTCTTTCGCATCTACCATGGGGAGTGCTCTGAGAAATTGTTCGGATTAATCCCAGCCGCCAAATTTCACGAATGCACATCGCGGCAGAACTCCCGATACCATCCACACCATCTGGATGATTGGCGGTCCACCACTGTGCGATTTAGAAGATGTTTTCTTCCTCGCACGACTTCCTTTTGGAATCGATTACCATCAGCGATTTTTCCGGACCGATACGACTTAGGGACCTTCAAGAAAAGAGCCTACTCCTTTTTAAAAGGCCGGCAACGCATCTGCAATTCCCTCCCTGGGGTTGCAGTTGTTCATGGGCGACGGTAGTCACTTACCATCAGGTGAGCCGCATGCTCGTTTGCCCCCTCTCCTATAAAAAAAAAAAGTCCGCAGACAACGGATTAGTAGCTTGGGCGATGACATCACTACTAAATATAAATTACGACGCGGCTCGAGCACAAATTACAAAGATAACAAATAAAAAATACAACAAAAAATTAACAGTTAAAAAAAGCAGTTCCTATCAAATCGAGTTGAATAGAAATTACACAAATACGAATTACTACGTATAAACTATATACAAGTTAGCACAAAAGAAAAGACACAAATCAAATTAACAAATAACAAATACTAGTGCGATCAAATCAAGTTAAATACAAATACAATTACTACTCTTTAGTTCAATTACAAATTACAATACAAACGAAGATACACCTCACGGCCGATCAACAAAAAATGCCTAGCTCGGAAATCGACCCTTCGATAAGCAATCCACTACAACTATCCGACAACGATAATTAACCGATAACGTGATAATATCCATCTACCTACATGACGTATACCTCTAGAAAAACTCCCGCTTGCGCACCAAAAGGCCGCGGCTTTCAAATCTACCCGCTAACCAAATAAGCAAGCAACAAAGGAAAATAATTTTATTATTACGTACAAAAAAAATATTTTTACGTATTACGGACGGGTGTGATTGTAGATACAAATTAAATCAATCAAACAAACGCTCCCTGCCACCAGAATTGTTTAATTTTTATCAAACACTATGGTCGGGATCGACCGGGGCATCGAACCCGGAACCGCGCTCTGTTACCAGTATTGTTACGGCCTACGGCTGCTTCCATAAAGGTCAAATACTCAGGGGCCCATTCAGCTGAGTTTCGACAAGCAGACCTAGGTCGGGCCTCCTAAGGCCAATGTGGAAAATCTCTAGTTACACTAAACTATATGGGGGAGCGTTCTATACTACGGCCATTCAACAGGGAGAAGATAATAAGACAGAGCTTACTTACCTATATCTAAGGCGACTGTTCCCTCAGGATTCGGTCAGGTCGCATGTGGTTGTGTAGTGCAAAGGAAGTAGGTGCTGTTATGTGTATCTGGGTGTGACTGATGGTGATTGACCTTAGTAGACCTTGGCCGTCGGCAGCAGCCCGGGCGTCAGCACCGCTACAAATTGAGGTAATCTACCGCGGCGCCGTCCACAGTCACTTTCCTCGTTCGTCACGATGACAGTCCATTACCTCTATCGTACTATTAACTAACTTACAGAAGCCACTAACTCTCGTTTGTTATAAAGCCTAACACACAAAATGAACAGGGAGTGTCCGAATCAAAGGTCACTACCGCTTCGCGTAGCAACAGTTATTTCTAGACTATCAAAGGCCGCTTTAGCCAATATTGTCGAATGCACTTATACAGATTCTGAGTCCGACACAACGAGTCCCTGAGAAGCTCTCCAGCAAGGAATGCGCGTCACAAATCCTAGACAGAATATTTACTATCCGCGCCTAATTATTCCGAGTTCCCGAACAAAAATTGACAGCTTGCTGGAGTTAGCACAGCTGGCAGACGACAGCTGCGCTTGCGCGTTATACGCACGACCGAATGTCAAACCGGTATGGCATCGAGCCGCGCGCCCTCTGACGTCGATTCCGAAACAGCGTTTGGCGTGAACAAGTAGTAGTAATAGACCGGACATCAGCAACAAAATTGTTACCTGTTACTTATGTCCTATAGGACATATTTCGGATTTGTGACATTTAGTCTTAGTGACATCGTCAAAAGCTCAAAACGCATTCCTTTCCTAATTTGGCGCGCCACTATTAATATCTTGTACATGGCAACTTTAGTTATCACTAGCGCCCTCTAGTATCGAGTAGCAGAACTAGGAGAGTCAAGATCCTTCTAGAAATTGCGGGACCGACATGTCTTCGAACATTTTAGATGTTTCTACAGTAGAAGGTTCTGGAAACTATCTAACTATCCTATATAAGACCGATATATACCACGACCGAGTCAGTATTGAATTGGCGATACAAGCGAATACTTCGAAGCGAAATAACTGCGAACTAAAGTGATCAGTATTAGAATTGTGTTTTATTATTAGTGTGGTTTTAAACTGTAATTAGTGTTATGTAATTAAAGTGTCAATTTTGGTAATTCTATCGGCAGTTTTTAATCGTCACTAAATAAAAAAAAATATTTTTAAGGAATATTCTCGATAGTGCAATAAGGTATTGTAAATCCCGATATGTAGCAAAAACTGAATGTGATTTGGGTTTATTGTCGCAAGTATAATGTATATTTACTTCATACTTTTTAAATTTTATTATTTCAGGTCTACCTGAAATAATAAAATTTTAAAAGTGTTCTAGAACATTTATCATCATTGTAATAAATGCCCTCTGTTATCAAGTAACACACCAAATGAGTTAGTGATTGACAACGTTTATCGATTAGTGTTATCGATAAAAATATTGGACAGGATGCAGATTTAATTATCTAAAATATTTAAAGAAGTGATAAAGTAAACGATACTGTATCCATACCAATAAAGAAATCGGGTTTGCCTATGTCGAGGCAGACGGCCGTTGGTTTAACGGGAAACGTCTATGTCAGCCTGTACAATCAGTACAACTGGTCAACAAGATAGCCTTTTTTTAAATTTTAATATAATTCTACAACACTAGCAGAATTGCAGATGAGTTGCCGTTCTTTTGAAAAGGAGTAAGCTCATTTCTTGAAGGTCCCTACGTCTTATCGGTTCATAAAAATCGCCGATGGTAAACGATTCCTAAGAAAACTCCTATTAAATCACACGGTAGTGGACCGCCAAGTATCCAAATGATGTGGATGGTAACGTAAGTTTTGTTGCTATGTGTATTGGAGAAGTTTGGTGGCTGGAATTAATCAAAACAATTCCTCAGAGCACTCCCCGTAGTAAATACGGTAGAAAATTCAAAGGGATGCAACATCTATACGCAACGTCAATGAATCGAGCCAATCAAAGACAACTCGGTCGTTGACATCGAGTTGCTCTGTTGTCTATGCGTTCAAGTGGAAGTAGCTCGCCCTGGAGAGCTCTGGCCCAGAGATGAGAACAATATTCCATGTGAGGCGGAACCATCGCTTGTAAAGTTGCAAACGGTGTGCAAGCATGAAATACTATTCCGCTCTACTGAGTACGCCAATATTTTAAGAAGCCAATTTAGCTTTCTCTTCCAAGTGACCATGCTACTGCAAGTCATTCGCTATGTCGAAGTCGAAGGTTTTCAATGATATGTTGCAAGCCGGTAGCATTCAATGCTATGCGGATGACAGCACTGGTGATGCTCTCTACACCGGCCGTGCTAATATTTCTCGGGAAAACGTCACCGAGTACCGGAACAAACTTGTGTCTGAAGTCGAGTCTTTGCTGGACAAAGTCTCGGGTTGGGGGCGACTAAATCTAGTCCAGTTTAATCCTCAGAAGACACAAGTTTGCCCGTTTACCGCTAAAAAGAACCCCTTTGTCGTATCTCCTCAGTTTCAAGGTACTCCCCTTGTTGCCTCAGCCAGTATCGGAATCCTTGGCGTCGACATATCGAGTAGCGTGCAGTTTCGTGGTCACTTGGAAGAAAAGGCCAAATTGGCCTCTAAAAAGCTTGGCGTGCTCAGCAGAGCGGGACAGTATTTCATGCCGGCTCAACGCCTGCAACTTTACAAGGCGCAGGTTCGGCCTCACATAGAATCCTGTTCCCATCTCTGGGCTGGGGCTCCCCAGTGCCAGCTTCTTCCACTTGACCGCATCCAGCGCAGAGCGGCTCGAATCGTCGACGACCGAGTCCTTTCCGATCGGCTCGACTCATTGGCACTGCGAAGAGATGTTGCATCTCTTAGCATTTTCTTTCGCATTTACCATGGGGAGTGCTCTGAGGAATTGTATTCGGATTAATCCCAGCCGCCAAATTTCACGAACGCACATCGCGGCAGAACTCCCGATACCATCCACACCATCTGGATGATTGGCTGTCCACCACTGTGCGATTTAGAAGATGTTTTCTTCCTCGCACAACTTCCTTGTGGAATAGTTTACCACCAGCGATTTTTCCGGACCGATACGACTTAGGGACCTTCAAGAAAACAGCCTACTCCTTTTTAAAAGGCCGGCAACGCATCTGCAATTCCCCTGGTGTTGCGGTTGTTCATGGGCGGCGGTAGTCACTTACCATCAGGTGAGCCGCATGCTCGTTTGCCCCCTCTTCTATAAAAAAAAAAAAAAAGATTCCGCTTTTGGCTGAGGCAACAAAGGAAGTGCTCTGAAATTGAGGAGATACGACAAAGGTGTTCTTTTTAGCGGTAAATGCGTAAACTTGTGAATTTGTAAAATAATTTATCGTATAACGCCTTTTTATTTCAGTGCTTTCCTAAAATATGTTAGATATAAAGTGTATTTTTGTGAAAGAAAATAATTTGAAAAACATGGTGGCGCTCTTTTATTAGATTTGACGTTTCGCGATGTACCTTCGACGCCGACCGACCAATCACATGCTATTATTAAAGCATCTAATGGACCTAGTGACGTCATCCAAGATGCTACCAATGTGACTGCTGTTTGAATTAATTCTTAGTTACTGGAAATTAAATATTTTATTTCATAATGTTTCATTTCATTCATGACTTAAAAAGTTTATATGATTTTTTGGTGTGATAGGAGTCATAATAAATAGATTTGTACAATAAAAACAATGTATATTCCCTATTATTATATCGTAAAATATTACAAACTAAGTAACCTTTAACAACATTATCGTTACTTTGATGTCGAAACGGTAACATTCTTAAAACGGGTTTTCACCTTACTTTTAAAAAGAAGAAAGAATAAATTTATTAGTGGCACCTACTGGGGAATAGCTGAAATGTTTCCATAATAAATATTCAGTGTAGTTTTGCTATGTTTAGCTAGAGAGGGTCACAGACGTGCGAGCTCTACATTTTTGTATGTAAATGTTCATAATGCCCGCTCTATAGTATACCTATATATTTAAATCTCTTTGATTTAACTTAACACGGGTATTAGTTATCGAGATACCCCTTGTAAAACCAAATTAATTTTGTGCGCTAATTTATTTATTTTAATAAATCCTAAAATTAAATTTAATCTAAATAATTTTTCAAAAATTGTTTTTTGTGTTGTTAGGACAGAAATTGATCTTGAGTTAACAAGTTCTAATGTAGAGCCTCCAGATTCAATAGAAATATGACTGGTAAAGTTATTTTATTTTAAGGAACACCAGATTCGATACGTCTATTAAAAATAATGGTTAGATGAAGTTCAGTTGTATTTATTATGGACTCAATAACATTACCAGAAATCCCCCATAAGTTGGAGGTATTCTTAACATCAATAGTTATAAATATTTAACGAATTTAAGAAATTGTAATTTCGTATAAGTTTTTGCCCGGAATCAAACCTTGGGAACGCAGCGTAACGCCCTTTATTCTATACTAACTGCGCCTGCGACTACACTTAAAATCTTTGTTGATAATTTATTTGTTTTGATGTTTTATTACTGGTGTTGCGGTTATTCATGGGCGCCGGTAGTCACTTACCATCAGGTGAGCCGCAGGCTCGTTTGCCCCCTCTTCTATAAAAAAATATATTATATACTATAAACTACACTACTGTTCTAACTCAAACAGTATAGATATTATTATATCTATATCGATTATTTTCATTATAAATTGATCAAGTGCAAGGCCGGCTTGAACAACGAGGGTGCTGTATTTATAGAATACTATAATACATACAAAATATAGTATTCTATGGCTGTAGTCGTTCAATATAATATTTAAATATAATAGCGAAATAGACAACCCGCCTTTTTGAATTACATTTGCATGACATCATCTATCGATGACACTGGTTAATACCATTAATCTATGTGGGAAAATAAATATTTTTTGTCTGTGACCTCTCTAACGTATGGTAGTGTAGCAGACACGCGCTCGATCGTAGGCAGCTTCACTCGGTCTCTGTGACGTAGGCGCGGGACCCGAAGCGGCCAGATGTTTTCTGTGATAATTTTAATTTACTAATTTTAATTTTCTGTTAAAGGCTCTTATTATAATGAATTAATCTTTGCTGAAAATCATGCTCATTGTATCTTTTAATCGCATGTTTGTTTTTTCAATTTTACGCTTGTGAATAAAATGAATAATAACTTCGTTATTAAAAAAAATCGATATCATAATTCATTAATCCACTTTTTTGTCAATAAGACTATATTTTATTTTAGAACATAAAAACTACGTTTTAGAAAATCTTTTATATTTTGATTTGTATGGCAGGGACTCTCTCCTTGAAATCTCATAGTATATCGCACAAATCTAATTCGATCTGCATCTTCATCAATGTAGTTGTTAAGTATAATTTTAGATGCTGATTTATAAAAAAAATATCTCGAGGAAACCTGGAAAACAAAGAAATATTTCGACGACGTGGGAAGTCCGCCAACACGTCAATGGTAGCGCGGCGGGCGGTCTAATACTCGTAGCTTTATGACTGTATCGGAAATGAGGAGAGTGGGACGTTTTCATAATTATAACTTTACGTTTTTCTTTATTGAACATATTTATTTCGAAAATTTACCCCAATAATAATTCTTCCAATCAAAAATTTCTTTTTAGTTGCATTAGACTAAGGAATATATATATATATATATATATATATATATATATATATATATATATATATATAATATTGCTTGGTGGTAACATAAACAATTATAAATTGGATTTGTGAATAAAATTATAATAAATGTTGTGCTTAAAAGTATATAGGAATTATCACCTGCGTATTATTTAAGGAATTACTTATTTATTAATTGATTTATGGAACTTCAGTACAGACAATGTTTTTAGTAACCTTTTCATTTGGTATTAAAATATATTAGTTTTCACCGCATCCTGTTCTAGATAAGCCAACATATAACTGCAAATCTCTGGGTAGATACACATGACTTATGCACAGTGAAAAAAATATGGAGAGAACGCGAGGAAGGTGACAACCAGCATACTGCAGATGTTCTATGCTGAGACCGTCATGTCCCGGAGACTTACCCCTAGACATTCTTCCGATTATCTCTCTGACCTGTTTAGCGGAAAATCTAATTGGTGTTTCTATTAGATTCAGCTCAGCATAGACCATCTGTTGTGAAGAAATGAGAGGATACTCTACACTAAAATGTTCTTTGAACATATTGGCAATGGCCTCTGAAACATTCACTCCGTCAACGCTCATAGGTAGGTCTGATTTTACATTTAATTTATTAATTTCTTTCCAAAATTTCCCAAAATTATGTTCTATATGATGTGTAGCTATGGTATCCATTTTAATTCTATCTTTATTATTTTGTCACCAACGTAATTTTGATTTAAAAATTCTTCTACTTTCTACCATTAATGATTTATGACCCGCTTAAGATATAATATAATAAGGTTAAAATAAATACACAAACACAATGGTACACTCGTCCTCATATATCCGTTATTAATATAACGTTTGTGCTATTAGGTTAAATGTATGTGTATTGTGTATACTTGGCTACAGTGACAAATATACTCATGGAAAGTAATTATTATTGGTGTCTTTGCTCTAGTACTTGTTACGTTGAATTTTAAATATGCGGCCATCAGTTTCAATTGATTTAAAAATCTTTTATCCATTATCCATTACAGTCTATAAACACTGCTACTACTGCTCACAGGCCCCAAAATATATTGCCTCATAAGGGAGATTTTGACATCGTTGCCACGCTTGGGATGTGGGTTGGCAACGCAGTTTTTAATAATTTTGAGCTGTTCACAGGAAGATGCTATTGCCCATCTCCTGTTTCAGTTTCCCTCTGACGCCTCTTAAGACACCCACGGGATGATATAGGGTAGTGGATATTCTTGCACCACCACTACACGGTTCCTTCCGTATCACTATAAAGCATTCTGTAGCACTTTCACTTGAATGCAAAAACGGAACAGATAATGAATAAAACAACATTTAGTATAATATGTAAGTACTGTATATTAAATTAAATGAAAAATCATTCAAATTCATAATTAAATATTAATCAAAGAGGTACGCGAAGGAAATACAGTTTCAAAATATTGAAGAATTTCTTGGCTATGGCGCTAGCAATAGGCTTGCCAATATTTGTAATAGAAGACCACCAGTCGTTGTTTACCATTCTCAAGTAAGGTTGCGCTGTAAAATAATAAAATAAGTAAAACACTAATAATATTTGGATTGATTAGAGGTGTAATTAGGCTCTAATGCGATTTTAATTATTATTAGTTTATGTTTATTAAGCTTATATTAAAAAAGAAAATGAAAATATATGTTATTCGAGAGATAGCAGGATAAGTAATAATGCGAAAGAGTATTTCGTCGATTACAAAGTATTTATACCTATGCCTTGGATAGATTAAGATATATTATTGATAGACACTTTTTGAATTTTTAAAAGTAAAATTTTGGCAATATAATCTGAATTTTAGGCAAAATCATCATCATCATCATCATTACAGCCTCTCATAATTCCACTGTTAAAGATAGGCTTTATCCAAGGAATGCCACAAAGCACGGTCTCGAGCTACCTGCATCCATCGACTTCCTGCATGTCTTACCAGGTCACCACGCCGTCTAGTGGCCGGTCGCCCTAGACTTTGCCTACCGGTATGAGGCTGCCACTCGAGAAGCTTTCTTCCCCATCGGTTGTCAGTTCTTCGAGCTATGTGGCCGGCCTACTGCCACTTCAGCTTGCTAATCCGTTGGGCTAGGTCGGTTACTCTGGTTCTACTTCGGGTATCCTCATTTCTAAGTTTATCACGCAGAGAAACCCAGATTATAGCCCTCTTCACAGCTCGTTGAGCGACCTTGAACTTCCTCACACGGCCAGCAGTTAAAGGTTACGTCTCAGATCCGTAAGTCATCACTGGCAACACACACTGGTTGTTCAATTTCGTTTTCAGAACGCTGCTCAGCCGATTTCAATCCGTCGCTTGAACTCTCAGTCGAAGTTAAACTTACCTAGTAGGACTATTTGCCGCAGGTAAACATATTCGTCAACAACTTCGAGCTTAGTGCTCCCAACAACTACCGGCATAGGTGTGACATGCACGTTAAATATGATTTTTGTTTATTTCATGTTCATCTTAAGACCTATCCGTTGGGAGACACTATTGAGGTCATTGAGCATAGTGCTAAGGTCCTCCACCAATTCTGCTATAAGGACTATATCGTCGGCAAATCGAAGGTGAGTGATGTACTCGCCATTGACGTAAATAATGCATCCTTTTCAGTCCAGTAGCTTGATAACGTCTTCCAATGCAGCGGTGAAGAGTTTCGGGGATATAACGTCACCCTGTCTTACACCTCTCTGCAGTTGGATAGGTTTGGTACTCTGATTCTGTACTCGGATAGCCATCGTAACTCTACTGTACAAACACTTCAGCATTTCGATATACCAATAGTCACCTTGGCACCGATGAATGGACGGCAGCACTACCCATATTTTGACAGAATCCAAGGCTTTTTCATAGTCCACATACGCAAGGCAAAGTGGCAGATTATACTCTTCTATCTTCTGTACAATTTGACGCAGGGTATATGTGGTCTATGGTACTAAAGCCAGTTCGGAAACTGGCTTTTTTGAGAGGCTGGAAGTCGTCAATCCTGCATGCGAGACAATTCGTAATGACTCTAGAAAAAAGAACGTAGACGCAGCTCAAAACTTGGTCTGTAGTTCTTCAAGAGACCGTTGTCGCCTTTCTTGAGAACAAGACCACCGCACTTCTGCTTCACGCCTCCGGATTAGTGCCACTATGGAGGACGGAATTAAAGAGCTTCTGGAGGACTTCAAGTAACGGCTTCCACCCGCCTTCAAAAGCTCCGCTGTAATTCAATCCTCACCTGGGGCCCTGCCTTTTATAAGGTGCTGGAGAGCCATTCTAATCTCGCTCAGACTGACGTCCGGAATATCTTCGGAATAGTGTCGGATAAGACTCGCTCTTAGATCGTTCCTCACACTTGCGTGTGGCTCCAACGATGATGTGAACAGGTGCCCATAGAACCTCTCAATCTAACTCAAAATCTCAGGTGTCCCGGAAACGATGCTGCCGCACAAGGTCTTCAGCTTTGACAGTTGGCTCTTTCTGGCAGACAGATCTCTGGCAAAGACTTTGGAGCCTTGGTTCCACTCGATAGCTTCTTCAATACAAGCTGTATTGAAGTTGCGTAAGTACCACCGCATGCATTTTGAGATCTGTCTGTTCAGTTGCCTGTATGCTGTCAAATCTGTTGAAGAATGTAGCTTCATCTCCCGTCTAACAGCCATGAGATTAAAAATGTGATCGGAGAGGTTTTGTGTTCTTCTGCGGAGGGTCTTGCAGAACTTAGCTCCGACCGCATGGACAGTTTCCACGAGCTTGTCATTCATATCGTCCACTTTATTGCAGTCTTCTAGGCACTGAAAATGGTTTTGTAACTCGAGCTGAAAGGTTTCGGGACTTTGGAATAGAGCAAGAGGGGACGAAGCGTTGACTTCATTAGACGAGACCTCTCCAACTTACCGTTTAGGTTCAGTGTGTCTCTCACCATTCGGTGGTCGCTGCCGGTTTTCACCCTCGCGATCACGGAGACATCAATGAACAGTTGTCGTCTGGTCGTCATAATGAAGTCAATCTCATTTTTTGTCGAACCGTCGGGGCTCGACGAGGTCCACTTCCTGTGGGACCGCTTCTGGGAGAAATAGATCATCATAAAAAGTTCCTCTTTCTCCATGAAGTCGGCCAGCTGCTGGCCCCTTGGGTTCCATTACCCTATTCCATATTTTCCTACTTTCAGCTCACCGATTTATCTTGTGCCTAGTTTTGCATTGAAGTCTCCCATTAACTTAACACCATATAGTGGGTTTTGAAGGAATGCATGGCTCTAAAGATATCCACATACATTTCCTCCACCTCCTCATCGGGATGTGCCGAGGTTGGTGCTTAAACCTGTCTGACCTTCAGCGAATACCGTTTGGTGATTCTGAGTATAAGGTACGTAACCCTCATCGATACACTCTCAATCTTTACAACGTTGTTAACGAGAGACTTGTGGACGATAAATTCAACACCTCTTTGGGACAGATGGTTGCCCTACCGGTGATAGAGCAAGTTGCCGGATTCGAGGATTAACGTGTCCTCCCCCTCTCTTCGGACCTCGGATAATCCTATTATATGCCAGCGTAACTTGTCTATCTCTTTTTCTAGCTCCACGATCCTCTCGTCAGTCCTCAGTGTGTGTGCGTTGAATGTTGCCAGATCGAGTCGTCTTAGGTGGCAACCGAACCTTCATCGGAGATTCTTAGCAGCCCCTGCCCCGCTGTTACCATGGCAGCCACCGTAGCCAGCAATAGCAGGGCCGCCGGGGACTGGGGGCCGTCTCTTTATTGCTCTCATCATGGGAGGGTATTTGCAATAGTTGCCACACTTGGCGAGCGGGTTGGTAACCGCACTATTTTTTATTGTAATTTAGCGATTATCAGGAAGATGCCACCGCCCATCTCCTGCTTGTTTCCCACTGTTGCCTCTTACGACACCCACGCGAATATATGGGGTAGTGGATATTCTTAACCGCCACTACACGGCAAGGCAAAATAAACAACATTATTATTTTTTTATGGAATAATGGTGACAAACGAGCTCACAGTCCACCTGATGGTATGTGGTTGCAGTGACCCATAGACATATACATCTATCTTCGTTTGCGAATTAAAATGCAGATGCGTTGTCAGCCGTGAGTTATAAGATAGAATGCCTCTTTTCCAGTAAAATGGGTCTCCGGTTCTCTACACTCACCAAGCGAAACACAGCAGCATCAAGCTGCTATTTGACGCTTGTATCCTGTGAGAGCGTGCTCCTTCCCCGGTCGAGCCGACCCATTCGTGCTACAACTATACTATTAATATAGCTGCAGCAATGCTCTACCACGATTATATATGAATCTATGCTTGAAGGTAAAAATTAAAATGGAAAATATTTAGTAAAAATAATATTTCAAATTGTTACCAGATTTTTGGTTGCTTTATTAAAAAAAATTAAGAGAGGGACGCACTACTTTGAAGCTTCATTCAAGCCTAATTGCTACTTTAATGAGGTTATGAAACCTCATAATTATTTTAAAAAGCCATTCTTATTACAACCCGTAGATAAGGAAAGTAAAAATAAATTGTTTACTTACATTAATGGGATCGTAATACTTTCTTGTATTTAAATTGAGGCACATATATTGAAAGTATTAAATTCTGAATTTTATCTCATTTGAGCTATATTTCACAAAATGTTCTAAACTAAGGTACCTTAACAACAATACAACCACCAACAATAATAAGCACCTTAGCTTAAAACAGATTAACAAAACGTAATTATTAGAGTTCCTTGTATAATAGAGGAAATCTAGAGCTGAGAATGCTTAGCTGAGCTGAGTGTACTCATATCTACATCAAATGGTGAGTGTTTGTTAGTTAATTAATACTAATATAGAATGAAAGAAAGAGTAATATTGAAACTTGTGAGTTCAAATTCAAATATCAGAACCATTGCAGAAAATTTGAAATGGAAAACTAATAAACTTTAATTTTTAATAAAAAAGGAGGAATAATACGAGAAATAACAATACGAGAGAAAAACGTTATTTGGTATTTGAAAATATATACTTGTTTGCATATTGGTGATGAAAATAACGTGCGTATAATAATTATACCAGCAATACTGCAGTCTATATTCTGTAATAGAACTCAGGTTAAAATTTTTAGGTTTAAAGTGCAGTCTGACTATCATTATTTCGAATACTATCCGGAATTATCAGAGAGTACATCTAGTTGGGCTGTAAAATTCAAAATTTTTAAGAATAGAAAATTTAATACAGGCACCTTTTCCAATATCGCCTGAGAAGAAATTAGCAAATTCCATGTGAAGATTGTCCAACGGCTCGAAGAAATATTCATAGCTGATCAGATTCAAGTATGTATTACCATCGTCTCCACGTATTTCTTCAACATTGGAAGTAATCGTGGTTCTTACAGAATCTGTAAAAGTAGTTTTTTAGTTTGTAGTCATGTTATGAAATCTGAAACGAGTAATATAAACATATTACTCGTTACATTTGATTTTTAATTATCTATTCTTCTCTCTAGAAATCAATCTTTTAAGAAGCTATTATATGGAAATTATTTAAGTCTTTTCAGTAGTATGAAGTCGGCTTTTACTCTTTATTAATAGTTAATTTTTTTTACCCTACTGAGTGTAGAAAAGGTTATCACAAGCATAAGATAGCAACTAGAATGTCGTCTTTATAGTTACGTTAAAAAAAATTTCCCCAATTTTTCCTCCCGTAGGGGTGGAATATAGAATATTTACCTAAATTTTGTATGGAACCACCCCTAAAATTCTAAAATATACATTATTTAATAAAAATTAATTTTTAAAATTGGTTCTCAATTTACGAAGATACGCCTAATATAAACACAAAAAATACTGTCAAATTTTTTCAAAACATTTATATCATATAATTTGATGGCAAGCATATCATGAAATGAAAAACGTAATGAACAATGTAAAAGTACCTGTGGAAATTAAAAAGTCCCCTTCATTACTTATTGCGAGAAAACAAAGGCTTCCAGTAAAAATATATCTGCCAGTTGCTTCAAATGGGCAATCTAGAGTAAATTTCATGGTAGATTCTTGAATGTTACGCCTGTTTGGATAATGATCTAGTTATTTATTAACTAAAATTAAATTATTTTTAGAGAATGTTGTTTACACAAACATACTAGGGTAAGTCTGTTCTAATTCATTTTTATAAAATAAAGGAAACACACTTACTTTATCTCAACTACCTTGCATTTTCTGGTACCAACTACCTTCATATTTTGTAAAATCAATTTGAAATATCCTTGGTCCATTGTTATATTTTCAAAATTCATAGGTTCCACTCCAGGTATGCCAAGTTCGGGCATGCCATCGGCGATGTAGGGAATCGCAATTTGAGTGTTAGCGACTAATAGACATTCATGGTCACCAGTCTTGCACGATCTAATAAAAGGCACTTAAAAAGAAAAACTATATTGTAGTGTTTTAAATAAAAAAAGAAAATATTTACGTTCTTATTTATAGAGAAAAATAGTCCATAAACTAACAAATAGTAACAACGAGTAAGGCAGACAACTGTCTCATATATTTGGAGGGACAGTCCTGCCATGATAATTGTAATCGTAATATTTAATAGAACACAAAATTGTGTTGCGCAAAATATATTATGCGTCTCCCATTCATCAAGTAACATTCCATTTGAACGTTGATGAATAGCATCTAGACATTCAATCGGTTGTTAACCCGCTTGCCAAAACTGGCAACTATGGCCAATATTTCTCCCTACAAGGCAATATATGCGGAACACCCATGTTAAGTAGTGAACCTTTGATTGTGTTTCGTATGGTGAGTGTATAGAACCGGAGACCATTTTTAATGGAAAAGAGGCATTCCATTTTAGTCCTCACAGGTGACGACGCATGGGTCACAGTAATCACTTACCATCAGGTGGATTGTGAGCTCGTTTGTCACTCTAATTCTATAAAAAAAGGCATTCCCCAAAGCAATGCCACAAAACACACTGCTGAGTCATCTGCATCCATCGACGTGACTAATGACAATTATTATAATTTAAAGTTAAAACGTCATATAGACTTTCGTAATGTTATTTATTTACAAACGACTAAACTTAAGTAATATTATAAATAGTATTCAATGATCATTGCGAAAAGGTCAACATTATTTTTTAAATTTTAAATAAAATTAAAAATGTTCAATTATAAATTTTAAACAATTAAAAATTTCAGCAATATATGTACAAACCTTTTGATGTATGCAATTCATGTAGCAAACAGCTAGTGACGAATAGGAACAAATAGATTTCCTTAATCATTTTGACAAATTTAAAAAATCTTTAAAAGTGATGACTCCTGAAGCAAGTGTCACAGATGACTAATAAAAAGTATGCAATGATTCGGAATATATAGATACAAGATTAGCATTTTCTGAATATATTATGACTACAAATTATATTTATAAAAAAGCAAATAGAAACTAGGCGGTCAGTTGATCATCATCTAAATAAAAAAAGAGATTAGCGAATAGCGTTTTTTAAAATAAATATTGGGATTTCGATATTTCGGTAATCTAATAGTGAACTATAGTGTGGCAAAAGAAAAATAACTTTTATAATTTGGAAGCACAATAACAAGTCAGTTGAAGCATATATACCTAATATGCAATTTTATTTGACGTAATCATGTAAATATATCACAGTTGATTTTTCAAGACCACTAATTGTTTAGCACTCTCAAATTTCACTTCACTTCTCTTTCTGATCATTGATCACTGATTTTTGTAATATTAAAATTTAACCTGTAAAAGATAGTTCAATCAATATTAAGATATGCAAGCAAAGGGAGTAAAATTTTACAGAGTAAATACGTCTCACCGCTGGGCACAGGCCCCGTATCACTAGGAGTGTTTGGAGCAGTCTCAACACGTATTGGTGAACTTTACATGTTCTCGCTTTTTTAATTTTTCGTGCATGAATATTTCCTCACGATCTTTTTGTTCACTGCTGGTCCGACTTTAATAGCAAATAAGAATTACACTGGCGCCCGCTGGCGGGAATCTAACTCAGCCTGCACGTGTAAGGCTAGCGATTATCTCTACAGTTTTTAATGAATTAAATTGAATTTGAAGGTATTAAATACCTAAGATTTAAATTAAAATAGCGTTAAAACTCGAATATTAATCACGGAATACATTTCTTTCTACATCTTCATCACATATGTTTTTATTCTAGGAATATAAAGCAAATTAGTTATGAATTAAATTCATGGGATTCTTCGGAATTAAGTATTATAAAAATATGTTAGATAATATAAAGACGCACTGATGCACACATAGCGGCAGAAGTAGACCGGTAGTACATACCTACAGGACTTCTAAAAAGAAAAGGAGGCCAACCATCAAAGAGTTTTTAAATATCTATTTAATTAAGAGAGAATTCACACTTTTTTAAAACGACTCCTATAATTAACAACTAAGTCATAGATAACTCAGAAAGATTCAATCCCCCATTAGAAAACCCGGTGGATCTCCACACCTTTGTTGTTGTCCATAGTACATACAGTAAAGTAGTTGAAGTTTGTTGCGATCAAGCTTTCCATTCGATTACAATGTGAATGTTTTCAAGGTAAGTGTGAATAGGCACTTGTGAAATTACGAGAAACTCAATTTACCACTTTAAATCATCTCGCCACTCAAATCAGGAGTGATATAAGTCAAACACTGGCATATAAGAGAGGGCCAGTGTATATAATCTATACATATAATAAAACTGTAAATAGCAGATGTCTGTACATTTTATTTTTTTGTAATAAAAGTGATTGAGGGGTACTAAAAATAAATAATTAAATACATTTCTACCATTTTTAGAATTTTCTGTCTGTCTGTCTGTCTGTCTGTCTGTTTGTTTGTTAACGTATCACGTTTAAAGTACTAATTTATATCATAAGAATTGTTAAGGAAATTATAAAGTGTATCTTCCGGTTACATTTAGTCTTTATTTCATTAAAATCGGTTCATTCCATCAAAAGTTATGATAAATATTCTGAAGTATGGGTAGGGAATTTGCTCAACGGTGGCTTTGTTTGAGTCAAGTTGATGTTAGCAGCGCCATCTCTCTTCAATTAAATATATACATATAATAAAAATGATGATAACATGTTGTGTCTCTTTCTGTACATTGTATATTTATTTTGATGACTAAAATCATTATGGGGAACTAAAAATAATTAAATAAGTACATTTTTATAATTTTTAGAATTGTCTGTCTGTCTGTTTGTCTGTTTTTATATGTATGCATCACGTCTAAAGTAAACATCTTTTTTCTTCAAAGAAATCGTTAAGAAAATCATAAAGCGTATCTTCAAGTTACATTTAATCTTTGTTTTATTAAAATTGGTTAATTCTATCGAAAGTAATGATTATTATTTTAAAATGTAGGTTCGAATTTGTTCAATGGCGCCATAAAAATCTCAGAAATAGTAATAAAAAGGTTCGTGTGTGAAAAAACGTTCCATAATAATTAATATATTTATACTTAAAACATAAAAAGAGATTTAAAAAAGGATGTTTTCTCACACAAAGGACGTAATAGATGGAGTTGTACAAATTACAAACTTTTCTGATTTGCTGTGTTGAGATTTTTCGCCGATGAATCGTATTGAGACTTACTGAAGAAATTTGTATCTATCGAAGCCATACAACGGAACCCGAACAAAAATAACAAAATTGCAACGAAATGTCGTGATATTGTATTTATAATATACGCAAAATCAGTACTGCCATTTTAGCGCTTTGGGAACTAACACTACTACTACTAGCACTTAATCCAGCGCTTTTTGGTGTATTTAGCACACATTTCAAAATTGTAGCAACTAGCGGGTTATTAACTCTTTTATAGCAGCACTGTTAGTCCACATTACCGATAATAATAATAATGACCTTTATTATTTTTTTCCACAAATAGTACATCAATTTATTTATTTAGTTTATCTTTTTCAAACATATTTTTTCCACAAAACAAAGAGCATGGGAGACGAGTCCAAACTAGGATCTCCCGGCTTCCCCTTTAGGATGATCAACTTGATTTTTTTATCGACGACTATAAGCGGGGAAATCCCCTTCATTAAAGTTTTCGTTCATGGTTTTGGCAACGCATTTATTTTGCTTTATTCAGTTTTAGTCAGTTGTTTAGAGCACAGCTAAGTTAAAAGTTACTTAGAGTAGTACTAACTACTGTTGACAGCAATTGCCATAATTATAAGTCGATGTCCTGCGAAGTATTGATACATCAAAAAATATTGCCAGAAAAAAACTTAATGTTGTTTTTTCTTGAATTATAAATTATAATAAAAAACACAAACTTTGTTTGTAGTTAATTTAGCGCGAAATCTAGGGCTTTTTTAAAGCGCTGTTTTCATGAAATCTAGCGCTTTTTGTGTTGTCCTAGCGCTGAATGAGTTTTTTTGATCTAGCAGCACTGCCAAAAAACCCTCTATTAAGAAGTAACTTTCCTTTAGTTTTAAGCGCGTTCAGTTCCCAGTTACAGTCAGCGTGTGTTATGCGATGACCGTAAATAAAGTGCAAGGTCAAAATTTACGCGTTGTAAGAGTGGACCTCAGTACTGACTGTTTTGCACATGGCCAACTCTATGTTGCTTTTTCCCACGTTAGTAGCCCCCGTAACCTTTTTGTGTACACCCCGGCTAAGCCTACTTCTAACGTCGTTTACACCGAAGCTCTATCATAAACTACTTAGAACTTTGATGATAATGATTTATTTGTTACCACTTATTGATACAGTAATGATATAAATCGTTTAATATTCTCTTACCTAACGACAAATTCTTTATGTAAAATCTATATACGCGAGCTACGCCGCGGGCACAGCTAGTAAGAAATAAATTTTCAAATCGCAAACTTTTACACCATTTATTTTCTTCAGTAGTATCATATTGCTGGACTATTCGGCATGCTTGTCAGGCAGATTGTTGGATCGCAGTACCATATTATGTCATCAAAAAGCTAAACTAAATTCCAAAAATTCCAAAACATTTGGAATTTCGACAATTTCTTAACTCTTTTTATAGGGCATAAAATACTTTAAGCTCTTTTGCGTCACGCATTCATCAAACCAGCAGTGTAATTGCAATGTAATTTACGTAATTAAAATCAAACTAATTTTAAGGATTTTACCGCGTTTAATTTTAACATTTTTAATTCCCGACGTTTCGAGCACTTTCAGGTGCTTTCTACTTTTCCATTTTCATACATCCACTTTTATCGGACAAAAGTATGTATAAAAATGTCAAAACAGACGCTACAACCAATGTGCTTAAAACGACTAGCAATCCAATAAAAAAATATTCCGAAAAATTAAATCGCGACGTAAATTCGATAATATTACCGTATACCAAACTACCGAAGTTGTATGGGTTACCAGAAATACACAAACCGAACGCTCTACTACGTCCCATAGTGGGCTAAGTTGATTCACCAACAAATAAATTGGCTCAACACTTAGCACAAATACTGTCACCACTGAGAAAACGTACAAGAACACATACAAAGAATTGATACTATTTTGTGGGTAATATAAAAGACCTACATCTTGATGATAATAAAACTAGGGTCACTTTTGATGTCCAGTCACTATTTACATACCAACCTATTGAAGAATGCATCTCATTTGTGACTAAGAAGCTAGAAGAATACAACAAACCTGCGGAAAATGCAGTAGTACTCAGACATTGCCTCAGAACTGGCTTTCTATTGTGGAAGGAAAGAGTTCTACAAACAAATAGAGGGTGTGGCGATGGGCTCACCAGTATTTCCCATTGTCGCCAATATATTCACGGAGGACTTCGAGGACAAAGCGCTTCTTACTACACCTATGTATCCTAGATTGTACAAGCGGTACGTAAACGAAACTTTCACAATTTTACCATCAGACAGCACTCTGCATTCTTTGACCAACTTAACTCTGTAAACTCTAAAATACCACCATCCTTCACAGTTAGCTACAGTGGGAAAACATTTGTTACAGAGAGCACAAGGAATCTGTGACAGTAAACACCTGGCCGCTGAGCTCCAGCACGTCAAGCAAGTTTCGCATATATGTTTTCAAGATACTGTAAGCTCGTTCTGCGTAGATCGGACCAAAAATTTATAATCAAAAGTTGGAGGTCCGTTAGGCTTCGAAGGCTTCATTAACTATAACATCGGGACGTGTTTGATAGTCAGCTCCCCCCCCCCCTCCCCGCCCCCGTAACCATGGATAGTGGAAAGTGCCCGAAACGTCGCGAATTAAAAAAGTTAAAATTAAACGCGTTAAAATTAGTTTTATTTCATGTGTAGTAATCGCGTATATATAAGAAATCATTCTATTTTTCATAATGTTGATGGTTCATGCATAATTTTCTCATTTTTTTAGTAATTAATCTTATGAAAAGCAAATCGGCTAAATAGATAATTAATATATTTTATGATTAAGATAAAGAATTGCGATAACGTTGTGATTTATTGTCAGAAATTATCTTATTATTTAAATTACAACTTATAATTTATTGAATGCAAAATGTTATTCAGAATATACTCGATCCTTGCGTATATTTGTAACGAAAAGTATGTCACTTGGTTTTTAGTTGCCATTTTTAAATACTTGCCGGATTCCATTGTATTCTTAAAAAGTGTACTTTCAGCGATAAATCAGTCTTATTCTTAGAGTATACATAAGCAAGGTCTTATTACAAAACTCATCTTATTAATAGTTTCAGGTTTAAACTGATTTAAAAAATTTTTCATTTTACTCACAAAAGATCTCCTTAGTGTAATGAAAAGGTAAGTCGAATTGAAGGACAAATTTTGTAGCGGTACAAATGTTCTCCCATAGATCGGTGTACTGCGCGGTCGATGCAGCAACATAAAATTAATATCGAAAAAAAATTATTTGTGATATAACTACACATTAACAATTTTCGCATTTTTCGTTTACTTGTGTTGTGAAATCTTGATTTTTTCCTAATTTCATGATTGAACAGAAAATGCTCAATTTATAATAAGATGAGTTAATTTCATCCATTTCATGCATCAATCTATTACAATCTAAGTCCACTGCTAATCATAATCCTCAAATCTGAAATCAATATTCGCTCAGACTGACGTCCGAAATATCATATTCCGATGATATCCTGATAGCCAGTCTGCGCGAGCTTAAAAATGGCAAGGTCCCAGGCGAGGATAAAATCACAGCAAAGTGGTTTACACAGCGCTCGGATCGCAAAATACTCCTCTCCATGGACGTGAACAAGTCGAGTGGGCCCGATGGAGTCTCCCCTATTGTGCTGAAGACGTGTGCTCTGGAGTTGGCACCGGTTTTAACGCGTCTTTTCCGGTTCTCCTACTCCCAAGGCGTAGTCCTAAATTCATAGAAGACGTCTTTGGTCCACCCAATCCCTAAAAAAGTCGAACGCTCAGACCCCGTCCCACTACAGGCCTATCGCCATCACCTCTTAGTTTTCCAAAATAATCGATTCCATTATAAACTGCCAGCTTATGCGGTACCTTGAGGATCATCAGCTGATTAGTGACCGCCAATACGGTTTTCGTCGAGGTCGATCAGCTGGCGATCTTCTACCTAATTAATAGATGGGCGCCGCATTAGAGTCTAAGGTGGAGGCATTGGCCGTTAGTTTAGACATAGTGAGTGCCTCCTATCGGGTCTAGCATAAAGCGCTTCAATCGAAACTCCCTTCCTATGGGCTTCCTGAGAAATTTTGCAATTGGACCACCAGTTGACTTGCTGATCGGAACATCAAGGTTGTAGTAGATGGTGCATGCACTGAATACAAGCCTTTTAACGCCGTGATTCCACAAGGCTACGTGCTATCATCAACGCTGTTCAAATCCAAGGCACTCGCCTTGCTGCCTCAGCTAGCATCGGAATCCTCAGCATCGACATATCAAATAGTGTGCAGTTTCATGTTTACTTGGAAGGGAAGGCCAATTTGGCCTCTAAAAAGCTTGGTGTGCTCAGCAAAGCATGACAGTATTTTATGCCGGCACATCTCTTGCTACTTTACAAAGCACAAGTTCGGCCTCACATGGAATACTGTTCTCATCTCTGGGCTGGGGAACCTTAGTGCCAGCTCCTTGCCCTTGACCGCATCCAGTGCAGAGCGGTTCGAATAGTCGACGACCGACTTCTTTCTGATCGGCTCGATTCACTGGCGCTGAGTAAGGATGTTACATCCCTTTGCATTTTCTATCACATCTACCACGAAAGTAGTCTGAAGAATTGTTCGGATTAATTCCAGCCTCCAAATTACATGAACGCACATCGCGTCATAATTCGCGATACCATCCTCACCATCTGGATGCTTGGCGGTTCATGACTGTGCGTTTTACTAGGAGTTTTCTTCGTCATACAACTCCTCTGTAGAATTGTTTACCATCGGCGATTTTTCCGGACAGATACAACTTAGAGACCTTCAAGAAAAGAGCTTACACCTTTCTAAAAGGCCGGCAACGCATCTGCAATTCCCATGGTGTTGCGGTTGTCCATGGGTGGTGGTAGTCACTTACCATCAGGTGGGCCGCATGCCTATAAAAATATTTAAAAAAAAACATTACTAAACTTAATAGTTATATTAATATATATATATATATATATATATATATATATATATATATATATATATATATATATATATATATATTAATATAGTATATTAATATATAGCTGCAAAAGTTACATCCGTAACTCCAGTCAAATACTGTAAAATCTTCAAGAATATATGAATTCAAAGAAGACTAGATGGAGCGCTGCGTACATTTCAAGTGATGTCGACCAGTGCGTGTCAACTTTTATACACGTACTCATGTCCACATATTTATTCTCTCTTTCTTTACCAGCCCGTAAAAGATTACAGCTAAACACACACATAAGCACCGAAAACGATATTGTTCGTTGGAAATGATTTTATGTGATTATGAATGCGTATACACCATTTAGTGGCGGTGTAAGATTATCCACTATTCCATATTGTCCCGTGGGTGTCGTAAGAGAGCCGTACGGAGGGAAACTGAAACAGGATATGGGCCGCAGCATCTTCCCGACAATAACTCAAAACAATAAAAACTGCAGTTACCAACACGCCTGCCAAGCGTGGCAACTAATGTGTTCGTGATCTTTCATGTATGAAAACTGCAGGTAGGTTTTGCCGTCACGGTTATTTGAACGAAATCATCCGAAGAGGCCTTGTCTCTATAAATGTTCCATCGGTTTTAGAGCCTAGTGGAATTTTTAGAGATGATGGCAAAAGACCCGTCGGTTTGCCTTTAGGCCCTTGGGAGAGATGTAAAGAACTAGTGTGGGATGCTACTTGCATAGACACTTTGGCGACCTCTCATCTCAAGGGTGCCTCGTTTAGAGCCGGGGTGGCATGGTAGCTGAACTAAATAAGTGGCGCAAATAAGAGTTTTTGAGAGAAGACTGCATATTTGTGCCATTTGCTGTAGAGACTATCGGTCCATGGGGTCCACGTGCGATGAAGTTCCCAAAGAACCTGTATCCGCGACTGGTCTTCGCTGCTGGTTAGCAGCGTTCTTGGCATAATACCACGGGAAGTAGGACTGTATGATAATTTAAATTTTTATTGTTAGATTTTCTTTATTATAGTTTTTTTTAATATTGTGTGTATCATTTTAGTTTAAATAAAATAACAACTTCATTACTAAACAAATATTTGTAAAAAACGATGTTATTGTTGTATATATGTATCCATTGTATAGTTTACCCTCGATTTAGTTGTTATTGTGTATATCGCTTTATCATTTAAGTTTGTGTTCATCGACCTTAAAACCTTGTTAGCCAATTTTCATGATTTTAGATCAACGGAAAGTACTCAGGGAAGTGGTAACTTTTGATGAGTAAGTTTTCGTGAATCTAAATGCCAGAATCTTGTAACATGCATTGACCAAAAGCCCTCCAAGGCACATTAACCTTAGGATTTAATTTTTATTTCAGCTTCATACCTTTACTCGTTTCTGCGAAAAAGAGTCTTGACAGACGGACAGACGATCGGATAGTAATGTAATCCTCTAAGAGTTCCGTATTTTCAAGGGGAAACCTTAGAAAAGCACCGATACTATTTTTTGACCTAAATTTTGCTGAATACCTCCTGGATTAGTACTGTGCGCGATATTTCATAGACACTTTCATACTTTTACTTTGTCTTGTACTTCAACTCTTTCTGCAACGATTGGGTCCTATATTATAAAAAAGCGAGTTATAAAATGAAAACTCAGTGTAAAATGAATTTATATATTTTTAATGAACATGTTATAGTTTTGAAAATTAATTGAGCATTTCAAGTTCATTAAAAGGTACACGAAGGAAAAACATTTTAATAACATCATAGAAGTTCTTGACTATACTCCTAGCTACAGGCTCACCAATCTTTACAATTGAAATCCACCAGTCACTGTTTACACTATCCAACATAGGTTGTACTGTAAAAAAGAAAAAGTAATTAAAATATTTAATTCTCACTTCATTTCCAGACAGTAAAAGGAAAATTGAATGAATCTACTTTTACAGATTTCATCGCGTTTAATTCTACTTATTTTTAATTCTCGACGTTTTGTGTGCTTTGCAGCACCCATGGTCACGGTGTATATGTTATGCAAGGGGTGTATTCCTGCTATATTATTTCCAGAAAAAAACCTTTAATTAATTGATATTTGCCATAGATGCCACGCTTGGCACTTGGCAAGCGGGTTGGCAACCGCAGATTTTTATTTTTTGTCGTTATTAGGAAGATACTGCTGCCCATCTCTCGATTTGATTCACTCTGTCGCCTCTTACAACATCCACAATTGTACGGATGACAATTTGGGGTAGTGGATATTCTTACACTACTACTGCATGGAAAATAAAAGTATAATAAGACTTATAAAGAAACTAAAAGCTTTTTTATTGCTTGATATTTACGCATTACTGTTTATATCACATCACATCATCAGCCTTTTAAATCTTGTGGTTAGAAAATCTGCACATACCTAATGTCCTCCAGACCGAATTTCGGTCACGGCGGCCGGTTTCAACGGATACTAGCCATCTGTGCCGTACATGATTATAGTGTCCAAGGGTATGGGTCTAGAGCAGGTGCACTATCTATTAACCCACTCTCATAGTCCGATGAGACGGTAATCCGACATGACGTAGGAGAGTTTAGGCACAGGACCTTCGGCTTTACGTGCTTTCCGAGGAACGGGGAGTGAAATATCGCCAAGTTCTTGCCTCTGGGCAGCAGCCCATAGAAATAGAAATAGCCCCAAGAAATACTCAGCAGCAGCTGAGTATTTCTTTACAGAAAAACCCAATAACTGCTTTTAGCTCGACCGGAGTTAGAACTCAGGACCTCATGATTAGAAATCGTGTATTCAATACGCAAATACTCTGGTAATATGGAGTGTTTACTATGTATTATACAAATAAATACCACATTCTGAGATTTTTTAATAATATCTTATGTTTAAGAGTCAGACCATGCGTGATAATAGGGAGTAATATTTTAAAAAGTGCAACCAAGTACAAACAAAGGAAACGTACCTTTGCTAATGTCACCTGAAAAGAAATTTCCAAGATCCAAGTGGATTTTGTTCAATGGCTCGTAGAAATATTCGTAGTCTGTCAGATTCCAGTACTTCAAGCCATCATCTCCATATATTTCCTCGATTTTAGTAGTAATTGTTGTTCTTATAGAATCTAAAAAGAATGTTTCAAATTACACTTCACGTTGCGATATTTGAACCCGCATAATAAATACATTACAATACATTTCCAAAAACGAAGTTTACACATTTTGTAATTTGAGAGTAACTTATCATCTACTATCATAATGCATCAAGTTTCATATCTATTCCTTCACCCACCTTGTTGTTAGGCTGCCGAAAAATAATCCTGGATGTTTCACAGATAAATAACCGGGCAAGTGCGAGTCGGACTCGCGCATGTAGGGTTCCGTACCAACGTAATACAGGTCTAGTACGGAAGCCCCCTTTAATTTTTAATTAATTTATATTTTTATTATTCGTTGTTATAGCGGCAACAGAATTACATATTCTGTGAAAAGTTCAACTGTCTACCTATTGCGAATCATGAGATACAGCCCGCTGACAGACAGACAGACTGACGGATGCTTAGTATTAGGGTCCCGTTGGTTACCCTTCGTGATCGGAACCCTAAAAAATAATCATTTAAACGAATATTTCCCTTTTTCATATATTTATTAATATATCTTATTGATTTTATTTATTCAGTCCTTAATAGTCTACTCAAAATGGGGCTCTTTACCGGTCTAAATACTTTACATTTGGAATATGCATGATTACTGATTTTGAACTACCATCTACCGGAGGCTATGAAGTCTCTCTGCCTTTTTGATTATACCCATGGGACGGAATAGATTGATGGATTCTCTTACGTCATGACACGGCCATTATTAATGTATAATTAAGTGAAAACAAATGTTTGTACATAAGTCTAAAAAGGTTAGCTTTGATTAAATTAACGTACCTGTTTGAATTTTGTATTCCCCTTCATTTTTGAGTGCGAATAAATATATATGTCCACTAAAAATATAACTGCCAGTTGCTTCGAATGGGCAATCTAGAGTAATTTTCAATGCGGGTTCTTGAACGTTATGCCTGATTAAACATATGGTTTTATTAACGGATGAAAATTATTTTTGGAGCTAGTCTTATTTGTAGGGATATTGTTTAAAATAAAGGAATTTTACTTACTCCATTTCTACAACTTTACATCCACTGGCACCAACTACCTTCATATTTCGTAAGAAAAATTTGAAGTATCCTTGGTCCATAGTAATATTTTTAAAATACATTGGTTCTAGGGCAGGAACTCCAAGTTCGGGTATACCAGCAGCGAGGTAAGGAATCGAAATTTGGGTGTTGACAGTTAACAGACATTTAAAATCATTAGGCCCGCACGGCTTTAGGAAAGGAACTAAAAATATAAATAATATATTAAGTTACATTTTTATAAATAAAACATACATATTAACATGAAGAATTACAAAAGGTTATTTAAGAGCATGTTATGTTACATTGCATTTATTTTAGAAATTTTAATTTTCTTGTGAGTTTTATGAAATGGATTAGAATTGAAAAATATACAACATACCTTTTGTTGTATTTGATTCATTTAGAAAACAGCTAATGACAAATATGATCAGACACTCATACTTTACCATTTTAAAAAATTTATAAAAACGCTCTACAACTGATGATTCTTGATGTAAGTTCGATAGAGAACTAATGGAAAAGGTACAAAGTTACAGAATTTATAGGTAGGTACATGATTTGCATTTTATCAATATACAAAATTTTATGGTTGCATTCTAGATATTTAATTGCAAATTAAAACCAAATAGGCAACCAAACATAATCATTATGTTTAAATAAATGTTTATGCTACCAATATATCAGGACTAACGATATATACGGGCTATATTTTTTTAATATTGTCTTCTTTTTAAGTAAAATTTCAGCTTTTTTTAATAAAATTATTGTTGTTGTGACGTAATTATTATGTGTAAGTATTGATAATATATTATTATTCTTAACTATCTTAAAAGGTCATTAAACAAATTTGCACCAAAGTTCTAGGAATTTTTTTTATAGGATGGGGTGACAAACGAACACACAGTCCACCTGATGGTAAGTGGTTACTGTGGCCCATAGACATCTACATCTATCCTCAATAAAGACTCAAGATGCAGATGAATTGTCACCCGTGAGGACTAAGATGGAATGCCTCTTTGTCAGTAAAATGGGTCTCCGGTTCTCTATACTCACCATACGAAACACAGCAGCTGTTTTTCTGTGAGAGCGTGGTGCTTCCCCGATCGAGCCGACCCATTCGTGCTACAACTATAGTACTAATATAGCCGCAGCATGGCTCTACCACGTCGTATAGGAATATGAACGATGGCGAAAAAAATAACATGTGAGAGACCAAGCCTTCTGTATTTCCGACTCCTGGTATAAGAATTGGAAGTAGTGTAGCATAAAATAGGATATATTAAAAGAAAACATATTTGGAGCCTGAATAGACTTCGTCTAAGATATTATTAAAAAATCTCAGAATGTGGTATTTATTTGTGTAATACATAGTAAACACTCCATATTACCAGAGTGTTTGCGTATTGTATACACGATTTCGAATCTTGAGGTCCTGAGTTCGAACCCCGGTCGAGCTAAAAGCAGTTATTGGGTTTTTCTGTAAAGAAATACTCAGCAGCAGCCCGGAGGCAAGAACTTGGCGATATTTCAACCCCTGTTTCTCGGAAAGCACGTAAAGCCCAAGGGCCTGCGCCTAAACTCTCCTACGTCATGTTGGATTACCGTCTCATCGGACTATGAGAGTGGGTTAATAGATAGTGCACATGCTCTAGCCCCATACTCTTGGACACTATAATCATGTACGGCACAGATGGATAGTATCCGTTGAAACCGGCCGCCGTGACCGCAATTCGGTCTGGAGGACATTAGGTATGTGCAGATTTTCTAACCACAAGATTTAAAAGGCTGATGATGTGATATGATATAAACAGTAATGCGTAAATATCAAGCAATAAAAAAGCTTTTAGTTTCTTTATAAGCCTTATTATACTTTTATTTTCCATGCAGTAGTAGTGTGAGAATATCTACTACACCAAATTGTCATCCGTACAATTGTGGATGTTGTAAGAGGCGACAGAGTGAATCAAATCGACAGATGGGCAGCAGTATCTTCCTAATAACGACGAAAAATAAAAATCTGCGGTTGCCTACCCGCTTGCCAAGTGCCAAGCGTGGCATCTTGGCAAATATCCCCTCTAGGATGCAATTTATGGGGTAAGCCCATGTTCAGCAGTGAAATTTAATAGGCTGTAACGGTTTACATCGATTAGAAATTCATAAAAGGTTTTTTTTTCTGGAAATAATATAACAAAAATACACCCCTTATATAATATATATACCGTGACTATGGGTGCTGCAAAGCACCCGAAACGTCGAGAATTAAAAATAAGTAGAATTAAACGCGATGAAATCCGTAAAAGTACTTTCATTCAATTTTCTTTTTACTGTCTGGAAATAAAGTGAGAATTAAATATTTTAATTACTTTTTCTTTTTTACAGTACAACCTATGTTGGATAGTGTAAACAATGATTGGTGGATTTCAATTGTAAAGATTGGTGAGCTAGGAGTATAGTCAAGAACTTCTATGATGTTATTAAAATGTTTTTCCTTCGTGTACCTTTTAATGAACTTGAAATGCTCAATTAATTTTCAAAACTATAACATGTTCATTAAAAATATATAAATTCATTTTACTCTGAGTTTTCATTTTATAACTCGCTTTTTCATAATATAAGACCCAATCGTTGCAGAAAGAGTTGAAGTACAAGACAAAGTAAAACTATGAAAGTGTCTATAAAATATCGCGCACAGTACTAATCCAGGAGGTATTCAGCAAAATTTAGGTACAAAAAATAGTATCGGTGCTTTTCTAAGGTTTCCCCTTGAAAATACGGAACTCTTAGAGGATTACATTACTATCCGATCGTCTGTCCGTCTGTCAAGACAATTTTTCGCAGAAACGAGTAAAGGTATGAAGCTGAAATAAAAATTAAATCCTAAGGTTATTGTGCCTTGGAGGGCTTTTGGTCAATGCATGTTACAAGATTCTGGCATTTAGATTCACGAAAACTTACTCATCAAAATTTACCACTTCCCTGAGTACTTTCCGTTGATCTAAAATCATGAAAATTGGCTAACAAGGTTTTAAGGTCGATGAACACAAACTTAAAATGATAAAATGTATATCGCACACAATAACAACTAAATCGAGGGTAAACTATACAATGGATACATATATACAACAATAACATCGTTTTTTACAAATATTTGTTTAGTATTGCAGTTGTTATTTTATTTTATTTTTAACAGTGGTAGAGCCACGCGGCAGCTTTTGCTATCGCACGGATGGGCCGGCTCGAACCGGGGTAGTATCACGAACTCACAGAAAACCGGCGTGAAGTAGAGGTTTACCTCTGCGTTTCGCTTGGTGAGTGCAGGTGGCCGGAGGCCCTTTTTACTGGAAATGAGGCATTCCATCTTAGTCCTCACGGGTGACAACGCATCTACATTTTGATTTGTAACAGAGGATAGATGTAGATGTCTATGGGCCGCAGCATCCACTTACCACCAAGTGGAATGTGTGCTCGTTTGTCACCCTTATCCTTAAAAAAAAAATAAACTAAAATGATACACACACTATTAAAAATAAACTATAAGAAAATCTAACACTAAAAATTTTAATTATCATACAGTCCTACTCCCCGTGATATTATGCCAAGAACGCTGCTCCGTGGAATTATGGCTGCGTTTCCTCGCTGAGTGGCTATACTAGGCTTTGAACGAGAAAAGAACCATTCCTCTTATCACCAGCAGCGAAGGCCAGTCGTGGATACAGTTCCTTTGGGAACTTCATCGCACGTGGACCCCATGGACCGATAGTCTCTACAGCAAATGGCACAAATATGCAGTCTTCTCTCAAAAACTCTTATTTGCGCCACTTATTTAGTTCAGCTACTATGCCACCCCGGCTCTAAACGAGGCACCCTTGAGATGAGAGGTCGCCAAAGTGTCTACGCAAGTAGCATCCCACACTAGTTCTTTACATCTCTCCCAAGGGCCTAAAGGCAAACCGACGGGTCTTTTACCATCATCTCTAAAAATTCCACGAGGCTCTAAAACCGATAGAACATTTATAGAGACAAGGCCTCTTCGGATGATTTCGTTCAAATAACCGTGACGGCAAAACCTACCTGCAGTTTTCATACATGAATGATCACGAACACAATAGTTGCCACGCTTGGCAGGCGTGTTGGCAACCGCAGTTTTTATTGTTTTGAGTTATTGTCGGGAAGATGATGCAGCCCGTATCCTGTTTCAGTTTCCCTCCGTACGGCTCTCTTACGACACCCACGGGACAATATGGGATAGTGGATAATCTTACACCGCCACTACATGGTGTAAACGCATTCATAATCACATAAAATCATTTGCAACGAATAATATCGTTTTCGGTGCATATGTGTGTGTTTAGCTGTAATCCTTTACGGGCTGGTAAAGAAAGAGAGAATAAATATGTGGACATGAGTACATGTCTAAAAGTTGACAAGCACTGGTCGACATCACTTGAAATGTACGCAGCGCTCCATCTAGTCTTCTTTGAATTCATATATTCTTGAAGATTTTACAGTATTTGACTGGAGTTACGGATGTAACTTTTGCAGCTATATTAATAGTATAGTAATGTTCTTTTTAAATATTTTTTATAGGCATGCAGCTCACCTGATGGTAAGTGACTACCGCCACCCATGAACAACCGCAACACCGTGGGAATTGCAGATGCGTTGCCGGCCTTTTAGAAAGGTGTAAGCTCTTTTCTTGAAGGTCTCTAAGTTGTATCGGTCCGGAAAAATCGCCGATGGTAAATAATTCTACAGAGGAGTTGTATGACGAAGACAACTCCTAGTAAAATGCACAGTCATGAACCGCCAAGCATCCAGATGGTGAGGATGGTGTCGTGAATTATGACGCGATGTGCGTTCATGTAATTTGGCGGCTGGAATTAATCCGAACAATTCTTCAGACCACTTTCGTGGTAGATGTGATAGAAAATGCAAAGAGATGCAACAACCCTACGCAGCGCCAGTGAATCGAGCCGATCAGAAAGAACTCGGTCGTCGACTATTCGAACCGCTTTTCGCTGGATTCAGTCAAATGCAAGGAGCTTGCACTAAGGTGCCCCAGCCCAGAGATGAGAACAGTATTCCATGTGAGGCCGAACTTGTGCTTTGTAAAGTAGCAAGCGATGTGCCGGCATGAAATACTGTCCTGCTTTGCTGAACACGCCAAGCTTTTTAGAGGCCAATTTGGCCTTCCCTTCCAAGTAAACATGAAACTGCACACTATTTGATATGTCGATGCTGAGGATTCCGATGCTAGCTGAGGCAGCAAGGCGAGTGCCTTGGAATTGAACAGCGTTGATGATAGCACGTAGCTTTGTGGAACAACAGCGTTAAAAGGTTTGTATTCAGAGCATGCACCATCTACTACAACCTTGATGCTCCGATCAGCAAGTAAACTGGTGGTCCAAATGCACAATTTCTCAGGAAGCCCATAGGAAGGGAGTTTCGATAGAAGCGTTTTGTGCTAGACCCGATAGAAGGCACTCCCTATGTCCAAACTAATGGCCAATGCCTCCACCTTAGACTCTAATGGGGCGCCCATCTATGAATTAGTTAGAAGAGTTTATTCCAAGTATGTAATTTAATTTAGCCTTAATTTAATTTAGTCTTAATTTAATTTAATTTGGTTTTTAATTTAGCATGATTATAACATAACTTTAAGTACCAAACTTTATTGTTAATCACATGTTGTACATTATGTGCAAGCTGTGTCTACATATATATTAGAATACAATTTTTGAAATCTTTGTTTATAATACCTGTTAGCATGTTGAAATTGTGTTCTGTTTTGTAGACCAAATAAAGAGAAAAAAAAAAAAAGATCACCAGCTGATCGACCTCGACGAAAACCGTATTGGCGGTCATTAACCAGCTAGTGATCCTCAAGGTACCGCATGAGCTGGCAGTTTATAATGGACTCGATTATTTTGGAAAACTAAGAGGTGATTGCGATAGGCCTGTAGTGGGACGGAATCTGAGCGTTCGACTTTTTTAGGGATTGAGTGGACCAAAGACGTCTTCTATGAATTTGGGACTAAGCCTTGGGAGTAGGAGAACCGGAAAGGATGCGTTAAAACCGGTGCCAACTCCAGAGCACACGTCTTCAACACAATAGAAGAGACTCCATCAGGCCCACTCGACTTGTTCACGTCCATGGAGAGGAGTATTTTGCAATCCGAGCGCTGTGTAAACCACTTTGCTGTAATTCTATCCTCGCTTGGGACCTTGCCATTTTTAAGCTCGCGCAGACTGGCTATCAGGATATCATCGGAATATAATATTTCGGACGTCAGTCTGAGCTATTATTGATTTCAGATTTGAGGATTATGATTAGCAGTGGACTTAGGCTGTAATAGATGGATGCATGAAATGTATGAAATTCACTCATCTTATTATAAAATTGAGCATTTTCTGTTCAATCATGAAATTAGGAAAAAATCAAGATTTCACAACACAAGAAAACGAAAAATGCGAAAATTGTTATAGTGTGTAGTTATATCACAAATAAATTTTTTTTCGATATTAATTTTATGATGCTGCATCGACCGCGCAGTACACCGATCTATGGGAGAACATTTGTACCACTACAAAATTTGTCCTTCAATTCGACTTACCTTGTCATTACACTAACGAGATCTTTTGTGAGTAAAATAAAAAAAATTTAAAACAGTTTAAACCCGAAACTATTAATAAGACGAGTTTTGTAATAAGACCTTGCTTATGTATACTCTAAGAATAAGACTGATTTATCGCTGAAAGTACACTTTTTAAGAATACAATGGAATCAGGCTAGTATTTAAAAATGGCAACTAAAAACCAAGTGACATACTTTTCGTTACAAATATACGCAAGGATCGAGTATATTCTGAATAACATTTTGCATTCCATCAATTATAAGTTGTAATTTAAATAATAAGATAATTTCTGACAATAAATCACAACGTTATCGCAATTCTTTATCTTAATCATAAAATATATTAATTATCTATTCAGCCGATTTGCTTTTCATAAGATTAATTACTAAAAAAATGAGAAAATTATGCATGAACCATCAACATTATGAAAAATAGAATGATTTCTTATATATACGCGATTACTACACATGAAATAAAACTAATTTTAACGCGTTTAATTTTAACTTTTTTAATTCTCGACGTTTCGGGCACTTTCCACTACCCATGGTTACGGGGGGGGGGGGGGGGGAGCTGACTATCAAACACATCCCGATGTTATAGTTAATGAAGCCTTCAAAGCCTAACGAACCTCCAATTTTTGATTAGAAATTTTTGGTCCGATCTACGCAGAACGAGCTTCCAGTATCTTGAAAACATATATGCGAAACTTGCTTGACGTGCTGGAGCTCAGCGGCCAGGTGTTTAATGTCACAGATTCCTTGTGCTCTCTGCAACAAATGTTTTCCCACTGTAGCTAACTGTGAAGGATGGTGGTAAGATTCATCGTTTAAGTATCGTATGTCTATGGTGTTATTAGGATTACAAATGATTAAAATATCTAAGAAAGCTAAAAAATTATTTTCTTCTGACTACATAGCGAATTGAATTTTAGAGTTTATGGAGTTAAGGTGGTCAAAGAATGCAGAGTGCTGTCTGGTGGTAAAATTGTGAAAGTTTCGTTTACGTACCGCTTGTACAATCTAGGATACATAGGTGTAGTAAGAAGCGCTTTGTCCTCGAAGTCCTCCGGGAATATATCGGCGACAATGGGAAATACAGGTGAGCCCATCGCCACACCCTCTATTTGTTTGTAGAACTCTTTCCTTCCACAATAGAAAGCCAGTTCTGAGGCAATGTCTGAGTAGTACTGCATTTTCCGCAGGTTTGTTGTTTTCTTCTAGCTTCTTAGTCACAAACGAGATGCAGTCTTCAATAGGTAGGTATGTAAATAGTGACTGGACATCAAACATGACCCTAGTTTCATTATCAGCAAGATGTAGGTCTTTTATATTACCCACAAAATAGTATCAATTCTTTGTATGTTTTCTCAGTGGTGACAGTATTTGTGCTAAGTGTTGAGCCAATTTATTTGTTGGTGAATCAACTTAGCCCACTATGGGACGTAGTAGAGCGTTCGGTTTGTGTATTTCTGGTAACCCATACAACTTCGGTAGTTTGGTATACGGTAGTATTATCAAATTTACGTCGCGATTTAATTTTTCAGAATATTTTTTTATTGGATTGTTAGTCGTTTTAAGCACATTAGTTGTAGCGTCTGTTTTGACATTTTTATACATACTTTTGTCCGATAAAAGTGGTTGTATGAAAATGGAAAAGTAGAAAACACCTGAAAGTGCTCGAAACGTCGGGAATTAAAAATGTTAAAATTAAACGTGGTAAAATCCGTAAAATTAGTTTGATTTTAATTACGTAAATTATTTTTTACGCGTATTCGACACTGCTGATTTGATGAATGCGTAACGCAAAAGAGCTTAAAGTATTTTATGCCCTATAAAAAGAGTTAAGAAATTGTCGAAATTCCAAGCAAACACTAGTGTTTTTTTTATTTATGGAATTTAGTTTAGCTTTTTGATGACATAATATGGTACTGCGATCCAACAATCTGCCTGACAAGCATGCCGAATAGTCCAGCAATATGATACTACTGAAGGAAATAAATGGTGTAAAAGTTTGCGATTTGAAAATTTATTTCTTATTATATACGCTGGCCCTCTCTTATATGCCAGTGTTTGACTTATATCACTCCTGATTTGAGTGGCGAGATGATTTAAAGTAGTAAATTGAGTTTCTCGTAATTTCACAAGTGCCTATTCACACTTACCTTGAAAACATTCACATTGTAATCGAATGGAAAGCTTGATGGCAACAAACTTCAACTACTTTACTGTATGTACTATGGACAACAACAAAGGTGTGGAGATCCACTGAGTTTTCTAATGGGGGATTGAATCTTTCTGAGTTATCTATGACTTAGTTGTTAATTATAGGAGTCTTTTTAAAAAAGTGTGAATTCTCTCTTAATTAAATAGGTATTTAAAAACTCTTTGATGGTTGGCCTACTTTTCTTCTTAGATGTCCTGTAGGTACGTACTACTGGTCAACTTCTGCCACTATGTGTGCATCAGTGCGTCTTTATATTATCTAACAAATTTTTATAATACTTAATTTCGAAGAATCCCATGAATTTAATTCATAACTAATTTGCTTTATATTCCTAAAATAAAAACATCTGTGATGAGGATGTGGAAAGAAATGTATTCCGTGATTAATATTCGAGTTTTAACGCTATTTTAATTTAAATCTTAGGTATTTAATACCTTCAAATTCAATTTAATTCATTAAAAACTGTAGAGATAATCGCTAGCCTTACACGTGCAGGCTGAGTTAGTTTCCCGCCAGCGGGCGAAAGTGTAATTCTTATTTGCTATTTAAGTCGAACCAGCAGTGAACGAAAAGATCGTGAGGAAATATGCATGCACGAAAAATTAAAAAATCGAGAACATGTAAAGTTCGCCAATACGTGTTGAGACTGCTCCAAACACTCCTAGATGATACAGGGCCTGCGCCCAGCGGTGAGCCGTATTTACTCAGTAAAATTTTACTCCCTTTGCTTGCATATCTTAATATTGATTGAACTATCTTTTACAGGTTAAATTTTAATAAAACAAAAATCAGTGATCAATGATCAGAAAGAGAAGTGAAGTGAAATTAGAGAGCGCTAAACAATTAGTGGTCTTGAAAAATCAACTGTGATATATTTACATGATTACGTCAATAAGATTGCATATTAGGTATATATGCTTCAACTGACTTGTTAATGTGCTTCCAAATAATAAAAGTTATTTTTCTTTTGCCACACTATAGTTCACTATTAGATTACCGAAATATCGAAATCCCAATATTTGTTTTAAAAAAACGCTATTCGCTAATCTCTTTTTTTATTTAGATAATGATCAACTGACCGCCTAGTTTCTATTTGCTTATTTATAAATATAATTTGTAGTCATAATATATTCAGAAAATGCTAATCTTGTATCTATATATTCCGAATCTTTGCATGCTTTTTATTAGTCGCCTGTGACACTTGCTTCAGGAGTCATCACTTTTAAAGATTTTTTAAACTTGTCAAAATGATTAAGGAAATCTATTTGTCCCTATTCGTCACTAGCTGTTTGCTACATGAATTGAATACATCAAAAGGTTTGTACATATATTGCTGAAATTTTTAATTGTTTAAAATTTATAATTGAACATTTTTAATTTTATTTAAAATTTAAAAAATTACGAGTATTATGACCTTTTCGCAAAGATCATTGAATACTATTTATAATATTACTTGAGTGTAGTCGTTTGTAAATAAATAACATTACAAAAGTCTATATGACGTTTTAACTTTAAATTATAATAATTGTCATTAGTCACGTCGATGGATGCAGATGAATCAGCAGTGTGTTTTTGTGGCATTGCTTTGGAGAATGCCTTTTTTTGTAGAATTAGAGTGACAAACGAGCACACAATCCACCTGATGGTAAGTGATTACTGTGACCCATGCGTCGTCACCTGTGAGGACTAAAATGGAATGCCTCTTTTCCATTAAAAAGGGTCTCCGGTTCTATACACTCACCATACGAAACACAGCAGTGTCAAGCTACCATTTTACGCTGGTATTCTGTGAGAGCGTGGTCCCTCCCCGGTAGAGCCGATCCATTCCTGCTTCACCTATATTACTAACATATAGCTAATATGTTATAATATAGCTGCAGCATGGCTCTACCACGAAAAAAATATAATTGTAAAGAGACGAAATGATGATGATGGAAATGAACTAAATTAATGTTTATATTCATTCATTCATTCATTACAGCCTATCAAAGGTTCACTACTTAACATGGGTGTTCCGCATATATTGCCTTGTAGGGAGAAATATTGGCCATAGTTGCCAGTTTCGGCAAGCGGGTTAGCAACCGATTGAATGTCTAGATGCTATTCATCAACGTTCAAATGGAATGTTACTTGATGAATGGGAGACGCATAATATATTTTGCGCAACACAATTTTGTGTTCTATTAAATATTACGATTACAATTATCATGGCAGGACTGTCCCTCCAAATATATGAGACAGTTGTCTGCCTTACTCGTTGTTACTATTTGTTAGTTTATGGACTATTTTTCTCTATAAATAAGAACGTAAATATTTTCTTTTTTATTTAAAACACTACAATATAGTTTTTCTTTTTAAGTGCCTTTTATTAGATCGTGCAAGACTGGTGACCACGAATGTCTATTAGTCGCTAACACTCAAATTGCGATTCCCTACATCGCCGATGGCATGCCCGAACTTGGCATACCTGGAGTGGAACCTATGAATTTTGAAAATATAACAATGGACCAAGGATATTTCAAATTGATTTTACAAAATATGAAGGTAGTTGGTACCAGAAAATGCAAGGTAGTTGAGATGAAGTAAGTGTGTTTCCTTTGTTTTGTAAATATGAATTAGAACAGACTTACCCTAGTATGTTTGTGTAAACAACATTCTCTAAAAATAATTTAATTTTAGTTAATAAATAACTAGATCATTATCCTAACAGGCGTAACATTCAAGAATCTACCATGAAATTTACTCTAGATTGCCCATTTGAAGCAACTGGCAGATATATTTTTACTGGAAGCCTTTGTTTTCTCGCAATAAGTAACGAAGGGGACTTTTTAATTTCCACAGGTACTTTTACATTGTTCATTACGTTTTTCATTTCATGATATGCTTGCTATCAAATTATATGATATAAATGTTTTGAAAAAAGTTGACAGTGTTTTTTGTGTTTATATTAGGCGTATCTTCGTAAATTGAGAACCGATTTTAAAAATTAATTTTTATTAAATAATGTATATTTTAGAATTTTAGGGGTGGTTCCATACAAAATTTAGGTTAATATTCAATATTCCACCCCTAAGGGAGGAAAAATTGGGGATAATTTTTTTAACGTAACTATAAAGACGACATTCTAGTTGCTATCTTATGCTTGTGATAACCTTTTCTACACTCAGTAGGGTAAAAAAAATTAACTCTTAATAAATAGTAAAAGCCGACTTCATACTACTGAAAAGACTTAAATAATTTCCACATAATAGCTTCTTAAAAGATTGATTTCTAGAGAGAAGAATAGATAATTAAAAATCAAAGGTAACGAGTAATATGTTTATATTACTCGTTTCAGATTTCATAACATGACTAAAAACTAAAAAACTACTTTTACAGATTCTGTAAGAACCACGATTACTTCCAATGTTGAAGAAATACGTGGAGACGATGGTAATACATACTTAAATCTGATCAGCTATGAATATTTCTTCGAGCCGTTGGACAATCTTCACATGGATTTTGCTAATTTCTTCTCAGGCGATATTGGAAAAGGTACCTGTATTAAATATTCTATTTTTTAAAATTTGAATTTTACAGCCCTACTATTTTTTATAGGATAAGCTGACAAACGAGCATACATACCACCTGATGGTAAGTGATTGCTGTGACCCATAGACATCTACATCTATTCTCAATAAATAATCAAAATGCAGATGAGTTTTCACAGGTGAGGACTAAGATGGAATGCCGCTTTTCTAGTTAAAAGATTCTCCGGTTCTCTATACTCACCATACAATACACAACAGTGTTAAGCTGCTATTTTACGCTGGTATTCTGTGAGAGCAAGGTCCTTCCCCGGTCGAGCCGACCCATTCGTGCAACAGCTATACTACTAATATAGCATGGCTCTACCACGTAAAAAAGATGCGCTCTCTGATAATTCCGGATAATATTCGAAATAATGATAGTTAGACCGCACTTTAAACCTAAACATTTAAACCTGAGTTCTATTACAGACTATAAACTGCAGTGATCCTGGTGATAATTATTATGAACTCGTTATTTTAATCACCACCATGCAAACTAGTGAATATTTTGAAATACTAAATAACGTATCTCTCTCGTATTGAATTCCTCCTCTTTTATTAAAAATTAAAGTTTATTAGTTTCCTATTTCAAATTTTCTGCAATGGTTCTGATATTTGAATTTTAACTCAACTGTTTTCAATATTACTCTTCTTTTCATTCTATATTAGTATTAATTAACTAACAAACACTCACCAATTGATGTAGATGTGAGTACACCGAGTTGCATTCTCAGCTCTAGATTTCCTCTATTATACAAGGAACACTAATAATTACGTTTTGTTAATCTATCCTAAGTTAAGGTACTTATTATTGTTGATGGTTGTGCTTGTTGTTAAGGTAACTTAGTTTAGAACATTTTTATGAAATTTAGGCCAAATGAGATAAAATTCAGAATTTAATACTTTCAATATATGTGCCTTAATTTAAATACAAGAAAGTATTACGATCCCATTTATGTAAGATAACAATTTATTTTTACTTTCCGTATCCACTGGATGTAATAAGAATGGCCTTTTAAAATAATTATGAGGCTTCATAACCTCATTAATGTAGCAATTAGGCTTGAATCAATCTTCAAAGTAGTGCGTCCCTCTCTTAATTTATTTTTAATAAAGCAACCAAAAATCTAGTAACAATCTGAAATATTATTTTTACTAAATATTTTCCATTTTAATTTTTATCTTCAAGCATAGCTTCATATTAATATTGTTTATTTTGCCTTGCCGTGTAGTGGTGGTTAAGTATATCCACTACCCCATATCTTCCCGTGGGTGTCGTAAGAGGCGACAGTGGGAAACAGGCAAGAGATGGGCGGCGGCATCTTCTTGATAACAGTTAAATTACTAAAAAAAAACTGCAGTTGCCAACCCGCTCGCCAAGCGTCGCAACTATGGCAATATACCCCCCATGATGAGAGTAACAAAGAGATGGCTCCCAGTCCCAGGTGGCCCTGCTATTGCTAGCTACGGTGGCGACCATGGTAATAGCGGGGCAGTGGGTGCTAAGAATCTCCTGTGGAGGTTCCTTTGCCACCAAAGACGACTCGACCTGGCAACATACAACGCACGTACCCTGAGGACTGACGAGAAGATCGTGGAGCTGGAAAAAGAGATAGACAAGTTACGCTAGCATATTATAGGATTATCCAAGGTCCAAAGAGAGGGGGAAGACAGTGTAATCCTTGAATCTGGGATCCGGGAACTTGCTCTGTCACCGGGAGGGCGATCATCTGTTCCAAGGAGGAGTCGGGTTTATCGTCCACAAGTTTCTCGTTAACAACATTGTAAAGATTGAGAGTGTGTCGACGAGGGTTGCGTACCTTATACTCAGAATCACCAAACGGTATTCGCTGAAGGTCATACAGGTTTACGCACCAACCTCGGCACATCCCGATGAGGAAGTATAGGAAATGTATGAGGATATCTCTAGAGCCATGCATTCCTCCAAAACTCACTATACGGTGTTAATGGGAGACTTCAATGCAAAACTAGATGCACAAGAGAGAACGGTGAGCTGAAAGTAGGGAAATTTAAAATAGGGCAACGGCACCCAAGGGGCCAGCAGCTGGCCGACTTCATGGAGAAAGAGAAACTCTTTATGATGAACTCTTTCTTCCAGAAACGTCCCCACAGGAAGTGGACCTGGTCCAGCCCCGACGGTTCGACAAAAAATGAGATTGACTTCATTATGACGACTAGACGACAACTGTTCAGTGATATCTCCGTGATCGCGAGGGTAAAAACCGGCAGCAATCACCGAATGATTAGAGGCACACTAAACCTAAACGTTAAGTTGGAGAGGTCTCGTCTAATGAAGTCAACGCTCCGTCCCCCTCGTGATCTATTCCAAAGGCCCGAAACATATTCGCTCGAATTACAAAACCGTTTTCAGTACCTAGAAGACTGCAACGAAGTGGACTATATGAATGACAAGCTCGTGGAAACTGTCCATGCGGTTGGAGCTACGTTCTGCAAGATCCGCCGGAGAAGGACACAAAAACTCTCCGATCACACTCTTAATCTCATGGCTGTTAGACGGGAGAAGAAGCTACAGTCTTCAACATATTTGACAGCATACAGGAAACTGAATCTCCAAATTCATACGGCGGGACTTACGCAACTTCAATACAGCTTGTTTTAAAGAAGCGATCGAGAGGCTCCAAAATCTTTGCCAGAGATCTGTCTGACAGAAAGAGCCAACTGTCAAAGCTGAAGGCCGAGTGTGGCAGCATCGTTTCCGGGACACCTGAGATTTTGAGTTAGATTGAGAGGTTCTATGGGCAGCTGTACACGTCATCGTTGGAGCCACATGCAAGTGTGAGTAACGATCCAAGAGCGAGTCTTATATGACACTATTACGAAGATATCCCAGAAGTCAGCCTGAGCGAGTTTAGAATGGCTCTCCAGCACCTTAAAAATGGCAGGGTCCCAGGTGAGAAATACAGCGGAGCTTCTGAAAGCAGGTGGAAAACCAGTACTCGAAGTCCTTCAGAAGCTCTTTAATTCCGTCCTCCATGGTGGCACTACTCCGAAGGCGTGAAGCAGAAGTGCGATGGTCTTGTTCTTCAAGAAATGCGACAACGCTCCCTTGAAGGACTACAGACCGATTTCCCTTCTGAGCTGCGTCTACGCGCTGTTTTCGAGAGTCATTACGAATCGTTTCGCACGCATATTTGGCGACTTCCAGCCTCCCGAACAAGTCGGTTTCCGAAACGGCTTTAGTACCATAGACCACATACACACCCTTCGGCAAATTGTACAGAAGACAGAAGAGTATAATCTGCCACTTTGCCTTGCGTATGTGGACTATGAGAAAGCCTTTGATTCCGTCGAAATTTGGGCGGTGCTGCAGTCGCTTCAGCGGTGCCAAGTTGACCGTCGGAATATCGAAGTGCTGTAGTGTTTGTACAGTAGGGATACGATGGCTATCCGAGTACAGAATCATAGTACGAAACCTACCCAACTGCAGAGAGGCGTAAAACAGGGTGACGTTATAAAACCGGTAACTCTTCACCGCTGCATTGGAAGACGTTTTCAAGCTTCTGGACTGGAAAGGATGCGGTATTAACATCAATGGCGAGTACATCACTCACCTTCCATTTGCCGACGATATAGTCTTTATAGCAGAATCACTGGAGGACCTAATCACTATGCTCAACGACCTCAATAGTGTTTCCCAACGGATATGTCTTAAGATGAACATGGACAACACAAAAATCATGTTTAACGGCCATGTTACACCTATGCCGGTAGTTGTTGGGAGCATTAAGCTCGAAGTTGTTAACGAGTATGTTTATCTGACGCAAATAGTCCGACTAGGTAAGTTCAACTTCGACCGAGAGGTCAATCGACGTATTCAACTCGGCTGTGCAGCGTTCGGGAAACTACGATACATCTTCTCGTTAAACTTACCTCAAAACCTGAAAACTTTACCTTTAACTGAAATTGTAAAACCAGTGCGTGTTGCCAGTGATGACTTACGGATCTGAGATGTGGTCCTTCACTGCTAACCGTATGAGGAAGCTCAAGGTCGCTCACCGAGCTATGGAGAGGGCTTTGCTCGGAGTTTCTCTGCTTGATAAGTTTATAAATGAGGATATCCGCAGTAGAACCAGAGTGACCGACATAGCCCAACGGATTAGTAAGCTGAAGTGGGCCGGCCATATAGCTCGAAGAACCGACAACCTATGGGGAAGAAAGGTACTCGAGTGGCAGATTCGTACCGTAAGGGGAAGTATAGGGCGACCCCCCACTAGATGGAGTGAAGACCTGGTAAGTCATGCAGGAAGTCTATTGATGCAGGTGGCTCAAGATCGTGCTTTGTGGCATTCCTTGGGGGAGGCCTATGTTCAGCAGTAGACTTATGAGAGGCTGTAATGATGATGATGATGATGATTTTGCCTAATATTCAGATTATGTTTATGCCAAAATTTTACTTTTTAAAAATTCAAAATGTTTCTATCAATAATATAGCTTAATCTATCCAAGTCATAAGTAGAATTATTTTGCAATCGACGAAATATTTTTTCATATTTTTACTTATCCTGTTATCTCTCGAATAACACATTTTTTCATTTTCTTTATTAATATAAGCCTAATAAACATAAACTATTAATAATCAAAAATTGCATTAGAACCTAGTTGCACATCTAATATATCGAAATATTATTAGTGTTTTACTTAATTTTCTTATTTTACAGCGCAACCTTACTTGAGAATGGTAAACAACGACTGGTGGTCTTCTATTACAAATATTGGCAAGCCTATTGCTAGCGCCATAGCCAAGAAATTCTTCGATGTTTTGAAACTGTATTTCCTTCGCGTACCTCTTTGATTAATATTTGATTGATGAATTTGAATGATTGTTCATTTAATTTAATATACAGTACATACCTCAACTTAAATAACATTATTGCAATTTAAAACAAAATGTTGTTTTATTCATTATCTGTTCCGTTTTTGCATTCAAGTGAAAGCGTTACGGAATGTTGATAGTGATACGGAAGGAACCGTGTAGTGGTGGTGCAGGAATATCCAATACCCTATATCATCCCGTGGGAGTCGTAAGAGGCGTCAGAGGGAAACTGAAACAGGAGATGGGCAATAGCATCTTCCTGTGAACAGCTCAAAATTATTAAAAACTGCGTTGCTAACCCACATCCCAAGCGTGGCAATGATGGCAAAATCTCCCCTATGAGGCAATATATTTGGGTGGCCTTTGTTCGGTAGTAGCAGTGTTTATAGGCTGTAATGGATGATGGATAAAAGATTTTTAAATCAATTGAAACTAATAGCCGCATGTTTAAAATTCAACGTAACAAATACTCGAGCAAAGACACCAATAATAATTACTTTCCGTGAGTATATCTGTCACTGTAGCCAAGTATACACAATACACATACATTTAACGTAATAGCACAAACGTTATATTAATAACGGATATATGAGCACGAGTGTACCATTGTGTTTGTGTATTTATTTACAACTATCATATCTTAAGCGAGTCACAAATATTTACTTTAATCTAAATGATTCAGAAGAACATCATCACTATTTCCATAATATTGAACCTTTAAGAAAATTAGACACTAACGAAAATAAAATAAAGAAAGCACGTGTTGTCATTTAAGATTTTGCAAATCATGGCTAACCGAACAATTTCAACATGTATGACAGATTCAAACATATTGAAATTATTCCAGAATAAAAAGATCTTTTTGAGCCGCTGCAAACAACCAATACACTATCCACTCACAACGGCGGTTGATGCAGAACTAAGCGAGTGAGGCACAGGCAGTCTCTATTTACTGAAATAAATTATAACACAAGGCTGCGAAAACACCGAAAATTTCGCCATTTTGGAGCAAAAAAAATTAATTAAAGCTAAACAAAACAAAATTATACTGCCATTTACATTCAGTGGCTTTCCACATGATAGATGAAGAGATTAAAAAATAGATTGAGTTAAACAATTGATATTTTCAAAAGTTATCGTGTTTACAAGCCTTGAGGACTTAATAAATCCAAACACCATAAGCCACTAAAACACCTTTTTATGTAAAATTAGCAATTAATCGATTTGAAAAAATATTAATAAGTTCAACAATCATTTATCTTTCTGACAATGTGCTTTTTATATCATTTATATGTATAATATGATTGCTAGATACGATTTCATGCGACAAAACGTTGGAATCTTGATTTTTAGGCGCTAGTAGAACATACCTATGCGCTTTGCGCTCGGCATGCAATATTATATTGAACGACTACAGCCATAGAATACTATATTTTGTATGTATTATAGTATTCTATAAATACAGCACCCTCGTTGTTCAAGCCGGCCTTGCACTTGATCAATTTATTATGAAAATAATCGATATAGATATAATAATATCTATACTGTTTGAGTTGGAACAGTAGTGTAGTTTATAGTATATAATAAATATTTTTTTTATAGAAGAGGGGGCAAACGAGCCTGCAGCTCACCTGATGGTAAGTGACTACCGCCGCTCATGAACAACCGCAACACCAGTAATAAAACTTCAAAAGAAATAAGTTATCAGCAAAGATTTTAAGTGTAGTCGCAGGCGCAGTTAGTATAGAATAAAGGGCATTACGCTGCGTTTCCAAGGTTTGATTCCCAGCAAACACACATATACGAAAATACAAATTCTTAAATTCGTAAATATTTATAATTATTGATGTTAAGAATACCTCCAACTTATGGGGGATTTCCGGTAAAGTTACTGAGTCCATAATAAATACAACTGAACTTCATCTAGCCATTATTTTTAATAGACGTGTCGAATCTGGTGTTCCTTGATTTAATAAAATATAATGACAACTAACACCCTTGTTGAGCTAATTCAAATAGATTTGAATATATAGGTATACAAGAACACCTTCATCAAATTTTGATCCATTTATTCTATTATATTACAAATGTTATATATCTTTATTATTGCAATATAATCGACTTGTATTTATATGATTTAATACATTTTGAATATTTTAAACAGAATTTTAATAAATTTAGAAATTTTTAGAGACAATTTATGCATTAACTATACTATAATATTCAATATTCCAAATGAAAATATTTGAACTTATACTTAACTAGCTGTGCCCCGCGGTTTCACCCGCGTATATCACGCGTCTGCGCCTTGCGACATGCGAACTTCGAGGGAGACATCACGACGGACGATTGCTGAATTAACAAAGATTTAAAAAGTGAAATACGTTACTAAAATTACATGGTTAACGTAATTGGTGGTTATGCGTGATACAGGTACTACACGAATAATTTGGCCTAGTTTTTACTGGCGTTACTATTTCACATTTTAACATGAAAAAGTAGTTATTGTGACATAACTGTAATAGTTAAACATATGATATCCCAGACTTTTTTGTAGATATTGATATCCTCTATAAAACTGAAGTACATTACTTTGCTCTATTGTCAATAGTTTCCGCAGTGTACGCGATATAAGGATTCTTTTTGGTATTTTTTTCACACCTTGGGTTACATTAACGAATTTTTTATACGTATACCTAACTGTTTGAAAATATTATATAGCCTATATTCATCAGGGATAATGTAGGATTCTAATGGTGAAGGAATTTTTCAAATCGGTTCAGTAGTTTCGGAGCCTATTCAATTCAAACAAACAAACAAACAAATTTTTCCTCTTTATATTAGTAATAAAAATAAAATATAGAAATATATATAAAGAGTGTAGATAGTGTAGATGAAGACTATAGAGCGGGCATTATGAACATTTACATACAAAAATGTTAAGCTCGCACTTGTGTGACGCTCTCTAGCTAAACATAGCAAAACTACGCAGAATATTTATTAGGTAAACATTTCAGCTATTCCTCAGTAGGTGACACTAATAAATTTCTTCTTTCTTCATTTCAAAAGTAAGGTAAAAACCTGTTTTTAAAATGTTACCGTTTCGACATCAAAGTATCGATAATGTTGTTGAAGGTTACTTAGTTTGTAATATTTTACGATATAATAATAGGGAATATACATGCTTTTTATTGTACAAATCTATTTATTATCACACCAAAAAATCATATAAACTTTTTAAGTCATGAATAACGTCATGAATGAAATGAAACATTATGAAATAAAATATTTAATTTCCAGTAACTAAGAATTAATTCAAACAAAAGTCACATTGATAGCATCTTGGATGACGTCACTAGGTCCATTAGACGCTTTAATAATAGCATGTGATTGGTCGGTCGGCGTCGAAGGCACATCGCGAAACGTCAAATCTAATAAAAGAGCGCTACCATGTTTTTCAGATTCGTTTCTTTTACAAAAATACACTTTATATCTAACATATTTTAGGAAAGCTCTAAATTAAAAAGGCGTAATACGATTAATTATTTTACAAATTCACAAGTTTGCGCGTTTACCGCTAAAAAGAACACCTTTGTCGTATCTCCTCAATTTCAGAGCACTTCCTTTGTTGCCTCAGCCAAAAGCGGAATCTTCGGCGTCGACATAGCGAATGACTTGCAGTAGCATGGTCACTTGGAAGAGAAAACTAAATTGGCTTCTTAAAAGATTGGCGTACTCAGTAGAGCGGGACATTATTTCATGCTTGCACACCGTTTGCAGCTTTACAAGCGCAGGTTCGGCCTCACATGGAATATTGTTCTCATCTCTGGGCCGGGGCTCCCCAGGGCGAGCTACTACAACTTGAACGCATAGAGAACTGAGCGACTCGATGTCAACGACCGAGTTGTTTTGATTGGCTCGATTCACTGGCGCTGCGTAGATATGTTGCATCCCTTTGAATTTTCTATCATATTTATCACGGGGAGTCCTCTGAGGAATTGTTCTGATTAATTCCAGCCACCAAACTTCACCAATACACATAGCGACGAAACTTACGTTACCATCCACATCATTTGGATGCTTGGCGGTCCACTACCGTGTGATTTAATAGGAGTTTTCTTAGGAATCGTTTACCATTGGCGATTTTTATGGACCGATAAGACTTAGGGACCTTCAAGAAATGAGCTTACCCATTTTCAAAAGAACAGCAACGCATTTGCAATTCTCCTAGTGTTGCAGAATTATATTAAAATTTTATAAAGAAGGCTATCTTGTTGACCAGTTGTACTGGTTGTACTGGCTGACATAGACGTTTCACGTTAAAACCAACGGCCGTCTGCCTCGACATAGGCCCACCCGATTTCTTTATTGGTATGGATACAGTATTGTTTACTGTTTCACATCTTTAAATATTGTAGATGATTAAATCTGCATCCTGTATAATATTTTTATCGGTAACATTATGATGGATATGAACATTATGATGGATAAACGTTGTGAATCACTAACTCATTTGATGTGTTACATGATAACAGAGGGCGCTTATTACAATGATGATAAATGTTCTAGAACAATCAGAAATAATAAAATTTAAAAAGTTTAGGGTAAATATACATTATACTTGCGACAATAAACCAAAATAACATTCAGTTTTTGCTACATATCGGGATTTACAATACCTTAATGCACTATCGGGCATAGTTTCTTTAAAAATATTTTTTTTAATTTATTGTTACAAGCATGGGTTCGAGACAATTAAAAACTTCCGATTGAATTACCAAAATTGACACTTTAATTTCAGAACTCTAATTACAATTTAAAACTACACTAATAATAAAACACAATTGTAATACTGATCACTTTAGTTCGCAGTTATTTCGCCTCGAATTATTCGCTTGTATCGCCAATTCAATACTGACTCGGTCGAGGTCTATACCGGCCTTATATAGGGCCTCAGATAGTTTCCAGAACCTTCTATTGTAGAAACATCTAAAATGTTCGAATACCCGATCTCGTCCCGAATCGGTCCCAAAATTTCTAGAAGGATCTTGACTCTCCTAGTTCTGCTACTATATTCGATACTAGAGGGCGCTAGTGATAACGAGTGTTGCCATGTACAAGACATTAATAGTGGCGCGCAACATTAGGAAAGGAATGCGTTTTGCACTAAGACTAAATGACACAAATCCGAAATATATCCTATAGGATATAAGTAAGAAGTGACAATTTCGTTGCGTATGTCCGGTATATTACTACTACTACTTAAATGTCTTTGAGTTAAATAAACAAGTTTCTGTGCATAAGGTGATTCAGAGAATGTTTAGTGTATTATGTAACCTTTCCAAGTGTTTTGCCTGTTTACCATGAGATATTAATCAGAAACATTAATTGCTAAAATTATTGCGCTTCAACTCATTATTCTAAATCAATGGTAAAAGTTTTTCCGGGTCACTTGTATCGTCCCGTTCCATTCGTGTTCCTAATATATATCAAAGACTTACTTTACTTCATATGCGATAGTAATTATCATTATCACCATCATCAGCCCACTATTAAAAGTCCACTTGCGCCTATAGGCTTCCACCATAGATAGCATAGGGGGGATTTTACTATAGTTGCCAGGCTTAGCAGGCTAGTTGGCAACCGCAGGTTTTTTATTAATTTGATTTTTTATCAGGAAGATGTTGATGGACATCTTCTGTTTAATTTCCTTCTGTCACCTCTTCGATTCTTGCAGGATAATATAGTGGATTATCTTACATCGCCACTATACCATAATAAAGTATTATTTGCTGATGATACTTCATTGATTTAAATATTACGAAGTAAATAATGGTTTATCAATATTTGTGCATTAGCTTGATGTCAAAGATTGATATTTTTAATAGAAATATTTTGACAATTCTAATTCTAAAACCTTTTTATAAAATCTTTTCCGTCATTACCGAAAGGTTCGTTAACCGTTTTTCAAAAATTAAATAAAACTAATTTTTCGGATTCTAATGCATTTAATTTAACTTTTTAACTCGCGACAGCACCAATGGTCACGGAGGGGGGGGGGGGGCTGAGGTGTTTGAAGTCCCGATGTTATAGTTAGCCCGGATACCTTCACTTTTTGAATATTAATTTTGGTCCGATCTACGCGAATAAGCTATCAGTATCTTGAAGTATTGCAGTGGTATGCTTGGAATAAAATTAAACCCAAACGGGTTACATTTTATTAATTATAAGATTACGAGCAGATGGCAGCCATTCCTCTTCTCTATTGAAAGTAGGATGTTTTTTTTTAAATATCAATAGTCTCTCGAATCATTTTTGGTAGGAATCCGTGTTCTTTTGCGAGTATTTGTGGTCTATCAAATCTAATGTAATGCGGGAACGATCTTGAACATGTTCACAGACTGCAAACTTCCCGGAACGTCGGTGATTTAAGTTGGCTATATGTTTTTTTTTTTAGGCGTGATTTTATAAATCTTTTTGTTTCTTCCATGTAAGTGAGACCACATTCAAAATCCAGCTTGTACACTCCTGCATCTTGTAGAGGGATATGACACTTGATTGATGGTAAAAATTCTCTAATCTTCTAAGTTGAATTGTTTTGTAACTACACTTAGCACATATTTAACTGAATTGTGTGAGTCAGTAGCAATATGGGCGGCACTGTTGTAAGACACGTTTTTATAATAAACTGCTATTTCTTACAAGCATTCTCACTTCTCATTTCTATCACACTACACTGACATTAGTTAAAGTAGTGACCCCGACGTGATACAGTGCCGTGCTCATTTGTCTTTCTGTGTAGTGCATACCGTCGAAAATTACGTCCAAGGAAAAAAAATCGGAAGCGGAAGTATCTTAATTAACGGTTTCATCGAGAATCCCGGAAATTTGGGAGGATCAGCCGCGCCTCTGGTTCATACAGGCCGAATCGGTACTATACAACCATAAGCTCTGAATACCATCTAGTTATTGCCGAGCTGGGTAAGCATGTCGTACAACAAGTCACGGACATCCTGGTGGATCCTCCAGCTGAAGAAAAGTACGAACTGCTGAAATCAACGTTACTCCACGATTTCGAGGAGTCTGAAACGCGTCAAATTGACAAACTCATTGGCGAGATGGACTTTGGAGACCAGCGCCCATCCCAACTGCTGCGTAGAATCAAGGACCTTGCCAGAGATCGGTTCAAGGACGATATTTTGAGCGTTTTATGGCAGAACCACCTATCGGCTGCAGTTAGAGCTATACTAGTGATCACCGGTACCAAAGACCTCAAGACGCTAGCTTCTGTAGCAGACCAGGTTATGAAGACGATGCTACCTATCGGCATTGCAGAGGTAGAATCGACTGCGTCAGGCGACGCTTCCATAATTGCTGAAATCGCTAAGATTAATAAGAGACTGGATAAAATGGCTATGGGCAGATCAGGGTTCCAATCTCGTGGACGTGAGAGGACCGAGCCCATTCACAGTCTCAAGGTCACCGGAGACATACTACTGGGCGCGATGCTTCTCGTGAAAATTGGTTGTGTTTCTACCACTATCGCTTCAAGGCAAGGGCGCAGAAATGTGTCCAGCCATGCGTTTGGAAACCGGAGGAAACGGGAAACTAAATGCTGTGCAGCGGGAGGAGGTGAACAGCTGCATAGGCATCTCCAATCATCGCCTCAGCATATGAGATTTTGCCGCGGATCATACTGCGTGTTAAATCGTGTAGTAATGAGTGTTCTGATTATTGATTATTATTATATTTTATATGCAGCAAATGACAACAATTTATGCATTCAGTTAAATTAACACACACACACACGCGCACGCACGCATGCACGTACGCACGTATGCACACACGCTTGCACGCACGCACGGATGAAAGCATGCACCCACGCGTGCACTCACGCTCGCTCGCACGCACGCACACAGGCACGAACGTACGCACGCTTGCACTCATGCACGCACGCACGCACGCACGCAACACACGCACATGCACACGTACACGCACACTCACATGCACACGCACACGCATACGTACACTCACGCGCACACGCACGCACACACGCACACGCACTCGAATTCGCACTGTAATCAACTTCTTAATCAGTTCATTAATCCAAATTTATTCTTAGCTGCAATCTGTAAATATATTCTTAAAATGTCAAGTGTGGTTACATTATGCTATCTTAATTTATATTTATGTATATTAAATATAAATTAAGATAGATAGATAGATAATAAAACCACACTTGACATTTAATAAAAAATATATTTGCGTAATTTGCATTTCCGATAAGAAAGTAAATAAAAAATAGATCAATGAAAAATAACAGTAAGTCCACCATAAACACAAATGTCAAAATGGGTTCTTTAATCTAGATCTAAGCCGTGGCACTCGAATTATTGATGTAGATGTAAGTGCTATGGAGGTTGATCTCGTTTAGATCTCAATTCTTTTATTGAACTTTGAATTTTACCTATTAAACTATAATGCAGGTACTAGTACATATCAATGAATGTACAAAGCTGAACATTCACAAGTCCACTGTTAAGCATAGGCCTTGACTTCCAATTAATGCCACAAAGAACGGTCCTGAGCCACTTGTAAGCATCGACCCCCTGCATCCATTACCAGGTCGTCACTCTATCCTGTACGCTACATAAACCATATACTGACGGTTTACTGTCATCCACACGAGGACGTAGTGATAGTCAAGGTTTAGTAGAAGGTGCTATGCCGCTCGATCTTCAATGGATGTATGCTGTCAGCGTTGGACGCCGCAGGAAGTTTATTTGCTGCCAGCCAGTTTTTGATGCATGGTGGGTGTGAAATTGTCTTAAATATTGCATTGGAAAAACATTTTATAGTAACAAGTGGTTAACTTGTTGATTGGTTGAAAGAAATTCTTAAAAGCCAAGCTTATTTCAATTGACTGACCTGTGTCTATTGGGTGACTAATGAGTCTGTAAAATTGCTGAGTTTACCTTGCTTCATTTTATAGTGTTCTGACTATATCAAAGGCCATGCTGTGGACTTAGCTCAAGGTGTAATTGCGGTGCGCGTATGGTGTTTGTAGAAGTCTGGTTTGGTGTACGTTGAGACGTAGCAAGGATGACTGAACATGGAGATTAATACTCGCGAAAGTAAAATAAAGTATAATATACATTTCTTGTGTAACGAACTATTGAGAATGTTATGGCTCTTGGACATTTTATTTTGTGGTGATTGGTAAGGTTTCCTTTTAATTGATTTGTGTGAAGCTGGTCGAAGGGACAATGTCGTCCGGGCAAATCACTTGCGGCTGGTCGAAAGGACCAGTTAGGTTGGTCGAACAGAGTATAGATACCAGTATCGTTCCGACTAGACCCGAGCGGTATTGGTTGTAGGGACATACTAGTTTTCAGTTGTATGAGATGGCTTGGGATAAAAGTGCCGTCCGGTCCATGCGTGGCCGAAGTGACGCTCGCTTTCGATTATTGTATGATTGAGAATGTTAGTATATCTACAAGAGTGTATGTTTTGTTAAAGCGTTAGGAGTTATGTGTCGTCATAAGAGATGACGGATAGAGAGCCAGTTGTCCGGTCCACGTTGTCATATGAGATGATGACTAGTGGAGGGCTAGGTTGTCCAGTCCAAGTCATCATGGGAGATGATGGCTGATCGAAAGGATGCCTTAGCTAGTTTTAGTCGCCTTGCGTATGTGTGTGTAAATGTCCAAAGGTAGGGATAGTGTACCTATTCATATCAGGATAGACGAGCGGACAATTTGGCGATTAATAGTGTTTGATACAGGAATTCACGAAGATGCACGCCCGAGTATGCTCGTATGTCAGGTTTCGCCGTGTAGTTTCGTCTATAAAATACCAGTTGGATCTCAGGTGAGCGAGAGGTTGTGTCACTCTAGCGGAGCATCATATCAATGGTGACGATTTGGAATTGAGGATATATCGAACCCCCCTCCCCACTCGTTTGTGCAGTACAAAGTTCAGTGTAGGTGCAGAGCGCGAAAGATTTCGCTTGAAACATTCTACGAGTTAAGTCATTCTACGCGTGCTACGCGCGTTTATATAAAATACACCTAAACCCCACCAGTAATAGATGTATCATCACCCAAGGGTTCTTTTGCTAAAATGTGTAAAGTATCGTGAAGTTTTGCGCCTTCACCGAAGTGTGAGTTATAACTGATAATAACCATCTATGAACTCTTGGTCGATTTCTCGAACACAACTACAACTTCCAAATAACCAGAAGCTGTAGCGGCAGCTTAAGAAATAATACTCTGCCTCAAGTATACGCTCAAAGAAAGAGGCGCTCATGCAACGAATTCAAACCTACAAACCACACAATTTGTGCCTTTGTAGAAATGAGTTTTGATCGCGTAGTGGCGTAGTAACTGAGTACTTTGACTACTAAGCCACGAAATATTCGTAAGCTTAATTAACCAAAGGCTTTTATTTTATTACTTTTATTTATATTTTTTACTTTTATTTTCTTAACATCAATCATATCAAACAAGATCGTCGCGTGTCTTCGCAGCTGTACTTTTCTTGCTTTGTTTGCAAGTGAGTTAGATATTTTTTTTATAAAATCGCCTCCTGAATTATAGTATTGTGACGGAATTTAATCTTCGCTGAACGTGCTGCCAGTTGAAACACAAAAGTCTGCGCATAAAGTCACGCAAATTAGAATCGAATTTTATTATAGTAAATCAAGTTCGAAGCTGAAAACAGAAATAGCTATGAATAACTCATTATCATGCATTTATTTTAATAATATACAATAGGATAACTATTTATATATAGAACAAAAAAACCGAAAGCTACTTCTGTTTTTCGGCTATTTTATTTATGTTCTCAATAGAGTGTGCATTTTAGGGATAACAATTAAACTCATCATACATTCACTAATAACTGACTGTGTGTAACTGAATTCATTTTGGCGTATACATCATTTATATTCCGCGAAAGACACGGGCACACTATACGCATTATTTTTGTACGGGGGCTTTGTACGCTTTGTTAACCTGCTTTTGTATATACTATATAGTTAACAAGCTTAACGATTAAAATAGTATTTAAAAAAAACCCACTGCATTAAAAGTTTACAGACAAGAGGAAAATTTTACACCTATACCTCCATAACTAAGACGAACCTAACGACATTCCATATATTAAAATCCATCAAGTCGTTTAGCCACAGAGCGTGTCAAAGAAATAGACATTACGAGTACGTACATACATTTTTTTATATTTTTATTTATAGGAGAGTGGGCAAACGAGCATGCGGCTCAACTGATGGTAAGTGACTACCGCCGCCCATGAACAACCGCAACACCAGGGCAATTGCAGATGCGTTGCCGGCCTTTAAATACACAGATACACTTTACATAGATACACACATACACTCGAAATCCATCAAGTCGTTTAGGCTACAGAGCGTGTCATAGAAATAGACATACATACATACATACACTAGAAAAACATTACACTCCTGGGGCAGTCCAGTAAAAAAGTAGGTAAGCAGCAGGGCTCCGACTAATGTCATCATCATCATCATTACAGCCCTTCACAATTCCAATGCTGAACATAAGTCTCCCCCAAAGAATGCCACAAAGCACGGTCCTGAGCCACCTGCATCCATCGACTTCCTGCATATCTTACCAGGTCGTCACTCCATCTAGGGGGGACGCCCTACACTTCGTCCGCCGGTACGAGGCCGCCACTCAAAAACCTTTTTTCCCCATCGGTTGTCGGTTCTTAGAGCTATATGGCCGGCCTATTGCCACTTCAGCTTACTACGTACGTGGTAGAGCCATGCTGCAGCTATATTATGGTTGTAGCACGAATGGGTCGGCTCGACCGGGGAACGACCACGCTCTCACAGAAAACCAGCGTAAAATAGCAGCTTAACTCTGCTGTGTTTCGTATGGTGAGTGTAGAGAACCGGAGACCCTTTTTACTGGCAAAGAGGCATTCCATCTTAGTCCTCACGGGTGACAACGCATCTGCATCTTGAGTCTTTATTGAGGATAGATGTAGATATCTGTGGGTCACAGTAACCACTTACCATCAGGTGGACTGTATGCTGGTTTGTCACCCGATCCCATAAAAAAAGGCAAGCTCTGTTTTCCAATACAATTGCGGAATCTCTTACCTTTCACTGTACTGGCTGTTTGGACTATCTTTTATTCGGCTATTTATTATCTTCATATCTGTGCCTCTTAGTGGTGGGTTTCGTGTCCACAGCCCAAAGTTATTAATTTCAATAAGGCACGTTAGATCGTTTGTCATTCTAATATTAATAAAGGCAAAGGATCTGTGATAAGATAACAATGGTGCAATAATTAAATACATTTAAAAATGATTTGAACTTTCTAGTAAATTTCTGACTTTTTATGCAAAAATTCACTCATGCAATTTGCAAAAACTTTTCAAAATGATATTATCAGAGCTAAATAGTATAAGGTATCTTTTTATTGTTTTCCAATTTTTCTAAAGCTCAGATACAAGTATACATTTAATTAAGGATTAGGTTTAAATTCCTTTAAAACGTTATTGCGGTAGTTTTTATACTCGTATCCTTAGATATTTAGATATCATTGATAATTTAAATGAAATAACATAATGACTAGTTTTGCTTTTGGTGTAATATTTTTAATAACATCTAACACCGATAGTGCCAAAATAGAAACGCAGGTCAAACAAGAGTAGAGCCTGTCAGATAATTTCCTTTTCTCGCCCTAGAAAATCTTTTAAGCGAGCAAAAAAACCTACAAACCGTAGAACAGGCAAGTGCGAGAATGAAACTGCGAAAAACTACTCATATTCACATTTCTTGGGTATTCTAGGGATTTCTTAGCGATGCGATGGTCCGGATGGATCATTAGCCTTATGTTGTTTGAGCTCAAAGAAGTTCATAAATGTTTTGGCCCGTTTTTAACAAAAATATACATTAGCTCTTATAGCATCAGGCCACAGATATATACTGTGTGTACTAATAATTAAATTAAGTTACTTAATACTACTAAATACTTATTTCGGCAGCATGTTAATATATCAAAACTTTTAAATTAAACTAAGTTTTACCGATTTTATCGCGTATATTAACACATTTGAAATTCCCGACGTTTCGAGTACTTTACAAGACATCTTCAGGCTGTTCAATGAGACCGACCCTGATGACTTCCCAACTTTCGTCGCGCGTGATCTCAACAAGCTGCCTCCCGTGACGTTCGATCACGTAGACGTCACCAGATTGTTGAAAGACATCACCACGTTGAGAGCCGATATTACCGACATCCGTTCCAAATTTGAGGAATCAGAACGAGCCGCAACAGAGCTGAGGAACGAAGTCAATATGTTGCGCAACAAAATTGCAACATCTGCAAATTCACCGCCGTCGCAGAATGTGAATACGACACGCGGTAACCGTAATAGTAGTCATATTTCACCGATGATTGCGACTCCGTCACGCGATACCGTCTGTCAGCGGGTTGATGACCGAGAAACCAGGGCGACCTCGGTCGTCATTGCATCACCACCTCAACCCTTGACTGAACCCATTGGTACTCCTCCGCCGAAGCCAACCTCAAAACAAGGGAAGACGTTTGCGGATGTTGCCCGAAAATCTTTACAACCGGCACCCTCTTGTGGTCGAAAGCGGAAGAATGTGGAAATAAAATCAGTTCCAGTGGTGACCCAAGACAAGATTGATAAGGACGGGTTTACTCTTGTTGAGAAGAGACGTCGGTCGCGACCCGTCTGTAACCAGCGTGGGACCGCGAAAATAAACGCGAGTACAACTCTGCGTGCTGTGGAGCCAACCATACAACTCTACATCTCCCGTTTGGACAAAAGTACGTCGGGAGAAGACGTCCTGCGCTTCGTGGAAGAACGAAGCCGATGCCGCATTGAGGATCCGATCTCTTTACATTTGCAGCGTCTGGAGTCTAATAGGTCAACGAACTTCAAATCCTACGTGCTCCAGGTTCCTGCAAAACATAAAGAGACATTCCTCGCTCCCGATTTCTGGCCCTCTGGGGTAGTGTTTCGCCGATACAGGGACGCGCCAAAGAAAAAAGTTCCCTAAATAGTGTTAAGTTATGTCTATATTTTATATATATTTTTAGGTTAAGGTATATATTGCTATGGGCCAATGTTCTTAATTTTTAAGTCCTTGATGCCTGAAATAAAGTTATTGTATTGTATTGTATTGTATTGTATTTACAGCACATATATTTAGTCACGGGGAAGATTCAGGTGTTTGACGTCCCAATGATGAAATCATAGATAACTAAGGCTAACTTCAGTTTAAAATTATTAATTTATAGTCCGATCTACGCAGAATGAGCTTATAGTATCTTGACGTTTGCATTTGTATGCTTGAGTTGGGATCCCATGCAGATGGGGCAAACAAACATCTTCTCTTTAAAATTAGGAAGTTTTTTTGATTTAAATAGCCTCGCGAACCCTTGGCAGGAATCGCTGTTAAGGATTTTATTAGAATGTTTTTTTTATAGCAGAGGGGGCAAACAAGCATGTGGCTCTCATGATGGTAAGTGATTACCACGGCCTATGAACAACCGCAACACCAGAGGAATTGCAGGTGCGTTGATGGCCTTCTAGAAAGGTGTAATCTCTTTTATTGAAGGTCCTTAAGTCAAACCAGTCCGAAAAAATAGCCGGTGTTAAACGATTCCTCAGAAAAGTTGTACGAAGAAGGAAGAAAACTCTTAGTAAAACGCAAAGAGGTGGACAGCCAAGCATCCAAATAGTGAGGATGATATCGTGAATTCGATGTGCGTTCATGTAATATCTAAATATAAAAATATCTAATATAAAAAAATAATCTGAACAATTACTCAGACCACTTTCGTGTTAGATGTGATAGAAAATGCAAAGAGATTCAACATCCCTACGCAGCGCCGGTGAATCGAGGCGATCAGAAACAACTCCATTTTTTTTTAATTTACAAGCGATGTGCCGGCATGAAATTTATCGCGCTCTGCTGAGCACGCCAAGCTTTTTAGAGGCCAATTTGGCCTTCCCTTCCAAGTGACCACGAAACTGCACACTATTCGATATGTGCCGGTCCCGGTACTCGGCGACGTTTTCCCGTGAAATATTGGCACGTCCGGTGTATAAGGCATCACCAGTGATGTTTTCTGCATAGCAATGAATGTAACCAGTTTGCAACGTATCATTGATATGCAAAAGAAACAGCGTTGGTGATTGCACGCGGCCTTGTGGAACACAACAGGCTTGTAACCAAAGCATGCACCGTCTACTACGACCTTGATGTATCATGAGTTGATGATCAATAAGTAAACTGGTGATTCAATTGCACAATTTCTCGGGAAGCCCGTAGGAAGCGAGCTTTGAAAGAAACGCTTTGTGCCAAACCAGATTGAAGGTATTCGCTGTGTCCATACTAACGTCAATGCCTCCACCTTGGACTCTCCTGCCTACGCCCATCTATAAGCCAGGTAATCCAGAAGAACATCAGCTTATCGAACCTGACGAAAACCTAATTTGCAGTCACTAATCAGCTGGAGATCCTCAAGGTACCTCATGAGCTAGCACTTTATAATGAACTCCATTACTTTGGAGAACAAGGAGGAGATGACGATAGGCTTATAGTTGGACGGGTCTGAGCGATCGCCTTTTCAGGGATCAGGTGGACCAAAGCTGTCTGCCATGAATTCGGTACTACGCCTTGGGAGTAGGAGTAATGGAAAAGATGCGTTAAAATCGGTGTCAACTCCAGAGCACACCTCTTCAGTACAAAAGCAGGGACTACATTAGGCCCACGTCCAAGGAGAGAAGTGGTTTGCGAACCGAGCGCTGTATAAACAGCACATCCGGCATGGAGCACTCACACCGTGGGATTATCGGTGGTGTGTTCTTCTCGTCATCTAGAGTAGAGTTGGACGCAAAGAGAGAGCCTAACAGATCGGCTTTAGCACTGAAGCCGAAGAAGTACAATTTGCCACTTTTACTTACGAATTTGGACTATGAGAAAGCCTTTGATTCCGTCGAAATCCATCTGAAGGGTCTGTGCTACAGTCCCTTCAGCGGTACCAAGTGGACTATCGGTATATCGAAGTCCTGTAGTGTTTGTACAGTAGGGCTACGATGGCTATCCGAGTACAGAACCAGAGTGCGAAACCTATCCAACTGCAGAGAGGTGTAAGACATGGTGAAGTAATATCCCCGAAACTCTTCACCACTGCATTGGAAGATGTTTTCAAACTACTGGACTGTAAAAACAAGGTTATTAATGTCAATGGCGAATACATCACTCATCTTCGGTTTGCCGACGATATAGTCCTTATGGCAGAATTGCTGGAGGACCTAAGTATTATGCTCAATGACCTCAATAGTGTCTCCCAACGGATAGGTCTTAAAATGAACACGGGCAAAACAAAAATCATGTTTAACGTCAATATCACACCTAAGCTAGTAGTTTTTGGGAGCACTAAGATCGAAGTTTTTGACGAATATGTTTATCTAGGACAAATATTCCGACTAGATAAGTTCAACTTTGATCGAAAGGTCAATCAATGGACTCAACTCGGCTAGGCAGCATTCGGGAAATTATGACATATCTTCTTATCAGATATACCTCAAAACCTCAAAACTGGATCATCACTGCTGCTGGCCGTATGAGGAAGCTTAAAAACGCTTGCGAGCTATGGAGCTATGGCGTTTCTCTGCGCAATGGACTTAAAAGCGAGGATATCTACAGTTGAACCAGAGTAACCAACATAGTCCAAAGGATAAGTATACTGAAGTGTCAATGGGCCTGCCATATAGCTTGAAGAACCGACAACCGATGGGGAAGAAAGGTTCTCGAGTGGCAACCTCTTACCGGTAGGCAAAGTGTAGGGCGTCCCCCCATTAGATGGAGTGACGACCTGGTAAGACATGCAGGAAGTCAATGGATGCAGGTGGCTCGGGACCGTACTCTGGGGCATTCCTTAGGGGAGGCCTATGTTCAACAGTGGACTTGTAAAGGGCTTTAATGGTGATGAATGATGATGATGTAAGGAGACGTTGAAGAAGCAAGAAAGTAGACAAGATATAAAGAATACATTAAATATGAAGAGAAACACGAAAATTTCCTTTAAATCTAAAAAGGCTACTTAATATGTTTAGATGAAAGTTATTACACTTAATATCATCTTAATCGTGGCAAATTTTGATAATAAGATTTAAAAGAACGTCTTATTCTTATGTATATAAGACGTATAATATCAAAATTCTTTATTATTGTTGTCGTAAAGTGATATTGAAGTTTATTTTTATTTTAGTAACTCTGGGCAATAATAAGAGACTGAAAAAAGTTGTGGAAAAAAACTGTTATACTGAATACCGTGTATACAAAATTATGATTAAAATAGAAGCACTGTATAGATGTGCCAACTCGAGAAAATTACAACTCGAGTTAACTCGAATTGAAATTCACGCAACTCGAGTTTAAACTCAAGTTACGCAACTCGAGTTAGCAGCGCGAAATAGAGTAAATGATTTGTTACAAATTACTTTTCTACCGACTTCAAAAAGGAGACGGTACTCAATTCGACGTATGTTTTTTTTGTGCGTTACCTCATAACTTTTTTCGGTGTGAACCGATTTCGATGATTTTTTTTTATTTGAAAGCTGGTGCTTCTCATGTGGTCCCATATAAATTTGATCAAGGCCTGACCAGTGTTTGAGTTATTCTTAATAATTTACATCGAAGTCGGTTCTACAAAATTTTTAATTTTCAATTATCTCTAAATTTGTTTTTCTATCTAGCTCTTTGACGGGTTGGGATAACCAAAATTACCAAACTTATTATGTAGGATTGAAATAAAAAAGTATATTTAGTATGTGTCACATACTTATGTATATTTGATTTTAATCTTAGTCATAGTAAGTGTATTTAACAACATAACTAGCTATGTAGCAGTCTTCACGAGACAATATTAGTCCAGTTTTAAGATATAGTTACATAAATTATTAATATTTTAATTATCACTGTCAAAATATTCTTAAATAAATTCAATTTTTTTTTCAAAATTAAAATATTTAATTTAAGTGTTAAAATTGACGTTAATGTAAAATATGACGTATCTTACAACTGAACCACCCTTTTCGGGTATTAAAATAATAGATCTGTGACTTACATAACTATATTGATCATAAACCCTTCAAAATTATAAAAGAAATTAAATTACTACTAATTTTTAACAGTGGTAGAGCCACGCGGCAGCTTTTGCTGTCGCACGGATGGGCCGACTCGAACCGGGGTGGTACCACGACCTCACAGAAAACCAGCGTGAAGTAGAGGTTTACCTCTGCGTTTCGCTTGGTGAGTGCAGGTGGCCGGAGGCCCTTTTTACTGGAAATGAGGCATTCCATCTTAGTCCTCACGGGTGACAACGCATCTACATTTTGATTTCTAATAGAGGATAGATGTAGATGTCTATGGGCAGCAGCAACCACTTACCATCAGGTGACTGTGTGCTCGTTTGTCACCTTTATCCTATAAAAAAAAAATTACATAACTTAGCTATTATAAAATTCTAAATAACAAATTGTTTTAGTTATAGCTAAATACTCTTTAAAACACAAAGTGCGCACACAACGAACGAATCGCGCTCTTACTCTTTGCTGGCTTACTTGATCCGTTCATGTACAGCAGCCCAAACTCGAGTTAGGGAGATCCAACTCGAGTTAACTCTAGTTAAGCGTAACTCGAGTTGACCTATCACTAAGAAGCACTTCAGTTGAATATAATCATGGTAGTAAGTACACGGACGTACTTTCTTTGATTAGCAAGTTATCACATGCAGGTAATAGAAGTTTATGGTCTAAGAGCCAGTGAGCGGCAGTACTTACGGTATTTCAATAAGCTTCACGTTTTTTACAGTTAATCCATAGAGGATGACCATGAGGTACATGAAATGGGGACTCTTTAGTTTGTAAAAAAATACCGAAAAAACGTAAAAGTAATAAGTCTGCCGCCTCTGTGACATCTTGAAATATTCAATAAAAGTTACTGAAAAATAACATTGGCAAACGCCTATGGCGGTTCCAAGGTCATAGCAGATAGGTTGACAAGTACAAGTTTTTCTATATAATTTACGTTATTTCAATAAAGCTGCAATTTATATATGTTGTTGTTAATATTATTTGACATATTTATATATATAAATATATATATATTGCATGGCAGACATATATTGAGGTTCTACGAGTATCACCCAGGCAGACAATGAACTTCAGTGGCGTCGTATTCGTAGCATTCGCTCTAATCCAGTCTTTAGATTAAATGAATAATATCCTCCAGACCGAATTTCAGTCACAGCGTCCAGCCTCAACAGAGACGAGCCATGGTGCAGGGCGGAATCATAGTGCCCAGGTGTATGCGCAACTACAGGTGCTCTCTATTCCTGCACTCACTTCACTTCACAGTCCGATGGGACGGTAAACCTACACAACTGGAGAGAGTTCAGGTGCAGATTAAATTTAAATTTCTAGTACGTTAATTAAAATACTTGTTTTCAACTGTTCGTTAGTATAAGTCATCATCATAATCATCATTCTTAAAGCCCTTCACAAGTCCAATGTAGAACATAGGCTTCCCCAAGGAATTCCACAAAGTACAGTCATGAGCCACCTGCATCCATCGACTTCTTACATGTCCTACCAGGTCGTCACTCAACCTGGGGGGGGGGGGATTCCCTACATTTTACCTACCGGTAAGAGGCTACCGCTCGAGAACGTTTACTTCCCTATCCGTTATCGGCTCATCGAGCTATATGGCTGGCCCATTGCCACTTCAGCTTACTAATCCTTTGGACTATGTCTGGTTCCACTGCGAACTCCATTCTTTTTCAGTTTTAAAACTTATAGTAGAATAGAGATACATAAACAGACACAAAATCGACATACACTTTGCCATGCCAAGAATTTACATATTACTAACCTTATAACGAGGTATTATTAACTAGGTATTCCATCTTAGTCCTCAGGGTTGATAATGCATTGCATTTTGATTCTTAATCGAGGATAGATGTAGATGTTTATAGACCACAGAAACCACTTACCGTCAGGTGGGCTGTGTACTCATTAATCATTCCCATTCTATAAAAAATGGTGATGATTATAACTTTTGGGAATTTTAGATATTTAAATAACCAAATATGGGCGGCAGGGTCTTTATCTAACAATTAGAAAATAAAAAAGACTGCGGATGCATCCTGTGGTAGCTATGGCAAATATCCCTCTTATAAGACAATTTACGAGGAGGGCCTATTTAACAGTGGACTTTAATTACGTCAAATTCTGATGAAATGCACTAAAGATAGAAAATAAATACCGTATTTATGATGTAGAAGTCCTTCTCTAGCGGTCACTTTGGGTAGATACAATTTATTTCTAACCTGTGGGAATACGTTCTATAATAAAATATAACTACGATTGTTTATATAGCTATTATTATAGAGCCAAAAGCCCGACTTTTGGTGTGAAGTTAATCGAGCGCGGGGGTGCCCGGGCGATACGTTTGCAACTTTACATTTCAATGTTTACTCTGTGTGGTTACTTGAGCCAATTAATATTACGAGTTGAAAATTTATGTTTTTTTTTTAAGATTTTTAGTGAAAATTGAGGATAATAGTGTTCCTTATGATGAATTGAAATGTGTTAAAATGTTAATCGGCGAGGAAAAGGTAAAATCTTTAAATTTTGTTAAGAAAAACGAGCTCATATCTACATAAACAGTTATTGGTACAATTAAAACGTTCACCAACATTTCACGCGGACGTAATCAAATCTTTCTTTAAGAAAGAGGGACGATTCGATTTAGAATATAATGTTTTTTTTAATTTTTTACATAGTTTGTATTTTGTTCATGCTTTTCTTTTGTTCATGTATTGTACTGTATGTAAATATCTTTTCCTTTCGATCAAGCAAACCCGAACGGATTTTTTCAAAGCCACCGAAGGTATGTACATAGTCATCTATCTAGCAGTACTCGTAGTATGCCTTCTGTGTGCTTTGTTAAACATGTCCTCGACAGCACTAAATATGAAACTGAAGAGTGAAGACAGATCAAGATTGGTGTATTTTTATAAAACTGCTAAAAACAACAAAACCATGTCTTGGGCTTATCCTAGTTTGGAGCCCAAGCTTCGCCACTGTATAAAGAGCCAGTATAACTACAGGCTGTAAGGCATTCCATCTTAGTACTCAGAGTTGACAACGCTTCTGTAGCCTTCTTTGTTTAAAGTTGGCTGCAGGTATGTATGAACTTCAGCAACCACTTACGTCTACGTAAGTTCATTTGTCACTTTAGTTTTATAAATATAAATGGTAAATAAATCATGTGGAATCACTCACGTTTCAATGGTCACTGCCAATGAAATTATTATTTGCAATACACGCTGTTTCACCACGTGCTCGGTAATAAAGGGGAACATGAGATGAAACTTGGTTTAATTTATATCGGGCATATACATTTATAGAGGTCGTCACTCAGGACTCTGCTATAGAACATCGTAGATTTATCATGCTCACCGAATGCTTCGCCCTGTAGCTGAACGCTCTACACTAAAATACTGTCCTTAGTGAAATAAACGGCTGTCTGTGATGACATTAAATTTACTTTAGACCATCGGACTTGATAAAAAATACAAATTTTCTACAAATTTATATCTTAAAATAATTTATGCATACGAATATCTTTAATATAAAATTAATTATGCTCTTCATTTCCATTTATTCGTTTTTCAATTAGATAAGCAGCTTCATTATGTAACATCGCATATATTGTAGCTCCATATATATACCGAAATATCATATCCTTTATACTAGTAGCCTATCAAAGTTGTTTCGAGAAGCACTATACACTTAAAGAAATTTTACAAAGTATTTAAAATGGATAGAAAAACGGGCCTCTCATTACTCGTCATTAGTTGCTTGATAAACTATACTTATACTTCAATAAGTTAGTAAATACTAATATCTACCTTGACTTAAGTATATTTTTAAATAAAAGTCGTATATATTTACACTTTTTTATAGTTTGGCACAAATATTGACTTTTTCCTTAAAAGTTACTTGTTAGTTTATTTCATAAAATGTGGCGCTTGCAACAAAGGATCAAAATAGTCGTTAAAATTTTATTGCTACCAATTAATTTGTTTATAAAAATGCTATTCATAACCTTCATAATTGTGTATTTCAGCACCTTTTATCAAATGGTGTAACGCCAATGACCATGAATGTCTATTTGCTTCCAACATGCAAATTGCCATGTCTTACCTATCTGATGGCATAACCGAATTGGAAGTTCCTCCAACAGAGCCAATGGTATTTAAAAATATAACTGTAGATCAAGGAGAATTTAAATTGTTTTTACCAACTATGGAGGTATTTGGTTCCCGAAAATGCCGTATTGTGAATATCAAGTAAGTGATTATCAATGTCTGTAAAATGATTTGAATTTTTTTAAATATATATGTAAGCAGTACAAAATTTTAATATTAGATTTTAAATTCATTTTACTAAAAACTCTATGCCTAATAGGTTATGAAAACAAACAATGTAGCGTGTTTATATTAAACCCTATATAACATTTTGTTATACAGGCGAAACCGTAGAGAGTCTTCTATGAAACTTACTCTGGACTGTCCATTAGAAATAAGTGGCAAGTACATTTTTAAAGGAAAAATTTGCTTCTTCGACATCAACAAAGAAGGTGACTTCATGGTTCAAACAGGTACTAAGTCAACATTTTGACGTAAAAATTTTTTAAAGTAAAAATTTAGCTTTACATCAAAATACGGCATAATTTTTATATTATGGTTTTTATAATACAAGGGGTCAAAAATCGACCGCAATTCATATTCTTTTTCATTTTGCGAGCTGTATTTCACTTTCAACTCTACATTAATATACCTATACGAATATATTATACTTATACCTTTGTAAGGTATTAAATATACGTATCAAAAATATAAAATAAAGGCCTTTTCGCCTTGACATGCACTCCACAGACTATTGAAAATGGTATTCGTAATCAGAATCGCACAAAATTCATAACCCAATCTGTCAGTAGTTATTTTTGTTGCCAAAATTTTTAAATTCTTTGGCGACAAACATAATTATGTAGGTACCTATGTTTTTATTCTAACGATGACAATCTCTATGTAATAATGTGATTATTTAACTGCAGATTATTTTGTTTTTACATTAGCAGTATGAACGTAAAGAATGTAATAAATAATAAGTACATAGTCATTTATAATATATACCTATACTAGCTGACCAGGCAGACGTTGTTCTGCCCTTACCGGCGACCATTTGCTTTCCTAAAAAAAACTCCTGAGATTGCCAAATAAAAAAAATTGAGGTTACTTATCGGGATAAAAACTATCCTATCTCTCAAGTTGTACCAAATTGCACATAGTGTGCAAAATTTCATTGAAATCAGTTCAGTAGTTTAGGAGTTCATCGCGGACAAACAACGTGACACGTAATTTTTATATATAAAGATAAATAAAATGATGGAGGTTTGCAGTTGTGCGCGCATCACGGAAAACTACTGGATAGATTTCAATTAAGTTTCCTACGTTTTATTTCTTAGGCACTGGGCCCTTATCTAAAAAAAACTATTTCGATTTAATCGTTTAATATAAATGTATTAAAGTTTTAAGAAACAACGAATTCTATAAGCACTACGTGTTCAGTGATATGTGTTTTCTTGATATATCAAGCAACGCGGGCGAAGTCGTGGGTATCAGCTAGTTATATAATATAAATTTTAGATTTCTGCACTCCTTTTCCATATAAACTTTAACTATGCCAATTCACACCCACTGAACCCCGTGCGTGCAATATATGCTTAAAAAGAGGTAAAAAAATTTCTCTTCATTCATAAATATATAGACGAGGTATTGTCTGTTGACTGACAGTGACGGTGCGAAATCACATATTGGTAATAAGAAATAACATTAACAATGAGAATGTTGTTATATTTGCGCATTTTTTTGAACGGCCTGCGTCTATCACTGGTCTCAGGAGGTACATCAATCAGTCCACACTTTTTAGAGCGTTTCGTTTAGGTTACACTCAAGTTAGAGGGAATTTACATAATCGCTAAAATCCAACTCTCAGATTCGCATTGCATCGATAGCAATTTCGCTAATTACAGCTCATAGTTGCCATACTTGGAAAGCTGGTTGGCAACCGCAGTTTTTTTTTTATTTTCTGGTTGTTATTAGGAAAATGTTGCTGCCCATCTCCTGGTTTGTTTCCCTCTGTCGCCTTTTACGACGGATAAGGGACAGACGATATGTCTCCCGTATCATGCCGTGAGTGTGGATAATATTTTTAAACAAAAATACTAATAAATATATTTATGAAGTTAGGATGAAACGTGGTAATCGACTTGCTTTCACTACCTTGTAATTGAGCCAAAGTGCAGTGTATTATGGCTGTAGCACCAATTGGTCGGTACGATCAGGTAAAGACTAAAGGCATTTCGTACGGTGACTAAAGAGAAACGGAAACTTTTTTTACGGGCAATTCATTATTACATGAGGGGTAACAATGCATCGTCATTTGATTCTGAATCTATAATAGATGTAGATATCTGTGGTCCATAGCTTACATTTATCACTAGCTTGACTGTGCACTCGTTTGTTACCCTTAAATTTATATAAAACAGTTTTGTGATACTTTTGAAATATTTTTGATTTATCCTTAGATTCTATAAGAACTACGATAACAACCAACACAGAGGAAATTTATGGTGACGATAGAAAGAAGTACCTGAAATTGAATAGTTACGAATATTTCTACGAACCGTTAGAAAAAATTAATGTCGAACTCGCTGATTTATTCAAAGGCTCCATCAATAAAGGTAACTATTTTTTATTACAAAAATTAAATTATTGCCAAACTTTCAAATTTGACATTATTTTACATTATACTTAAGAATACAATTAATTTTATTCTTATGGCATCTATATCAAATAATTAATTAGTATAACGACCGAATACGTTTTAAACAAGAAAGTTATTATATGTAATATGCATTTAATGAGGGCTAATAATCTTTCGCTCACCAGATGTCGCTAGTTGGGGCTGAGGTGAACTTATTTTTCATAGAGATTGTGTCAACATGATCATTGAAAAGTTGAGTTTTAAATAAAAGTTTTTCTGTTTCTTGTGTACGTAAATACACAAAACAAAGTTTCAGTGGTTCTTTATTTTTTTACACATTTTTTAATTCTTCTACTTTTATGAATATTCGTTATTAGATTTATTCATTTATAATCTGATTAATTGAAATAATAAGTACTAAGTATATTACAAAAACAATAATATTTACACTTTTAACTCCCCCACCATCAGACCTGTACAATAGTTCACCTGATTTAAAAAAAGTGGCGCCGTCCTGGTTGGCTGAAAAAGTTGTGAAAGCCCTCATTTAAATCGAACCGAATATTCGTTGAAATTTGGAACGTATGGTAATGAACAACGCATTAAATAAATATTATTATTTTTTTCAGACCAAACTTTCTTAAGAAATGTAAACTACGACTGGTATAAGTCATTCACGCAGGCCGCCGAACCTATTGCCAGCACCGCAGTTAAATATTTCCATGATGTTCTTAAAATATTTTTCCTCCACGTATCTATAGATCAACTTGAATAACTACTTAAGGTTTCTCTCGCACAGTCATTATTTCTTGAAAAAATATATATAAACAAATGTACTGTTAATTTAAAAAAAAATTAATAAAGGCCTTATTTTATGCATCAATTAACGTTTCATTAGAGATTACGCGCATCAGCTTTTAATTTTCAATGTTTAATTTTATGCTTGTTATACTGTTAGTAATTTTTTATATTATTTTACTTGGTAGAGCCCTGCTGCAGGTATATCATGATTATAGCACGAATTGGTCGGCTTGGACGGGGAAGGACCACGCTCTCACAGAATACCAGCGTAAAATAGCAGCTTAATGCTGCCGTGTTTGTATTGTATGGTGGTGTAGAGAATCTGAAACCCTTTTTACTGTAATCGAAGCATTGCATCTCAGTCCTCAAAGGTGACAACGCATCTCCATTTTGATTCTTAATGGAGGATAAATGAAGATGTCTATGTGCCACACCATCCACTTACCTTTAGTCTATAAAAATTGAAAATATATAAATAAAAGGCTCATACTGGTAGTAAAAATATGACCATCCTAAATCGATAGAATAAACGTCTGTCTTGTTTGCCGATAATATGTTATTAATAACTTCATGCCACAACGATACTGATATTTATGAAAAACTTCATTTACTTATTACTAAAACTTCAGACCGGTTGGATGATCATTATCTTAATAAAAAATTGGTATATCCAATTGGGCATGCCTTAAGCGCATTAAAAAAATTACGTATGAAATGATTATACGGAATTTTTAAAAGTAGTTTAAATACATTTCGACAGCACTATCGGATTCAACACCTTCGAAAACCATGAAAATGACACCCATGATGAAAAAATTGGCACTTATTGCAGCCGCCTCCTTGGATTTACATTTCGACAGCACTTTCGGCTTCAACACCCGCGAAAACCATGAGAATGACACCCATGATGAAAAATTGAATGATACATATTGCAGCCGCTATCTTGGATTTACACTTCGACAACCCTAACCTTGAGATAGTATGATAAAAAAAGTTAATGTACCAATAAAATGAAATGAATGTTATGAAAATGTAATATAATACCCAAGTAAATGGGGGGCCCATATTTATAAAGTACCCGCGTGATAAATATCACGAAATAAAATATAAATGAAGTGAATTAATACTCCGATTCCCGATATCTAATAAATAAATAAATATATAAGTGAATAGAATTACGAAAACAAATTAATCTAGCTAAAAGGTCAAAAGGAATAAATTATTATGAAAGGAAAGAAAGTATGTACATACGAGAATTATAAAAGAAAATATAAATACATATATGTATAACTTAAGGCCTAATAATTTAAAAAAAGTAAATAGGAGTAGTCGTACTGGTATGAAATTAAGTACAATGAAATGAGAAAATTTTAAATCATAAAAGGACATGACAAAAAATAAAATGTGTTACATACAAGGTATTAAGGGGATCCCCGACCAAATCTATAAAGTGAGATAGGTAGTTATTTGCATTTCTTTACTAGGATGCTACCCAAAATGCTACCTACTAGTTGCACATGTAGTACCTATAGGATCGATCCACATAACTGCATGTATAATTAAATAAATACCTAATATAATACACGTGTTATAATCATATAGCAAATAATATACTTTATCCATAATCGCAATAATTTAGAGCTTAAAATAAAATAAAATCATAATATAAATTATTATTGCAATAGGTACATATTATACACGTAATAATAATAATTACGTTATAAAAATAATGAATAGTTATAAAAGATTGTTTCGTATTATATAGAATCAATTAATCAAAGTTCAAAATTCAACATAATAAAAAAAAAATAGGAAGGAGATGTTGAAATAAATTAGAGATACGAACGTAATCAGAGTAGAGTATAAATATTATATTTATACAATAAAGTACAGTGCATGGCGCACATTTCAGCCAACTAACAATTATTTAATACTCACAAATTAAACATGTTGTAATTATAGACACACTACCGCATGTACACAAAAACATTAATAATTAAATATGAAAAAAAAAACATTTTCGCGCATATATTTCGCGTATATTTTATATGAATTTACAAGATTTTTTTCCTTAAAATAATAATTTAACCTTGAATTTTATATTTTATATTATGTTTTTTTGTTTATGTAAAAGTTGAACAATTTTCAATTAAATTTGGTTAATATATTGTTTTTAAAATCAAGTCGAAACAGTATCGATCCGCTATTACTTATATAAGTTTCATAATGTAATATTTTTTTCTTTTATAGACAATAAAACCAAATATTATGTTATTATATACCAAAAATACTATACAAACATATATTTTGCTATATAAACTTATATTTGTGTAATAACCTATGTTTTCATAAATCTATATTACAAATGAGATAAACACATTTCTTAGGAGTCATGTAATCTTAAAAAGGTATTAATGCGTTTACGACTTTTAATGATAAATAACATTTATAATAATGAATACTTGGTAATGTATGTAAATTTATTATGACACAATGCAATGTAAAATATTTAATACGTAAATTAAAAGGTGTTTAATGCCAGAATTTTCAGATACATTTTAAGTGTATTCATAATAAAACATTTTGAAAGTTATGGTAAAATTTTGTAATAAAGAATATCTGATAAAGAAGTTAAATAAATACCTAATAGTTAACTAAATGTAAAAATAAAAAATAAATCAAGCTAAACTATTGAACCGAGTAAGCAAAACGTGTCCTTCTCATTGACACATTTCCTTATATCTCTATATCACATGTTTTTTTTTCCTATAGTAAATTTTATTTAAAAGTAAGATTCAATTTGAAAAGAGTTAAAACTATTAAGTATTAATTATAAGTGTTAGCTTTTCTTTTCTTTTATAAAAGCAAGGACCTTAAATTTATGTAATAACCTACTTAAAAACAAAAATTGTTCTTTTGAATGTTTAAATTTTTAATGTTTTGTTGTGTAAAGTTGATATGTGTTACAGTGATTATTCAATTATTTTCTGTAAACGATATAGTAAATATCATACTCCCAGAAATTGTAATTAAAAAAAAAAAAATAACGCATTTTTTTTTGATGGATGTAAAATTAAAGTAACTATCTAAAATTATGTATAAATAAGAATCATAAAAATAAATCTATTATTTTACACGTATCCATATATGTATGTAATAATAACATCATACGATGTAATCGCAAACTTTCCCATAAACGTACTTTGGAATTGAAAACAAAAGTGTCACAAATCGCTTACGCAGCTGGGATCGCAATTTGTATTTTGATCTGTCTTTTGTTATGTGATTATGTTATTGTTATTGAAAATGATTACGTGGCTTAACATTGACTTCTTTGTTCTGTTCATCTTAATATGAAATGAAATAATTAAATTTTTGGTTAAATTGAATGACCTCAGTAAATTATAAGATTTATAATATATTGAAATTATTCTTTTAGGAAAGCATTTAAGGGATTTAAATAGTTTATTTATGATATATGATTAAATAGTGAGCCTCGATTCTTAAAAATATGTATATGTAAAGGAAATAATTCTTCTCTCAAATGACATATAATTTTATGACTAAGTTAAGTTACTCGTACGTAACTATTTTATTAACTGAAATGAGAATCATAGAAAGGACTATATACATTGGCCATGTTCTTAATGATGTTACGCGAGCTGTGTACGTGAAAGAAAAGACACAATTATTTGATGAATATTATTATTAATGATATTTAATGCCATGCAGTAAAATGAAAAATAAATAATAGTCACCGAAGAATAAAGTAAATATATAAAGTTAATAAAAAAGCGAATTAAATAAAAGTATCTTGAAATGTAAAACAAAATATAAGAAAATATTTTTAAAGTTTAAAAAAAAAAATGTAATCATTAATTTTTTTTTTATTTTTTGGTCGGTGGGAGGTGTAGTGCCCTGTAGACTCCCCTTTACCTCCGACAATATACATTTATAAAATTAGTATTAAGTATAGAATAGAGAACAGTATAATTAAAGTTCTTGTACAAGCAACACGTCTCCTTCATTCAGCACCTTCCGAGTTCCGACATTACAGCTTCAACACCCTCGAAACCCATGAAAATGACACCCATGATCGAAAAGTTGATACCTATTACAGCCGCCACCTTGGATTTAAATTTCAACAGCACTATCGGCTTCAACACCCGCGAAAACCATGAGAATGACAGCCATGATAAATAAATCGATACCTATTGCAGCCGTCATCTTAGATTTACATTTCGACCACCCTATCGACTTCAACTCTCTCGAAAACCACGAAAATGACACTTATCATGAAAAAATTGATACCTATTGCAGCCGCCTTCTTGGATTTACATTTCGACAGCACTATCGGCTTCAACACCCTCGAAAACCATGAAAATTACACCCATGATGAAAAAATGTATACCCATTGCAGCTGCCACCTTGGGTTTACATTTCGAAAGCACTATCGGCTGCAACACCCTCGAAAACCATGAAAATGACACCCATGATGAAAAAATTTATACCCATTGCAGCCGCCACCTTGGGTTTACATTTCGAAAGCACTATCGGCTGCAACACCCTCGGAAACCATGAAAATGACACCCATGACGAAAAAATTGATACTACTTACTTTCAGTACGTACTACTATTATTTATTCTGTGCTTTTAAAATATTGTAATAAAAAAAATCTCTCATTATTATTGTTACGGCCTACAGCTGCCCCTGCAAAAGTCGTCTTGGCTGGGGCCCATAGCAGCTTCCTCGACGGGCAGACGCAGGTCGGACCCAATGGCCACATGGAAGAATTGCCTATAACACTAAACTATATGGGAGAATGATAGAAACACATATTACGTACCAGTATCAGAAGCTAACTTCGCACCAAGGCTCGGTCAGGCCGTGACTGGGTGTAAAGTGAATGGCAAGTAGTGTTCAGTGATGTGTAAATGTATGAGACCTGGACCAGCTGAAGCGACCAGCTTCGGCCGAGTTCCAGGCTGCCCCAAAATGCTGCATCGATCCAGCAGGCTCCACCGCTGGACCATTTCTTTCTTCATTGTCACTATTTCAGTCTATTAGCTTCATTTTTCATTTCCCTACTCTCAGCTCACCGTTCTCTCTTGTGCCTAGTTTTGCATTGTAGTCTCCCATTAACACCGTATGGCTCTAGAGATATCCTCATACTGACACAAATGCACAGTTGAAACATCCAGATTTTATACTAATACATGAATGTAACTAAAAATGAATAACAATTTATAATAAGAGAATAGAATAATTTGTATTCAATACGGATTAGAAGTGATTCTTACATACATACATAAACACTCACGCCTGTCACCCACAGGGGTAGGCAGAGATTATGGACTTCCATTTGGCACGATCCTGACACACCTCTCTCGCTTCCTCCACATCCATATACCTACGCATACACGCTCGTCGGTTAAAGGTACTCTTGATTTGGCCCATTTTTAATATATCGCCAATTTGGTCAATAAACTTTCGCCTAGGGCGACCCTTCCCGACTATCACCTCTGCAACATAAATTTGCTTTGTCACTCTTTCCTCATTCATTCTTTCTACATGACCAAACCACCGAAGCATTCCTTTCTTAATCCTGGTCACAACATCATCTTGCAAACCACACTCTTCTCTTATTAAACAATTTCTCACTCTGTCATTCAGATTCTACCCTAACATACTCCTTAATGACCGCATTTCTACAGCATTTATTTTACTGTCGTGCTTCTTCTGCCACACCCAACTTTCACTACCATACATTAAAGTAGGTACTAACACAGCATTGTGAATTGCCATACGTGCTTTTTGAACACATTCTGACTTTTCACAATAGAGTGTAGAGCCCCATTCACTCTATTTCCTGCATTCACTCGTCGTTCTATATCCTTATCATATCTACCATCCCTGCTAAACACACATTCCAAATATACAAACTCATCTACTTGCTCTACCAACTCCCCTTCTATTCTTATTTCACATATAGTTTTACTTTCTTCTCTTTCAAAAACCATAACTTTCGTCTTACTTGCGTTCACTTTCATTCCCTTTTCTTTTAATGTCCTGTTCATTAATGTAACTGTAACGCCTCATAATTATTATTAATAAATAATAATTAAATTCATTATACAAACATTCCAGCACACACAGCCGTAGCCCTTTATTATAACTATTATAATAAAGGGCTGCGGCTGTGTGTGCTGGAACAGTTAGAAATATTAAAAAGTAATAATAATACCGTTGCATTGCTGAATGAACAAACAAATGTTTGTTGGCCACCAACATCGTCCGCCCCTCTTCGTGCACAACGGAAGAGAAGTGGAAGGGGAAATGTGAAGTGGAAAGGGAAATGTATAAATTAGGGTGCATCATGATTCTTGGGCATTCTGTTTTGAGAATACGCGTCGAATTAGTCAAAGTGTAATTAAGTATCGTGATTACAAAAACTGTAATATTGAGTGCTCTGTACAAATATTAATTGAATACATATATTGTGTTATAAGTGCATATTTCTTTATAGTAAATTATTTCATTGTGTTAACATCAGAAGTGGGATATAATCCCTGTTATCGTCCACATAATATAATCTTCGAATACTGTGATAGTTATTAACTTTGTGAAAGACTTCGCGTTGATGTCTTTGTTTTTATTAAATGTCGAAATGAAATTTGTTGTAGGTACTATTTACGACATAGACATACCATTAAAGTTTAGTTAGTAAAAGTTTAAAGTGAAATGTTTTAAGCCAAAGTTTAATCGTTTTGTTCAATTAAGATTCAATTGATAATAAGGTACCCGCAAGTACATTCATTATTCCTTTACGTAAAAATGTCAAAAGAAATGTTGGAGGTATTTTAAGATAAGTTATAGTTTTGCATTCAGTGGAAATTTAACATGCTCGAGTTGTGTTATAATTTGATATTTGGTGTAATTTACATCATGTTTAAACGATAAACAAAAAAAAATGCTTAACTTTAACGTGCGATGAATCAAAAACACTAAATAGTATTTTTGTATTTTAATGTGTTGACAAGTGTTACAGTTTAATCCAAGTGTTATGTTCGACAAATTGGGATCTAATGTTGAGGATATAGTGGAAGGCGTGGTGCTGTGGCGCTCGCTCTTGAGTGGAAGTATGCTGTGGGCTTATGACGCCACAGGCACATTATTGGCCGCTGCTAGCGATCACCATTTGATACACGAGGAAAGCAAATTTATACTAAACATTGTCTTAAAAATATTTTGTAAGAATAAGTGCTTAACTTTTTAATTAGTTGCGGAAAAACAAAGTATAACTGACGAAACCGAAGTAAATAAAAATTGTTGAAATTGAAGAGATAATTTAACGTTACATGAGGATCGTACCATACCAGAGGTTGTCGTGTAGCCGCAGCTCAGTATATGGTGCCCTAGAAAAGCGAATGGTGTCCTAAGAGTAGTGCGGCATTTCTTGAAATCAAGTTCCGACTGAGACTTTTTAGTGTATTCTTTTATATGTTACAGTAGCACGTGTAATGGGATTACATGTACGCGAGTGTAAGGCGAGTGTGTGCCTTGCTGGTCGGTATGGACTACCGGGTCCAGCTGTATCATGGCCTGGTTTCGGCAGACGCGTATGCTGCACGCGCGGTGGGCGCCGTTCCGAAGCGCGCGTATGGTATACATGGCGGTGCCTCGCAAGTCGTATACTATGTGTGCGCGGAAGTGTTATACTCTGTATGCGCGGAAGTCGTGTACTGTGAACATGCAGCAAGCTCTATCCTGGCAGGCGCTGTCCTGGTTCACGTTGTTAACTTGATTCACGTGGTTAACGTGGGATCTCGCAAGTTTAAGTAAGAGTATGTGTGAAATACTTCGTATGGAGATGTATGCTTAAATGTGAAAGCGAAGTGCTTTATTATAGTCCACAGTATAAGAGCGTATTTCTGTTTGAGGGCCCTCGTATGCGTGATGGATGAGAGGATATGCAACTGTGTATTCTGCCTGCTAATTAACAACTTGTTTTTCACGTAGATCACGATGACTGCAACGCAATTAGCGCACTAAAAATAAAAGGCGTAAGCGATCGCGTTCTTTGAGCTTAAAGAAATTTAAGAGACAGGACAGGCCGAAGCAAATAAGGATATTTTCAAAAACCATGAACTTTTAGGTGGTAAAGTATAAGGAAACACATCACAAGGTCGATGTTAGGTAGTACCGAGTGTATATGGCAAAATTGTTGATTACATTTTACTGAGTGCCCAAATCAGTACAAAATATGGGTAAAACACATAAAAAGTTAAACAAAACCGAGATAAGCATAGTTGGTATGTTTAAGTAAGACGAAATATCTTATTAAACGCAACTGGAATGAACTTGGTACGTTTAAGTGAGACTTAATGTCCTTTAAATGCAAGTGATTCCAGGAGAAAGACGAACCTGGTCTCTTAAGTGTCACAAGTTCCTTAAGTGCAGGTCAAAGTGCCGTCTAGTTTTGTAGAACTAAAAATGTGTAACCTGATTGTAACCTTTGACTATAAACTTGCGTCATGATAAGATAATTGATATATATAAAAGTAGTTTCTAATCAATTTATGTCTTCGCAGTATTTTAAATAGACTAGAGTGAGGTTCCTGAGGCAGGAACCATGCAGGATGGCAGTGTTGGCAACCAACATCGTCCGCCCCTCTTCGTGCACAACGGAAGAGAAGTGGAAGGGGAAATGTGAAGTGGAAAGGGAAATGTATAAATAAGGGTGCATCATGATTCTTGGGCATTCTGTTTTGAGAACACGCGTCGAATTAGTCAAAGTGTAATTAAGTATCGTGATTACAAAAACTGTAATATTGAGTGCTCTGTACAAATATTAATTGAATACATATATTGTGTTATAAGTGCATATGTCTTTATAATTAATTATTTTATTGTGTTAACATGTTACTAACTCACCTCTCTTAAATATCTTCAAGCCTGCTTTCTAATAATAGAGAGCCTCGCAATATGGTCGTTTGTCACCCTCACGGTGAACGGCGATTGGTTGCGTGGTTGGAGGGTGGGCGTTGCGCGGCGGTTTGTTTTTAATTTTACAAACGGCTGCGTAAGTCCAGCGGTGATTGGTCGCATGTTTTATCGCATGACGCAGTCGCTCGCTCCTTAGGTAGAGAGCGGTTGCATCATCGGTTTGTATAAAAGGCACTTGTTTTGGCTCGCCGCTCACTTAGCGGTTAGCCACCGTAGAGTCTATATCACCTGAGGATGCCTCGTGTAGAGGCGAAACACGTGTCGTATTATCGTCAGTGGTGTGTCTTGCCTAGTGTAGTGGTGTTGGGAGTAGCGGTGCTGGGATTAGTGGTGACGGGGATAGTGCACGCAATTGAGGGAGGGCGGGAGGTGCTTCTTCATACTAGGTAAGACACATCATTTTATTTTATAACGCGGATATTTGCGAAGTAAATTTTTGTAAAAGCTTTTATCTTTCAGCTTTAGTTAAAAAACCGTTTTCAGTGCCTAGAAGACTGCAATTCTTAGTGGACGATATGAATGACAAGCTTTCGGAAACTGTCCATGCGGTTAGAGCTAAGTTCTGCAAGACCCGCCACAGAAGAACACAACAACTCGCCGATCACACTCTTCATATCATGGCTGTTAGACGAGAGATGAATCTACAGTCGTCAAAAGATTTGACGGCATACAGGCAACTGAATAGACAGATCACCCAATGCATTCGGCGGGACTTACGCAACTACAATACAGCTTGTATTGAAGACGTGATCGAGTGGCACCAAGGCTCCAAAGTCTTTGCCAGAGATCTGTCTGCCAGAAAGAGCCAACTGTCAAAGCTGAAGACCTAGTAAGGCAGCATCGTTTCCGGGACACCTGAGATTTTGAGTGAGATTGAGAGGTTCTATGGGCAGCTGTACACGTCATCGTTGGAGCCACACGCAAGTGTGAGTAACGATCCAAGTGAGAGTCTTATCCGACACTATTACGAAGATATCCCGGACGTCAGTCTAAACGAGATTAGAATGGCTTTCCAGCACCTTCAAAACGGCAGGGCCCTAGGTGAGAATTACAGCGGAACTTCTGATAGCGGGTGGAAAACCGGTACTTGAAGTCTTTCAAAAGCTCTTTCATTACGTCCTCGATGGTAGCACTTTTCCGTAGGCGTGGAGCAGAAGTACGGTGGTCTTGTTTTTCAAGAAGTGCGACAACACTCTCTTGAAGAACTACAGACCGATTCCCTTCTGAGCCGCGTCTACGTGCTGTTTTCGAGAATCATTACGAATCGTCTCGGGCGCAGACTTGACGACTTCCAGCCTCCGGAAAAAGCCGGTTTCCGAAAAGGCTTTAGCACCATAGACCACATACATACCTTTCGACAAATTGTACAGAAGTCCTAGGAGTACTATTTGCCACTATATCTGGCGTATGCGTACTATGAGAAAGTCTTTGATTCCGTCGAAATTTGGGCGGTGCTGCAGTCCCTTCAGCGGTGCCAAGTTAACTGTCGGTATATCGAAGCGCTGAAGTGCTTCTACAGTAGGGCTAAGATGGCTATCCGAGTACAGAACCAGCGTACGAAACCTATCCAATTGCAGAGATGTGTAAGATAGGGTGACGTTATCGAGGATCGACCGGAGGACACGGTGGACTACACCGTGGAGGTGTGCCCTGCCTGGGCGGAGCACCGCCGTATCCTCGTAGCGGCGATAGGCGGCGGCGACCTCTCGCGTCCAGCCCTGGTCGAAGCCATGGTCCGGAGCGAGACGGAATGGGATGCCGTCACCACCTTCTGCGAAGCAGTGATGCTAGCGAAGGAGGTGGCGGAGCGGGAGAAGGAGAGAGCAGCAGCTTTCCTTCCCGGCCGCCGCGGGAGACGCCCCGGGCGTCGGGGGCTACGTCGTGGCCCCCGGCCACCGTAGGCGCGGGCCTGTGGACGGCGAGCAATGGGTAGCTCGCCGTCCGTCCGTCTAACGACGACAGGCCGTGTTGACGGCGCGTTTTGTTCCACGCGCGCCTCAAAGAGCTGTCAGCAGCGTGAAGGGGCCCGCAAGGGCCGACGCCTGCCGGGGCTGCGGGCTGTTCGAAAGAGATACCGCGGCTCCGGAACGTAAGGGCACTGAAGGAACACGGATGGTTTTTAGTCAGTAAAAATCTGACACTCCCTTCCGCTTCACCCAGAGCGAAAGGCGTCATTCGATGATTTTCCATCCGCAAAAAAAAAAAAAAGGGTGACGTTATACCTCCGAAATTCTTCACCGCTGCATTGGAAGACGTTTTCAAGCTTCTAGACTGGAAAGGATACGGTAATAATATCAATGGCGAGTACATCACTTACCTTCGATTTGCCGACGATATAGTCCTTGTGGCAGAACCGCTGGATGACCTAAGCACTATGCTCAGTGACCTCAATCGTGTTTCCCAACGGATAGGTCTTAAGATGAACAAGGACAACACAAAAATCATGTTTAACGTTCATGTTACACCTATGCCGGTAGTTGTTGGGAGCATTAAGCTCGAAGTTGTTAACAAGTATGTTTATCTGAGGCAAATAGTCCGACTAAGTAAGTTCAACTTCGACCGAGAGGTCAATGGACGGATTCAAATCGCCTGGGCTGCGTTCAGGAAACTACAACACATCTTCTCGTTAGACAAACCTCAAAACCTTAAAACGAATTTGTACAACCAGTGCGTGTTGCCAGTGATGACTTACGGAACTGAGAGAAGAAAGGTACTCGAGTGGCAGCCTCGTACCGGTAGGCGAAGTGTAGAACGACCCCCCACTAGATGGAGTGACGACCTGATAAGATATGCAGGAAGTCGATGGATGCAGTTGTCTCAGGACCATGCTTTGTGGCATTCCTTGGGGGAGGCCTATGTTTAGCAGTGGAATTATGAAAGGCTGTAATGATGATGATGATGATGATTCAAAATTCTCCTTTTCAGGAAGATTTTATAGAACTTTTTTTTATAGAAAATAATTTTTTTCTTACCGTAATCAATGTTTTTAATAAATTAGGTCAAGCATTTGAAATCTCAAATAGATCTACACTTGAGGTAGTTCCAATATTTACAAAATAATTTTCATTCTATGGTGTACCTAAAAAGATAACTTGTGACAGTGGAAAAGAGTTTAACTATGAGCTCATGCAAGAGCTTTCAAATATGTTTAAAATAGATCTTCACATAACAACACCCAATAAGCTTAATTCCACAGGCAGTATAGAATGTTTTCATTCAACAATAATAGAAATATATCGAATTGCTAAGTACGAGCAGATATTTGTAGATGCTGCTTCTATTATGACTTACGCTATAATGGCCTATAACCAAAGAATACACTCCACTACTAGTTTAATTCCGTTTGAAGTTTGCTTTGGACATACAGATTGCGGAAAGGTTTTTGATAATGATTTCGATAGGGCCTGTACCTAACAGCTATTAAAAGACCATCAAAGCTGCTAAATATTTATACAAGGACATTTCCGATCGAATGATTGAACAAAAAGAAAAGGCTAGGGAAAAGAAAAGAGGAGAAGCAAATATAGTACTCGTAGTATCCCCCGCTGAGCATCCATGACCAAGCTATTCCAATTTAAATTAAATTCAAAAACTAGAGAAACAAAAACGTGAATTGAATCGCATACACAAGAGCGCGCGTACGTGTATTTGTTTCCCATAAATCACATTCAATTTGCGATAATTTCTAATAAAAGTAGCAGCCTTCTTTACCCGTATTTTCAAGAACTGTAATATCGCTATACCGTGTCATATACTACGCAGATACGATTACACTACATACAGTATCTATCTATATCTATAATAAAACTCATAAAACCTTAACACAACGTCTACCTGAACACGCATCACGCAAAAAACCTGTGAATCAACTTGGATGGCACATTTACTTGCAGATAGCTAATGTTATAAGGAGTAACTTAGGCTACTTGTATTTTAGGAAAATAATTAAGGTACAGCACAAAAAATTTAAAACCCATGAAATCCAATCGCAATAAATTCCACGCGAGCAATGTCACGTGGAACAGCTATTTATAGTATATAGATAAAGATGTTAACATAAAAGCTCAAATAAAAAATGTATCCTTATAACTTGACGGTTCTATAGTGGAATGGCTAAGCATTGATCTGATATCGGTTTGTTCCAAGGAATAGGTTTGAGTAAAACCTACAAATAATTGTTCCGGAACTGGGTTTGACCCTGCAATATTTTATTCTTGACATAAAACGAGTTGTAGAGTCAAAAGTTAGGGGCTCTCGATGTAAATTTTACAGAACACAAACTACCCGAGTTCGATCACCGCCGGCACCAATGAGGTAGTAAATTGCTCTTATAAGTGCTGACGTGTCACGTTCTTTATTGCTATGCAATAAAGAAAAACATTGTGAATAAACCTGCATTTGCAAACCAGCGCAGTGGACTTCACTTCACACTTCCTTTTCCGAAACTTTGAAAATGATTGTTTTAGGACAACAAAGATACTTCTTGAGGCCTCATCTCAGTTCTGTACTATATAGGCTGTAACTTTTTACTTTTATGTAAAACGCCTCCATAAGAAAAGAAAGGTCTCGTGCCCTCTACACTATTACGATTTTTGAAGAGAATATCATCTCGAAAGTCCAGTGAAAGAAGGCAATGTCATACATATTTTTAAGTGACCTAGTAACTATGTTAAGAATTGGTGACTACCTCATTGGTCCAATGGCCATAAGCGCGACTGCTGTTAACAGCAGGACCCGAGACCCGCAACCCGTCGGCAAAAAATCAGTTTTTAGATCAAGAAATTCTCAGTTACATCACAGGGTAGAATGTTGGTGATGTTTTACCCCAAGTGTATTTTTTGTTTGTTGGCGGCGTGCTCCGGAAAGCACGTGAAAACATTGGCCCTAATTTCTTTCCGATCGTTCCGATCACTACCCTCATATCAGACTATGAAAGTGAGGAAATAGAAAGTGCACCTGTGTTTATGCACACACTCGTATTTTAATCCTGTCTCAGTTGAGACTGGCCAACGTAGCCGAAATTCGTCTGAAGGAAACATTCAGGGCTAGCAATTCGTTGCTAGCCCTGAAATATCGGGACAAGTCGATGTCCATTCCCATTAACAAAAAATATTTCAGCCCTCCGTTTCACTACGTACTGACATCATTTTTCAGAATTTGATACAACGAAAATTTGTTATATTTTAACCACTCTGTTTTAACTCAATCTAAATTAATTTAACGCTGATAATAGATTTTAGTTTCTCAAATTAATTTCAAAGAAAACTGCTTTGTCAAAGATAAAAGACGCTCAACTTGAAGTTATTTAATATTTTTTTTTGGAAAACAACGAAAAGATTATGGCGTTATTTTTAAATAGTGACAAAGGTAATAAAAATAAAAAGATTCAACCTCACGAGGCTCCATTGAACTGGACAATGTTCCTACATTGTGGTAACACCGGTGCAGGACGTGTCGACTACGAGGCAGCATGGGTGCTCATCCTACCTCTCCGCTGCTCACTAAATGAGTCTGCCTAATTCATGCGGATAAGTTATCGAATGTATACAACTATAACCGTATAAAATGTTAGATTATTACGGTAAGTTGTTTTAGTTTAGTAGTATAGCTAGACATTTTGTTTCGTTATTCAATATTTTAACTGAGTGCTCTTTCATGACGAATGGGTCGGCTCGGCCGGGGAAGGACCACGCTCTCACAGAAAAACAGCGTAAAATAGCAGCTTAACGCTGCTGTGTTTCGTATGGTGAGTGTAGAGAACCGGAGACCCTTTTTACTGGCAAAGAGGCATTCCATCTTAGTCCTCACGGGTGACAATGCATCTGCATCTTGAGACTTTATTAAGGATAGATGTAGATGTCTATGGGCCACAGTAACCACTTGCCATCAGGTGGACTGTGTGCTCGTTTGTCACACCATCCTATAAAAAAAAATCCTAGAACTTTGGTGCAAGTTTTTTTAATGACCTTTTAAGATAGTTAAGAATAATCAATACTTCCACATAATAATTACGTCACAACAACAATAATTTTATTAAAAAAAGCTGAAATTTTACTTAAAAAGAAGACAATATTAAAAAAATATAGCCCGTATTTATGTCGTTAGTCCTGATATTTGGTAGCATAAACATTTATTTAAACATAATGATTATGTTTGGTTGCCTATTTGGTTTTAATTTGCAATTAAATATCTAGAATGCAAGCATAAAATTTTGTATATTGATAAAATGCAAATCATGTACCTACCTATAAATTCTGTAACTTTGTACCATTTCCATTAGTTCTCTATCGAACTTACATCAAGAATCATAAGTTGTAGAGCGTTTTTATAAATTTTTTAAAATGGTAAAGTATGAGTGTCTGATCATATTTGTCATTAGCTGTTTTCTAAATGAATCAAATACAACAAAAGGTATGTTGTATATTTTTCAATTCTAATCCATTTCATAAAACTCACAAGAAAATAAAAATTTCTAAAATAAATGCAATGTAACATAACATGCTCTTAAATAACCTTTTGTAATTCTACATGTTAATATGTATGTTTTATTTATAAAAATGTAACCTAATATATTATTTTTATTTTTAGTTCCTTTCCTTAAGCCGTGCAGGCCTAATGATTTTAAATGTCTGTTAACTGTCAACACCCAAATTTCAATTCCTTACCTCGCTGCTGGTATACCCGAACTTGGAGTTCCTGCCCTAGAACCAATGTATTTTAAAAATATTACTATGGACCAAGGATACTTCAAATTTTTCCTACGAAATATGAAGGTAGTTGGTGCCAGTGGATGTAAAGTTGTAGAAATGGAGTAAGTAAAATTCCTTTATTTTAAACAATATCCCTACAAATAAGACTACCTTCAAAAATAATTTTCATGCGTTAATAAAACCATATGTTTAATCAGGCATAACGTTCAAGAACCCGCATTGAAAATTACTCTAGATTGCCCATTCGAAGCAACTGGCAGTTATATTTTTAGTGGACATATATATTTATTCGCACTCAAAAATGAAGGGGAATACAAAATTCAAACAGGTACGTTAATTTAATCAAAGCTAACCTTTTTAGACTTATGTACAAACATTTTCTTCACTTAATAATACATTAATAATGGCCGTGTGGTGATGACGTAAGAGAATCCATTACTCTATTTCGTCCCATGGGTATCATTAAAGTTGACTATAGAAAAAGGCAGAGAGATTTCATAGCCTCCGGTAGATGGTAGTTCAAAATCAGTAATCATGCATATTCCAAATGTAAAGTATTTAGACCGGTAAAGAGCCCCATTTCGAGTAGACTATTAAGGACTGAATAAATAAAATCAATAAGATATATTAATAAATATATGAAAAAGGGAAATATTCGTTTAAATGATTATTTTTTAGGGTTCCGATCACGAAGGGTAACCAACGGGACCCTAATACTAAGCATCCGTCAGTCTGTCTGTCTGTCAGCGGGCTGTATCTCATGATTCGCAATAGGTAGACAGTTGAACTTTTCACAGAATATGTAATTCTGTTGCCGCTATAACAACGAATAATAAAAATATAAATTAATTAAAAATTAAAGGGGGCTTCCGTACTAGACCTGTATTACGTTGGTACGGAACCCTACATTCGCGAGTCCGACTCGCACTTACCCGGTTATTTATCTTTGAAACATCCGGGATTATTTTTTGGCAGCCTAACAACAAGGTGGGTGAAGGAATAGATATGAAACTTGATGCATAGTGATAGTAGATGATAAGTTACTCTCAAATTACAAAATTTGTAAACTTCGTTTTTGGAAATGTATTATATGCGGGTTCAAATATCACAACGTGAAGTGTAATTTTAAACATTCTTTTTAGATTCTATAAGAACAACAATTACTACTAAAATCGAGGAAATATATGGAGATGATGGCTTGAAGTACTGGAATCTGACAGACTACGAATATTTCTACGAGCCATTGAACAAAATCCACTTGGATCTTGGAAATTTCTTTTCAGGTGACATTAGCAAAGGTACGTTTTCTTTGTTTGTACTTGGTTGCACTTTTTAAAATATTACTCACTGTTATCACGCATGGTCTGACTCTTAAACATAAGATATTATTAAAAAATGTCAGAATGTGGTATTTATTTGTATAATACATAGTAAACACTCCATATTACCAGTGTTTGCGTATTATATACACAATTTCTAATCATGAGGTCCTGAGTTCGAACTCCGGTCGAGCTAAAAGCAGTTATTGGGTTTTTCTGTAAAGAAATACTCAGCAGCAGCCCGGAAGCAAGAACTTGGCGATATTTCACCCCCCGTTCCTCGGAAAGCACGTAAAGCCGAAGATCCTGCGCTTAAACTCTGCTACGTCATGTCGGATTACCGTCTCATCGGACTATGAGAGTGGGTTAATAGATAGTGCACCTGCTCTAGCCCTATACTCGTGGACACTATAATCATGTACGGCACAGATGGCTAGTATCCGTTGAAACCGGCCTCCGTCACCGAAATTCAGTCTGGAGGACATTAGGTATTTGCAGATTTTCTAACCACAAGATTTAAAAGGCTGATGATGTGATATGATATAAACAGTAATGCGTAAATATCAAGCAATAAAAAAGCTTTTAGTTTCTTTATAAGCCTTATTATACTTTTATTTTCCATGCAGTGGTAGTGTAAGAGTATCCACTACCCCAAATTGTCATCCGTACAATTGTGGATGTTGTAAGAGGACAGAGTGAATCAAATCGAGAGATGGGCAGCAGTGTCTTCCTAATAACGACGAAAAATAAAAATCTGCGGTTGTCAACCCGCTTGCCAAGTGCCAAGCGTGGCATCTTGGCAAATATTCCCCCTAGGATGCAATCTATGGGGTAAGCCCATGTTCAGCAGTGAAATTTAATAGGCTGTAAGGGTTTACATCGATTAGGAATTCATAAAAGGTTTATTTCTGGAAATAATATAGCAAAAATACACCCCTTGTATAATATATACACCGTGACCATGGATGCTGCAAAGCACCCGAAACGTCGAGAATTAAAAATAAGTAGAATTAAACGCGATGAAATCCGTAAAAGTAGTTTCATTCAATTTTATTTTTACTGTCTGGAAATAAAGTGAGAATTAAATATCTTAATTCCTTTTTCTTTTTTACAGTACAACCTATGTTGGATAGTGTAAACAGTGACTGGTGGATTTCAATTGTAAAGATTGGTGAGCCTGTAGCTAGGAGTATAGTCAAGAACTTCTATGATGTTTTTAAAATGTTTTTCCTTCGTGTACCTTTTAATGAACTTGAAATGCTCAATTAATTTTCAAAACTATAACATGTTCAATAAAAATATATAAATTCATTTTACACTGAGTTTTCATTTTATAACTCGCTTTTTCATAATATAAGACCCAATCGTTGCAGAAAGAGCTGAAGTACAAGACAAAGTAAAAGTAAGAAAGTGTCTATCAAATATCGCGCACAGTATTAATCCAGGAGATTTTCAGCAAAATTTAGGTCAAAAAATAGTATCGGTGCTTTTCTAAGGTTTCCCCTTGAAAATACGGAACTCTTAGAGGATTACATTACTATCCGTCGTCGATCTTCGTCGATTACGATCGTCTGTCCGTCTGTCAAGACTCTTTTTCGCAGAAACGAGTAAAGGTATGAAGCTGAAATAAAAATTAAATCCTAAGGTTAATGTCCCTTGGAGGGCTTTTGGTCAATGCAAGTTACAAGATTCTGGCATTTAGATTCACGAAAACTTACTCATCAAAAGTTACCACTTCCCTGAGTACTTTCTGTTGATCTAAAATCATGAAAATTGGCTAACAAGGTTTTAAGGTCGATGAATACAAACTTAAATGATAAAGCGATATACACAGTAACAACTAAATCGAGGGTAAACTATACAATTGATACATACCTAGTCAGGTCATAAATTCTGTCACATGTTTAATATAAAATAATTGAAACAAGTTTATTCATTATGTAACCATTTATATACCAAAATGAACTTAACAAAACATAGATTCTTATGACACTAAAGTTTATTCAAAATGACCTCCGTGATTTTGAATACAGGCCTTCAATCTGCGCGGCCAGTCGTCTATCGCAGCACGAACGAGGTCCATGTCAATATCGGCGGCTGCCTTAATCAAGGATGTCTTGAGTGACTCCAAATTGGGATGAGGCTTTGAGCACGCCTTTTCCTCCAAGTGCTGTCATATCTTGTAATCTAACGGATTCAAATATGGACTGGAGGAGGGCCAGTCTTCGTGCCGGATGAAGTCGATTTCACGCGCCGCCAGCCAGTCTTGTGTGCTCTTCGCTTTATGAGCTGGCGCCGAATCTTGTTGGAATACCCAGTGCCTGTCATTTAACATGGTATGAGAAACAGGTTCCACAAGGTTCGTCAGGACTGTATTTTGATACACAACTGCATTCGTTTCTACACCTTTCTCACAAAAATGTACCTCTGTTAAGCCCCAATAAGAAACTCCCAACCATACCATGAGCGAGAATGGAAAATGACCTCGTTGGACACGCGGAATACGGTTGCTCGCTTCTTCACTACTGTGTGCGTACACCTTATAATTTAGTTTGTTGTAGCTCTCTTCTACGGTAAAAATTTTTTCATCCGAAAAATGAATTTCCCGATATTTCTTTCCCGCGTACCGCTTCAACAAAGCGCGGCATCTCTTCAGTCTCAGGTTCATTAGACGAGCATTCAAACGATGTCCTGTTTTTCTTCGATATGCCCAAAGCCCTAAGTCTTCATTTAACACCCTTTTCACCGTGGTTCTGCTTAACCCCATCTGAAGGGCCAACAGTTTCTGCTTACGTTTGGGATTTCTTTGAATTCGCGCCTTCACAGCTTTTATCACTGCTGGAGTCCTAACAGACCGAGGGCGACCATTTCTTGACCTGTCATCTACACTAGAGTCTTCATTGTATCGTTTGATGGTACGATAAACGAATCTTTTGGTTATATTAAAATTTTTCAGTATGTCAAAAATTTGAATTGGCGCGTAACCGCAACGATGTAACGCAATAACTGCAACACGGTCTTCTTTAAGCTTCTTTATTTAAAAATTAGTAAAATTTTAAAAATTATACAGTTTTATTTTCAGGATTAATTCAAAATTCGAATTCAATAAACTTTTTTGTGGCCAGCATTCTAAAAGAAAAGTTTTTACTGTGTGACAATACTTATGACTTGACTAGGTCTATACAACAATAACATCGTTTTTTTACAAATATTTGTTTAGTATTGAAGTTGTTATTTTATTTAAACTAAAATGATACACACAATATTAAAAAAAAACTATAATAAAGAAAATCTAACACTAAGAATTTAAATTATCATACAGTACTACTCCCCGTGGTATTATGCCAAGAACGCTGCTCCGTGGAATTGTGGCTGCGTTTCCTCGCTGAGTGGTTATACTTGGCTTTGAGCGAGAAAATAACCATTCCTCTTATCACCAGCAGCGACGACCAGTCGCGGATACAGTTCCTTTAGATACAGCAAATGGCACAAATATGCAGTCATCTCTCAAAGACTCTTATTTGCGCCACTTATTTAGTTCAGCTACCATGCCACCCCGGCTCGAAACGAGGCACCCTTGAGATGAGAGGTCGCCAAAGTGTCTACGCAAGTAGCATCCCATACTAGTTCTTTACATCTCTACCAAGGGACCAAAGATATACCATCGGGTCTCTTGCCATCCTCTCTAAAAATTCCACGAGGCTCTAAAACCGAGGGAACATTTATAGAGACAAAGCCTCTTCGGATGATTTCGTTCAAATAACCGTGACGGCAAATCCTACCTGCAGTTTTCATACATGGAAGATCAAGAACACAATAGTTGCCACGCTTGGCAGGCGTGTTGGCAACCGCAGTTTTTATTGTTTTGAGTTGTTGTCGGGAAGATGCTGCCGTCCATATCCTGTTTCAATTTCTCTCCATACGGCTCTCTTACGACACCCACGAGACAATATGGGAGAGTGGATAAGCTTACACCGCCACTACATGGTGTATACGCATTCATAATCACATAAAATCATTTGCAACGCACAATATGGTTTTCGATTCATATGTGTGTGTTTAGCTGTAATCCTTTACGGGCTGGTATAGAAAGAGAGCATAAATATGTGGACATGAGTACGTGTCTAAAAGTTGACACGCACTAGTCGACATCACTTGACATGTACGCAGCGCTCCGTCTAGTCTTCTTTGAATTCATATATTCTAGAAGATGTTACAGAATTTGACAGGAGTTACGGATGTAACTTTTGCAGCTATATTAATAGTATAGTAATGTTTTTTTTTTATAAAAGAGGGGGCATGAGGCTTACCTGATGGTAAGTGACTACCGCTACCCGTGAACAACCGCAACACCAGGGGAATTGCAGATGCGTTGCCGGCCTTTTAGAAAGGGGATAAGCTCTTTTCTTGAAGGTGTCTAAGTTGTATCGGTCCGGAAAAATCGCCGGTGGTAAACAATTCCACAGAGAAGTTGTACGACGAAGAAAACTCCTATTAAAATGCACAATCATGGACCGCCATGAATCCAGATAGTGAGGATGGTATCGTGAATTATGACGCGATGTGCGTCCATGTAATTTGGCGGCTGGAATTAATCCGAACAATTTTTCAGACCACTTTCGTGGTAGATGTGATAGAAAATGCAAAAGGATGCAACATCCCTACTCAGCGCCAGTGAATCGAGCCAATCAGAAAGAACTCTGTCGTCGACTATTCGAACCACTCTGTGCTGGATGCGGTCAAGTGCAAGGAGCTGGCACTAAGATGCCCAAGTCCAGAGATGAGAACAGTATTCCATGTGAGGCTTAACTTGCGCTTTGTAAAGTAGCGAGCGATGTGCCGGCATGGAATACTGTCCTGCTTTGCTGAGCACGCCAAGCTTTTTAGAGGCCAATTTGGCCTTCCCTTCCAAGTGAACATGAAACTGCACACTATTTGATATGTCGATGCCGATGATTCCGATGCTAGCTGAGGCAGCAAGGCGAGTGCCTTGGAACTGAAGAGCGTTGATGATAGCACGTAGTCTTGTGGAACAACAGCGTTAAAAGGCTTGTAATCAAAACATGCACCATCTAATACAACCTTGATGCTCCGTCCAGCAAGTAAACGGGTGGTCCAATTGCACAATTTTCAGGAAGCTCATAGGAAAGAAGTTTCGATAGAAGCGCTTTGTGCTAGACCCGATCGAAGGCACTCCCTATGTCCAAACTAACGGCCAATGCCTCCCCCTTAGGCTCTAATGCGTCCGCCCATCTATGAGTCAGGTAGACCAGAAGATCACCAGCTGATCGACCCCGACGAAAACCGTATTGGCGGTCACTAATCAGCTGGTGATCCTCAAGGTACCGCATGAGCTGACAGTTTATAATGGACTCGATTATTATGGAAAAACTAAAAGGTGATGGCGATAGGCCTGTAGTGGGACGGGGTCTGAGCGTTTGCCTTTCTTAGGGATTGTGTGGACCAAAGACGTCTTCTATGAATTTGGGACTACGCCTTGGGAGCAGGAGTACCAGAAAAGATGCGTTAAAACCGGTGCCAACTCCAGAGAACACGTTTTCAGCACAATAGGAGAGACTCCATCAGGCCCACTCGACTTGTTCACGTCCATGGAGAGAAGTACTTTGCGATCCGAGCGCTGTGTAAAGCACTTTGCTGTAATTCTATTCTCGCCTGGGAGGATTATGATTATCGTCAGTTGGACCGGCAGTGAACAAAAATATCGTGAAGAAATATGCATGCACAAAAAATTAAAAAATCGAAAACATGTAAAATTCGCCAATACGTGTTGAGACTGCTCCAAACTCTCCTAGTGATACGGGGCCTGCGCCCAGCAGTGAGACGTATTTACGCTGTAAAATTTTACTCCCTTTGCTTGCATAGTTTTATTTTTAAATCTTAGTATTGATTGAACTGTCTTTTATACAGGTTTATATTTGAATAAAACAAAAATCAGTGATCAGAAAGAGAAGTGAAGTGAAATTTGAGAGCGCTAGCCAATTAGTGGTCTTGAAAAATGCAACTGTGATATATTTACATGATTACTTCAAATAAAATTGCATATTAGGTATATATGCTTCAACTGACTTGTTAATGTGCTTCCCAATTATAAAAGTTATTTTTCTTTTGCCCACAATAGTTCACTATGAGATTACCGAAATATCGAAATCCCAATATTTATTTATATTGGGATTGGGATAGCAGTGGACTTAAGCTGTAATAGATGGATGCATGAAATGGATGAAATTCACTCATCTTATTATAAAATAGAGCATTTTCTGTTAAATCATAAAATTAGGAAAAAAAATGAAGATTTCACAACACAAGTAAACGAAAAAAATTGTTAATGTGTAGTTATATCACAAATAAATTTTCTTTCGATATTAATTTTAATTTGCTGCATCGACCGCGCAGTAGACCGATCTATGGGAGAACATTTGTACCGCTACAAAATTTGTCCTTTAATTCGACTTACCTTTTCATTAGACTAACGAGATCTTTTGTTAGTAAAATAAAAAAAATTCTTAAAACAGTTTAAACCCGAAACTATTAATAAAACGAGTTTTGTAATAAGACCTTGCTTATATATATTCTGAGAATAAGACTGATTTATCGCTGAAAGTACACTTTTTAAGAATACAATGGAATCAGGCAAGTATTTAAAAATAGCAACTAAAAACCAAGTGACATACTTTTCGTTACAAATATATGCAAGGGTCGATTATATTCTGAATAACATTTTGCATTCAATCAATAATAAGTTGTAATTTAAATAATAAGATAATTTCTGACAATAAATCACAACGTTATCGCAATTCTTTATCTTATTCATAAAATATATTAATTATCTATTCAACCGATTTGCTTTTCATAAGTTTAATTACTAAAAAAATGAGAAAATTATGCATGAACCATCAACATTATGAAAAATAGAATGATTTCTTATATATACGCGATTACTTCACATGAAATAAAACTAATTTTAACGCGTTTCATTTTAACTTTTTTAATTCTCGACGTTTCGGGCACTTTTCACTACCCATGGTTACGGGGGCGGGGAGGGGGGGGGGAGAGCTGACTGTTAAACACGTCCCGATGTTATAGTAAATGAAGCCTTCGAAGCCTAACGGACCTCCAACTTTTGATTATAATTTTTTAGTCCGATCTACGCAGAACGAGCTTACAGTATCTTCAAAACATATATGCAGAACTTGCTTGACGTGCTGGAGCTCAGCGGCCAGGTGTTTACTGTCACAGATTCCTTGTGCTCTCTGTAACAAATGTTTTCCCACTGTAGCTAACTGTGAAAGATAGTGGTAAGATTCATCGTTTAAGTATCGTATGTCTTATGGTGTTATTAGGATTTCAAATGATTAAAATATCTAAGAAAGCTAAAAAAATATTTCCTTCTGACTACATAGCGAATTGAATTTTAGAGTTTATGGAGTTAAGGTGGTCAAAGAATACAGAGTGCTGTCTGATGGTAAAATTGTGAAAGTTTCGTTTACGTACCGCTTGTACAATCTAGGATACATAGATGTAGTAAGAAGCGCTTTGTCCTCGAAGTCCTCCGTTAATATATCGGCGACAATGGGAAATACAGGTGAGCCCATCGCCACACCCTCTATTTGTTTATAGAACTCTTTCCTTCCACAGTAGAAAGCCAGTTCTGAGGCAATGTCTAAGTAGTACTGCATATTCCGCAGGTTTGTTGTTTTCTTCTAGTTTCTTAGTCACAAATGAGATGCAGTCTTCAATAGGTAGGTATGTAAATAGTGACTGGACATCCAAAGTGACCCCTAGTTTAATTATCAGCAAGATGTAGGTCTTTTATCTTACTCATAAAATAGTATTAATTCTTTGTATGTGTTCTTGTATGTTTTCTCAGTCGTGACAGTATTTGTGCTAAATTTTGAGCCAATTTATTTGTTGGTGAATCAACTTAGCCCATTATGGGACGTAGTAGAGCGTTCGGTTTGTGTATTTCTGGTAACCCATACAACTTCGGTAGTTTGGTATACGGTAGTATTATCGAATTTACGTCGCGATTTAATTTTTCGGAATCTTATTTTATTGGATTGCTAGTCGTTTTAAGCACATTGGTTGTAGCGTCTGTTTTGACATTTTTGTACTTACTTTTGTCCGATAAAAGTGAAAATGGAAAAGTGGAAAACACATGAAAGTGCTCGAAACGTCGGGAATTAAAAATGTTAAAATTAAACGTGGTAAAATCCGTAAAATTAGTTTGATTTTAATTACGTAAATTATTTTTACGCGTATTTGACACTGCTGGTTTGATGAATGCGTAACGCAAAAGAGCTTAAAGTATTTTATGCCCTATAAAAAGAGTTAAGAAATTGTCGAAATTCCAAGCAAACACTAGTGTTTTTTTAATTTATGGAATTTAGTTTAGATTTTTGATGACATAATATGGCACTGCGATCCAACAATCTGCCTGACAAGCATGCCGAATAGTCCAGCAATATGATACTACTGAAGAAAATAAATGGTGTAAAAGTTTGCGATTTGAAAATTTATTTCTTATTATATACACTGGCCCTCTCTTATATGCCAGTGTTTGACCTATATCACTCCTGATTTGAGTGACGAGAGATGATTTAAAGTGGTAAATTGAGTTTCTCGTAATTTCACAAGTGCCTATTCACACTTACCTTGAAAACATTCACATTGTAATCGAATGGAAAGCTTGATGGCAACAAACTTCAACTACTTTACTGTATGTACTATGGACAACAACAAAGGTGTGGAGAGTTTTCTAATGGGGGATTGAATATTCCTGAGTTATCTATGACATAGTTCTTAATTATAGGAGTTGTTTTTAAAAAGGTGTGAATTCTCTTTTAATTAAATAGATATTTAAAAACTCTTTGGTGGCTGGCCTCCTTTTCTTCTTAGAAGTCCTGTAGGTACGTACTACCGGTCTACTTCTGCCGCTTCATGTGCATCAGTGCGTCTTCATATTATTTAACAAATTTTTATAATACTTAATTCCGAAGAATCGCATGAATTTCGATTTATTTTAATTCATAACTAATTTGCTTTATATTCCTAGAATAAAAACATCTACGATGAAGATGTAGAAAGATATGTATTCCGTGATGAATATTAGAGTTTTAACGTTATAAGTTTTACGTATTTAATACCTTCAAATTCAATTTAATTCATTAAAAACTGTAGAGATAATCGCTCGCCTTACACGTGCAGGCTGAGTTAGATTCCCGCCAGCGGGCGCCAGTGTAATTCTTATTTGCTATTTAAGTCGGACCAGCAGTGAACGAAAAAATCGTAAGGAAATATGCATGCACAAAAATTAAAAAATCGAGAACATGTAAAGTTCGCCAATACGTGTTGAGACTGCTCCAAACACTCCTAGTGATACGGGGCCTGTGCCCAGCGGTGAGACGTATTTACTCTGTAAAATTTTACTTCCTTTGCTTGCATATCTTAATATTGATTGAACTATCTTTTACAGGTTAAATTTTAATAAAACAAAAATCAGTGATGAATGATCAGAAAGAGAAGTGAAGTGAAATTTGAGAGCGCTAAACAATTAGTGGTCTTGAAAAATCAACTGTGATATATTTACATGATTACGTCAAATAAAATTGCATATTAGGTATATATGCTTCAACTGACTTGTTATTGTGCTTCCAAATTATAAAAGTTATTTTTCTTTTGCCCACAATAGTTCACTATTAGATTACCGAAATATCGAAATCCCAATATTTATTTTAAAAAAAAAACGCTATTCGCTAATCTCTTTTTTTATTTAGATGATGATCAACTGACCGACTAGTTTCTATTTGCTTTTTTATAAATATAATTTATTAGTCATAATATATTCAGAAAATGCTAATCTTGTATCTATATATTCCGAATCTTTGCATGCTTTTTATTAGTCATCTGTGACACTTGCTTCAGGAGTCATCACTTTTAAAGATTTTTTAAACTTGTCAAAATGATTAAGGAAATCTATTTGACCCTATTTGTCACTAGCTGTTTGCTACATGAATTGCATACATCAAAAGGTTTGTTCATATATTGCTGAAATTTTTAATTGTTTAAAATTTATAATTAAACATTTTTAATTTTATTTAAAATTTAAAAAATAATGTTGACCTTTTCGCAAAGATCATTGAATACTATTTATAATATTACTTGAGTGTAGTCGTTTGTAAATAAATAACATTACAAAAGTCTATATGACGTTTTAACTTTAAATTATAATAATTGTCATTAGTCACGTCGATGGATGCAGATGACTCAGCGGTGTGTTTTGTGGCATTGCTTTGGGGAATGCCTTTTTTTATAGAATTAGATCTCCGGTTCTATACACTCACCATACGAAACACAGCAGAGTCAAGCTACCATTTTACGCTGGTATTCTGTGAGAGTGTGGTCCCTCCCCGGTAGAGCCGATCCATTCCTGCTTCAACTATATTGTTAATATATAGCATATATGTTATAATATAGCTGCAGCATGGCTCTACCACGTAAAAAATATAATTGTAAAGAGACGAAATGATGATAATGAAAATGAACTAAATTAATGTTTATATTCATTCATTCATTCATTCATTACAGCCTATCAAAGGTTCACTTCTTAACATAGGTGTTCCGCATATATTGCCTTGTAGGGAGAAATATTGGCCATAGTTGCCAGTTTCGGCAAGCGGGTTAGCAACCGATTGAATGTCTAGATGCTATTCATCAACGTTCAAATGGAATGTTACTTGATGAATGGGAGACGCATAATATATTTTGCGCAACACAATTTTGTGTTCTATTAAATATTATGATTACAATTATCAAGGCAGGACTGTCCCTCCAAATATATTACTCGTTGTTACTATTTGTTAGTTTATGGACTATTTTTCTCTATAAATAAGGACGTAAATATTTTCTTTTTTATTTAAAACACTACAATATAGTTTTTCTTTTTAAGTGCCTTTTATTAGATCGTGCAAGACTGGTGACCACGAATGTCTATTAGTCGCTAACACTCAAATTGCGATTCCCTACATCGCCGATGGCATGCCCGAACTTGGCATACCTGGAGTGGAACCTATGAATTTTGAAAATATAACAATGGACCAAGGATATTTCAAATTGATTTTACAAAATATGAAGGTAGTTGGTACCAGAAAATGCAAGGTAGTTGAGATGAAGTAAGTGTGTTTCCTTTATTTTACAAAAATGAATTAGAACAGACTTACACTAGTATGTTTGTGTAAACAACATTCTCTAAAAATAATTTAATTTTAGTTAATAAATAACTAGATCATTATCCAAACAGGCGTAACATTCAAGAATCTACCATGAAATTTACTCTAGATTGCCCATTTGAAGCAACTGGCAGATATATTTTTACTGGAAGCCTTTGTTTTCTCGCAATAAGTAATGAAGGGGACTTTTTAATTTCCACAGGTACTTTTACATTGTTCATTACGTTTTTCATTTCATGATATGCTTGCTATCAAATTATATGATATAAATGTTTTGAAAAAAGTTGACAGTGTTTTTTGTGTTTATATTAGGCGTATATTCGTAAATTGAGAACCGATTTTAAAAATTAATTTTTATTAAATAATGTAAATTTTTGAATTTAAGGGGTGGTTCCATACAAAATTTAGGAAAATATTCAATATTCCACCGCTAAGGGAGGAAAAATTTGGGATAATTTTTTTAACGTAACTATAAAGACGACATTCTAGTTGCTATCTTATGCTTGTGATAACCTCTTCTACACTCAGTAGGGTAAAAAATTTAACTCTTAATAAAGAGTAAAAGCCAACTTCATAGTACTGAAAACACTTCAATAATTTCCACATAATAGCTTCTTAAAAGATTGATTTCTAGAGAGAAGAATATATAATTAAAAATCAAATGTAACAAGTAATATGTTTATATGACTCGTTTCAGATTTCATAACATGACTACAAACTAAAAAACTACTTTTACAGATTCTGTAAGAACCACGATTACTTACGATGTTGAAGAAATACGTGGAGACAATGGTAAGACGTACTTGAATCTGATTAGCTATGAATATTTCTTCGAGCCGGTGGAGAATCTGCACATGGATTTTGCTAATTTCTTCTCAGGGGATATTGGAAAAGGTGCCTGTATTAAATATTCTATTCTTAAAAATTTTGAATTTTACAGCCCAACTAGATATACTCTCTGATAATTCCGGATAGTATTCGAAATAATGATGGTCAAACTGCGGTTTCCGAAAAGGCTTTATTGCCATGGACCACATACATACCCTGCGGCGGATTGTACAAAAGACAGAGGAGTATAATCTGCCACTTTGCCTTGCGTATGTGGACTATGAGAAAGCCTTTGATTCCATCGAAATTAGGGCGGTGCTGCAGTCCCTTCAGCGGTGCCAAGTTGACTGTCGGTATATCGAAGTGCTGAAGTGTTTGTACAGTAGGGCTACGATGGCTATCCGAGTACAGAATCAGAGTACGAAACCTATCCAATTGCAGAGAGGTGTAAGAAGGGGTGACGTTATATCCCCGAAACTCTTCACCACTGCATTGGAAGACGTTTTAAAGCTACTGGACTGAAAAGGATGCATTATTCACGTCAATGGCGAGTTCAGCACTCACCTTCGATTTGCCGACAATATAGTCCTTATAGCAGAATTGCTGGAGGACCTTAGCACTATGCTCAATGACCTCAATAGTGTCTCCCAACGGATAGGTCTCAAGATAAACATGAAAAAAACAAAAATCATATTTAACGTCTATGTCACACCTATGCCGGTAGTTGTTGGGAGCACTAAAATCGAAGTTGTTGACGAATATGTTTACCTGCGGCAAATAGTCCGACTAGGTAAGTTTAACTTCGACCGAGAGTTCAAGCGACGGATGTAAATCGGCTGGGCAGCGTTCTGGAAACGAAATTGTACAACCAGTGCGTGTTGCCAGTGATGACTTACGGATCTGAGACGTAGCCTTTAACTGCTGGCCGTGTGAGGAAGTTCAAGGTCGCTCAGCGAGCTATGAAGAGGGCTATAATCTGGGTTCCTCTGCGTGATAAACTTAGTAATGAGGATACCCGAAATAGAACCAGAGTAACCGACATAGCCCAACGGATTAGCAAGCTGAAGTGGCAGTGGGCCGGCCACATAGCTCGAAGAACTGACAACCGATGGGGAAGAAAGCTTCTCGACCGCCTACTAGACGGCGTGGTGACCTGGTAAGACATGCAAGAAGTCGATGGATGCAGGTAGCTCAAGACCGTGCTTTGTGGCATTCCTTGGATAAAGCCTATCTTCAACAGTGGACTTATGAGAGGCTGTAATGGTGATGATGATGATGATTTTGCCTAAAATTCAGATTATATTAATGCCAAAATTTTACTTTTAAAAATTCAAAAAGTGTCTATCAATAATATATCTTAATCTATCCAAGGCATAAGTATAAATATTTTGTAACCGACGAAATAATCTTTCGCATTATTAATCATATTTCATAAATCAACCATACTTATTGTAGTAAGTACTTCATACTGTATTATTGTGATTTAATATTAATACATCTTTGTTTTTATAAGATGAATCTCTAGTGTAGATAAACCCCTAGAGGTTTATATGCTAGTATTGTACTGGATAATGTAACATAATTATGCTTAATAAATTTTAAAAAAAAAACTTATCCTGCTATCTCTCGAATAACACATTTTTTCATTTTCTTTTTTAATATAAGCTTAATAAACATAAACTAATAATAATTAAAATCGCATTAGAGTCTAATTGCACCTCTAATCAATCCAAATATTATTAGTGTTTTACTTATTTTATTATTTTACAGCGCAACCTTACTTGAGAATGGTAAACAACGACTGGTGGTCTTCTATTACAAATATTGGCAAGCCTATTGCTAGCGCCATAGCCAAGAAATTCTTCGATGTTTTGAAACTGTATTTCCTTCGCGTACCTCTTTGATTAATATTTGATTGATGAATTTGAATGATTGTTCATTTAATTTAATATACAGTACATACCTCAACTTAAATAACATTATTGCAATTTAAAACTAAATGTTGTTTTATTCATTATCTGTTCCGTTTTTGCATTCAAGTTAAAGCGTTACGGAATGTTGATAGTGATACGAAAGGAACCGTGTAGTGGTGGTGCAGGAATATCCACTACCCTATATCATCCCGTGGGTGTCGTAAGAGGCGTCAGAGGGAAACTGTAACAGGAGATGGGCAATAGCATCTTCCTGTGAACAGCTCAAAATTATAAAAAACTGCGTTGCCAACCCACATCCCAATCGTGGCAATGATGGTAAAATCTCCCCTATGAGGCAATATATTTGGGTGGCCTATGTTCGGTAGTAGCAGTGTTTATAGGCTGTAATGGATGATGGATAAAAGATTTTTAAATCAATTGAAACTGATGGCCGCATGTTTAAAATTCAACGTAACAAATACTCGAGCAAAGACACCAATAATAATTACTTTCCGTGAGTATATCTGTCACTGTAGCCAAGTATACACAATACACATACATTTAACGTAATAGCACAAACGTTATATTAATAACGGATATATGAGAGTGTACGATTGTCTTTGTGTATATATAATATTGAACCTTTAATAAAATTAGACACTAACGTAAAAAATAAAATAAAGAAAGCACGTGTTGTCATTTAAGATTTTTCAAATCATGGCTAACCGAACTATTTCAACATGTATGACAGATTCAAACATATTGAAATTATTCCAGAATAAAAAGATCTTTTTGAGCCGCTGCAAACAACAAATACAGTACAGTACACAACGGCGGTTGATGCCGAACTAAGGGAATGAGGAACAGGCAGTCTCTATTTACTGAAATAAATTATAACACAAGGCTGCTAAAACACCAAAAATTTCGCCATTTTGGAGCAAAAAAAATTAATGAAAGCTAAACAAAACAAAATACACTGCCATTTACATTCAGTGGCTTCCCACATGATAGATGAAGAGATTAAAAAATAGATTGAGTTAAACAATTGATATTTTCAAAAGTTATCGTGTTTACAAGCCTTGAGGACTTAATAAATCACCATAAGCCACTAAAACCCCTTTATATGTTAAATTAGCAATTAATCGATTTAAAAAAAATATTAATAAGTTCACCAATCATTTATCTTTCTGACAATGTGCTTTTTATATCATTTATATGTATAATATGATTGCTAGATACGATTTCATGCGACAAAACGTTGAATCTTGACTTTTAGGCGCTAGTAGAACATACCTATGCGCTTTGCGCTCGGCATGCAATATTATATTGAACGACTACAGCCACAGAATACTATATTTTGTATGTATTATAGTATTCTATAAATACAGCACCCTCGTTGTTCAAGCCGGCCTTGCACTTGATCAATTTATTATGAAAATAATAAATTGATCAAGTGCAATACATGGTAGAGCCATGCTGCATCTATATTATGGTTGTAGCACGAATGGGTCGGCTCGACCGGGGAAGGACCACGCTCTCACAGAATACCAGCGTAAAATAGCAGCTTAACGCTGCTGTGTTTCGTATGGTGAGTGTAGAGAACCGGAGACCCTTTTTACTGGAAACGAGGCATTCCATCTTAGTCCTCACGGGTGACAACGCATCTGCATTTTGACTCTTAATCGAAGATAGATGTAGATGTCTATGGGCACAGCGACCACTTACCATCAGGTGGACTGTGTGCTCGTTTGTCACCCTTATCTTATAAAAAAAAATATAGATATAATAATATCTATACTGTTTGAGTTGGAACAGTAGTGTAGTTTATAGTATATAATAAATATTTTTTTATAGAAGAGGGGGCAAACGAGCCTGCAGCTCACCTGATGGTAAGTGACTACCGCCGCCCATGAATAACCGCAACACCAGTAATAAAACTTCAAAAGAAATAACTTATCAGCAAAGATTTTAAGTGTAGTCGCAGGCGCAGTTAGTATAGAATAAAGGGCATTACGCTGCGTTTCCAAGGTTTGATTCCCAGCAAACACACATATACGAAAATACAAATTCTTAAATTCGGAAATATTTATAATTATTGATGTTAAGAATAGCTCCAACTTATGGGGGATTTCCGGTAAAGTTATTGAGTCCATAATAAATACAACTGAACTTCATCTAGCCATTATTTTTAATAGACGTGTCGAATCTGGTGTTCCTTGATTTAATAAAATATAATGACAACTAACACCCGTGTTGAGTTAATTCAAATAGATTTGAATATATAGGTATACAAGAACACCTTCATCAAATTTTGATCCATTTATTCTATTATATTACAAATGTTATATATCTTTATTATTGCAATATAATCGACTTGTATTTATATGATTTAATATATTTTGAATATTTTAAACAGAATTTTAATAAATTTAGAGATTTTTAGAGATAATTTATGCGTTAACTATACTATAATATTCAATATTCCAAATGAACATATTTGAAATTATACTTAACTGGCTGTGCCCCGCGGTTTCACCCGCGTATATCACGCGTCTGCGCCTTGTGACATGCGAACTTCGAGGGAGACATCACGACGGACGATTGCTGAATTAACAAAGATTTAAAAAGTGAAATACGTTACTAAAATTACATGGTTAACGTAATTGGTGGTTATGCGTGATACAGGTACTGACACGAATAATTTGGCCTAGTTTTTACTGGCGTTACTATTTCACATTTTAACATGAAAAAGTAGTTATTGTGACATAACTGTAATAGTTAAACATCGCACATGGTATCGCAGACTTTTTTGTAGATATTGATATCCTCTATAAAACTGAAGTACATTACTTTGCTCTATTGTCAATAGTTTCCGCAGTGTACGCGATATAAGGATTCTTTTTGGTATTTTTTTCACACCTTGGGTTACATTAACGAATTTTTTATACGTATCCCTAACTGTTTGAAAATATTATATAGCCTATATTCATCAGGGATAATGTAGGATTCTAATGGTGAAAGAATTTTTCAAATCGGTTCAGTAGTTTCGGAGCCTATTCAATTCAAACAAACAAACAAAGAAATCTTTCCTCTTTATATTAGTAACAAAAATAAAATATAGAAATATATATAAAGAGTGTAGATAGTGTAGATGAAGACTATAGAGCGGGCATTATGAACATTTACATACAAAAATGTTAAGCTCGCACTTGTGTGACGCTCTCGAGCTAAACATAGCAAAACTACGCAGAATATTTATTAGGTAAACATTTCAGCTATTCCTCAGTAGGTGACACTAATAAATTCCTTCTTTCTTCATTTTAAAAGTAAGGTAAAAACCCGTTTTAAGAATATTACCGTTTCGACATCAAAGTATCGATAATGTTGTTGAAGGTTACTTAGTTTGTAATATTTTACGATATAATAATAGGAAATATACATGCTTTTTATTGTACAAATCTATTTATTATCACACCAAAAAATCATATAAACTTTTTAAGTCATGAATAACGTCATGAATGAAATGAAACATTATGAAATAAAATATTTAATTTCCAGTAACTAAGAATTAATTCAAACAAAAGTCACATTGGTAGCATCTTGGATGACGTCACTAGGTCCATTAGACGCTTTAATAATAGCATGTGATTGGTCGGTCGGCGTCGAAGGCACATCGCGAAACGTCAAATCTAATAAAAGAGCGCTACCATGTTTTTCATATTCGTTACTTTTACAAAAATACACTTTATATCTAACATATTTTAGGAAAGCTCTAAATTAAAAAGGCGTAATACGATTAATTATTTTACAAATTCTCAAGTTTGCGCGTTTACCGCTAAAAAGAACACCTTTGTCGTATCTCCTCAATTTCAGAGCACTTCCTTTGTTGCCTCAGCCAAAAGCGGAATCTTCGGCGTCGACATAGCGAATGACTTGCAGTAGCATGGTCACTTGGAAGAGAAAGCTAAATTGGCTTCTTAAAAGATTGGCGTACTCAGTAGAGCGGGACATTATTTCATGTTTGCACACCGTTTGCAGCTTTACAAGAGCAGGTTCGGCCTCACATGGAATATTGTTCTCATCTCTGGGCCGGGGCTCCCCAGGGCGAGCTACTATAACTTGAACGCATAGAGAACTGAGCGACTCGATGTCAACGACCGAGTTATTTTTGATTGGCTCGATTCACTGGCGCTGCGTAGAGATGTTGCATCCCTTTGAATTTTCTATCGTATTTACCACGGCGAGTGCTCTGAGGAATTGTTCTGATTAATTCCAGCCACCAAACTTCACCAATACACATAGCGACGAAACTTACGTTACCATCCACATCATTTGGATGCTTGGCGGTCCACTACCGTGTGATTTAATAGGAGTTTTCTTAGGAATCGTTTACCATTGGCGATTTTTATGGACCGATAAGACTTAGCGACCTTCAAGAAATGAGCTTACTCATTTTCAAAAGAACGGCAACGCATTTGCAATGCTCCTAGTGTTGTAGAATTATATTAAAATTTTATAAAGAAGGCTATCTTGTTGACCAGTTGTACTGGTTGTACTGGCTGACATGGACGTTTCACGTTAAAACCAACGGCCGTCTGCCTCGACATAGGCCCACCCGATTTCTTTATTGGTATGGATACAGTATTGTTTACTGTTTCACATCTTTAAATATTGTAGATGATTAAATCTGCATCCTGTATAATATTTTTATCGGTAACATTATGATGGATATGAACATTATGATGGATAAACGTTGTGAATCACTAACTCATTTGGTGTGTTACATGATAACAGAGGGCGCTTATTACAATGATGATAAATGTTCTAGAACAATCAGAAATAATAAAATTTAAAAAGTTTAGGGTAAATATACATTATACTTGCGACAATAAACCGAAATCTTATTCAGTTTTTGCTACATATCGGGATTTACAATACCTTAATGCACTATCGGGCATAGTTTCTTTAAAAATATTTTTTTTAATTTATTGTTACAAGCATGGGTTCGAGACAATTAAAAACTTCTGATTGAATTACCAAAATTGACACTTTAATTTCAGAACTCTAATGACAATTTAAAACTACACTAATAATAAAACACAATTGTATTACTGATCACTTTAGTTCGCAGTTATTTCGCTTCGAATTATTCGCTTGTATCGCCAATTCAATACTGATTCGGTCGAGGTCTATACCGGCCTTATATAGGGCCTCAGATAGTTTCCAGAACCTTCTACTGTAGAAACATCTAAAATGTTCGAATACCCGATCTCGTCCCGAATCGGTACCAAAATTTTTAGAAGGATCTTGACTCTCCTAGTTCTGCTACTCGATACTAGAGGGCGCTAGTGATAACGAGTGTTGCCATGTACAAGACATTAATAGTGGCGCGCAACATTAGGAAAGGAATGCGTTTTGCACTAAGACTAAATGACACAAATCCGAAATATATCCTATAGGATATAAGTAAGAAGTGACAATTTCGTTGCGGATGTCCGGTATATTACTACTACTACTTAAATGTCTTTGAGTTAAATAAACAAGTTTCTGTGCATAAGGTGATTCAGAGAATGTTTAGTGTATTATGTAACCTTTCCAAGTGTTTTGCCTGTTTACCATGAGATATTAATCAGGAACATTAATTGCTAAAATTATTGCGCTTCAACTCATTATTCTAAATCAATGGTAAAAGCTTTTCCGGGTCACTTGAATCGTCCCGTTCCATTCGTGTTCCTAATATATATCAAAGACTTACTTTACTTCATATGCGATAGTGATTATCATTATCACCATCATTACAGCCCACTATTAGTAAGTAAGTCCGCTTGCGCCTATAGGCTTCCACCATAGATAGCATAGGGGGGATTTTACTATAGTTGCCAGGCTTAGCAGGCTAGTTGGCAACTGCAGGTTTTTTATTAATTTGATTTTTTATCAGGAAGATGTTGATGGACATCTTCTGTTTAATTCTAATAATCCTTCTGTCACCTCTTCGATTCTTGCAGGATAATATAGTGGATTATCTTACATCGCCACTATACCATAACAAAGTATTATTTGCTGATGATACTTCGTTGATTTAAATATGACGAAGTAAATAATGGTTTATCAATATTTGTGCATTAGTTTGACGTCAAAGATTGATATTTTTAATAGAAATATTTTGACAATTCTAATTCTAAAACCTTTTTATAAAATCTTTTCCGTCATTACCGAAAGGTTCGTTAACCCTTTTTCAAAAATTAAATAAAACTAATTTTTCGGATTCTAACGCATTTAATTTAACTTTTTAATTCGCGACAGCACCAATGGTCACGGAGGGAGGGGGGGGCTGAAGTGTTTGAAGTCCCGATGTTATAGTTAGCCCGGCTACCTTCACTTTTTGAATATTAATTTTGGTCCGATCTACGCGAATAAGCTATCAGTATCTTAAAGTATTGCAGTGGTATGCTTGGAATAAAATTAAACCTAAACCAGTTACATTTTATTAATTATAAGATTACGAGCAGATGGCAGCCATTCCTCTTCTCTATTGAAGGTAGGATGTTTTTTTTTTTAATATCAATAGTCTCTCGAATCATTTTTGGTAGGAATCCGTGTTCTTTTGCGAGTATTTGTGGTCTATCAAATCTAATGTAATGCGGGAACGATCTTGAACATGTTCACAGACTGCAAACTTCCCGGAACGTCGGTGATTTAAGTTGGCTATATGTTTTTTTTTAGGCGTGATTTTATAAATCTTTTTGTTTCTTCCATGTAAGTGAGACTACATTCAAAATCCAGCTTGTACACTCCTGCATCTTGTAGAGGGATATGACACTTGATTGATGGTAAAAATTCACTAATCTTCTAAGTTGAATTGTTTTGTAACTACACTTAGCACATATTTAACTGAATTGTGTGAGTCAGTAGCAATATGGGCGGCACTGTTGTAAGACACGTGTTTATAATAAACTGCTATTTCTTACAAGGACTTTATCTCATTTCTATCACACTACACTGACATTAGTTAAAGTGGTGACCCCGACGTGATACAGTGCCGTGCTCATTTGTCTTTCTGTGTAGTGCATACCGTCGAAAATGACGTCTAAGGAAAAAAAATCGGAAGCGGAAGTATCTTAATTAACGGTTTCATCGAGAATCCCGAAAATTTGGGAGGATCAGCCGCGCATCTGGTTCATACAGGCCGAATCGGTACTATACAACCATAAGCTCTGAATACCATCTAGTTATTGCCGAGCTGGGTAAGCATGTCGTACAACAAGTCACGAACATCCTGGTGGATCCTCCAGCTGAAGAAAAGTACGAACTGCTGAAATCAACGTTACTCCACGATTTCGAGGAGTCTGAAACGCGTCAAATTGACAAACTCATTGGCGAGATGGACTTTGGAGACCAGCGCCCATCCCAACTGCTGCGTAGAATCAAGGACCTTGCCAGAGATCGGTTCAAGGACGATATTTTGAGCGATTTATGGCAGAACCACCTATCGGCTGCACTTAGAGCTATACTAGTGGTCACCGGTACCAAAGACCTCAAGACGCTAGCTTCTGTAGCAGACCAGGTTATGAAGACGATGCGACCTATCGGCATTGCAGAGGTAGAATCGACTGCGTCAGGCGACGCTTCCATAATTGCTGAAATCGCTAAGATTAATAAGAGACTGGATAAAATGGCTATGGGCAGATCAGGGTTCCAATCTCGTGGACGTGAGAGGACCGAGCCCATTCACAGTCTCAAGGTCACCGGAGCCATACTACTGGGCGCGATGCTTCTCGTGAAAATTGGTTGTGTTTCTACCACTATCGCTTCAAGGCAAGGGCGCAGAAATGTGTCCAGCCATGCGTTTGGAAACCGGAGGAAACGGGAAACTAAATGCTGTGCAGCGGGAGGAGGTGAACAGCTGCATAGGCATCTCTAATCATCGCCTCAGCATATGAGATTTTGCCGCGGAACATAGTGCGTGTTAAATCGTGTAGTAATGAGTGTCCTGATTATTGATTATTATTATATTTTATATGCAGCAAATGACAACAAATTATGCATTCAGTTAAATTAACACACACACACGCGCACGCACGCATGCACGTACGCACGTATGCACACACGCTCGCACGCATGCACGGATGAAAGCATGCACCCACGCGTGCACTCACGCTCGCTCGCACGCACGCACACAGGCACGAACGTACGCACGCTTGCACTCACGTACGCACGCACGCACGCACGCAACACACGCACACGCACACGTACACGCACACGCTCACGCACACACACACACGCATACGCACACGCAAACGCACACGCACACGCACACGTACACGTACACGCAGACGCACACGTACACGCACATTCACATGCACACGCACACGCACACTCACGCGCACACGCACGCACACACGCACATGCACTCAAATTCGCACTGTAATCAACTTCTTAATCAGTTCATTAATCCAAATTTATTCTTAGCTGCAATCTGTAAATATATTCTTAAAATGTCAAGTGTGGTTATATTATGCTATCTTAATTAATATGTATATTAAATATGAATTAAGATAGATAAATAGATAATAAAACCACACTTGACATTTAATAAAAAATATATTTGCGTAATTTGCATTTCCGATAAGAAAGTAAATAAAAAATAGATCAATGAAAAATAACAGTAAGTCCACCATAAACACAAATGTCAAAATGGGTTCTTTAATCTAGATCTGAGCCGTGGCACTCGAATTATTGATGTAAATGTAAGTGCTATGGAGGTTGATACTCGTTTAGATCTCAATTCTTTTATTGAACTTTGAATTTTACCTATTAAACTATAACGCAGGTACTAGTACATCTCAATGAATGTACAAAGCTGAACATTCACAAGTCCACTGTTAAGCATAGGTCTTGAATTCCAATTAATGCCACAAAGAACGGTCCTGAGCCACTTGTAAGCATCGACCCCCTGCATCCATTACCAGGTCGTCACTCTATCCAGTACGCTACATAAACCGTTTACTGACGGTTTACTGTCATCCACACGAGGACGTAGTGATAGTCAAGGTTTAGTAGAAGGTGCTGTGCTGATCTTCAATGGATGTATGCTGTCAGCGTGGGACGCCGCAGGATGTTTATTTGCTGCCAGCCAGTTTATGATGCATGGTGGGTGTGAAATTGTCTTAAATATTGCATTGGAAAAACATTTTATAGTAACAAGTTGTTAACTTGTTGATTGGTTGAATGAAATTCTTGAAAGCCAAGCTTATTTCCATTGATTGACCTGTGTCTATTGGGTGACTAATGAATCTGTAAAATTGCTGAGTTTACCTTGCTTCATTTTATAGTGTTTTGTCTATATCAACGGCCATGCCGTGGACTTAGCTCAAGGTGTAATTGCGGTGCGCGTATGGTGTTTGTAGAAGTCTGGTTTGGTGAACGTTGAGACGTAGCAAGGATGACTGAACATGGAGATTAATACTCGCGAAAGTAAAATAAAGTATAGTATACATTTCTTGTGTAACGAACTATTGAGAATGTTATGGCTCTTGGACATTTTATTTTGTGATGATTGGTAAGGTTTCCTTTTAATTGATTTGTGTGAAGCTGGTCGAAGGGACAATGTCGTCCGGGCAAATCACTTGCGGCTGGTCGAAAGAACCAGTTAGGTTGGTCGAACAGAGTATAGATACCAGTATCGTTCCGGCTAGACCCGAGCGGTATTGGTTGTAGGGACATACTAGTTTTCAGTTGTATGAGATGGCTTGGGATAAAAGTGCCGTCCGGTCCATGCGTGGCCGAAGTGACGCACGCTTTCGATTATTGTATGATTGAGAATGTTAGTATATCTACAAGAGAGTATGTTTTATTAAAACGTTAGGAGTTATGTGTCGTCATAAGAGATGACGGGTAGAGAGCCAGTTGTCCGGTCCACGTTGTCATATGAGATGATGACTAGTGGAGGGCTAGGTTGTCCAGTCCAAGTCATCATGGGAGATGATGGCTGATCGAAAGGATGCCTTAGCTAGTGTTAGTCGCCTTGCGTATGTGTGTGTAAATGTCCAAAGGTAGGGATAGTGTACCTATTCATATCAGGATAGACGAGCGGACGATTTGGCGATTAATAGTGTTTGATACAGGAATTCACGAAGATTTAAGAGTGACTTTCAATAAGTATTATTTATAATCTATATTGAATAAAAAAGTTTCTGTTTCTGTTTCTGTTTCTGTTTCTGCACGCCCGAGTATGCTCGAATGTCAAGTTTCGCCGAGTAGTTTGGTCTATAAAATACCAGTTGGATCTCGAGTGAGCGAGAGGTTGTGTCACTCTAGCGGAGCATCATATCAATGGTGACGATTTGGAATTGAGGATATATCGAACCCCCCTCCCCACTCGTTTGTGCAGTACAAAGTTCAGTGTAGGTGCAGAGCGCGAAAGATTCCGCTTGAAACATTCTACGAGTTAAGTCATTCTACGCGTGCTACGCGCGTTTATACTCGTATAATATACACCTCAATAATCGCACCAGTAATAGATGTATCATCACCCAAGGGTTATTTTGCTAATATGTGTAAAGTATCATAAAGTTTTGCGCCTTCACCGAAGTGTGAGTTATAACTGATAATAACCATCTATGAACTCTTGGTCGATTTCTCAAACACAACTACAACTTCCAAATAACCAGAAGCTGTAGCGACAGCTTAAGAAATAATACTCTGCCTCAAGTATACACTCAAAGAAATAGGCACTCATGCAACGAGTTCAAACCTACACAATTTGTGCCTTTGTAGAAATGAGTCTTGATCGCGTAGTGGCGTAGTAACTGAGTACTTTGACCACTAAGCTACGAAATATTCGTAAGCTTAATTAACCAAAGGATTTTATTTTATTACTTTTATTTATATTTTTTACATTTATTTTCTTAACATCAATCATATCAAACAAGATCGTCGCATGTCTTCGCAGCTGTACTTTTCTTGCTTTGTTTGCAAGTGAGTTAGATATTTTTTTTATAAAATCGCCTCCTGAATTATAGTATTGTGACGGAATTTAATCTTCGCTGAACGTGCTGCCAGTTGAAATACAAAAGTCTGCGCATAAAGTAAAGTCACGCAAATTGGAATCGACTTTTATTATAGTAAATCAAGTTCGAAGCTGAAAACAGAAATACCTATGAATAACTCATTATCATGCTTTTATTTTAATAATATACAATAGGATAACTATTTATATATAGAACAAAAAAAACAGAAAGCTACTTCTGTTTTTCGGCTATTTTATTTATGTTCTCAATAGAGTGTGCATTTTAAGGATAACAATTAAACTCATCATACATTCACTAATAACTGACTGTGTGTAACTGAATTCATTTTGGCGTATACATAATTTATATACCGCGAAAGACACGCACACTATACGCATTATTTTTGTACGGGGGCTCTGTACGCTTTGTTAACCTGCTTTTGTATATACTATATAGTTAACAAACTTAACGATTAAAATAGTATTTAAAAAAAACCCACTGCATTAAAAGTTTACAGACAAGAGGAAAATTTTACACCTATACCTCCATAACTAAGACGAACCTAACGACATTCCATATATTAAAATCCATCAAGTCGTTTAGCCACAGAGCGTGTCAAAGAAATAGACATTACGAGTACGTACATACATTTTTTTTATATTATTATTTATAGGAGAGTGGGCAAACGAGCATGCGGCTCAACTGATGGTAAGTGACTACCGCTGCCCATGAACAACCGCAACACCAGGGGTATTGCAGATGCGTTGCCGGCCTTTAAATACACAGATACACTTTACATAGATACACACATACACTCTAAATCCATCAAGTCGTTTAGGCTACAAAGCGTGTCATAGAAATAGACATACATACATACATACACTAGAAAAACATTACACTCCTGGGGCAGTCCAGTAAAAAAGTAGGTAAGCAGCAGGGCTCCGACTAATATCATCATCATCATCATCATTACAGCCCTTCACAATTCCAATGCTGAACATAAGACTCCCACAAAGAATGCCACAAAGCACGGTCCTGAGCCACCTGCATCCATCGACTTCCTGCATATCTTACCAGGTCGTCACTCCATCTAGGGGGGACGCCCTACACTTCGTCCGCCGGTACGAGGCCGCCACTCAAAAACCTTTTTTCCCCATCGGTTGTCGGTTCTTCGAGCTATATGGCCGGCCTATTGCCACTTCACCTTACTAATCCGTTGGGCTATGTCGGTCACTCTGGTTCTACTGCGGATATCCTCATTTCTAAGTTTATCACGCAGAGAAACTTCGAGCATAGCCCTCTCCATAGCTCGCTGAGCAACCTTGAGCTGCCTCATCCGGCCAGCAGCGAAGAACCACGTCTCAATTCCATAGGTCATCACTCGCAGGCAACACGCACTGGTTGTACAGTCTCTCTCCGACTAATGTGTTCTGTTTTAATAGGCAGTTTTTTCTACGTGGTAGAGCCATGCTGCAGCTATATTATGGTTGTAGCACGAATGGGTCGGCTCGACCGGGGAACGACCACGCTCTCACAGAAAACCAGCGTAAAATAGCAGCTTAACTCTGCTGTGTTTCGTATGGTGAGTGTAGAGAACCGGAGACCCTTTTTACTGGCAAAGAGGCATTCCATCTTAGTCCTCACGGGTGACAACGCATCTGCATCTTGAGTCTTTATTGAGGATAGATGTAGATATCTGTGGGTCACAGTAACCACTTACCATCAGGTGGACTGTGTGCTGGTTTGTCACCCGATCCCATAAAAAAAGGCAAGCTCTGTTTTCCAATACAATTACGGAATCTCTTACCTTTCACTGTACTGGCTGTTTGGACTATCTTTTATTCGGCTATTTATTATCTTCATATCTGTGCCTCTTAGTAGTGGGTTTCGTGTCCACAGCCCAAAGTTATTAATTTCAATAAGGCACGTTAGATCGTTTGTCATTCTAATATTAATAAAGGCAAAGGATCTGTGATAAGATAACAATGGTGCAATAATTAAATATATTTAAAATGATTTGAACTTTCTAGTAAATTTCTGACTTATTATGCAAAAATTCACTCATGCAATTTGCAAAAACTTTTCAAAATGATATTATCAGAGGTAAATGGTATAAGGTATCTTTTTATTGTTTTCCAATTTTCCTAAAGCTCAGATACAAGTATACATCTAATTAAGGATTAGGTTTAAATTCCTTTAAAACGTTATTGCGGTAGTTTTTATATCTTTAGATATTTAGATATCATTGATAATTTAAATGAAATAACATAATGACTAGTTTTGCGTTTGGTGTAATATTTTTAATAACATCTAACACCGATAGTACCAAAATAGAAACGCAGGTCAAACAAGAGTAGAGCCTGTCAGATAATTTCCTTTTCTCGCCCTAGAAAGTCTTTTAAGCGAGCAAAAAAACCTACAAACCGTAGAACAGGCAAGTGCGAGAATGAAACTGCGAAAAACTACTCATATTCACATTTCTTGGGTATTCTAGGGATTTCTTAGCGATGCGATGGTCCGGATGGATCATTAGCCTTATGCTGTTTGAACTCAAAGAAGTTCATAAATGTTTGTATGTTTTGGCCCGTTTTTAACAAAAATATACATTAGCTCTTATAGCATCAGGCCACAGATATATACTGTGTGTACTAATAATTAAATTAAGTTACTTAATACTACTAAATACTTATTTCGGCAGCATGTTAATATATCAAAACTTTTAAATTAAACTAAGTTTTACCGATTTTATCGTGTATATTAACACATTTGAAATTCCCGACGTTTCGAGTACTTTACAGCACATATATGTAGTCACGGGGAAGATTCAGGTGTTTGACGTCCCAATGATGAAATCATAGATAACCAAGGCTAACTTCAGTTTAAAATTATTAATTTATAGTCCGATCTACGCAGAATGAGCTTATAGTATCTTGACGTTTGCATTTGTATGCTTGAGTTGGGATCCCATGCAGATGGGGCAATCAAACATCTTCTGTTTAAAATTAGGAAGTTTTTTTGATTTAAATAGCCTCGCGAACCCTTGGCAGGAATCGCTGTTAAGGATTTTATTAGAATGTTTTTTATAGCAGAGGGGGCAAACAAGCATGTGGCTCTCATGATGATAAGTGATTACCTCGGCCCATGAACAACCGCAACACCAGAGGAATTGCAGGTGCGTTGATGGCCTTCTAGAAAGGTGTAATCTCTTTTATTGAAGGTCCTTAAGTCAAACCAGTCCGAAAAAATAGCCGGTGGTAAACGATTCCTCAGAAAAGTTGTACGAAGAAGGAAGAAAACTCTTAGTAAAACGCAAAGAGGTGGACAGCCAAGCATCCAAATAGTGAGGATGACATCGTGAATTCGATGTGCGTTCGTGTAATATCTAAATATAAAAATATCTAATATAATAAAAATAATCTGAACAATTACTCAGACCACTTTCGTGTTAGATGTGATAGAAAATGCAAAGAGATTCAACATCCCTACGCAGCGCCGGTGAATCGAGGCGATCAGAAACAACTCCATTTTTTTTTTAATTTACAAGCGATGTGCCGGCATGAAATTTATCGCGCTCTGCTGATCACGCCAAGCTTTTTAGAGGTCAATTTGGCCTTCCCTTCCAAGTGACCACGAAACTGCACACTATTCGATATGTGCCGGTCCCGGTACTCGGCGACGTTTTCCCGAGAAATATTGGCACGTCCGGTGTATAAGGCATCACCAGTGATGTTTTCTGCATAGCAATGAATGTTACCAGTTTGCAACGTATCATTGATATGCAAAAGAAACAGCGTTGGTGATTGCACGCGGCCTTGTGGAACACAACAGGCTTGTAACCAAAGCATGCACCGTCTACTACGACCTTGAAGTATCATGAGTTGATGATCAATAAGTAAACTGGTAATTCAAATGCTCAATTTCTCGGGAAGCCCGTAGGAAGCGAGCTTTGAAAGAAACGCTTTGTGCCAAACCAGATCGAAGGTCTTCGCTGTGTCCATACTAACGTCAATGCCTCCACCTTGGACTCTCCTGCCTACGCCCATCTATAAGCCAGGTAATCCAGAAGAACATCAGCTTATCGAACCTGACGAAAACCTAATTTGCAGTCACTAATCAGCTGGAGATCCTCAAGGTACCTCATGAGCTAGCACTTTATAATGAACTCCATTACTTTGGAGAACAAGGAGGAGATGACGATAGGCTTATAGTTGGACGGGTCTGAGCGATCGCCTTTTCAGGGATCGGGTGGACCAAAGCTGTCTGCCATGAATTCGGTACTACGCCTTGGGAGTAGGATTAATGGAAAAGATGCGTTAAAATCGGTGTCAACTCCAGAGCACACCTCTTCAGTACAAAAGCAGGGACTACATTAGGCCAACGTCCAAGGAGAGAAGTGGTTTGCGAACCGAGCGCTGTATAAACAGCACATCCGGCATGGAGCACTCACACCGTGGGATTATCTGTGGTGTGTTCTTCTCGTCATCTAGAGTAGAGTTAGACGCAAAGAGAGCGACTAACAGATCGACTTTAGCACTGAAGCCGAAGAAGTACAATTTGCCACTTTTACTTACGAATTTGGACTATGAGAAAGCCTTTGATTCCGTCGAAATCCATCTGAAGGGTCTGTGCTACAGTCCCTTCAGCGGTACCAAGTGGACTGTCGGTATATCGAAGTCCTGTAGTGTTTGTACAGTAGGGCTACGATGGCTATCTGAGTACAGAACCAGAGTGCGAAACCTATCCAACTGCAGAGAGGTGTAAGACATGGTGAAGTAATATCCCCGAAACTCTTCACCGCTGCATTGGAAGATGTTTTCAAACTACTGGACTGTAAAAAAAAAGGTTATTAATGTCAATGGCGAATACATCACTCATCTTCGGTTTGCCGACGATATAGTCCTTATGGCAGAATTGCTGGAGGACCTAAGTATTATGCTCAATGACCTCAATAGTGTCTCTCAACGGATAGGTCTTAAAAAGAACACGGGCAAAACAAAAATCATGTTAATATCACACCTAAGCTAGTAGTTTTTTGGAGCACTAAGATCGAAGTTTTTGACGAATATGTTTATCTAGGACAAATATTCCGACTAGGTAAGTTCAACTTTGATCGAAAGGTCAATCAATGGACTCAACTCGGCTAGGCAGCATTCGGGAAATTATGACATATCTTCTTATCAGATATACCTCAAAACCTCAAAACTGGATCATCACTGCTGCTGGCCGTATGAGGAAGCTTAAAAACGCGTGCGAGCTATGGAGCTATGGCGTTTCTCTGCGCAATGGACTTAAAAGCGAGGATATCTACAGTTGAACCAGAGTAACCAACATAGTCCAAAGGATTAGTATACTGAAGTGTCAATGGGCCTGCCATATAGCTTGAAGAACTGACAACCGATGGGGAAGAAAGGTTCTCGAGTAGCAACCTCTTACCGGTAGGCAAAGTGTAGGGCGTCCCCCCATTAGATGGAGTGACGACCTGGTAAGACATGCAGGAAGTCAATGGAAGCAGGTGGCTCGGGACCGTACTCTGGGGCATTCCTTAGGGGAGGCCTATGTTCAACAGTGGACTTGTAAAGGGCTTTAATGGTGATGAATGATGATGATGTATGGAGACGTTGAAGAAGCAAAAAAGTAGACAAGATATAAAGAATACATTAAATATGAAGAGAAACACGAAAATTTCCTTTAAATCTAAAAAGGCTACTTAATATGTTTAGATGAAAGTTATTACACTTAATATCATCTTAATCGTGGCAAATTTTGACAATAAGATTTAAAAGAACGTCTTATTCTTATGTATATAAGACGTATAATATCAAAATTCTTTATTATTGTTGTCGTAAAGTGAAATTGAAGTTTATTTTTATTTTAGTAACTCTGGGCAATAATAAGAGACTGAAAAAAGTTGTGGAAAAAAACTGTTATACTAAATACCGTGTATACAAAATTATGATTAAAATAGAAGCACTGTATAGATGTGCCAACTCGGGAAAATTACAACTCGAGTTAACTCGAATTGAAATTCACGCAACTCGAGTTTAAACTCGAGTTACGCAACTCGAGTTAGCAGCGCGAAACAGAGTAAATGATTTGTTACAAATTACTTTTCTACCGACTTCAAAAAGGAGACGGTACTCAATTCGACGTATGTTTTTTTTTGTGTGTTACCTCATAACTTTTTTCGGTGTGAACCGATTTCGTTGATTTTTTTTTATTTGAAAGCTGGTGCTTCTCATGTGGTCCCATATAAACTTGATCAAGGCCTGACCAGTGTTTGAGTTATTCTTAATAATTTACATCGAAGTCGGTTCTACAAAATTTTTAATTTTCAATTATTTCTAAATTTGTTTTTCTATCTAGCTCTTTGACGGGTTGGGATAACCAAAATTACCAAACTTATTATGTAGGATTGAAATAAAAAAGTATATTTAGTATGTGTCACATACTTATGTATATTTGATTTTAATCATAGTCATAGTAAGTGTATTTAACAACATAACTAGCTATGTAGCAGTCTTCACGAGACAATATTAGTCCAGCTTTAAGATATAGGTACATAAATTATTAATATTTTAATTATCACTGTCGAAATATTCTTAAATAAATTCAATTCTTTTTTCAAAATTAAAATATTTAATTTAAGTGTAAAATTGACGTTAATGTAAAATATGACGTATCTTACAACTGAACCACCCTTTTCGGGTATTAAAATAATAGATCTGTGACTTACATAACTATATTGATCATAAACCCTTCAAAATTATAAAAGAAATTAAATTACATAACTTAGCTATTATAAAATTCTAAATAACAAATTGTTTTAGTTATAGCTAAATACTCTTTAAAACACAAAGTGCGCACACAACGAGCGAATCGCGCTTTTACTCTTTGCTGGCTCACTTGATCCGTTCATGTACAGCAGCCCAAACTCGAGTTAGGGAGATCCAACTCGAGTTAACTATAGTTAAGCGTAACTCGAGTTGACCTATCACTAAGAAGCACTTCAGTTGAATATAATCATGGTAGTAAGTACACGGACGTACTTTCTTTGATTAGCAAGTTATCACATGCAGGTAATAGAAGTTTATGGTCTAAGAGCCAGTGAGCGGCAGTACTTACGGTATTTCAATAAGCTTCACGTTTTTTGCAGTTAATCCATAGAGGATGACCATGAGGTACATGAAATGGGGACTCTTTAGTTTGTAAAAAAATACCGAAAAAACGTAAAAGTAATAAGTCTGCCGCCTCTGTGACATCTTGAACAAGTTTTTCTTTATAATTTACGTTATTTCAATAAAGCTGCAATTTATATATGTTGTTGTTAATATTATTTGACATATTTATATATATATATATATATATATATATATATATATATATATATATATATATATATATTGCATGGCAGACATATATTGTGGTTCTACGAGTATCATCCAGGCAGACAATGAACTTCAGTGGCGTCGTATTCGTAGCATTCGCTCTAATCCAGTCTTTAGATTAAATGAATAATATCCTCCAGACAGAATTTCAGTCACAGCGTCCAGCCTCAACAGAGACGAGCCATGGTGCAGGGCGGAATTATAGTGCCCAGGTGTATGCGCAACTACAGGTGCTCTCTATTCCTGCACTCACTTCACTTCACAGTCCGATGGGACGGTAAACCTACACGACTGGAGAGAGTTTAGGTGCAGATTAAATTTAAATTTCTAGTACGTTAATTAAAATACTTGTTTTCAACTGTTCGTTAGTATAAGTCATCATCATCATCATCATTATTACAGCCCTTCACAAGGCCAATGCAGAACATAGGCTTCCCCAAGGAATTCCACAAAGTACAGTCATGAGCCACCTGCATCCATCGACTTCTTACATGTCCTACCAGGTCGTCACTCAACCTGGGGGGGGGGGGGGGGTATTCCCTACATTTTACCTACCGGTAAGAGGCTGCCGCTCGAGAACGTTTACTTCCCTATCCGTTATCTGCTCATCGAGCTATATCGCTGGCCCATTGCCACTTCAGCTTACTAATCCTTTGGACTATGTCGATTTCTCTGGTTCCACTGCGAACTCCATTCTTTTTCAGTTTTAAAACTTATAGTAGAATAGAGATACATAAACAGACACAAAATCGGCATACACTTTGCCATGCCAAGAATTTACATATTACTAACCTTATAACGAGGTATTATTAACTAGGTATTCCATCTTAGTCCTCAGGGTTGATAATGCATTGCATTTTGATTCTTAATCGAGGATAGATGTAGATGTTTATAGACCACAGAAACCACTTACCGTCAGGTGGGCTGTGTACTCATTAATCATTCCCATTCTATAAAAAATGGTGATGATTATAACTTTTGGGAATTTTAGATATTTAAATAACCAAATATGGGCGGCAGGGTCTTTATCTAACAATTAGAAAATAAAAAAGACTGCGGATGCATCCTGTGGTAGCTATGGCAAATATCCCTCTTATAAGACAATTTACGAGGAGGGCCTATTTAACAGTGGACTTTAATTACGTCAAATTCTGATGAAATGCACTAAAGATAGAAAATAAATACCGTATTTATGATGTAGAAGTCCTTCTCTAGCGGTCACTTTGGGTAGATACAATTTATTTCTAACCTGTGGGAATACGTTCTATAATAAAATATAACTACGATTGTTTATATAGCTATTATTATAGAGCCAAAAGCCCGACTTTTGGTGTGAAGTTAATCGAGCGCGGGGGTGCCCGGGCGATACGTTTGCAACTTTACATTTCAATGTTTACTCTGTGTGGTTACTTGAGCCAATTAATATTACGAGTTGAAAATTTATGTTTTTTTTTTAAGATTTTTAGTGAAAATTGAGGATAATAGTGTTCCTTATGATGAATTGAAATGTGTTAAAATGTTAATCGGCGAGGAAAAGGTAAAATCTTTAAATTTTGTTAAGAAAAATAATCATAATCATAATCATCATAATCATAATCATAATCATTTATTTCGTGGATCATAGGTATTACATAGATGTTAGATACATTATTATATAATCAAGTTCAACTATGTCCTACCCTCTGGGCATACGAAATACAATATTTTTGGAAATCATTTAAAGTAAATAAAATAACAAAAAATGGAACGTATACAAAACATTAGTGGGTATAGAATTTGAGAAAAGAGTTAAGTAGGTATGTTAGAAATCTAATTATGACATAAATATATTGAATAATAACTATGTTTTATTATGTACATTTTTAAATAATGACCTAACAATATTTCAAACAAATAAATAGTGATTTTTGTTTTTTATTCACTTAAACTTTAAAATTAATTAATAAATAGTATCAAATATGATGTAATTACTTTTATTTGTATGTTAACATAATTATGTAAAGCAAGTTATTTATCCAATGGTTGAATTTGGTATCAAAAAATCATCACTAAAGAAATCATTTAATGTATAATAGGCTTTGTTTATTAGGACACTGACAAGCGTTTTTTTAAAAGATTTAACATTTTTTATATCTTTAATTTTTTTGGGTATTTTGTTATATATTTTTGGCGCCATGCAAAACACGCTCTTGTTAAATAACGCTGTTCTACTTGCTACAGAGCAGAGTTTATCTGTGTATCGCAGACCAACATGATGTTCATAAAGATGAATGTTCCTTTTTACGAACATGGTGACCTCTAAAATATATAATGAAGTAAGAGTTAATACTTTCAACTTTTTAAAAGATGGTTTACATGATTCAGTTTGCTTTAGATTGCACATAGCTCGTATGCACCTCTTTTGTGCTTTAAAAACATTTTCCTTATTAACGGAGTTGCCCCAAAATAAAATACCATATCTTAGTATAGAATCTACGTAACCATTATATGCTATAATCCGTGTAGACATATTGGTAGTTTTAGAAAGTTGTCGAAGTGCATAAGAAAACCTATTAAGTTTCGTACACACTATATCAACATGGGACTTCCATGTTAACATGTCATCAATTTTCAAACCTAAGAAATTTGTGTTATTAGTTTTACCAATATTTGTATCAGAGTGATGTAATATCTGAGCGGATCGCCTTCCTTGAAAAGTCATGTATTTAGTCTTATTTAAATTTATTTTAAGATTATTAAGATTCAACCAATCATTTATTTTATTAAATGTCTCATTCATTTCATTATTTAAGGCAGTCAAATCTTTAGTCATGAAAAGAACAGTACAATCATCGGCAAAAAGTGTCATGGGAAAATTTGTGACTAGAGGTAAATCGTTAATATAAACAAGAAAAAAGAATGGACCAAGAACACTTCCCTGGGGAACACCACAACTCACAGTTCTGGATTCGGAATAATATAGGGTTTCCATATTTGTTGTTTTGTCTATGCCTTTTATTACAGTAATTTGTTTTCTATTAATTAAATAAGATTTGATTAGATTTAAAATGTTTCCTCTCACTCCATATGAGTGCAGCTTATCCAAAAGAGTTTCGTGTTTTACATGGTCAAAAGCTTTTGTTAAATCCATAAAAAGAGCAACACAGGGGGATTTATTGTTTACATTTGTCATTACTTTAAAAAGAAAATTATATATTGCCATGTTTATTGTCTTATTTTTTCTGAACCCGTATTGTTCTTTTGTAAAAATATTATTTATTTCAAAATACATATATAAAGCATTATATATTACCCTCTCAAAGATTTTTGAAATAATAGGCAAAAGTGCTATAGGACGGTAGTATTTAATAATTTCTCGGTTACCTTTTTTAAATAGAGGTTTGACTATTGTAGTTTTTAATTTATCAGGAAAAACGCCGCTAGTAATACATAGGTTTATAATGTGGCTTATAGGTTGAGATATTATGTGACTTACATCTTTTATCACATTCGTTATAAAGCCGTCAATACCTGCACATTTAGTATTTTTTAACATAATAATAATTTTAAATATGTCATACGGAATAGTAGGATTCATGAATATCGAATCAGGATTATTAAATGTCAATTTATAAGATTTAGTCACCTTACTTTGTGGTGAAACACTGTCAATAAAATGATTATTAAAGGCGTTAGCTATTTTAGTGGGATCAGTCAAGATATTTCCATTATCATTTATTTTCGAAACAATATCGTGGGGATAGTTTGCCTTAGCTTTTGCATTTTTTATAATATTCCATGTCGCTTTAGATTTATTAGTGGATGATGTAATATAATAATTATTTTGTGCTTTGCGTGTTAAGTTAATAATTGTTTTGTATCTCTTAGAATAAGTTTGAAATATATTTTTATTTTTTATCGTGGGAGCTCTTATATATTTCCACAGTAACTCTGTCTTTCGCTTGCTACACATTTTAAGACCACGTGTAATCCATTTAGGCTTTTTTAGAGTGGACAGCTTAACTTTCATTACTGGAAAACACAAATCATAGAAGAGTTTGAGTAAATCGTGAAACTTATTATAAGCATCATTAGGGTCATTTGCTTCATAAACTTCTTGGAACGATAGAGATTTTATGGCATTTATAAATTTAGTTCTATTTTCCAAGCAATAGTTTCTCCTTTTTGCACACCAGTACTTAATATCATAGGTTCTCTCAATATGACATTGTAGGATTTGAGCGGTATGGTCTGAGAGAGATAACTCTACAACTTTTCCTTGACAATTGTAGAGATTGTGGATTATATTATCTATACAAGTCAAGGATTTAAGCCTTGTTGGTTCAGAAATTCCCATATTCAAGTTAAAACTTTGTATTATACTTTTAAAGGTCACAGATTGTTTTGTTGTCTGGAGAATATCTATATTAAAGTCACCACATATAATAACTTTATTGTTTTTTATACACACCTTCAACAATATGTCATGTAGTTTGTTAAAAAAAGCGTTGTACGAATTATTTGTGTTATGAGGAGGCCGATATATGCAGATTATTTTTACTTTATGATCAGAGAGGTCTATAGCAGAACATTCTATAACATTTTCTAATGACATGCGATTAATTTCAATAAGATTTACAAATTTAACATAACTTTTTACCAGTATGCAGGCTCCTCCGCGTCTGTTTTGTCTTTTGAAACTTGAAGCTAATTTAAAATTAGGCATTGTCAAACTATCTTCATCTCCATCTACCATATTATGTTCGGTAATACAAATAACTTCAATTATTTGACCTTTATCCATTAATTCATCTAAAGATATCGTTAAGATGTCAGATTTATTTACTAGTCCACTAATGTTTTGATGCATTACACACAAACTCTTAGGCATGAAAAAACTGAGAATTACAGTTTGTGTTTACAGGGATGTCATTTGGCGCAACAGAATTAGTCATTTTGTCCGAAATAATTCTAACACTATCAGGACAAATTTTACATTTCTCACATATTTCACATTCAGTTTGAGTACAAGCATCGTTATACGATTTAACAATATGATTGCGTTCGTTAAATAAATCTAGTTTATTTTGAGAGTCTGTATATTTTTTAAAATCACTTACATAATTAAGGCGTAGTAACTCTCGCAATAATGACCTACATAAAAATAAGCAAAAACGGTTCCTTGCTGGTATAAAACTACTGTAATTCATATCGAGATATGTAGAGGTAATGAACTTATTACAAAGAAATTTAATTTCATAATTAATTTTCTGTTCATTTAAACACTTATTGTTCGGAATTTCACTTACAATAGAATTAGTGTGTTTAACAGAAGATAACCAAACGTGTAAATGTGATTTTAATTCAAAGGGATTATTATCGTTTGTTCCACCTAATAATATTACATAGTCATCCTTTGTCAAACAAGAAACGTCTTCTTTTAAAGATTCTGTGACCTCTCCTAGTTTAGCGCCATCTTTCCACATACATGTTATATGGAATTCAGATCCTATTAAACGCTGAAGCGTTATACGTACTCCTCTTCCCTGTTGATCAGCAATGATAATTATTTTCTTTTTGTGTTTATATGACTGGATTACTTTCTGTTTAGTAAAATTTTTAGTAGTTACGTCTGTGTATAAATTTGGTGTATTTTTATTATCTTGGGGTTCAACAATATGCCTGGTAGTTGAAGATGGATATGTGTTTATTTGTTTACATGGTGTAAGAGGTATAGAGCTTAATTCTTCTGAGCGTAGGGATTCAAAAGTGGTTGTTTCTTTATTAAATGTTGTTATTTGTACTGCCTCTTGTTTTTTTAAATTTGTTTCTTTGTGCTGTGAATAAACCTGCATGAAATTATCAGAAGGTATTGATTTTGCTTCACTTCGTAGCAGTGATTTTTGTCGTTTCGCTTTTTTGGTTGAGAGTGACAACTTAGGACTTTCAGTATACCCAATTCTTTTGTACATGTCTACTACTTTTATGTATTTTTCTAATTGTATCTTGAGACTATTATTCTCTAATAGTAAATTATCAATTTCACTGTGAGCTGTTGCTAAATTTTCATTTGCTTTTTGAAGTTGCCTATACAAATCTAATGTATTCTCTGAGTGTACTCGTATCATCATGCTATCATTGAGTGACATTTCGTCAGGTAAACTCATCATCGTACTGTCTAGTAGCATAGTATTTGAAGTTGTTGTAAATATGCTAAGATCAGACAAAGAATTTGATTTCTGAGGTCTACGGAGTGTAATATTTTAGAATTCCATTACGTTTATTTGCTTATTTCTCACTTATACATACTTTATCTAAATTTAATAAAAACTTTTAAGCAAAATTTAGAAAAATATCTTCGAATGACTAGGTTTGGAACTCTGGAGCTTATACTTTATACTTGGTAGGCAGTGACAATGAGCCAATCAGTTGTGTAGCGACAGCGTTTAAATTTTGATCCTCTTTGTTACATTTTAAATTTAAATACCTTCACAGTAACTTATTACACTTAATATAAACATTAAAGTTAATTGAAAAAACGAGCTCATATCTACATAAACAGTTATTGGTACAATTAAAACGTTCACCAACATTTCACGCGGACGTAATCAAATCTTCCTTTAAGAAAGAGGGACGATTCGATTTAGAATATAATTTTTTTTTAAATTTTTTACATAGTTTGTACTTTGTTCATGCTTTTCTTTTGTTCATGTATTGTACTGTATGTAAATATCTTTTCCTTTCGCTCAAGCAAACCCGAACGGATTTTTTCAAAGCCACCGAAGGTATGTACATAGTCATACAATCTATCTAGCAGTACTCGTAGTATGCCTTCTGTGTGCTTTGTTAAATATGTCCTCGACAGCACTAAATATGAAACTGAAGAGTGAAGACAGGTCAAGATTAGTGTATTTTTATAAAACTGCTAAAAACAACAAAACCATGTCTTGGGCTTATCCTAGTTTGGAGCCCAAGCTTCGCCACTGTATAAAGAGTCAGTATAACTACAGGCTGTAAGGCATTCCATCTTAGTACTCAGAGTTGACAACGCTTCTGTAGCCTTCTTTGTTTAAAGTTGGCTGCAGGTATGTATGAACTTCAGCAACCACTTACGTCTACGTAAGTTCATTTGTCACTTTAGTTTTATAAATATAAATGGTAAACAAATCATGTGGAATCACTCACGTTTTAATGGTCACTGCCAATGAAATTATTATTTGCAATACGCGCTGTTTCACCACGTGCTCGGTAATAAAGGGGAACATGAGATGAAACTTGGTTTAATTTATATCGGGCATATACATTTATAGAGGTCGTCACTCAGGACTCTGCTATAGAACATCGTAGATTTATCATGCTCACCGAATGCTCCGCCCTGTCGCTAAACGCTCCCCACTAAAATACTCTCCTTAGTGAAATAAACGGCTGTCTGTGATGACATTAAATTTACTTTAGACCATCGGACTTGATAAAAAATACAAATTTTCTACAAATTTATATCTTGAAATAATTTATGCATACGAATATCTTTAATATAAGATTAATTATGCTCTTCATTTCCATTTATTCGTTTTTCAATTAGATAAACAGCTTCATTATGTAACATCGCATATATTGTAGCTCCATATATATACCAAAATATCATATCCTTTATACTAGTAGCCTATCAAAGTTGTTTCGAGAAGCACTATACACTTAAAGAAATTTTACAAAGTATTTAAAATGGATAGAAAAACGGGCCTCTCATTACTCGTCGTTAGTTGCTTGATAAACTATACTTATACTTCAATAAGTTAGTAAATACTAATATCTACCTTGACTTAAGTATATTTTTAAATAAAAGTCGTATATATTTACACTTTTTTATAGTTTGGCACAAATATTGACTTTTTCCTTAAAAGTTACTTGTTAGTTTATTACATAAAATGTGGCGCTTGCAACAAAGGATTAAAATAGTCGTTAAAATTTTATTGCTACCAATTAATTTGATTATAAAAATGCTATTCATAACCTTCATAATTGTGTATTTCAGCACCTTTTATCAAATGGTGTAACGCCAATGACCATGAATGTCTATTTGCTTCCAACATGCAAATTGCCATGTCTTACCTATCTGATGGCATAACCGAATTGGAAGTACCTCCAACAGAGCCAATGGTATTTAAAAATATAACTGTAGATCAAGGAGAATTTAAATTGTTTTTACCAACTATGGAGGTATTTGGTTCCCGAAAATGCCGTATTGTGAATATCAAGTAAGTGATTATCAATGTCTGTAAAATGATTTGAATTTTTTTAAATATATATGTAAGCAGTACAAAATTTTAATATTAGATTTTAAATTCATTTTACTAAAAACTCTATGCCTAATAGGTTATGAAAACAAACAATGTATCGTGTTTATATTAAACCCTATATAACATTTTGTCTGCCGACTTCCAAAAAGGAGCCGGTACTCAATTCGACTGTATGTTTTTTTTTTTTTTCATTTTTTTTTATGTGTGTTACCTCAGAACTTTTTTCTGGGTGAACCGATTTCGATGATTCTTTTTTTATTTGAAAGCTGGTACTTTTCGTATGGTCCCATATGAATTTGATCAAGGTCAGACCAATAGTTTTTAAGTTATTCTTAAATAACTTATATTGAAGTCGGCTGTACAAAATTTTTAATTTTAAATTATTATACAGGCGAAACCGTAGAGAGTCTTCTATGAAACTTACTTTGGACTGTCCATTAGAAATAAGTGGCAAGTACATTTTTAAAGGAAAAATTTGCTTCTTCGACATCAACAAAGAAGGTGACTTCATGGTTCAAACAGGTACTTAGTCAACATTTTGACGTTAACATTTTTTAAAGTAAAAATTTAGCTTTACATCAAAATACGGCATAATTTTTATATTATGGTTTTTATAATACAAGGAGTCAAAATTCGACCGCAATTCATATTCTTTTTCATTTTGCAAGCTGTGTTTCACTTTCAACTCTACATTAATATACCTATACGAATATATTATACTTATACCTTCGTAAGGTATTAAATATACGTATCAAAAATTAAGGCCTTTTCGCCTTGACATGGAGTGCATGTCATTTAGCAGTATGAACGTAAAGAATGTAATAAATAATAAGTACATAGTCATTTGTAATATATATCTATACTAGCTGACCAGGCAGACGTTGTTCTGCCCTTTCCGGCAACCATTTGCTTTCCTAAAAAAAACTCCTGAGATTGCCAAATAAAAAAAAATTCCGGGTCACTTATCGGGATAAAAACTATCCTATTTCTCAAGTTGTACCAAATTGCACATAGTGTGCAAAATTTTATTGAAATCAGTCCAGTAGTTTAGGAGTTCATCGCGGACAAACAACGTGACACGTAATTTTTATATATAAAGATAAATAAAATGATGGAGGTTTGCAGTTGTGCGCGCATCACGGAAAACTACTGGATAGATTTCAATTAAGTTTCCTACGTTTTATTTCTGAGGCACTGGGCCCTTATCTAAAAAAATCTATTTCGATTTAATCGTTTAATATAAATGTATTAAAGTTTTTAGAAATAACGATTTCTATAAGCACTACGTGTTCAGTGATATGTGTTTTCTTGATATATCAAGCAACGCGGGCGAAGTCGTGGGTATCAGCTAGTTATATAATATAAATTTTAGTTTTCTGCACTCCTTTTCCATATAAACTTTAACTATGCCAAATCACACCCACTGAACCCCGTGCGTACAATAAATGCTTAAAAAGAGGTACAAAATTTTCTCTTCATGTATAAATATATAAACGAGGTATTGTCTGTTGACTGACAGTGACGGTGCGAAATCACATTATGGTAATAAGAAATAACATTAACAATGAGAATGGTGTTATATTTGCGCATTTTTTGGAACGGCCTGCGTCTATCACTGATCTCAGGAGGTACATAAATCAGTCCACAGTTAGAGCGTTTCGTTTAGGTTACACTCAAGTTAGAGGGAATTTACATAATCGCTAAAATCCAACTCTCAGATTCGCATTGCATCGATAGCAATTTCGTTAATTACATCTCATAGTTGCCATACTTGGAAAGCTGGTTGGCAACCGCAGTTTTTTTTTATTTTCTGGTTGTTATTAGGAAAATGTTGCTGCCCATCTCCTGGTTTGTTTCCCTCTGTCGCCTTTTACGACGGATAAGGGACAGACGATATGTCTTCCGTATCAGGCCGTGAGTGTGGATAATATTTTTTAACAAAAATACTAATAAATATATTTATGAAGTTAGGATGAAACGTGGTAATCGACTTGCTTTCACTGCCTTGTAATTGAGCCAAAGTATTATGGCTGTAGCACCAATTGGTCGGTACGATCAGGTAAAGACTAAAGGCATTTCGTACGGTGACTAAAGAGAAACGGAAATTTTTTTTCTGGCAATTCATTATTACATCAGGGGTAACAATTCATCGTCATTTGATTCTGAATCTATAATAGATGTAGATATCTGTGGTCCATAGCTTACATTTATCACTAGCTGGACTGTGCACTCGTTTGTTACCCTTAAATTTATATAAAACAGTTTTGTGATACTTTTGAAATGTTTTTGATTTATCCTTAGATTCTATAAGAACTACGATAACAACCAACACAGAGGAAATTTATGGTGACGATAGAAAGAAGTACCTGAAATTGAATAGTTACGAATATTTCTACGAACCGTTAGAAAAAATTAATGTCGAACTCGCTGATTTATTCAAAGGTTCCATCAATAAAGGTAACTATTATTTTATTACAAAAATTAAATTATTGCCAAACTTTCAAATTTGACATTATTTTTCATTATACTTAAGAATACAATTAATTTTATTGTTATGGCATCTATATTAAATAATTAAGTAGTATAACGACCGAATATGTTTTAAACAAGAAAGTTATTATATGTAATATGCATTTAATGAGGGCTAATAATCTTTCGCTCACCAGATGTCGCTAGTTGGGGCTGAGGTGAACTTATTTTTCATAGAGATTGTGTCAACATGATCATTGAAAAGTTGAGTTTTAAATAAAAGTTTTTCTGTTTCTTGTGTACGTAAATACACTAAACAAAGTTTCAGTGGTTCTTTAATTTTTTACACATTTTTTAACTTTTTTAATTCTTCTACTTTTATGAATATTCGTTATTAGAGTTATCCATTTATAATCTGATTAAATGAATATATAAATACTTAGTATATTACAAAAACAATAATATTTACACTTTTAACTCCCCCACCAACAGACCTGTACAATAGTTCACCTCATTTCAAAAAAGTGGCGCCGTCCTGGTATGCTGAAAAAGTTGTGAAAGCTCTCATTTAAATCAAACCGAATATTCGTTGAAATTTGGAACGTATGGTAATGAACTACGCATTAAATAAATATTATTATTTTTTTCAGATCAAACTTTCTTAAGAAATGTAAACAACGACTGGTATAAGTCATTCACGCAGGCCGCCGAACCTATTGCCAGCACCGCAGTAAAATATTTCCATGATGTTCTTAAAATATTTTTCCTACACGTATCTTTAGATCAACTTGAATAAGTACTTAAGGTTTCTCTCGCACAGTCATTATTTCTTGAAAAAATATATATAAACAAATGTACTGTTAATTTTAAAAAAAAAATAATAAAGGCCTCATTTTATGCATCAATTAATGTTTCATTAGACATTACGCGCACCAGCTTTTAATTTTCAATGTTTAATTTTATGCTTGTTATACTGTTAATAATTTTTTTTATATTATTTTACTTGGTAGAGCCCTGCTGCAGGTATATTATGATTATAGCACGAATTGGTCGGCTTGGACGGGGAAGGACCACGCTCTCACAGAATACGAGCGTAAAATAGGAGCTTAATGCTGCCTTGTTTGTATTGTATGCTGAGTGTAGAGAATCTGAAACCCTTTTTACTGGAATCGAAGCATTCCATCTCAGTCCTCAAAGGTGACAACGCATCTCCATTTTGATTCTTAATGGAGGATAAATGAAGGTGTCTATGGGCCACACCATCCACTTACCTTTACTCTATAAAAATTAAAAATATATAAATAATAGGCTCATACTGGTAGTAAAAATATGACCATCCTAAATCGATAGAATAAACGTCTGTCTTGTTTGCCGATAATATGTTATTAATAACTTCATGCCACAACGATACTGATATTTATGAAAAACTTCATTTACTTATTACTAAAACTTCAGACCGGTTGAATGATCATAATCTTAATAAAAAATTGGTATATCCAATTGGGCATGCCCTAAGCGCATTAAAAAAATGACGTATAACATGCTTATACGGAATTTTTAAAAGTAGTTTAAATACATTTCGACAGCACTATCGGATTCAACACCTTCGAAAACCATGAAAATGACACCCATGATGAAAAAATTGATACCTATTGCAGCCGCCATCTTGGATTTACATTTCGACAGCACTATCGGCTTCAACACCCTCGAAACCCATGAAAATGACACCCATGATCGAAAAGTTGATACCTATTACAGCCGCCACCTTGGATTTACATTTCGACAGCACTATCGGCTTCAACACCCGCGAAAACCATGAGAATGACACCCATGATGAAAAAATTGATACCTATTGCAGCCGCCATCTTAGATTTACATTTCGACAACCCTATCGGCTTCATTATAGAAGATAACTTTAGATTTTTAACAATTTTTCCATTATGATTTCTGAGATTGGATTAAAACGCACTTAATGACTCAAGGCTACCATTTGAAACAAAATCTTGAAATGGTTCAGTCATTAATTAATTGATTCATTCAATCATATAATTGATTTTAACGAGTGAGAGAGAGAAACCTACTGGTTTTTTTTAATAATAAATGGATTTTTTTCAATATTTAGATACTTTTAAATAAAGAGACCGTAATATGTATATATATAGCGGATTACCTTACGAAATTCTAGGTCTTTGGTAAATATTAAGATGAAGCAAGAGTTAGTCAAGAATAATGGAATACATTCGTAATAGAGTGCCGAGGCGGCGTCACCACTACTAACCCACTACCCCATATAATACCGCGGGTGTCGTAAAAGGTAACAGAGGGAAGCTGAAACATGAAATGGACAGCAGTATCTTCCTGAAAACAGCTCCAAATAATAAAAAACTATGGTTTCCAAATGTGGCAATTATGTCAAATTCAAAGCCGTTCTATATCTTATCATCTCAAAATAATATCGGATCTAGGTCTCCACTCTCAGGAATGTCATCAAATTGCAATGACATACGTAAATTAAAATTAGGATTGCCCGATCTGGACATCTTTCACAATTTCTTTTCGTAGTTGTAAGAGCAAAATATTTAAATACTATCGTTCAAATTGGATATTATATAAATTTCGTTTATAATTATCATTTTTACAAGCATATTCTTTAATTTAATAAGTGCTTTGTACGTCGAAATTTAACCATTTTTAAACACCTAACAATTTTTTTTAAAAAACGTTACCCCCACACTAAGATTTTCTCCTGTGTCGTGGAGGCAGTTTACAAACATAAATTGCACAAGGACAAACATCCAGACCCGAAACAATTATTTGTAGGCCATACAAATACTTGTTCCGTGCGGGATTCGAACCCTCGGCCCCCAGCGCTACAACTGATTGCTAAGCCACTGCGCCACGGAGCCGTTAGTAAGTAGTTATTATTATTTTTATTTTTATTTATTAGTAACTAGAAATCTTCGCTAAACCTGAACAGGGTTTCTCTATGCAATTAACAACAAAACAACAAACTCTACATTACAGGTGTACTCGTAAACTGTAACATTGTAAATATTTTTCAATGTGTACTGTGTTTAATGCGGCAGTCATATATGATTTTGGGTGGTGGCTACTGCAGCTAAGGAACACCTGCAATCAATTTTAAACAAAGAATGTTACATACAGATGCGTTGTTGCCTCTGAGGATTAAGATGGAATGCCTTAGAGCATGTAATTATATTTATTCTATACCCTTCAGGCCGATACACGCAGTGCACGCACTGCTGCTAGGCGGCAGGAATAGATAAGAGGACCTAAAAGAAAAAAATTGCTACAAAAAAGACCGCACAGTGCCAGGAGTACAAAGACAGAAGTTAAGTAGATACGTCACTCCTTATTAGACATTACTAAAACCTCGGTGCTATATTAACAATGATTTAACACACAGTGTTGTCAATCATAATTTCACTTAGGTTTAAAATAAGTCTTGTAGGCAAATTATTATTTGATGTTTTAATATAAAGTATGAAGCATTTAAATAACTAAAATTGTTTGAGATATATGTTACGGTTATTGAAAGTACTTACATTTCATTATTTTTTTAAATATTTTTTATTACTAATTACCAGATATTATCACAACGACCCAGTGCTCGGATAATCTAGTTTTAAAACGTTCTTCACCTTAGGAAGGTTGTTAGTGATATTTTGTTAAGTTTATTTATTTCTACATTGCATGTACAGTTACTATAAACTGTAACGTGGAAGTTTGATACATTATTTATATAGAATAGAAATATGAATAGAATATTTTTTATGGATTAATATGACAAACGAGCATGCTGTCTACCTGATCGTAAACGTAAAGATTACTCTTGATTACAATAAAGCTATAAAGAATACTGTTGATTACAATGTATTGTTGTAACGTATGGAAGACGTTAACAAAAAATGTTTATTAGAAAAAAATAACGACGTAATCAATATCAATTTATTTAGAAGGTAAACACATTTCTATACATCGCAAGACAATAGCTGAAGAAAGCAGTGTCAAATAAACATTATAATATATTATTCGCAGCACTCTTATTTTACAAACAATACAATTGTTCCAACGGCCGAGATCTCATCACCGATTATCTCTTAGAGCGCTAGGTTCTTTTTGTTTCATTTATTTTTTCATTATCATTTTCGGTCGTAACGAATACGGTTGGCAAAACAAAGCGGGCAATAATTGAATCGGCACATTAGTTCGCTTGTACCAAGTGAAAGCGTAAACAATTTGTTGCAGTTGCTTGCGATATTTCTACTAATTAAGAGTATTTATATCCATACATATAATATAATAAATGTTAATTGCAGATGTCTTTACATTTTATATTTTTGTGACAAAAATGATTGAGAGTTTAAAAATAAGTAATTAAATACATTTCTATCATTTTTAGAATTGTTTATCTTTCTGCTTGTTTATTAAGGCATCACGTCTAAAGTACTAATATTTTTAAAAAATCCCTAAGAAAATCGTTAAGCGTATTTTGGTGTAATATTTAAACTTAGTTTTATTACAATCGGTTCATTCTATCAAAAGTAATGACAATTATATTAAAATGTAGGTACGTATTTTTTCAATGGTGGCGTTGAGTCATCAAGTGCATTTTAATCTAATCTCAGAAATCGTAACTAAATTATGTAAAGTAATGTTTTTTATTTATATACTTATACTTAAAAAATTATAAAAAAAGAATGTTTTCGCACAAAACTTTAAGTAATGCCATTTTAGTTAGAAAAAGTACAATAAGTTAGCCAGTGTCATCGATAGATGGTGCTGCGCAAATGTAATGCAGTAGATGTATTTTTATAGCTTCATCTGATCTTTATGACTCATAGACGGAATAACGGAAACGGAAAGACGGGTTGGTGAAGACGGAAAAACTGCAAGACATGAACATGTGCAACTATAGGAGTCATCATCATCATCATCATCATTACAACCCTTCACAAGTCCACTGCTGAACATATGCCTCCCACAATGCCACAAACCACGGTCTGAGCCACCTGCATCCATCGACTTCCTGCATATCTTACCAGGTCGTCACACCATCTAGTGGGGGGACGCCCTACACTTCGCCTGCCGGTACGAGGCTGCCACTCGAGAACCTTTCTTCCCCATCGGTTGTTGGTTCTTCGAGCTATATGGCCGGCCCATTGCCACTTCAGCTTACTAATCCGTTGGGCTATGTCGGTCACTCTGGTTCTACTGCGGATATCCTCATTTCTGAGTTTATCACGCAGAGAAACTCCGAGCATAGCCCTCTCCATAGCTCGCTGAGCGACCTTGAGCTTCCTCATCCGGCCAGCAGTGAAGGACTACGTCTCAGTTCCGTATGTCATCACTGGCAACACGCACTGGGTGTACAGTCTCGTTTTTAAGTTTTGAGGTATAGGAGTAATTTGCTATAATTGTCACGGATGGCAGACAAATTAACGATCACAATAAAAGAGGTCTCGAACCGTATCTGTCTGTAGCCAGTATTTTATGTCTGATTCTGACGTAACTGATTTAGTTATACCGCCATAATATATCGAAAGCCGATTTTTTTAAACAATATCTAAACATTTTCGAATCGTCGACGACCGCGTTCTTTCTGATCGGCTCGATACATTGGCACTGCGTAGGGATGTTGCATCCCTTTGCATTTTCTCTCGAATTTACCACGGGGAGTGCTCTGAGGAATTGTTCGGATTAATTCCAGCCGCCAAATTTCACGAACGCACATCGCGTCAAAATTCACGATACCATCCTCACCATCTGGATGCTTGGCGGTCCACCACTGTGCGTTTTATTAGGAGCTTCCTCGTACAACTTTTCTGTGGAATTGTTTACCACCGGCGATTTTTCCGGACCGATACGACTTAGGTACCTTCAAGAAAAGAGCTTACACCTTTCTAAAAGACCGGCAACGCATCTGCGATTCCCCTGGTGTTGCGGATGTTCATGGGCGGCGGTAGTCACTTACTATCACGTGAGCCGCATGCTCGTTTGCCCCCTCTACTATAAAAAAGCCAATAGATTTTTCTAGCGTTTCCCATAGTCAACTACACCCCCGGAACGTAAAAAATTGATGGCTTCACTTACGCTTCTACTGCACGGCAAACGAATTGTTGTTCCCTCCTTATGTTTTCATAAAATAACTCTTTTAATGATTTTATAAATTAAAGTAATTGTTAACCTCTTCTTATTTTCTCTTTTTATATTATCTTAGTTCATATCTACGTCACTAAGATTTATTTAAATATAATATAGGAATATGACATGACGTTCTTGAAATTATCGATGCCATGTACATCGGTATCATGATGAAACTACTCCTTATAATTATAAAAAAATATTATTTCTGTTTGAGTTGGAATGGTTGGAATATTTTATAAAAAATATTAAGATATAAAGCTTCAAAACAAATTAGTTACTAATAAACATTCTATGCGAATGAAGTCGCGGCTACAGCTACTATTTAATATAAATGTTTCTCTTTTTCACCTATATAAGTAGTAATGAAAATCAAGAGTATGTAAAACTAAAAGAAGCAATGTGTAAAATATACCTCTACAAGACGCAGGAGTGTACAAGCTTGATTGTGAATGTAATATCTTTTAAACAGGACAAACAAAACTATCTATAATAACCCGTGTAAAAGAACACATAGCTGGCGTGAAGCACCGACGCTTTGGGACGTCTGCATTCTGTGAACATGTTGAAGATTGTTACTGCCATTACTTCATATTTGATAGACTACAAATCCACTTCAACACCTTCACACTCAAACACCAATTCATACCAAGGATGATTCACGAGGATATTGAAATTTAAAAAAAAATATCCTAATTTCAATAGATAAGATGGATGGGTGCTATGCTACTTGGGATCCTATAATTAATAAAATTAAATTCAATACCACTGCAACACATCAAAATACTGTAAGCTCGTTCTGCGTAGATCGGACCAAATATTAGATAATATTCAAAATCTGAAGGTAGGAAGGAGGGAAGGAAGGCTAACCATGACTTTGGAGCATCAAACACCTCAATCCTTCCTATGACCATAGGTCTGTAAAGAACCCGAAACGTTGGGAATTAAAAAAGTTAAAATTAAACGCAATAAAATCCGTAAAATTAGTTTCATTTAAAATAAGCAATTTATATTTTAATAAAGATACCTACAGCGTATATATGATGTTCACCATGGTAGACTACAAACGCCATATTGTTTATTTCAAATAACTATAATATATAAATATTCTATTATTTTCTATTATAAGAGTCAAAAAAGAACAACCAAACACAAACCTTACACAGAAAATTTCGTCACATAGGTCGATCGAAGCGTTGGTAGCGGTATTGCGTGTTTATTAAAGTTGACTTTCTATAATCTTTAAAGCTGATAGAAAACTATGAAAATGAATGAAATGATTTAACGTGAACAATGAACACACACACGGGACGTATCGCATTGCCAGAAGTGGCGAAGGGGTGATCATCGGAATCAGAGTCATTTATTTTGTGGATCATAGTTATTACATTGATGTTAGATACATATATAATCAAGTTCTACACTTCTACTACTGTCCTACTCGTCAGCAAGCCTTCCATGCGCAGTTTATAAATACATTTGAAAAATATAATAAATACTGAAAAATAACTTTAACAGAGTTTTTACTTTTTTTTTTAAATATAACGAACACTACATCATTGCCACTTCTGGAAATAATCTACAAAAACAAACAAACACATACGCACACGCACACGCACACGCACACGCACACGCACACGCACACGCACACGCACACGCACACGAGCACGCGCACGCGCACGCACACGCACACGCACACGCACACGCACACGCACACGCACACGCAAACGCACACGCACACGCACACGCACACGCACACGCACACGCACACGCACCCGCACACTCACACGCACACGCACACGCACATGCACACGCACACGCACACGCACACACACACACACACGCACACACACGCACACACGCACACACACAAGCGCGCTCGCGCACGCACACACACACACACACACACACACACACACACACACACACACACACAAATGGAACGCGCAAATATAAAAAATAATGTTCAATCCTTTTTAGTTTACTGAGGACAAATGCTCAAATGTCATTTAAATAGTTACATTACAAAGTTTATCTCCTATTTTTACACATTTAGGGGTGCAATTTTTTCTCCAAATTTATTAAATTTATTTTGTTATTAATTTACATTGTTTTATTAATATTCAAATAATAAACATAGACTATGGTACTTTATTTGATTTTATAATTTTAAGATAGTTGGGAAAATAAGGGAGAGAGAGGGTTAGGGGCGACGAAACATGCTACGCCACTTCTCCTTCTACTCTAAACTTTTTAAAATAATATCTCTTGATATTGTACTTTCAGAAATTAATACCTACAGATATTACATTGTTCACCTAACTCCAAACCTCACGAAAGCAATCAAACTTTCAAATTGTTTTGGAAACAGTTCATAACTTTAAAACGTTTTACCAAAATAAATTTCTAGATTTTTGTTAAAAATGTGAAACATTTTTGTGCCGTATAGTGGAAGTGTAAGACAATCCATCGCCCCATATCGTCCCGTGGGTTTCATAAAACACAACTAAGAGAAATGCCAGAAAGATCTAATGAATTCTGATATATAGTAGTTTAACGTCTCATAATGGCGGCGAGTAGTAAGTAGCATTATAATAGTAATAATGGTTAAAATGCCTACTTACAAAGTTGCACTTGAAGGTTACATAAAAACATTGTAACAAAACAAAAGCAAAGCATCAAAGGCGATCGTCAATCCTCATCATCCGTTTAAGTACCATTTAGAACTTCCTGATGTCGGTTTTTATTCCTATTGACGGCAATACGACACAAATTACTTAGAACTACTAACTAAAACATCTGAAGATTATACCAAATTATGTACAATATTTTGCTTTTGCTAACAAATGGTCCTTAATATGAAGAAATAAATATTTTTTTATTTTTTTTTCATACAAAGTTAGGTTTCATAAATTACTACATTATTATTAAAAATATCTCGCCAAACTGCAGTTTGTCGGCAAGTACAACATATTATACACTTATACACACACTTAAAAATGTATGTTATTATGCAACATCACCTACAATACAACTATAATTATAAAAAAACAAATAATAATCATTATTATAACAACTTTAGCAATTATGTGTATGTATAATTCAGTTAATAATTTTTAAGAGAGGATTTTTTTTAATTTATTTTTGTTTAGAGGTGTTTCTGTTAACCATTTTATTTTGTTATAAATTCTGAGATTTCAAGCGCTATTAATAGTAAATATTCGCACTAGGCTCTTCTAGTTTTCCTCCCTTACAGTGCGTACACATTATATAAAACGTTACATGTTATAAAACGTTGTTATCTAACATGTTTCAGTAATGTGGAGGCTGAATGATATAAAACGTGTTATATAACGTGACAAAAATGTTATAAAACTCGAACGGCAGAACTACAAACGACAATGTCATACGACAATGTCATACAACATTGTTATATTACATTGTTATTCTAATGTGTACAGTATTGTTCTATGCTGCAATGTTGAAAAACAATTTTGTGACGTGTATTAAAACAAAAGTTATACAACATGTTACTTGATCTGTACGCACCCTTACCTTACATATACGAGTGTTATAAGTGTATATCACTATTAATAATAGGCACTGTATATTCATCAATATAATAATGTTCTATGGCTATTAAATATTTAACTCGTGTTTCAACTGGGAGTATTTTACACATGAGAAATAATTTTTCATATTCCTTTTTACAACTTTTTTTTATCTTTATAATTTACTAAAAATTTTTTGTAGACATTTCACCTGTTTTGTATAAGTACTAAATGTGCGACCATACACACTAAGACCATGGTTAATTAAAGACACAAAACAGTGTCTCGGTGCTGTATTCTCCAATTTTTTACAACATTTATATTTTTTTCCAATCTAATTAATATAAAATATTTCTAATAATTCAAAAAGAAATGTTATTCTCTGAGCTTCTGTAAGAAATTAAATTCCCCACTATGAAACCCGTCAAATATTTCACCTCATTCCTAAATGGCACCACCCTGTTACGAGAAATATGAGAATATTTTTGATAAACACCACTTGAGTGGTATCGAAGTTAGAATGCTCACATAGTTTTCTAGTCATATTTGTGAAAACAGTATAGGTTCCCATCATCGGGACTACAGTCAGTCGAGACCTGACATCCGTCGCGTTCGGGCATCCCTCGTTTTCCTAAATATTATTGTAATTTATAATATACCTAATAAACAGGGTTCCATACCTCAAGTGAGTTTCTTTTAAAAGAATTTCAAAGACAGCTAGAAAATGGAAAACGTAGCAACTATAGCATCCCTTATGAGGCAATCTTTTGGAGGTCTATGTTCAGCAGTGGACTATGATATGAATTCATGTATTTTCTTATGGTGTTCTAGGTTTTTTTTTTTTTAAAAACGTATATATTATTCTAAATTTTCTTCACATTTATCGAAAAAAAAATACCCTGTAACATGAACATACACATTTACTATATTATACACAACTAAATACAATTGTAACAATCAACAATCCAATGAGTTTACAGTAATCTATTACATTTTATTTCACGAGCTTTCCAAATTTGAAATACAAAACACGCGCAATTTATAATGAATTTGTAGTTGATTTTTCCTGAATAAAATTTAAACATTTTATGTTTCCCTCGTGGAAATGAAATTCGTGTAAATCTTAAACCCCATAGCGTACTCTATCGTTCGTATAGCGTACTATTATTAAAACTGGTAAAATTACTAAACTCTACATAAAATATACAGTTGTTTCAGTTTTTAAACGCATTCAATAAAGAAGACGATATTAGACTAGTGTGTCTGTTCACCGATATCTCGGAAACAGCTGAAACCATTTAAAAGATTCTTTTAAATAGGGTAAACTTGAAATAAATGTCTAAATAACCTTGAACTTATGATATGCCCGAGCCCACCCAAAAATAATATAGGCTTAGGTATAAGAAAATTTTATTAATATCGCGTTATCATATTACGTTTGGATGATCGGGCGTGCAGGGCTTTGTTGCTTTTATGAGCTACCGCCTCTAAAAATAAAAATGTTTCATAATCAATGCACATATTTATTATGGTCTAAATAATTTAAGCCCAGGTTTCAATATTAGAAAACCAAATAATGCGTTTAATTTATTTGAAATTACTGAGGTGTTTGGTTCTTTGCACACTCATGGGCACAGGGGAACTGAGTTTAATCATGCCTCCCTTAACTTTGAATTCAGAATTCATCAAGACTTTAAATCTACAAAATTACAGAAGATCAACATACATATTTACACACACACACGTGCATACCGATAAAAGCAACCTCTTTTCTACAGCAATCAGGTAAAAATAATTATCCGTAAAAAAGAAATAAACGGGAAGGGGGAAAGTATTACTACCGTATTTGTACGTGGTAGAGCCATGCTGCAGCTATATTAATAGTATAGTTGTAGCACGAATGGGTCGGCTCGACCGGGGAAGGACCACGCTCTCACAGAATACCAGCGTAAAATAGCAGCTTAACACTGCTGTGTTTCGTATGGTGAGTGTAGAGAACCGGCGACCCTTTTTACTGGAAAAGAGGCATTCCATCTTAGTCCTCAAGGGTAACAACGCATCTGCATTTTGATTGTTGATTAAGGTTAGATGTGGATGTCTATGGGTCACAGGAACCACTTACCATCAGGTGGACTGTGTGCTCGTTTGTCACCCTATCCTATAAAAAAAAATTGTCTGGGTCTCGTACGTCACTGCTTTCGTATGGAAGATAGATTGCCACTGAAGGCACGGATATTAAAATATCTACCAGTATGTAAACAATAATATCTGAGTGAGATCGAAACTTAAGACTCAACAACGGGTAACATGCAGAAGCTTATATTTTCGTATCGTCCGAAATCCAAAGTTAGATTTCTGAAGACGAACACAACACTGGACAAGTATATCGAGTAACTTACGAGCTAACAAAGCTAACAACTAATTACTATACTTTCGCTATAATGTTTTGTTGGGAGCCTGTGACTCACCCAACTACGCACAAGTGCAATTCACTAGTGTTGTACCTACTACTTTCTTCGGACTTATTAACTTTACCCCGCGGTTCTGCCCGCGTGTAGGTCGGAAAACGAAACAATATTGAAAAATCTCAGTCTTTGTTCACTTTAATTGTTTAGTAGATGGTCAGTCAGTCGATGTACTGCCCGTTCCTTTTACAGTACAAATAGGTATAATATTTATTAATAACTCGACCACACCTATCGAGGCCGGATTTTATTATTTTATTTTCTGGCACTATTTTGGTACATAAATGCTAGAATTTGTTAATAACTTGACTACAGCGCCACCTATCGAAACGCAGTATAACTATGAACTATCGGCTAAACAAAACATATATATTGCTTGAATATTGACCTTGATCGGTCAAGGCGTTCAGAGGATACTCGATCACCAACAGACAATACATATAATCGTCGATCGACTATATATAAAATGTTTAGTTTTAGTCCCCGAATTTGACTGCATAGTAATCAGAAATAATGTGATTGTTGCTTCAACCCGACATCTATATAATAACTGATGTTATAATTTAAAGAAATTTCTAGTGACGATTTATTTCGCGAGGAGTTCAAATTGCTTATGACACGACACCTAAAGCATGTTACGTATTTATCACTAACTCATCAACGAAGCACTTTAACTCTAGAAAAGTAAACTAAATTCTAGACGGCCGATTTAAGGACACAATTTAATACCACCCTCACCGCATTAAATGGGAGGAATGAAAGTAAAAGAACATCGGCCAAATACGTCCTGACCAAAATATGAAACGACGACGATTGGTACGTCAAAAAATAGTGACTTAGGTGTAAATTAAATTACGGGGTCCAACTTATTTTATTGGAGCCGGTAAAATAATTTAGCTTTGTAATGAAAAACCTTCGTACTATTTATAGGTTTTGAACGCATCTAAAGCCGTCCCGTTTTTATCTGTGGTACACATTTCATCATAACACTAAAGTAACAATACCATTATGCGTTTACTTTTTAAATACTAGATTTTATTGTAGATTTTTATTTATTATTGTAATGTATTATCAATAATATCATTTTAGATGGGGATATGGAAAGTGTTCCGAAATATGTCGCAAATGATAGGTTGATAGTAAATATAAAATGTACTAATACTTAGAACGGAACGTATTATGAGTGTCTTTATGCAGTCTGTGGTATTATGACGCGAGAGCTGTCAAATCGTGAGCAAAAGTCGAAGCACCTTTGTCTTAGATACTAAGCAGTGAAATGATTAGAAAGGTTATTGTTTCATTTTTGTGGTTTTAGCCATTCACTTGACATTTAGTTAAGTATATAATACTGCATAGTTTTTATATCAATTGTTTAAGCTGAGTTTGTGGTAATGGCTGCAGTCATAGCTACATCATAACCTCAAAAGTGACGAAATAGATAAGTGTAACGTTCTATATTAGGATTTAGATTGTGCCCAGGGGGAACGGATTAATCCATACACTAGTCACGTTCGCGATATTTTATAGCCAGTTCACAGCATGTATGGGCCGTGACTGATGTTCTTTATCTTTTAACCACATTGTATGATTTTTGTTTTCTGACAGCACATTATACGTGGTAGAGCCATGCTGCTGCTATATTACTGGTATAATTGTAGCACAAATGGATCGGCTCGACCGGGGAAGGACTACGCTCTCATAGAATACCAGCGTAAAATATCAGCTTAATGCTGTTGTGTTTCGTATGCTGCGTGTAGAGAACCGGAGACCCTTTTTACTGGAAACGAGACATTCCATCTTAGTCCTCAGAGTGACAACGCATCTGTATTTTGATTTTTAATCGAGGATAAATGTAGGTATTTAAGGGCCACACCATCCACTTACCATCAGGTGGGCAGTGTGCTCGTTTGTCATCCTAATGCTATAAAAACGTTTACGTTTTTATTTTCATTTTATTCATATCTGGAAATAATAACCCGATTCAATAGGTCATGTGACCCCATTTCCGTTGTTTCACGTTATTTTCTTTGAAAATGTACAATGTTTTCAATTAGTACAGTCCACTGTAAAAACTCAACTCTATTTTACGGTAGTAATAAAATCATATTAATGATGTCAACAAAAAAAAGTGTTATAAAAAGGAAAAATTCTACTATAGCTCCAATTAATTCTCATAACTATCAAATAATTAACATCAGTACGAAGAATACGTATTATAAAAAAACTAATATACTTTTAACTAAAAAAAATTCTTGAATAAAAATACTTGTAGCTTAATTAATTGCAAGGTTTTATACCTGATTACGGGAGCCATATTGAAGCTACATGGTGGTTGTAGCACGAATGGGTCGGCTTGGCTGAAGAAGGACCGCGCTCTTACAGTATATCTACGTAAACTAGCAGCTTAATGCTGTTGTGTTTTGAAAGGAGGCATCCCACTTTATTCCTCAGTCGTGACAACGCATCTACATTTTAATACCTACTTAGCCGAGGGTAGATGTATACGTATATGGGCCACAATATTCAGTCATCAGGTGTACTGTGTGCTCGTGTGTTTTCGCATATAGCCAAATGAAAATAAGTATTGTAAAATTCAAAGTATTATAATCCACTGACCTCTATATATACAAGTATGCTGGACTGGCTAAGCCATACAAAATGCTTATGCCGATTTGAAGCGCCTTTCATTGTCCGTACCGGGAACTTGACATAATATGACGTCTGTTGTATTATTTAAATCATATCTTTGTATTTTGAATTTTTAAACTAAAAAATGAAAGTAAGAATTATTATAAGTAATAATTAATGTGCGTAATATGTAAAACTCAGTACCAAAAGGAAAGTTAAGCATTTGCATTTAATTGGATAATATAGGTTCCTAAAAATTTGTTTCTAATCTTAACATCGTAATTACCAACATGTTTGTCTTTATATTCTGAGTTTTGATAAACAATAAAATTCAATAGGGTTGTTGAGTTCCTTGTCTATATATACTTATCGATGTTTTTTTCTACCCATATCTGTTCACAACCAATCTACCTAGAACTAACTTAGACTAAAATTATGGCTAAAAAGAACAAATATTGTGAATTGGCGTCCGAAACAAACTGATTATCTTTCTTCGAAACACTTCACAGACGACTGTTTTATTATACATGAGAAACGCACCATTTTGTAAACCAGTGAATATAAAAGTATTAGATTATAATTTAGAATGTTTTTTTTTTTATTTCTTCTCTCCTTATATTCCCCTAGACTCAAGGGCCATAGCCAAGTGTAGAAAGGTCGCCTGATGATGACTTTGTGTTTACAGGACGTAAGTTTGTTAAATCTGTATATTTATTTTGATCAATTTATTGTATCAAAGGAATAAATTTATATTGGAACTGTACCACTTGGTGCTTCCGAGTGCTCGTTTTTTCTCGGCCCCGTGGCCTCAACCGCGGTCGCAGCTGTGCTTGAAAGCGTTTAAGTGGCCCTGTCAATGTGTGGTGAAGGTGGAACATCATGTGGTTTTAGTAGGTGCAAGTCCGACATAATCCGTTCTTGCCCCTGCAATGCAGGTATGCGTAAACATTTTTTCATTTGAAACCCGGAACAAAATCCGTTCTGTAGTTACGAATAAAACGTTGATAGATCAACGCAGCGTCAATTTTTGTTTTATATGAAGTAAAAGGCATTATATTAATATGATACATAAATTAAATGGATAGTACGGGTAGACCTGGGTATAGAATTCTTATCGATATATTTTTTCACACTGTCTTTCTCTATTATTAGTTCCATGGACGTTCACTTCTGCTGTCAGCTTCAAAATGGCGAAAATCAAATCGCCTCATTATGTCACGGTTATAGCCAGTCCATACACACAGAGTATTGAAATTTTTGCGCCACTTTTTTGCAAAAACGATCATAATAGCTATTTACACTAAGAGTGTTTTGAGACGAACGACATTCAAGCGAAGAAGTTGCCAGTATTCCGAGATTTTCAAGCATCTTGACGTCAAGCACGTAATTTCGTTTGGATTTATCACGCCGCTTGATGCACACTTACAGCCACTTAAGCAAGGATGGGCCATTTTTTTGAATGCACGGCTAAAGAATTGCTTGATTAAGCCTTTTTAAAATAAGAAAAGTAAAAAAATCAGCATAAGTTAAGTGTTTCTTATCATTAATGGTTTACTCAGTCAAAGCTTAATAATTTTACTATCAATGGCTTCTCGATCCCAAATTTCCAGTTTTCGTATTCCTATTAGAAACAGTTTCAAAACCTTAGACCAAAAATTATTTGGACAAGTAAAGTCATTCATAAGAATTTGTGTATAAGTCACTAACATTTTATTTAATGCTAACAGGTCTTCAATAATAACTATAATTTTCAAACAAAATCTTAGGTAAGATATAACTATAGAAATCATTATTTAAATTACCACCTCGATGAGTTTTAAATATCGAAATAATTCGGAAATATGCTTTTGGAATATTTAATCCCTAGCTTCATTAAAATACCTACTTTAAATCTAATAGTTGCCTTTGTAAAGCGACACATCGACACGTAAACTCCTACGATAATCGTCACACAACGCTATAAAGAAGCCGCCGGGCACTTCATCTCACCGAGTATCGTTAGGCTAAAAGCGTTCTAAAGGATCAAAGGATCAACAAACTTTTTATCGTAATTTTACACCGTCTGACATGAATACAATGAAGTTTTGAAAGCATCGAAAGAAATGGCAGATGTTTCAAGCTACAGAGCCCTTTCACGCCCATTCATTCGGACGACATTTATATAATATTTTTATGGGCAAACGAGCATGCGGTTCACCTGATGGTAAGTGACTACCGCCGCCCATGAACAAGTGCAACACCAGGGGAATTTCAGATATGTTGCCGGCCTTACAAAAAGGAGTAGGCTCTTTCGATTTCGAATCGAATCCACAAGGAAGTTGTGCGAGGAAGAAAACATCTTCTAAATCGCACAGGTGTGGACCGCCAATCATTCAAATGGTGTGGATGGTATCGGGAGTTCTGCCGCGATGTGCGATCGTGAAATTTGGCGGCTGGGATAAATCCGAACAATTTCTCAGCGCACTCCCCGAGGTAAATGCGAAATAAAATGCAAAGGGATGCATTTATACGTGGTAGAGCCATGGTGCAGCTATATTAGTAGTATAGTTGTAACACGAATGGGTCGGTTCGACCAGGGAAGGACCACGCTCTCACAGAATAACAGCGTAAAATAGCAGCTTAACACTGCTGTGTTTCGTATGGTGAGTGTAGAGAACTGGAGACCCTTTTTACTGGAAAAGAAGCATTCTATCTTAGTCCTCACTTGTGACGACGCATCTGCATTTTAGACTTTATTGAGGATAGATGTAGATGTCTATGGGTCACAGTAACCACTTACAATCAGGTGGACTGTGTGCTCGTTTGTCACCCTGTCCTATAAAAAAAATATCTTCGCAGTGCCAATGAATCGAGCCGATTCATTGGCCCCTTAGCGCCAATGACTCAGGGAACAGTATTCCATGTGACGCCGAAACTGCGCCTTGTAATGTTGCAGGCGATGTGCCGGCATGAAATACTGTCCCACTCTGCTGAGCCCGCCATGCTTTTTAGTGGCAAATTTGGCCTTCTCTTCCAGGTGACCACGAAACTGCACGTCACTCGATATATTGACGGCTCCGTGGCGCAGTGGCTTAGCAATGAGTTGCTGCGCTGGGGGGCGCGGGATCGAATCCCGCACGGAACAAGTATTTGTATGGCCTACAAATGATTGTTCCGGGTCTGGATGTTTGTCCTTGTGAAATTTGTGTTTGTAAACTGCCTCCACGATACAGGAGAAAATACTAGTGTGGGGGTAACGTTTTTTTAAAAAAAAAAGAAAAATTATATACTAGATTAGATATTGGCTGAGGCAACAAGGGGAGTGCCTTGAAACTGAGGAAATACGACAAAGGGATTCTTTTTAGCGGTAAACGCGCAAACTTGTGTCTTCTGAGGATTAAACTGGACTAGATTTTGTCGCCCCCAAACCGAGATTTTGTTCAGCAAAGACTCTACTTCAGACACAAGTTTGTACCAATACTCGGCGACGTTTTCCCGGGAAATATTGGCACGGCCGATGTATAGAGCTTCACCAGTGCTGTCATCCGCATTGCCAGGAATGTTACCGGGTTGCAACAATCATTGATATGTAGACGAAACAGCATTAATGATAGCACGCTGCCTTGTGGAACACCAGCGTTAAGAGGTTTGTGGTCGGAACATGCACCGTCTAGACCTTGACGCTTTGATGTGGAAGCAGATGACCCAATTGCACAATTTCTCGAGAAGCCCATAGGAAGAGAGCTTCGAAAGGAGCTCTTTGTGCCAAACCCGATCGAAGGCCTTCGCAATGTCTAAACTAACGGCCAATGCCTCCCCCTTGGACTCTACTGCCTCCGCCCATCTATGAGTCAGATAGACCAGAAGATCACCAACTGATCGACCCCGACGAAAACCGTATAAGCGGTCACTAATCAGCTGGTGATCCTCAAGGGTACAGCATGAGCTGGCAGTTTATAATGGATTCCATTATTTTTGGGAACAAGGAGGTGATGGCGATAGACTTATACTTGGACGGGGTCGGGTGGACAAAAGCTGTCTTCCATGATTTCGGAACTACGCCTAGGGAGTAGAAGTACCAGAAAAGACGCCTTAGAACCGGTGCTAACTCCGGAGCACACGTACTCGGCACAATTGCGGGGATTCCGTCGGGCCCACTTGACTTGTGCATGTCCAGAGAGAGGAGTTCTTTGCGAACCGAGCGCTGTGAGACCCGCACATCCGGCATGGAGCACTCACACCGGATGGTCTGCGGTGTGTTCTCCCCGTCATCAAAAGTTGAGTTGGACGCAAAAAGGGAGCCTAAACGGTCGGCTTTCTCTTTTGCGGCGTGGGCTAGTGAGTCGTCCTCCCTATGCAGAGATGGTAGTGATGGCTTACAGAAATTCCCTTTGAAAGCCTTGGCCAGAGACCAGAATGCAAGGGTTCCCGAAGGAAAGCGCCAATGCCAATTCTGCTTATGCGCTCTGAGTTTGCCTTGGTAATAATTGAAGGATCTGGAACGAAGTTATACTTCTTTTTAAGCATGCTGGTGTTTACATCCCGAGCCGCCGAAGCCTCAACCCAGGCTTGATAACACTCCTAGTTACCGCGTAATGCAGTCTTACGGGATCGACCAAACCAAGGCTGAGATCTGCCTCTGATGGGTACCACAGATGATGGATTAAATAGTTCCATTACCTGTAGCACCACATCAGTGACAGAGTCAGCAACAGCGCTGGGATCATCCGGCGAGAAGCATACCCGCCCCTATGGGCAGGATGCAAAGAAAGGCCACATTCCGTGGTAGATAAGTCGGTCTGTTTTGGCATTACCGCTATGGGACCTATAGAGGCATCCGTAGATGCGCGGATGGTCGTCGATGTCTACGCGTAGCCAAATAATGGACAGGTTCGAACCTTCAAGACTGCCGAGACGTTGAGAACAGATGGCCTCTCTGACGTATACGCAAACTCCAGCCCGAAGCAAAAAGGAGTGCTCCAATTCGTACCCCGGGTAGGTGAGTAGTATCAGCAGGAGTGCGTCTCGGTCTGAAAGAGCAAGGCCAGGTTCGCCGTCTCGAGATGGTAGTGGAGTGAAATCCATGAACCGTATAAACGATTTTATTTCCGTATAAATGATTTGATTTCACACTATCCGTGAAAAAATTCACGGATAGCGTGGCAGGGGTCGCCTTGGTCTTATTGCTGAATTTTGCGCCCCCCCCCCCCCCAATGAAACGTGGGGCAGCCTGAGCACCCAAGCTCAGGGGTAGAGTAACATAGTCGTGGATGCTCAGCAAGGGATTCTCCAGAGGTGCTGGTACCCTCCTGGGGTAGTCTTTGATTTAATTTCGCTACCATATTGATGAGGGGAGGGGGGGGAATTGCGTCTTCGGCGACCTGCCCTCACTAGACGAAACGCATCAGCAGGGCTTCCACTTCACGCCGGTATTCTGTGAGTTCGTGGTATTGGTAACCACTTTTTTTATCAAAAGTCTTTAAATTTTTCGGACAAAATATTACCTAGGTCCTTCCTGGCTGTCTATCCGTTAGTAAAGTTTTATCACAATTTTTTCAATCATTCCGAAGATTAGCCCAAACAGACAGACAAAAAATTTAAACATTATTTCTTATGTCGCAATATCATGAAAATAACTCATTAAGCATAATAGAAGTCAATTATTTCAATATTACAGACAGACACTTCAATTTTATATAAATATATGTAGTGACAACTAATGACTCACAAAGCCGCATGTTAAGCTACTTTTACTGCTGTAACTTGACAAGTACTTTTGTTATTGTAGGTAATTTCATATATTTCAGAAAAATAATAATAGTCAATATCATTTTAAATAATATTTAGACTGTACTAAATCTTGTCTAACCAAAGCAACCAGCCATGCCTAGATTTAGCCATAGAAAAATCGAATACACTTAAGTTTAACTAACCGCAATCGGCTGCACCCAGTTGAAGCCGGCAAAACTTAACTTACGTGAGTGCAGGTATCCGAAGGCGCAATGCCCCCCCCCCCCCCCTCATCAACATGGTAGCGGAATTAAATCAAAGACTACCCCAGGAGGGTACCAGCACCTCTGGAGAATCCCTCGCTGAGCATCCACGACTATGTTACTCTACTCCTGAGCGTGGGTGCTCAGGCTGCCCCGCGTCTTATTGGGGAGGGGGGGAGGGGGCGCAACCTGGCGACCCCTGTCACGCTATTCGTGAATTTCTGCAACATCAGGGGATTTCAAACCGAGACGCACTCCGGCTGATACTACTCTCCTACCCGGAGTACGAATTGGAGCACTCCTTTTTGCTTCGGTCTGGAGTTTGCGTATACGTCAGAGAGGCCATCTGTTCTCGACGCCTTGGCAGTCTTGAAGGTTCGAACCTGTCCATCGTTTGGCTACGTGTAGACAGCGACGACCATCCGCGCGTCTACGGATGCCTCTATAGGTCCCATAGCGGTAATGCCAAAACAGACCGACTTATCTACCACGTCTAAATGGCTACAGATTCCTTGCTACAACAGGTCCCAGAGATCGTGATCATTTGCGATTTTAATGCCCACCACGCCGAATGGCTCGGTTCACGTTTAACCGATCATGCGAGGAGATCTGTATATGATTTTGCCTAGGAATATGGTCAACAGCACTTTGGATTTTAGCCGTAACATATAATCACAAAACAATCGACACAATCGTTGATGCATCTGTTAGTGGTCACGTAAACTATGAGTGACTTGACTGATCGAAATCATATTCACACAATGTTTGTTTCGTCAAGACGATGATTCAAAACGGTGACATTCACAGAATCTGGTATCCGATAAATGGCGCTGTGGTCGATGTATTAACAAATATTATATTTTTACTCTGTAAATCTATACAAATAAATAAAATTGAAGTGTCCATTTGTAATGTCAAAATAACAGCTTTTTATTGAATTTTTGCCGGTCTGTCTGTATGTCAGTCTGTTTGTTCCGGCTAATCATCAAAATGGCTAGACCGATTTTAACTGGCAGGTAGTTGTTATTATAAGGAGTAATATTTTATGTAAAAAAAGAATTATGGTTCCGCGCAAAAAAATAAAACCGACACAATACAATCATAGTAAATTCCACGCGGACGAAGTCGTGGGAAAGAGCTAGTTATTTACTAAAAACTCAAGTGAAACTCGCGCATTCTACCGGAAAGGGGAGAACAACATCTGCCGTAGCAGCCAGTAACCATACGAATTAATGTTACTGTTATATTATTCTCTGGGGACAATAATGCACTTCGTATTATTATGGAACATTAATGGCTGATATTTCTACATTGCAGTCAATAGTTAAACGAATCAAAAATACTTATTTCAATTTAAAATCTATTCATAAAAAGCTTTAGTTACTAGAGTCAACAACTGTATCCGGCATTAGTTTAGATCACATCTAAAATCGTGCTTAAAAATTGATTATAAATTTAAAACCTGAAAGACGAAGAATGCAAGTTAATAAAAATCTTTTGATAATAATAATAACACCAAAATAAAAAAGCTTTATGTTAAAATTTGAACAGGTGTAATCAATCAAAGCTTAGCTTTAAATAGCAATAAAAACTATAAACTGCATTCATATTTCAGAAAACAATTCGTAAAAATAAAACGAATCGTTGTTGTAAATCACCAACAGGCAGTCTTTTGATTGACGATTTTCCGATTATGACTTTTGCATATAATATACTGAATTTGGTTTCCATACAATTGGTTCAAAACATAAATTTGGTAATTGAAAACTGCAAAGGTAAGTTTATCTTTCAACGGTCTATATCGAGCTTGAGCACCTCATTTTTGTCAGTGTTTACAGACCCCCATGTGTTACGACTCTTTTGAAAAGAATGTGGGGGAAGTTTTGCTTAAAGTTAATAAACAGAATAAGTTGGCCACTCGGTATATTTTTGAATATTTGTTTATTGTGCGTTCACAATAACAAAAGTAGTTTGTAAGTGCTATACACTCTGTTAACACCAGGAACAAACTCAAATAAATGTTCAAACCTTGTGTTCTTATTCTAGAATTTCATTTCAAAAACAATCCGACTGAAATTCTTGCTGGTTCTTCACAAGACATATTTTTTTCCGAACCAGTTATAAAAGTAAAAAAAATACTTTCAATAAGAATTATATGTGCTGGGCTCAGGCCTCTCATTTTTGAGAGGGTTTTAGGGCAAGGAAATGTTCGCCGCGCCGCCCCAATGCGTGTTGGCGGACTTTACATGTCATTGAAATATTTTTTTTACTATTACTCAGACATACAGGCTTCCTCACAATGTTTCCCTTCACCACCGAGCACGTGATAAATCAGCACATAAAATTGCAATTAACAATTTCATTGGTGCCAGCGGGGATCAAACCCTAGTTGTTCGCTTACTGTTAAATTTACAGCAAGTGCTTATTCTCTGAGTTACCACGGCCCTTGAATCTATATTGTATTAAAATTATTAAACTATATTGCATTAAAATTATTCCATTCTATTCTATTAAATCCGATTTAACTTTTCATATGAATGGCGTTTCATGTTTACCTTTCTTAAAATTTATAAATTTCAAAAAGTTAAACGTCAAAATGGCCGCCGCCTCTATAGATGTTGTTTTGGTGAAAGTAAGTACTTACCGAACTTTAAGTTTAATAAAAGTTTAGTAAAGTATATTTTATAAGTACTTATCATTTACATTGTAACATGTGCCTTTTGTGTTTTAATTAACAGTAACTTTGGTAATTTAAAGCATGTAAGTAGTAAAGCATGTAGTATCTGTATCGAAAACAGTGAAAAGTCATTTAAGTAGTAAAGCATGTATTAGTATCGAAAACAGAAAAATTCGTTGAGACTCTCGATTCCCAGGATGAATAAACTACTCACATAACATAATTGAGTTTGTTCGGAACCTCCAGTGCGGTGGTCCTATTCGCTTTTGTCCGGTATTATATACAGGGTTATTTTGCAATAACCGGCCAAATTTGCAAAGAAGATTCAGAATAAGTAATATCCGAACAAAAACAGTTTCACTGTAAAGCATCGCGCCAAGTACACTTTCAACTATAGTTACAAAAATAATAATTACATTTTTACAAAAAATTATAAAATAAATAAAAAAACCAAGTATATAACCGTCTTAGATTCGAAAAAAAATTTTTTTGAAGAAAGTAATAATAAAAAAATGGTGTATTTGGTGTGCATGATTAAGAGTATCGATCACCCAACTTGACATTGGAAGTCGTTTTTTTATAACTTTTTTGAGTTATGCTCGTACTATAAAGTATAATGCAGTACTCCATCCAGTATCAAGACCGGGTTTTCTTTATTTTTTTAAAAATTATATTAAATAGGTACTTATTTCATAACAATAGTGATATTTTTTTATATGAGAAAGTCTCCATTCTTTTTTTTTATAGAAGAGGGGGCAAACGAGCATGCGGCTCACCTGATGGTAAGTGACTACCGCCGCCTATGAACAACTGCAACATCAGGGAGGAAATTGCAGCGTTGCCGGCCTTTTAAAAAGGAATACGCTCTTTTCTTGAAGGTCCCTAAGTCGTGTCAGTCCGGAAAAATCGCTGGTGGTAAACTATTCCACAAGGAAGATGTACAAGGAAGAAAGCATCTTCTAAATCGCACAGTGGTGGACCGCCAATCATCCAGATGGTGTGGATGGTATAAGGAGTTCTGCCGCGATGTGCGTTCGTGAAATTTGGCGGCTGGGATTAATACGAACAATTCCTCAGAGAACTCCCCGTGGTAAATTCGAAAGAAAATGCAAAGAGATGCAACATCTCTTCGCACCGCCAATGAGTCGAGCCGATCTGAAAGGACTCGGTCGTGGACGATTCGAGCCGCTCTGCGCTGGATGCGGTCAAGTGGAAGGAGCTGGCACTGCAGAGATGGGAAGAGTATTCCATGTGAGGCCGAACCTGCGCCTTGTAAAGTTGCAGGCGTTGTGCCGGCATGAAATACTGTCCCGCTCTGCTGAGCACGCCAAGCTTTTTAGAGGACAATTTGGCCTTCTCTTCCAAGTGATCACGAAACTGCACGTCACTCGATATTTCGACGCCTAGGATTCCGATACTGGCTGAGGCAACAAGGGGAGTACCTTGAAACTGAGGAGATACGACAAAGGGGTACTTTTTAGCGGTAAACGCGCAAACTTGTGTCTTCTGAGGATTAAACTGGACTAGATTTAGTCGCCCCCAATCCGATACTTTGTCCAGCAAAGACTCGACTTCAGACACAAGTTTGTTCCGGTACTTGGCGACGTTTTACCGAGAAATATTGGCACGGCCGATGTATAGAGCATCACCAGTGCTGTCTTCCGCATAGCAATGAATGCTACCGGTTTGCAATATATCATTGATATGCAGAAGAAGCAGCGTTGGTGATAGCACGCAGCCTTGTGGAACACCAGCGTTAATAGGCTTGTAATCAGAGCATGCACCGTCTATAACGACCTTGATGCTCCAATCTGTAAGAAAGCTGGTGATTAAATTGCATTATTTTTCGGAAAGCCCATAGGAAGGGAGCTTCGAAAGAAGCGCTTTGTGCCAAACCCGATCGAAGGCCTTCGCAATGTCCAAACTAACGGCCAATGTCTCCCCCTTGGACTCTACTGCCACCGCCCATCTATGAGTTAAGTAGACCATAAGATCAGCCTCTACTGCCACCGCCCATCTATGAGTTAAGTAGACCAGAAGATCACCAGCTGATCGACCCCGATAGAAACCGTATTGGCGGTCACTAATCAGCTGGTGATCCTCGAAGTACCGCATTAGGTGGCAGTTTAAAACGGGTTCCATTATTTTGGAGAACAAGGGGGTGATGGCGATAAGCCTGTAGTTGGACGGGTCTGAGCGGTCGCCTTTTTAGGGATCGGGTGGACAAAAGCTGCTTTCCATGATTTCGGGACTACGCCTAGGCAGTAGGAGTACCGGAAAAAACGCGTTAGAACCGGTACCAACTTCAAAGCACACGTCCTCAGCACAATTGCGGGGATTCCGTCAGGCCCACTCGACTTGTGGATGTCCAGGTAGAGGAATGCTCTGCGAACTGAGCGCTGTGAGAATCGCACATCCGGCATGGAGCACTCACACCGCGGGATGGTCGGCGATGTGTTTCCCCCGTCATAAACAGTCGAGTTGGACGCAAAAAGGGAGCCTTAAAGGTCGGCTTTCCCTTTTGCGTCGTGGGCCAGTGAGTCGTCCTCCTTGTGCAGAGATAGTAGTGATGGCATACAGAAATTCCCTTGGAGAGCCTTGGCGAGAGACCAGAATGCACGGGTTTCCGAAGGAAGGCGAACTAGTTTCTCGCTAATTCTGCCTATGTGCTCTGACTTTGCCTTGGTAATAACTCTTTTGAAAGACCTGGAGGCGAAGTTATACTTCTTTTTAAGTATGCTGGTGTTTAAATCCCGAGTCGCCGAAGTCTCAGCCCAGGCTTGATAACACTCCTGCTTACTGCGTAATGCAGTCTTACAGGAGCGATCAAACCAAGGCTGAGATCTGCCTCCGATGGGTACCACAGATGATGGAATAAATAGTTCCATTCTCTGTAGCACCAAATCAGTGATAGAGTCAACAAGAGCGCTGGGATCATACGGCGGAAAGCAAACCTGCTCCCATGGGTAGGATGCAAAGAAAGACCGCATTCCGTCCCAATCCGCCGACCTGTAATGCCAAACACGGCGGCAGCCTGCAGAACGCAACCGCGAGGGGAGCGTGAGTGGCACCACATTCCGGATTAGACAATGGTCCGAAGAGCCAAGAAGGGTATCGACGGAAACTATATCCGTCCGGATGAGAGGTCAGCAGAAGGTCCAACAGGCAAGGTGTATGATCCTCAACATCTGGAATCCGCGTAGGCTATGTAACCAGTTGTGTCAGACCATATTCCAAGGCAAAGTCATAAACGGATCTGCCCGAATGATCGGTTAAAAGTGAACCGAGCCATTCGGCGTGGTGGGCGTTAAAATCGTCAAGGATCACGATCTCTGCGCATGGGACCTGTTGTAGCAAGGAATCTGTAGCCATTTGGACATGGTCCATGAGTCGGTCTGTTTCGGCATTATCGCTATGGGACCTATAGTGTCACCCGTAGACGCGCGGATGGTCGTCGCTGTCTACCCGTAGCCAAACGATGGACAGGTCCGTACCTTCAAGACTGCCGAGGCGTTGAGAACAGGTGTCCTCTCTGACGTATACGCAAACTCCAGCCCGAGGCACAAAGGAGTGCTCCAATTTGTACCCAGGGTAGGAGAGATACGAAGTATCAGCCGGAGAGGACACCTGCGTCTCGGTCAGAAAGAGCAAAGCTGGCTTCACCGTCTCGAGATGGTAGTGGACGGCATTTAGGTTCGATTGAAGTCCCCTGATGTTGCAGAAATTCACGGATAGCGTGGCAGGGGTTGCCTTGGTCTTGTTTCTCGGTTTGCCTCGAGCAGTTATTGTATTGAGCGGAATTTTGCCTCCCCAGAGTACGCGGGGCAGCCTGAGCACCCATGCTCAGGAGTGGAATAGTATGGTCGGGGATGCTCAGCGAGGGATTCTCCAGGGGTGCTGGTACTCTCCTGGGGTAGTCTATGATGTAATTCCGCTACCATGTTGATGGGGGGTAGGAGGGAATTGGGCCTCCGGTCACCTGTACTCACCACACGAAACGCGGAAGCAGAGCTTCCACTTCACGCCGGTATTCTGTGAGGTCGTGGTACTAACCCGGCTCGAGCCGGCCCATACGTGCAACAGCAAAAGCTGCGGCGTGGCTCTACCACTGAAGTTTCATCAAAATCGGTCAAGTCGTTTAGGAGGATAAGAATTACAAACACACGCACACCGTGATTTTATGTATAAAGATTAGCGATCCCCCCAGGCTTCGCACGGTTGATTTCTGGATCTCGAAAACAACGCCACCTACCGGGTCCAATTGTAAATCTAAACTATTCTCTAACCAACTAAATCACACACACTTAATGGGTCCAGCCGTATAGGAGGAGTTCAGTCACATAAACCCGGATAAAAGAATTATATAATATACAATAAATTATAAATATATATAAAAATATTATACATATAAATTTTCCCTTTAATCATTCTGTACACTAATGAAAACCATATCAAAATCCGCTGCGGAGTTGATAAGATCTAAGCGTACAGATAGCAGGAAGCGACTTGGTTTTATACTATGTAGATCTCTACATGCTTATCTAAGCAGTGTTTTTTCAGAGAGATGAATATTACGTTTTTATGTTCAATTACTTTATAATAATTTCATTAAGTTATAAAATATATAGCACACCGCCAGTCTAGTTACCCTTCTGAAAAAAGTATTCAAAAAATACAATTTCTTTGTTGAAATTTAATCCTAAATTGTGTATATTTGGCGTAGAGTTAAACGTTTTCAATCAAATAAATACAGCTAAATGTCAAACATATTTTCTACATAATTCTTACTTACTTTATAATATTTATTATGACACTATTTTAGTGACTGCAGTAACCACTTACATATATATATATATATATATATATATATATATATTTCGTTATGCCGTTTTTCTAGTTACTAAGTTAGATTTACTTAAAAGAAGGTAAACGACTTTTTATCCTTGAATGAGTACACTTTTATTCCATCAAGATTAATTTTGACGTTTGTATTTACTCTTAAGACAGACATTGTAATTTAATAGAAGGACTCGCTTCAGTAATTTAAACCAATTTATATATTTACCAACGCTTTTATACGATATGAATAAACTGTCTAAGATAATGGACGATGTGCTTTTTGTTTCTTCGCTAAATGAATTAATTTTCTCAACAAGAATAAGTAAGAATTACCACAAGAATTTGCAATCTTAACAATCGAAGTATATAAATAACAAAACAAAGCGAAGGCGTTTCTAACTTATGTTATATATTATAGCATAGTTAATTATTATTACATTAATATAGTATAGTTATAATTAGTGCATTATATTTGCCTAGTATCCTGGAAACTGTTTTTGTTGAAAAACAACAAACACACTGCGTAACACAGTACTGTTAAAAAATTATTAATCTGATTATTAGTAAGCTCTGTTCTTAATGAAACCTATTATTGGTGTACACTGGTATAATATATGAGACATTCCATTTACACCTCAGCTGTAACAAAGCACCTGTGTTGCCTTCATTGTTTGGCGTTTACTGCAGGTATACATTGACTCCACTTATTATAATGTAAACTCCAATCACAATAATAAAAAATAAAGTAGACCTGTGCTTTGCTACTGAAGCAGGGCAGACATGTCAAACGCTCTGTCCCAACGAGTATGTTCCACTGGAAGTTAACCAACAAAAACAGTGGGATATTCCGTTGATACGGAGCGTGCAGAAAGATTTGTTTCATAATTTCCATAGTAACTAAGATCAGGCATGCCTTCTAGCTGTTTCGACTAAGGAATCTAGTCACTGGTTACACGCTTAACTATCAAGTAATCTCGGCACAAGTCTTGATGGGGAAAGCTTTCGCATCGCAGTGGGAATCTGACTAGGAGCGACGATTTGGCAACCCTCTCAGTGTCCAAGCCCCATCCCTGTGGTAGCAGCGTCGACAAGTTTGGGCTCCACGAACTTTCATGTAAGGAAAGTGTTGATAGGTTTTCACGGCACATTTGTATAGAACATTTCCCTCGGTTTTAGAGCCTTTTGGAGCATTTAAAGAAGATGGCAGGAGACCCGAAGGTATGACATTGGTCCCTTGGGAGAGAGGTAAAGCTTTAGTGTAGGGTGCTACTTGCGTATACACTTTGGCGACCTTTCATCTCAGTGGTACCTAGTTTAGAGCCGGGGCGGCATCAGAGGCAGCTGAACTGAGTAAATGGCGCAAAAATGAATCTCTGAGAGATGACTACATATTTGTGCCATTTGCTGTAGAGAATATCGGTCCGTGAGGTTCACGTGTGGTGAAGTTCCTGAAGGTACTCTATACGTGACTGATCGTTGCTGTTGATGATAAAAGGGCTGGTTCTTTTCTCGCTCAAAGGCTAAGTATAGCGATTCAGCAAGAAAACGCAGCCAGCGTTCTTGGCACGATACCACGGAGAGTAGGACTATATGATAAATATGTTATTAGTTTTAGTTTTTTAATATTATCATATTTTTTAAATATTGTATATAATGAAAACACTAATAAATGGAAATAATATATATCATATATATAAACATATACATATATATGTATGTGTGTATGTGTTCATAATAACCATTATATTATATAAATGTTTATAGATTATAAATAATACTCAGTGCTTTATTTACTTAATATTAAAATATACTATATTTTTTACCATAATTTAAAAGAAAAACTAAAAATTTAATTTATCATATAGCCCTATCACCCGCGGCATAGTGCCATAAACACTGTTCCATAAACACGTTTCCTCGCTGATATTTTTGTATCTTCTCCGCACGTGGACTCCACAGTCTGATAGTCTCTTCAGCACACGCACAAGTACATAATCGTTTCTCAGATATTCATACTTGCGCCGCTTACACAGTTAAGCCTCTGATGCCACGCCGGCTTTAAACTAGGCACCCCTAAAGTGAGAGGCTGCCAAAGTGACTACGCACGTAGCATCCCTCAGTAGGGAGTCAAGTAATTTTAAGACAAATTTACCACTAGTTCGGAACGTGAACATGAACGTGAATGCTCAATCTATATAGTGTATCTGCTCTTTAAGAGCTATATATAAGATCATTTTGTGGACTTATTTCAAAATCGAATGCGAATAGCATTTCAATAGCAAACTATTCAAAGTCAAAGTACGTATTACATTAAATGAACCCATATTATTGAAAGCACACGTGATCTTCATTACCCTCTTAGAAATGAAAGGACATCCGTAACCGCTAATGGAACGTTTTATCCTTACATTTCTTTTTCCTTGCTTTTTCTGCTTTTTACTTATTCAACTTATTGAATTTATACTTTCTTTTGAAAATTTAATATTTCAGCTACTTATTACTACGACCACGTGACTACCTTATTGATCTTATGGTCGTGCGCGACTGCAGATTCATCATCATCATCATTACAGCCCTTCACAAGTCCACTGCTGAACATAGGCCTCCCCCAAGGAATGCCACAAAGCACAGTCCTGAGCCACCTGCACTTTATTTATAGGATAAAGTCGACAAACGAGCACACAGTCCACTTGATGGTAAGTGGTTGCTGTGGCCCATAGACATCGACATTTATCCTCGATAACGGATATCAAAATGTAGATGCGTTGTCACCCGTGAGGACTAAGATGGAATGCTTCGTTTCCAGTAAAAAAGGATCTCCGCTTCTCTACACTCACCATACGAAACACAGCAGCATTAAGCTGCTATTTTACGCTGGTATTCTGTGAGAGCGTGGTCCTTCCCCGGTCGAGCCGACCCTTTCGTGTTACAACTATACAAGAAATATAGCTGCTGCATGGCTCTACCACGTATAGAGCATCCATCAACTTCCTGCATGTTTTACCAGGTCATCACTCCATCTAGTGGGGGGACGCCTTACACTTCGCCTGCTGGTACGAGGCTGCCACTCGAGAACCTTTCTTCCCTATCGGTTGTCGGTTCTTCGATCTATATGGCCGGCGCAATGCCACTGCAGATTATGTGGGCCAAAATCAGTTAATGGATTTTTCTATAAAGAAATTCTCAGTAGCCACCTGAAATTAGGAAGTTGGCGGCGTTCCACCCCGAGCCTGAACTCTACTCGATCGTGTAATCGGACGAGGAGAGTAAATGAAATAAAGAGTGTACGATTGTGAACTCCATAGTTGCGTATACACTCGTGCACTTAGTATAATTATTTAATTTCTTCCGTGACCGAAATTGGGTTTGGAGGATATAATTACTATTACTAGATTGATCAATATATTTTTGGAACGCAATGGAAATGTGGGATAAATATATAAGTATGTAAATTGTATTTATTTTTCAACCTAATCGCCTTTTAAGCTAATATACCATGAAATTCGTTTTGCAACTTGGTTAGTTCCCTTGGAAAAAAGTCTCTACGGATATTAGAAAGGAGATTGAAGATTATAGCGTGTAATTCCTGCGCACACTCACCGAAATGCATCCTAAAGAATACTGAGAGGCTGGCTACTTTGTACCTGTGCTTGATGCTAACAAGATTGGTTTCAACCAAATCAAGGTCACCAATCAGCCTCTTAGAATGTCTTTCCACTGCGTCCAAGTCTGCCAGGTAGCACTTTGCAGCACCAGCCCGTATGTTACAACAGTACTCCATGCACTACTGGACTTGCACTTAATATAAGGTAAGAAGGTGCCCCGTCGTGAAGTACTGCCGCACTCTTGCAAATACACCTAGTTTTCTTGCGGATGCTTTGGCCCTGGACTCAATGAACCGCCCATAGTTGAAGTTCTGAGAAAATTCAACCCCTAACAACTGAAGACAGTCCGTATATTCAAGGATACATTCCGGAAAGTAGGAGCCAAGGTGAGCGGGCACCTTTTAGCGGTGAAAAGACACGCTTGTGTTTTGTAAGCATTGAATCTCACAAAATTGACATCGCCGCGTTATAGGAGACTGCCCGCAGTGAGAGTTTCACACGCTCAACCATAGCTTCTCTTTGGATATGATCTCGACTGGCCCGAGCATTCGGCTGGTACCTCTCCACAACTGTGCTCGCATCTGCATATCCATGCGGAATAAGTAGATGATTAATATGAAGCAAGAAGAGAGTTGTGGAGAGAACGGAGCCCTGAGGAACTCCGGCGTTTGTCGCAATAGGACTAGACGAACAGCCATCGATGACGACTCAAGCAGATCGTTCACTCAGAAAGTTCTTCACCCAGTCAATGAGGCTAGGGGATAAGCCGTACGCTGGAAGCTTACCCAAAAGGCTAGCGGGCAAAACCCTGTCAAAGGCCTTCGAGGAATCAAGGTAAGGTCTTACAGAATATGGAGATAATTGAAATTGGCCGATAGTTGGCAGGGTCGGCACAGCTGCCCTTTTAAGGCACAGGCTGCACATTGGCTAGTTTGCAAGATTTGGGCTATTCCAGTCCTGAAAGAGAGGTGATATAAGCACGTCAACACAGGAGATAACTCAGGCACACAGACCTTTAGAACTATAGCGGGTATACTATCAGGTCTACGTACTACTAACTTTGTTTACGTCTAGACTTCGCAAGGTGTTAAGAAGCGTCTTGTTTGTGCGCACTAGGCGTTAAACCATAGGTGAGCTTTACCACCAATGGGCATGTCAGCAAAGGGGATGAAATACTCCATCGATTAACGTATTACATCAGCTATGGCATCCGCGTAGCTCGACGGACCTTCAGACTAGAAGTAGCCCTGCCGCCAAGGATAAGATGCAAAGAAATGCCACATCTCATCCCAATCTGCTGACTTGTATCGCCACATTTGCTGCATACCTTGGAAATCGTAGTTAGGTGGAGAAGTTCCCAAGGGTGAGGTAACCTGATCATCGTACCTGTCCGGATCGATTGTCAGCAGAAGGTCAGAACAGTTTTTTCAACAGTGGTGGAGTGAATAGGTCGAGAGAATGGTAGTTGGCACACATATAATCTAGGGACGCAAACAGAGTCACAGCAGCGATGGTACCTGGCATGAAGATCGCGGTGTCGCCCGAACTCCCCTGGAAATTTCCACCATTCCTCCGATCGCCAAACGGCCAGGTGGAACCATCCGAGGATTTTCGTAAGATGGCGGGGCAGCATTTCATGAGTGGCTGGCTCATTAATTGGGCCCTCAACTATCTACGGTCGGTCAGTGGTACAACCATGCTTCAGATTCTGCTAACCTCCATAACCAGGAAACTGACACTAAGAAACTGCCACGCCTTAAACGGAACTTATGCGTAACGCATCTATCGAGACCCATTCTCACAAAGAAACGGGTTTCACCTAACATCATACCGAATCACGACTTGCGTTATTTAGCGGTATGTCTTTGCCAGGTGGGTGGCAACTAACCCTCGGCCGGGCCGCTCACTAGTAAAGGATCAACCTACCACCAGTATGTAGTGCTACTCGTTTAGCACTACCCAGGGGATACCTGTAGGGAGTCAGGATTCAAGTAGTTCCTACGGACGCGCATATACTCTCTATTTCCTCACTCTCATAGTCCGATGAGACTGCGAGCCGACCGGAGAGAGTGCTTTCGAAGCACGGGGGTGAAACACCGCCAAATTCCTGACTCCGTTCTGCTACTGAGCATTTCTTTACAGAAACACACAACAACTGATTTTGACTCGACCCGGGATTCGACCCCTGGACCTCATGATCGGCAATCGCAAGGTACTTGATGAGGTTGATCAATAAGTGTTTGGAAACATAAAGAAACTCTAGGAATATGTAAATATTACTTATTTTTCAACGTAATCGCCTTTTAAGCTAACACACCTTGAATAGCGTTTTGCAAGTAAGTTAATTCCCGTAGAAAAAGAGGCTTGATCCTGAGACACAATAAAGACCTCTACAGCACACATCACCTCTCATCTTGGTCGCTGTCAAATTTTATACCACGCAACTGCTTTTTTAGGTGAGTAAAAAGATGAAAATCATTAAGAACTAGATCCGGAGAATATGGTGGGTGCTGCATCAACTGAAACTTAGCAGTGCCTGCAACTGGGCCCCTGCCCATCGATCTCGATCATCGATCTCGATCATTGATCTGATGTTGTAGATATCATCATGAAAAAGAACTCGAGCATGCAATTTTCCTCGATGTTTATTATTTGGTTCTTCGCGTAGGTTTTTTAATTAATGATGCATAATAATCTCTGGTTATTGTCTTTCGATTACTTAAAGAGTCGATCCTTCTTATACCTTCCGCATCCCAGAAGACAGAGGCACTTATTTTACCAGTGGACGCAAACACATTGAATCTCTTGACTGGTGGGGAACATTGTCTTTTTCACAAATCTCTTTTCCACAAATTGTTTTGGTTTTTCGTCTCCAGATCAAAATATTGTACCCACGTTTCATCTACGCTGTTGGCCGTCCGGAACGAAAGATGTCTTTGCAGTGGTTCTGCCGCGTTTAAATTCAGAGCACCAGTATGCCACTGTAGAACAAGACAGAGCATTGTATTCCAAAGTAGACTGCAGTTCTTTAAAAACACTTCTGTAGAAAAAAAATTCTAGTTTCTCCATTTTGCATACGAATAAATTTTCTACCAAGTGTAAAGTTTGAAAAAACAATGGGTATAGATTTTAGGAAATATTGCGGCGTTAAGTTGAAGGCAAAAAAAATTTTAATACTATTTTGTGGACAGATGAATCTCGATTTAAGCGATGTGGGATTTTCAACACCCACAATTATCATTCTTGGAATACTGAAAATCCACACCTGACTCGTGAATTCAATTTTAACAGCTGATTGGTCCGATCGAACTACATGACCGATTAAACAGCAAGGCCTACTCTAAATTTTAAGACATGATCTCAACGGTTTACTAATAGATGTAGACCTGTTAGGCGTCGGAACATGATTTTCCAAAACAACGGTGCTCCATGCCACTTTACGAGAATTGTCAGACAACATTTAAATGAAATATTTAGAGACAGGTGGATCGGTCGTGGAGTTTACGCCAAACAAATTAGTATCGTAGCTGAATTACGATCAAAATTGAGACAAGCAGAATAAACAATAAAAAACAACAGAATAGCGTTCATACAACTAAAAGAAAACTTTTTAAGGCTATGTAGGATTTGTGTCAAGCAAGAAGTTCAACATTTTGAAAAGATTTTGTAGTAAAATAATAAATAATAACAATTACTTTTTGTTTCATTTATTAAATTTAAGAAAACCTTCAAAGGTTAATTAAATCTTAGCTTTCCTGCAGTCATTTTTAACCTCCAAATGTTTAAATCATAGATTTCTACAGTTATTTTTGGTTAGTTCATAAACGTCATGAACAATGAACAAATAAAACTTCGGTTGCGCCCCTCTCGCCAACGAGGGTAAGATAGATAGCAATAGTCCGTTTTCTTATCCTCTCGACCCATTTTTATCGCAGGTGAGTTGCGCCCACGTTTACAACCCATGATCTGCAAAAACAAATCACGCAAATTTATTAAACTTAAATTAAATATAAAAAAAAATGTAAATTCTTAAATCTCAGCTTTCTTGTAGACAATTTTGGTTAGTTACACTTACAAACTAATTAACTTTATTAATGATAAAATGGCCAAAAAATTTTGTAATCAAATGGCTAATTTTAAGTATTTTTCACCTCGCTCACCCTCTTTGAAGGCCTATTTTAAATAAAGTAGTACATTAAGTACTACTTTTTTTAATGATTATGATTTTTGAGAGTCAGGAAAATTCATAAATCGGACGTCATGCAGCGATGGAGCGAATTTTATAGAGAAATGTATGCGTGTGTTGATCTTAGTGAGGGATCCGGGTATGACGCCGTGACTGGTACGCCAGACCCGGACCTCGATGACACTGAGGTCATCAGTATGAAAGAGATTGAACGTGCGATTCGAAGTTTGAAATGTGGTAAGGCTGCGGGACTAGACAGAGTTACTGCTGAAATGGTCAAGTATGGTGGGCCTCGCGTCTGGGACAGCTTTCATCTGCTGTGCAATTTGTGCTGGCGGACGGGGGATGTCCCGGATGATTGGCGATCCGCAGTCATTGTGCCTTTATATAAAGGTAAAGGTTCACATTTTGACTGCGGGTGCTATCGGGCGATCAGCTTGACCAGTTTAGCAAGTAAAGTTTACTCGAAGGTTTTGACACGTAGGATGCAAGAGAAATCGGAAAGATTTCTATGGGAGGCACAATGCGGATTTAGACCTGGAAGAGGATGCACGGATCAGATGTTTTCTCTCCGCATGATCACGGAGAAGCTTCTGGCTGCTAACCAGAAGATTTTCTGTGCTTTTGTGGATCTTGAGAAAGCATTTGATAAGGTTGTAAGGAAGAAAATGTGGGAACTGTTGCCGGGGAATGGTGTGGATGGTCGATTGCTAAGGGCTGTGCAGTCACTTTACTGTGAGTGTAAAGCCTGTGTGCGGGTAGGGCATGACCTGTCACCCATGTTTAGCGTCCAAACTGGCGTAAAACAGGGTTGTGTCATGTCTTCCTGGCTGTTCATACTGTATCTCGACGGCTGTTTACAAAAGCTGAAAGATAGCTGTTTGGGTGTGAAATTGGGTGACATAAAAGTAAATTTTTTGCTGTATGCTGATGATGCAGTGCTTATTGCACCATCAGAGGCAGAACTGCAGGCATTAGTCACGTGTATGAAAGAGGAATGTGAAATTAAAGGTCTCCGTTTGAACGCTAATAAAACTAAGGTTCTGGTATTTGAAAGGGACGAAGAGAGAACGAAGTGTGAAATATGGGTAAATCAGCAATGTCTAGAACAAGTAAATGAAATTGTATACTTGGGGAGTGCTTTTAGCCGGGATGGAAGATGTGATTTAGATGTGGACAGGCGTGTCGCTGCCGGGAACAAAGTCAATGGTGCCCTGACTGCGTTAGTCAAAAGGCAAGGCGTAGTGAAGAGTGCACGCCTTGCAATACATAGCGCAGTGTTGGTACCGACTTTGTTATACGGCCGTGAAACCTGGATATGCCAGAAGAAGCATAAAAGCAAGTTGAATGCAGTGGAGATGCGATCTCTTCGTAAAATGTGCGGCGTTACCATGGCCGACCGAAAGCGAAACGAAGAGATTCGCAATATGGCAGGTTTGAAAGATGACCTTATCACAAAAATTGATAAGGGCGTGCTTCGGTGGTTTGGGCACGTTGAGCGAATGATTGAAGACCGAATAGTGAAGAAAATATATAGCGCGAAAGTTAATATTAAAAGGTGTCGAGGTAGACCGAGACTAACTTTCGAAGACCATGTGAGCAAATTGCTCGAAGAGGGGAGGGTCAAGAGTACTCGGATACCTAGACGTGCATGTATGAAGAAGATAATGAATCTGAAAGAAGCGAAAGAGGTATGTAAGGATCGTGACACTTGGCGATCTGTTCTCTCTGGCTACCCCGTCAGGGATTGTGCGTGAAGATAAGTATAAGTATAAGTAGGAAAATTCTTGCGAACAACTTAGGGACCATCAAGTCACCTATTTAGATTTTGAATTTATAGTTGAAAATTTAAGTCATAATTCACCGACATTACAACATTTTCATAATTTTCATCTACTAGATGGGTCAAATCCGTGCTCAAAATGTGTTGCCAGCTCTCGGGCTAATAGTAGTTACGCTGCAGATGTACTATAGCTGCAAAATAAATGGGTCGTCTCTACCGCAGAAGGACCACGCTCTCACAGAATAGCATCATAATAATGATGTGTTTCATCTGGCGAATGTAGAAATACAGAGACCATTTTAACAGGTAACGATGCATTTCATCTTAAAATCATAAAAAGTTAAATAAGGAAGTTACTACCTACTTTTTTTATAAAATAAGGGTGACAAACGAGCACACAGTCCACCTGATCGTAAGTGGTTGCTGTGGTTCATAGATGTCTACATCTATCCTTGATTATGAATCAATCTATCTTCGTTTGCGAATTAAAATGCAGACGCGTTGTCAGCCGTGAGAACTAAGATAGAATGCCTCTTTTCCAGTAAAAAGTGTCTCTGGGTCTCTTCACTCACCATACGAAACACAGCAGTGTTAAGCTGCTACAAGTATTTTACGCTGGTATTCTGTGAGAGCGAGGGCCTTCCCCGGTCGAGCCGACTCATTCGTGCTAGAACTATATAATATACTATTAATATAGCTGAATAAGATTAATACCTAAGATTAATACCTACTTATTAAAATACCAAAATAATTAAATAAAAGACTACCCCAGGAGGGTACCAGCACCCCTGGAGAATCCCTCGCTGAGCATCCAAACCAAACTACTTCACTCCTGAGCGTGGGTGCTCAGGCTGCCCCGCGTATGCTCGGGGCAAGCGGAATTTTTGCAACATCAGGGGACTTCATTCTAACCTTAACGCTGTGCCGGCCTTGCTCTTTTTATCCGAGACTCAGGTGTCCTCTCCGGCTGATACTTCATATCTCTCCTACCAGAAGTACAAATTGGAACACTCCTTTGTGGCCCGGGCTGGAGTTTGCGTATACGTCAGAGAGGACATCTGTTCTCGACGCCTCGGCAGTCTTGAAGGTACGGACCTGTCCATCCTATGGCTGCGCGTAGACAGCGACGACCATCCCCGCGTCTACGGGTGCCTCTATAGGTCCCATAGCGGTAATGCAATGACACAGACCGACTCATCGACCACGTACCCAAATGGCTGCAGACTCCGTGCTACAACAGGTCCCATCCGCAGAGATCGTGATACTCGGTGATTTTAAGGCCCACCACGCTGAATGGCTTGGTTCTCGTTTAACCAATCATGCGGGTATATCTGTCTATGACTTTGCTTTGGCATATGGTCTAACACAACTGGTTACTTCGCCTACGCGGATCCCAGATGTGGAAGACCATGTACCTTCCCTGTTGGACCTTCTGCTGACCTCTCATCCGGACGGATATCAGGTCTCTGTCGGTGCCCCTCTGGGCTCTTCGGACCATTGTCTGATTCGGAGTACGGTGCCACTCACGCTCCAATCGCAGTTGCGATCTGCAGCTTACCGCCGTGTTTAGCACTATAGGTCAGCTGATTGGGACGATATATATATATATATAATTTTTTTCCTATAGTAAAATTAGTTCATAATGGTTTACTTTACTCTTGATTCTGAAGAAAAATGTCTATAGGAATAACGAGATAGTTTTTATAAATTCGAGAATTTCGAGAATAGGCCATTTCTATGATTGACCTTTTGGTCCAAAGCCATTTTATTTAAGAATTAATTTATTATTTATTTGATGAATCTGTTACAAAATTGTTGTTCAGTTCGAAAATTCTCAAAATTCCGGAAAAAAATCACAACTAGCAAACTACAAAAATCACGGAACATATTACATGAAGGTGATTCGGGTACCCCAAGAGATGTTCTATCTCTGGACTTCCGCTTGACACTATTTTTTGGGACAATCTGTTTATAATGTTATTTTATTAATCTTATCTCTAATCTTTAAAGGTATTTTGTTTGCTATTTAAAATTGTTATGATTTTCATTGTTTTTATTCATTATAATTGTACCTAGCTTACATTATATATAAGATGTTGATAACTGTAAGCTCACATAAATACGAGTGACTATATCAGACCAATTGAAGACTCCGAAGTTTACGAATGTGTTAAAAAGCTGAAGGCTGAGAGAAGCCCGGACCAGATGGAAGCCCTTAAAATAGGAGCACCCAACCTAACCCACCATTTAACGCAACTATTTAAGATGATATTAGACGAAGAAAAAGTACCAACACAATGGTGTACATCAGACATAATTTTGCTCTTCAAAAAAGGAAACTTAAGTAAATTTGAAAATTGTATTTAGTTATAGACGCTGTTATTATTAGTTATAAAATAAAAATAATATTAAAAAAGTGAGTCTATATAATTTGTTAAATATAACTCCATGAGTTTCCTGTTACAGAATGCATTAAGGTATTAAATTTGCCCTTTGTTTCCTTTTTGTAAGAGGGATTGCAATAAAGACTAAATAAATTAATAAAAATCTTGAAATAAAATTAATTTAACGCTGATAACAAATTTTAGTTTCTCAAATTAGCTTCAAAGAAAACTGCTTTGTTTAAGATAAAAGACGCTCAAACTAATGTTATTTAATTAATTTTGCTGCCAAACAACGAAGAAATTATGGGGTTCAAAAGACCTGATTTAGTAAATACGCTGAAAACGCTTCGATAAACAGAGTAAATTTTTAAAAGTAGGATTTACTTAAACTTTTTATTTATATGATCACATTCAAGCGTTTAATCTTACCGTTACCATAACCTATTCAGTCTATCAAAAGATAGACTGATTAGGTGACGGTAAGAATACATAGGCCTCCCCCATAGAGAGCCTCATAGGGGAGATATTGGACGTAGGTACCACGCTTTGCAGGCGGGTTGGCAACCGCATATTTTGTTTTTTAGTTGTTATTAGACAGACGCTTTTTTTATAGGAGAGGTGGCAAACGATCATGCGGCTCACCTGATGGTAAGTGACTACCGCTGCCCATGAACAACTACAACACCAGAGGAACCCCCCTGGTTAGAGAATTCCCCTAATTGCAGATGAGTTGCCGGTCTTTTAAAAAGGAGTAGGCTTTTTTCTTGAAGGTCCCTAAGTCGTATCGGTGATGGTAAACTATTCCACAAGGAAGTTGTGCGAGGAAGAAAACATCTTCTAAATCGCACAGTGGTGGACCGCCAATCATCCAAATGGTGTGGATGGTATCATAAGTTCTGCCGCGATGTGCGTTCGTAAAATTTGGCGGCTGGGATTAATCCGAACAATTCCTCAGAGCACTCCCCGTGGTAAATGCGAAATAAAATGCAAAGGGATGCAACACCTCTTCGCAGTGCCAATGAATCGAGCCGATCGGAAAGGAATTGGTCGTCGATGATTCGAGCCATTCTGCGCTGGATGCGGTCAAGTGGAAGGAGCTGGCACTGGGGAGCCCCTGCCCAGAGATGGGAATAGTATTCCATGTGAGGCCAAATCTGCGCCTTGTAAAGTTGCAGGCGGTGTGCCGGCATGAAATACAGTCCCGCTCTGCTGAGCACAAGCCCGCCAAGCTTTTAGAGGCTAATTTGGCCTTCTCTTCCAAATGACCACGAAACTGCACGTCACTCGATATGTCGACTCCGAGGATTTCGATACTGGTTGAGGCAAGAAAGAGTGCCTTGTAACTGAGGAGATACAACAAAGGGGTTCTTTTTAGCGGTAAACGCGCAAACTTGTACCTTCTGAGGATTATACTGGACTAGATTTAGTCACCCTCAATCCGAGACTTTGTTCAGCAAAGACTCGACTTGAGACACAAGTTTTTTCCGGTACTCGGCGACGTTTTCCCGAGATATATTGGCACGGCCGGTGTATAGAGCATCACCAGTGCTGTCATCCGCATAGCAATGATTGTTACCAGTTAGCAAGCAACATATCATTGATATGCAGAAGAAACAACGTTGGTGATAGCACACAGCCTTGTGGAACACCAGCGTTAATAGGCTTGTAGTCGGAGCATGCACCGTCAACTACGAGCTTGATGCTCCGATTTGCAAGGAAGCTGGTGATCCAATTGCATAATTTCTCGGGAAGCCCATAGGAAGGGAGTTTCGAAAGAAGCGCTTTATGCCAAACCGTAATCAAAAGCCTTCGCAATATCCAAACTAACGGCCAACGTCTCCCCCTTGGACTCTACTGCCTCCGCCCATCTATGAGTCAGGTAGGCCAATAGATTACCAGCTGATTGACGCCAAGGAAAACCGTATTGGCGGTCACTAATTAGCTGGTGATCCTCAAGGTACCGTATGAGCTGGCAGTTTATAATGGATTCCATTACTTTGGAGAACAAGGAGGTGATGGCAATTGGCCTGTAGTTGGACGGGTCTGAGCGGTCGCATTTTTTAGGAATCGGGTGGGCAAAAGCTGTCTTCCATGATTTCGGGACTACGCCTAGGGAGTAGGAGTACCGGAAAAGACGCGTTAGGACCGGTGCCGACTCCGGAGCACACGTCCTCAGCACAATTGGGGGGATTCCGTCAGGCCCGCTCGACTTCTGAATATTCAGGGATAGGAGTGCTTTGTGAACCGAGCGCTGTGACAACCGAATCTCTATTGAAATTAGGATGTTTTTTTTAATTTCAATAGCCTTGCTAATCATCCTCGGTAGGAATCTGGTGTTGTTTTGCGAGGATTTGTGGTCTATCAAATTTAATTTAATTGTGGGAACGATTTAGAACATGTTAATACATATTGTATAGTTAATATATACAAGTTAATATACGCGATAAAATCCGTAAAACTAGTTTTATTTAAATGTGTAGTGTTAGCGTAAATATGAAAAATCAATTCTCTAAATAAAACAGTTATGTTCATTCTGTAAATACTAAGAACAAGCATAAAGAGTCAGTAATTCGTCAGTGTACTCTTTTACAACAGTCCCAGAAAATATGCAGAACTTATCTATCAAAAAGTTACAAATTTTAACTAAGCACACATTCTTAACTCTACATGATTGATAATAACCCCGGGAATGAGGTGATCGCTAACATGTTGTTTCTAAATGTTTTCATATTTGATTGAACAACATATTGTCCCGCTGGGTTTCTCACTGACACTACGGACAGAGTGTTTTTCCAAACCTATGGTAAAAGTATAAAAGACTTTCAATAAATATTTTTGTAATCTGTATTGATTAAAATTATTCTATTTTATTTTATTCTACTCTATTCTACTCAACTGTCTCAAGCCGCAACAGGTGAATGTTAATTGATCTTAACTACTAACATTTTTTGTGTATATAGTTTTTTTTAACTCTAAATTTGAAATTTGAATTTTGAACTTTGAAAATTTTAATAGCTTTTAACAGATTTGGCTTAATAGAACTCAAGGAACCGACTTAGGTAATGATAAATACGAAATAATTATACCTTCATTTCTCCATATATCAAAAGAGAATTTATAATATGTATGATAAAAATTTGTGTTGGATTTTTAAATTATTTTTTACTAATTTTATAACAAGTCCTTTTAAAAAGCTCTTTCATCAAGTTATTGAAAACTATTCACGTAACTTTTGAAACCAATTATGACGTTATTTCACTAAATATCAATTCACTGGTTATTTGTATTTACTTACGAATGTAGGACCTCGACGTCCAGTTCATAATGATTTTGACGAATAAATATTAAACTACAAACCGCGTACAGAAATAACTTTTTTTAATATTACATAATATTTAAATAAATCAAATTATATATCGCTTGACTCATGAAGAGAGGAAATCCATCTAAAATGGATGAATACAAATCAGCAAATTTTAACAGTGGTAGAGCTACGCGGCAGCTTTTGCTGTCGCACGGATGGGCTGGCTCGAACCGGGGTGGTACCACGACCTCACAGAAAACCAGCGTGAAGTAGCGGTTTACCTCTGCGTTTCGCTTGGTCAGTGCAGGTGGCCGGAGGCCCTTTTTACTGGAAACGAGGCATTCCATCTTAGTCCTCACGGGTGACAACGCATCTACATTTTGATTTGTAATAGAGGATAGATGTAGATGTCTATGGGCCGCAGCAACCACTTACCATCAGGTGTACTGTGTGCTCGTTTGTCACCCTTATCCTATAAAATAAAAATGTTTTTTTTTGCACATATATTTGTTATGATTACAGAGAGTTATTTCTATGCAATTAAGGGTTAAAAGTAAAGGTTGCTTTGTGGCATTCCTTGGAAGAGGCTGTTCAGCAAAGGACTTGTAAATGACTGATGAACGTTTACAAGCGATTACACACATCTACAACTATTAATAATAAAAATGCAAGAACGTTTTCGCATCTGCAAACTAAAGTGGAATGCCTTACTACTAGTAAAAAGGGGCTGCTATTTTAAGAAAGAATTCTATCTGCGCCTGGTCTTTCCCTGGCAGAATACATCTTTAGCATGGCTCAACTACGCTGAAAATTGGTCGATATTGGCATTCCATCAAAAGCATTCACACCGTGGTGAGTGTGGACAATTCTTAGATATTAAACGTGTTTGCTGGCGTATTCTTTAAAGGATTTACGACCAGTGGAATTAAAAAAAACACTACTATACTAAGTTATGCCTAAAAGACTTTAAAGGACATTAATATACTTTTTTTACAAGGTGGAGCCGTACTAAAGCTATATAATCGTTGTGGCATGAATGTTACAGTCCGACCGGGTAAGAACCATCTGTCTTAGAATAGCAGCCTGAAATAATAGCTTAATGCTGTTGTGTTTCGTATGGTGCATATTGATTCTTAATCTAGGATTGATGTAGATATCTAAGGGCTACATTCACTTACCATCAGATGGACTGAATGCTAATTTCTCACCTTTATTCTATAAATATGTCATTGTTACGCGAGACCTAAAAAGAAAAGTATTAAAATAAATCTTAATTAAAAGTACTACGTGTTAAACCAATTACCAAGGTCAACGGTTGAATCGGTCTTCAATAATTAGAGCGGGTGTCGAACATGTAATGAGCACGACCGGCGTTAATTGCGCGAGCGCCGATTTAAATATATCATTAAGTGCATCGGCCGCATACGTGTTGCGGTATTCGGTATTTCGGTCCCACCGCTAGAGAATTCACAAAGTAAGCTATTTACAGCTACATCGAGTTTGATTGCGCCCAATATAAGAAGCTTAATCTGAAATATTATTAACATAAAAAAATAATTTTTATATACGGAATATATAGATGAAACGCCTTTACTGAATTTTGAGAGGGTTATGAAGCAAAGTAAAATCTGTCCAGCTCAAGTAGGAACTGGTAGACTTCACATGTCCTCAAATATATTAAAATATTCCATTCATCCCCAGTTAATAGACCCACACCACAGGTGGTCGGCTACCACGGTACAGGTTCTGATTCCTAATATCATACTTAATGTAATATAGGTTAATTTTCGGGTCTAATAATTTTCTGATTAGCCAATCGCGTGGCCTCGACACTACATCCTTAGTTTACTATTGTTCTTATTGTATAAGATTTTGATTGTTTGAAAACTGTCACAGTGGTAGAAAAACTGCCAGAAGGACATCATGTCTCAATTAGTTTTCAAATTAATAAGTTTTCTTCAAATTTGTATTTATTTTTTAACGCATTCGTCAACATCACGTAACAACTCTTTTTAAATTGACTTACCTTTACGACAACTTATCTTTAAAGTCACAGATAAAACATTTGAAAAAATCGTGACTGCAGACAAGTGGAATCTTAAAAAACTTGAAAATACTTATCGAAGCAATTGATAGTGAGCAACGTATAAGGTAAGCTGAAAAACTGTAAGTGTTCCGGCCAAAGAGACTAAAGTTTCCGAAAAGCGACAACTTAAACAAAATCACGTGCTGACAAATCAGTTTTATTATTTTTTGTTAAAAATTCTTTTGCTTTTGAATATTGTCTGGGAAAAAGTAGTTACGGCAAGGAACCAATGTAAAAATGTTGAGCTAAGACAATAACATTGTTTATCTAAAGATGAATAAAGATAATTAGAATTACCAAAAAAGATATACTTCTAAAACAACACAGACATCCAACTCTATCGGCGTCAACAGATTATCAATTTCACAATCAGCGAAGCTCTGGAAAATAAAAAAGATATGAGAATTTTTTTATAACTAAAGAAAAAAAATACCTCAAAAATTAAACTTACTAGACAAAACGATAATTAAGATAGATATATCAAACAAAAATTAAAAATTTAAAGGTCCTGGATAGTGGCGTACAGATAAAATATGAAGAGCAATTAAAGACCCCGTTACACCTACATTAACCACTTGATTTATTCTAATTCTTGCAAATTAATTGATATCATCTGAATGGAAAATTGCTACAATCACTCTTCTATAAAATAAAGACCACGAAGGTTATTTCAGACACTATTTAAAGTATAACCAGCTTTATAATTAAAAGAGTGTTAAACCTTTACAATAAAATCATCCGAGAGAACTAACTGGGTTCAGAGTGAACTTTTCTACAGACGACCACACAAATCAATGCAATGAAGATAACAACAAACTTCTATTAACCTGAATGATTAACGCTTCAATAACAAGGAGTACATAAAAAATAAATCAAAATGCTGAAAGGGATAATATGCAAACAGAGCAAGTCTGACCTGACGGTACGTTAAGGTGGACCTAGATACCACCATACATCCCCGATTAGGAATTCGTGAAAGTATTCACTATAATTTATTGTAATTAAATAAGCCGACTTATTCGGGCTACAGCAATAATATAGCTGAAGCATTGCTCTACCATGTATAAAATCCATTTCTAATTGTTGTTCCTACAATAAATCATTAAATAAAAACGGTACAAGGAAACTTTAATCAGAGATGTTTTAAAGAGTAAGGGTAAATTATGTCTGATAATGACGCACTATAACGACACCACATGTTCTTTTTTCCGTAATTAACTCTAATTGTAGCGTTTATTTTTACTTAAGAACCTACGTGACAGTATTGAAAAGAATATGAACGTAAAAAGGTTTAATTAAACGGGCTCTTAATTCCTTTGCTAAATTAAGTTTAATTAGTATAGCTCTTGTTGACAAAAATCACATCTCGATCCGTCTCGTCACGTAGGTGTTGAATCGATTCCGAGAAAATGCCGTAAGATCTTGAAGCACCCGATAGATGACTAAATATTCATCTGATATATTTGCACTACTTAAGATTCCCGAAGCAACAACAACAAGCAGCATCAGAAGTGCGTTTGATCCACTTGTTATGTATGGCGACTACGTCCATTTATGTATTTTTCCATACATTTTCTTTAACTAAGGCAGAAAGTGATGTCTGTCTTTGGTATTTTTTTATAAAAGTAAAGTGATACACGGACTTTCAGCCAATATTATGGTAAGTGACTATTTCAGCCGATGGAAACTGTACATACTTTAAAAAACCCAGCAAAGTGCTAATTGGACTCGCGCATAAAGGGTTCCGTACCATCGTAAAACACGTTTTAGTAGAGGGGGGCCCCTTTAATTATTAATTTATTTTAATTTTCAGAAATACACATTCTGTGAAAATTTCAATTGTCTACCTATTACGGATCATGAGATGCCGCCCGCTGACAGACAGACGGACAAGCGGACGGCGGAGACTTTACTAAGCCTCCGCTGTCCACCCGTCTAATATTTACCTATTACTCTAAGGTGCTGTTGGTTACCTTTTCAGTACGAAACCCCAAAAAGGCTACAGATACGTTGTCACCTCTGAGAACTAAGATGGACTGCCGCACAACCTGTAATTTTACTGGCTCTCTGTACCTTTCAGATCGGAACACAACAGTGGATGCACTGCGTGTTGGCTGCAGAAATAGGTAATAGAACGGCACATACCTAGACGTCGTAGAATCCTGGGTAAAAAAGCGGTCCTACCAGCTGGTCCATATATAGCAGAAAATATGCGAAAGAGAATTTATTAGTGCAATTTTTGATAACATTCCAGTGAGTATGCTGACCATCTACCCTTAAAGAGTCCAGTCTACTATAGCCCATGGACACCTGCAACTACTGCAAATAAATAAGGTTAACGATACTTTGTCACATGGAAAATACCTGTATGTGTGAGAAATAAAAAAGTATGTCGAAGGCATACAGAAAATCTCAGACACACATCGATATTGCACTCTAGCCCATCACAAGTCCACTACTGGCTGGCTCAACATACGCCTCTCCCAAAGAATAAAATAGGAATTTAATAGATATTTAAACAAATTTTAGCTTAATTTTTTAGTTCTATGGTACTTGATAGCTACCCAAATGAACAACTAGGAGGAAAAGGGACCTTGTAATTATCTATTTTATACTAATAATAATAAATAATAATAATAATTTTATGGTAATATTTATCAAATAAAATGTATATATTAGATCAAATATGCAGAAACGCAATTATTCTAATCACTTAATAAATTTAACACAATGCTTACATTTTATTTCGTCACATGCAATGAACTTGTGGTTTGACAATAAGGATATATTAGGTCCTTACCTTTAGCGTTTTGTCGTACTGACCACTTTGATCTGAAATATCTCCTCTTTGGTTAAGAATTGCAAATTCAAATTTATAAATTCATTTAGCTGGTGTATTTGGGTTTTGAAAACAGTCATTCATTTGTTTTTTCCTCATTATTTTTTTCTTTGGCGTCGCTTATTACCGCACAATGGAGAACATGAAATATCACTATATTTACGAGTACGAGTTCTATCGTGGCACCAGTGCTGCAGAAACAGCTCGAAGAATTAATGATGTGTACGGCGCTGGTGTCTCAAAAGAAAGACGGTATGTTTTTGGTTTCAACGTTTTCGTTCTAGGAAATTTCGACCTTCAGAACCAACCCCGTGGACGGCCGGAGACCAAAGTGGAAAATGAAGAATTAAAGGCTATTGTGGAAGCGGATCCATCACAAAGCACTTCAGAGATAGCTGCAAGCTTCGGGTTAAGTGATAAAACCGTATTAATTCACTTGTAGCAAATCGGGAAAGTAAAAAAACTTGAACGATGGGTACCTACCTTATGAATTGAGAGAATCGAACTTGCAAACACGCGTCGACTGCTGTCTTGCTTTGCTCAACCGACACAATAATGAAGGGATTTTAAATTGAATCATTACTTGTGATGAAAAGTGGATACTGTACGATAATTGGAAGCACTCGTCGCAATGGCCGAACCCTGGAGACCCAACCAGATCCTGCCCTAAACGAAAATTGGCTCAGAAAAAGTTACTTGTGAGTGTTTGGTGGACTAGCGCTGGTGTTGTTCACTACAGCTTTCTAAAATCTAGCCAAACGATTACGGCAGATATCTTTTGTCAGCAACTGTAAACCATGAACGAAGAACTAGCTGCTAAACAACCGAGATTGCTGCTGTACAACAAGGCCAGACCACACACTGCACAACAAGCAACCACTAAGTTAGATGAGCTACAATTGGAATGTCCGCAACATCCACCGTGCTCCCCGGACCTTGCTTCAACAGATTACCATTTTTTCCGGAATTTGGACAACTTCTTACAAGGAAAAAAAATTAACTCCGATGCGGCAGTCCAAACCGCCTTCAAAGAGTTTATTGATTCTCACCCCCGTGGTTTTTTTGTAAAGGCATCAATGAACTACCTATGAGATGACAAAAGTGTATAGATAACAACGGTGCATACTTTGATTAATTAAATATATTTTACAAAAAAAATGACTCGTACAAAACGCCAACTTCATATGTAAAGACCTAATACCTAGTCACCACTCCCTATACCTTATCCGTATTGTAGAATATCACAATGCGTAAAGCATTCCATGTTTGACAAAAGCGAAACATCAGCAAAGAAGTAGAGTTGTGGTACGTACATAAGTGCCCGCCGTATATTTAAAGAACGCCAGCGAACCAACCAAACCAACAATGCTCTCAGAAATTAAGGAAATTATAAGGAAACATGTATGCCTCTGATATGAAATATTTCGAGGACATGTGAAGTGCGCTAACACGCACTGGAGCAGCGTGGCGGTGTTGCTCCATTAATTCACTAAGAAATAACAGGCAGTTAGGCCCACCAGTAATGGGGCGTATATAAACTTTATTTCCAAGAAATATTGGTTTTGCTGGTGTATAAAGAATCATCACTGCTGTCATCATCCAGCATAGCAATGAACATTTGCAATATATCGCTGTTACGCAGTAGAAACAGGCTATGCTAAAGCCTTCGGAAATTTCGGTGTAACTAGCTTGTAGTTAGAACATGCACTTTGATACCATATGATCTTGATAGCGATCCGATTGGCAATATAAAACTGGTTACATACATATAAAGTTTTGAAAGAAGAAACTTGTGCCAAACAAAATCAAAGAACGTCGCTATGTTCAAATAATGACAAAAACCTACACCATGATCTGGATTGTAGGAGTCTATCAACTTTCGTTAAGCGTATCAACCGGTGCCAATCTCGGAACATACTCGTATGTGGCCAACACGTTTGCACAACGTGATGGACGTAAAAAGTGATCCAAAGAGATCAGCTTTTTTGTTTGTTATTAGCAGTTAGCGAGTAGTTCGTCTTGTATAGAGACAGATATAATAACAGAAATTTCCTCGCGATAGACCCCAAGGCCTGTAGCCTTTTGCTAAAAAAATAATACAATGTTTAAAATAAACAACAAGGCCTGTAGCCTTTTGCTAAAAAAATAATACAATGTTTAAAATAAACAACAATGTAACAAGACTTCATGAATATCAAAATAGCTTTAAATCATAAAATCTGTAACTTAAAATTATACTAAACATCTATTTGCATTAACAACAGACCATCGACGGTCTATTGCTGAACGTACTTTAATCAAAACAAACCTTTGTCCAGCGTAACAATAATTGGGTTTCAGGGCTAAATGTACAATTAATGTCTATAAATCAATACTGATATTATATTATACGTGAAAATTTATAAAGATGTTTAGAAGATTCTTACCCAAACACGCATAAGCACTACCCCCAATACAAGTCCACTGGACATAGAACTCTCCCATAGATTTCCACAAAGTACGACGAAATAACAAAAGCTTTTTTATCAGATTGGAACTACATGTAGTGGTGTGTCGTCCAGTACGAGGCCGTTACTCGAGAACCTTTCTCTCCCATCGCTTGTCGTTTCTTCGAACTTAATGGCCCGCCCATTGCCACTCTAGCTTACTGATTCGCTGGGCTTTGTCGGTTAATCTTGTTCTTTTGCGGATAGTTACAGATTTATATTTATAGCACTAAGAAATCCGTAGCATAGCGCTTTCAATCATACGGTCAGCAGTGAAAAACCATGGTTGGCTATGGTAAGTCATCACTGGCAACACGCACTGGTTGTACACTTTCGTCTTAATATTCTGAGGAACGTTGGAGAAGAAGAACGAACGCAACCCAGCTGAGTTGGATTCGTCGTTTGACCTCTTGGTCGAAGTTGGCTTCACTTAATCGGATGTTTTGTTCCAATATTACTCGGAAAAAACTTTGAGCGTAGTGTCGCGAACAATTACCAGTATTGGTGTAACATGGATTTTAGACATTACATTTGTCGATATATACCTTAAAACTACCGACAAAATAAATAACATTGCTGCAGGCAATAGAAAACACAACTAAAATTAGAATCCCTGTAGTATTTCACCATAATTTTTACGTGTAGAGCCATGCTGCAGCTATATTGTGGTTGCAGTACGAATGGGTATGCTCGTCCGGGGTGGGACCATGCTCTCACAGAATACCAGCATAAAATAGCAGCTTAATGCTGTTGTGTTTCATGTGGTGAATATAGAGAACTGGAACCCTTTTTACTGCAAACGAGTCATTCCATCTCAGTCCTCAGGAGTGGTGACGCATCTGCATTTTGATTCTTAATTGAAGATAAATGTAGGTGTATATGGGCCACAGCATCCAATTATCGTCAAGTGGACTGTGTGCTTGTTTATCCTCCTTATTCTATAAAAAAATATTTGGTATGTCGTCGGCATATCGAAGGTGAGTGATGTATTCGCTATTGATGTTGATATTGTATTATTTCCATACCAATAATATCAGTGATATAATGTCACCCTGTCTTAGAACTCTCTGCAGTTGGATAGGTTTCATACCTAGTATGTTTCTGTACGGATAGACATCGTAGCGTTACAATACAAACACCTCAACGTCTCGATATACTCAAGCACAGCCAAAATTTCCCTAAACCAAAGGCCTTTTCATAGTTATTATACGTGATAGAGCCACGCTGCTTTGCTATATATGTATATTATGGTTGTGACACGAATGGATTGACCACGCTCTCACAGAATACCAGAGTAAAATAGCAGATTAAAGCTGATGTGTTTTGTATGTTCAGAGTAGAGAACCGGAGACTCCTTTTACTGGAAACCAGGCATTTTATTTCAGTCCTCAGGGGTGACAACGCATTTACATTTTGATTAAGAATCAAAATGTTAATGCGTTGATTGATTGATTGTAGTTGCGAGAATTTTGATTGAGGAGGAATGTAGATGTCAATGGGGGATAGCATCCACTTACCATCAGGTGGACTGTGTGCTTGTTTATTTCCCTTATTCAAAAAAAATCGCATACACCTCACAACGACAATTTGTAGTTTTTACTCGTTTGCATAACTTGGCAAAAGGTATATATGTGGTCAAAGCCTTTTCGGAAACCTGCTTGTTCAGGAGGCAGGAAGTTGTCGAGCCCCACATCACAGATTGCCTCACATTGCTGGTTATTTGTGATACAACCATCATGAGCTTCTAATATAGAAGGAAGGCTTTGGCGTAACCTGAAACATGAAAAACAGGTATTTTATCGTCTTTGATCGCACAGCACTACCTAATGAACGTTTAAAAACTTGCAGATATGGCCCTTAGACGATTCGGTATAAATTAATGAATTGAAAATTGAAACTACTTTTTTATGTGTTTTTGCTTTTAAAAAAGGTTTAATGCACTGTAAAACCTTATAACAGGATGTTGTATAACCATTGTGTTTTAACCATTACGAGGCCGTTTATGGTACAATAATTTCGCCCTTCAAATGGTCGTACAAACGCGACGTGCCGTATACGTTAAACACAGATGACCATCTGTTACAATTTTAAATAAATAGACATGCCTAGGTATCCTGTACTATTTTAAATTTTCTCCCTTGATCTTGGGTTGTATTGCTCATAGCTTATCAACCGCTACCGATCAGTTAAATCTTGATTCTGGAGTGACGCGTGGGAGAATTATATCTCCTATACTATTTCCCGGGTTCATAAATACATATTATGCCATCCACAAACAGACGATCTCCAAATATACGTAATCGGATATAAATAATCTGTATAATGCTATCGCTATTTTAAACTATAATTTGAAAGCCATTTATTACTAGTCATTTAGCATTTCTATCAATCTCTATAAATGTCAAGCAATACTTGTAGGCACTTCAAGAATTGACTTTAATTTAACCTAAACTTAAACCAAAATCTTCTAAGATTCTCTGCAACTCGTTACCTACTTAAGAAAGAACGCACCAAAAATGGTAGCCTTCAAAGAATTGGTACCATATAGTAGCGGTGTACGAATACCCACTACACGATATCGTCCCGTGGGTGTCGCAAAAGTCGACACAAACCGGCAGGCACCAAACAGACACAAAGCAGCACCAACAAAAACTTTGGTTGTGAACCACTACTGTCTACATCTACTGTTAAATTTAATTATGTAGTGTATTCGCATTCGGATAAACAATTTAATAAAAAAATGAGGGAATATATAAGCGTGGCCGTCATTTATATTCTATTTTACCAAAATAGATATTATATTTTTCATAAACTCCACTTAAAATTAGTTGAAAAAGTACTATAAAACACGCTCGGGCCAACCGCAAGTATTGTCTATCAGACTCAGTGAAGTTCGCTAGCACAAGTTTGGCCCGCGCCCTGCTCCGCAAAGCCCCCACCGTTGCTCTGCGCAAGTACATTCGTTTCCCAAATGTAAGGTCTTAAAACTGTAACTTTACGATTAATACTATAAATATTTGAATTAGAATTGACCCTTATACACCTAAAATTTTAGGTATTTATATAGTGCATCAATACCAGACTAACTAAGCGCCACAACAATTGCCACGGCACAGATTACACACGGCGTTGTTCACATGCCTATTAGTTATTAATTCACATTTTAATTGTGAGGTTACGAGTCGTTTTTTCTACCCTTTCACACGAGCGTGCGACCGCGTACCCGTTTCATTGTTGTCCCCACATGTGGATAATTACCAACATAATTACATAAAATATAGTGTATGTATTTCAAAACATTAGTGGCATTTTTTATAATAGAAAATTATATAATTGAAAATAGTAAAGTAGTGATAATTAGTATATTGATTTTACCATTACAACTTATCAAAGTAAACTGCAGAACATAAGCATTAAATTTCACGAACGCACATCGCGGCAGAACTCCCGATACCATCCACACCATCTGGATGATTGGCGGTCCACCACTGTGCGATTTAAAAGATGTTTTCTTCCTCGCACAACTTCCTTGTTGAATCGATTACCATCAGCGAATTTTCCGGACCGATACGACTTAGGGACCTTCAAGAAAAGAGCGTACTCCTTTTTAAAAGGCCGGCAACGCATCTGTGATTCCCTCCCTGGTGTTGCAGCTGTTCATGAGCGGCAGTAGTCACTTACCATCAGGTGAGCCGCATGGTCTTTTGCTCCCTCTCCTATAAAAAAAAGCATCCCTCATAGATCCTATTTAGCATAGTTTTTTTTATAGGATCGGGTGACAAACGAGCACACAGTCCACCTGATGGTAAGTGGTTACTGTGACCCATAGACATCTACATCTATCCTCAATAAAGACTCAAGATGCAGATGCGTGAGGTCTAAGATGGAATGCCTCTTTGCCAGTAAAAAGAGTATCCGGTTTTCTACACTCACCATACGAAACACAGCAGCGTTAAGCTGCTATTTTACGCTGGTTTTCTGTGAGACCGTGGTTCTTCCCCGTTCGAGTCGACCCATTCGTGCTACAACCATAATATAGCTGCAGCATGGCTCTACCACGTAGAATTTACCATGATGATGAGTGGCAGCCTCATACTGGTAGGCGAAGTGTGTACGGCAGTAGCTCAGAGTGTACACGAAGACCGCGGAGAGTCAATTCGGCGCCATTCGCAGCAACTCGGACTGACGTATGGTACGACTTAGCGCATTTTACGTCGAGATCTTAAATTGAAAGCGTACAAAGTACAGCATGTGCAACAACTGAAGCCGCTCGACCTGCCCAAGCGACATCGTTGCGCTCTATGAGCTCTTGAAAAGTTCCAGTTTTCGAGGCTAATTTTGTTTAGCGATGAGGCCCATTTCTGGCTCAATGAGTATGTAAACAAACAAAATTGCCGCATTTGAGACGAAGAACAACCTGAAGAGATTCAAGAACTGCCACTTTATCCAAAATAACAACGGTTTGGTGTGGTTTGTGGGCCGGTGGAATCATCGGTCCATATTTCTTTAAAAATGATACCGGTGCAAACGTAACCGTCAATGGCGACCGTTATCATGCCATCATAACCGACTATTTGATGCCTGAAATTGTAGCTCGTGATCTCGGCGCCATTTGGTTTCAGCAAGACGGCGCTACTTCCCACACATCGCATCAATCAATGGATTTATTGAGAGAATATTTCGGTGAGCACATAATTTCACGTTTTGGGCCGGTCGATTGGCCACCAACATCGGTGATATCACACCGTTAGACTTTTTCCTGTGGGGATATGTAAAGTCTAAAGTTTATGGGGACAAACCAGCTTCGATTCAGGCCTTGGAGGAAAACATCACGCGTGTCATTCGCCAGTTACCAGTCGAAATGCTCGAACGGGTCATCGAAAATTGGACTCAACGAATGGACCATCTACGACGTAGCAACGGCCAACATTTGACAGACATAATCTTGAAAAAATAAATGCCAAAGAATGTTCTTTCAAATGATAATAAACATTCTCCATTAAATTTGAATTTGCTGTGTTTTTTTCTTTAAAAAAGTAGGGAACTTCGAAATGGATCACGCCTTAGTATAAAGGGTCTCCCGTATTTGTCACTCACAGTACAAAACCGTCACTTTACCATTACCTGCTTATCAAAAGTCCACTGCTGAATCCTTCTTTTAATCTATATCTGTAGAGCATTATCTACCAGTCTAAATTAGCCATTTGCCATAGGTTGATTACCGCTAGTTTTTTTTAATTAACCAAAGTAAATAATAATTATTAATATAATATTTGACGACGATTTGATTTCAGTTTTATTTCCAAAAATTTCTTGAATGAACAGAATGAAACAAATGTTGGCATTTATTTCAAGAGAAAGTGCATTTCTAAGAAGATTGAACAGAGAAGGATGATTAGACAATGTTAGGTATATAAGAGTGATCTCAAAATAGAGCGTTATGATTTCATCAAAGATGGTTAAAGATCTCATTTATTATATATATTTGTGTAAAGTTCTGATAATTTAATATGTTAATAAAATTAAATTTAATAAATAAAATAGTTACAAATAAATAATTTTAAGCAGTTAAATTTCGGGTGCTTACGCTCGACTTAAATACAACTTACGCAAGCAAGCTTGGTTCAATCCGCACAAGCATGAATGAAATAGTTTTTTTTTTTTTTTTTATTATAAGCAAGTGCTTGCCTGAAATGCCTTCTGGCGGCTCAGGCTAACTCTTCCTAATTTGCCTTAGTTAGACTCCCCCTCACTGGCTCGTCGCCGCCTGCGCCCCCTTTTCAATAAAGAGCCTCAAAGCCAATGCCAATCTCACAGGTGTGTTTAATGGGTAGGCAAGTGCCTACCCACTAAACACACCTAAGTAGGTTACGTTAGGTTAGTCTCAGTGAGTCCCACATAACCACGGCAGCCGGCTGTCGTGGTGTGCTTAGAGCATTCACCACCTCCCTTCCTCGCTTTCCGGAGGGTAGCCCTTTCAATTGCTTCTGGGCCCAATCTAACCAAGTAATGAAGGCCTAGAGAGTAAATCACACTTAGTGTAACAAAAGCCAATTCACTGTGGCATTGAAGACACTTAGATTGTAATCAAACTAAACGACAGACGCCGGTCAGACAGATCGCAGTTAAATGCAATTCACAATAGGTTCAGCCATTTTTAAGATTAACCCCGACGGACAGACAGACAAAACATTTTAAAATGGTTCTATAATTATGTCTTAACAGCATGCAAATAACCCCCTGAGCCTTCAATTTTATTTATATGTACTAGATATGATCTAAACACACTAACCAAAAGAGATTAGTAATGTCTCTTGGGTCCGTGAGTAGTATTGACTGAGTTACAGTTCCTTTATGTTAAATATAGAGTAGGGGATTGCGTGGTTTAGTTTTATGCAAATAACATCAATTGTCTACAGTTCGTTAAAGTACTCTCGTGGTTTATCCGAATTCGGACATTGCAAAGTGGAATACGTTTAGTGAAATTTTCATTGCACGGCTAGTTGCTGGCAAATCCTTTACTTAATATAAGGATGTTACTGAACTTAGACTCTAGAGCAAAAGAATTTGGTCGTCAATTATTTACTTTTCTCTACTTTTGTCTATAAATTATACAAATTTGATACTTAATAAACAAATGTCAATAATAATTCTTTAAATGATTTTTATTGATTTTTATTGAGTTTCCAAATTATAACTGGTTAACGTAGTTTAAAAATTTTGTAAATATTGCTTTTAAAATTTTATAGATTTTTGCTAAAGATGTAGATAAATTAAAGTGAAATAGCAGTCTCAAACGTCGTACTCGTATTACTAGCCACTGCCCACCTTTTATGTCTGAGAGGCGTTTAATCTTCTGTCTCTTTCTATTATCAAATTTAAGGTAAGATTAGAAAAACTTACGCAATTATAAAAATTAGTAGAGCGACGCTGTTGTTTATAATAGCTCCAGTACAAATGAGTTGGCTCTACCGCGAAGAGATCTTGCTCGCACAAAAGGCTGGTGTGAAAAAAAGTAAAAGTTACATCCTAAATACGTCCCACTGCTGGACACAGGGCTTCCCCTCATCTCTGAGAGGGTTTTAAGGCAAGGAAATGTCCGCCGCGCTGCTCCAATGCGTGTTAGCGAACTTCAGATGTCTCCGAAATATTTTTTTCTTGTTCCTCATACGTGCAGGTTTCCTCACGATGTTTTCTTTCACCGCCGAGCACGTGGTAAATTACTTAACAATTTCATTGGTGCCGGCGGGGATCGAACCCGGTTTGCTCGCATACTGTGAAATTTACAGCGAGCGCTAACCATCTTAGCTACCACGGCTCTCGGTGTTTCGTAAATTATATAAAATTTTAGTACTAACCAAGCCATGTAGTGGCGGTGTAAGAATATACCTTACCCCATAAAATCTCGTGGGTGTTGTAAGAGGCGACAGAAGGAAATTGAATAAAGTGACGGGCTGCAACACATTCCTGATAACAGTTGAATAAAAACAAAAATAAAAAAGTGATTGACTACCCGCTTGCAATGAGCCAATCTTTTGAGAAGGCAAGAAAAACGATATAGTAACCAAATTAGGTAGCCACGCCGTATATTAACGATGTACGAGTAAAAATATCCACTGCTCCGTGTACCCCTGTGGGTGTCGTAAAAGGCGACAGAGGGAGAACTGTAACAGAAGGTGGACACTAGCATCTTCCAGATAACAACTGAAAAGAATAAAAAATGCGGTCACCAACTTGCCAGCCAAGCGTGGCAACTATCATTATGTTACTGTTTTACGCTGGTATCTTGCGCGTGAAAGGCTCCTTCCCGGTAGAGCCGACTCATTTTTGCTGCAGTCATTATAGATAACAGCGTCGCTCTACTAATTTATAATTGCGTAACCTTTTCCAATCTTACCTAAAATTTGATAATGTCCACTGCTCCGTGTACCCCTGTGAGTGTCGTAAAAAGCGACAGGGGGAAAACTGTAACAGAATATGGGCAAATGATGTAGCAAATAATGAGTTACATTATTTATGAGTAAATTTAATAGTGATAAAAGTAAACTTTAAATTTAGTAAAAATCTCCCTTTTTATAAAGCAAATATAATCGTAAACCACTTTGTACACAAAGAAAGAACTAATTGTAACGACAGCAAATGCACATCTTTGCAATTATAGCAAGTTAGTATAAGGAAAGCACAGGTTGCACTCTAAACAGATTGTGTTGTCGCCGAGGTCTCAACGCGCCAGTAGCCCTGACCGACTTACTTATTCTGTGTGAAATGTCGGTTCAGTGGTAGCCCGTTTAATTTGTATGCAAATAGCTCCAATCGGGATACGGTTCGTTAGGATTACCGTCACGGTTTACACGACGCCCACACATTAGAATATAGAAGCAACACATGCGGTTGCTCATGTGCTGCATGAATGAACTTCCTTTAAGAATACCAAAACATTGTTTAAAAATTAAATACTGCATCATTACTTACAGATACTTCTATTTTATAGAATACGATATATTTTTATATTTTTCTATATTTCTAAGAATTAAAATATAGATGCGTTGTCACCCCTGAGGACTAAGATGAAATGCTTCGTTACCAATAAAAAGCGTCTCCGGTTCTCTACGCTCACCATACGAAACACAGCAGCATTAAACTGCTATTGTACAATACATACAATAAAAACACTCACGCCTGTCACCCAGAGGGGTAGGCAGAGACTAAGGACTTTCTTTTGGCGCGATTCTGACACACCTCTCTCGCCTCCTTTACATCCATATATTTACGCATACACGCTCGTCGGTTAAGGGTACTCCTAATCTGGTTCATTTTCAATGTATCGCCGATTTGGTCGATAAATCTTCATGTTACGGCCCTCAGTTGCCCCGACAAAAGTCGACTGGACCAGGGCCTATGAGTGATCCCCTCGACGAGCAACAGAGGGTTCGTGCCCAAATGGCCTATGGACAGTTGACCTACACGATAGTGATAAGCTAGGTAAATAAATAGTACGTACCTGGATCCGAAGCTAAGACCGCACCAAGGCTTAGTCAGGCCGTAGGTAGTTGTAGGTGCATGTAAAGTGGTGTTTAGTGGTGTGTATATTTATGTGACATGGCCCAGCTGAGGTGACCGGGCAGCGGCCTGGTTCCATGCTGTCCCACAATGCTGCATCACTCCAGCAGGCGTCACCAAGTGACAACTTCTTTCTTCATGTCACTATTTCAGTCTATTAACTTTATTGTACATTTAACTAACTTCAACTCAACTAATTCAACGTTCATCGTAAAATCAAACACGTGATATCCAACACAAGTAACGAACAGTAGTTCAAAGTTCAATATTCAAGGTTCCGGATTCATTTAACACCAAATTACAAATAGGGAACTAACGCGATCTCTTCACGAGTCACAAAGTTCAGCGTTACAACCAACAACTAAATTCCTTCGTACTATATTAAATAATACGCCGCAATAAGAATTCAAAATCAACCTAGCTGACACGCAAAGTAACTAAAGAGCTAACACACAAAAGGCTCTTAACGCGACGGTACAATTGCAACGAAATTATTCTAATCACTCAAATTCCAAATAAGCCTCTTGTCACGAACGTACAACTTAGACAAACTAATCCGAGGCGGTCTTCACGAAACTACAAATTACGCGCCACTGCATTCAAGCTACTGTCTTCAGCCCGCGCGTCGAGCGACTGCAAGCGGCACGCGGCTGCCACCCCCACCCCCCCCTCGGCGGCGTTCACCTCACCTCACACCATCGGGTGATACACTAGGTCGAACGAGAATGCGTGGCGTATCAAATGCCTGTATTTGGGCCTAAACACTTCGTCTAGGGCGTCCCTTCCCGACTTTACCGTTCACTTCTGAAACATACATTTGCTTTGTCACTCTTTCCTCGTTCATTCTTTCTACGTGACCAAACCACCGAAGCATTCCTTTTTTAATCCTAGTCACAACGTCATCTTGCAAACCACACTCTTCTCTTATCACACAATTTCTCACTCTGTCATTCAGATTCAGCCCTAACATACTCCTTAATGATCGCATTTCTACAGCATTTATTCTACTCTCATGCTTCTTCTGCCATACCCAACTTTCACTACCATACATTAAAGCAGGGACTAACACAGCATTATGAATTGCCATACGTGCCTTCTTTGACACATTCTGACTCTTCACAATAGCGTGCAGAGCCCCATTAACTCTATTTCCTGCGTTCACTCGTCGTTCTATATCCTTGTCATATCTACCATCCCTGCTAAATAAACATCCCAAATATACAAACTCATCCACTTGCTCAATCAACTCCCCTTCTGTTCTTATTTCACATAACGTTTTACTTTCTTCTCTTTCAAAAACCATTACTTTCGTCTTACTTGCGTTCACTTTCATACCTCTTTCTTTTAATGACCAGTTCATTAAAGTAATCATCATTTGTAACTCGGCCGCCGACGATGCAAATATGACTTGATCATAGGCGTACAGAAGGCATTTGACGGTTAACTCACCCATTCTCAACCCACATTCTTCAACTTTCAAAGTTTGCAAACAACTGTCCATAAATAGGTTAAACAGCCATGGAGAAGCTACATAGCACTGTCTGACACCTTTTTAAATGCCAAACCAGTCCGAGTAGGCCCTGTTGATCCTGACACAAGCACTAGAGTCCCCATAAAGAAACTTTAATGCCTATATCAGACCAGCGCTCAACCCAAATGAGGTCAGTGTTTGCCATAACACGTTCCTGTCCACTCTGTCATAAGCCTTTTCCAAGTCCATGAGCGCACAAAAGACTTTCTGGTTTTTCGCCAAAAATTTCTCCCCAATCATGCGCATGGAAAAGACTTGATCCGTACACTCCATCCCCTTTCTAAATCCAGCTTGCACATCCCAAATTTTTCCATCAATTTCTTCCATAACTCTTTCAATTAACATCTTAGCATACAGTTTACCCACAATGCTAAGCAAGCTGATACCACGGTAGTTTTTACAGTCCTGCTGCGATCCCTTTCCCTTATATATTGGGACTATAACGGCTTTGCACCAGTCTTCCGGTACCCGCTTCAGTTCCCAACATAAATTAAACAAGGTGTACAGCAGGCCTGCTCCCCAGCCCTTAGCATTTCGAGTAATACTCTATCATATCCGGCTGCCTTACCTGCTTTCATGCTTTTCATTGCTTTCATTATTTCATCTACACTTATCGCACTACCTCTCTCCACTTCTTCTGGTAATTTTATTTCACTTACTTCAGACGACTCTTCACTCTTATACACGCTTTCAAAATATTCCTTCCATCTCTTTAAATTCGAAACTTCATCATTCAGCATGCAGCCAATCTCGTCTCGTATAGCATTCATTCTAGGATGTTTTGAATTTCCCCTGGCAGTTCTTGCAAGCTTCCAGAACATTTTAATATTTGCCTGGAAGTTATCAGATATTTTTCTATCATTATTATCTATCCTTTCTTGCTTTTTCCTTTCAACAACTTCTTTTAATCTCTAATTTATACGTCTAAAGTCTGCCTATTTTATTTCAGTCTCATCATTCATACCGCCAGAGTTACCAGCTTTGGTTGCTAGTAGATCTAGCCATGCTCTCTTCTTTGATTCAACTTCCATCCGTACCTCATCATCCCACCACAACGTATTACTTTTCCTTTCATTCGTTCTCTTACTTACACCACATACTTCGGTGGCTGTATCCACCAAAACTTTCCTAACATTATTCCATACATTCTTCAGGTCTAAATCATTCATACATAATTCATTCAACACACTTAAATTTTTTCCCTCAGTCTGCATTTATACTTCTCTTTCACACCTTCATCTTGTAACCTCTCTATTCTTAGACGCTGTAACGCAGTGGTAGACACAGATGTCCGATGTCGCCAACGCTTGAATAGACCATTAATTCGGCATAAGACCAATTAATGATCCGTCCCTACGTTGGACCCACGGTAAACCCTTGTATCTACCACTGCGCTCCTCATTATTTCATCCACAATTATGAAATCTATCATGCTTCTATCATCCCCTCTTTCCCAAGTATACATGAGAATCCTCTTATGGCGAAAGAAAGTGTTCGCCACAAAAAGATTCTTTTCCACACATACGGTGAGGAGGTGTTCACCATTCTCATTTATTCTTTCATCACCAAACGCTCCTAATATCCTTTCATAACCAGACCTCTTCACCCCAACCCTTCCTTTAAAATCTCCTAACATAATAATATTTTCATTTCCCTTACATTTCGTCAAGACCAACCTTACCATGTCCCAAAACTGCTCTCGGATATAAGTGGGCTTAGACATATCTGGGGCGTACACCCCAAGCATGAACAACTTCTTAAAGCCCGCTTTCATTCGTATCCACAGCAGCCTTGGGCTTACACATTCATACTCTTTCACAAATTGACCCATTCTTTCTAAAAGGATGACACCGACTCCCCGGCATGCGCGCTCGGTCTCGTCTACACCAGACCAGTAAGCGGTATACATGCCATGTGCAGTGACATCTCTTCCCTTTCATTTCGTCTCATTCACACATAACACATCTATTCCTCTATCATTCATCATTTCGCATATTTCATCCATCTTATCATTCATTGCTCCACATATATTCAGCGTATCCAGACGGGCCTCCGCAATTCACTTTTCGCCCCTCCGAGAGACAGGACGTGACGGGCGGCGAACCTCGTCGCCGGTTTTCCTCCCGGAGATTCTTCGCACCCCTGCCCCATTAAAGGGGCGCCGGGAACTCGGGGCCATTTCTTTTAATTGTTGGCTCATGGTGCGACCTAAGGGATGGTAGATTTTACGCCGCTACCATACGGCGAGGAACCGAGTCTATCGTTTCGGCTTTTTCGCTCTTTTAGCACCACCTGGGGGACACGTGTAGGGTGGGCCTAGGGTTAGGTGGTCGAAGCCTATGGACGCGAGCGACTCATCCCCCTATTGCTGCACTGCTATTGTGTTCTGTGAAAACGTGATCCTAGCGCGGTCCAACCGATATTTTTTTTATAGGATAGGTTGACAAACGAGCACATTGTCCACCTGATGGTAAGTGGTTGCTGTAACCCATAGACACCTACATTTATCCTCAATAAATAATCAAAATGCAGATGCGTTATCACCCATGAGTACTAAGATGGAATGTCTCTTTTACAGTAAAAAGGGTATCCAGTTCTCTACTCTCACCATACGAAACACAGCAGTGTCAAGCTACAATTTTACGCTGGTATTCTGTGAGGTGCGTGGTCCTTCCCCGATCGAGCCGACCCATGCGTACTACAACTATACTACTAATATAGCCGTAGTGGTTCTATCAATTCATATCAATGTGCATCATATTTTTTACTGGAAAATAGGCATTCCATCTTAGTCCTCTCAGGTGACAACGATTCTGCATTTTGATTCGAAATGAGGACAGATGTGGATGTCTATGGGTCACAGCAACCGCTTACCATCAGGTGGACTGTGTGCTCGTTTGTCATCCTATCCTATAAAAAAACTCTTATAATCGTTATTGCGTCTGTTAGTGTTAAAAAAGTTATGAAAGAAAATGACGACTGTAATTTCTGAATCATAACCTATTGAGGTAATATTCACAAAATGTATTTATTTTGTAGAGACAAAGTTTCATAGCTATGCTCGGTCTCTAGTCCAGGTATTTACGTATTCTGTATTTATAGAACATAATAGCAACACTGGTCAATCAACGTTTCAAACGGAATTTACAAATGAACCACTTCCCATCTCATCCCACAGGTTATGTAAATCATTTTAAAGAAATGCCTTTTAAGTTTTGTCCTATCAATAGATGTTGAAATATAAATGTCTTCTAGACCGCATTTTGGTCACTACGAGAGTACCCTGCACAGATTGCTATTCTCGTTGACAGGGGCCTGTCTCAATGAGACTAGTAATTTGAGCAGGACAGAATTATAGTGCACGAACGTATATGCGATAAGATTATATTGACATAGGCGCATTCTATATTCCCTTACTCTCAAAGTTCGATGGAATAGGAATCTGACACGACCGAAGAGAGTTCCGACGCAGAATCAACGGATTAACGTGCCTTCCGAGGCACGGGTTTGAAACACCGCCAACTTTCAGACTTCTGGCTGCTACACAAAATTCCTTATCAGAGAAACCCAATTACTAATTTCAAGCCTGATCAGGGATTCCAACTAGGGATCAGAAAATCAACGGTCGCGCTTACAGACAAACAAAAAAGTGTTAGAATTACCGTGTAGTTTATGTTAGACATAGTTATATATGGCTTCAGCATGAATAGGTCGGTTCGGCTAAGGATCATGATATATTAATACAGGTATTTTTTGTATAGTAAGTGACGAGAAAGGAAAACATATTGGCAGCGAGACATTAAATTTGAAACATGGCAGAGCCAAGCTGCAGCTACATTATGGTTGTAGCACGAATGGGTCGGCTCAACCAGGGGACGACGCTCTCACAAAATACCAGCGTAAAATATGTTTCGTGAGTGTTTCTACACTCTATAGCCGGAGACCCTTTTTACTGGAAACGAAGCAATCTATCTTAGTCCTCAGGGAAGGCAACGCATATGTATTTTCATTCTTAATCGAGAATAAATGTATATGTCTATAGGCCACAGATTTCACTTACCTTCAGGTGGATGGTATGCTCGTTTGTCATCCTTAATTTATAAAAAACATCTTAGTAGTTACATCGCATCTGTATCGAAGATACACTGTGTGTTTGTTTATTATTCTTAGATGTTAAAAAGCCTGTAATGATACCTAATATTTTTTACTCTTAACCGAAATACAACAGTAAGTAAACTTCTTGATGGCAGCAAAACTATGCAATAATGTCCTGTCACCTATTTGCAAGTATAGAAAATCTTACCTACTTTCAGTGAGATCCATATACATCATAAATAAAACGACAGTTAAAGAATTTTTCGCAATTGTTTGCTTATCTCCGTAGGTAAACTCATTTTTTTTTACAAAACCCTATACTAGGATTCTCCTGTATCATGGAAGCGTTTTACATGCATAATTGTCACAGAGCGAGCATCTAGACCCAGAACAATTATTTGTGAACGATAACACTACTTAAGTTATATTACTTTCTGAATTTTGAACAAAGAAACATTTTTTTTTTGTGGCGGTTAAGGAAAACCTATCGTTGAATTTTATTGGCTACATTTAGTTGAAGGCAACTTATGGGTATGCTCTTAAGATCTTGTTGCTTAAATTTCATTTACACCACTAAAAAAAAAATACTCATACCGGTGATAGGAAGCAGTGTAAAAGTCGTTCGGTACTGTGATTGCTATTCCGCCTACCAAGCGTTCTAAATTCAATCCAATAAAATATTGCGTTGTTCAATTCAATGTTCTAAAGTGGACAATCTACGGGCTAATAAGATAACATGTTATTTTGTATTTATTTTATTTCTTTTCACACCACATTTTCGCACCCTTCACCCAGAGGAGTAGGCAGAGACTACGGAGTTCCATTTGGCATGATCCTGACACACCCGCTCGCTTTTTTTACATCAATATATTTGGTCTTTACCTATGAAAATGCCGTGTTTATGAAATAATTTAACGTATTTTTTATATTTTTTACTTCTATTAACCAAAGTAATCACCCATGCAATCGGTGCATTTTTGCCAACGCAGTAGTAGTTAATTGATGCCCTTCTTGAAAAAAAAAACAGCTGGACGGGGGGTAACAAATTCTTCAAAGGCATTTTGTACTGCCTCTCGGGTATTGAATTTTTTCCCGCCAAAAATTTATCCGAATTCTGGAATAAGCACAATTTTGTAGGTGTAAGGTCTGGTGAGTACGGCGTATGACGGATAGCTTCCAACCCCAGTTCTTGTAGCTTGGCGACCGTCGGTTGTGCAATATGAGGTCGCGCGTTCTTGTGCAGGAGAAGCGGGGACGAGCGATTGATCAAAGCTGGTTGGAGACATGGGAGCTTTTTCATCATTGTGTTTAGTTCTTCACAGTACACATCTGGATTAATGCTCATCCCGTTTGGTAAGATACTATGATGAATCACACCGGCGCTACCCCACCAAACATTGACCATGGCTTTTCTAGGGGTAAGTTTTCCTTTCGGGCATTGTTTAGGTGCTGAACCAGGATCAAACCAACTTGCTGAGTGATTTCATTTGTTAAACAGTATCCATTTTTCTGACAGGTAATAATGTGGTTCAAAATTCTTCCGTTTGTGTGACTACTGAGCAGTGCAAGGCATGTCAAGGCAAAGAGCTATTATCTATACATTAATTGCACACCAAGAAAACACCCTACAAAAAAGAAGTAAAAAAGGAAATAATATTATGAGTAGGATACACTATACATAATATTATAATCTAATTTAGAACAACGTAGGTACTTAAAATAACAGACTATCATAGTAATCGTAAAAGAACCGGTGAAGATAAAAGGAAGAGGAAGAAGTGGACTTGATATATTAAATAAAACTCAATAGAGATAAGAAAAAATATGAGAATTCCGATACAGGTGAATTGGGAGCCACTTTAGTTAGCGCGGTATTTTGTGACATGATCATATTTACGAAGCATGTCTTACCAGGTCGTCACTCCATCTGGTGGTGGGACGCCCTACACTTCGCCTGCCGGGTGGCAGCCTCACCACTCGAGAACCTATATTCCCCATCGGTTGTTCGTTTTTCGAGCTATATGGCTGGCCCATTGCCACTTCTACTCATTAATCCTTTGGGCTGTCAGTTACTCTGGTCCTACGGCGGATATCCTCATTTCTAAGTTTATCACGCATTAAACCCTACTACAGCCCTCCCCACAGCTCGCTGAGCGACCTTGAACTTCCTTATACGGCCAGCAGTGAAGGACCATGTTTCAAACCTTTAAATCCCATTGTACAATCCACTAGTCGTACAATCTCGTTTTCAAGTTTTGAGGTATACTTGACAAGAAGATATGTCGCGATTTCCCGAACGCTGGCCAGCCAAGTTGAATACGTCAATTGACCTCTGGGTCTAAGGTGGATTTAACTAGTGGGACATATTGTCCGTTATATTTTAGTTCAGTATAAAAAGTGATAGTTGTACTTGTTCTCGTATTCTACAACGCAGCGTTTGTATACTTTCATTTAATTAAATTTTAGCACAATAATTTTGTTAGAAACAAACACCATTACCAAAAATAATTTATTTAATATTTATGATGAAATTTCCTGAATAAACAATTCTGCCTGAACTGTAATTTCCAGCGAGCCTCGTTATTTTGAATCCACCAACAAAATTAAGCGCGGTTTGTCAACCATAAACAGTTAACCGCTCTTAGAAAAATGCAACAATTTATTTTGAATTTAACTTTTCCTTTGATACACTTATATTTGAATTCTTGTTTTTTTTTTTCTTTTAATTTTACTTTTTTTTAATTTATATTTTTACACATAGCATTAATGATGATTGATGGCGTGGATTTTAATATGCCGGGAACATTCATTGCTATGCGGGTGACAGCACTGGGGATGCTCTATACACCGGCCGTGCCAATCTTTCTCAGGAAAACGTCGCCGAGTACCGGAACAAACTTGTGAGTCGAGCCTTTGTTGAACAAAGTCTCGTATCGACACTAAATCTAGTCCAGTTTAATCCTCAGAAGACACAAGATTGCACGTTTACCGCTAAAAAGAACCCCTTTGTCGTATCTCCTCAGTTGTTTCTTCAGCTAGTATCCGATAGGATTCCGAAACCCTCGGCGTCGACATATCGAGTGATGTGCAGTTTCGTGGTCACTTGGAAGAGAAGGCTAAATTGGCCTCTAAAAAGCATGTCATGCTCAACAGAGCGGGACAGTATTTCTTGCAGGCACACCGCTTGCAACTTTACAAGGTGCGGGTTTAGCCTTACATGGAATACTGTTAGCATCACTGGGCTGGGGCTCCCCAGTGTCAGCTCCTTCCAGTTGACCGTATCCAGCGCAGAGTGGCTCGAATCGTCGATGACCGAGTCCTTTCCGATCGGCTCGATTCACTGTCGCTGCGAAAAGATGTTGCATCTCTTTGCGTATTTTATCGTATCTACCATAGGGAGAGCTCTGAGGAATTGCTACTAATTCCAGCCGCTCATTTTCACCATTACATATCGCAACAAAATATTTATACTGGCTCTCTATGCTCTTCAGACCAAAACACTGTAGTTCAAGAACTACTCTTTGGTGGCTGAAATAACTAAAAGGTTGCTACATACCCCCATAGACTTCTAGGCAGAAAAGTTCGCTGCGCTGCTCTACAACAAATAATTTTTTTTTCTTAAACTTGCCAGTTTCCTCGCGATTTTTTCCCTCACCATCGGGTACGTGGTTAATTAGCACTAAAAATTCCAATAAACAATTTCAATATAGCCGACGGGAATCGCACCCGGGTTGCTCGCGTATTTCGAAATTTACAGCGAGGCCTTAGCAACCACGGTTCGTATAATATATCGTATATACTTCAAATATCCAGACCGCCGGCGGGGAGCAGCGAGAGTAAATGCGCTACGAGTCATCTGGTATTAATATCATCGATCCGAATGCCAAGTGCGATGGCAAATTCCCCCTAAAACAGAAGTAGGCCATGTCTAAAAGTGAAATGATATACGTAGTTTGATTAAAAAATACAGAAAGGTAATAAAAAGCAGTAACATCAATTTCATCAAGTATCTACAACATCATTCTTCCTCAATATTAGGTTAAAACCTTTTAACAATAAAAATATCCCAAAGAAACAAAGTCCTAAATAAGTAGGTGACCTATTTTCTTACAAATCAGCATCGCGGCTACACAGATAACATAGAAAAAAGCCTTTTCAGAAATGCACGCAAGAAATTGCAGCGATTCTTGGTTCCTGAATAGCAAAATAGGTGTTTTATACATGAAATGGAAACATTTTTAATAATACACGTTTGTAAGCTTGGCAAAATATATTATGTTACTTTCTTCAATATTTTATACACGTAATTATAAAAGTAGAAGTTTTTTACGTGGTAAAGCCAAGCTGCAACTATATTATGGTTGTAACACGAATGGGTCTGCTCGACCGTGGTAGGACCACGCTCTCACATGATACCAGCGTAAAGCCGGCTACTCACTTGGTAGCCGCAGGGGCAATCTAAGGTGTAGGCGTGGGGATGACTTTGTTGTAATAGCGTATACATTACCCCAAGAATGAATTACTGACTCTGTGGAGTCAAGAGACCGGTATCACTAATTTGTGTTTGTTCATAGTGTTTACAGAGTGTATATCACTTTTTTTTACTAAATCTTTGTTTTTGTGAGCATACATTAAATTTTTGTAAATATACTGTGAGGCCAAAGTTAATATATTTTTTCTTTAATTTTTTCTCTAAGAGTCTCTCTCGGTGTAAGGGCGTAAATAGCTCTTATGGCGCTCACCTGCAAAACAAAAATAGTTTCTAAATCATCCGCATTTCTCCATAGCAAAATCCCATAAGACGTTATGCTATGGTTATAACTGAAATAAACTAATCTGGCTGTCACGACACTAGTGAGATCTCTAATCTTTTTACAGATTAATCTGCTTGATAGTTTGGATATATGGGGGCCCACTGAAGCTTTGCGTCGAGAGTGAATGGATTTTCTTACGCCGACACAACACGTTACAGACTATTGACAAAATATTCATTTTAGATTTGAACTTGTAGCTCACATACACGTGGTAGAGCCATGCTGCAGCTATATTAATAGTATAGTTGTAGCATGAATGGGTCGGCTCAACCGACAAGGACCACGCTCTCACAGAATACCAACGTTAAATAGCAACTTAACACTGCTGTGTTTTGTATGGTGAGTGTAGAGAACTGGAGACCTTTTTTACTGGAAAAGAGGCATTCCATCTTAGTCCTCACGGGTGACAACGCATCTGTATTTTGATTCGCAAACGAGGATAGATATAGATTTCTATGGGCCACAACAACCACTTACCATCAGGTGGACTGTGTGCTCGTTTGTCACCCTATCCTATAAAAAAAAAATGCTTAGCGCCTGTGCTATCGCTTTGTCAAGTGAATCTAATAAAACAAGGTGTTAAAAAAATCTATTTGATATTATCAATAAGCATATTTATTATTTTCTATACTGAAAATACGAAAAATGAAGCATTATCTATACACGTTCCTATTGCTAATCCCACAAGGCCTAAGACAAGCTTTTAAAATATTGGCAGCTTGACAAAATACTTGCACGCAACTTGGACGTCTTATTTTCTATCCAGAAAATGGAAAGATAAGACGACGGGAAAATATAAATATATACATAATAAAATTTAAACACAAAACTTGTATTGAATGGATTATGTGAAGAAGTCGTAATAGGAAAATCTTTAATGGTGTGGTGGCCTAGAGGTACGAAACGTGATACCGGAATGCTGCTAGTGTGAAAGTGGGCCAGTAGTACCTGCCTATATCTAGTCGTTACTAAAACTGAAACTGACCCAGAACAAAAGGGAGTGGCATGCAACAGCTATCAGGAGTAATAATGGATATGGTGATGGACTAAGCGAAATTACATCTGACTCGCCGGACTGATATACCAAGCTCTGCCGCTTTCAAATGGTAGAAACAGAAACAGAAACGTTTTAATTCAATATAGATTATAAATAACACTTATTGAAACTTACTCTTTTGTTTAATTACCACTGGTTCGAAAAAAAACCTCTGTCCTGGGAAGACCAGCAAGAAATCCAGTGGGATTTTTTTTAAATAACAGATTAAAATCATGTTTGTTACACAAATTAACAACACAACAAATTAGAAATAGCTTGGTAGCGATAACCTCATTTCCAGGGGTTATTATCATCCATGAATTCTTTAATATTATAATAACTCTTTTTATACAAACTTAGTTTAATAAAGTTTTTGAACTTTCAGCAGGTCAAATTTTGTATATTTTCTAGAATTTTGTTGTAAAAGCATATACATTGCCCCAAGAATGAATAGCTGACTCGATGGAGTCGAGTAACTGAAGTAACTAGCTTGTGTATGTTCCTAGTGTATACAGAATGAATATCACTTATTTTTGTAAAACTACTTTTATTTTTGTGTACGTACATTTTCATAAATGTATTGAGAGGCCAAAGTTAAAATATTAATTTCCTTAAATTTTTGTCGCAGCGACTCTTTAGGCTTTAAATCATTAATTGCTCTTATGGCCCTCTTTTGTAAAACAAATATAATTTCAGTGTCAGCTGCGTGTCCCCATAGTAAAATACCATACGACATTATGCTATGGAAATAGCTAAAGTAAACTAGTCTAGCTGTTTCAACACTGGTAAGACTTTTAATATTTTTTACAGCATATGCTGCAGAACTAAGTCTGCTTGCTAGTTTTGATATATAGGGGTTGCATTGAAGCTTAGCCTCTAGTGTGATTCCAAGAAAAATGGTGGTAGCAAATCCATCTATAAATACCGAACCTATCCTGTATATAATACGAAAGTGTCAGAGCTCTGCTCAAGTGTCACCTTAGAGTTCTAAAATGGAATGTCTTACATGCTACATTATTAAGTGTTGTCTGTTCAGTCCAGCACACAATAGTAAGGGCATTGCTGTTAACCAACAAAATAAGATTGGAGAAAACGTGCTTTACCACCTAACTGAGGATGAATGAAGATGCTCTTAAACTGGGCAATAAATGACATTGCTACTGCAACTGGTCCCATGTGTGACGTCAAGCGCCCTGCCACTCGGACCTATGATCGTAGTCAGATAATTAAATATCGCCCAAGAGGCAGCACACTGCTTATTATTGCTTTACTTGCTGTATAATTTTATGTACAAGAATAAAAATAGTTTGGTACTTATCCTTACCTTATCTAGAAGCTTAAGGGGTCTAGTAGATGTAAATTTGTTTTTGTTCAAAGCAAATAAGGTAATAATTGATGAAGAGTATTATAGAATCGTAAGAGATATATCGAAAATCCGATAAAATTTCGTACAATGCGGTCGGTTAAATCCTGGAAAGCTTTAATAGCTCTGGAACTCAGCCACTAATCGCCTTAAGTTTCTGTGTATTTAAGCAACCCGAGTTGAAACCGACGCCGGTGCCATTAAAATTATTAATTACGGCTAAAGAAAACATTGTTAAAAAAGCTGTTAGTCTGACTGTTGAGGAATATTTTGAAAAATTTAAAGTCCATCAACTCACAATGGAGCAGCATGGCAAACTCTACTCTACACCATAACCTTCGCAGAAAATAAAAGAGAGATAAAAGAGTAAAAATAAAATAAAATAAGGGTCATAAGAAATCTATGCCCAGGAATGGGATCCTTACTTTTTACCATACTCTTTAAATGACCCGGGAATGCTTGTCAGTACATATAAGAGAAAAAACCATTTTTCAACTATTTTGAAATTTATTGTCGTTTTTTGCTTATTTAAGATGATATACTACTAGAGATCATCTAACTCTAAGCATATAAGCTGTGTCTTACTTCTTAACTAATCGACGTATGATTCGTAATGCGTTGATGCTTTAATTGTTTTATCTTAAATTAACTTATATTGGCTTAATCTGTCTGAACAAATATTCTCGAATTCTGAAAAAATGCTCCACACATTAAAACCACAGTTTTGTGCAACGAATAACTGATGTAAATAATTTGAAATAAATAATGTTTTTAAACGTTTTGGTTTTTGTTTCATTAATTTAATATGATAATTTAACAAGAAATGTTCTTAAATTACGAAAGACTAAATAAAGATCGACATAAATAAGGGTCACAAGTTGAAAATACGTTAAATTAATTTATTAGGCAACCGACGAGGCTGTTTCGAAATTGTAAATTAGCAGGAATTCTATAAAATTTACGATAACTTTTACTGATAATAGGATTATTTATTCCGTATTTTTAGACAGAAATTTGTTTGACACATTCTTATTACATCCAAAATGTTTATATTTATTATTTTACACATTGATATAACAATTTGTATTAACACAAATATTAAACGAAGTCACTTGTAGGGGACAATCATGATATAGTATTATTTGCTAATGACACCTTTTTTAATTTTCAAACTCAAATGACAGTTAATTAATTTTGACAACGTAAATAATGTTCTAAATTAGTACATTGGTTTAACGCCAACAATTTTCTCTTAAACGGCAATAAGAATGTCATATATTCAAATACTAATGTGCTCTTAAATGGGGAAGAGTTGAGTCTTGTGGATACCACAGTTTTTTTGGTATTTTTATTGACGCGAAGGTTTAATGGGGCCCTCATATTTCTAAATTTGCAAGCAGACTTAGTTCTGCAGCATATGCCGTAAGAAAGATTAGAAGTCTCACAGATGTTGAGACAGCTAGATTAATTTATTTTAGTTACTTTCATAGCGTAATGTCTTATGGAATTTTGCTATGGGGAAATGCGACTGATATTGAAGCTATATTTGTTTTGCAAAAGAGAGCCGTTCGGGCGATTTACAACCTAAATTGTAAGGAATCCCTCAGACTAAAATTTAAAGAAATAAACATATTAACTATGGCATCGCAATATATTTATGAAAATGTAATATATGTACATAAAAAATATAAATAGCTTTAATAAGAATAAGGATGTGCATACTTTAAACAATAGGAACAAACATAAGTTTGTAATACCAGTTACTAGACTCCACAGAATTAGTAATACATTTATGGGGCAATATATACGTTTTTACAACAAAATCCAAGAAAATGTACAAAATTTGTCAATAAACAAGTTTAAATGTTTTATTAAAGAAAAATTGATCGAAAATGGTTATTATAATAATAAAGAATACATAAATGAAAAAAAAACCCTGGGAATTAGGTTATCGCCACCATGCTGGTTCTATTAATATTCATTTAGAATTTGTACAAACAAAATTATTTTTAAGTGAAATATGTTTAATTAAAGGAGTCCCGCTGGGTTTCTTGCTGGTATTTTTCAGGACAGGAGGATAAAAAAACTACTTTCAATAAGTATTATGTAATAATCTATATCGAATAAAAATTATTCTATTCTATTCTATCCTATTTCCAGTTTTTTAAGTTTAACTTAGAGGACTATTAGAAACATCATGGCAAAACTAGTCGACTCCTGTTTTTATAAACACATCTCTACAATTTATTTGTGTTGTACCAATCAACAAATCAATAATTCAAAAACTTAGTTCAGATCACTGTGGACAACTGGTTTCATTACCTTATATACACAAAAAACAGGTAATTGAGAAAATTGTGTTTGTTCCTATTAATGCAAAACACCTGGAGAGATTTAGAAGTAATATGGTAAAAAAACCCTCCATCGCTTTCTTATAAGAACAATGCAGACTATTTATATGGAGAATTATTTACCCTTATAAGCAAGAATTAAAAAAAAATATTTACTTCTAAAACATTCTCCAGAAACAGTCGCAAGGCATTTAATGAGTGGATGACAGTAGGAATTCATATAAGCAGACGAAGGTTATATGACCTTTACCATGAAAGATCATATAATCTTTCCGATGTTTTTAAAGAATATGTCAAAAATTATTCTAAAATGTTTAAAAGAGTTTGCTCCACAGCCAAATCGTTACATATAGCAACAAAATTAAGACGGCTAAGAATAAAATTAAAATGACGTGGAGTATAATTAACAGCGAAACCAGTAAATATAAACCTAGTAAGTCAAACTATCAATTAAAAATTAACAATCAATCGACTAAATCAAATCAAGAAATCGCAGCGGTCTTTAAGAAGTATTTCACTGATATTCCTATCTTGACAACAGAGTCGTTAAATGCTTCTCCAACTGTCGCCGAATCATTACTCAAACAGAATGTTAATGCCTGTTTAAAAGAATTTAGATTTGAAAAAGTATTACCGCAAGATATTGTAAAATACTTCGAAACCATTGATGTAAAGAAAACCGCAGATTTGTGGGGGATTTCCGTTACAGTTATTGCGTCCATAATAGATTTAATTGCACCTCATCTTGTTATTATTTTTTATACTTGTATCGATTCTTTTTTTTTTACAAGATAAGGGTGACAAACGAGCACACAGTCTACCTGATGGTAAGTGTACATATACATCTATCCTCTGTTACTAATCAAAATGTAGATGCGTTGTCACCCATGAGGACTAAGATGGAATGCCTCATTTCCAGTAAAAAGGGCCTCCGGCCACCTGCACTCACCAAGCGAAACGCAGAGGTAAACCTCTACTTCACGCTGGTTTTCTGTGAGGTTGTGGTACCACCCCGGTTCAAGCTGGCCCATCCGTGCAACAGCAAAAGCTACCGCGTGGCTTTACCACTTTTAAATAATACTATACTGTTAATTCTGGTGTGTTTCATGATTTAATGAAGTATAGTAAAGTAATACCTTTATTTAAATCTGGCAGTACCAATGTATCCCGTTTATTTTAGACTTATTTCTGTACTACCAACTCTCAGTAAAATTTTTGAAAGAATAATTTTAAAATAAAGAAAAATAAATTACCTCATAAAAACCAATTTGGTTTCACAAGGGGTCGCTCGACGTCTGACGCCGGTGTTGAGCTTATGAAATATATTTTAATGCCTGGGAGAATTCACAAGATGCATTAGGTATTTTCTGTGACCTTTCCAAGGCTTTCGATTGTGTTCATCATGAGAAATTAATCAGGAAACTACAACATTACGGTGTTAAAAATTTGGCGATTAAACTTATTACTTCATATTTAAGTAACAGAACTCAAAAAGTCGTAATCAATGGGAAGGGTTCCTCCGGATCGGTAATATCAATGGGCGTTCCTCAGGGCTCGATTCTTGGCTCATTTCTGTTCTTAATCTATATTAATGACTTACCTTATCTTGTAGGGGACAATCACGATATAGTGTTATTTGCTGACGATACCTCTTTAATTTTCAAACTCAAACGGCAGTCAATTAATTATGACGATGTAAATACTGCTCTATCGAAATTACTACATTGGTTTAACGCCAACAATATGCTCTTATACGGCAATAAGACAAAGTGTATTAAATTTACAATACCTGATGTAAAATATTCGAATACCAATGTGCTGTTAAATGGGGAGGAGTTAAGTCTTGTGGATACCACTGTTTTTCGCGGTATTACTTTTGACGCGAAACTTCAATAGGGCCCCCATATATCTAAATTATCAAGCAGACTTAGTTCTGCAGCATATGCTGTAAGAAAGATTAGAAGTCTCACAGATGTTGAGACAGCTAGATTAGTGTATTTTAGTTACTTTCTTAGCGTTATATCTTATGGAATTTTGCTATAAGGTAATGCGACTGATATTGAAGCTATATTTGTTTTACAAAAGAGAGCCGTTCGGGCGATCTATAACCTAAATTGTAAAGAGTCCCTCTGACAAAAATTTAAAGAAATAAACATATTAACTTTGGCATCGCAATATATTTATGAAAATGTAATGTATGTACATAACAACTTAAATAGCTTTATTAAAAATAAGGATGTGCGTACTAAAACACTAGGAACAAACATAAGCTTGTAATGCCAGTTACTAGACTCCACAGAATCAGTAATTCATTTATGGGGCAATGTATACGGTTTTACAACAAAATCCCAGAACATATTCAAAGTTTGTCAATAAATAAGTTTAAAAGTTTTATTAAAGTAAAACTGTACAAAAAGGGTTATTATAATGTCAAGGAATACATGAATGAAAATAACCCCTGGGAATGAGGTGATCGCTACCATGCTGGTTCTATGAAAAATCATCCAAAAGTAGTATAAAAGAAATTATTGTTAAGTGAAATATGTTTGAAAAAAAGTCCTGCTGGGTTTCTTGCTGGTTCTTCCCAACACAGAGGTATTTTCCGAACCAGTGATAAATAAAAATGACTTTCAATAAGCATTATGTAGTAATCAATATTGAATAAAAAAATTTTCTATTTTCTATTTTGATTTGTTTAACCAATTATTGACAAAATTATCCAAAAAAAATTGAAGTATAAATACTTCACAAATGAATGTCTTTATGTATTTCAATAAATTCAGACACAATTAGTATTATGACTATAGATAGTGCTCCATTTGTTCAAAATATATTTCTTTAGTAAATAATAGCCCTTTATGTTTACTAATATGGTGATACATTTTCTAGAGGAATAAGTTGTAATATTAATGATTTCTTATATTTACGAAACCGCTAGGGTATACTACACATTAAATTAGTTTTAGTACTACACAGAAACTAGTTTTACGACTTTTATCGCGTTTAATTTTAACTTTTTAATTCCCGACTTTTTGAGAGCGTTACAGCACCCATGGTCACCGTAGCGACTAAGGTGTTTGACGTCCCGTTGGTCAGTTTCCTTCAGTTTTTCAATATTATTTTTTTACGCAAAGCGAGCTTACAGTATCTTAGTCTTGCAGTGGTATGCTTGGGTTTGGATTTAATTTTATTAATTATAGTATCCCAAATAGATGGTAGCAGTTTTTTTTTAATTTCCATGGTCTCCCGAATCATTCTTAATAGGAACCGGTGTTCTTTTGCGAGGATTTTTGGTCTATCAAATCTGATGAAATAGCGGGGACAATTTCGAAGATTTTCACAGGCTGTAGACTTCCTGGAGCGTCGGTTCTTAACGTCAGCTATATGTTTTTTATATTTATAAAAACTCGTATAATATAAGTCCTACTTTCGATTGTGTAAAACTACCATTTAACGTGTGATAAAAAAAGTACAATATACAATTGGGTTGACAAATTTAAACTGAGGAATTACATGCTCCAAAACGATCCAATCAATTTTTATACTTTTCCTAATGCATATATAAATAATAGATAGATATCAAGCTAAACTTATGTGAATCAACGTTTAGCATATTTTCGATATTTGGTTATGAATTATTTTCTACCGACTTCAAAAAGTAGGAGGTACTTAATTCGACTGTTTGTTTTTTTATGTGTGTTACCTAATAACTTTTTTCTATGCGAACCACCAGGGTGACGTTATATCCCCGAAACTCTTCACCGCTGCATTGGAAGACGTTTTCAAGCTTCTGGACTGGAAAGGATACGGTATTAACATCAATGGCGAGTACATCACTAACCTTTGATTTGCCGACGATATAGTCCTTATGGCAGAATCGCTGGACGACCTAAGCACTATGCTCCTCCTATAATGTCCTCAATAGTGTTTCCCAACGGATAGGTCTTAAGATGAACATAGACAAAACAAAGATCATGTTTAATATCCATGTCACACCTATGCCGGTAGTTGTTGGGAGCACTAAGGTCGAAGTTGTTGACGAGTATGTTTACCTGGGACAAATAGTCCGACTAGGTAAGTCCAACTTCGACCGAGAGGTCAATCTACGGATTCAACTCGGTTGGGCAGCATTCGGGAAATTACAGCACATCTTCTCGTCAGGTATACCTCAAAACGAGACTGTACAACCCGTGCGTGTTGCCAGTGATGACCTATGGTACTGAGACGTGGTCCTTCACTGCTGGCCGGATGAGGAAGCTCAAGGTCACTCAGCTATGGAGAGGGCTATGCTCGGAGTTTCTCCTCGGAAACTTAGAAATGAGGATATCCGCAGTAGAATCAGAGTGACCGACATAGCCCAACGGATTAGTAAGCTGAAGTGGCAATGGGCCGGCTATATAGCTCGAAGAACCGCCAGCCGATGGGGAAAAAAGGTTCTCGAGTGGCGGCCTCGTACCGGCGGACGAAGTGTAGGGCGTCCCCCCACTAGATGGAGTGACGACCTGGTAAGATATGCAGGAAGTCGATGTATGCAGGTGTCAGGACCGTGCTTTGTGGCATTCGTTGGGGGAGGCCTATGTTCAGCAGTGGACTTGTGAAGGGCTGTAATGATGATGAATGATAATGATGATGCAAACCAACTTCGATAAATATTTTTTATTTGAAAGCTAGTGCTTCTCATGTGGTCCCACATAAATCTGATCAAGGTTTGACTAATAGTTTTTCAGTTATTCTTAATAATTAATATTGAAGTCGACTGTACAAAGTTTTAAATTTTAAATTATCCTTACAGCAATAAGCTTTCGTATAAAAAAAGAATCATCGAAATCGGTTCATCTCTAACAAAAATTATGAGATAACACACATTAAAAAGAACATACAGTCGAATTGAGTACCTCCCCCTGTGTGAAGTCGGTAGAAAAATTCAAAAGGCATTTCATTCATTACAGCCTAGAAATGTTCATGGCTGAACAAAGACCTCCCTCATATATTGCCTCATGGGGGGATAGCCGTGTAGTGGCCGTGTAAGAATATCCACTACCCCATATCGCCCTGTGTGGTGTCGTAAGAGGCGACAGAGGGAAAATGAAACATGAGATGGACGGCAGCATTTTCCTGATATCAACTCAAAATAATAAATAAACGTTTGGTAAACTGGCAACTATGGCAAAATCTCCCTATGAGACAACCGATATTAAGCATATTTAATTGCCAAGTCCTATACTAAAATAAAACGCCTTCTATATATCCTAGCTGATTTGCATACTATCTAACCTACATACGTTATATGGAATACGAGTACATACGTATTGCGCTCACATAACTAAGTTGCACTGAATAACTTGTCACTGATACTATCTATTCTCAGTTGAAAATTTCAACATTTAGAACTTAACACGTTCATTTGTATTCAGTTGATATTCTCTCTAAAATGTAATATACACTTAAATGGGTCTCGAAAAACACAAAATTCATACCTTCCATTACTTTATAGTCATCATCATTGCATACCTTCACAAGTCAACATCGGAACATGACCGAAATGGCACAAAGCATGGTGTGATTACATTTGAGTCTTACATGTCTTGACAGGTCGTTATTTCGAAAACTCAGAAACAGTGAATTCAGAAATAATATCAGAGTTCAAAAAAATTTTTTTTAAATAACATTATTTGATTATCAGCTAGCGTATATACCAGGTAATTCCTATGAAAATATTGTATTGGTTCTTATTCCGAACAGAGTTCGATTCCTGTTGACACGGGAGAAATTGTTAACTTTAATTTTAAGTGTTAACTTATCAGGTTATGAATTTGTAGAAAATGAAAAACATTTAAAGAACATGTGAAGACCGCCAACATGCTTGGGGCAGTGCAGCGCATTTTTTCTCGCTTCAAAAACCCTTTTTAGAAAGGTGAGGAGGCCTGTACCTAGCAGTGGTAAGTATAAAGGCTTATTTTCTTTTCCTTATACATTATGCAAAATTCATGTAATGACGTTACAGCCCACTTCAACAAGTCCACTTCTGAACATAGGCCTCCCCAAGGAATGCAACAAAGCACGAAACTGAGTCACCTACAACCATTGGCTTGTCTTACCAGGGCGTTTCTGAATTCAGTCTGAAGCCGCTTCAGCCTTTATTGGTAGTTGAAAGGTGTCTTGACGGTCCGAGCCGGTTTTAGGTAACCATGCAATATAATTCAGAGAAAATATTGTTAGCTTTCAGAAAAAATAACCTAATACCCAAGGTATGTTTTTTTCTTCATTTACCTGTTTAATCTAAAAATGAGTAATAAATCAAAATGAGTTATTATATGAACGTTGTAAGTAAGGGTTTTAACCTGTAAAAAGCACACAGCTTGACTTTTCAACAGATTATGTTGTCAGTGGGGGGCCACAGTGAGCTCAACTGAGTTACTTATTCTGTGTAAAATGTTAGTTGCAAATATCTAAGAGCGAAATGTTTTGGTGGGACGACTGTAGTTGTCCATACATTTTGAGACACTAGCAAAAGGAATACATTAAAACATTTATTTGCTAAAATCCATTTCAGAAAAAAGTAAAGCTATAAATGGTATGTTGTGGCGTAATAAGAAATTCCATTGTCCCATTTTTTCCTTTGGGTGTCGTAAGAGGTGACTATAAGAAATGCCCAAAAAATCTTAAAGCTTCCGAATGATGGTGGTATACGCATCTTGTTTACACCAGAAATAAAATACCTAGATAAACGATGGACAGCAGCATCAACGGTGTGAGACGTCTTATTTTATAGTTTAAGGGTGACAAACAAGCACACAGTCCACCGGATACTTTCCATTCGGTGCTTCCGCATCCGATGCTTTGGCCCATAGATATCTACATTTATCCTGAATTACGAATCAAAATGCCGATGCGTTGCCAGCCCTGAGGACTCAGATTGTATGCTTCGTGTCTGGTAAAAAAGTGCCTTCGGTTCTCTACACTCACCATACTAAACACAGCATCATTGAGCTGCTATTCTTTCGTCTGACCTTACGACAGTCAATCCGCCTGCAAATTGTGAAAATTAAGCCAAATTCTTCCTAAAACGGGAGGGGTTCATGTCCAGCAGTAGTATTTTACGGTCCGATAAGAAAGGAAAAAGTATGAAATGACGTCATCATCATCGCCTCTACCGTATTGGTTGCTGAAATGCAAAGTATAGTCAAAATCGCATTTTAATATAAATAAGAAGATTTTTATTTTTAGTATTGGACTCATTATAGACTTCCTCGTAATTATGATGATTCTCTTACCTCATATTCCAATTACCTAACTAATGAATTCTAGTCCATTTAAAAATTAAAATTTTAAATGCGAAATACACTACATGCACTTTTTTGCAACGCTTACTCTATTGCCTCAAAATTCCCCTATTACAGTGTTATGTCCACGGAGTAATATGGTTTTTGATCCATTTATATCTAGCTTTGAATGAAAAATTTTTGCCGTACTCCTTCCTGCTGAAACCTCACGGCGATCACCATAAGCGTAAACGAGGAGTCCGGGAATCTGCATTTGGAACGCAACACGGTACCTCTCCATCGCTTTGCTCAACTAGAAAAAGATCCCGGGGGCAGCACTTACTACTCCTAGCACCCTAGCAGTGCTATCACGATATTTGGAGTCACCGCTCTCTTCATTACATTACTTGCATTCGGAGCCCCAGCCCGAAATACCTTTTCTGTCGCTAGACTTTTTTTTAAATGTAGCAGCTGGTAAGAATCACTTGGAAGATACACACCACGTAGGGCCGACGGATTAGTGAGCGCAAAGATACTCTCACATGCCAGTCAGTGGGTAATAACATAAACACTAACGCCAGTCACACTGAGGGGTAGGCAGAGACTATAGACTTCCATTTGGCACAATCCTGACACACCTCTCTCGCCTCCTTTACGTCCATATACCTACGCATACATGCTCGTCGGTTAAGGATACTCTTAATCTGGATCATCTCCAATACATCGCCAATTTGGTCGATATAGTTACATCTAGAGCGTCCTTTCCCGACTCTGCCTTTCGTTTCTGCAATATAAATTTGCTTTGTCACTCTCTCCTCGTTCATTCTTTCTACATGATCTAACCACTTTACTTTTATCGCACAATTTCTCACCCTGTCATTCAGATTCAACCTTGACATACTCCTTAATGATCACATTTCTACAAAATATATTCTACATAAATTAAGGTACTAACAAAGTATTGTGAATTGACATACGTGCCTTTTTTGACACATTCTGGCTTCCCACAATAAAGTGAAGAGCCCCATTTACTCTATGTCCTACGTTCACTCGTCATCCAATTGAATTTGAGTTTAAGTTATTTGCATAGGTTTTCGTACGTGAAAAGAAGGGTAAATCCGTGGTAGCTCAGAGAGAAATCATTAATTTCACAGTACTTGAGGAACCTGGTTTATATTCCCAACAGAAACGATGCTCGTAATTTAACGAAAACATCGTGAGGAAACCTTCATATCTGAGTAATAAAATATTCGATGACATGTGAAGTCTGCCAACGCGTAATGGAGTAGGGCTGCGGATAGTTAAATACGTCTGTAACACTCTCAGAAATAATGCTTATTTCTGAGCAGCAGTTGTTGGACGTATGTATTTTATTAAAGTTGGTAAAATTACTTTGCATTAATTATCAACTTTAATATAATGGATTTCCGCAAAGTAACACCTGATTCTATTAAGGATGTATTTTACTTCTTTTCCGCCATCATTCGGTTTTCAGATTCTCGTCTATCAATCAGCGGAATGCACCGCGTGAAGGGTGGCGTATTTTCCTTACAACATCATCATTATGATAATTAAATACGTCCATTCGTCTTTACAGTCCATATATATATATATATATGGACTATAGGGGGATGAGTCATTGTGTCCGTAGATTTCGACCACCTAATCCTAGGCCCACCCTACACGTAACCCCCGTGTGGTGCTAAACAATCGACAAAGCCGAAAGAACAAACTTGGCTCCTCGCCGTGTGATATCAGCTTACAAAAATACCACACCCTACTTTCGCACCATGAGGAAAAAAAAGAAACGAAATGGCCCCGAGTTCCCGGCGCCCCTTTAATGTGGCAGGGGTGCAAAGAATCTCCGGGAGGAAAACCGGCGACGAGGTTCGCCGCCCGTCGCGTTCTGTCTCCCAGAGGGACGAAAAGTGGATTGCGGAAGCCCGTCTGGCTACTCTGAATGTATGTGGAGCAATGAATGATAAGATGGATGAAGTATGCGATATAATGTTTGGTAGAGGAATAGATGTGTTATGTATAAATGAGACGAAACGGAAGGGAAGGCATACCACTACACATGGCATGTATACCGCGTACTGGTCTGGTGTAGACGAGACCGAGCGGGCATGCCAGGGAGTCGGTATCATCCTTTCAGAAAGAATGGGTCATTATGTGAAAGAGTATGAATGTGAAGCCCGAGACTGCTATGGATACGAATGAAAGTTGGCTTAAAGAAGTTGTTTGTTCTGGGGTTTTACGCCCCAGACATGTATAAGCCCACTTATAACCGAGAGCAGTTTCGGGAGATGGTAAGAATGATGCTAATGAAATGCAAGGGTAATGAAAATATTGTTATATTAGGAGATTTTAATGGCAGGAAAAGAATATTTTTGTGACGAACACTTTTTTCGTCATAAGAAGATTCACATTTATATATGGGAAAGAGATGGTGATAGAAGCATGGTAGATTTCATAATTGTGGATGAAAGAATGAGGAGCGCAGTGGTAGATACAAAAGTTTACCGGCGGTCCAATGTAGGGACAGATCATTACTTGGTCTTATGCCGAATTAATGGTCTATTCAGACGTTGGCTGTGGTAGACACAGATGTCGGGACCGGACATCTGTGTCTACCACTGCGTTACAGCGTATAAGAACAGAGAGGTTACAAGATGAAGGTGTGAAAAAGAAGTTCAAATTTAGACTGCGAGAAAATATAAGTGGTATGGATGAATTGCGTATGAATGATTTAGACTTGGAGACTGTGTGGTATAATGTCAAGAAAGGTTTGGTGGATGCAGCTACCGAAGTATGTGGTGTAAGTAAGATAACGAATGAAAGGAACACTTTATGTTGGGTTGATGAGGTACGGATGGAAGTTGAAACAAAGAATTTCTTCTTTGCATGGCATGACATGGCTACATGTACTAGCAACCAAGGCAAGTTATTCGAGCGGTATGAATGATGATATTGAAAGAAAAAATGCAGTCTTTAGGCATCTAAATAACAGAGTAAAAGAAGTAGTTAAAAGGAAAAAGCAAGAAAGAACAGATAAGAATGATACAAGAAAATCGGATAACTTCCAGGCAAATATTAAAATGTTCTGGAAACTCATAAGAACTGCCAGGGGTCAATCAAAACCGCCTAAAATAAATGCTATACGAGACCAGAATGGCTGTGTTCTGAATGACGAAGTTTAGAGTTTAAGGAGATGGAAGGAATACTTTGAAAATGTGTTTATGAGTGATGAGACGTTTGAATTAAAGGAAATAGAAATTCCAAAAGAAGAGGAAAGAGACATAGAGATAAGTATAGATGAAATAATGAAAGCAAAAGCATGAAAGCAGGTAAGGCAGCTGGATATGATAGAGTATCACTCGAAATGCTAAGGGCTGGAGTGGGAGTGGTGGCAGAGCTGCTGTACCTCTTGTTTAATTTATGTTGGGAACTAAAGCGGGTACCGGGAGACTGATATAAATATAATATATAAGGAAAAAGGATTGCAGCAGGACTATTAAACCTACCGTAGTATCAGCCTTCTTAGCATTGTGGAGAAACTGTATGCTAAGGTACTAATTGAAAGAGTTATTAAAGATACTGACGGAAAAATTTGGGATGTGCAAGCGAAAGATCATTTGGGTTGAGTGTTGGGTTGATACAGGTATTGAAGTCTCTGTATAGGGACTCCAGTGCTTGTGTCAGGATCAACAGGGCTTACTCGGGCTGGTTTGGCATCCATAAAGGTGTCAGACAGGGCTGTGTGGCTTCCCCGTGGCTGTTCAACCTATTTATGGACAGTTGTTTGGAAAATTTAAAAGTTGAAGAATGGGGGTTAAAAATGGGTGAGTTAACCGTCAAATGCCTTTTGTACGCCGATGATCAAGTCATACTTGCGTCGTCGGCAGCCGAGTTACAAATGATGGTCATATTAACGAACAGGTCATTAAAAGAAAGGGGAATGAAAGTGAACGCAAGTAAGACAAAAGTTATGGTTTTTGAAAGAGGAGAAAGTAAAACGATATGTGAAATAAGAATAGCAGGAGAATTGGTTGAGCAAGTAGATGAGTTTGTGTATTTGGGATGTGTATTTAGTAGGAAAGGTAGATATGATAAGGATATAGAACGACGAGTGAACGCAGGAAATAAAGTTAATGGGGCTCTATACTCTACACACTTGTGGAAAGTCAGAATGTGTCCAAAAAGGCACGTATGGCAATTCACAATGCTGTGTTAATCCCTACTTTAATGTATCGTAGTGAAAGTTGGGTGTGGCAGAACAAGCATGAGAGTAGAATATATGCTATAGAAACGCGGTCATTAAGGAGTATGTTAGGGCTAAATCTGAATGACAGAGTGAGAAATTGTGTGATAAGAGAAGAGTATGGTTTGCAAGATGACGTTGTGACTAGGATTAAAAAAGGAATGCTTTGGTGGTTTGGTCATGTAGAAATAATGAATGAGGAAAGAGTGACAAAGCAAATTTATGTTGCAGAGGTGAACGGCAGAGTCGGAAAGAGACGCCCTGAGCGAAAGCTTATCGACCGAATTGGTGATATATTGAAAGTGGGTCAAATTAAGAGTACCCTTAACCGACGAGCGTATATACGAGTACGTAGGTATATATGGATGTGGAGGAGGCGAGAGAGATGTGGCAGATCGTGCCAAATGGAAGTCCATAGTCTCTGCCTACCACTCTGGGTGACAGGCTTGAGTTTTTATATGTATATATATATATATATATATATATATATATATATATATATATATATATGTATGTATATAACGTAGTATTACTGTTACGAATGTGATTCAGTAAACCACCTGTTAAATCTTGTAAACTAAACTATAGTCTTATTATTGTTATATCAACCCGAAAAGTTCGCACGATAGTGATTCGTGTAGAAATATAACTTCATTGGCCTAAAACACAACTATATATGCTCCAAAACACCACCTCACAAACATGACTTGCGTTCACGTAGTTCTCAAGTTATGGACTTTCTCTGAAGTTTACGTCTAAATTTTAGACGTGATCATTATAACAGTGTAAACTATAATCTTGAATTTATGTTACGGCAAAATATGCATAATTATTAATTATGTAACGTGAAATCTTACAGTTATTACGACGTCTGTTTTGGATCAGTCCTACAGTAATATATAGATGTATGTAGGTATGTATAAGCTATAACCTTAACTTTTCAGCTACAGTAATACAGCTTTTTGGCACTATTCGTGTTATATAAATCTTTTCGCTTTGCTTATTTAAAACATTACCCTCACAATGATTACTTTCCGCATCGTGGATGCGTTTAAATGTATACATAAATTGCTCATGGACAACCTTAAAAACCTGCTAATATTTTTCCATACGTAATTAAAAACCCGCCGTGCATTTAGCCACTATCTTGTTTTTATAAAGTAACTGCATAATATTCTTTCATGGCTTTAAAATACACTAGATTTTTTTATATTCTACAAAACCAGCGCTTATCTACGATCCCACCTGATGGTAAGTGGTGATGTAGCCTAAGATTGTGAAACGCACTGACTTAACAAAAGCCTATTCACTCTTGCCTTGAAGACACCCACACTGTAATCGGATGGAAAGACAGATGCTGGCAACTTATTCCACCCCTTTGCTGTACGCATGATGAGCGACGTGGCGAACCGTTTGGTTCGAATGCGTGGTAAGTCAACAACAAAAGGGTGGAGACTGGCCGAACATCTGGTTGTCCGATGGTGCAAGGGAGAGGGAGGAATTATATTATGCAATTCCTGCGCACACTCTCCGAAATGCATCCTGTAGAAAACCGAAAGGCTGGCTACTTTACGTCTGTGTTCGAGGCTGGTAAGATTGGTTTTAACCAAATTCGGGTCACCAATAAGCCTCCTAGCACGCCTTTCCATTGAGTCCAAAGCTGCTAGGTGGCATTTTGCAGCACCAGCCCATATATGGCAGCAATACTCCATGCACGACCTGACTTGCGCTTTATATAAAGAAAGCAGCTGTCACCTTTGCAAGGACTCCCAGCTTCCTTGCATCTGCTTTGGCCTTGAACTCATTGGCCAGTCGAATTTGAGGATATCTCAAGCCCTAACAACTGAAGGCGGTCGGTATATTTCAGTGATACATTTCGTAAAGAAGGAGCCAAGGTGAGCTCGCCCCTTTTCGCAATGAAGAGACACGATTGTGTTTTAGAGGCGTTGAACTTCACAAGATTGGCATCGCCCCATTCGGAGACTGCATGTAGTGTGAGATTCACACGCTCTTCCATAGCTTCTCTTTCGGACTGGATTTAATCCTGACTGGCCCGAGGACTTGGTTGGTATCTCTCAACAACTGTGCTATCGTCTGCATATCCATTGATACCGGGCATAAGCAGATTATTAATATGCAGCAGGAAGAGAGTTGCGGAGAGAACGGACCCCTGAGGAACACCGGCGTTAGTCGCCAAAGGATCGAATGAGCAGCCATCGACGACGACCCGGAGAGACCGTTCACTGAGAAAGTCCTTTACCCATTAATTCAGACCAGGGGATAAGCCGTACGCTGGAAGCTTACCCAAAAGGCTAGTGTGCCAAACTCTGTCAAAGGCCTTCGAGACATCTAGGGAAACAGTAAGTGCTTCCCCACTGTTCTCGATTGCCTCGCCCCATACGTGTGTGGCATACGCTAGAAGGTTCCCAGTTGACCGATTTCGCCGAAACCCATATTGCCGGTCACTAAGGAGGTCATTTTGTTCTAGGTATGCCACTAAGTGGGCATTCAGTATACACTCCATAATCTTGCAGAGTATGGAGGTAGTTGAGATTGGCCAATAATTGGCAGGGTCGGCACGGCTGCCTTTTTTTGGAACAGGCTGCACGTTGGCCAGCTTCCAGGATTTTGGCACTATTCCAGTCCTAAATGAGAGGCGGAACAAGCGTGTCAACACAGGTGACAACTCAGGTGCACAAGCCTTTAGAACAATAGCTGGTATACTAGGTACACTAGCTTTATTCACGTCTAGACACCGCAAGGTTCTAAGAACCTCCTTATTAAGTGGCGAAGCTTGCGAAGTCACTTATTGATTTCACGATGTCTGTCCGTCTGTCCGTCTGTCCCACGATTATCTCGAGAACGGTTTCGAATTTTCAAATTCTGTTTTCAGCAATCGATTATTGATCACCCAGGCATATGAACCTCCTATTTTGAAACTGATTGCTCAACGGCAACCGTTAGAAACCGCTACAAAGCTGATTGCTTCGCCACTTTGCTATGCTGTTAGCTTGCTAGGTTTATTTGTTATACGAATATTTGAGATAGAGGTCCGGTAGTGAGTTAATTTTGGTGGAACGTTGTTGTTACACTGTCCAGACGTGAACTGTAGGCAAAGAGAGACTCGAACAAGTCCGCTTTCTCTTTAGCCTTATGCGCCAGTGTGCATCTGGTTTTACCAGCGGAGGCAGTGTAGGCCGACAGAAGTTTGTCTCAATCGTTTTGGCGAGAGACCAAAAAGCTCTAGTGCCGGATGGTCTGACAGAGAGTTTTGCGCCAAATACATTTAATGCGATCGAGACTAGATTTCCGTAATGCTTTTTTGTAGGACTTGGCGGTCTGGTTCAAAGTTTTCTTCTTGGAGCTAATATCCTGCGATTTGCGGTTTCGAGCGACAACCCAGGATATGTTGTAGTGTTATGCTACTTACATATCATTTTACACTATTTTAAATTCATTTTCTGCCGACTTCCAAAAAGGAGCCGGTACTCAATTCGACTGTATGTTTTTTTTTCTTTTCGTTTTTTTTTTTTATGTGTGTTACCTCAGAACTTTTTTCTGGGTGAACCGATTTCGATGATTCTTTTTTTATTTGAAAGCTGGTACTTCTCGTGTGGTCCCATATGAATTTGATCAAGGTCAGACCAATAGTTTTTAAGTTATTCTTAAATAACTTATATTGAAGTCGGCTGTACAAAATTTTTTATTTTAAATTATTTCATTCTGTTTTGATTTTCTGCATTCACCTCAAAACTGGATATTTTGTATCACCTTTATATCCATAGGATCCTGTAACGTTTTTAAACCATAAGAACACTATAATAAATCATTTTCACTTTGTATTGACATGTTTTGACATCGTTGTTTATCTGGTTGTCATGACAATTTTTATTCAAATTCATTACCGGTCTGATGTTTTTACTTCAATACTTCCACAAAAATACTTTTTTCTTCTTGGCCATTTACAAAAATTTGCTTTTAATTTAAATAATTTTCCGTTCTTCCGCCATCGAGCGCGGAGCTCTCTAAAAAGGTATAAAAGCCGAACAATCGGCCAATAAATTCAGTCTCGCTTCAGCTTCCTAACTCGAAGCATCTCCTAAAGGCCTTATCCCGGGGCCGCACTGCCCAGGGATCCTGCAAGCCTCTGCCTCTGCCTCTGCCTTCGCCTGAAGTCACCGGATCCTGCAAGTCTCTCCCTCTGCCTTAGCCTGAAGTCACCGGAATCCTGCAAGACTCTGCCTTTGCCTTCCCCTGAAGACGCCGGGATCCTGTAAGCCTCTGCCTTCACCTGAAGTCGCCGGGATCCTGCAAGCCTCTGCCTTCACCTTAAGTCGTCGCCTAGCCACGCCCACGCCTTCACCTACGCTGTGCGTGCTCGCGCCAGGCGCTGCGAGCGCTTATTCCAGGTGCTGAGAGTACCTACTCAAAGGCGCTGCGTGCGCCTACTCCAGGTGTTGCGTGTAACTAGACCAGGCGCTGCGCGCCTACCACAGGCACAGCCTGTGTATAATCTGTGAGCAACGAATACCACCGCCAAGCGCGGTGTGCCACTTTGGTCTTCGGGCTCCGCTTCAGTGCTCATCTATCTTTATTATCTTGTTTATTTAAAATACTTGTTATTCACGTCACCCATCATCATCATCATACTTCACTTTTTATCATCGTCATCATTACAGCCCTTCACAAGTCCACTGCTGAACATAGGCCTCCCCCAAAGAATGCCACAAAGCACGGTCCTGAGCCACCTGCATCCATCGACTTCCTGCATGTCTTACCAGGTCGTCACTCCATCTCGTGGAGGGACGCCCTACACTTCGCCTACCGGTACGAGGCCGCCACTCGAGAACCTTTCTTCCCCATCGGTTGTCGGTTCTTCGAGCTATATGGCCGGCCCACTGCCACTTCAGCTTACTAATCCGTTGGGCTATGTCGGTTACTCTAGTTCTACTGCGGATATCCTCATTCCTAAGTTTATCACGCAGAGAAACTCCGAGCATAGCCCTCTCCATAGCTCGCTGAGCGACCTTGAGCTTCGTCATACGGCCAGCAGTGAAGGACCACGTCTCAGTTCCGTAAGTCATCACTGGCAACACGCACTGGTTGTACAATTTCGTTTTAAGGTTTTGAGGTATGTCTGACGAGAAGATGTGTCTTAGCTTCCCGAACGCTGCCCAGCCGAGTTGAATCCGTCGATTGACCTCTCGGTCGAAGTTGGACTTACCTAGTCGGACTATTTGTCCCAGTTAAACATACTCGTCAACAACTTCGAGATTAGTGTTCCCAACAACTACCGGCATAGGTGTGACATGGACATTAAACATGATCTTTGTTTTGCCCATGTTTATCTTAAGACCTATCCGTTGGGATACACTATTGAGGTCATTGAGCATAGTGCTTAGGTCCTCCAGCGATTCTACCATAAGGACTATTTCGTCGGCAAATCGAAGGTGAGTGATGTACTCGCCATTGATGTTGATACCGTATCCTTTCCAGTCCAGAAGCTTGAAAACGTCTTCCAATGCAGCGGTGAAGAGTTTCGGGGATATGACGTCACCCTGTCTTACACCTCTCTGCAATTGGATAGGTTTCGTACTCTGGTTCTGTACTCGGATAGCCATCGTAGCCCTACTGTACAAGCACTTCAACACTTCGATATACCGACAGTCAACTTAGCACCGCTGAAGGGACTGCAGCACCGCCCAAATTTCGACGGAATCAAAGGCTTTCTCATAGTCCACATACGCCAGACATAGTGGCAAATTGTACTCTTCGGACTTCTGTACAATTTGCCAAAGGGTATGTATGTGGTCTATGGTGCTAAAGCCCTTTCGGAAACCGGCTTGTTCAGGAGGCTGGAAGTCGTCAAGTCTGCGCATGATTCGTAATGACTCTCGAAAACAGCACGTAAACGCGGCTCAGAAGGGAAATCGGTCTGTAGTTCTTCAAGAGAGCGTTGTCACCTTTCTTGAAAACAAGACCACCGCACTTCTGCTCCACGCCTCCGGTGTAATGCCACCATGGAGGACGGAATTAAAGAGCTTCTAAAGGACTTCAAGTACCGGTTTTCCACCCGCTTTCAGAAGCTCCGCTGTAATTCCATCTTCGCTAGGGGCCTTACCGTTTTTAAGGTGCTGGAGAGCCATTCTAATCTCGCTCAGACTGACGTCCGGGATATCTTTGGAATAGTGTCGGATGAGACTCGCTCTTGGATCGTTACTCACACTTGCGTGTGGCTCCAACTATGACGTGTACAACTGCCCATAGAACCTCGCAATCTCACTCAAAATCTCAGGTGTCCCGGAAACGATGCTGCCACATTCTGTCTTCAGCTTTGACAGTTGGCTCTTTCTGGCAGACAGATCTCTGGCAAAGACTTTGGAGCCTTTGTTCCGCTCGATCGCTTCTTCAATACGAGCTGTATTGAAGTTGCGTAAGTCCCGCCGCATGCATTTGGAGATCTGTCTGTTCAGATGCGTGTATGCTGTCAAGTCTGTTGAAGAATGTAGCTTTATCTCCCGTCTAACAGCCATGAGATTAAGAGTGTGATCGGAGAGTTTTTGTGTTCTTCTGCGGCGGGTCTTGCAGAACTTAGCTCCAACCGCATGGACAGTTTCCACGAGCTTGTCATTCATATCGTCCACTTCATTGCAGTCTTCTAGGCACTGAAAACGGTTTTGTAACTCGAGCTGAAAGGTTTCGGGACTTTGGAACAAATCACGAGGGGGACGGAGCGTTGACTTCATTAGACGAGACCTCTCCAACTTAACGTTTAGGTTCAGTGTGCCTCTAACCATTCGGTGATCGCTACCAGTTTTCACCCTCGCGATCACGGAGACATCACTGAACAGTTGTCGTCTTGTCGTCATAATGAAGTCAATCTCATTTTTTGTCGAACCGTCGGGGCTCGACCAGGTCCACTTTCTGTGGGGCCGCTTCTGGAAGAAAGAGTTCATCATAAAGAGTCCCTCTTTCTCCATGAAGTCGGCCAGCTGCTGGCCCCTTGGGTTCCATTGCCCTATTCCAAATTTCCCTACTTTCAGCTCACCGTTCTCTCTTGTGCCTAGTTTTGCGTTGAAGTCTCCCATTAACACCGTATATTGGGTTTTGGAGAAATGCATGGCTCTAGAGATATCCTCATACATTACTCCACCTCCTCATCGTGGTGTGCCGAGGTTGGTGCGTAAACCTGTATGACCTTCAGCGAATACCGTTTGGTGATTCTGAGTATAAGGTACGCAACCCTCGTCGACACACTCCCGATCTTTACAACGTTGTTAACGAGAGACTTGCGGACGATAAATCCGACACCTCCTTGGGACAGATGGTCGCCCTCCCGGTGATAGAGCAAGTTGCCGGATTCGAGGATTACCGTGTCCTCCCCCTCTCTTCGGACTTCGGATAATCCTATAATATGCCAGCGCAACTTGTCTATCTCTTCTTCCAGCTCCACAATCTTCTCGTCAGTCCTCAGGGTGCGTGCGTTGTACGTTGCCAGATCGAGTCGTCTAAGGTGGCAACTGAACCTCCACCGGAGATTCTTAGCACCCCCTGCCCCGCCGTTACCATGGTCGCCACCGTAGCCAGGAATAGCGGGGCCGCCGGGGACTGGGGGCCGTTTCTTTGTTACTGTCATTCATAGGGGGCTATTATAGCCATAGTTGCCACGCTTGGCGAGCGGGTTGGCAACCGCAGTTTTTTTTTATTGTTAGTTTGTTGTTATCAAGAAGATGCTGCTGCCCATCTTCTGCCTGTTTCCCTTTGTCGCCTTTTACGACACCCACGGGAAGATATTGGGTAGTGGATATTCTTGACCGCCACTACACGGCACTTTTTATATAAAACTGTAAATACCTTTTTAAATTTTAAATAAATTATTCGTTTTTTCAGCTTGAGCGCATTCAGCGTTAAACCATGGGCGAGCTTTGCTATCGGTGGAAGCGTCAGACAAGGGGATAAAATACTCCATAGCTTGAAGTAACACATCCGTTATCGCAACCGCGCAGCTCGATGGATCCGCAGAAGAGAAACAGACCTCCCGCCAAGGATAAGATGCAAAAAAGTGTCGCATCTCATTCTAATAAAAATATATTAGTAAAATTTGCACCTACCTATTGCTAGGTGCTCTAAATGTCCTCTTATTATTGTGAGATTTTTTGTGCTTTGGAGTGGCAAGATTTTCCCGATCGTATTATTGTGAGATGGTGCGTGGTCGTGTAGTGGCGGCGTTTGAGAATCCACTACCCTACATCTCGTGAGTGTTGGAAGAAACGACAGAGGGAAAATGAAACGGGAAACAGCAGCTTTCTCATCTAAATATAATAAATAACCAGTCTGCAAAACATGATAACTGACATGACATTTAATGTGACCTCCTTACTTATGCGCCGTAAGGAATATTACCTTATATATTTAAATAAAATTCTCCCTAATAAGATCGATTCCGATTACCTCTTAAATTAATTAAACTTGATTACAATGCGCACTCCCCGAATTACTAGAAACACATTTTACCTGCAGACTTATAAGAATAATACTTCCTTTTATGACCCGGTAATAAGGATGTGTCGACTTTACAACGAGATATATATGAAAAGCTACGGCATGGATGTTTTTAGCCCAAGATCCAGGATATTTAAAAGGGCAGTAAAACAGCTTACACTTATGCACACTCATTCCCATATTACATAGGTCTTAAATTTGTTATTTCTTAATATTAATTTGTTGTATTATGTAGTTATGTATTTCATAAATATTGCAAAGCGTAGAGTTGATATCTCCTGTAGTTAATATAAAAATCATGTGTCAACTTATTTAGAATAACAATCTGTCTTATATATTTATATTTTTAATTAATTTTGATTGTTGTCTGTTTTATTGTCCATATAATAAATAAAATAACTATGGCAATTATTCCCTCTAAGAGAAGCATAGCATTTAAACTTTTATTAAACTGTAATGAGTGATAAATGATGATAGAGTAGAGCGACTAAAGCTACTGTTACACACTTCACACGTCCTTGAAATATGTTTCTCAATATCTGCATTAGGTTGCCTCGCGATATTTTCCTTCTATAATGCGAACGTGGCAAAGCAGCACTTTGAAATTTCAACTATTTTTACAAAGATACCACAGCGGAGATCGAACGCGGGTGACCCGCATGACGTTTAAAGTAAAAGCTCTGTTAATGGCCGGTTTCTTCCAGCCTTTTGAAATGTGCATCCATACGCCACTATCATCATAAATTATTTAGTAACTCGATCCTTATTTTATTATACATAAAATCTAAAAATAGCGGTAATAAAAACCGTAACGGCGGTCATTAATAGCTCAGTGCGCACTGCACTAATTAAAAATTATCTCTTCATCCGTCTCAGTGGAATTTCCGGAGTAGATCCTGACTCATGTTATTTCAACATCGATGTGAAAACATGTTGGCATAGAATGCATTTTGTTTCATTACTAGTTTCTCTCACAACGAATGTTGTAAGCTAGAACGAAACATATAATGATAATAAAAATGTTATGTACCTTTCTTCCACTTTATCGGCACGTAAGTCAGACATAGGCCTCTTCTCTTATAGATGGATTTGCCTTGATTGTCACACACAGCTGGTGGTTTGATGACCGTAGTGCCAAACATCGAACAAACGGGCGGCGGCTGATCTTTACCCCTGCTAAACCAAACGCTTTGCTTCGTCTATCGTAATACGTACAGCAAAGGAGTGAAATAATCAGCCAGCCTTTTCGTAATACAATCTAGGCGTCTTCAATTCAAGGGTGAATATTTTTTATAGAATTAGGGTGATAAACGAGCACACAATGTCCACGTGATGGTAAGTGGTTGCTGTTACCCATAGACATCTACATATATCCTCAATAAAGAATCAAAATGCAGATGCGTTATCACCCGTGATGACTAAGATGCCTCTTTTCCAGTAAAAAGGGGCCTTCGATTCTCTACACTCACCATACGAAACGCAGCAGTGTTTAGCTGCTATTTTACGCTAGTGTTCTGTGAGAACGTGGTCCTTCCCCGGTCGAGCCGACCCATTCGTGCTACAACTATACCAGTAATATAGCTGCAGCATAGCTCTACCACGTATAAAAATATAATAGGCTTCTGTTACGCTAAGACGGTGCGATTTACCATCTAGAGGTTCACCAGAACTTACCAACAGGTGAGATTGTGGTCAAGCACTGGCTTATAATAAATAAATAAAAAATATTTCGCACATTTTTACGCGGTAGAGTCACCCTGCAGCTATAATATTATGGCTGTAACACGAATGGGTTGGTTCGGGCGAGGAATGACCACTCTTTCACAATACCAGCGTGAAATATCAGATTAATACTGCTGTGTTTAGTGCGGTGGGTATAGAGAACCAGAGAACCTTTTTACTGCAAGCGAGGCATTCCATAATAGTCCTGTTTTTAATCGAGGATAGATGTCTATTGGCCACAGCATCCACTTACCATCAGGTGAACTGTGTGCTCGCTTGTCACCATTATTCTATTAAAAGAAGTTGCCATTGCCGGTAAATTAGTATATAACTTCAATATTTTACGTTAGACGCAAACGGGATGGCTAATCCGCGATTTATTTTAAGCCATAAGTATTTTTTCTGATATTTCCCTATGGCCACCACAAGGTTCTATATCTATATCTATACAGTTATTATGAAAATTGATTTCATTAACCCGTAAGAGTCCACTATTGGACTTCTTCCGTTCAAAGAAGACTACATAATCTAATCATGCAAAGCCTTCTTAGTGTAATCTAATAATAAATATAATGATATAATTTGTTAAAAAGTTTGACAGGCGAATGAGTGATCGCAGGCACAAATATCTTGCACATTTGAGGAAACTCACCGACGCCGCTCTAGGATAGTAATTACATCTGTTATATACAGGACGGTATACCGTGATTTATCGAAGGTCACAAAGTCTTTCTGGTCTTATTCTCTCATGATGACATTAAAATCATGCCAATAAAACTAACAACCACGTCGTCATCAAACAAGACAAATACCTTCACACCTACACAGCGTTACGGTTGAATAGTTTTGGAATTCGCTACCATTCGATTTTTCAACATATGGGAAAATTGTAATGAAATAAAATTTAGTTCATTTATGTACTCCAATTAGGAAGACGCTACTGCCCATCTCCTGATTTTCTGACCCGCTTGCCAAGCGTGGCAACTGTGGCAAATATCTCCCCCTATGAGGCAATGTAAGAGGGAGGCCTATGTTCAGCAGTGGACTTTAATAGGATGTAACGGTATATACTCCAAGCAAAATTAATACGTTTTATTCATCTTCTTTTATGTCGTTTGAAACATTTAATGATGTTTGCTTAGATATACATTTAAATTTTATATTGATGTTGAAAACTAATTTATTTAAAAAGAATTATCAAAAAATTACAATGAGCTTATTTTAAATTACCCTTATCAGTAAGCAGACAAACAACGATAAATAAGTCGCAGCGATAAACTTTCTTGCAGGTGAACATCGACTTTATAAAAGAGTGCTTTTCTCATAGGCAATTATATGTTGGTCTGTCTCGAGTGAGATTTTCTGTAAATAAATATATTCTGCATCCAGAAAACAACACTTCTGCATCATAACTTTTTTATTATTATTGATAGGCTCGCGTTTGACCTGACCACTTTTTCACCTCTTGGATAGATCTTGGATAGAAGTAACATATTCCTTCTTGAATAAAAGACCCCAGGTTATAGCAGGTCCCAGCAGAAAATTCTCCTCCTTAGCTGAACGCATAATGAAAGTATTCCAAAAGCGTTTGGTTCAAAACTGGATGGACTTTAATAGTCTGTTACAGATTGACTCAAAACTTTGGACTTGCTCAGGTAAGAGTAGCTTTTTCTTGGTAAAAGAATTTTTAGAATCGGCATTTGGCCACGCAAACTAATTCGCAGGCGGGTCTGCTAGTAATTAATAAAAATGTCGAACCGCATTAAAGGAGTAAAGAAATTAAATGATATTAATTTGGAAAAAATTCTACTACATGTATCATGGAGGCGTTTTACGAACACAAATTACACAGTTAACATTAACCACGCCGGAACTAATATTATTTTAAGCCTTAGGTACAAATACATGTTCCGTGTAAAAATGGAACGCAAGATTTCAACATCGAAACCAATCGCTTCGGTACTGCTCTATTGACCAGTTCAATTTATAGCTTCAAAATATTTGCACCCGACTCCAATAAATACTTGATGCTATACTAAAAGGTTTTGTATGCCATTATCACTACCGTTTTAGCCTACCAATCCACTGCTGAATACATTGCCATAGTTGCCACGCTTGTCAGTCGGGATGAAAACCGCAGTTCTTAATTTTTTTTTTGTTGTTTTTATAAAAAGACTTCTGCCCATCTACTAGTTTGTTTTTCTCTGTCGACTATTACGTCATACACAACGCGATATGTGGTAGTGGATATTCTTTCACCGCCTCTACACGGTTTTATATAATTAGTTATTTTAAAAATTCTAATGTCCTTCTCCAAAACAAATTTCGGTGACGGCGGCCAACCTGAATGGAGATTAGCTATCGGATCAGGACAGAATTATAGTGCCCAAGTGTATGCGCAAGCACCTGGCACTCTCTATTCCCTCACTGTCATAGTCCAATCGGGCGGTAACCCACATGACCGGAGAGAGATCAGACGCAGGAACAACGGATGTACGTGCTTTCCGAAGCACGGGGGTGAGACACCGCCAACTTCCTGACAGCTACTGAGAACTTCTTGATGGGAAATCTCAATAACTGATTTTTTAGCCCGACTCGGGATTCGAACCGGGACTTTATGATCAGCATTCGCACTACTACAACCACTAGACCAACGAAGCAGTCAAAAATTATAAACTTCATAAAGAATTATTATTGTGTATCCTAAGAAGTTAATGATATAGATAGCGATCTATGAATCAATGAAGAGAAATTAATTACGTTACATACTTTAATTAGTTTATTTAATTTTAATAAAAATAGTTTATTTAATTTAAATAAAAATAAAAAAGAATCAGTGAAGTGTAATAAATTAATTACGTTAATTTAATTAGTTAATTAATTACGTCTATTTAATTATTACGTTAAGTTAATTAATTACATTAATTACGCAATAAAATAAGAAGGTAAATTAACTGCTTTTTTTTAATATTATTCAATGTAGTGTTAGTTCATTTCGACATTCAATATAAATATATTATTTTGTATACTATACAAACAGAAACGCTGAACATAAATAACAGGGCTGCGCTATTTACTATAATCAACACCTTCTACAAGTACACAATAGACATCAGAACGACATTATGGGAGACGAAACGATGAGTTCATCAATTCTCTTTATCGACATTTTCTTTCGCCATCGTCACTATCTAGAACCGAGAGCTGGGCGCAACGTTAAATTTTACGATGCCGACTCATTTGGGAGGTTGTACTGTTAGTCATTTTCGTCGATAACGTGCAGCTTTCTCGAATCGGAGTGTTGTCGAGTCGTACCCGTGATCTTCCATTACTCCTATTAAAGTCGAACATAACAAAATAATTTACATTCCTCCATTAGCTTTGCGCATAATTCATATTTTACGAACGCAATAAACTTATAATACACAATGCTATTTGACAGTATCCATGTCAGTCTGCATTTATATATAATAAGTTAAATAAAATACTTAAAATATATCCTATGCAATTAAATATATGCAAAAATTTTAATGCATTGGTTGTATACAGCGACATATGACTAGGTTTAAAATCTTATAAATACAATTGTCTGAAATCTATGTCACTAACATCTTGCATTTACTGGTAACATTCTAACAGTATGCAGTCTTTCATATTTGACCTTTCATTTTTTTTCCAAGGCAGCTAATCTTCTCACTTACGCTTTCTTCATGCACCAACACATACACACACACACACCCCACACCATACATACAACAACACTCCTACACTCACATTCACACACTCCTTAATATATACGTACTAATTACAAATCCTCTAGGGGTTAAACTTTTTGTAATCTTACTTTTTGTTATACTTAAGGGAAGTAGCGGGTCATTTCCAACACGAGTATCCTCTGATTACTCACTGGTAAGTATCAGTAACATGTTATTAACACGATTACCGAAATAAACGCATTATTTATTTATTTATTTAATAGTTTTATTACCTATTTGATCAAAGCATTACAAATATATTCATATTATACGTAGTAGAGCCATGCTGGAGCTATATTAGTAGTATATTTGTAGCACGAATGGGTCGGCTCCACCGGGGAAGGACCACGCTCTAACAGAATACCAGCGTAAAATAGCAGCTTAACGCTGCTGTGTTTCGTATGGCGAGTATAAAGAACCGAAGACCCTTTTTACTGGAAAAGAGGCATTCCATCTTAGTCCTCAAGGCTGACAACGCATCTGCATTTTGATTCTTTATTGAGGATACATGTAGATGTCTATGGGTCACAGCAACCACTTACCATTAGGTGAATTTTTTTTTAGTTTTGTCACCCTATCCTATAAAAAATATATTATAAAACTAGCTGTTCCCTGCGACCTAGCCCGCGTGTAATTTAGGTATTTTTTGCGAAGAACCCTTTTTCTTTTTCTAAAATAAAAGTAACCTAAGTTACTCCTTATAACATCAGCTATCTGCTAGTGAAAGTCCCGTCAAAATCGGTCCAGCCGTTTCGGAGATCAACCGGAACAAACAGACAGACAGACAGAGAGACGAAATTTTTTAAATTGTTTTTTTTGTTATAAGTACCGTATATACTTTCATATGTATGGAGTAAAATGACATTATAAACAGTCACTTCAATTTTATTTATATATCTACCAATTTAAAACATTAACTCATTACAAATGGCTACAAAGTCTAAGATCAATAAATTCTCATAATAATAGCTTAACCCTTGTCTTACTTTGACTGAACAAAAGGTATTTCCTAAAAAGACTTATCATTTATCTCAAAGACGCTACAATCAGTAAGTCAAGTTGCGATAGGATTACGAGAAATTTAAGGACCGTAATGATTTAAGGGCGCGGTTAAACGTCGCACCCCACAAAGTTTTATCTGACGCAAGCACAGTGAACGCGCCTTAACGATAATCCTTATTAATTAGTAGACGGGATGTGGCCTCAGACATTACACAAACTCACTACAGAAATAAACATTCAGTGAATTCAAACCAAAATGAACCTTTTCGCATTACAATAATATTTAGAGAAATGTAAGTCGCCGAGTCCTCGCGGATTGTCACTAACTTTGAAATAGGCTGTCATATGTATAAAAACAAACGATTACTTAGTTATATAACAGATAAATTTATTATTATATACATGTCGCAGCCAAGTAGTTTAATTAGCCTTTCAGTTAACAGCCTAGACATTACACGGGCTGGCCACCCCTATTAATTTCATTCAACTAGACGGTCGCTGGTTTTTGTCTAATTAGCACTTTGTGCATATTATATAAATATACGCGGCTTCAGGGTGGCCCAAGGACCACACCAGCCGTACCCTTACCTACTTTCGCTGATATTACAAGATATGTGCAATGTTGAGTTAGACGCATCATCTGAATATCTATCAGACCGGTAATTGAACGGCACTACTCATTAAAAAGGTTAGGCTGTTAATTGAACGGTTAATTAAGCTAGTTGGCTGCATCATACAAATATAAAAATAATTAAAAATAGTGTATCATATAAATAATGTAATAATGATTTTTTTAGTTTGCTGTTAACGATAAAATATTATGTTCAACAAATATTAAATAACAGTGACGTAATCTCTCACCAGGTAATGTTTACCAAGTGCGCATCTTGTAATATAATGAATCTAAACTCTGACACCATGAATTAATATTATAATAGTTAAATTTAAAAAAAAATGAGAAATCAACAATTAAAAAATCAACACACGATTTTTTACTTCTAATATATTTTTTATTCTACTCAAGTGTGAGTAACAGCTTAGCGAAACTCGCAAAATTCTTTTAACCTTAGGATTGTTACAATGCCTATAAAACATTTTTACTAACAAAACACAAAGTATCCCATAAAAATACGAATGATTTACGTATTCAAAAAGCCGCCGAGTCGTTTTTTCAAGCGGGACGAGTAATACAGGGAGCTGTTAATGAGAGATCGTAGAGGCGACGTACACTCGGACCATAAAACACGATAGCGGGTAATGCGATTTATAGTTAGTTACTCATTATAACATTATGCTTAGCTATAAAAGATATATTTCCGAGGCCATTGAACTCTGCGCCGCTCGCCCGCCCACATTCGTTCACAAATGTAACCTAAGTCAATATGCACGGGCTGCATTGTTTGTCTTACTTTAACTATTTTGAAGAGCTGGGCTCGGCATTTTTTCAATATTGAAACTAAAAAAAAACGAAATTTTTGATAACAATTAAAAGCCGACAAAGTACTAAAAAAATTATTTTTACATTATACACTTTTTGCTTTAGACGTCAGTGCTAAGATATAGTGTATAAGGACATGGTGCTAAGAAATATTATAGACCCCATTTCAAGAGTTATAAGTGGAATTTTTTTTTAGTTATTTGAAATCGACCTTTATAAATCTATTTTTTCTAATACTCAGTTCTAATTTTTTGACACTTGGATGAACTAAGAAATATTAGAAGCTTGATGCCTTAAAGTTTTCTTGCTTTATACAGGTTACACAACCGTTAAACATTGGCGATGTAAGAATATCCACTACCGCATATCATCGCGTGGCTCTCGTAAGAGGCGACAGAAAGAAACTGAAACAGGGGATGGGCAGCAGAAGATGCTGCTCATAACAACTAAAAATTATAAAAAAATGCGGTTGCCAACTCACAATGCAAAATCCCCACCTAATGAGGCAATCTATGGAGAAAGCCTATGTTCAGTAGTAGACTTTTATAGGCCTTCCATGACCCCACCAACCTTGCCTTATACGGGTCGAATCTCTATAAATGCACGCGGTACATACACGAGCCTCTTTCCCACGTAGACTTTCTTGACCATCAATAAGTTATTTATTCTACTCCATATTGCCACTCTCCCTTTCTGGGTATGACGAACGAATAACGCCTTTGGTTCTGGGCAGATCTCCAGTTATATTTTTCCTCTCCATGGCAGTTCTCCGCGCATGCCATCTATGCGCAAACTTGCCCAACCGACCAAATTTCTCCTTACCATCGACCAGGTTCTGGTAGTAAACTGGGCCCACCCTTCCGCGTACCATTCCATCCATCATCTTGCACCACAGGTCGTAATAAAGCGCGCAATTCCACAGCACATGGTGTTTATCCCCGCAGGGCGCTCCACACTCACACAATCCTACCAGCACGTATAACCTACAGACCCACCCGAAGGATTTTATCTACAGCACGAGTGAGGATCTCTGCGATCTCAGCAGTGCCGTGCGCACTGTATAATTCTCTGCCCGGTCAACCCAAATGGCCGCCTCATAAGATACTATTGGAACATACGTTCTCTTATACAGAACATGAAGAGCTGGATAGCGGGTAGCCCCAAGAAGACGCCGATACCCGCGACATCTTCCCAAACCATCGCCCACCCCTCTCTCCCATATCCTTGAAATGCCGAATAAAAAAGCAGAGTCGTTTCTAGCGTAACACCCAATACCCTTGTCGACATTTCATAAAAAGCGTTTATCGAATTAGTACCTATTCTGATAACAGATGATCCCTTGTACTTGCGTTTGAGTGTCATCTTAAATGACTTTGCGGAGAAGAAGGATAGACGGTTCCTCTCTGCCCCACAATGATAATAGCTCCAATGCAAATTTAGCCGCTCTTTCTATTGTAGCTCTGGAGTGCGCCTCAATCAAAAGTGTCACGTCATCCACATTCGCCAACATTTTCGTGTTGAGGGGGAATGACAGCCTCAACAAATCATCCAGCAGTAGATTCCACAGGGTCGGTCCAAGGACCGATCCTTGCGGGCAGCCCATGGTCGAGCGCTTCCACAAAATCACCTACGAATATGCTTACTCATCTGATGGTGAAATAATACACCAACATGCAGTAGATGTTAAGTGAAATCCCCCTTGAATTAAACTACTTTTACGGGATTTATCGCGTTTAATTGTACTTATTTTTTATTTCCGACTTTTCTGGTACTTTCCAGCACCCATGGTCACGGGGCACTGAGGTGATTAACGTCCCGATGTCAGAGTTAATCCGGAGTACCTTCAGCTTTTTAACTATTAATTTTGGTCCGATCTACGCAGAAATGAACTTACCGTATCTTGAATTCTTGCATTGGTATGCTTGGGCTTAGTTTTAACTTTATTAATTAAAGGATCCCACGTAGGTAGTAGTACCCAGCCTCCTTCTATATCGAAATTAGAATGTTTTTTTTTTTTTAATTTCAATAGCCTCACGTATCATCCGTGGCAGGAATCGATGTTCTTTCGCGAGGATTTGTGGTCTATCAAAGCTGTTGTAATGGTGGGGGCCGTCTAGGTTATGAGCACAAACTGTAGACTTTCCAAAGCGTTGGTGTTTCACGTCATCTATATGTTCTGACGTATATGTCTAACATATAGCTTGGGGGTCATTGTAGAAGCGTGCTCGTCGCGACCCCTGCCAGCCCTTTTCAGGGCTGCAATTCTGCTCAGCTGCGCACCCATGCCAACGAGGGTTAGGGCGTCCCCCCAAGGCGACGCACACCAGCTCGACCCCGTTGGTGTGGAATGCAGCGCGCAAAGCGGCGATGGGGACCGCCACCCGTCACGCACAGCCCGACACGGCGGAAGATGGAGGACAGAGTGCAGAGTTGGCACGTGGAATGTTAGAGGAGGCATGAGAGATAAGACGAATGAGTTGATCGAAATAATGAAAGAAAGAGAATTAGATGTCGTGTTTATGTCGGAGACCAAACGGAAGGGCAGTGGTACTGAAGAACTCCCTGGCGGAGCGTTAGCTCTATGGTCCGGAGTCCCGGAGAGCGAGAACGCCTGCCAGGGAGTGAGGGTGCTGCTGTCTTCTCGGTTGGTCGATGTTATGACTGAATATAAGGTTGTGAACTCAAGACTTCTCTGGGTTCGTTTTAAATTGGGACTGACAAAGTTATTCCTTTTGGCTGTTTATGTGCCGGTAGCTTCGTCATCCAGGGCTGAGCTGGAGGAGTTTTGGGAGAATGTAAGAGAAGTTCTAGATTTGGCTAGGGGAAACGAAAGAATTGTTGTATGTGGTGATTTGAATGGATGGGTTGGTACCGCTCGACCAGGGTACGAGTCGGTACTTGGAAAGTTTGGCGATATAAGGGTTAATAATGCTGGCAAGCTTATACTGGCGGTATGCAAGGAAAAGGGTCTTCTTGTGACAAACACTATGTTTAATCACAAGAAAATCCATATGTATACTAGAGAACGAAAGAATGAGAAAAGTATGATCGATTTGTTCCTGGTGGATGACCGACTGCGAAAACAGGTGATGGATACGTGAGTGTTCAGGGGTGCTGACCTGGGAACGGATCACTATCTATTGATTACTAGATTTAGGGGTCTGTTCGCGGGTTGGCGCTACCGGACGGCAGTAACAGAACCACAGTCGGTTTGTCGCATCCGAAGCTGGAAGCTTCAGGAAGCGGATAGTAGGGACAAATATCATGCGAGGGTAGCCGAAAAGCTTGACACCATCGATGGCAGAAAAGAATGTGTAGAAAGAACATGGCAGAACCTTGGGGATAGAATGGTAAGTGCAGCGGAAGACGTGTGTGGAACAATAAAAAGAGGCAGTAGTAAAAGAAGAGATGCATAGTGGAATGATGAAGTGAAAGAAGCTGTAAAAAAGAAGAAGAAAGCATGGTTAGACTACTTGGCCTCTAGTAATGATAAGGATATGAGAGAGAAGATGAAAGAAAGATATAGGCTGTAGAAAGTTCACACGAAAGCATTGATTGAGGAAGTGCGTGAAAGGTGTAGAATGGAAGCGGACGAAAGGTTGTCGCACAACTTTAAGGAGAACTCCAAACTCTTCTGGAAAGAGGTTGGAAGGACCCGAAGTGGTGCGACGGCCTTAAGAATGAACAAAGTGCTTTCGAGAACTAATGACGTCCTCTCAGAAAAATCGGACGTCATGCAGCGATGGAGCGAATTTTATAGAGAAATGTATGCGTGTGATGATCTTAGAGAGGGATCCGGGGATGACGCCGTGACTGGTACGCCAGACCTGGACCTCGATGACACTGAGGTCATCAGTATGAAAGAGATTGAACGTGCGATTCGAAGTTTGAAATGTGGTAAGGCTGCGGGACTAGACAGAGTTACTGCTGAAATGGTCAAATATGGTGGGCCTCGCGTCTGGGACAGCTTTCATCTGCTGTGCAATTTGTGCTGAAGGACGGGGGATGTCCCGGATGATTGGCGATCCGCAGTCATTGTGCCTTTATATAAAGGTTTTTAACAGTGGTAGAGCCACGTGGCAGCTTTTGCTGTCGCACGAATGGGCCGGCTCGAACCGGGGTAGTACCACGACCTCACAGAAAACCAGCGTGAAGTAGAGGTTTACCTCTGCGTTTCGCTTGGTGAGTGCAGGTGGCCGGAGGCCCTTTTTACTGGAAATGAGGCATTCCATCTTAGTCCTCACGGGTGTAAGGAAGAAAATGTGGGAACTGTTGCCGGGGTATGGTGTGGATGGTCGATTGCTAAGGGCTGTGCAGTCTCTTTACTGTCACTGTAAAGCCTGTGTGCGGGTAGGGCATGACCTGTCACCCATGTTTAGCGTCCAAACGGGCGTAAAACAGGGTTGTGTCATGTCTTCCTGGCTGTTCATACTGTATCTCGACAGCTGTTTACAGAAGCTGAAAGATAGCTGTTTGGGTGTGAAATTGGGTGACATAAAAGTAAATTGTCTGCCGTATGCTGATGATGCAGTGCTTATTGTACCATCAGAGGCAGAACTGCAGGCATTAGTCACGTGTATGAAAGAGGAATGTGAAATTAAAGGTCTCCGTTTGAATGCTAATAAAACTAAGGTTCTGGTATTTGAAAGGGACGAAGAGAGAACGAAGTGTGAAATATGGGTAAATCAGCAATGTCTAGAACAGGTAAATGAAATTGTATACTTGGGGAATGCTTTTAGCCGGGATGGAAGATGTGATTTAGATGTGGACAGGCGTGTCGCTGCCGGGAACAAAGTTAATGGTGCCCTGACTGCGTTAGTCAAAAGGCAAGGCGTAGTGAAGAGTGCACGCCTTGCAATACATAACGCAGTGTTGGTACCGACTTTGTTATACGGCAGCGAAACCTGGGTATGCCAGAAGAAGCATAAAAGCAAGTTGAATGCAGTGGAGATGCGACCTCTTCGTAAAATGTGCGGCGTTACCATGGCAGACCGAAAGCGAAACGAACAGATTCGCAATATGGCAGGTTGTAAAGATGACCTTATCACAAAAATTGATAAGGGCGTGCTTCGGTGGTTTGGGCACGTTGAGCAAATGAGTGAAGACCGAATGGTGAAGAAAATATATAGCGCGAAAGTTAATATTAAAAGGTGTCGAGGTAGACCGAGACTAACTTTCGAAGACCATGTGAGCAAATTGCTCGAAGAGGGGAGGGTCAAGAGTACTCGGATACCTAGACGTGCATGTATGAAGAAGATAATGAATCTGAAAGAAGCGAAAGAGGTATGAAAGGATCGTGACACTTGGCGATCTGTTCTCTCTGGCTACCCCGTCAGGGATTGTGCGTGAAGATAAGTAAGTAACTAAGTATAGCTGACGTGATAATCCGATATACCCCTCACCAAGCTCGGGGCACAGCGTAGCAGAAACGCCAACAGTTTTGCAAAGATGGGGAGGAGCGTAATCGGGCGGTACGCCTTGAGATCCGTTAATCAATCATTACTTTTTGGAATAACTATCAGCCGTCCATTTTTCCATACTTCGAGGAAGGCCCCCTCTTCAACGCATTTGGCATATACCCAATAAAATTTACTGAACACAGCTTTCCACACATTCTTAACAACTTTTGTGCTAATCCCGTCCAATCCCGGGGCAGTGTTGAGCAAAGCCCTAACTATGCCTTCCAGACACCCATTGGTAGGGGGAGCGGCAGCCGGCTCAAATGGCATGAGAGCAGTCATAAAACCCACGTTCCCGTAGTATTCCGTATCCTGGAAGACATCGTCTTCTGGACAGAGCACCCCAGGCAGGTCCCGCATAGCCTCCCTCCCACCGAGTACTCTTCTGCGAACTTCACAGCATTTATGATGTTGCTGGGAGGACTTCCACTCGCCACTTAGTAAGCACGCCCCCATGGTTTCCGTTATCTTACGAAAGTTGGCAGCTCCGTATACCCCATCATCTGTCGGTATCTCGCTCTCACACTATGAAAACACTCGATAGGCAGTTCTTCTGCCACCTTCATCCCTTTCTTCTAGTCTTCTGCCACACCCTTCTCGCATTTAACAGTTTTTCCTCATTCTATCAAGTTCTGGCATCTACCATTCATAGCCGCCATTGTGCCTCGGGTGCGCACACCCTAGTTCGTCCTCCGTAGATCGTAAGACGACTTCCATGAACTACGCGCTGAGTCGGTCAGCCAGCTGTTGAAATTCCAGATTACCCATGCTTACATAAAGAGTACCGCGAAAATAGCCCCAGTGAAACCCCGTTACCAGAAATGGGCTGGCATCCCCACAGGCCCCGCAAGCTCCACATGGCGCTCCTCTATTTTCCTTTGCCTTGCAGTATTTAGCAGCATGCCCGTACTGCTAGCTTCGTTGGCGACAGCTAACGTCGATGTCGTTGCAGGGTGCGACCACGTCCCATTATATAAAGACTGTTTCTCGCTGTCAGGACGTCCCTTAGTGCAGAGGAGCACTGTAGCACTACAGTTGTCCTCCTGCTTCCCTTCCATGACTTCTTAATGTAATGGATGGATAGATGGATGTATGAATCAAAGCCTGCGCTTCCGCTACCTTGCTCGTTAATAAATAAAAAACAGATCAACAGGCCACTCAATCGCCAGTTCAGTTTTTTGATCATATCGAATACAAGTTAAGAGTTCGGAAAGCAAACATCATCATTTAAATTTAAAATTTAAAAAACCCCCGAAACAAATAAAGCTGATGATCTTCAAATGACTGAACAGGTTTTCTTGAAACATAGCTAAGAACACACTCGATTAAGACACCTTTCAAACGAAAAAAACTTAATAATATCAGTTCATCCGCTCCGAAGCTATAATACCACAAACAGACACACAGGTACACAGGTACAAAGATACACAGATACACACTACAAACATATAATACCCCTTTGTTTTTGTCGGTGGTTAAAAATTGCAGAAATTACAGAATGAAAACTATTTTTTTTTTTTCTCTTTACCTATAATTTATTTCACTGTGTTTGAAAATATCATTACTCTAATTCACTGGATCAAATTACGAGAGAACAAAAGCGAAATAAAAACGCATTCCATTTCTCCTTCTATCAAAGCTTCATGGATAATGAAGGTGAATGAATTAAATTTTAAACAAAGCTTAGACGCCATACAACAAAGAACATTATATTTCAGATTTGCAAACGGGACAGTTCAAAGAGTTCTTTACTGTTATTCCAGCAATATTCGCTGTTAAAACACCAATAAATATACGCAAATCTTATGTTTTAAGGTGTAATTCTGCCTTTCTGCGTACCTACACTTAACTCTATAAAGGTCCACTAACTTTTAAGATTCAAAGTAACTAATTTGATATGATATTCTCCAAAAACGTTCACTTTGTATAGATGTCGTTTTATACCAATATTTGTTTTGCAATCTTATGGGTAATTTATAAATTGAGTTCGAAAGAGCGTCTTAAAGAAAAGTTTTAATAAGTATGAATATATTTAATTTAGCCTCGAAATATATTTATGAAAATGTACTGTATGTACATGGAAACATAACAATCATTAATAAGAAAAAATATTGTGCGTGTCAACTCCGACACGTGACTGGAGTTCACCTCTGCAAAACGAGCAAGCATAAAAATATATGACTAATATTACATTATTCATTTCGCGCTATAAGATGCGCCAGTATGTTGCGCAGAGGAAAACCATAACAGCTTCACATTTTGTTAACGCTAGCTTTTACTAGTCATCTATTTTTCATAACGTAGTACTAAACGAAAAAAACTATATATTAAACGATTTTTAAGAAGTAAACTTTTTTTTATAGGATAAGGGTGACAAACGAGCACACAGTCCACCTGATGGTAAGTGGTTGCTGCGGCCCATAGACATCTACATCTATCCTGTATTACAAATCAAAATGTAGATGCGTTGTCACCCGTGAGGACTAAGATGGAATGCCTCATTTCCAGTAAAAAGGGCCTCCGGTCACCTGCACTCACCAAGCGAAACGCAGAGGTAAACCTCTACTTCACGCTGGTTTTCTGTGAAGTCGTGGTACCACCCCGGTTCGAGCCGGCCCATCCGTGCGACAGCAAAAGCTGCCGCGTAAGCTCTACCACTGTTAAAACTCCATTAAACACCAAAAATACATAAAAATATATGACATTTAAATTTTTATTCAATTATATTACATTATTCATTTCGTGAATAGTAATGTCATTATTAAATACTGTGACAATATGTTTGTGGAAACTAAAATACGTTACATGAACTTCGTTACATGAGTTACGAATCACGAAAACATCGCAACAATAGTTTGTACCATTTCTAGTTGTCCCCAGTATTCTACCAGAAACATTTATTTTAATAGAATAGGATGACAAACAAGCACACAGTCCACCTGTTGGTAAGTGGTTGCTGTGACCCATAGACATCTACACCTATCCTCAATATAGAATCAAAATGCAGATTCGTTGTCACCCGTGAGGACTAAGATGGAATGTCTCTTTTCCAGTAAAAAGGGTCACCGGTTTTCTACACTCACCATACAAAACACAGCTGTATTCAGGTGCTATTTTACTTCGGTATTCTGTGAGAGCGTGGTCCTTCCTCGGCCGACCCACTCGTGCTACACCTATACTACTAATATAGCTGCAGCATGGCTTTACCACGTATAACCATAACGGCTTCACTTTTCGTTAACGCTTGATTTTACTACCCATCTATTTTTCATACCGTGCGCTACATAATAGGAACGATTTTTAAGGAGTAAACTCTAAACAGAATATTCATACTTTAAATACCATGAATAAACTATATTCTAAGTCTATGGAATAAACACAAGATTTAAATGTCAGTTATTAGATTCCTCGGAATATGTAATTCATATTTGGAGCAATGTATACGCTTTTACAATTAAATTACAGAAAATATTCAATTTTCGTGAATAAACAACTTAAAAATATGTTAAGTACTTATTAAAAAAAATGCGTGAGTGTCGTGGAACACTCGGCTGGAACGAAGTTCATTGCGTAGTATATTATTATTGATAAACGTAGGTGTTATATTATTGATTAACAAATACAAATGAATGAATTACTAGCGTCTATTGAAATGAAGCGTCGTTTGAAATAAAATAATATTTCTTTCATGGCAAGATAAGAAAAAGTGTGAGGGAGACGAATATTATTCCATCTCACTTCCTTATTTCGGCGCCAAAGCCATCTACACTATGACACAAGGGGTAGTGACGAAAAAATCGTACACTTTTTGTCGCCTCATCCGCCAAACCCGTACCGTCCGATAAGGAACTTCGTTCCAAAAATGTATGAAAAAGGATAATTAATGAAATTACTTCTGCTCCTGTGATCGCTACGATGCTGTTTCTATAATATTTGACCATAAATACGAGTAGGTGTTGTTATAATTACAGTGAATAAAAGATCAACTATTCTATATTATTGAAAATGAAAACTATAAACTTCGTAGGTTATATTTTAGTACCTAGGGCCTAAAATATAAGTAAAATAAAATGTCCAGAGCAGCGTGTACGTAAGCAAAGGCACGGTTTCCATTCCCTCACTTTCATATCGCTTGATATCTCTCCGATCGTGTCGGCTTGCTGATAAGATGAAGGATTAACGGCTTCATGTGCTATAGAAGCACGGTGTATAAAGCCACCAATTTGCTGGCTTTGGATTGTTATAGAGAATTTCTTTACAGAAAAACTCAATAAGTTATTTTGGGCTGAGCTGGGATCCAAATTCGGGACCACATGGTCGACACTGGTGCTTACGACTATAATATCAACGAGACAATCAACCTTGTTGTCAACACACACACAAAAATATTCACCCTATCCCAACGTACCAAAATATTCTTCTTATTTTGTAAACTTTTTAAATCAATTACTGGATATAGAACTTTTTATAAGTGCTCTAAGAAACATACATTTATAGAAACAGTTATCCCCTGCTCAGAACACTGTTCAGGTGGATTGGTGAGAATGGATTCCAGCTATATATGGATGGCTATACCTCAGAGATCAAGCGCCCATCGTAAATTCCACAAAACGAGAGTAAACCGGGTTCGATCCCCACCGGCACCAATGAAATTGTTGATTGCCATTTTAATTGCTGATTTACCACGTCCTCGGCGGTTAAAGAAAACATCGTGAGAAAGTCTGCATGTCTGAGAAATAAAAAAAAACATTTGAAGTCCGCCAATACGCATTGGGGCTTGCCCTACAACCCTCTCAGATAGTGAGTGAGATGAGTGGAGTTCTGAGTCTAGTAGTGGAACATTATCAACTGACTGTTGTGCTGTAACTTTACATTATCAACTGACGTCAAAAAAGGAGGAGGTTCTCTATTCGACTGTATTTTTTATGTGTGTTTCCTCAGAACTTTTTTCTAGGTGACCCGTTTTTGTTGATTATTTTTTTTATTCAAAAGCTGGCGCTTCTCTTGTAGTCCCATATACATTTGATCAAGATCAGGCCAGTAGTTTTTGAGTTATCCTTAATAATGCGTATTTTTATTATTTTTTTTTCATAAATTGAAGTCGATTGTACAAAAATTTTAATTTTACAATTTGTTCTGCTTTCATATTTATGAATGGTGCTACCACTATACAGTCTGTCTTGTCCGCTTGATAAAAAACAGTTGGATATATATAACAACAATAATACTATACCTTTTTTATTTTAACCCAGATTTTAAAAAAAAACATGTTTTTCATATTTTCGTACCTACAGCACGTGGTACGTTTACGTGGTAGAGCCATGCTGCAGCTATATTAGTAGTATAATTGTAGCACGAAGGGTCGGCTCGACCGGGGAAGGACCACGCCCTCACAGAATACCAGCGTAAAATAGCAGCTTGACACTGCAGTGTTTCCTATGGTGAGTGTAGAGAACCGGATACCCATTTTTACTGGAAAAGAGGCATTCCATCTTAGTCCTCACGGGTGACGACGCATCTGCATTTTGATTTTTTACTAAGGATAAATGTAGATGTCTATAGGCCACAGCAACCACTTACCATCAGGTGGACTGTGTGCTCGTTTGTCACCCTATCCTATAAAAAAGCAACCTTTTGACAGGTGTGGTGGAAGTAGAATCAGTCATAACCGGACGGGTTTGTAAACTAAAGTGACAATAGGCAAGTTAATTACGACTGATGGGGAAGAAAAGTTCTCGAGTGGTAATCTCATAGACAATGTCTAACGACCTCCTGACAATCTGTTAACATATGCAGGAAATCGATGAATGCAAGTAGCGCCCAACCAGAGTTTGTAGTATTCTTTGGAAGAGACATCCATTCGAAATTGGACTTGTGATAACAGCAACAAGTAACAGCCTATATAAATCCTACGGCTAGTCACATTCTCTCCTCTCATTTCTGAGAGCATAAGGGCATATTTTAAATATCCTCAAAAAATATTGTTATATTTTCTCATACATATAGGTTTTGTAACAATGTTTTTCAACGTTGAATACGCAGTAAATCAAAAATTATAATTGCAAATAACAATTTCATTGATGCCGGTGGGGATCGAAATAGAATTAAATTTAAAAGGAGCGTGTTCGGTCTGAGCTTCCATTGTTGGTACAGTATGTTATCTTATTATAAAATCATTTACTTGTTTAAAACAATTTCTTATGTCATACTAGTTGCTCCTAATATAAGGTGACTGGTACGGTTGGTTAGGATAAGGGACAGCTTCTATTCCGTTCACAATAGGTACTATAAAATCTACTACGCAGTTAACAGTTTAAAGAAATTGTCGCCCTAGTTGAAATCAAAGTGGAAATTAATTAACCTTAAATTAATGTTACATCATAATAGATGGTTTTCCTTCTGTTATATATGTATGTATAAAACAATATTCTTGCTTCTTACTAAATACATGATTACATATGATCAAAGATGAAAACAACGTGTGGTTTGCGTTACTCCGATATATAAACCACGCTTGCTAATCACTTGTGTTATTTGATAAGCTATTAATTTATATTTAAACCGTAATAAATAAAATATGACCTAGCCTTTTTGCAGTTTTGGCAGGAGAGGGCAATAAATCACTCGATTTTGTCAACTAGTTCACTGGCTCGCAAAAATCCAAAGCTACAAAAAAGAATGTATTTACAAATAAATATTGATTCTCCCAGTTTTTAGGATTCAACTGAAAATCCATAAACCTAAACTTTTTTCGAATATTTCGAATCGCAAAATATTAGCCGTCTATTTTTTTTTCCTATGAACGTGTTTGATAATGATCGTACTCTAGCAGCCTCCAATAATTTTATATTAAAGTTAAAATTTTTGCCACTTCTATTTTATCGTTTTCCTTTAGACTGAACTTTATAAGAACATATAAAACAGAACTGCAGCCGCAAAATATGTCGGACAGTAAAATGCAGAAATAAAAAGTGCATATAAAAGTTATGGATGTTGTCTACAATATTTATTAGGTAACTTCTACTTGAGCGCTAGGTACAGTTTTGCTACTATAAAACTTTATTACTCATGACAATATGAGCCGTAATTTAGACAGTGACTCATTGCCTGATAATGATTTTCCAACAAACATGCAACTCCCCTCCTAATTACACTTACGTGAGCTCTATTACTAAAGAGATAAAAACGAGAACACCCATGCGAATGTTGCTTATAAATTAGGACTTTAGGGATATGAGGTTTCGGGACGTCACGCGACCGGTGGCGACTGGCCCTGTTTTACCTGTCCCTAACGATAAATAGATAATATTGTCCCTATAAAATAATATCATCTCTTTCTTTTTATATAAATGTGAAAAAGACGGGTACTGTTCATTTGATTCCGTCCTAAGAACAGCCAAGGGATGTTTTATTGATTCCAGTGTGAACAATATTGATGACAACCGTTGAGGTAAACTTTCAAACATCGGATGAAAGTTTATGGCTTTGTTTTTTTTAAAGACCTTGTGATGCTTATGAGCTATATCGCTTAAACACATTACATTGTGACTACTATGGTCGAATGTAGGTAACCACTTGCAACAATATTTATAACTCGTCACCGTGATGATATTCGGTCAGAAATAGAACGCAAAATACCATCCATCATATATTTAATTTAAAAAAAATATATAGATAGACCTCAAAATATTTTTCATACGTGTTAGAGCAATGCGACAGTTTATCATAACTGCAACTAAGATGGAATGCCTCGTTACCAGTAGGAAGGGTCTCCGGTTCTCCACACTACTTGTTTTAAAGTTGAGTGTATGTATTTCACGCTGGTATTCTGTGACAGCGTGCTCCTTGCCGGTCGTGCGGACCCATTCGTGCTGAAACCATAATATAGCTGCAGCATAGCTCTTCTACGTACAAAACGTTCTGGACCTGACGTCCGGGTCAGTTCCAGGTTCCAGATAGGGCCGAAAAGCGTCACTAAATGGGTGTCTGATGAACAGAAAGAAAATTAAACATGACTGACTCAGTAAATGGAGAGATGATATAGATCAAACTCCGGAAGGTGAAAGAGGAAACGAAGGTGTTTGACAGGATCTCTTCTCTATCGTCTCGGAATAGTGTTTGGCTTCTAAACTAAACAATAACTTGGTTAAAACTGACCATCCATACACTTAGACATAATATTTCATTGCAAAAAAATCTTCCTAAGCAAAGTTTTATACAATCTCGACGACGGATGAGATTGTTATCTTCATTAATATGTCAGAGCATGGGAAACTGAAAAGTCTTTACTTGCGATGGATGGTGGTTGAAACTAATCGATAACATACAATCTTATTTATCATTGTCATCGTTATTATTGTTCTTCTTGTTTAGTGGTCTAATTCCAAAATCGAAGAGGTAACATAAGTTATGAATATATATTCATATACAGAGCAGTATTTACAAAAGTTCAAGACCAAAGTATATTACACGTTTGATCAAAAGCCTTATTTTCACCGGACTCGACGAAAACATATAGATTTTATTGTTGTACAAGAAGTGTCATAACTCGGTGTTCCGTGTCATTAAGTCCAGATAAACGATATCTCGTGACCGGCCGCCTGGCAAGCCGCCAGCTAGCATTCTGTCATATCTTTTCTGCAAAAAATAATTTGCAATAATTTATGGGCATGTGAGTCTATTAATTACACCTGTTCCTACAAAGCTCAATACCTTAATGTTTGTTTTGTGTCTATCTTTAATTGTTAAATTTAGACTAATTTTACAAGAAAATTTTGGCTTATTAAACTCACAAAGAGAAACAACAAATTACTAAAGTTTAATAATTTTAAATGTGGCAGCATCGTTTTCGAGACACCTGAGATTTTGAGTGAGATTGAGAGGTTCTATGGGCAGCTGTATATGTCATCGTTGGAGCCACACGCAAGTGTGAAAAACGATCAAAGAGCAAGTTTTATCCGCAACTATTCCGATGATAACCCGGATGTCAGTCTGAGCGAGATTAGAATGGCTCTCCAGCACCTTAAAAACGGCAAGGCCTCAGATGAAGATAGAATTACAGCGGAGCTTCTGAAAGCGGGTGGAAAACCACCGCTACCGATCGTAATTCCTTGGGGGAGGCCTATGTTCAGCAGTGGATTTGTGAAGGGCTGTTATGGTGATGATGATGATGATGATGATGACTTTTAAGTAATATTAGGTTTTTTGCTAAATTTAATTAAGCAATATTTAATGTTGTAAGGGAAATTTTTATCTCATTTCCTTTTGTAAGCATCATGAAAGACATGTAATGAAGTAAAACAATATTTTAAAAGCATCATAGCCCTTGATTAATTACTCATACGTAGCCATGCCATACATTGCCATCAAATTACGGCAAATCCTCAAAACTTAGAAAGGGCTCTTGTAATGTAGGTTCAATAAATACCTTAATATTTTATCGGCATACCCAATTACGTTTTGTGATTAAATTTAATGTGTCTATAGCACAGACTTTATATATTATATATATTATATATATATTCTTCTTTGTTTACATTTTTATTATCTAATTTCGTAGGTGTATTAATTTAATTTAAAGATGAACGATTACAGTGTATACAAGTATTTTAGGCCTGTCTCATGTTAGACATACTCATCACTCTTGATAATATGCAAGTTGTTGTTTTTAATGTCAAAATTACAGCTTTTTACTAAATACATATGAAAGTATATACAGTATTTATAACAAAAATACATTTATTTTTTAATTTTTGTCTGTCTATCGGACTGTCTGTCTGTCTGTGACTGTCTGTCTGTCTGTCTGTCTGTTTGTTCCGGCTGATCTCTGAAACGGCTGGACCGATTTTGACGGGACTTTTACTGGCAGATAGCTGAGTTATAAGGAGTAACTTAGGCTACTTTTATTTTGAAAAAGAATTAAGGTTCCGTACAAAAATTAAAACCCTAAATTACACGCGAGCGAAGTCGCGGGGAACAGCTAGTCCATTATATTAGTCCATGTGATTTGGAAAGAAAGATATACCACCTTTTCATTTTTCATAGGCTTTTCGATATACAATTAAATGCAACATGTTCTGGTAAACGCAGCTACCATTAACCAATCTTTGGATCTAGCGTGCAATTTTGGGTGGGGTTTCCATCATCCGTTGATCGTCGGAGTCTTATGTCAGTAAGTATAATGCGTGCAAATAATTTTACAAGAGAACTGACAAATAAGAATTACATTTGTTTAATATATTCTCCTTTTCAATACAACTCTTCTCAAGTCATAACATAGGCCTCCAAAGAATGCCACAAAACCCGATTCGGAGCCACCTATCGACACATCTATCGACTTCCTGCATGTCTTGCCATATTATCACTCCATCTAATGAGGGGCAACCCTACACTATGCTTGTCGGTACAAGACTACCATTCGAGAACCTTCCTTCCACATGTTTAATGTATTTATGTGTGTTTTGGAATATAACTTTACTCTGATTTACGTTTAACAGTGGTAGAGCCACGCGGTAGCTTTTGCTGTCGCACGGATAGGCCGGCTCGAACCGGGGTAATACCACGACCTCACAGAAAACCAGCGTGAAGTAGAGGCTTACCTCTGCGTTTCGCTTGGTGAGTGCAGGTGGCCGGAGGCCTTTTTTACTGGAAATGAGGCATTCCATCTTAGTCCTCACGGGTGACAACACATCTACATTTTGATTTGTAACAGAGGATAGATGTAGATGTCTATGGGCCGCAGCAACCACTTACCATCAGGTGGACTGTGTGCTCGTTTGTCACCCTTATCCTATAAAAAAACACCTCTCTGCAATTGAATTGGTTACGTACTCTGATTTTGTATTAACCCTGTTTGATGAATCATATTATGTGAATATTTCGATTGTTTAACTATTATGTCTATATTGCGGACAGGGAAACGGACTAACTATTCTAGCCTTACTGTAGAAACACTTCATCACTTTGATATACCGCCGGATTTAAAGGCTTTTTCATAGTCCACATACTCGTATGCAAGATAAAGTGACAAATTGTCATCTTTGGTCTTCTGCACAATTATATGAACAGACAGAACACAGAAATATATGAACTAAGTCCTTTTCAGAAACTGGCTGGAAGTGTACGTACGTAGGCATACAGATACTATAGAGAGTTTGACACTAGCTTTAGAGTAATCATCATCATCATCATTACAGCCCTTCACAAGTCCACTGCTGAACATAGGCCTCCCCCAAAGAATGCCACAAAGCACGGTACTGAGCCACCTGCATCCATCGACTTCCTGCATATCTTACCAGGTCGTCACTCCATCTAGTGGAGGGACGCCCTACACTTCGCCTGTCGGTACGAGGCTGCCACTCGAGAACCTTTCTTCCCCATCGGTTGTCGGTTCTTCGAGCTATATGGCCGGCCCATTGCCACTACAGCTTACTAATCCGTTGGGCTATGTCGGTCACTCTGGTTCTACTGCGGATATCCTCATTTATGAGTTTATCACGCAGCGAAACTCCGAGCATAGCCCTCTCCATAGCTCGCTGAGCGACCTTGAGCTTCCTCATCCAGCCAGCAGTGAAGGACCACGTCTCAGTTCCGTATGTCATCACTGGCAACACGCACTAGGTGTACAGTCTCGTTTTCAAGTTTTGAGGTATACCTGACGAGAAGATGTGCCGTAATTTTCCGAACGCTGCCCAACTGAGTTGAATCCGTCGATTGACCTCTCGGTCGAAGTTGGACTTACCTAGTTGGACTATTTGTCCCAGGTAAACATACTCTTCAACAACTTCGAGCTTAGTGTTCCCAACAACTACCGGCATAGGTGTGACATGGACATTAAACATGATCTTTGTTTTGTCCATGTTCATCTTAAGACCTATCCGTTGGGAAACACTATTGAGGTCATTGAGCATAGTGCTTAGGTCCTCCAGCGATTCTGCCATAAGGACTATATCGTCGGCAAATCGAAGGTGAGTGATGTACTCGCCATTGATGTTGATACAGTATCCTTTCCAGTCCAGAACCTCGAAAACATCTTCCGATGCAGCGGTAAAGAGTTTCGGGGATATAACGTCACCCTGTCTTACACCTCTCTGCAATTGGATAGGTTTCGTACTCTAGTTCTGTACTCGGATAACCATCGTAGCCCTACTGTACAAGCACTTCAACACTTCGATATACCGACAGTCAACTTGGCATCGCTGAAGGGACTGCAGCACCGCCCAAATTTTGACGGAATCAAAGGCTTTCTCATAGTCCACATACGCCAGACATAGTGGCAAATTGTACTCTTCGGACTTCTGTACAATTTGCCGAAGGGTATGTATGTGGTCCATGGTGCTAAAGCCTTTTCGGAAACCGGCTTGTTCGGGAGGCTGGAAGTCGTCAAGTCTGCGCGCGAGATGATTCGTAATGACTCTCGATAACAGCACGTAGACGCGGCTCAGAAGGGAAATCGGTCTGTAGTTCCTCAAGAAAGCGTTGTCGCCTTTCTTGAACAAGAACAAAGAACGAAGAACAAGACCACCGCACTTCTGCTCCACGCCTCCGGTGTAATGCCACCATGGAGGACGGAATTAAAGAGCTTCTGAAGGAGTTCAAGTACCGGTTTTCCACCCGCTTTCAGAAGCTCCGCTGTAATTCCATCCGCGCCTGGGGCCTTGCCGTTTTATTTTTTTTTTATATAGGATAAGGGTGACAAACGAGCACACAGTCCACCTGATGGTAAGTGGTTGCTGCGGCCCATAGACATCTACATCTATCCTCTACTACAAATCAAAATGTAGATGCGTTGTCACCCGTGAGGACTAAGATGGAATGCCTCATTTCCAGTACAAAGGGCCTCCGGCCACCTGCACTCACCAAGCGAAACGCAGAGGTAAACCTCTACTTCACGCTGGTTTTCTGTGAGGTCGTGGTACCACCCCGGTTCGAGGCGGCCCATCCGTGCGACAGCAAAAGCTGCCGCGTGACTCTACTACTGTTACACTGTTTTTAAGATGCTGGAGAGCCATTCTAATCTCGCTCAGACTGACATCCGGGATATCATCGGAATAATGTCGGATAAGACTCGCTGTTGGATCGTTACTCACACTTGTGTGCGGCTCCAACGATGACGTGTACAGCTGCCCATAGAACCTCTCAATCTCACTCAAAATCTCAGGTGCCCCAGAAACGATGCTGCCACATTCGGTCTTCAGCTTTGACAGTTGGCTCTTTCTGGCAGACAGATCTCTGGCAAAGACTTTGGAGCCTTGGTTCCGCTCGATCGCTTCTTCAATACGAGCTGTATTGAAGTTGCATAAGTCCCGCCGCATGCATTTGGAGATCTGTCTGTTCAGTTGCCTGTATGCTGTCAAATCTGTTGAAGAATGTAGCTTCATCTCCCGTCTAACAGCCATGAGATTAAGAGTGTGATCGGAGAGTTTTTGTGTTCTTCTGCGGCGGGTCTTGCAGAACTTAGCTCCGACCGTATGGACAGTTTCCACGAGCTTGTCATTCAAATCGTCCACTTCATTGCAGTCTTCTAGGCACTGAAAACGGTTTTGTAACTCGAGCTGAAAGGTTTCGGGACTTTGGATTAGAGCACGAGGGGAAAGGAGCGTTGACTTCATTAGACGAGACCTCTCCAACTTAAAGTTTAGGTTCAGTGTGCCTCTAACCATTCAGTGATCGCTGCCGGTTTTCACCCTCGCGATCACTGAGACATCACTGAACAGTTGTCGTCTGGTCGTCATAATGAAGTCAATCTTATTTTTTGTCGAACCGTCGGGGCTCGACCAGGTCCACTTCCTATGGGGCCGCTTCTGGAAGAAAGAGTTCATCATAAAGAGTCCCTCTTTCTCCATGAAGTCGGCCACCTGCGGGCCCCTTGGGTTCCGTCGCCCTATTCCAAATTTCCCCACCTTCAGCTCACCGTTCTCTCTTGTGCCTAGTTTTGCATTGAAGTCTCCCATTTACACCGTAAATTGGGTTTTGGAAGAATGCATGGCTCTAGAGATATCCTCATACATTTCCTCCACCTCCTGATCGGGGTGTGCCGAGGTTGGCGCGTAAACCTGTATGACCTTCAGCGAATACCGTTTGGTGATTCTGAGTATAAGGTACGCAACCCTCGTCGACACACTCTCAATCTTTACAACGTTGTTAACGAGAGACTTGTGGACGATAAATCCGACACCTCCTTGGGACAGATGGTCGCCCTCCCGGTAATAGAGCAAGTTGCCGGATTCGAGGATTACCGTGTCCTCCCCCTCTCTTCGGGCTTCGGATAATCCTATAATATGCCAGCGTAACTTGTCTATCTCTTCTTCCAGCTCCACAATCTTCTCGTCAGTCCTCAAGGTGCGCGCGTTGTATGTTGCCAGGTCGAGTCGTCGTAGGTGGCAACCGAACCTCCACCGGAGATTCTTAGCACCCTGCCCCGCCGTTACCATGGTCGCCACCGTAGCCAGGAATAGCGGGGCCGCCGGGGACTGGGGGCCGTCTCTTCGTAACTTTCATCATGGGGGGTATATTGCCATAGTTGCCACGCTTGGCGAGCGGGTTGGCGACCGCAGTTTTTTATTGTTTTTTTGCCGTTACCAGGAAGATGCTGCTGCCCATCTCCTGCCTGTTTCCCTTTGTCGCCTTTTACGACACCCACGGGAAGATATGGGGTAGTGGATATTCTTAACCGCCACTACACGGCATGTATTTAGAGTAATAATTACATGCTACTCTCCAAGCGACAGTTATGTTTTTGAGATTGACAATATGAAAGTAAAATATGAATAATTAGTGTTTTACATATTTATATTATATTTTATTTCATTTTTTGTAACACATATTATATTTACATTTTAGCTTTCTGCAATCCTTCTCCATATAAAATTTAACTACGCCAAATCTCACATTCGTCCAATAATATGCTTAAAAAGGTGTACAAAATTTCTTAAATTATTTTCAAAAACTCAGTTTAAATGCTGTTCCCAACAGAAAATCTTGCCCGGCGGGAAATCTTCGCTTTTCCATCTATGGCTAAAGTAAATTCATTTCGATTTAAAATCAATTTAACTGATTCTTCAAAGGTGCCAGTACTCTTTTCACGTATTAAAAGAATTTTGGGAAGAAACGTTCTAGAGTAGCAACCTCGTACAGGTAAACGAAGTGTAGGGTGGCCTCCCTCTAGATGGAGCGACGACGTGGTACGTTATGAAGTCGATAATTGCAAGTGGTTCAGAACCGTGCCTTGTCTCGTTTCTTGAGGAAATCTCTGTCAGTAGTACTTGATGGGCTCTAAATGATGATGACTATTCACAAAACTACTAAATCATTTTGCATATTTAAACTTAATGATAATGAAAAATTCTAATCTATTTATTATATTACGGCAATGAATCTAAATTACGAAATTGAGCAAAATGCCTAAACCACAAATATTTAGATGTGTAACATATTTAGTGTCCCGTTACAATTCATGTTATAATATTGCCCCAGCGATGGTTTCTTTCAGTAGCCTATAATTATATAGCAATTTACAACTGAGACTGTTGCGGTTCGACATCAAATTACAAAAACGAAGACACATGATCTTTAATTAGCACACGCGGTACTGAACACCCTCGTACCGAGCTCGAGCTCATCAGCCCACGTACTCTTATGCAGTGACACAGAAACGATCGCACGCTACGGTACTTTCGGTCTATTCACACAAGTTCGATGCATTATTTCTTATTCATGCCCTAGAATTGGAAACCCGACGCTGATTGAAATATTTTATGCTTTCTAAGTATAGAATATAGAATTGTTATCAAATTGATCTAGATTTGATTTTACTTACGTAGACCCTATTTTTATATTCCATACCTATAGTTTTGAATATTGATCTCTGTTGTGTATGAGATATAACTTTTCATTAATCTAAAATAACATACATATACATACATTGATAAATTGCTCTAAACTCTCGCAGAAGTGAGAGGAGGCCCGGCAAGTCTTATAGGATGCAACTTTTTGTAATCATCATTATCATCATTACAGCCTAATCCACTACCAAACATAGGCCTTGGGAAAGGATTACCTCATACGATTTATTTGCCGTAGATGTCACGCTTGGCAGACGCGTTGGTAATAGCAGTTATTTTGTTACTGAGTTGTTATCAGGAAGATGTTGCTGTCCCCTGTTTCACTACCCACGGGATGACTTGGGATGGTGGATTCGCTTACACCACCACTAAGCGATAAAATATTTATTAATAGTTTCTTAGATCGCGTAAAATACACCGAATGTAAAATAATTATTTAATGTATCGTGGAGGCAGTTTACACACATAAATTTCCTAAAGACAAACATCTAGATACGAAACGATTATTTGTATGCCACTGTGCCACGGAGCCGTCAATAATCTATATTCAGTGAACAAAAAAAAAACCGTTAGTAATGTAATGCACAAAACGGTATACATAAATAAAGTACCATCTGTATTCAAAACAGTGAATAAATTTTGAAAAGTTAACAAAAATAACTCAGAGGAACAAGAACTATTAAACAAACTGATCATTATGCACCGAACGAAACAATAAAATGTCACTCCCAATAACCCAATATCTATAATTTATTCTTACATACCGCAATATTGTATTCAAGACGCTAAGTCGTTGGCTGTCAATTGCAACATAGTGTGAGTTGAGAGCAGCTGAAATATGTGTTAAACGGTTTAAGTAACAATACTCATTGTATCCCACACATAGGAGAGCCAATTAACGCCTTCTTTATCTCCGATGTTCCACTTTACTCCGTCTGCACGTACCCTGTCGCCAGTTTTAAGTGGGCGAATTAGTATTCTTGATAGCATCACTAATTGTTTTGTCATTAGTAATTGTTTCAGTGGTCTTTCTTGAAATCTCGATTCGATCATACTCGTCGTTTGTAATTCCATGCTCGTTTCTATACTTAAATATATATATATATGAAACACATAGTGCCTGGGAGACGGATTTTTCTATCCTAAGGTAAATATTAAATAGATAAAGTCAAACAAGAAATCAAAGAGCTGTGATAGCTTAGAGACAGGGCTTTAAACGGAAAGCCATACAATGCAACTGAAATTGTTAATTTGCAATTTTTAATACTGACTTGATATTATAACGTTCAATGACAAATTATGACTTATTTTTATTATGTTAACTAGCGTCCCGCTTTTGTTTCACACTCGTGAATTCTGGATCGTGCCACCAACCGGGTCCAAATGTAAATCTGAATCATCTAAAGACCCATTTATACACACAAAAATTTTCATCTAAATCGGTCGCGTTTTTGAGTTTCAGCGAGACTAACGGACAGCAATTGATTTAGAGATATTAGTGTGATAAACCATCTAGCAGTCCAAATGATAGCAATCGGCTAGAGCTCACGTACACTAACAATAAATTTTAATTCATAACTCTAGACGCATTACTCAGAACACTTAATTGGAATTGTAATTCCAAAACTAACTTATAATAAAAAGGTAAAAAGAAGCAGACCTCGTAACTGGACTTATTTTTTACTTTTATGTAGGTAATTCTAGAGACGTTGTTAATGTTCGGCATTGACAAATATGGGCCGAACAACATATTATATATATCGCGCTGTCGAAGAACAAAGCGTAAATACACAAGCTTTGTAATAAAAATGGAGCATCGGCCGTTCCCAACAGAAAATCTTGCCCAGCGGGAAATCTTCGCTTTTCCATCTATGGCTAAAGTAAATTCATTTCGATTTAAAATCAATTTGACTGATTCTTCAAAGGTGCCAGTACTTTTACCGATAATAAAATCACCTATGTAGGCGTGGATTAGAAAACAATTCATACATTTGTATTATTTTTATTTCATTCCCTAAAGATTCTACTTTCGGAAAGTTTTAAGGACCCTACTCGTTTTTAAGGAAAAGTAATCATGATTTTTTTTTCAATCAAGCATACATTACTTTATTTTATTTTTGAGGTCACGTAAAATCGAAGAAAACAATTTTTTTGAAATTACATCAAAGAAGAAAACGATATAATAAGTGTCAATATAAAAGAAAAGAAGAGATTCTTTTTTTTTAATTTTATATAAAACAATTTAATATACCACAAGGTTGTACAAACTATTTACAAAATTTATTTTAGTAGCTGCTTGGTAACGACTACCTCATTCTCAGGGGTTATTATCAACCATGTATTCATTTATATGATAATAATCCTTTTTATACAGTTTCAGCTTAACAAAACATTTAAACTTGGTAATAGAAAAAGCCTGGATTCTCTCCGGGACCTTGTTGTAATAGCGTATACATTGCCCCAAGAATGAATTACTGACTCTGTGGAGTCGAGAAACTGGTCTCACTAGCTTGTGTTTGTTCCTAGTGTTTACAGAGTGTAAGTCACATATTTTATTAAAACTACCTTTATTTTTGTGAACAACTGTAAAAATACTGAGAGGCCAAAGTTAATATATTTATTTCTTTAAATTTATCTCTAAGAGACTCTCTCGGTTTTAGGTTGTAAATAGCTCTAACTGCCCTCTTCTGTAAAACAAAAATAATTTTTCAATCAGTCGCATTTCCCCATATCAAAATCCTATAAGACATTATGCTGTGGAAATAACTGAAATAATATATATAATAATCTAGCTGTATCGACACTAGTGAGGCTTCTAATCTTTTTTACAACATATGCTGCAGAACTTAGTCTGATTGCTAGTTTGGATATATGGGGGCCCCACTGAATCTTTGCGTCAAGAACATCCTTCTAACATCCTTGGCACTGTGCTGGTACTACTCCGCAGTAACTACATCATCGAGGTAGTCTTATTTCATGTGTTTGTGTACAAGTCATCTACGTTCGCGGCCGCAAAACTAAATATGTCTGATGCGCTGTATAAATGTGGGAGCCTCAATAGACTGCAAAAAATGTTATTATGAAGTCTAAAAAGGTCATTTTAAAATTTTGGAATGTGACATTCACAATCGTGCTCACCAATAAGCCTGTAAGCGATTAATATTATAGAAAAAATATTTTATGGTTGTTTAAAGTCACATAATCAAAGTAATGGTTTTTTTTTTATTATCGAATTCTGGAATCCTTATTTACAATACCAATGTTGGTTCAGCCCGGTACATGGGGGCTGAGTGTTTGTAAAAAATATCCACAACTAACTTCTAACGCCAATTTAATAGTTCTGCATCAAATCTTTTCAAAACTTTTGGCTTTCAACACTACATTTACAAACACATCACGTGTCGTGTCAAACAAAGCTCTCTTAACACTAACTCAGGTCGATCAAATCAAACTGTTCGGGGCTCACAATTTAACTAGCTAACAAAGAGCGGTTTAGAATTCACTTAAAATACTGAATGATGTGACCGACGTGCTGACATGACCACTATAGTTCTTTTCGGTTAGTGACAGTGAAATTACGTACACTACGAACAATCTGAACATAACAGATGCTGAACTGATCTCACTATAGTACTAGGTACTCGTAATTCGTATGTATGCCTTTACTTAAACATACTCATGATTGTTGTTACCTTTAAAATGGAAGTAAAGAGTAAAGACAGCACAAAGAATTTGCCGGTATCTCGAACGGGGAAGGACCACGCTTTCACAGAGTAAGAGCGTAAAATAGCAGTTTAAAGCTGCTGTGTTGCATTTGGTGAGTGTAGAAAACCGGAGACCCTTTCAACTGGAAATTAGGCATTCCATCTTGGTTCTCGCGATAAGAAATTCATAAGTATTAAAAATTGTGAGTTTCTTGCCGTTTCTTCTCAAAATTCCCCCGTATTAGGGAGTTATTGAAAATATAGCGTAACTTACTTAACTTTCAGGTCAATTTTGAAATGACATGTAAGTTTTTTTTAATTTAAATTTAATGATTTATTATTTAGATTTATTATTTAAAATTTAAAAGTAATGATTTATTATTTAGTCACGTTACATTAACACAAAACATATTTTATCAGAACCATTGCATTAGAAGATACGACATTTCATCTATCTTATACGTCTTTAATATAAATGATCTTGCTTCAAGTCCCGAGTACGCAATGAAATGAGGGTTAGTGCGAGCTTCTGCGGACCAATCACGGTTATTAAAGGACAGCCGAGACCCTGATCCTATCTTATACACTTGAGGATTATTGCAGGCCTGTGGTCAAGGAGGCGTGACGTAATAAAATATAATGAAACCCACTGGAGTAATGGCTTTTGAAAAGACACCCCTTGAAACTCAGAATCAGTTTAAGTATGAATGGAATTAAATTTTTAAAAGGAATATTGATTTATGCATGAGAGCAGTCATAAAACTCACCTTCCCGTAGTATTCCGTATCCTTGAACACATCGTCTTCTGGACAGAGCACCCCAGGCAGGTCCCGCATAGCCTCCCTCCCACCGAGTACTCTTCCGCAAACTTCACAGCATTTATGATGTTGCTGGGAGGATGATACCTTCCACTCGCCACTTAGTAAGCACGCCCCCATGGTTTCCGCTATCTTACAAAAGTTGGGCAGCTCCGTATCCCCCATCATCTGTCGGTATCTCGCTCTCACACTATGAAAACACTCGATAGGCAGTTCTTCTGACCTTCATCCGTTTCTTCTAGTCTTCTGCCACACCCTTCTCGCATTAAACAGTTTTTTCCTCATTCTATCAAGTTCTGGCATCTTCCATTCATAGCAGCCATTGTGTCTCGGGTGCGCACACCCTAGTTCGTTCTCCGTAGATCGTAAGACGACCTCCATAAACTACGCGCTGAGTCGGTCAGCCAGCTGTTGAACTTCCAGATAACCCATGCTTACATAAACAGTACCGCAGTAAAATAGCCCCAGTGAACCCCCCGTTACCAGAAATGGGCTGGCATCCCCACAGGCCCCGCAAGGTCCACATGGCGCTCCTCTATTTTCCTTTACCTTGCAGTTTTTAGCAGCATGCCCGTACTGCTAGCTTCGTTGGCGACAGCTAACGTCGATGTCGTTGCAGGGTGCGACCACGTCCCATTATATAAAGACGATTTCTCGCTGTCAGGACGTCCCTTAGTGCAGAGGAGCACTGTAGCACTACAGTTGTCCTCCTGCTTCCCTTCCATGACTTCTTAATCTAATGGATGGATAGATGGATGTATGAACCAAAGCCTGCGCTTCCGCTACCTTGCTCTTTTGTCACCCTTATTTTTATAAATAAAAAACAGATCAACAGGCCACTCAATCGCCAGTTCAGTTTTTTGATCATATCGAATAGAAGTTAAGAGTTCGGAAAGCAAACATCATTATTTAAATTAAAAATTTAAAAAACCCCCCAAACAAATAAAGCTGATGATCTTCAAATTACTGAACAGGTTTTCTTGAAACATAGCTAAGAACACTCTCGATTAAGACACCTTTCAAACGAAAAAAACTAAATAATATCAGTTCATCCGCTCCGAAGCTATGATACCACAGACAGACACACGGATAGACAGGTACAAAGATACACAGATACACACTACAAACATATAATACCCCTTTGTTTTTGTCGGTGGTTAAAAATTGCAGAAATTACAGAATGAAAACTTTTTTTTTTGTCTTTACCTATAATTTATTTCACTGTCTTTGAAAATATCATTACTCTAATTCACTGGATTAAATTACGAGAGAACAAAAGCGAAATAAAAACGCATTCCATTTCTCCTTCTATCAAAGCTTCATGGATAATGAAGGTGAATGAATTAAATTTTAAACAAAGCTTAGACGCCATACAACAAAGAACATTTTATTTCAGATTTGCAAACGGGACAGTTCAAAGAGTTCTTTACGGTTATTCCAGCAATATTCGCTGTTAAAACACCAATAAATATACGCAAATCTTATGTTTTAAGATGTTATTCTACCTTTCTGAGTACCTACACTTAACTCTATAAAGGTCCACTAACTTTTAAGATTCAAAGTAACTAATATGATATGATATTCTCCAAAAACGTTCACTTTGTATAGATGTCGTTTTATAGCAATATTTGTTTTGCAACCTTATGGGTAATTTATAAACTGAGTTCGAAAGAGCCTCTTAAAGAAAAGTTTAAATAAGTACAAATATATTTAATTTAGCCTCGAAATATATTTATGAAAATGTACTGTATGTACATGGAAACATAACAATCATTAATAAGAAAAAATATTGTGCGTGTCAACTCCGACGCGTGACTGGAGTTCACTTCTGCAAAACGATTGTCTTAACATATTATTATATAATGTAATATATTTTATTAAATCGTATTGATTTATAAAATATATCATATTACGAGTACATAAAAACTTAGAGTATAACGAGCAAGCATAAAAATATATGACTAATATTACATTATTCATTTCGCGCTATAAGATGCGCCAGTATGTTGCGCAAAGGAAAACCATAACAGCTGCACATTTTGTTAACGCTAGCTTTTACTAGTCATCTATTTTTCATAAGGTAATACTAAACGAAAAAAACTATATATTAAACGATTTTTAAGAAGTAAACTCCATTAAACACCAAAAATACATAAAAATATATGACATTTAAATTTTTATTCAAATATATTACATTATTCATTTCGTGAATAGTAACGTCATTATTAAATACTGTGACAATATGTTTGTGGAAACTAAAATACGTTACATGAACTTCGTTACATGAGTTACGAATCACGAAAACATCGCAACAATAGTTTGTACCATTTCTAGTTGTCCCCAGTGTTCTACCAGAAACATTTATTTTAATAGAATAGGATGACAAACAAGCACACAGTCCACCTGTTGCTAAGTGGTTGCTGTGACCCATAGACATCTACACCTATTCTCAATAAAGAATCAAAATGCAGATTCGTTGTCACCCGTGAGGACTAAGATGGAATGTCTCTTTTCCAGTAAAAAGGGCCGTTTTCTACACTCACCATACAAAACACAGCTGTATTCAGGTGCTATTTTACTTCGGTATTCTGTGAGAGCGTGGTCCTTCCTCGGCCGACCCACTCGTGCTACACCTATACTACTAATATAGCTGCAGCATGGCTTTACCACGTATAACCATAACGGCTTCACTTTTCGTTAACGCTTGATTTTACTACCCATCTATTTTTCATACCGTGCGCTACATAATATGAAACGATTTTTAAGGAGTAAACTCTAAACAGAATATTCATACTTTAAATACCATGAATAAACTATATTCTAAGTCTATGGAATAAACACAAGATTTAAATGGCAGTTATTAGATTCCTCGGAATATGTAATTCATATTTGGAGCAATGTATACGCTTTTACAATTAAATTCCAGAAAATATTCAATTTTCGTGAATCAACAACTTACAAATATGTTAAGTACTTATAAAAAAAATGCGTGAGTGTCGTGGAACACTCGGCTGGAACGAAGTTCATTGCGTAGTATATTATTATTGATAAACGTAGGTGTTATATTATTGATTAACAAATACAAATGAACGAATTACAAGCGTCTATTGAAATGAAGCGTCGTTTGAAATAAAATAATATTTCTTTCATGGCAAGATAAGAAAAAGTGTGAGGGAGATGAATATTATTCCATCTCACTTCCTTATTTCGCCGCCAAGGCCGTCTACACTATAACACAAGGGGTAGTGACGAAAAAATCGTACACTTTTGTCGCCTCATCCGCCAAACCCGTACCGTCCGATAAGGAACTTCGTTCCAAAAAATGTATAAAAAAGGATAATTAAGGGATACATTAATGAAATTACTCCTGCTCCTGTGATCGCTACGATGCTGTTTCTATAATATTTGACCATAAATACGAGTAGGTGTTGTTATAATTACAGTGAATAAAAGATCAACTATTATGTATTATTGAAAATGAAAACGATAAACTTCGTAGATTATATTTTAGTACCTAGGGCCTAAAATATAAGTACAATAAAATGTCCAGAGCAGCGTGTACGTAAGCAAAGACACGGTTTCCATTTCCTCGCGTTCATATCGCTTGATATCTCTCCGATCGTGTCGGCTTGATCAGATGAAGGATTAACGGCTTCATGTGCTTTAGAGGCACGGTGTATAACGCCACCAATTTGCTGGCTTTGGAATGTTATAGAGAATATCTTCACAGAAAAACTCAATAAGTTATTTTGGGCAGAGCTGGGATCCAAATTCGGGACCACATGGTCGACACTGGTGCTTACGACTATAATATCAACGAGACACTCAACCTTGTTTTCAACACACACAAAAATATTCACCCTATCTCAACGTACCAAAATATTTTGTAACTTTTTAAATCAATTGCTGGAATAGAATTTTTTATAAGTGCTCTAAGAAAGATACATTTATAGAAACAGTTATCCCCTACTCAGAACACTGTTCAGGTGGATTGGTGAGAATGGATTTCAGCTATATAGCTATACCTCAGAGATCAAGCGCCCATCGCAAATTCCACAAAACGAGAGTAAACCGGGTTCGATCCCCACCGGCACCAATGAAATTGTTGATTGCAATTTTAATTAATGATTCACCACGTCATCGGCGGTTAAAGAAAACATCGTGAGAAAGTCTGCATGGAGTTCTGAGTCTAGTAGTGGAACATTATCAACTGACTGTTGTGCTGTAACTTTACATTATCAACTGACATCAAAAAAATAGGAGGTTGTTCTCTATTCGACTGTATTTTTTATGTGTGTTACCTCAGAACTTTTTTCTAGGTGACCCGTTTTTGTTGATTATTTTTTTATTCAAAAGCTGGCGCTTCTCATGTAGTCCCATATACATTTGATCAAGATCAGGCCAGTAGTTTTTGAGTTATCCTTAATAATACGTATTTAATTGACTTTGACTACATTGATAATGTTCTCATTTTATTTACATAAATTGAAGTCGATTGTACAAAAATTTTAATTTTACAATTTGTTTTGCTTTCATATTTATGAATGGTGCTACCACTATACAATCTGTCTTGTCCGCTTGATAAAAAACAGTTGGATATATATAACAACAATAATACTATACCTTTTTTATTTTAACCCAGATTAAAAAAAGATCATGTTTTTCATATTTTCGTACCTACAGCACATGGTACGTTTACGTGGTAGAGCCATGCTGCAGCTATATTAGTAGTATAATTGTAGCACGAAGGGTCGGCTCGACCGGGGAAGGACCACGCTCTCACAGAATACCAGCGTAGAATAGCAGCTTGACACTGCTGTGTTTCGTATGGTGAGTGTGGAGAACCGGATACCCATTTTACTGGAAAAGAGGCATTCCATCTTAGTTCTCACGGGTGACGACGCATCTGCATTTTGATTTTTTATTAAGGATAAATTTAGATGTCTATGGGCCACAGCAACCACTTACCATCAGGTGGACTGTGTGCTCGTTTGTCACCCTATCCTATAAAAAAGCAAACTTTTGGCGGTTGTGGTGGAAGCAGAATCAGTCATAGCCGGACGGGTTTGTAAACTAAAGTGACAATAGGCAAGTTAATTACGACTGATGGGGAAAAAAAGTTCTCGAGTGGTAGTCTCATAGACAATGTCTAACGACCTCCTGACAATCCGTTAACATATGCAGGAAATCGATGAATACAAGTAGCCCCCGACCAGAGTTTGTAGTATTTTTTGGAAGAGACATCCATTCGAAATTGGACTTTTTTTTATAGGATAAAGGTGACAAACGAGCACACAGTCCACCTGATGGTAAGTGGTTGCTGCGGCCCATAGACATCTACATCTGTCCTCTGTTACAAATCAAAATGTAGTAGCGTTGTCACCCGTGAGGACTAAGATGGAATGCCTCATTTCCAGTAAAAAGGGCCTCCGGCCACCAAGCGAAACGCAGAGATAAACCTCTACTTCACGCTGGTTTTCTGTGAGATCGTGGTACTACCCCGGTTCGAGCCGGCCCATCCGTGCGACAGCAAAAGCTGCCGCGTGGCTCTGCCACTGTTAATAACAGCAACAGGTAACGGCCTATATAAAACCTACGGCTAGTCACATGCTCTCCTCTCATTTCTGAGAGCATAAGGGCATATTTTAAATAAAAATATTGTTATATTTTCTCATACATATAGGTTTTGTAACAATGTTTTTCAACATTGAATACGCAGTAAATCAAAAATTATAATTGCAAATACCAATTTCATTGATGCCGGTGGGGATCGAAATAGAATTAAATTTTAAAGTGAGCGTGTTCGGTCTGAGCTTCCATTGTTGGTACAGTATGTTATCTTATTATAAAATGATTTACTTGTTTAAAACAATTTCTTATGTCATGCTAGTTGCTCCTAATATAAGGTGACTGGTACGGTTGTTTAGGATAAGGGACAGCTTCTATTCTGTTCACAATAGGTACTATAAAATCTTCTACGCAGTTAATAGTTTGAAGAAATTGTCGCCTAGTTGGAATCGAACTGGAAATTAATTAACCTTAAATTAATGTTACATCATAATAGATGGTTTTCCTTCTGTTATATATGTATGTATAAAACAATATTCTTGCTTCTTACTAAATACATGATTACATATGATCAAAGATGAAAACAACGTGTGGTTTGCGTTACTCCGATATATAAACCACGCTTGCTTCACTTGTATTATTTGATAAGATATTAAGTTATATTTAAACCGTAATAAATAAAATATGACCTAGCCTCTTCGCAGTTTTGGTAGGAGAGGGCAATAAATCACTCGATTTTGTCAACTAGTTCACGGGCTCTCAAAAAACCAAAGCGACAAAAAAAAATGTATTTCAAATAAATATTGATTCTCCCAGTTTTTAGGATTCAACTGAAAATCAATAAACCTAAACTTTTTTCGAATATTTCGAATCGCAAAATATTAGCCGTCTATTTTTTATTTCCTATGAACGTGTTTGACAATGATCGTACTCTAGCAGCCTCCAATAATTTTATATTAAAGTTAAAAATTTTGCCACTTCTAACTATTTTATCGTTTTCCTTTAGACTGAACTTTATAAGAACATATAAAACAGAACTGCAGCCGCAAAATATGTCAGACAGTAAAATGCAGAAATAAAAAGTGCATATAAAAGTTATGGATATTGTCTACAATATTTATTAGGTAACTTCTACTTGAGCGCTAGGTACAGTTTTGCTACTATAAAACTTTATTACTCATGACAATATGAGCCGTAATTTAGACAGTGACTCATTGCCTGATAATGATTTTCCAACAAACATGCAACTCCCCTCCTAATTACACTTACGTGAGCTCTATTACTAAACAGATAAAAACGAAAACACCCATGCGAATGTTGCTTATAAATTAGGACTTTAGGGATATGAGGTTTCGGGACGTCACGCGACCGGTGGCGACTGGCCCTGTTTTACCTGTCCCTAACGATAAATAGATAATATTGTCCCTATAAAATATTATCATCTCTTTCTTTTTATATAAATGTGAAAAAGACGGGTACTGTTCATTTGATTCCGTCCTAAGAACAGCCAAGGGATGTTTTATTGATTCCAGTGTGAACAATATTGATGACAACCGTTGAGGTTAGTTACATTGGGAAAGAGTTTATGGTAAAACTCCTGGCAGCCAGCAACTACATATTTTATTAACTTTCAAACATCGGGTAAAAATTTGTGGCTTTGTTTTTTTTTAAAGACCTTGTGATGCTTATGAACTATATCGCTTAAACACATTATATTGTGACTACTATGGTCGAATGTAGGTAACCACTTGCGACAATATTTATAACTCGTCACCGTGATGGTATTCGGTCAGAAATAGAACGCAAAATACCATCCATCATACATTTAATTTAAAAAAAAATATATAGATAGACCTCAAAATATTTTTCATACGTGTTAGAGCAATGCGACAGTTTATCATAACTGCAACTAAGATGGAATGCCTCGTTACCAGTAGGAAGGGTCTCCGGTTCTCCACACTACTTGTTTTAAAGTTGAGTGTATGTATTTCACGCTGGTATTCTGTGACAGCGTGCTCCTTCCCGGTCGTGCGGACCCATTCGTGCTGAAACCATAATATAGCTGCAGCATAGCTCTTCTATGTACAAAACGTTCTGGACCTGACGGCCGGGTCAGTTCCAGGTTCCAGATAGGACCGAAAATCGTCACTAAATGGGTTTCTGATGAACAGAAAGAAAATTAAACATAACAGACTCAGTAAATGGAGAGATGATATAGATCAAACTCTGGAAGGTGAAAGAAGAAACGAAGGTGTTTGACAGGATCTCTTCTCTATCTGACAGGTCTCTGAATAGTGTTTGGCTTCTAAACTTAACAATAACTTGATTAAAACTGACCATCCGTACGCTTAGACACAATATTTCATTGCAAAAAAAAATCTTCCTAAGCAAAGTTTTATACAATCTCGACGACGGATGAGATTGTTATCTTCATTAATATGTCAGAGCATGGGAAACTGAAAAGTCTTTACTTGCGATGGATGGTAGTTGAAACTAATCGATAACATACAATCTTATTTATCATTGTCATCGTTATTATTGTTCTTCTTGTTTAGTGGTCTAATTCCAAAATCGATGAGGCAACATAAGATATGAATATATATCATATACAGAGCAGTATTTACAAAAGTTCAAGACCAAAGTATATAACAAGTTTGATCAAAAGCCTTATTTTCACCGGACTCGACGAAAACATATAGATTTTATTGTTGTACAAGAAGTGTCATAACTCGGTGTTCCGTGCCATTAAGTCCAGATAAACGATATCTCGTGACCGGCCGCCTGGCAAGCCGCCAGCTAGCATTCTGTCATATCTTTTCTGCAAAAAATAATTTGCAATAATTTATGGGCATGTGAGTCTATTAATTACACCTGTTCCTACAAAGCTCAATACCTTAATGTTTGTTTTGTGTCTATCTTTAATTGTTAAATTTAGACTAATTTTACAAGAAAATTTTGGCTAATTAAACTCAAAAAGAGAAACAACAAATTACTAAAGTTTAATAATTTTAAATGTGGCAGCATAGTTTCCGAGACACCTGAGATTTTGAGTGAGATTGAGAGGTTCTATGGGCTGTATATGTCATCGTTGGAGCCACACGCAAGTGTGAAAAACGATCAAAGAGCAAGTGTTATCCGCAACTATTCCGATGATAACCCGGATGTCAGTCTGGGCGAGATTAGAATGGCTCTCCAGCACCTTAACGGCAAGGCCTCAGGTGAAGATGGAATTACAGCGGAGCTTCTGAAAGCGGGTGGAGAACCACCGCTACCGACCGTAATTCCTTGGGGGAGGCCTATGTTCAGCAGTGGACTTGTGAAGGGCTGTTATGATGATGATGACTTTTAAGTAATATTAGGTTTTTTGCTAAATTTAATTAAGCAATATTTAATGTTGTAAGGGAAATTTTTATCTCATTTCATTTTGTAAGCAATAAGCATCACGAAAGACATGTAATGAAGTAAAAAATATTTTAAAAGCATCATAGCCCTTGATTAATTACTCATACGTAGTAATTGCCATCAGATTACGGCAAATCCTCAAAACTTAGAAAGGGCTCTTGTACTGTAGGTTGAATAAATACCTTAATATTTTATCGGCATACCCAATTACCTACGTTTCATGATTAAATTTAATGTGTCTATAGCACAGATTTTACTTTATATATTATATATATATATATATATATATATATATATATATATATATATATATATATATATATATATATATATATATTCTTCGTGTACATTTTTATTATCTAATCTCGTAGGTGTATTAATTCAATTTAAAGATGAACGATTACAGTGTATACAAGTATTTTAGGCCTGTCTCATATTAGACATACTCACCACTCTGGATAATATGCAAGTTGTTGAACTCGCTTGCTATTGTAGTTACCTAATACCGTTATCTATACAATAAACCTGAAGTGTCTGTTTGTAATGTCAAACTTACAGCTTTTTACTAAATACATATGAAAGTATATACAGTACTTATAACAAAAATACATTTTTTTTTTAATTTTTGTCTGTCTATCGGTCTGTCTGTCTGTCTGTTTGTTCCGGCTGATCTCTGAAACAGCTGGATCGATTTTGACGGGACTTTTACTGGCAGATAGCTGATGTTATAAGGAGTAATTTAGGCTACTTTTATTTTGAAAAAGAGTTAAGGTTCCGTACAAAAAATTAAAACCCTAAATTACACGCGAGCGAAATCGCGGGGAACACCTACGAGTAGTCCATTATATTAGTCCATGTGATTTGGAAAGAATTTAAATATACCACCTTTTCATATTACATAACCTTTTCAATATATAATTAAATGGAACATGTTCTGGTAAACGCTGCTCCCATTAACCAATCTTTGGATTTAGCGTGCAATTATGGGTGTGATTTCCATCACCCGTTGATCGTCAGTCTTCTGTCAGTAAGTATAATGCGTGCATATAATTTTACAAGATAACTGACAAATAAGAATTACATTTGGTTAACATATTCTCCCTTTCAATACAACTCTTCTCAAGCCATAACATAGGCCTCCAAATTATGCCACAAAACCCGATTCGGAACGGAACCACCTATCGACACATCTATCGACTTCCTGCATGTCTTGCCATATTATCACTTCATCTAATGAAGGGCAACCCTACACTATGCTTGTCGGTACAAGACTGCCATTCGAGAACCTTCCTTCCACATGTTTAATGTATTTATGTGTGTTTTGGAATATAACGTTACTCTGATTACACCTCTCTGCAATTGAATTGGTTACGTACTCTGATTTTGTATTAACCCTGTTTTATGAATCATATTATGTGAATATTTCGATTGTTTAACTATTGTGTCTATATCGCGGACAGGGAAGCTGACTAACTATTGTAGCCTTACTGTAGAAACACTTCATCACTCTGATATACCGCCGGATTTAAAGGTTTTTTCATAGTCCACATATGCAAGATAAAGTGACAAATTGTCATCTTTGGTCTTCTGCACAATTATATGAACAGACAGAACACAGAAATATATGAACTAAATCCTTTTCAGAAACTGACTGGAAGTGTACGTACGTAGGCATCTGTTTCTCCACAGACTATAGAGAGTTTGACACTGGCTTTAGAGTAATAAATACATGCTACTCTCCAAGCGACAGTTATGTTTTTGAGATTGACAATATGAAAGTAAAATATGAATAATTAGTTTTTTACATATTTTATTTTATATCATTTTTTGTAACACATATTATATATACATTTTAGCTTTCTGCAATCCTTCTCCATATAAAATTTAATTACGCCAAATCTCACATTCGTCCAATAATATGCTTAAAAAGGTGTACAAAATTTTCCCTTTACGTATTAATATATAAAATGGATTAAGTTCTATTTTCAAAAACTCTGTTTAAATGCTCTTTTTAATAATTATACTCTTTTCAAGTATTAAAAGAATTTTGGGGAGAAACGTTCTGGAGTAGCAACCTCGTACAGGTAAACGAAGTGTAGGGTGGCCTCCCTCTAGATTGAGCGACGACGTGGTACGTTATGAAGTCGATAATTGCAAGTGGTTCAGAACCGTGCCTTGTCTCGTTTCTTGAGGAAATCTCTGTCAGTAGTAGACTTGATGGGCTCTAAATGATGATGACTATTAACATATAAAACTACTAAATCATTTTGCATATTTAAACTTAATAATAATGAAAAATTCTAATCTATTTATTATATTACGGCAATGAATCTAAATTACGAAATTGAGCAAAATGCCTAAACCACAAATATTTAGATGTGTAACATATTTAGTGTCCCGTTACAATTCATGTTATAATATTGCCCCAGCGATGGTTTCTTTCAGTAGCCTATAATTATATAGCAATTTACAACTGAGACTGTTGCGGTTCGACATCAAATTACAAAAACGAAGACACATGATCTTTAATTAGCACACGCGTTACTGAACTCCCTCGTACCGAGCTCGAGCTCATCAGCCCACGTACTCTTATGCAGTGACACAGAAACGATCGCACGCTACGGTACTTTCGGTCTATTCACACAAGTTCGATGCATTATTTCTTATTCATGCCCTAGAATTGGAAACCCGACGCTGATTGAAATATTTTATGCTTTCTAAGTATAGAATATAGAATTGTTATCAAATTGATCTAGATTTGATTTTACTTACGTAGACCCTATTTTTATATTCCATACCTATAGTTTTGACTATGGATCTCTGTTGTGTATGAGATATAACTTTTCATTAATCTAAAATAATATACATATACATACATTGATAAATTGCTCCAAACTCTCACAGAAATGAGAGGAGGCCCGGCAAGTCTTATAGGATGCAACTTTTTGCAATCATCATTATCATCATTACAGCCTAATCTACTACCGAACATAGGCCTCCGGGATGGATTACTTCATACGATTTATTTGCCGTAGATGTCACGCTTGGCAGACGCGTTGGTAACAGCAGTTATTTTGTTACTAAGTTGTTATCAGGAAGATGTTGCTGTCCCCTGTTTCACTACCCACGGGATGACTTGAGATGGTGGATTCACTTACACCACCACTAAGCGATAAAATATTTATTAATAGTTTCTTATATCGCGTAAAATACACCGAATGTAAAATAATTATTTAATGTATCGTGGAGGCAGTTTACACACATAAATTTCCTAAAGACAAACATCTAGTATATACATAACATACGAAACGATTATTTGTATGCCACTGTGCCACGGAGCCGTCAATAATCTAAATTCAGTGAACAAAAAAACCGTTAGTAATGTAATGCACAAAACGGTATACATAAATAAAGTACCATCTGTATTCAAAACAGTGAATAAATTTTCAAAAGTTAACAAAAATAACTCAGAAGAACAAGAACTATTAAACAAACTGATCATTATGCACCGAACGAAACAATAAAATGTCACTCCCAATAACCCAATATCTATAATTTATTCTTACATACCGCAATATTGTATTCAAGACGCTAAGTCGTTGGCTGTCAATTGCAACATAGTGTGAGTTGAGAGCAGCTGAAATATGTGTTAAACGGTTTAAGTAACAATACTCATTGTATCCCACACATAGGAGAGCCAATTAACGCCTTCTTTATCTCCGATGTTCCACTTTACTCCGTCTGCACGTACCCTGTCGCCAGTTTTAAGTGGGCGAATTAGTATTCTTGATAGCATCACTAATTGTTTTGTCATTTGTAATTGTTTCAGTGGTCTTTCTTGAAAGCTCGGTTCGATCATACTCGTCGTTTGTAGTTCCATGCTCGTTTCCATACTTGAATATATATATGAAACACATAGTGCTTGGGTTACGGATTTTTCTATCCTAAGGTAAATATTAAATAGATAAAGTCAAACAAGAAATCAAAGAGCTGTGATAGCTTAGAGACAGGGCTTTAAACGGAAAGCCATACAATGCAACTGAAATTGTTAATTTGCAATTTTTAATACTGACTTGATATTATAACGCTCAATGACAAATTATGACTTATTTTTATTATGTTAACTAGCGTTCCGCCTTTGTTTCGCACTCGTGAATTCTGGATCGTGCCACCAACCGGGTCCAAATTTAAATCTCAATCATCTAAAGACCCATTTAAACACACAAAGATTTTCATCACAATCGGTCGAACCGTTTTTGAGGTTCAGCGAGACTAACGGACAGCGATTGATTTAGAGATATTAGTGTGATAAACCATCTAGCAGTCCAAATGATAGCAAGCGGCTAAAGCTCACGTACACTAACAATAAATTTTAATTCATAACTCTAGACGCATTACTCAGAACACTTAATTGGAATTGGAATTCCAACACTAGCTTATAATAAAAAGGTAAAAAGAAGCAGACCTCGTAACTGGACTTATTTTTTACTTTTGTGTAGGTAATTCTAGAGACGTTTTTAATGTGGTACATTGACAAATATGGGCCGAACATCATATTATATATATATATATCGCGCTTTCGAAGAACAAAGCGTAAATATACAAGCTTTGTAATAAAAATGGAGCATCGGCCGTTCCCAACAGAAAATCTTGCCCGGCGGGAAATCTTCGCTATTCCATCTATGGCTAAAGTAAATTCATTTCGATTTAAAATCAATTTGACTGATTCTTCAAAGGTGCCAGTACTTTTACCGATAATAAAATAACCTATGTAGGCGTGGATTAGAAAACAATTCATACACTTGTATTATTTTTATTTCATTCCCTAAAGATTCTACTTACGGAAAGTTTTAAGGACCCTATTCGTTTTTAAGGAAAAGTAATCATGATTTTTTTCTATCAAGCATACATTACTTTATTTTATTTTTGAGGTCACGTAAAATCGAAGAAAACAATTTTTTGAAATCACATCAAACAAGAAAACGATATAATAAGTGTCAATATAAAAGAAAAGAAGAGATTCTTTTTTTTTAATTTTATATAAAAGCATTTAATATACCACAAGGTTGTACAAACTATTTACAAAATTTATTTTAGTAACTGCTTGGTAACGACTACCTCATTCTCAGGGGTTATTATCAACCATGTATTCATTTATATTATAATAACCCTTTTTATACAGTTTCAGCTAAACAAAACATTTAAACTTGGTAATAGAAAGAGCCTGGATTCTCTCCGGGACCTTGTTGTAATAGCGTATACATTGCCCCAAGAATGAATTACTGACTCTGTGGAGTCGAAAAACAGGTCTAACTAGCTTGTGTTTGTTCCTAGTGTTTACAGAGTGTATGTCACATTTTTTATTAAAACTACCTTTGTTTTTGTGAACAACTGTATATATACTGAGAGGCCAAAGTTAATATATTTATTTCTTTAAATTTATCTCTAAGAGACTCTCTCGGTTTTAGGTTGTAAATAGCTCTAACTGCCCTCTTCTGTAAAACAAAAATAGTTATCGGTCGCATTTCCCCATTTCAAAATCCTATAAGACATTGTGCTGTGGAAATAACTGAAATAATATATGTATATAATAATCTAGCTGTCTCGACACTAGTGAGGCTTCTAATATTTTTTACAACATATGCTGCAGAACTTAGTCTGATTGCTAGTTTGGATATATGGGGGCCCCACTGAATCTTTGCGTCAAGAACATCCTTCTAACATTCTTGGCACTCTACTGGTACTACTCCGCAGTAACTGCATCATCGAGGTAGTCTTATTTCATGTGTTTGTGTACAAGTCATCTACGTTCGCGGCCGCAAAACTAAATATGCCTGATGCACTGTAAAAATGTGGGAGCCTCAATAGTGTGCAAAAAATGTTATTATGAAGTCTATAAATGTCATTTTAAAATTTTGAAATGTGACATTCACAATCGTGCTCACCAATAAGCTTGTAAGCGGTTAATATGATAGAAAAAATATATTATGGTTGTTTAAAGTCACATAATCAAAGTAATGTTTTTTTTTTAATTATCGATTTCTGGAATCCTTATTTACAACACCAATGTTAGTTCAGCCCGGTACATGGGGGCTGAGTGTTTGTAAAAAATATCCACAACTAACTTCTAACGCCAATTTAATAGTTCTACATCAAATCTTTTCAAAACTTTTGGCTTTCAACACTACATTTACAAACACATCACGTGTCGTGTCAAACAAAGCTCTCTTAACACTAACTCAAGTCGATCAAATCAAACTGTTCGGGGCTCACAATTTAAGTAGCTAACAAAGAGCGGTTTTGAATTCACTTAAAATACTGAATGATGTGACCGACGTGACCGACATGACCACTATAGTTCGTTTCGGTTAGTGACAGTGAAATTACATACACTATGAACAATCTGAACATAACAGAAGCTGAACTGATCTCACTATAGTACTAGGTACTCGTAATTCGTATGTATGCCTTTACTTAAACATACTCATGATTGTTGTTACCTTTAAAATTGAAGTAAAGAGTAAAGACAGCACAAAGAATTTGACAGCTTGAACGGGGCAGGACTACGTTTTCACAGAATACGAGCGTAAAATAGCAGTTTAAAGCTGCTGTGTTGCATTTGGTGAGTGTAGAAAACCGGAGACCCTTTTAACTGGAAATTAGGCATTCCATCTTGGTCCTCGCGATAAAAAATTCATAAGTATTTAAAATTGTGAGTTTCTTGCCGTTTCTTCTCAAAATTCCCCCGTATTAGGGAGTTGTTGAAAATATAGCGTAACTTACTTAACTTTCAGGTCAATTTTGAAATGACATGTAAGTTTTTTTTTTCATTTAAAAGTAATGATTTATTATTTAGTCACGTTACAATAACACAAAACATGTTTTATCAGAACCATTGCATTAGAAGATACGACATTTCATCTATCTTATACGTCTTTAATATAAATGATCTTGCTTCAAGTCCCGAGTACGCAATGAAATGAGGGTTAGTGCGAGCTTCTGCGGACCAATCACGGTTATTAAAGGACAGCCGAGACCCTGATCCTATCTTATACACTTGAGGATTATTGCAGGCCTGTGGTCAAGGAGGCGTGACGTAATAAAATATAATGAAACCCACTGGAGTAATGGCTTTTGAAAAGACACCCCTTGAAACTCAGAATCAGTTTAAGTATGAATGGAAATAAATTTTTAAAAGGAATATTGATATAGAAAAAATAATTTCTTTAAGCATACATTGAGGAAAAAAATCGCGGCATGCGCTTTAAGAAAATTACTATTATATTTTTTTAATATTAAAGAAACAGACAAGCTGGCTATGGTATATTGTTTAATATTAAAGAAACAGATAAAGAGTAATACCTCGTGGTAAGCGGATATTGCAGCCTATAGATACCTGTAACCAATTTTTTATAGAATAATAGTAACAATCAAACACACAATCCACCCGATGGTAAGTGGATGCTGTGGTCCAAGACAGCTACATTTATCCTCGATTAAGAATCAAAATGCAGATGCATTGCCACCCCTGAGGTCTAAGATGGAATGCCTTGTTTCCAGTAATAAGGGTCTGTACACTCACCATACACAACACGGCAGCATTAAGCTGCTGTGTTGTGTATGGTGAGTGTAGAGAACCGGAGAGACCTTATTACTGGAAAAGAGGCATTCCATCTTAGCCCTCACAGCTGACAACGCACCGGCATTTTGATTTGCATACGAGGATAGATATAGATTTCTATGGGCCACAGCAATCACTTATCATCAGGTGGACTGTGTGCTCGTTTGTCACCCTTATTCTATAAAAAAAAATTAGAACGGTAAAAGGAAATGGACATATGAAATTAGTTAGGACATTATGGAAATAGGGAAGATTTATGTTATAATAAAATACCTTTGATGCGAAAGTTAGAAAGAGACAATAATGGCTTGGGATGTCTAGAGCACCTACATGTCCTAGCTACTCGTTCAGTTTTAACGCATGTTATACATTTAGTCAAATAAATGAAATATCAAAATTAAAATAATGTTAAAAACGTAATGTATAACCTAATGTAATGACAGCGCTTTCATTTCATGTTTTTTTTTAAATCTTTTTCATAACAGAACTGATTCGAGTGATATGTGCACGCACTACTGTATCCGCTAGGTAATTATCACTTGCGGGCTTAATAACAAATTGAATTGAACAATTGGCGTTGATCCAAATTTCGGCTTCACTGGGAACGTAACGTAATAAGAATTTTTCAACGTCTATAACTCACAACCGGCCATTAAAATTCGGTTAGGTTCGGCCTGTGTCCAAACAAAACAGCGCGCGTGTTAAATACATAATGACATATTATTACATGTTGTTACTTTTTTGGTCCCAAATTCACGCACGGCTTTAAATAAAGACAGCTGGACGTAATTAAAAAATTAAAAGCGGTCGTTAAGGGGATATCTGGGGCTAAAAGCAATTTAAAGAATATCTTTTTAAAGATCTTTCGCTGTCGCTATGTGCCCTAGCGACTAAGCCAGAAAACTAAGAGAGGAACAACGGAGAGAAATCATCATCATATATTTCACTATTTCCTCCACCAAAATTTTATTACCGAAAACCAATTTTTTTTTTTAAGTACAATATAACAATGATCGTGGCCTTTTAATGTTTTCTTTGTTAAATAATTTTCCTGGATGTCTAATAACGGCCGTATAAATAGGCAAGTTTAATAATTATAATAGCTATCTTGTTCTCATAACTTCATAGACTGCCTGAACTGACTGAATGAAGAATGTGTGTAAATTGCATGGCACCAAAAATCTATAATGAAATCCCATTAAATATCCGATTAATTAATGATATCAAATAATTTAAAACTGCGCTCAATGGCTTCCTTGTTGAAAAATTGTACTATGACATAAGAATATTTTTGATGACAAAATGTAAAAATTACTTCAATTATGTTCGTATACCTCTAAGGTGAAACATGGCTGTATCTAATAATAAATTTTGTATGTGTCATCCTGTAATACCCATGCTTATGAATTAAGAAATGATTGATTGAGTGCCTCGATTGTCTAGTGGCCATATTATATATGACTACTGAGCATTAGGTAACGAATTAGAATTCAGGGGCGGGCCAAAAAATCATCTATTGAGATTTTTTGTCCAGCAATTCTCAGTAGTAAGCCCGGAGCCAGGAAATTGTCGGTATTTCACCTCCGTTCGGAAAACACGTAAAGTCCTGCGCTTGATCTCTCTCTAGTCGTATGACATTACCGTCAAATCGGTTCTTGAAAATGAGGGAATAGGGTGTGCACCTGTGCTTACGTTAACACTCGGGCACTATAATCCTGTTCGCAGATGGCTAGTCTCTGTTGAGACTGTACACTGTAACCAAAGTTGGTCTAAAGAACATTTAATAATAATAGTGTTTACTTTATTTGCTCTACAAGTTTATATAGTCCTATTTGAGGAATAACCATTTTAATTTGTGAGAGCCTGATGTTAGTACTACCTTAATGTAACATTTAACAACATTTTCTTTACGTGGTAGAGCCATGCTGCAGCTGTATTAGTAGTATAGTTGTAACACGAATGGGTCAGCTCGACCGGGGAAGGACCACTCTCTCACAGAATATCAGCGTAAAATAGTAGCTCAACCCTGCTGTGTTGGTGAGTGAAGAGAACCGGAGACCCTTTTTACTGGATAAGAGGCATTCCATCTTAGTCCTCAAGGGTGACAACGGATCTGCATTTTGATTCTTTATTGAGAATAGATGTGGATGTCTATGTGTCACAGCAATCACTTATCATCAGGTGGACTGTGTGCTCGTTTGTCACCATATCCTACAAAAAACATATACCTTTAACTTTAGGTACTTTTCCTGCGAAATTAAGATTTGTTATACATAGTTGTTTTTGTAATTAAAGTTACAATAATTAAACTAATTGACACGTAACGTTAATTAAATTCTTATAATCAAATTAACATCTTATTTTAAAATTTATAATTTAACCTTTATACAGAAAATGGGTAAAGCTTGGATATTCTACGAAGGAGACCAAATTCAAATTACATAACGTAGTAACTAATTAATGATGACTTTTATCATCGTACCTAATTCGAAATCTATTCGAAAAAGAAAGTCTTTAGATGTGACTAAACCCTAAAGATTTTAATAAAGTGAAAGCAAAGTCCTTTACTACATCATTATACAATCTGATCGATGTTCGTGAGAAATAGCAACTGCGACATGTACGATTACTACCTACGTAATGAACTTATTTCTACATATCTATCTAGATAAGAAGCCGTGGTTGCTCAAAGACAGAGCGCTCACTTTAAACTTCATAGTTCATTGAATAGAGCTGTGATTTATTTAAATTTTGTATTGTTTTACTGTTTTTACTCTTATATTTTGTAACGAATTTATGTTGTATAAAAGTCGTTTCTGTTATCATTGTAAGTTTGAACTAATACAGCTCTTACTTTCATATAATATACATTTTTCGTTTACATATATTTTGACATAGTATGCATAGAGGGAATCTATATCTATAATTCTAAATAAAGAAAGTTAAATAATAAATATTTTTTCTTGGTTTTTAGGGTTCCATAGTTGCACAACAAGGAACCCTTATAGTTTCGCCATGTACATACGTCCGTCCGTTCGCGGTTTTGCTCAGAGACCCTAAGTGCTACAAATCTGTAATTTGGCATAGTTTAGGTATGAATCCAGCCTAGAAAACTGTGAAATACGTATATGTATATCTTAGGGTTGCACTGCACTGAATATAAAGATAAATAGTCAACTATGATCATCTTTGTACCTTGGCATGTGAATGATTTGATGTAAATTTTATTATTTTCAAAATCGAAAAGGTTTTTAATCTTTTTGTAATACCTATAGGTCTGATTTTAAAATAAGTCCTACAGTTACGATCTTCCTGTTTGGGCCCATTTTAGTCGTTGTAGCGGTCAAACCGCGAACTCACTTTTTATGCTAATTATCAAGAAAACCCACGTATTGTGACAGACAACTACGGAACTTTACCTCTACATTCTGCGTGACCTGACACACACTTGGCCAGTTTTTTCTAATTTAATTTTCAAATTAGGCAACAGAGACAAACTTATTAAAAAATGTTGCGTGTAATTCATGCACTACTTTTTGTATATACATACACTGGTAAACGAATAACTTATAATTAAATCGCAATTTTTCAATGATTATGACGCTGTGTCATATACCCATCTGAGTAACAACTAACAAATAAGTTCTCCTTAGTCCCAACTAGTGACATCTGGCGAGCGCAAAATTATTGACCCACATTATGAGAGTAATTACACTCGTATCTTCTGATTTACTAGAAAAATGACATCTTATGTAGCAGCATTATGTGTGACGTTATTTCACAAGACATGACGTCTTTAATCTATAGTGATTTATTTCTCAATGTTAGCAACAATCGACATCGATATATTACTAATAATAATTTATTTTTATTACTTTATTATATATCTAAAAATAAAAATAAAATAGGTCTAGAATTTTTATTATTCGAGCGAAAAAGTGAATTGTTTTCGAAATCAAGTGATGATGGTTATATTACATTGCAATTTTTTTTTAATAGAATAGGGTGATAAACGAGCACACAGTCCACCTGACGGTAAGTGGGTGCTGTGGCCCATAGACATCTACATCTATCCTCGTTTGCGAATCAAAATGCAGATGCGTTGTCAGCCTTGAGGACTAAGATGGAATGCCTCTTTTCCAGTAAAAAGGGTATCCGGTTCTCTACACTCACCATACGAAACACAGCAGCGGTAAGCTGCTATTTTACGCTGGTATTCTGTGAGAGCGTAGCCCTTCCCCGGTCGAGCCGACCCAATCGTGCCACAACTATACTACTAATATAGCTGCAGCATGGCTCTACCACGTATAAAAATATTGTATCTACCCGATAACAAAGCAAAATAATAAAAAAATCGGTTTCTAACCCACCTGCAACGAGATAGAACTATGGCAAATATTCCCCCTATGAGTCAATCTATGGAAAAAGCCTATGTTCAGCAGTGGACTTTTTATAAGCTGTAATGAATGATGGATAGTAACTGGAGGGAGCAGAGAAGAAAAGACGTAATACATTCGTAATAAATTCATTGGTAGTCGTGGTAGAGCGAGGAGAAAGACAAACATAAATAAATAAAACATTTGAAAGGGTCCTTGGTTACATATTTACAGATAATATATCATAAGGCTACATATAATGTGGCAAAAATGTAATAAAGTAAAAATAAGATAATTAAAAAGAATTTAAGCAGAATTTAAGAAGTTTTTGTTTTAAGATGTCAGATGGAACTTTAATTAACGTTCATTGATATAAATAAGAGTTAAAGTAGATTTTATAGTGAAATTTTCAATGATACTGCGAAATTTCGCATAATTACGCTAAGTTTTTGTTTTAAGATATCAAATTACGTTTCAATTAACGGTCGTTCATATAAATAAGTATTGTGCGAACCAGATTAATAGAAATTCTTGTTCTTTTATTTTACTTAGTAATAGATTAAATGAATTTATCGAAAACGTTTTGTTTCGCTAATGGCACATCAATTTCGGTGTCTATGGAATGAAAAAAGGCTCAGAACAATAAATAACTAATGCACCAAGAAAAAAGGCAATAACCTTGTAAAAGAAAGAAGTTGAGGATAATATAGCTATCTTCTTTGATTCATATTTTTATATGACATTTTTGTCATATGCATAAAGAATTCATTTACAAGATTTTTTTCTTATTTTATCCTTTTAATTACTCTGAGATACTAAGTACCTCAGATACTAAGTATCACTAATTAGGTTTTGATAATAATCTATGGTCAAATTATCAAACCTAATCAGTCACACAGAATAGAGATAGTCACCATGGAATTTTGAAATGTTGCTTACAAAACAATTTCTGAAAGATTGGCTAAATGAGGTGTGAGTTTTGTGTGATTTCAAATGTTCCTTTTTCAATAGTCTGTGGGGCTTATTGCATGCCTTAAGCGAAGCAAGGTATGTTCTACTATCGCCTAAAAATTAAGATTCCAACGTTTTATCGAATGAAATCGTATCTAGCAATCATATTATACATATAAATGATATAAAAAGCACATTGTTAGAAAGATAAATGATTGTTGAACTTATTATTTTTTTTTTAATTGATTAATTGCTATTTTTAAATAAAAAAGGGGTTTTAGTGGCTTATGGTGTGGATTTATAAAGCCCCCAAGGCTTGTAAACACGATAACTTTTGAAAATATCAATAGTTTGACTTAAACTATTTTTTAATCTCTTCATCTATCATGTGGGAAGCCAGTGAATGTAAATGGCAGTGTAATTTTGTTTTGTTTATCTAAATTAATTTTTTTCGGCTCCAAAATGGCGAAATTTTCGTTGATTTGGTAGCCTTGTAAGTAAATTATTTCTGTAAATAGGCTGAAGCCGCCGTCGTGAGTGGACTTGTTTCGGTTGTTTGCAGCGACTCAAAAAGATCGCTGTACAAATACACAATATTCGAATAACCAAATTTCTTAAATACTTGATTATAATAATAATGAGAGATTTTTTTATTACAATTTTTTAAAAGCACAGCATAAATAATAGTAGTACGTACTAAAAGTAAGTAGTGTCAATTTTTTCGTCATGGGTGTCATTTTCATGGTTTTCGAAACTGATAGGGTTATCGAAATGTAAATCCAAGATGGCAACCGCAATAGGTACCAATTTTTTCATCATGGGTGTCAGTTTCATGGTTTTCGAGGGTGCTGAAGCCGAGAGTGCTGTCGAAATGTAAATCCAAGGTGGCGGCTACAATAGGTATAAATTTTTTCATCATGGGTATCATTTTCATGGTTTTCGAGGGTGTTGAAACCGATAGTGCTGTCGAAATGTAAATCCAAGATGGCGGCTGAAATAGATATCAATTTTTTCATCATGGGTGTCATTCTCATGGTTTTCGCGAGTGTTGAAGCCGATAGTGCTGTCGAAATGTAAATACAAGATGGCGGCTGAAGTAGGTACCAATTTTTTTCATCATGGGTGTCATTTTCATGGTTTTCGAGGGTGTTGAAGCCGATAGTGCTGTTGAAATGTATTTGAACTACTTTAAAAAATTCTGTATAATCATGTTATACGTAATTTTTTTAATGCGCTTAAGGCATGCCCATTGGATTTACTAATTTATTTTCTATTTTGTGTACGCATATTAGACATCTGTGTTTTATATATTAATGTGCTTTTGAAATACACATTATTTTAGAGAGTTCAAAGTAAAATACAACTTGCTTAATATCCAAACGTAATAATTTTTACAAAAAGTAGGTAACAGTAAAGTTTAAAGAACTAAAAAGAAAGCCTGAGTGTCGTGGAACATTCGATTGGAACGAAGTTCCTTTCGTAACACATTATTATTGATAAACGTATTATATTTTTAATTAACAATTACAAAGAAATGAATTTCTGGCGTCTATTAAAATCAAGCGTCATTTAAAATAAAATTATATTTCTTTCATGGCAAGATAAGAAAAAGTGCGAGGGAGATGCATAGTCTAGTTTCTGTGATGTCAATGCTGTTAGCCCATGTTAGACTATGCCCTATGCGGCTCTTACAGCTTCATCGAATTCAGAGCTCGCGGCCTGATTATTCCATCTCGGTTCCTTATAGTCGCCAAGGACGTCTACACTACGTCAAAAGGGGTCATGGCGGAAAAAAATCTTACACTTTTTCTTGCCTAACCCCCATCCGGCAAATTCGTACCGCGCGATAAATAACTTCGTTCCAATAAAATAATTTCACATTCTAAAGTCAGTGCTAAGCTATAGTGTATAAAAATTAAAAAAAATAAGAAAGAATAAAAAAGAAAAAGAGAATAAAAAAGAAAAAGTGAATAATCTGCGACTTCAGAATTCAGAATTTGGAATTATTTTATTCTTTTTAGTTCTTTGGTGTCTTTTACTTTTTTGTAGTGTTAAAAGTTACTTTTTTTACCGTTTTGAGTGGATTAGGAATATCACAATCTCAATGTCGCCTAAATAGTTAGTTACATTCAAAACTTTATCCCCTATTTTGCCCTATTTTAGGGGTGGAATTTTTCTACAAATTTATATGGAACCATCCCTGGAGTATAACCTATTTAATAAAATAAAAACTTCAAAATCGGGTTCTAATAAGCAAAGATTTCGTGTAACATACAAAAAAACGCGCGCTTGTGTGTGTGTGTGTGTGTGTGTGTGTGTGTGTGTGTGTGTGTGTACTTATGTACGCACGTAGTAAGTTATACTTCTTTAGCGTAACAAAACAAAAATAACTAAAAATTATTTAAGATCCTGGTGATAATTAATTGACGGCTCCGTGGCGCAGTGGCTTAGCAATGAGTTGCAGCGCTAAGGGCCGCGGGTTCAAATCCCGCACGAAACAAGTATTTGTATGGCATACAAATAATTGTTTTGGTTCTGAATGTTTGTACTTGTGAAATCTATGTATGTAAACTGCCCCCCGATACATGAGAAAATCCCTGTGTGATTCTAACGTTTTAAAAAAAATGTATTTGTTTTTATTAAGTTTTTTAAACTTTATATTTACTCTTAATATTGTTTCACAAAATAAACATCCATCACGTCTTTTGATGGTTAAACTTAACCTCTTCTATCTTTATAAAGATATAAATAAATATATTAACGATATTACATCAATTATACTGAGAATGCAAAACTGCGATACAATCTCCACACCTAAGTTTGTTTTGCAAAACTCTTCCTCTCTATCCACCTTTAATATATTGAAAAACCCATTTGTTTTCTTATGGGAAAGAAAATCACTTAGTGCTAGTATACTTTGAAGTGGCAGAGAATTTGTATTATATAAACATAATATATATGTTGGATTATTTTAGATCTTATACTTTCTTTTGAGCATGTCCATTTTTTAACTTTTTTTGTCTATTATTCTTCTAATGATTTCTTATATTTCACGAAAACTATACACTTTTTAATTCCCGACGTTTCGGGTGCTTTACAACACCCATGATCATTGGGGGGACTGCGGTGTTTGACGTGTCGATGTCATAGTTACCCCGGCTACCTTCAGTTTTTGAATATTAATTTTTGGTCCGATCTACGCAGAATGAGGTTGCGTATCTTGAAGTCTTGCAATGGTATGCTTGAGTTTGGTTTTAATTTTATTAATTATAGGATCCCAAGCAGATGGCTTTTTAATTTCAATAGCCTCGCGAATCATCCTTGGTAGAAATCGGTGTTCTTTTGCTAGGATTTGTGGTCTATCAGATCTAATGTAATAGCAGGGACGATCTTAAACATGTTCACACACTGCAGACTTCCCGGAACATCGGTGCTTCAAGTCAGCTATATGTTCTTTCACGCGAGTTTTTATAGATCTTCTTGTTTGTCCTGTATAAGAGAGACATCATTCACAATCAAGCTTGTACACTCCTGCATCTTGTAGAGGGATATAATACTTGACGGATGGTAAAAATTGACTAATCTTCTTCGGCGGCTTGAAGTATGTTTTAATGGAAGCTCGCTTCAAGATGTAGCCAACCTTGTCTGTAACTCCTCTGACATAGGGTAGACTGTGGCCGGTTTCACTCGGTCGCTGTGACGTAGGCGCGGAACCCGAAGCTTGTTGTCTTGTAATACTTGCTATACGTGCTGAATCTCGGTGGCTAGATGTTTTATGTCACAGATCCCTCGTGATCTCTAAAAACAAAAGATTTTCCCACGGTAGATAACTGTGATGGATAGTGGTGCGATTCACCATTTAAATATCGGTTAGTATGGGTGTTTTTCCTATATACAGTGTGACCAATAATAGTGTTATCAGGATTTCGTATGACTAAAACATCTAGGTAAGCTAAAGCATTGTTTGCCTCTAACTGGAGTTAAAATAACAATGGATTGTGAATTGAATTTTAGAGTTTGTGTTATTAAGGTGGTCTAAAAATGCACAGATTCTCGCAAAAGAATACCGATTGCTACGAAGGATGATTCGCGAGGCTATTGAAATCAAAAAACATCCTAATTTCAATAGAGAACATGGATGGGTGCTGCCATCTGCTTGGGATACTATAATTAATAAAATTAAATCGAAACCCAAGCATACAATTGCAAGACTTCAAATTACTGTAAGCTCATTCTGCGTAGATCGGACCAAAAATTAATATTCAAAAACTGAAGGTGACCGGGCTAACTATGATATAGAATTAAAAGGTTAAATTAAACGCGATAAAATCTGTAATAATTATTTTCATTTAATATTATTATTCTTCTCTTTAATTTAGATATTATTTTTAACCTTTCCTTCTATCTTGGTGTCACTTAACACCAGTGATTGATGTAGTGTAAGCAGATAAGCTAGGTACAGGTTAAATATCTCTGTACTGATATGTAAATGTGTGTATATGTAAACGTGGAAGATGAAGGTTCATCTGGAATTCAAACAAATTCAATAGACATGGCAGACTTATTTCACAGAACCTATGTAGTGCAAGGGCAATCTAACATATAATCTAGTTTAATAATAATATATAGAAGAATAGCTCAACTTCTAAGGTAATTCCATCTAATATGGGTCGAGTTTTTATACTATGCCACTATACTACGCGAAAATACCATAATTTTATCTTCAGGTCAACCGACTTGTATTAATGGTGGTTACTTTTTAATATTTACCCTATAATATCGAGAATTTCTGTATATTTGGCAACACCAAATCATGCAATGACGAGGAGGGAATTCTTCATGTGATGTTTTACTATCCCGGTAGTTCTGACAGAGACGATATCATGTTCACAGAAATATTTTTGAATTTCCTATGAACATGATATCGTAATGCAATTTTACTAATGGGCGTTTAACTAAAGTCGGCTAAGGGCCCTAAACTGTCGTATTTTAGGGCCAACGCATTTGTCCTATTTAGTAGCGCGATTGGCCCGGTCCTTAAGCTAGTAACATGAAAGTCAATGTATCCCACTTTTGCATGTGGTGATCAAATGTGAGGTTGTTGCTTTTTAATTTTATTACACTCAATAATGCGTGAATAAAGTCCTTGTCTACAAATATAGTGTAGTTATGGGGATTTCACCACTAAAACACAAATTAAATTTATACCTTTTATTGAATGACAACACAACTGGCAGATCTTAGTTTTTTCATAAGCCTACAATATGGCTTACATAATCTACAATAATATAAATAAAACACGTGTTGTAGATTCATATATATTTTATAACTACCTTAAATATATTTATCAGTTCCCACGAAAACTGGAGAGACAATTACGCACTGAAGTCGTCGCTTTTAGGTGTCAGCGTACGCACGCCCCAAAAGAAGTATAAATTTAAATACTTACGATCGAATTGTAAGCCACCTCGTTTTTTTGGAGTATGCTAAAAATTTGATGAACTTCGGTTTGAGTTTCTTGGTGACAGTCACTGTCACCCACTTTGCTACCATATATATTACATTTTAAAAATTCCATCCCATAATATTGACATCGACATTGTCAAAATGCATTTCTTTTCTCCTTAAATAGTCATTCCATAAAGAGTAATTGTGTTCTGTGGTCATTCCTTTATCTCTCCTTAAACTCACGTCGTATGTTTAAAAATTACCACCTATTTTTCCTCACGTCATAGCTTTTATTTCAGTTATTGTTTACTCATTTACGTTCTTGTATATGTATTTATATATGTATTTATGTAATTTAAATTTATTTCTATTATTATTTATATATGGCGTAAGGCTAGATGTCGTGTACATATTATATTGCATGCCTTAAGCGCGAAGCGTGCAGTTATTTTCTACTAGCGCCTAAAACTTAAGATTCTAACGTTTTGTCGCATGAAATCGTATCTAACAATCATACTGTACATATAAATGATATAAAAAGTACATTGCCAAAAAGGTAAATGATTGTTGAACTTAATTTTTTTTTTTCAAATCGATTAATTGCTATTTTTACATAAAAAGTGGTTTTAGTGGCTTATGGTGTGGATTTATTAAGTCCGCATGGAGGGATAAACAGGATAACTTTTGAAAATATCAATTGTTCAACTCAATCTACTTTTTAATCTCTTCATCTATCATGCGGGAAGCCATGGAATGTAAATGGCAGTTTAATTTTGTTTTATTTAGTTCTAATATATTTATTTAGTCTTACGTGGTAGAGCCATGCTGGAGCTATATTACTGGTATAGTTGTAGCACGAATGGGTCGGCTCGACCGGGGAAGGAACACGCTCTCACAGAATACCAGCGTAAAATAGCAGCATAACGCTGCTGTGTTTCGTATGGTGAGTGTAGAGAACCGGAGACCCTTTTTTACTGGAAACGAGGCATTCCATCTTAGTCCTCACGGGTGACAACGCATCTGCATTTTGATTCGTAATCGAGGATAGATGTGGATGTTTATGGGCCACAGCAACCACTTATCATCAGGTGGACTGTGTGCTCGTTTGTCACCCTAATTCTATAAAAAAAAATTTTTTTCGGCAGAGAAATCCCGAAATTTTCGGTGTTTTGAGCAGTCTTGTAAAAATTTATTTTAATAATTACCCTTTGCCTCACTCCGTCACTCGGGGCTCGGCCGCCGTCGTGAGTGGATATTACATCGCTTGTTTGGAATGAAAAAGATCGCTGTAGAAATACAAAATATTCGAAAAACCAAATTTGAAACATACTTCACTAGGTAAGATATAATAATTCTTATAATCACAAATTTCTATTACAATATTTTGTTTCGCTAAAAGTAAGCAGGATTTATATATAAATATACTGGAATACGTCTTGGACTTTATGTAGTAACTACTGGAACTCCTCGAAGAGTAGAAAAAGGTGTGCTGAGTTTGGGCTCGTTTTGTTAGTTATGATGAGACCTTACTTCCGGACTTGATAGAGTGGCCTAAAGGTGTACACCTTCGATGAACGCTGCTGGAACTCCTCGACCAATAAAACTAGGTGTCTCGGATTTGGGCTCGTTTTGTTATTTATAATAAAACCTACACCTTACCTACGGACTTCATAAAGTGACTTGAAGTTGTACTTCGGTAACTGCTACTGGAACTCTTTGACGAATGGAACTACAATCTACAATTGTTTTAAAATATTTTTTCATGATCATATGAGCATTATGAGTCGTGTTTGGATTTTCCAAACTTTTTATATATTGACGTTTGACATAAATTATCGGAAAATTGGAAGCATAGCAATAAGGTTATTAGTGAAAACTTGTGTGTATTTAAACTCCTTTAAAAATTTACATATAACATGAGTGCTTAAGGCATGCACGTTTGGATTTACCAAAAGTTTTTTAAATGAGTACCTTTTTCACAGGTCTTTATATTCTCTGCAATATGGTTGCCTGGTAAAGATCTGTTCTAAGCAATAAGGCCGCCAATAGTACTTTTATGTAGTTTGTTGTTTTTCTACCGACTTCCAAAAGGAGGAGGTACTCAATTCGACTGTATTTTTATGTGTGTTACTTCATTATTTTTTTCTAGGTGAACCTATTTCGATAATTTTCTTTTTATTTGAAAGCTGGTGCTTTTCATGTGATCCCTTACAAATTTGATCAAGGTCTGATGTAGTTTTTGAGTTATCCTTAACAATTTATATTGAAGTCGATGTTTAATTTTACCACTTGTTTTTCTCTCTTGTTTATTGGTGTACAATAAAGTATATTTCGTTTATTCATAATTAGTTAATATTATTGAATATATGTATATTTATAGTAATAAATATTTATTAATATTCCAATAATATTTAAATTAACGCGTACGGTATACAAACCAATTAAAATGTAAATCATTCCAGAAAGTCGACGTCAAAATATAAACTGTAGAAGCGGCCAAACGAAGCAAAAATCCTAATTAGTTCATTGATTATCGGTGTTAATTTGCTCACAAAGCAAATCCAAAATTTGTGCCTCACTAAGCAAAAAAGTCCATCTTAACGACGACGTAACCGACAGCCTTATTATAGTAAAGAAATTACGTCGTTTATCTGAATTAACTTTCCATTCTGGGTCGAGTAGATAAAACATCCATTCGGAACAGCAATGTTTTATTTTGCTATCATAAAATTTTCATGTCTCAAAAATTTTCAATTTGATGCTCCGACCAACAAAAAAAGAAAGACAGACGGACGCACATGACAGTGACGCAAAAGTCATGCTCAACTTCTTTCAAATTTTGCTCAGAGCTCTTTTTCTAAGTAAAGTTTTTTGTGTTTTTGGTGAATTTTGATGATTCTTTTTTTATTTGAAAGCTGATGCTTCTCATAATATGGTCCCATATAAATTTGATCAAGATCTGACCAGTAGTTTTTGAGTTATCCTTAACTAGCTGTGACCCGCGGTTTTACCCGCATGGCTGAGCCACGCGACATGACATGACACCAAGTTCATGCATTTCAGATATCAATGTATGGAAAAATTGACTAAATTAATGGATTACTTTTATCTATCAGCATATCTACGTTACAGAGGGAAGTTAAATATTATTCACTTTGCTGCCCTCTTCACAGAAAATGTTCATATGCACGTTTTTTTTTTTTCATTTTTAAAGAAAAACCTACATGATACAGAAAAAATTGAAAAAGTGAAACCTTTAAACACACAAAAGCGATGTTACTTACAGTTTCCGCGCAATCTACCACAAAATATGAACATTTTCTAATATTTACAAATTTTCCTATTTTGCTCAAAGTTAAGTTTACTCAAAAATTTCCCAATTTACCGCTAAGATATGTATGACTATAGTAAATAATAATGTTATTTAAAGAGAGGTAGAGGTAGTTATTTAAAGAGAGGTAGAGGTAGTTATTTAAAGAGAGGTAGAGGTAGGTTTTAACAGTGGTAGAGCCACGCGGCAGCTTTTGATGTCGCACGGATAGGCCGGCTCGAACCGGGGTGGTACCACGACCTCACAGAAAACCAGCGTGAAGTAGAGGCTTACCTCTGCGTTTCAGTTGGTGAGTGCAGGTGGCCGGAGGCCCTTTTTACTGAAAATGAGGCATTCCATCTTAGTCCTCACGGGTGACAACGCATCTATATTTTGATTTGTAAGAGAGGATGTATGTAGATATCTATGGGCCGCAGAAACCACTTACCATCAGGTGGACTGCGTGCTCGTGTGTCACCCTTGTACTATAAAAAAAAGGTACAATTTATTTTGAAACTTTTTCATTTCACGTCGCTATGAAAAAAAGGTTAATAGCAAATTTATCAAGTATCATTTCATACCAAAAACCGCGATTTGGAACACTTTGGGCCACGGGGGGCCGGGTGGGACGGTGATGCCGACCATAAAATGATTGAACTAACCCCGCCCACAGAAGCGTTCACTGCTGCTTTCTCTCGGTTCTCATTAGGCAGCTAGGGTTTATGCGATGTTCGCCGAGCTGAGTGTTGAATTATTATAATTTTTGTCTTAATTTAAAAATTTATATATAAAAAAAAATTCCCTTAAAATATGCGTCCAAATAACATGCTATAAAGAGCAAAGTTTATCGTCATAAATTTTCTTGATGATGAAGTAATTTTCGTTTTTAAGGATTAATATGCCTGCCATGCCTAATAATAACGCTCATAAATCACTTTTTAATATTCAATAATTTTTCATCACTAAATACCTTATTGTGGCTTATATATAAGAAATAGTCATATGGTAACGAGAGGTATTCTCTCTTAAGGAGAATGAAAGGGTCGTCCCGGTTGCTAATAATAGTGGGCTTCCCCTACATATTAGAAACCTATTGAAAGCCAATAAAGCTGCTTTCCGGAGAGCAGCAATCTATCCCACCCCCGAATATACGCGCACGGCCAATCGTCTTCAACGAGAATTCCGTTTCCGCCTCTCCGAACTTCGAGACTTCGAAAAGAATAAGTTCATAGAGAATATCTCTCACTCTGATACAGCGTACTATCAGATGGCAAGAGCCCTCCGCATAGACGCTATCACCCACACTCCCCCTCTCTCCCGTCCCGACGGTACGGTTGCCTTCGAGGACGAGGAAAAGGCTGAGTGCTTTGCAGATAGCATTGCCACACAATGCTCTCCTAGCTCTCAACCCGTCGACCCCTCACACGTCCAGGCAGTGGAAGATGAGGTCCGCCGCCGGAACTCACCCTCTACAGCCTCTGACCCTATCACTATGTCCAATGATGAGATTTCATCCCTCATCAAAGGACTTAAGCCCAAAAAGGCTCCGGGTGCGGATGGCATCTCCAACCAAGCCCTTAAACACTTTCCTGAGCAGGTGTTAACCCTTTTAACCATTATCTTTAACGCCTGCTTCAATCTCAGTTACTTTCCCACTACGTGGAAAGAGGCAACTGTCATTGGTATTCCCAAGCCAGGAAAGCCTCTCAACCTCCCCTCCAGTCATCGTCCCATTAGCCTCCTCAATGCCATGGGCAAACTCTTCGAAAGAGTCATCCTCACTCGCATGAGGCTCCATCTGTTTTCCACAGACGGTGACCCCCTTGTCATCTCCCATCAATTTGGTTTCCGAGCGAAACATTCCTGCCCCCAACAAGTTCACCGTATTGTGTAATATATCCTCAGCGGCTTTTATCCTCGTCGTGATAAGACCATCGCGGTCTTTTTCGACATAGCTAAAGGCTTCGATAGAGTCTGGCATGAAGGCTTTATCTATAAACTATACCGAATAGGTCTCCCTGATTGTCTAGTACGTCTCATGGCCTCTTACCTGCAGTATCGTACCTTTCGTTTTAGACACAAAGGCACGCTCTCTTCTCAGCGCCCCATCAAAGCTGGTGTCCCTCAGGGTTCAGTACTTGCTCTCCTCCCCTATATCCTGTTCACCAACGACATTCCCCTCCCTTCGAAAGGTGTTCAGCTCTCCCTCTTCGCAGACGACACTGCCCTTTACTGTAAAGGTGCCTCGCTACCTTTCATACGGAACAAGATCTAAAAGTCAGTTGATGACCAAGGAGCTTGGTTCCAAAAATGGCGCATCGATGTGAACCCGGAGAAGAGCACCGCCGTTCACTTCGATTATAAACGACGCCGTCTCAAAAACACTCCACCAATACGTATGCTAGGGACCCCTGTCCCCTGGCATACGTCTGCCAAATATTTAGGCGTCACCCTTGACACGAGGCTCACCTTCGGGCCCCATGTCAAAATGTAACCCGTCACGCACGTTTTTACCTGAGTAGGCTCAACAGTATGTTGGGCCGACACAGTAAAATGTCCCTCAGAAACAAGCGAACCCATTATAAGGTCTGTATACGAACAGTCATGTCTTACGCGGGCCCTATTTTTGCCCACGCTGACCCTAAAATTATTAATCAACTCCAAGTAGTTTAAAATCTCTTCTGTCGTCGAGTAACGAACGCACCTTGGTACGTCCGTAATGCCGACCTCCATCGGGACTTAGAGCTCCCTACAATCCAATATATAAATATAATTAATAGAATCAGGCGTTACTTTGCGGAAATCCATTATATAAAAGCTTTTACAAAAATTTTTTACTTCGCAAATATCCGCGTTATAAAATAAAATGATGTGTCTTACCTAGTATGAAGAAGCACCTCCCGCCTTCCCTCAATTGCGTGCACTATCCCCGTCACCACTAATCCCAGCACCGGTTGCATCATCGGTTTGTATAAAAGGCACTTGTTTTGGCTCGCTGCTCACTTAGCGGTTAGCCACCGTAGAGTCAATATCACCTGAGGATGCCTCGTGTAGAGGCGAAACACGTGTCGTATTATCGTCAGTGGTGTGTCTTGCCTAGTTTTTTTTTTTTTTTATAGGAGAGGGGGCAAACGAGCATGCGGCTCACCTGATGGTAAGTGACTACCGCCGCCCATGAACAACTGCAACACCAAGGGAATCGCAGATGCGTTGCCGGCCTTTTAAAAAGGAGTACGATCTTTTCTTGAAGGTCCCTAAGTCGTATCGGTCCGGAAAAATCGCTGATGGTAATCGATTCCACAAGGAGGTCGTGCGAGGAAGAAAACATCTTCTAAATCGCACAGTGGTGGACCGCCAATCATCCAGATGGTGTGGATGGTATCGGGAGTTCTGCCGCGATGTTCGTTCGTGAAATTTGGCGTCTGGGATTAATCCGAACAATTCCTCAGAGCACTCCCCATGGTAGATGCGAAAGAAAATGCAAAGGGATGCAACATCTCTTCGCAGTGTCAATGAATCGAACCGATCGGAAAGGGCTCGGTCGTCGACAATTCGAGCCGCTCTGCGTTGGATGCGGTCAAGTGGAAGGAGCTGGCACTGGGGAGCCCCTGCCCAGAGATGGGAACAGTATTCCATGTGAGGCCGAACTTGCGCCTTGTAAAGTAGCAGGCGGTGTGCCAGCATGAAATACTGTCCCGCTCTGCTGAGCACGCCAAGCTTTTTAGAGGCCAATTTGGCCTTCCCCTCCAAGTGACCACGAAACTGCACGTCACTCGATATGTCGACTCCGAGGATACCGATACTGGCTGAGGCAAGAAGGGGAGTGCCTTGAAACTGAGGAGATACGACAAAGGGGTTCTTTTTAGCGGTAAACGCGCAAACTTGTGTCTTCTGAGGATTAAACTGGACTAGATTTAGTCGCCCCCAATCCGAGACTTTGTTCAGCAAAGACTCGACTTCAGACACAAGTTTGTTCCGGTACTCAGCGACGTTTTCCCGAGAAATATTGGCACGGCCGGTGTATAGAGCATCACCAGTGCTGTCATCCGCATAGCAATGAATGTTACCAGTTAGCAACATATCATTGATATGCAGAAGAAACAGCGTTGGTGATATCACACAGCCTTGTGGAACACCAGCGTTAATAGGCTTGTAGTCAGAGCATGCACCGTCTACAACGACCTTGATGCTCCGATCTGCAAGGAAGCAGGTGATCCAATCGCACAATTTCTCGGGAAGCCCATAGGAAGGGAGCTTCGAAAGAAGCGCTTTGTGCCAAACCCGATCGAAGGCCTTCGCAATGTCAAGACTAACGGCCAACGCCTCCCCCTTGGACTCTACTGCCTCCGCCCATCTATGGGTCAGATAGACCAGAAGATCACCAGCTGATCGACCCCGACGAAAACCGTATTGGCGGTCACTAATCAGCTGGTGATCCTCAAGGTACCGGATGAGCTGGCAGTTAATAATGGATTCCATTATTTTGGAGAACAAGGAGGTGATCGCGATAGGCCTATAGGGTCTGAGCGGTCGCCTTTTTTAGGGATCGGGTGGACAAAAGCTGTCTTCCATGAATTCGGGACTACGCCTTGGGAGTAGGAGTACCGGAAAAGACGCGTTAGGACCGGTGCCAACTCCGGAGCACACGTCCTCAGCACAATTGGGGGGATTCCGTCAGGCCCACTCGACTTCTGGATGTACAGGGAGAGCAGTGCTTTGCGAACCGAGCGCTGTGAGAACAGCACATCCGGCATGGAGCACTCACACCGCGGGATGGTCGGCGGTGTTTTCCCCCCGTCATCAAGAGTCGAGTTGGACGCAAAAAGGGAGCCTAAAAGGTCGGCTTTGTCTTTTGCGTCATGGACCAGTGAGTCATCCTCCCTGTGCAGAGATGGTAGTGATGGCTTACAGAAATTCCCTTGGATAGCCTTGGCGAGAGACCAGAATGCACGGGTTCCCGAAGGAAGGCGAACTAGTTTCTCGCCAATTCTGCCTATGTGCTCTGACTTTGCCTTGGCAATAACTCTTTTGAAGGACCTGGAGGCGAAGTTATACTTCTTTTTAAGTGTGCTGGTATTTACATCCCGAGTCGCCGAAGCCGCAGCGCAGGCTTGATAACACTCCTGCTTACTGCGTAATGCAGTCTTACAGGAGCGACCAAACCAAGGCTGAGATCTGCCTCCGATGGGTACCACAGATGATGGAATAAATAGTTCCATTCCCTGTAGCACCACATTAGTGACAGAGTCAGCAACAGCGCTGGGATCATCCAGCGAGAAGCAAACCCGCCCCCATGGGTAGGATGCAAAGAAGGACCGCATTCCGTCCCAATCCGCCGACCTGTAATGCCAAACACGGCGACAACCTGCAGAACGCAACCGCGAAGGGAGCGTGAGTGGCACCACACTCCGGATCAGACAATGGTCCGAAGAGCCGAGAGGGGCATCGACGGAAACCTGATATCCGTCCGGATGAGAGGTCAGCAGAAGGTCCAACAGGGAAGGTGTATGATCCTCCACATCTGGAATCCGCGTAGGCAAAGTAACCAGTTGTGTCAGACCATATGCCAAGGCAAAGTCATAAACAGATCTCCCCGCATGATCGGTTAGACGTGAACCGAGCCATTCGGCATGGTGGGCGTTAAAATCGCCAAGGATCACGATCTCTGCGGATGGGACCTGTTGTTGCAAGAAATCTGTAGCCATTTGGACGTGGTCGATGAGTCGGTCTGTTTCGGCATTACGGCTATGGGACCTATAGAGGCACCCGTAGACGCGCGGATGGTCGTCGCTGTCTACGCGTAGCCAAAGGATGGACAGGTCCGAACCTTCAAGACTGCCGAGGGGTCGAGAACAGATGTCCTCTCTGACATACACGCAATGATACGGCCAACAGCTGCCCTGCCTCAACGGGAGTTGGATCCTTCGCGGCCCATAGACGAAGGAGCTACGGGCAGATGCTGGTCGGGCGTTCCTACGCCGAGGGTCAAATGTTTCTAATGAACACACGAGGGGAAAGGTCACTAGGATAAATGCACTTACCTGCCCCAGGAGCGCAGACGATTCTCCTCGACCGGCCCGGCAGATGACAGTGTTGTGAGTGTATGTGTAATTGTATGTGCTGGTATGTTGACGGGAACCGATCTGGATGACGCAACGACGTCCGGGAGAAGGCACGCGCTGGTATCCCCGGAACTTTCCCCTTCTGGAGGCACTCGTAATGGGTTGTCACGAAATGGGACAGCTACTCGTAGTCCTTCAGAGGTAAATCACTGTGATAGTTGCACGCGAATTTAACCGAGTTAGTACGTTCTAATAACGATTCCGTTATTGCAACGATTTACGCGGATTGTTCCTTTAGCAAAGTTAGGCGCGAAAACATACGTCCGTATAGCTCGCAAGAAAATCCTACTATATTCACAAGAAGTGCCACGCCGACACGTCCGGCGGCCGGGGGGGGGGGGGAGCGGGGGAGAGGGAAGGTGCCCTTGATATCGAGGCCAAACGCGCGCGTTAAAGACTACGTTTTTATTGTAAATTTTTCCTGCCTAAACAACCCCCCGCCCCGGACATAAGGCATTAAGTCCGCGCGTAGATTGGCAAACGGGACAAGGTCGCGACGGCCCGTTGCAAGACCGAATCTCCGACCAAAACCTCGGCCACTCTAGGCACCCCATCCGTTCCATACGACAGTTTAACAATGCGCCCACGGCGCCAATACAAAGGTAGCGCGTTTGGTTCTTTAATCAACACGAGGTCTCCCACCCGAGGAGGCTCCGTCTTGTCAGACCACTTAACGCGCTGCTGCAAAAGATGTAGGTACTCCAGAGACCATCGGTGCCAAAAGCGTTGAGTCATCTGTTGCAGCAGGGCAAACCTGCTAAGCCGTGAAGCACTCGTTTCCCTGAAGGGATACTCGGGCAGAGCGTTAAGAGGCTGGCCAATCAGGAAGTGTCCCGGGGTTAGAACCTCCAAATCATTCGGGTCAGAGGAGAGGGGACAGAGGGGCCGAGAGTTGAGTACCGCCTCAATTTTACAGAATACAGTGGCGAGCTCCTCAAATGTCAAAATGGCTTCACCAATAACGCGACGGAGATGCGTTTTGGCAACCTTAACCACCGCCTCGAAAATACCGCCCCAGTGGGGACACGCCGGAGGGTCGAATTTCCACTGGATGCCCCTTTTCGACATCGCATTTCCTAAATAAGCCCGGTGGCTGGACAGAAATTCGACGACCTCCTTGAGATACCTATCCGTGCCCTTATAATTCGTCCCGCAGTCCGACCGGATCAAGTCAGGCAAGCCGCGCCGCGACACGAAACGGCCAAGCGTGGCCAAGAAGGCTTCCGTGCTGAGGGCGCTCACCAGTTCCAAGTGAACGGCTTTAGTGGAGAGGCACACGAAGACGCAAAGATAGGCCTTACATGAACGCGCGTTACGAAGGTTAGAGGACTTGACGAGGAAGGGGCCAGCGAAGTCTGTTCCGACCCCAGCGAATGGTCGAATGGCCCTGACGCGGTCGGGCGGCAAGTCACCCATCAGAGGCTGCGATATGGGGGCCTTCAGTTTATAACAGGGGATGCACTTAAAGATGACGCTCCGAATTGTGCGCCGGCCAGACAAAATCCAAAACTCCCGCTGCAAAATAGCCGACAGGGCGTTACACCCAGCGTGGGCATTCCTAACATGGTGGTGGGTTACCAGCAACCGGACAAGGGCGCCGTCCTTAGGGAGCAGCAACGGGTGTCGAGCCCCGCACGGCAGTTGAGAGTTTTTCAAACGTCCGCCCACGCGCAGCATCCCAGCGTCGTCCAGAAAGAGGTTCAGGCGGGCCAGAGCGCCCTTGATAACGGAGCCACGCTTCAAGTTTTCGATAACGGGCTCAAAATGCTCCGTCTGGACCATACGGATCCAATGCATCAGGGCTTCCCGACGCTCGCTAGGGGACAAAACGCAATCAGAGAGTCGGTTGGACGGATCTCTCGAATTGTGGACAAAGCGGCGCAGCCAAGCAGTCACTCCTAAGAGCTTATCGAGAGAGCTGTACCGTTCCAGAAGGGAGAGATCCCGAGTGGGCTTATCCTTGCCCACTCCTACTCGGGCCCGTAGGCCCGGCAACTCAGTAGGTTCGGAGTAATTACCCTGGGGCCAGAAGGATTGAGGATCAGATAACCAACCGGGACCCCACCACAATGAGTGGGCAACCAGCGCGGGGGCCTCACAGCCGCGGGAAGCGCAGTCGGCGGGATTCAACTCCCCGGGGACATGTCTCCAGTGGAGAGAAGTCTCAGAACTCTGGATTTGAGACACGCGGTTCGCCACAAAGACCTCAAGATTGTGAGGTGCGGCTCGGAGCCAACAAAGTACTATCTCACTGTCCGACCATGCGTAGACGTCCGTAATGTCGATTACAGGCTTCAAGGACGAGTGAACGTGGTTGAGGAGCCGCGTGAGAAGAGCGGCTCCGGACAGTTCCAATTTAGGGATAGTTAAACGGGATCTAATGGGGGCAACCTTGCTTTTGGCGAGTACGAGATGAACTGCAGTATGCCCAGAGGAACTCACAGTCCGCAAATATACGACAGCAGCATAGCCCTTCTCAGAGGCGTCGCAAAACCCATGTAGGGTAGCCCTGCATTTCCCTGGAGGTAGGAAGCACCTTGGCATGGAAACCCGGTTGATGTCCGGAAGGGAGGAGAGCATGGAGAGCCACTCTCGCAAGAGGACCCCGCTAATAGGCTCGTCCCAACCCAACCCGGACATCCAGAGTTTTTGAAGAAAGCACTTAGCCAAAAAGATGACCGGGGTGATCCATCCATTCGGGTCGAAGGTGCGAGCTACTGTAGACAGCACGGAGCGCTTGGTCCATGCTTTGGGAGGTGGGTCAAGTTTTACTCTATACGTGAAGGTGTCCTGAACAGGCTGATATTGAATGCCCAGCACAGTCAACAAATTAGGATTCTCAGGGTGCTCGAACAGATGAGGGTCTTGTTGATCCTCTCCTGGGAGGTCCCTCAAAATGTGTTGGGAGTTCGACAACCACTTGCGCAACTCATAGCCTCCAGACTTCAGGATGGCAATTAATTCGTCTCGCAAGACCAGAGCCTCCTCGACGGTGGAAGCGCCCGTACAAATGTCGTCCATGTAGACCGAAGTCTCCAAGATAGAAGCTCCCCGAGCGTATCTCAGGCGCTCTCTCTCAGCGAGTTCAAGGAGGGTTCGCATGGCGATATACGGGCTGGACCGGAGTCCATAGGTGGTGGTGTTCAACTCAAATACCTGTATGGGATCACTGGGCTTCTCGCGCCACAATATCAGCTGATATCGGCGGTCATCACGATGTACCACCGATTGGCGAAACATCATCCGAATGTCCGCGACAAAAACCACTTGGTGTCGACGGAATTGGGTCAGGATGTCGGATATGTCCTTGATCAGTTTAGGACCCGAGTGAAGACACTGATTCAGGGACACACCGTTTGATGTGGGGGCGGAACCGTCAAAGACTACCCGAATCTTACTCTCAGGGGTCCTCAAGACCGCATGGTGAGGGAGGAAGTAGTGCTCATGTGAACGCCATTCGAAGTTGGACGGTGACATGTGACCCAGCTCCTGATACTCGCGCATGAACTCGACATATTTGTCGCGAAAGGCTGGGTCACGCCGCATGCGGCGCTCCATGGAAAGCAACCTCTTCTCGGCCAGAGCACGGGATTGACCCAAAGAGGGGCGGGAGTCCAGAAAGGGTAAGCGAGTGACGAAACGACCGTCAACCCGCCGGCCGGTATTGTTCTGGTAGAACAACTCACACTCACAGTCCAGAGGGTCGACTCGAGCTGCATGGGGTGGTTCCTCAATGTCCCAGAATCGCTGGACGGCGTCCGATAAGGACACGCCCACGACGGAGAGCGGGTCGGCCGTCGGAGGGGGAGGAGACCACATAACCGGTCCAAAAAAGCTGTGCCCAAATATCGTGGAAATGGCTGACAGGCCATCGGGCTGCAGAGCTCGTATCTCACCTAACAAGAGGGCACCCAGCGTGTCGGCCCCCAGTAACAAATCTATCGGCCCAGGTTGGGCCCACCGAGGGTCTGCCGGTCTCAAAGCCGACGCACAGCGCACAGCGCTGTCATTTATACGAACGTTAGGGAGGAACCCTACAATGTCGTCGAGGACATTTACCTTGACTAAAATACGAAGGTGTTCGCTGTCAGGGCTGAACACCAACTCCGCTTGTCCCCTAGGAGCAGGAGGCTCGGCACCTCCGATACCTACCATCGGACGTGATTCAGAGCTCCAGGGGAGCCCCAGTCTTCCCACCAACCGAGTAGAGGCCACACTACGCTGGGAACCCGAGTCCAATAGAGCTCGAACCGTTAAGTGGTCGCCGCTCGGGTTGTAAACCTTCACTGAGGCTGTCGGCAATAGAACAGTTTGACAGGTGGACTGCTGACGACTTATAGGCTCATTGGAGGCGGCCATGGCGGGAGCTAGGGCGGCAGCCTCCTATCTGGAGCTGCCTCTGTTAGGCCGGCACCCGAACCGGGGGCCCCGAGCGCGGCACTCCGACGGCGTCTCGATGACCCCCGACTGGAATTCCCCGAACGGGCCGACCGAGGGAAACTCGGGGATCCTCGGCTCCAAGGCCCGGGGCCGATACGCAGTCTCCGGAACCCGGTAGTACCGGCACCGGCCAAAGGGGGGCGGGCGGCGTTCCAGTCGCGGCCACTCAGCCAACGGGGGTGGGAAAGGTCTAGCTGACCGCTGAGTGGCCGCGAATCCACTATCAACTCGAGGAGGGGGGGTGAAGACCCCCCCGCCCCTGGGGGAACGACTCCCAGACCGATCGGGGGAGGGACTCCCCTCAGAAGGAGGGGCGCTGTGGTCCGCCGGTGAGCGCCGAGCGTCGCCCGACAATGGGCGTGGCTGGGCGCCCCCGCCCATGGGAGTCGGGGGGCTGGCAGGGCCCTGCGAGGACGAGCCGCGCGCACCCAGGCACAAGAGGACGTTGTGGTTGCCCTGGCAGTGCGTGCAGGGCCGCTGGTGCGGGCAGTCTCGTTGTAAATGCCTCTCCAGGCACGAGAAGCACCAGCGGCGCTCCCTGGCGATGGTTCGCCTCGCCTTAGCCGGCTTGCGCAACAACTTCGGGCACGACGCCGGCCGGTGGTCGGATGCTCGACAATAGGAGCAGGGAGGCGCCTCCCGGGCCGCTAGGCCACTATAGGAGGGTACGGGGGGGCGCCCTCCCGCGGGGGCTCCACTCGGCCTCAGGGGGGTGGGCACCGCCTTGGCCGGCTGACTCCGCCTTTCCCTGGGCACCGCTCGGGAGGCGGCCGGGGGGCCCTCGACGGCGCCTGCTGCGTTCTCCAGCAGCCTGCACTGCTCTTCCAGGAACCGCAGCAGGTCCCTAAAGGGGGGCATATAAGAGGCGCCATCCCCTCCGAACCTCTCCTCAAAATGGAGCCGAAGGTCGAGGGGCAGGCGGGACAGCACTATATGAAGGAGCAGAAAAGACCACTCGTCCACAGGTAAATCCAGCCGCCGCAACGAGTTGCACGCTACGACGACTGGATTCACTATGTCTTCACGTAGTCTAGTCCGGTCCTTCAGCAGCGGGAGGTTCAGCAGCCTCCGAACATGATCGTCCGCAATCCGCCGGACGTTGGCGTACCTTCCAGCGAGGAGGTCCCTGGCGTTTTGGTAGGCGTCGTCCGACAACTTAAGGTGGCCGACGACGCTCAGGGCCTCCCCCTCTAGTGAAGCCAGGAGGTACCCCATTTTTTGGCAGGGGGTCAGGTCCCTCCGGGCGTCCACCAGGCTGTCAAACAGGCCGACGAAGGTCATCCACTCCGAGAGGACCCCGGAGAACCTTGGCAGGTCCAGCGTCGGAAGTCGTCCTAGCAGCTCTGGCTGAGCAGACGGCTTCCGCGGGGACTCGAGAAGGCTACTCAGCCGAGCTTCGCGCTCCCTCTCCGCATCCTTGGCCCCCGCCTCGATCAGGTCGTCCGTTAGCGCGAGGAACTGCTCGTAGTCCGCGCGGCAAGATTCCAGGACTCCCTTTTCCACCTCCAAGTCCTCGAGCTCAGAGTAAGCCTCCTCCACGGCCGCCCTTCGAGCATCGACCTGCTCAAGCCTCTTCCTCAGATTGTAGACCCTGTCCGGTCGGCCTATCAACGCGTGTGCGCTGGTAGCCCAGCGCAGCTCAGTCCGCAGGCAACGGATTAGCATCTTGGGCGAGGACATCACTACTAAATCCAAATTACGACGCGGCTCGAGCACAATTACAACAATAACAAATAAAAAATACAAAAAAATTAACAGCTAACTAATGCAGTTCCTATCAAATCGAGTTGAATAGAATGTACACAAATAAGAACCGCTATTATTAAATCAAACACAAGTTAGTACAAAGGAAAAGGTAAATCAAATTAACAATAACAAATACTAGTACGATCAAATCAAGTTAATTTAAATTACGCAAATACAAATTACCACTCTTTAGTTCAAATACAATTTACAATACGAAAGATACATAACGAAGATACACATCAACAAAAATGCCTTGCTCGGAAATCAACCCTTCGATAAGTAACACACTACCATCCGACAACGACAATTAACCGATTACGTAAAAATAACCATCTACCTACATGACGCAATCTCCCGCTTGCGCGCGAACCGGGCGCGGCCTTTCAAATTTACCCGCTAACAACAAAGCAAGCTAACAAAGAAAGGAATTTTATTATTACGTATATAATAAAAAGGTATTTTACGTATTACGGACGGGCGTGATTGTAGCCACAAAATCAACCCAACGCTCCTGCCACCAAATTATTTAATTTTTATCAAATACTATGGTCGGTGGATCGACCGGGAATCGATCCCAGCACCGCGTTCTGCTACCAAATGATACGGCCAACAGCTGCCCTGCCTCAACAGGAGTTGGATCCTTCGCGGCCCATAGACGAAGGAGCTACGGGCAGATGCTGGTCGGGCGTTCCTACGCCGAGGGTCAAATGTTTCTAATGAACACACGAGGGGAAAGGTCACTAGGATAAATGCACTTACCTGCCCCAGGAGCGCAGACGATTCTCCTCGTCCGGCCCGGCTGATGACAGTGTTGTGAGTGTATGTGTAATTGTATGTGCTGGTATGTTGACGGGAACCGATCTGGATGACGCAACGACGTCCGGGAGAAGGCACGCGCTGGTATCCCCGGAACTTTCCCCTTCTGGAGGCACTCGTAATGGGTTGTCACGAAATGGGACAGCTACTCGTAGTCCTTCAGAGGTAAATCACTGTGATAGTTGCACGCGAATTTAACCGAGTTAGTACGTTCTAATAACGATACCGTTATTGCAACGATTTACGCGGATTGTTCCTTTAGCAAAGTTAGGCGCGAAAACATACGTCCGTATAGCTCGCAAGAAAATCCTACTATATTCACGAGAAGTGCCACGCCGACGCGTCCGGCGGCCGGGGGGGGGGGGGGGGGGGGGGAGCGGGGGGGGGGGGGAAGGTGCCCTTGATATCGAGGCCAAACGCGCGCGTTAAAGACTACGTTTTTATTGTAAATTTTTCCTGCCTAAACACGCAAACTCCAGCCCGAGGCACAAAGGAATGCTCCAATTTGTACCCCGGGTAGGAGAGATACGAAATATCAGCCGGAGAGGAAACCTGCGTCTCGGTCAGAAGGTAGAGGTAGTGTAGTGGTGTTGGAAGTAGCGGTGCTGGGATTAGTGGTGACGGGGATAGTGCACGCAATTGAGGGAGGGCGGGAGGTATATACTATACCATACTAGGTAACACACATCATTTTATTTTATTACGCGGATATTTGCGAAGTAAAAAATTTTTGTAAAAGCTTTCAATATATAAATAATATGCAATACAGAATACCAGCGTAAAATAGCAGCTTAATGCTGCTGTGTTTCGTATGGTGAGTGTAGAGAACCCATTTTACTGTAAAAGAGGCATTCCATCTTAGTCCTCACGGGTGACAACGCATCTGCATTTTGATACGCCAACGAAGATAGATGTAGATGTCTATGGGCCGCAGCAACCACTTACCATCAGGTGGACTGCGTGCTCGTTTGTCACCCTTATTCTATAAAAAGAAAACCTTCAGGGAAAAAACGTAACAATTTAGACGACATTCTAGAATTGTTACCTTGAGCTTGTGATGTTATTTAATATTGAATATACTCGTATTAATTAAAGAATTAAATAATTAATAAAAGCAGACTTCAAAAAATTGTATAAAAAATAACAACAAAATTGGCATTTAGATAAATTTAAAACCTTACGTCAGAAGCTATAATACGGAAATATATTATTTCTTTTAGTTCTACAGTCGGTTTCTACTTTTATAGTTATACTTCTTTTGGGACGTTTGGGAAAAGTTATGAGCTTATGAGAATGAATTTTTTAAGATGCGCGCGCACACCGACAGCTAAAAACAACACCGTGAAGTTGTTACGATGCGCGCGCACACTGACACCTAAAAGCGACAATTTCAGTGGATAATTGTCTTTCAAGCTTTTGTTGTTTTGTTACGCTAAATAAGTATAATTTCCTATGTGCGTACATAAGAAGACACACACACTTTTTTATTTAAAGTTTAATTTTTAACACGGTTTTATTAGTTTAAACTGTCACTTATAAGTGCATGTAATAGATTTTATTTTTAATATTTTTTTATTTAGTCCACCCACTCAGCGACGTTTAAATAATCCGAAATTTTGCTGGCATAGTAATAATCGATGCATTACAATAACTATTTCATGAATATGACCTTATATTTTTACTAGAAGCATCACAGCGCATGATCAAAGCATGTTGTCTAAACTCTAATTTTATTTCGTTTTCCTTTTTTACAATTGGTAATCGTAACATATGGGTTCCCCCCATATCTAGTAATAGACTAGACAGGAAGAAGAAGAAAACGGAACGTATCTTCAACTAATCTTATACACGATTACAATCACGCGTAGGAAAACTGCTTTCAACAAGAATAAACAGTCTGAAGCCGAAGAAAACTTTTGGTAGTAGTGATAACGCAAGGGACGTGACCAAGTGCATACAAATACAGTGCACTCGCCTATTTCTGTCCCATTCATTACAACCAGGTGTTGTTATTTTACGAACAATGTACGTTAACAAAACTTGACGAATTTTCTTGGATTATTTGTAGAATAATCTTTTAACTGATCCTTTAAATATTGTTTACCTTTAACCGTTTTTTTTTTGCAACATTTAAACAGAACAAACATTTCTTTAACGCTATTTTATTGGTATTTATGAGCTAAATTTTTGTTCCGTGAAATAAATATAAAAATAATACATACTATTGCGACAATAAAAATATAAAAATTTTAAAAATTAGATTTCTTACATAGGAAACACTAAAAGTCCGAGTTTTTTGTAATCACAGAAAAATATACTCTTTCCTTAGCATTTGCTCACACAATTTTCTGTAAGAAAGGTCACAATCGGTGTTATTTGTAACGGGGAGCCCATAGTTGAATTAATCTTATCAACTAAGCAATAAGTTGACCATATAGCTCGTAAATTAGACAATGTATATGGTAAAAGTCTCAAGTAGCAGCGTCATGCCAACATGCACAGTGTAAGTACTGGATGGAATATCAACTAAATGACCGTACGAGTCTTGCTGGGATGAGGGATGCTGGGTGCTTATGGCCCTAAGCTTTGTAGCAATTCATAAATTCAAACACACACACACACACACATACATGCATTTTCATGGCATTTTAGCAGCAGCGACGCTATGCCACTGCTGACGATCAACTGATGACGCAACATCTAAATAAAAAACATTGACCTGAAATCTATAAGCTCTGCACTCAATAATTCGTTTCTCAGTAAAGTGAATATTGCTAACTTTTATAAGCAATGCTCGACTTAAAAAGCCCGTCCGACTGCAAATTCATAAATGCGCCGTACACACAGATACACATGAATCTCATGATATTTGCTAGTGAAAATAAAATCGATACGTGCTTTTGGACCATATTAACACATTCTTGGTTGGGTAAAGGTAAACAGTAACGGTCAGTAGCATGAACACCTTGGTCCGGTAATATTCTCTCAACGGAATGATGATACTTGATTTCAAATCCTAATCTTAGTCCAATAACTTAGAATCGGAGACGTTGCTTGGATTTGAATCTCAATTTCAAGCTGCATGTGAGTAAACGATACTGTATTTGTAGCATTTAACTTTTTTTATAGGATAAGGCTAACAAACGAGCACACAGTCCACCTGATGGTAAGTGGTTGCTGAGGCCCATGACATCTACATCTCTCCTCGATTACGAATCAAAATGCAGATGCGTTGTCACCCGTGAGGACTAAGATGCAATGCCTCGTTTCCTGTAAAAATGGTCTCCGGTTCTCTACACACACCATATGAAACACAGCAGTGTTAAGCTGCCATTTTACGCTGGTATTCTGTGAGAGCGTGGTCCTTCCCCGGTCGTGCCGAACCATTCGTGCTACAACTATACCATTAATATACCTGCAGCTTGGCTCTACCACGTAAGAAAAACATTTACAGTATACCTTTACTTGATGACTCTCCCAGAATGACAGAAGACCTATGCCCAGTAGGGGATCATATATAGGCTGAACTTTAACTTTTAACCGTTATAAGCTGATAAAGATGAAAGTGTCGTTTTTGCATACATAATCTCACTGAATAATCACTACAAACTAACATTTGCAGTACTGTATTTTCAAGAATGTAGCTGTTGCTTCGGGTGCTTGTTACAAAAAAGGAATAGCAACATATTGTTCGTATTGTGTCAGGTACATTTCAAACCTTATAACTCTAGCTTTCAACTACATACAGACTGATGAATAAAATACTTATCTAAAAGGAAAGACTTCCAAGGATTGCTTTATTGCAGTAAAGAGTAGCCTGAAGTATTTATTGAATAAAACTATTTTTTACGGATTTTATCGCGTTTAGTTTACTATTTTAATTCCCGAAGTTTCAGGTGTTTTACAGCAACCCATGGTCACGGGGGGGACTGAGTGTTTGACGTCCCGATGTCACAGTTAGCCCGGCTACCTTCAGCTTTTTAATATTAATTTTTGGTTCGATTTACGCAGAATGAACTTACAGTATCTTGAAGTCTTGCAGTGGTATGCTTGGGTTTGGATTTAATTTTATTAATTATAGGATCCCAAGCAGATGGGAGCACCCATCCATCTTATCTATTGAAATTAGGATGTTTTTTAATTTCAACAGCCCCGCGTATCATCCCTGGTAGGAATCAGTGTTCTTTGGCGAGGATTTGTGGTCTATCAAATCTGATGTAATGGCGGGGACGATCTTGAACATGTTCACAGACTGCAGACTTCCCAGAGCGTCGGTGCTTTACGTCAGCTATATGTTCTTTCAGGCGGGTTTTAATAGCTCTTTTTGTTTGTCCTATGTAAGAGAGACCACATTCGCAATCAAGCTAAACGCGATAAAATCCATAAAAATAGTTTTATTCAAGTGTTCGCGTAAATATAAGAAATCATTATTTAAAGTATTTATTTTCGTGAGCTTGTGAAGAGCCTTCACATAGATCACATAATGATAATGTTAATACGGAATATACTGCACATGTTTCTACTGCACAAGTTTCACAGTCATCAAGTCTTCAATCAACACACACGTGTTAATGTAATTTCGTTGCCGCCGATAAAAACTGTTCGTTCCTGCATTCCGCTCGCTACAATCATTCTGTCGTTATGAGGCCTCAGAAACGAGTCGATGGGAAACGATGACTTGCCGCTTTTTGCTCTCGTATACTATTGTGATGCAATTTAACGGGACCGATACGCGTTCAGACGTAATTTGATGTAACATCGGAGATAACTAATTTGTAATAGTGTTACGTAATAGAAAAAAATAAGAGAAAAAATAATACAAATACAAATATTTCGGTAAACGAGGCCCTGTAAAAATATAAGGAGCAGGCTCCTTTTCTGTTTGGTTGTCCGTTTAGGTTTGAGCACACTGCTATGGTAGACACGTCAATACACTAAGGTTGTGAGACATTTTATCTTAGTCCTCAGAAGTGACAAAGCATTCAAAAAAGGCTATTGAGCCTTTTTTGAAGTTGCTCCTGGGTTGTAGTAGCTTTTATGTCGTTCTAATAATATACCTTCAGTAGCGTTAGTATCGTGTCATAACAGTTAACCAACACCCCTTGTTCATCACCTTATCGTTCGAAGAATGACCAGTAAAATCAAAACCCACTTAAGTTATTGTTATATTGCATGCTGTGTTTACTGGTAAGTAGTCACTACACTTAGCTTAAGAAACTTTTCTGTTATTTAAGATTGTTATTATGTAAGTTGATTGTTAGTAAACCATACAAATAAAATAAAATAAAATAAAAAAATGCATGAAAGCCTTAAATAATATTACGCATTTTTATTTTTCAATTCATTCTACACAAAATCACGAATTATGATGCATGTTTCAAATAATGCCTACTTTGTTCTTGGTACATAAGGTGTATCTATCAGTAATTAGATCTTTCTGGCAAGTCCTATAGTCACCTCTTATGATATCCACATGACAAAATAGGATACTGAAATCTCTTAAACCGCCAACCATATGACACGATGTATATCATAAATATGATTATCTACAGATGATTCTGTGAGTATTTCATTCATTTTGTAGAACGAGGAAGTAGTTATGTGACCGCCATTATTTAATAAAAGAATGTGTTTGTGTCGTGCTATGACATGTTACCGCTCTTATTGCAATACATTCGTACGCGACTACGTTAATACGACATTATTGCTCCGTGGGAATAACTTTGTTTATTCATATGAATGCATGTCACAACTGATGTGAAAACATATGGATCTAGGGCGTGGTTCTTCACTACTGGCCATATAAGGAAGCTCAAGGTTGCTCAGCGAGCAATGAAGAGGGTTATACTCAAAGTTTCTTTCCTTAATCGACTACATAATGAGGATATCGGTATTAGAACCAGAGTAATCAACATAACCCCATGGGTCAGTCAACTGAAGTGACAGCCTCGTCTAGGTAAGCGTAGTGTATGGCGGCCCTCTACCAGTTAGAAATCTGACCTAGTAAAAGATGCAGGAAGTCGATAGATGCAGGTGGCTCAAGACTGTGCTTTGTGGCGTTTCTTGGGGGAAGTCTATGTCCAGCAGTGTATTTGTGATAGATTGTACGATTGTGTGATGGTGGTAATATAAGCCTACATCAAATAACAAAAACGATAATTCTAGGAACAATTAAATAGATAGATAGGAATAAAACATATAGCTTCATGACCTAAAAGAACAACACAACTATCACTACAATTAACACTTAAAGTTGTAAAATTGTAAACCCGGGAACCGAAAACATTGCAGCGTACATATGTACATACTAAAAGCCGGCACCCTGATAAAGTGTTCTTGATTACATCTAATGTTTAGAGATAGAGTTTAATTTAGATTTTAGAATTTACTGTCCCCAACATTTTCTTTTACTTTTTTCTTTTAGACCCAAACGACTTCATGTAAAAAAATACTTTTCTAAAAAGTCGACAATGCACCTGCAAGACTTGAAGAATATTACCGTCGGTTGAACCACACTTGCACCTTCTTATTTAAAGAAAGTTACGTTTTATAAACTTTTGAGACGAAATTTCCAAGAACAGGAATTTAAAATCATTTCTGAGAAAAAGGAAATGGATGACAATCCAACAGGGCTCCGTTATTAAGAACATGGTGTGACTCATGAATCTTGAGGGGATATTACTTATTATACCTTGACTCACATGACAGCTTTGAACTCATGTTATGCCTGAGAAAAGCAGCATTTTATCTTAGTTGTGACTCACACACTTGTAATAGTAAAAATAACCGGCTTAATTAGGTTTGAGACTCTATATTATCGTTTTTATAATTTTATTTTAAAATTTATTTATTTGAGATTGTAAACAAATAAATTTTCAAAGAAATAAGGTCATCCTTATTTGTTTGCACATTTCTTTTAACACACACCACACCCGATGTTAAAGATACCCAGTGGACCATAGACATACACGTCTGTCCTCTAAAATACAGATTCGATGTTACTCCTGAGGAATAAGATGGAATAGAATGCCTTTATACCAATAATAATCGAGTCCTCATCACTTATCACCAAACGAAACACAGCAGCATATTGCTGCTACGCCACGCTGGTATACCGCGCAAACGAGGTCCTTCCCCGATTGAACCGACCCATTCGTATTGCAGCGATACTGCAGCTTTACTCTACTATGTAAACGTGTTATTTTATATTATTTGAAAAAAGGCCACACGTCTTTATCTGTTACACGGCTTTCTCTAATCCTACTGACACACAATTTGAAATATTTGTTCATAGCATTGTGCGGCAGGCCCGCACAGTATAGTTTTGCGAGCGCACGTTGCTTCCCTTTATTATTGTATGTACCAACTAGCTGTTCCCCGCGACTTCGCCCGCGCGTAATTTATTACGATTGGATTTCATGGGTTTTAATTTTTTGCGCGGAACCCTAATTCTTTTTCTAAAATAAAACTAGCCTAAGTTACTTCTTATAACATCAGCTATCTGTCAGTAAATATCTGTCCAGCCGTTTCGAAGATAAGCCGGAACAAACAGACAGACAGATAGACGACACTTTAATTTTATTTATTTGTATAGATTGGGGTTCAGCATATAGAATAAATACACCTCTCAATTAAACACATTAAATACGTTGATAATTATTGGAGAAAGTTATCTTTTTATTCCGCGTTACGTATGTTTTACGTGCATATTCCTCGTCTTCTTCATTAACCTGTGATATTCCTGTTATAAGTATATAAATATATCTTGACATGGGTCTCATCTATTATTAAAAAAAAAATCAGTAATCGCTACGCGCACTTGTCAGGTGGCAATCGCAGTATCAGAAGTTTCGCATATTTAACGACGCTTCCTCTAGCTGGTCTGGCTATTTTACATCTGATGTGTACGAGATGATTCTAACATCGAACCTTCAGATTAATTAAAATAAGCAGAAAAATGCTTGCAGTTTTAAGCTGTTTACTCCACTACTACCACTTAAGTTTTGCTGATATTTGCTATCTTGACATTACTGAAGCGCAGTCGAATTAACTTGAGCAAATTCAAAATGTATGTTACTATTCATATTTCAGTTCCGTAAATATGATAACAACAGAATTTTGTAAGTCTCTAGTGGCTATTTCTGTTTTATATTGCATCCCTCCACTCACTCTCTCTCTCTCTCTCTCTCTCTCTCTCGTTTCTTGAAAAATCGCTTTGAAGACATTACCTCGTCTCATGATGTCATCTTCTATCCACAGATAATCTTTCATTTCCTATCCCAGTGTATTCATTCTCATTACTTTAAAAAAAATCGCTTTCAGTGCGATAAACCCGCCTGTTGTACCTTCTTTAAAAAACTTGTTTCGTATATATTTGTTTTTTGTTTTAATACGCACTGGTGTGCATGAAGCTGCTATTTTACGCTGGTATTCTGTGAGTGCGTGGTCCTTCCCCGGTCGAGCCGACCCATTCGTACTAAAACTACACTATTAATATAGCTCAGATACCTTGGTTATATCGCCTTATATCAGACACCATTAAATCTTTCTATAATTTCCCACAGTCGCCTCTTAGGATACCCACAAGTCGAAATCGTGTGATGAATTCCTTACACCGCCACCACACAATTAAAAGTAGTAACTAAGGTTTATTTAGAATATTTAAAACGCAAAACGTATCTAACGCATTTGTCATTGCTTCCTTTTTCCCACACTCAGTTGTTGAAATCGGAAATTCAAACTCCTTTTAGACTTAATCTTTATCACTTAATCGAATCATTTAATCGAAGAAATTCTTTCATACTTTCACAAAAATTTTATGATTTAAATATTTATGGTGTTGGTGTTAGCTTACCAGTAGGAAGTTATTGTAATGGATACAAATGAATAAATTAATTAAAATTTTGAGATATCTCTCCGTATCAATGTTTTTGAAGTCGGGTGCTATGGTTTCTAGGAGGATATGTGTACGTATATGTATGTAAGTCCGTCGTTAATTTTCGTCGTGTATATTTCGAGAAAAAATAATGATATCGATGACGGACTGATTCGAATTCGATGCACAATATAATAAAAACTAATTATAAATACGAAAATTCATAATCTGTAATTATTATTGTATACCCATGCAGGCCAGAGCAATTATTTATTATGTACCTACAAATTTTATGGTATAAATACGTATACCATAATACCTTTCCGATATTCAAGTTTCCTATTTTTTTATAGGATAAGGGTGACAAGCAAGCACAAAGTCCACCTTATGGTAAGTGGCTGCTGTGGCCCATAGACATCTACATCTATCTTCGTTTGCGAATCAAAATACAGATGCGTTGTCAGCCGTGAGGACTAAGATGGAATGCCTCTTTTCCAGTAAAAAGGGTCTCTGGTTCTCTACACTCACCATACAAAACACAACAGTGTTAAGCTGCTATTTTACGACGGTATTCTGTGAGAGCGTGGGCCTTCCCCGGTCGAACCGACCCATTTGTGCTACAACTATAAAATTAATATAGCGACAGCATGGCTTTACCACGTTTAATATTTTTTGGCACTTTCTACTGGTAAGTTTGTAGTGTGAACCTACCAGGTCACACAATTTTTTTGTTTTTCTCTTGTAATTTCTACCTTCGTTTTATAACAAATTTCTAAAAAGGAAGATATTTCTTTTTCCATTTTACCACGATTTTATTGTCTGTCTTTCGCTTCGGGTGGAATTTAGTAATTGATTTTAAAATAACTTTCCGATGAGCTGAAAACTAGAAATTTTGAATATAGCTCAAATTCGGATGACAATGCAATAATATGATAAAACAACGGTATTTTTTTTATTTAAAAGAATTTGTTTATATGTACACCATCCTTTCTGTTAAATTAACACATAATATAAAAACATTCCTAAAAAAAACAAAACATTTGTCTGGGAAATAAATCACTCATTATCTTTATATATAAAAATTACGTGTCACGTTGTTTGTCCGCGATGAACTCCTAAACTACTAAACTGATTGCAATGAAATTTTGCACACTGTGTGCAGTTTGGTCACTTCCAACTTGAGAGATAGGATAGTTTTTATCTCTATAAGTGACTCTCAATATTTTTTATTACGAATTTAAGGATTTTTTATATGAAGGGGCGTCGAAAAGTGCAGAATAACGTCTGCCTGGCCAGCTAATTATATAATAATAATCTCCAAGATATTCTATAGTAACTGAAATTTGTCTCTGAATGGGTTCACTAAACCCGGAATGCTATGCGATCGCTCATAATACTAGCTTAAAATCGAAGCATAAGGCTTTTGTGTTTTGTATGATGAGTGATGAAAACTGGAAACCATTTTACTGGTAACGAGGCATTCAATGTCAGTCCTCAGGTTTAACAACGCGTCTCTATTTTGTTTCTTTAGCATTTACTTACCATGAGCTGGATTGTTTGCTCGTTTTTCACCTTTACTGTGTTATAAAAGTCTTAGTTTCGAAAAACTGCATATCGACCACCACAACGAATATACATATTACGGATATTGATCTAGTGTTCAACCTCACATTTAAAATAACATTTTCACCTGAATTCTAACCGGTAATTCAATAGGTTATCAACTTGAAAGTTCAGCGATAAGACCAAAACGAATACGGGTCATTACTTAAAGCCGCAGTGAACCGTGAAAAATGTACAATATTTCACACGTGCTCTGGCAAATTAAACTACCAAAATAAATTATACATAGCAATTATAGCACTGTTACATATATAAACCAACAATGCATTAATAAAATTTTAATTTAAATGTATTAATTTAAATTCCATTACAGTTCAGTTCAGTTTACTATTTTAGCGTTTACGTTATGATTACAAAATATTTCGAAATGCTCCCATAGCATAATATTCAATTATGAAATATTAAACGTATTTTCTCACCAACATTTATTTTAATTAACCAATGTCATTAACCGCATATTAACTGCGTTAGGCTTATAACCCTTGACAATTAATTACTGATTTATTCAGCTTCGTTGATTGTGTTGCCGTTTATTAAATGAAGAAAAAAAACTCTTCGCCAACATTGAAAGAATGATACCTGCTTTAATTTCGTTGTAAAATATGAAATAAATTACAAAATATTTTTATTTACAAAGAAGGTTTGCTTTAGAATCTTCGCAAATAGATTAATAAAAGTAACAAGATTAATCTCCATTTTAAAAGCGAAAAAAGTTTTAAGTATCTTTTTTAATTTTGTTGATTTTTTAAGCATCTATAATTCCAGATCACTGCTAATTAAAAACAACTAAACTATTGACACGCATATTAACTAAGCACAAAGAATATATCAACTTACATATGAATATGCCTATGCTACTTGTCTCACTGGGGCAAAAACAATAAGCCAAAGACAACTTACGCTTTTCATTGTAATATCTTATTGCCCGATTCAGCTCAGCAGCTTCCCTCTGGAACATACTATGCCGCGTAAGAGAACCCATCATCTCATTTCGTTTCGTTGATGTAGAAAGAGATGGCGATATACCCACAATACCTCAATACCTCATTTAAAAAACATACATATCTGGTATCATGATCCCCAATACGCCTGTAAAGCGCGTCGAATACGGCAAATCCTTCCCGCCATCAGCAGTATATCTAATGCGTGGTAGAGCCGTGCTGCAGCTATATTATGGTTGCGACACAAATGGAACTGAGTATCAATGTAAGACAGTTATACTGCTATGTTTCGTATAATTGAAACGGAGCATTCCATGTTAGTTCTCAAGGAGGACAATGCATCTGAATTTTAATTATTTATCGAAGATAGATGTAGATAGCTATGTGCCACAGAAACCACTTACTATCAAACGGACTGTGTGATCGTTTGTCAACCTTATTCTATAAATAAATATAGAAACGAATTATTATTTTTATCTACTTTCTTTTTAATGTATATTTGTTACCAGCCAAGTGGAAAAAATAAAAGCTAATATCGTGTCTTCAAGCATTTCATAACGTGGAATGGAATGCAAGACAAATCGAAAAGTGGCGTACGACGATACTCATCGATAGTTTTTACGGTAGTTTTTATTGTATTCTGCTTGACGTATCAAAGACTTAAATATTACGTCAGCTTTCTATTATATCTGACTTCGTGTTTAGTGTGAAGAGCATAAATCAATTATCTATAAAAACAAAGATATTGACTGGAGTACTCTGAATAATTTCCGATATATTTACGTGGTAGAGTCATGCTATATTATGGTTGTAGCACGAATGAGTTGGCTCGACCGGTGTAGGACCACGCTCTTACAGAATATCGGCGTAAAATAGCAGCTTAATGCTGCTGTGTTTCGTATGATGAGTGTAGAGAACCGGAGACCCTTTTTACTATAAACGAAGCCTTCTATCTTAGTCCTCAGAGGTGGCAACGCATCTGCATTTTGACTCTTAATCGAGGATAGATGCAAGTGTCTATGGGTCACAGTATCCATTTACCATCAAGTGGACTGTGTTCGTTAGTGAACCTTATTCTATAGAAAATTTAATGTTTAAATTAAATTTAAAATTTGTTTATATTTATATAATAAAAAAATTATAATAACAATAAAATTGTTTATATTTAAATAATAAATTATATAGTACGAGTATATAAAAGGTCTTCCATTTATTTTTAGTTGTTAGTGCCTTTTCATACGTCCTGGTTGCCGGTTACATGTGTTAACATTCAGCTTTCACATGAGACGATTTTGTATCCAATAGCGTCCTCTGTCCGTGGTTGTACTTGGGCGGCTACAAAAATGGTGTTTTCCATAGACAATAGCTGAATAAGTGTGGTTAGTCCCTAATGTCACGTATCACTCAAAACATTACTCTCATTTGAGGCTCCGCGACAGTCAGGTAAAAAGAGTCTCACAACAACTCACAACAACAATATGCTTATAGCTGAATTGCAGAATTTGCAACAATATTTTATAGCAATCCGAGGCCAGTGCTGAATGTAGTGTATTGTAGAATAAAAGCCCCAACCTCAAAAGCTAAGTTTCAACTTTTTATCAAAATGTTTGGATCCTTTTGAGTACACATTTTCATACGTAGTGGAGCCATGCTGCAACTATATTAGTAGTATAGTTGTAACTCGAATGGGTCGGCTCGACCGGGGAAGGATCACGCTCTTACAGAATACCAGCGTAAAATAGCAGCTTAATGCTGCTGTGTTTCGTATGGTGAGTGTAGAGAACCGGAGACCCTTTTTACTGGAAAGGAGGCATTCTATTTTAGTCCTCAGGGGTGACAACGCATCTGCATTTTTATTCTTAATCGAGGATAAATGTAGATGTCTATGGGCCGCAGCAACTACTTACCATCAGGTGGACTGTGGGCTCGTTTGTCACCCTTAACCTATAAAAAAATCAGCTCAAGGTAACAACTAAAATAATAATAACTTATGACGTCTACATATTTCCATCCTTAGGGGTGGAATAGTTTTACAAATGTACATGGAACTATCCCATTTCTAAAGCCGGTGCTAAGACGTAATGTATCGAATAATCATAGTCCCGTCTTTATAAACTATTACGTGAAAATAGTTTAATTTTTTTAGTTATTTACAGTCGGCTTTTGTTTATTACTAACTTTTTACCCAAGACTTAAAATGATATCAAATGAAATTAGTGAAATTATTGCTATGTCGATAGACACCCTATATTATCAACTAAAGAGCTTTTCTTTTGATCACAGTTTAGACTATACAGCATCCAGTTTTTATACTGGATGCTGTATAGTCTAAACTAAACTAAAAACTAAATTAGTTTGTCATTTTGCTAAACGTGGCAATCACGGTTAATCATCCCTTTATTGGCCACCGGTCGATCAAGAACAAGTACCGTAAAATGCGGTAAATAGCACAACTTTCAACTTCTACACTGTTTTTCTTACATATCTTGTATACAAACTGATAATAAAACACTTTGATGTTGTAAGTCTTGTTATAGTTTATCGAATACTAATGTTTTAAAAGAGTAAAAATGCAAATTCTTTGTATTTTAGAAAAAGTTGTCTGTTTCTATTTACCGGGAATCCGGGGTCAATAGATACGACATAGGGGTGAATAGAGAAAAAATGCTAGGGATGTCTTTGCTTTTGTTGTAGTATGTAGACTGTAAGTCAAATGTAAGAAAACAACTTTATCAAAATTGTCATTATAAAAAATAGTAAGTTAAAAAAATCTGATATTTATACAATTACATGTAATACAACATAAAATTATCAGTGATGTAATTTAACTGCTGACATAAAGCCATTAAATAAATAGGCCACTGTTTAAAAATAATAAAGTGTTACAAAGTTTGTTAAGTTTAACAAACTTTGTTCATTTAGTTATATGACACTAATTATAATACTACGCGTTTTTATTAATAATAAACGTAGTGGTTATATTCTCTTTGCCTTTGGTTATTTTAAATCACTATTACTTAGTGCCGTGTAGTGGCGGTCAAGAATATCCACTACCCCATATCCTCCCGTGGGTGTCGTAAAAGGCGACAAAGGGAAACAGCCAGGAGATGGGCAGCAGCATCTTCCTGATAATAGCCAAATGACAATAAAAAAACTGCGGTTGCCAACCCGCTCGCCAAGCGTGGCAACTATGGCAAATACCCCCCAATGATGAGAGCAACAAAAAAACGGCCCCCAGTCCCCGGCGGCCCCGCTATTCCTGGCTACGGTGGCGACCATGGTAACGGCGGGGCAGGGGGTGCTAAGAATCTCCGGTGGAGGTTCGGTTGCCACCTTAGACGACTCGACCTGGCAACGTACAACGCACGCACCCTGAGGACTGACGAGAAGATCGTGGAGCTGGAAGAAGAGATAGACAAGTTGCGCTGGCATATTATTGGATTATCTGAAGTCCGAAGAGAGGGGGAGGACACGGTAATCCTCGAATCCGGCAACTTGCTCTATCACCGGGAGGGCGACCATCTGTCCCAAGGAGGTGTCGGATTTATCGTCCACAAGTCTCTCGTTAACAACGTTGTAAAAATCGGGAGTGTGTCGACGAGGGTTGCGTACCTTATACTCAGAATCACCAAACGGTATTCGCTGAAGGTCATACAGGTTTACGCACCAACCTCGGCACACCCCGATGAGGAGGTGGAGGAAATGTATGAGGATATCTCTAGAGCCATGCATTCCTCCAAAACCCAATATACGGTGTTAATGGGAGACTTCAATGCAAAACTAGGCACAAGAGAGAACGGTGAGCTGAAAGTAGGGAAATTTGGAATAGGGCAACGGAACCCAAGGGGCCAGCAGCTGGCCGACTTCATGGAGAAAGAGGGACTCTTTATGATGAACTCTTTCTTCCAGAAGCGGCCCCACAGGAAGTGGACCTGGTCGAGCCCCGACGGTTCCACAAAAAATGAGATTGACTTCATTATGACGACCAGACGACAACTGTTCAGTGATGTCTCCGTGATCGCGAGGGTGAAAACTGGTAGCGATCACCGAATGGTTAGAGGCACACTGAACCTAAACGTTAAGTTGGAGAGGTCTCGTCTAATGAAGTCAACGCTCCGTCCCCCTCGTGCTCTGTTTCAAAGTCCCGAAACCTTTCAGCTCGAGTTACAAAACCGTTTTCAGTGCCTAGAAGACTGCAATGAAGTGGACGATATGAATGACAAGCTCGTGGAAACTGTCCATGCGGTTGGAGCTAAGTTCTGCAAGACCCGCCGCAGAAGAACACAAAAACTCTCCGATCACACTCTTAATCTCATGGCTGTTAGACGGGAGATGAAGCTACATTCTTCAACAGACTTGACAGCATACAGGCATCTGAACAGACAGATCTCCAAATGCATGCGGCGGGACTTACGCAACTTCAATACAGCTCGTATTGAAGAAGCGATCGAGCGGAACCAAGGCTCCAAAGTCTTTGCCAGAGATCTGTCTGCCAGAAAGAGCCAATTGTCAAAGCTGAAGACAGAATGTGGCAGCATCGTTTCCGGGACACCTGAGATTTTGAGTGAGATTGAGAGGTTCTATGGGCAGCTGTACACATCATCGTTGGAGCCACACGCAAGTGTGAGTAACGATCCAAGAGCGAGTCTCATCCGACACTATTCCGAAGATATCCCGGATGTCAGTCTGAGCGAGATTAGGATGGCTCTCCAGCACCTTAAAAACGGTAAGGCCCCAGGCGAGGATGGAATTACAGCGGAGCTTCTGAAAGCGGGTGGAAGACCGGTACTTGAAGTCCTTCAGAAGCTCTTTAATTCCGTCCTCCATGGTGGCATTACACCGGAGGCGTGGAGCAGAAGTGCGGTGGTCTTGTTCTTCAAGAAAGGTGACAACGCTCTCTTGAAGAACTACAGACCGATTTCCCTTCTGAGCCGCGTCTACGTGCTGTTTTCGAGAGTCATTACGAATCGTCTCGCGCGCAGACTTGACGACTTCCAGCCTCCCGAACAAGCCGGTTTCCGAAAGGGCTTTAGCACCATAGACCACATACATACCCTTCGGCAAGTTGTACAGAAGTCCGAAGAGTACAATTTGCCACTATGTCTGGCGTATGTGGACTATGAGAAAGCCTTTGATTCCGTCGAAATTTGGGCGGTGCTGCAGTCCCTTCAGCGGTGCCAAGTTGACTATCGGTATATCGAAGTGTTGAAGTGCTTGTACAGTAGGGCTACGATGGCTATCCGAGTACAGAACCAGAGTACGAAACCTATCCAATTGCAGAGAGGTGTAAGACAGGGTGACGTCATATCCCCGAAACTCTTCACCGCTGCATTGGAAGACGTTTTCAAGCTTCTGGACTGGAAAGGATACGGTATCAACATCAATGGCGAGTACATCACTCACCTTCGATTTGCCGACGATATAGTCCTTATGGCAGAATCGCTGGAGGACCTAAGCACTATGCTCAATGACCTCAATAGTGTTTCCCAACGGATAGGTCTTAAGATGAACATGGACAAAACTAAGATCATGTTTAATGTCCATGTCACACCTATGCCGATAGTTGTTGGGAACACTAAGCTCGAAGTTGTTGACGAGTATGTTTACCTGGGACAAATAGTCCGACTGGGTAAGTCCAACTTCGACCGAGAGGTCAATCGACGGATTCAACTCGGCTGGGCAGCGTTCGGGAAGCTACGACACATCTTCTCGTCAGACATACCTCAAAACCTTAAAACGAAATTGTACAACCAGTGCGTGTTGCCAGTGATGACTTACGGAACTGAGACGTGGTCCTTCACTGCTGGCCGTATGAGGAAGCTCAAGGTCGCTCAGCGAGCTATGGAGAGGGCTATGCTCGGAGTTTCTCTGCGTGATAAACTTAGGAATGAGGATATCCGCAGTAGAACCAGAGTGACCGACATAGCCCAACGGATTAGTAAGCTGAAGTGGCAGTGGGCCGGCCATATAGCTCGAAGAACCGACAACCGATGGGGAAGAAAGGTTCTCGAGTGGCAGCCTCGTACCGGTAGGCGAAGTGTAGGGCGTCCCCCCACGAGATGGAGTGACGACCTGGTAAGACATGCAGGAAGTCGATGGATGCAGGTGGCTCAGGACCGTGTTTTGTGGCATTCTTTGGGGGAGGCCTATGTTCAGCAGTGGACTTGTGAAGGGCTGTAATGATGATGATGATGATGATGATTACTTATTTATCACTAAACATAAGTCAATTGACATAGTTGCGGGATTTGAGACTGTTAACTCGAGTCACACCTTTTCCGCACCGCTTAGATACTTTCTAACTCTTATACCGAGCGTCTCTGTTAAACATTAAAATACAAATATAATGAATGATTTTAAGTACTAGATAGAACTAATTCATATGAGCACACTAAGTGTATTTATTGCAGGAGCTTCTATTTGTTGTAATGATAAAACCTCAAGTATTTCGAATTTTAATGTATTACAAATATCCAAATTTAACATTTATATGTAATAGAAATGCACTTTTAAATTACCTTTAATATGATTGAAATGTTTGTTATTTCAGTTTTAATCAGCTACTTTAATTAACTTATGTAGTAAGTAAATGGTGTAAATAGTTTTTGACAAACCTAAAAATCATGTTTCTATTAACCTCTTTAGCGTTTCTAATCACCCCTCATTCGTGTATATTCACCCCGTTTCATCGTTTCTATTAACTCCAAAGGCATTTTTATTCATCCCTCAGTCGTATCTATTCACCTCGATTTCGAGAAAAAATACCAGTATCCTGATTTTGCTATTTAGAAGAATAAAATCATTTAATATCGCTGTACATCTTTGTATTAATAATAGATGAGAATATCAACTCTAGAAAAAATTGCAACAAGGAAACACTGAAAAACTTGATGTTTAACTAAAAGTTTTACACAGCATAAAGCCACTTGTACTGACACGTTTATAATAACCGCCTTTTTCTTTACTGTCATCAAAATTGACACTTTAAGAACTTTATGGTTACCAAAATAGAGGGAAAATGTTGGATAATAATAAACATTAGCAATTAACAGACGATACCGAGCGGTAGACAAACCTAGAGACAACTTTATCAAATAACCAGACTTGTTTCTATTCACCCCGCGATTTCTATTCACCCCAGGTACCTACATTAGCTACATTGAGTAGCATTCTTTTTAATTTTTTCAGGCACTAATTATTAGTTTATATAGCAGTTAGTAGATGGCGCTAATAAAAGATTACAACTATGAAAGCCAAAACCGCACCATCTAGTAATGCCAGCGACAGTAAGTTGAGGTGCGACTGGAGTAGCCTAATCGCATAACAAAGCCGCGATCATTTGTATAATATATAAATTAGGTGCAAAGTGATGTAGATTCTATTAAAAGTTCAGTTTCTGTTAAACACACGCTATCAGCGCCGCCAGCGGTGAATAGTGAAACTATTTTACGATATGACTAAGTCCATAAGCCAGAATATTATATAAAAAGTAATAGCAAATAGTAAGCATATGTATGCATATGTGTGACAAACGAGCACACGGTCAACCTGATGGTAAGTGGTTGCTGTGACCCATAGACATCCACATCTATCCTCAATATAGAACCAAAATGCAGATGCGTTGTCACCCGTGAAGACTAAGATGGAATGCCTCTTTTCCGGTAAAAAGGTTCTCCGTTTTTTCTACACTCACCATACGAAAAACAGCAGTGATAAGCTGCTATTTTACACTGCTATTCTGTGAGTGCATGGTCCTTCCTCGGTCGAGCTGACCCGTTCATGCTACAACATACTACTAATATATAAATACTAATATATAGCTGCAGCATGGCTCTACCACGTAAAAATATTTAGTACAAATAACAAATAATACTTACGCCTTCCGATGAGGCATTTCTTTTTATCGAAATGAAATAAATATTTTCAGTTTTACTGTTAAATATTGCCGCGCTTAGGGAAAACATCCCATAATTCACTTTACAGCCGAAAATATCAGTCCTGCCTATATACCGTGAAAATTACAAAAAAAAAAAGAAAAATAATAAAGTTACCAAACCAAAAAATGGAACACTGTGATGATAAAGTAGTGGATCTACTACTATTACTAAACCAGATTTTGTTGTTCCGCCATATTACTTTCGAGGTATCTCAAAACCCATAGTGCCGCAGGAGTACAGGACGCAGGACACAGAAAGCCACACTCATTCTAATCTACCCGTCTGTATCAAGCGTCAACAAAACGTCCATCTATCAACTATCCATTCAATTATCTAGGTAACTAAGTGGATATAATGCGGATTGCATTATCGGTACAGAGGCTTAAGAAAGAATGCCTCGTTATCAGAAAAAAGGGTTATCTTAATCTAGTCACTCACCATACGATACACAGCAGCATTACGTTACCAATTTATAATAATATTCTATGAGAGCATAACCCGTTCAAGCTGACCTATTCATACTACAGTCATAATACAGCTGTAGCACGTATAACAATGGATGTAACGAAAGCGATAAGATCGAAGGGATCAAATCGGAGCGGACTATACAGCGTTATTGACACGTATTACAGACCAACCGGAACCGGAAACTAATAATGTGATAAATACAAATGTAGGCCTTGTTTTTCAGATCCATTAGTAGTTTCACTCTTTAAATGATATCATGGTATTGTTGACGTAGCAATGAATAAAATCTGTTATTATATTTTGTGCATAGGCACACTGAGTTGTCTAATTTATATTGAAGACGCACTCGAAAATCGCTATGTAACTATGTAGTGGACAATGGAACACATCTAGAAACAGTCCGAGTACATTCCGCTTAGTCAACCTCAGTCAACTTAGTTTTTTCTACTATAATAAGCCAGTGCTTGGCTACCTACTATCTCACCTGATCGTAAGTGGTGAATAGTTGATGACGGTAGTCGACATTGGCTTAGCTTAACAAAAGCCAATGTGTTCTCAATGAGGGTGACTTGAGACACCTATATTGGGTAAGAGACTGGCAAATTTACTAATAAAGACCAACTTTGCTATCTTTATGTGATATATCAACGACAAATTTGGATGTATTATAGCATAAGGATGACATTGAGCACACAGTCCACCTGATGGTAAACCCATAAACAACTACTTCTATTCTCGCTTAAAATCAAAATCTAGATGTGTTGTCAACCCTGAAGACTAAGAATGCATCGTTGCTAGTAAAAAGGATCACAGGTACTTTACGCTCACTGTACGAAACACAGCAGTATTAATCTGCTATTTCACGCTGGTATTTCTTAAAAGCGTGATCCTTCCCCGTTCGGGCCGAAACATTCGTACTGCAACCATAATACAGTGTGGCAATATAATACAGTGTGGCATTATACACTTTCAACTTTTTTTACTTTTTTCCTTTTTTACTTACTTCTTCAAGTACTTTAACTCTTTTTTTTGCGGTGAAAAGACTCACTTGTGTTTTAAAAGTTTTGAAATTTACACAACTGGCATCGCTAAATTCGGAGAACATGTCAATTTTATTTTCATGTGGGTTATAGTTCTCCACGATATATTAAAGCAGAAACTTGTTTTAATGACCTGGTACTGCAGCTATTATTGTCTGAAGTAAAACTAAGCGACCTAAAAATATGGGGGATGTTGAGGCAATCTACGGGGGAAGAAGGCCATCAGCAGTGGACTTTTAAGAGGCTGTAACGATGTGTTATTGCGTATGTGCCATTTTAAAATCTGTTACTTCTCCTTATTGTTATTATTTCCTTGTCTATTTTTATTCTCATTTTTTTTATCCTTTTATTGCCTGCCATTATATTTCACCATGTCCAAGGTTGACTGAGGGAGAATGCCAAAAATGTCCGGCCTTTGTAACCCTTCAATTAAGGTAATATCAATAAAGTGCAAAAAATAAATAAATACTCTCAAAAAAGTACACTTATCAGACAGATAATGAAATTCTGTTTAATAAATTATCTTGAAGTTCATTAATTTCTTGCAGATATTGTCGGTTCCACTTTGAGAAAGCGCCTGTAAACGCTTTGAATTCTTTGTTCGTGACTTTTAATCACGTTTACACTTTCGCTGGTTCAATATATCAGGACAAACTAACAAAAACGAATTTACAAACTTGTCCAGTTAATATTCTAGTACCTGGGTGAACGAGTTTTGCTTGGCGTTGAAAAAAAATATAATTTGGTCTAGAATGACACTTACCTATATTAACTTGGAAAATAATTTTTTTAATACAAAATTTCATTAAATCGTTACCATTTTTCTACCGCCTTAAAAAATAATTAATTAATTCTTACTCAATTCGACTGTATGTTCTTTTGTATGTGTGTTGTTACCTCATAACTTTTTTCTAGGTGAAGTCGGCTGTACAAATTTTATAAAATATATTAAATAGGTTTGATTGTATATCGATAAAACGCAAACTTAATGTAAAAAAATACTGTAATCAAATATATTTCGAAGAAAGCTTTGACCTCACGATTGTAAACTTCGCATAGTACCATAAAATTGTACACAAGTGCGCAAAAGATAAGACTATAATAATTTATTTTTGCCTTGAGACCATATGGGCTAGAATACTAAAGACCAAAAAAAACTAAATTAATCTGACCACATTTGATTAAAAATATAAACTCAGAGGTGAAATTACTACTCATATTGCGTGGACAAGTCATGTTGTTATTTTTCGCACGAAGAAAACGAATTTTACCCGGAATGAGACCTACATGTAAGTATTTTCCGCGACTGTTAATTTACAATACACTGGATTCTGTAAACAACGAAAAAACTATATCAGCGAGCTACATCAAAGTGATTATAGCTATCAATACTTAACAGACGGCTCCGTGGCTCAATGGCAGTTAGCAATGAGTTGCAGCGCTGGGGGCCGCGAGTTCGAGTCCCGCACGGAACAAGTATTTGTATGGCCTACAAATAATTGTTTCGGATTTGGTTCAGGATCTAAATGTTTGTCCTTGTGCAATTTATGTTTGTAAACTGCCTCCACGATACAGGAGAAAATCTTAGTTTGGGGCTAACGTTTTAAAAAAAATACTCAACAAGATTTACAAAAATAGATACGGGTTTGATTTTAAATTTTATTTCCATTAACTTACTGGTTTTTAGCTCCGAAATTTCCGTTTTAAAATAGTAAATAAGATAGGAATTTCGTATTATTTTTTATTATGAATACGAACTTAACAGACTTCAACTTTTTTCTAATTTTATATACATTATTGATAGGCATAAATTGTAATTCAAAAGAAGCAGTAAGGAACGCCTTTAAAGTGTTCATCGATTCTCGTGGACGACTTCTATAGAATGTGTTTATAGTTTAGGCAAATATTTTAATTAATTAAGGTTTTTTTAATTTTTATACTAAAAATTTTCCAATTTTAATTAAGTTAAAGACCTAATACAACCATATTCCATATTCATAGATAAAAAAAGAAAAGAAATATATAGCTCAGTGGCTAAGCGCTCGGCGTAAATAACGGTGTACCCAAGCAACCCGAGTTCGATCTCCGTCGACACCAATGGAATGGTTGACTGCAGTTTTGCACTTACACCTTTTCCACTTATTTGACGGTGAAGGAAAATCTCCATCTCTGAAAAGTAACATAATAGAAAAAAAACAAGAAAATTAAAAATTGTTACCTTAACTTTTTATTAAATGTTATATGGCCATGCTAAAGCTATATTAATAGTATAGTAGTAGGACGAATGGGTCGGCTCGACCGGGGAAGGACCACGCTCTCACAGAATACCAGCGTAAAATAGCAGCTTAATGCTGCTGTGTTTCGTTAGGTGAATTTAGAGAACCGGAGACCCTTTTTACTGGAAAAGAGGCATTCCATCTTAGTCCTCACGGGTGACAACGCATCTGCATTTTATTCGCAAATGGGCCACAGCAACCACTTACCATCAGGTGGGCAGTATGCTCGCTTGTCACCCTTATCCTATAAAAATAATGACTATACCCGTAAGTAGTTTTATATATTATCAAACAAAATAAAAATAAAAACTGAGATTGCTAACGCACCTGCCAAGCGTGGCAACTATAGCAAATATTGCAGCTATATATATTTTAACTTTACTTTATAGATCATCATATAAATAACAACCTCCTCTTACAACTTACTTCCCTATATATAATGTACTCTGTGCTTACTACATACTGATTATTATATCTAAAGTCAATCCAATGAGGCCTCTTATGATGCCCATGATCCGTCTTAGACGTGGTATTTATTCAGCAACAGTTTTCTGTTATGTCGTAATTTTAAGGTTTTATTAAATAATAAACAGAAATTTATCGTTGACGGTCGTTCTATCCTCGAGCGGTTTATGAGATAACGAATAATTCCGGATAATCGAGTAATACACTGTATTATGATCACTCGATTACCCATATTGTAGTGCGCCGATGCTGAATAATAAATACAAGTTTGCCTCGTCTAATTGGTACGCTCTTCTGGTTTGTTCAAGTAGCGACTGCAGGCAAATTGTGCCACTCGCGGGGAACGATAGCACTTCACTCAGGGTTGCCAGGTGTCCGATTTTAGATGGATATTTTTAACTTTTAAATTATAAAGGTAAACAAAAGTTTGTTCTCTTACCTACAAAACTATGTCAAACTTAAATAAGCGAAAAACGTGAACTTTTAATATTAAAACAACATTAAGGAAACTTTTTATATAGAATAAGGAGAGGATATAAGATGGAATGCAGTATATATCCAGTAATATCCTGTCAAGTGCGAGTCGGGCTCGCGCATGAAGAGTTCCGTACCACCGTTATACACGTTTCTAGTAGGGGAGCCTCTTTTATTAATTTTTAATTTATTTTTATTACTTTTTTGTTACAACAAAAATACACATTCTGCGAAAATTTCAGCTGTCTACCTATTACGGATCATGAGATACATCCAACTGACAGACAGACAGACGGGCAGCGGAACATTAGTAATAGGATCCCTTTGGGTACGGAACTCTAAAAAGGGTTTCCGGATGTCTAATCTCACCATACGAAACACAGCAGTATTAAGCTGCTATTTAACGTTGGTACTCCGTTGTAATACGATTGGGTCGGCTCGACTATTATATAGCTGTAGGTGTAGTATGGCTCTACCACGTAATAACTGAAATAAACACTTCGCTTTTTATTTAAATATTTGTAAGCATATCAAATAATTATTTTACTGTGACCAATATACTTTACTAAGAGCTAATTTTGCAATCGTCATATAAAAGTTATTCGTGGGATAAAACACAACATAAACAAATTAAAATATTCAATAGTATGCATAAAATAATTTGATTGTTTCTCTTTTAGATTAAGATCTTAAGAAGAGTAAAAGTTATAAATTTTATCTCAAATTTGAATAATCGGCTCTAGGTATAATTTTAATTAAATGAGTATGTGTCATATCCCAAAAAAGCAAAAATCCTTGTCGTCCCTTTTTAAAATGGCTACCCTAACTCCACTACGAGTGCTCCGGGCCAAATTGGCCAGGTCCTTTATTATTAAATTGAACAACACGGCGTCTTGTCTGCTTACCAAATTACGACACCCGAGAAGGAGAGAAGATACCCCGAAACTTAATACATAGAGAGTATGATATTACTTTAATATTTTTTTAGAGGGAAAAGCGAATTGGATGTGTTTTTAAATATGATGCTTTTTTCTATTTATATATAATGATATTCGGTTCAGCTTCTGTAAAGTATCTATATATATAAAATGCTTTGTCCTGAATGACTGACTGACGGATCAACGCACAGCCTAAACCGCTAATCGTAGACCTGAAACTTGGAGGGTGTGTTCTTTGTATGACATAAGCATCCGATAGGAAACGATTTTCAGAAATTTTACCCCTAAGGGCGTGAAAAATGGGGGCAAATTTTGTATTAAATATTGTGTGTAGAATTTAAAATTTCAGCACCTTGATTTTCCTTACAACATTCTTTGAAAATCTCTTGGATTACCTACTTAGCGAATATTTGCGATTGCTGTATAATTTATTTGAAAGTTCATTTTCACTATATTTCATTAGAATATTTTTCATTTGTTGTTAAAATAATTAAATAAGAATCTTTGAGTTTGATTTGTTAGTGTATAATATAGGTTTTTAGTTTTAATTGTAAAAGTATATATGTTAGATTTGTTGTGTATATTAATAGTTTGTCTTGGAAATTTAATTTAGTGTGTATTGTTTTTCGTAATTTTCTTATATTTATAAATTTGTCAAGGTCTATTTTTAAAAATTGGAGCAGAGTTGGTTAACTTCAATGAGAAATTAATAAACCTTACTATTGTACCAATAGTGGCGGATAGCGCATGCCTTTTCCGTAAGGTTTCTTATTTGTTGTACGGTTTACAAGAACGCTCAATGTATATTCGTAAAGAAATTGTGCGTCAATAGAACGAACAATTTGTATGAATTTGCTCTTATGTCTCATGACCGTCAGGGGAACATTGATGGGATAAAAGAAGTCCTTACATTAGATATGTTACAACGCTCTACATATATCGGTTTCTGTGAGTTAGTTGCAGCCGGTCAAATATTTAACTCACAGAAACTGCCATATGTAGAGCGTTGTAACATATTCATTTACTTGCATCAATGTTATGTAATCACGGAGATGCTTTTGCCTGAGCAAAAAAGTTATGATAGACACGATATAATAGCCAGTGTTTTTCACCTCATAGTCAAGAAAGTAATGGCACTTCTAAGCAAAGGTAAAAATATTTGGAGAGGTGCGTTGTTTCATGTTCTCTACCGAATGGCAGAAACGGAAATCTCACATACACATATTGTTGTGGATGGTTAACCGCATTTCGCCTGACATTCGCATGGAGGATGAACTTATATGTGCTGAGATACCAAATCCAAATGAAGAGCCTATTTTAAACGACGTAATTAAAAACAATATGATACACGGTCCATGTGGGAACCTTAATAATAATTTTCCCTGCATGAAAGATAATAAATGTAGCAAAAATATCCCATACAATTTTTAAGATATACACAGACAGGTGACGATGATTACCCACAGTACATTAAAAGACATTGAAGTGACAATAGGTGGAGAAGAAGTAAAAGACATTGAAGTAGACAATAGGTGGTCCCCTATAAAAAGATTCTGTCACGGACATTTAAGGCACATATTAATGTAGAATTTTGTAATTCTGTTAAATTGATAAAGTACATTTGTAAGTACATTAATAAGGGCCTAGGCTAAGGCCTAATAAGTAATCAGGTAGTTTTCAGGCTAGAAAACAAAAAGGACGAAGTCAAATTATATGAGAGTGGGCGTAGTTTGAGTAGTTCGAGGAAAGGTTTCCCGTAGTCATACATTTAACTGTCCATCTTGAAAATAGCCAACGAGTCTATTTTAATTCTGACAACCTCGCTGACAAAGATATCGTACCAAAAATCTACCTATCAAACTATACCCCACATGATGTAATAGACGGGTAAAAAAAATCATCCTCCATTTACTTGTATGCGAAGTACTCAAATTGAAATGTTTTTTCAAGATCTTATTTCACAGGTTTTTAGGCGTGGTTAATATCTATAACTATGCCAAATTATAGATTTGTAGCATCTAGGGTCTCTGAGAAAAACCGCAGACGGACGGACGGACATGACGAAACTATAAGGGCTCCTTGTGTAACTACGGAACCCTAAAAACGAACAAGCCTCAGTCATAAATGAAAAACTTTTGAGATCATTCGAAGGGGTCGAATATCAATATAAATCTGTCGACTCAGTGATAAAAACCGATGATGCCATTGATTATCCGGCCGAGCTCCTGCATACGCTGAAGCCTCCCGGTCTCCCAACTGACACATTAAAATTGAAACTTGGCACGTCACTTATGTTGCTGCGCAATATAAATCCACCAAAATTATGCAATGGCACCAGATTGCAAGTGAAAAAATTGCATTGCAATGTAATCGAGGCTAATATACTGAAAGGTTGTTCTCGACGTGTATCTGTATTTATTCCTAGAATTCCCCTAACACCATCAAATTACCTCTTTGAATTCAGTTTGTGCAGTTTCCTATCAAAGTCTGCTTCACCATAACCATAAACAAAGCTCAAGGACAAACTCTTAAGGTAGCGGGAGTAGACTTGAAAGAAAGCTGTTTCTCTCACGAACAGTTGTATGTAGCATGCTCCAGAGTACGCGCACAGAGTATCCTGGTGATTCTAACACCCGAAGGAAAAACAAAAATATTGTTTACAAAGAAATACTGCGGTAGGTTTAGTATTTTGATTTTGTTGTAAAAAGATAATAGCCCCGTGCACTTTTACCAGATCAATGGCCGAGCTTCGTTTTAAAAAAATATAACAAAATTTTATTTTCTTTTCATGTTTATTTATCGTTTAAATCACTACAATAAACATTGTTAAAGTTCACTGGTGGCCGTGAGCCTCTCCCGTTGTAGATTAGATTTTTTTTGTAGGTTAAGGGTGACAAATTGCATTGCCACCCCTGAGGACTTAGGTGGAATAACACTTTTCCAGTAAATAGAGTTTCCGGTTTTCTACACTCACCACACGAAACACAGCAGCATTGAGTCAGCTATTACGCTGGTATTCTGTGAGAGCGTAGTCCTTCCCCGGTCGAGCCAACCTATTTGTGCTACATTAAATAAACATAACATACAAAAATAAAAATAATATATCTACAGCATGGCTCTACGACATAAAATCCCCCGCCCTCCCAGGCCGGCCCTAGCAGCAAAATTGGCAATCGCATTACCAGACCTCTCACCACCTCGCATCTCTGACGCTGGTTCTCGTCGCAGGTCTAGATATTTTACAGTTCGACGAGATAGTTGTACCTACCGCCGTCTACTGGAATGCACGAGACCTTTTTGGATTTTCCCATAATCGTCACTAACAAGCTTACGACACGCACGGAACGAAATGCGTTGATGAATTCTCTCACGCGCCGCTTCCATACGGCAATTATTACATTTATTTATTTATTTGTAACTACAAAACTAACAGCTATTAATTATCCATATAACAGTAAAGTAATTGTTAGAAAATCTTATAGATGAAGAACATGCTTTTATAACTACAACCAGCGATTTTCTACCGACTTCAAAAAGGAGGAGGTACTCAATTCGACAGTGTGTTCTTTTTTTGTGTGTTACCTAATAACTTTTTCTGGGAGAACCGATTTCAATGATTCTTTTTTTATTTCAAAGCTGGTGCTTTTCATGTAATTACATATAAATTTAATGAAGATTTGATCAATAGTTATTGAGTTATTCTCAATAATTTACATTGAAGTCGATTGTACAAAATTTTAAATTTTTAATTATTTCATTTTTTATTTTTATTTACTATGACCTTTTTAAAAGGCCGGCTACAATTCCCCTGTTGTTGCAGTTGTTCATGGGCGGTGGTAGTCACTTACCATCAGGTGAGCCGCATGCTCGTTTGCCCCCACTCCTATAAAAAAAAGGATGAATTTTGTCTCAAATTTGAACCTAATCTAATTTTGTAAGCGTACAAATTATACCTATTGATTATCCGGTCATGTTGTATTGAGATTACCTACGTTTCTTTTACGTTACACCCTAGCGTACCCGGGGCCAAAATAACCTTAAGGCAAAGAAAGTATGGTACAGCTGTCTACTTTACCCTTAAGCGATTACTATTATTTAATAAGAGCCCCGCGGTCTTAAAAGAAATCATTTTTACTTGATATGAGAAATAGGAAAAAGGACACTCACATTGCCTTGGGGCCTCTTCATAACAATATCGTCCGTTTGTGGTAATGTTTGTACTGTTAGCCTGGGGATTTTTCAGCTTCTATGAACTCAAAGCAGGGCAGCAATAGGTAACTACTACGGTGAACTGTAAGTTCGTTTGGAACTGGTCTGCGTGTTTTTGTATAGTTCGAGTTAAAATAAACATTACAGTTACGCGATAACGGAAATCGTAATAACTTGAACACGCCGCCCTCTCTTCACAGAAACGTTAAATGTACATTAAAAATACTAAATGTGCCGTTCTTTCAAAATATTTAAGAATTTATTTTAAAAAAAAATAAGATTTTAAAACATACACAATTCCGTGGATATGTTAAAGGTTAGTTGTAACGAATAATATGTCATTTTACATGTAGAGTGTCATCAACATTTTATAGTAAGTCCCGTGGCAACTCAATGGATAAGCGCGCTTAATACGTCATAGTATGCTAACAAATTGAGTTTGATTCTCGCCGGATATAATTAAATTAGTTGGACGCTTAACTCCTGAACAATGTTTTCGATATTTAAAGGCAATCCTGAGGGTACCTGCATATCTAAGACTAAAAGATATCAAAATGTCAACACAAATTGGAGCAGCCCGGCAGACCATTTTTTGCGCTATGACTCTCAAAAATGATACGATTAGGGAAAAAAACGAAGCTTGTGCAATTAAACGTATATATCGGTTGTTATATTACTTTTAACAGTAAGCCTCTTTATTAAACAAAGTATTTTTAGCAGTGAGTATATTGAAACTAAAATATTCTCTTTATAACTTTAGTGATATTAGTTTGTTGTGCCAGTATGTTGCTTAGAATATGGCAAATAGTGACAAAAGAGAACATGTTTTGTTCAATTAAACCTTATATACTGGTTGACCAACTAAAAGTCGAAAATGTGAAAGAATATCTATTAAGTATTATGAAAAAAAAATCACATAGAAAAAAAGTCATGCCACATCTAAATTATGGTTGTAACACGAATGAGTCAACTCAACCAGGGAAGGATCACGCTTTCACAGAATACAAGCGTTAAATAGCAGCTTTGTGCTGCCATGTTTCTTATGGTGAGTGTAGCGAAACGGAGACATTTTTTTACTAGAAACGATGCATTCAATCTTAGTCATCCGGGGTAAGCAACGCATCCGTATTTTGACTCCAAATGGAAGCAAGATGTAGATGTCTATGTGTCACTGCATCCACTTACGGGATTTAAAAGATTTTGGACGTTCTAACATCAGACCCGTTACAAAAATTCAGAGGTGGAAAATTGAATATGTTTTTTAATAAATAACCAGTGGACCGTATAGTGGCGGTGCGAGAATATCCACTTCCCCACATCTTCCCGTGGGTGTCGTATAGTGTTGCCCAAATGCAAGAACAAGACGAGACTTAGCAAGTCTTGGTCTTGGTCTTGCGCCAATACACCTGGTCTTGGTCTTGGTCTTGGTATTGCGCTCCCAGTCTTGGTCTTGGTCTTGGTCTTGCAGCAAGAGTCTCGCAAGTCTCGCAATGACCTATTAGCCTATTACTATTTATTAAACATTACTTTAGATCTTAGAACAACTTAACAGAGTAGGTACATATTGAGCTTGAATTAACATAGCCATAGTAAGGACCAACCATATTAATAAATGTCTAAACATTTAATGAGAAATTCGAAAAATCAACTGACACCGGGTGGGGTTTGAACCCACGACCTAAGCGATCCGTGCCGATGCTCCAACCAACTGAGCTATCTACCGTGTCCCACGGCCACGGGCGTCAGTTTCTTAATAAACGTTTACATTTAATAAGCTTACATGTGCTAAAACATGGTTAAATATACATATAAAAACAAATTAATGGCAATAACTACACTGTATTTTAAATAACATTATCTCTCTAGAAAGAGATTGATAGACCCTCACCATATATGAAATGGAATAAAAGAGTTATACAATATACAATTTATTTAAATAAATAATAAAATACGATGCAAATGAAATTACTTCACATGTTGTGTACATACTTCACAGTATGTACACAACAGCTTTGACATTACTGTTACTTTATATTTATTCTTTTGACAAAGCATTAATACAAAGTAACCATCTGGCTGACTTATCACTTAACCTATTTCTATGTTTTCTAATTACTAATGATGCTTTAGAAAATAATCTGTCAGCAGGTACTGAAGTTGCAGGTATTAAAATAAAATCACGGGCCATCTTCGATAAAATCGGATATTTTGTCTCATGCGTCCTCCAACAGTCTAAAATGTCTTCCGAGATGACGGCTCTGGGTTTACCTAGGTACCCCTCCAACTCCTTAATAACTAAGCCTTGAAGACAAGATCCAGGTCCATTTTTACACATTTCAAGTGTTTTAAAAGTGCTATGGTGTCAACCATATTTATCAAATGTGTGACGACATATACGAGCACTATGTGTTTTAAAAACACACACTTGCAAAAGTCGAGATTTGCAGTGAACTTACTGAACATGTTTATCTTTTAGGTAATAATAATAACAATAATAGTAAGTAATTATTATAAATCTATATAGTTAATTTTATAATAATTACTTACTAGAAAAATTATTATGATACCTACCTATTATCTAATTACAATATTTCTTGCGAGATCAGGATAATGTATTCGTGTCCATTCTGAGCACCCGGGAACTTATTTTATTCTTTGAAACATGTACTCTGTGGCGGCAATCAAACAGTGTCAAATGTAGTGCGTGTGGCGCGGCGGCGACGATTATGCGATATCAATAGTAGCCGCCGGCACGTGTATCTTGACCTTGTACTTTCAAATAGCTGCACAATTTCTTTGACAGGTCAGTATCCGACCTTTGATGACGCCGACAACAAGACGCCGCGCACTATCAAAGTACCGATGGTCAAAACTAGGGATGCACTCTTTTTTCTTTTAATGGATATTTTCATTCGCTATGTATATTTATGGTATTGTTCGTAATGCGCATAAGTCCAATTTTCCAATTTTTTTTAATTATATTTGTTTGCGTCTCATAGAGTCCCTAAGCGTATACCCGAACTCCTATACTCCCTGAAACGACACTTAGTCCTAACTGCAAGACGCAAGAGTCTCGCAAGCTTAGTCTTGTTCTTGTGCAAATCTTGCACGGTCAGTCTTGGTCTTGGTCTTGCTAAAAAGAGGAGGTCTTGTTCTTGGTCTTGGTCTTGCAAAAATGCAAGAACAAGACCAAGACTGCAAGACCAAGACCGATTTTGGGCAACACTAGTGTCGTAAGAAGCGACAGAGAGAAACAAACCAGGAGATGTGTAGCAGCGTCTTCCTAAAAAAAAAAAAAAGGCTGCAGTTGTCAACCAAGCTTGTCAAGCGTAACAGCTACAGCTGGTGTAACCGTTATGAGACACTATACTGGTATATATGGTATCTTTGATAGCAGTGGAGTTTTTATAGGTTGTAACGGTGAAGTTAACGGTAACCATTTGTTTTGAACTATACTATCTAATATACGTCTGGATTATCAAAGGTAACAAGCTCAGCTCCAATATATTTCAAGGCACCTTATTTACGGTTCCCACATTCGAATCCTAACGAGCGAAAGGCATCCGCAGAGAATACTGGGCTTTCACAGTATTCACAACGGCAAAGCCGTCGTATTTCATACAGATAACACTAATTTCATCACAGTTACCGACAGAGATGTTCAACTCAAAGACAAAATTACTTTATTCAATTTATGTTTATACAAAGCTGTTACTAACTTTAGAAACTGTCGTCAGTACTCAAAGGAAGATATTTTACAAAATTCCCTTGTCTGTTGTTTAGTTAATCAGATTTCAAGTAAAAAAAAAAACTAGAAATAAAATAATATCTTACTTTTCTAACACGTTTTTATTAACTTCGCGTGTATCTATCTATCTATCTATGTAACCGAATCTTTTAATGTAATTTTCACCAACATGTAAACGGCCGATTGACTTCAAAATTTGCACTCGTATCAAGTACCGATGACAATAGAATATTTTAATAACTATGACCCAGTGTTCTCATTAGAATCATCACAACTCCAGATCAAAGCGTCTAGTGTAAGTTTTCTTATAGTCTAATATTATTCAATTAAATAAATCTATTAAATTCTCTCACGTCCTATTAGTCCATTCTTTTTCGTGCATGTCATTTGAGTTGCCTGGAAAAAATGTACTTACTATAAAACGTGGAGCTTAGTGCTAGATGCAGGATATGCTGTTTACACAGTGCTCGGTGCGCAAAGCACTCCTCTCCCTGGACGTCTATAAGTCGAGTGGGCCTAATGGAATTAAAACTATTATGCTGAAGACGTGTAATCCGGAATCGGCACCGGTTTTAACGCATCTCTTCCGGTAGTCTCCCTAGGCGTAGTTCCGAACTTGTGGAAGACAGCTTTGGTGCACCCGATCCCTAAAAAAGGCGACCGCTCAGATCCGTCGAACCACAGGCCTATCGCTATCATATATATATATTGATAGCTTGTAGTCGGAGCATGCACAGTCTACTACGGACTTGATGCACCGATGTGTAAGACCCAATTTCTTAGGAAGCCCATACGAAGGAAGCTTCGAAATAAGCGCTTTGTACCAAACTCGATCGAAGGCCTTCGCCTATGTCCTATAAGGTTGCGTGCTATCACCAACGCTGTTCCTGCTGCATATCAATGATATGTTGCAAACCGGTAACATTCATTGCTATTCGAACGTCAGCGCTGGTGATGCTTTATACACTGGCCGTGCCAATATTTCTCGGGGAAAACGTCGCCGAGTACCGGAACAAACTTGTGTCTGAAGTCAAGACTTTGTTGAACTAAGTATCGGACTAGGGGCGACTAAATCTAGTCCGGTTCAATCCCCAGAAGAAAAAAAATTGCGCGTTTACCGCTAAAACGAACCCCTTTGTCGTATCTTCTAACTTTTAGGGCACTCCCCTTGTTGCCTCAGCCAGTATCGGAATCCCCGGCATTGATCTATCGAGTGCCGTCCATTTTCGTGGTCACATGTAAGAGAAGGCCGAATTTGCCTCTAAAAGCTTGGTGTGCTCAGCAGAGCGTGCCGGCACACCGCTTACAACTTCACAAGGCGAAGGTTAAGCTCACATGGAATACTGATCCCATCTCTACTGGGGCTTTCCAGTGCCAGGTCCTTCCATTAGATCGCATCCAGCGCAGGGCGGTTCGAAGTTAGTTATAACTTACGGCTAAATGCCGAAGTGCGGTTACACCTAGTTCTAGCCCGCTAGAACTAGGTGGGGCCTATTGCGGTTGATTAAACTTAGGTGTATCAAATATAATTTATAAATTAGATAAATGTTTGCGGTTTTGGGCAATCAACTACTGCTGGGCGCACCTAGTTCTAGCCACCTAGAACTAGGTGTTACCACACTTCAGCTTTTAGCCGTAACATATATTATATCATTCTTGAACACAACTACCTTGTACAATAAATTATTCTGTGACAAAACAGAGTAAAATCAAGAAAATGTTTTGTACTATCGCAACGAGAAAATGGACTTCAAGATATGAGTTAGTTTTTATCTGAGTTGAAGAAGCAATTCTTATGTAAGCGACTTGGTATGAACAAATCATAAGAGAATAATAATAATAATTAAAAAAAGAAGATTTTGTTCAAAAATCCTGTGTCCCATACACAGAAAGACAAGTAAATGACTGCTATACATTCCGGCCTTAAATAGTATAGATATAATTTGTTCTATCATTGACATCTCTTAGGTTGTTGTTTAATTGAAGTCTTTGACTCCATCCAAGTCCACGGAACGTCTCTATCATGGAATGCAGAACTTTAATGGTCTGATGAATGACCACTTATTCCAATTGATAAGCTACTGTACTGAATTCGTGCTAAGTTCAGACAGCACTTTGAAATGCTTCTCGTAACTAACAGTCGTTATAAGGCTCCCCTAAACTATTATACTAACCTCATCTGACAGCCGCTATTGGCAGTTAAATGTTTTAAAAAAAGAGTGCTCAATACTTACGGGTATATTTTATCTATAAATATTTGTAAATAAAATTGAAGTGCCTGTCTGCAATACTGAAATAATTGACTTCTAGTGAGCTTATGTGGTTATTTGCATGCTATTAAGATTTAAATAACCGTGTTTTAAATTTTTGTCTGTCTATCCGGGCTAACCTTCGAAATTGAGAAAGAAAGAAAGAAATAAGTTTATTTGGCACATAAATTATCACAAAGAAAAATAAATCGAATAAAACAGGTTTTTTAAGTTAACAAAAATATAAAAAAGGAATAACGTAATATGCACCAAAATGGTCTCCACTCAGCTTTAAGTTATGAATTGAAGATATACATACATCAATTCGTAACGCTGATTTTCAGTGGAGCCAGGAGTGTGAGGCAAATGACAAACAACAGCAAGAGAAAAATATAAACAAAAATATAAAATAAAGATAAAATTAAATTAACAAATCTGTCAAAATTCCATGTACCAGTGATACATTGATAGTGTAGAGGTAACAAAAGGTGATATATATACAGAAAAATAAAATAAATTGTGTGCGTGTGTGTGTGTGTGTGTGTGTGTGTGTGTGTGTATGTGTGTGTGCATGTATACGTGAGTGAGTACATGCGTGCGTTTGTGCGTGCAGTGGCAACTGATTTACTATTTCTGATCGGTGGGGGTATATCATTCCAGCACTTAGTGGCAGCAAAGCGGAAACTGCCACGGAAGGCAGATGTGTAATGCTTAGGATATGTAAGTGATGATGCTGTCCTAACCACACGCTACGAGAAAATGAGCTTTTGGAACAAGTATGATGGTTCCCCGGTATTTATTACTCCAAAAAGCAATGACGCAAGGTGGAGGGCACTTCGAGCTGCCATACTCTTCAGGTCGTGTCGATTTAAAAATGGGGTTATGTGTGATCTTTTAGTGATTATTAAGCAGAAACTTGCACAGGCGTTTTGAACTCTTTGTATTAATCTTTTGATTTTAGCGAGCAAACATTCACCATGCTGTATCTGCATAAATTTGCTTCGACAGAATAAGTGCCTCACACAACCTAATTTGCATGTCCACTGTCAAATACTCTCTCATTTGGTACAAGACTTTGAATCTATAGACACAGTCACGCATGTGATCTTGTACATGACCCTCAAAACGCAACCTTCCATCCATAACGAGACCTAAGTTCCGAGCTTCCAATACACGTTCTAAAGGATTTCTCTTGATTTTAATTTGGGGATTGAAAGTTAGAATAGTATTTGTCTGTTTATACGTTTCCAGTTACATATACTTAGATTTAATAGGGTTCAATACCAGATTATTTTGATCACACCAATCGGCTATATGGTGCAAGTCACTGGGTTTAAAAGACATGTACAATTGAAGGTCGTCAGCATATATATGATAAATACAGTTTTTATAGTGTTCACTATATCTGAGCTGTACAATATAAAAAGTATAGGCCCCAAAATAGAGTCTTGAGGTACACCTCACCAAACACCATATACACATATACATACTACAAACTAGCAACGTGGTAGATATCCATTCTGATCCATTGTTTTTATTTATTTTAACAAATTGTGTACTACTAGTGAGGTAACTTGCAAACCGTTTTGTTGTTAAATTATCAAATCCGTAATAAGCCAATTTTGATAAGAGTAGAGTGGTGTTAATGGTATCAAAAGTTCGGGAAAAGTCAAGCAAAACTAACAGAGTACCCTCGCCAACATCTTGTGCAGTCAGAATATCATCCACTACATCCATCAGAGCGGTTGCAGTGCCACGAGAATTTCTAAATCCAGATTGCTTTTTTTGGCAGACTATTATTAGCTTCAAAGTACTCTGTCATCTGTATACAGACTACTCTTTCCAGAATTTTTGACATAAAGGGCAGGGTACTTAGAAGACGAAGATCCTTGTAGTCATTTGGATTGGGCTTTTTGGGAGTCGGTTTTACAAAAGCTACTTTTCATTGCTTTGGGAATACACTTGTTTCAATAGATTTGTTAATTGTTCTGGTAATAACTGTTAATGCTTGGGATAGAGTTAACAATATCATGTTCAGAGTAATGCCATCATGACCTTGTGCATTTGTTTCAAAAGAATTTATTATATTGAGAACAGCTGTTTCACTAACAGTTTCATAGCTAGTTAGACGTGATATGCTAACTTAATTATTGCCGGAAATCTCAAAAAATAATGATTTAAATTTTTTTAAATTAGCAACGTTTTGTTTGATATTTTTCCTCCAATAACGGGGGTTTAGTATGGTATTAATATAATTATTAAAATATGCAGGTTTTTCGCTGTGAATTGCCGTCCTTACAATTTTTTTTTTAATTATTTGTAATATTGTTTATGAATATCAAGTTTCGTAAATCTACTTTTAGCATGTGATCCATCGCGCAATTTAATCATTTCTTTTACAGTATAGGTTACCCACGGATAAGAATGTGTTTTTTTTTTATTATATAAAATGATCTAAGAGAAGCATGCATATTGTATAGTTCAAATTTTCCACCATTTTATCAACATCGCCATTTACAACACTTTCCCATTCTATACAGTTGACATCTAAGGCAAATTTTTCTATATTTATATCCTTTAACAGTCTATAGGTAATTGTCCTAGGCGCATGTTTACAAGTTGAAAATTCATGACTGCACAGATCAGAAATGCAATTGACGTATTCATTATCAAGAGTCATATTAGAACAAATTACATCAATCAATATTTCACTATGATCTGTAGAGTGCGTCGGTTGCTTTACAAACTGAGTGAGATTAATGTAATCAAAGAAACTTTGCAGCTTTTTAACATTAGTTTCCTGTATGTTAAGAAGATTTATGTTAAAATCACCGATCAAGATAATACGAGTATATTAGAATTTACCATAGGAAGAAACGGATTCCGTAAGGCCATCAATGAAACCATCGATATTTACCCACGGGGCACGATAAGCTGAACCAATCGCTACTTTGATGCCAATAATGCTTAATTCTAAAACGAGAAACTCATCATGGCGAGTGCCTAGGGAGCCAGCGTTTAAGAAACCAATTGACAGTCTTCTCTTTACTACTAATTGAAAAACAAACGCATAGACATAACTTAATGATAAGTCATCGCGCGCTCTGACTAGATACCGCGCTCCCTGCAAGTAACAGCTCCATGATTGCGGCATCTTAATATTGTAGTGTGTATAAGACAATTTGCATGATGCTAGTGTGCGTGAAAAATTGTATATGCCAGCAGCTTAACTATTACCCGATTAACGGGAAAATTTATTTTATGCTATGGCTTATTAGTTAAGTTCATAGTTATGAATGTATTCCAGAAATACTTAAAAATGAATAGTTTATTAATAACGAACGTATCAATATATTTGTGTATATGTTTGTATGTATGTATAGCTTTTTCTTCTGAATAAATGACATATAATTGATAAGGCCTCCTTTTTATCAGTTTATTTTTTTTATTTATATGTCCAACTAATATTCACAAATTATTTAAAAAAAATAGTTATATATATGGTGTAATCAAAATAGTGCATTCTATTCTACATATACGCGCCAATATGAACAACTTTTACTACAGATCTATCTTCCAAATCGCAAGAAAAATCAGGTCATCCATACAATAAGTTTGTACGAAATTTTGTATGGAATTACTGACTTTGAGATATTTTTATAGAATCGGGGTGACAAACGAGCACTCAGTCCACCTGATAGTAAATGGTTGCTGTGGCCCATAGACATCTACATCTATCCTCAGTTAAGAATCAAAATGCAGATGCGTTGCAACCCCTGAGGACTAAGATGGAATGCCTCGTTTCCAGTAAAAAGGGTCTCCGGTTCTGTACACTCACCATAGGAAACACAGCAGCGTTAAGCTCCTATTTTACACTGTTATTCTGTGAGAGCGTGGTCCTTCCCCGGTCGAGCTGACCCATTCGTGCTACAACTATACCAGTAATATAGCTGCAGTATAGGTCTATCACGTATAAATTGAAAATTTCGAAGATGATTCCATAATAAAACACATTCATGGTGACGGCCAGAATCATTCCCTAAGTTATTAAGTACTATTTTGTTACACCTTTAGTTAGTATATAAGGCCGGGGAGAAAGTTTCTTCATATATTGTATACAAATTCAAGACGTTTTTGTTTTAAAGTTTTATTACATTTAATTATGATATATATGGGTCCATTTTGTTCGATAATTTGTTACCATCTTGTAGGTAGATCCGAATCGATGGTTTTACCCGGCGGTAAAAGCTCATGATAAACTTTCAATCCCACCATACACATAGCATCATTTTATTGCGTGTTTATCCAGGTTTCGCTTTAGTCTGTAAACAAAACATATATCAATACAGAAATAAATCACGATCATACAAGAAACGTGATTTTTTTGGGTCCTTTAATATTTTACTTGTTTTCTTTTTTATTTTATGTTGTTATAGCAGCAATATGAATACACATTCTGTGAAAATTCTACATATTACGGTTCATAAGATACAGCCTACTGACACAGACGGAACGATAGTGGAGATTTGGGTCCCGTTGATACTCTTTGGGTACGGAACCCTAATAAACAGCAATTATGTCATTTGAGCAATACTACAGAAATAAACATTAAATAATATAGAATTAGGTTATATTATAATAAGTTAAATATATTATATTATTATAAAATATAGTAACAATAAATTCACATATAAAAATCTTAGCCACGGGGAACTTTATTTTTGCATTCGCGGCAACACTGAATAGCGTCATTGATATTTTGTGACTTATTTATGGCTCGTGTTATTTTATGTTAAAATTTCGAAATTGTATGATACTTAATGATTGTATGTGATTCCAGTGTCTTTCTTATTTCTTGTAGTATTATATTTACACAGTTTCAATACGTAAACTGGTATTTTACTTCGGATTATGATCAAAATTTAATAAAACATTCGGTACGTTCACCTTACACGTTGCCTGCAACGCGACTGGCTCGGGTGCGCCGATTTCGGCGTAGTATTTGTTGCCGCATTTTAAATGAGCGTCGGCGGTATCTATTCAGAGTGCGCGATGACTTATCATTAATCTATGCGCATAGACAATTTGAACGTACTTACGGCATAGGATGAACTTATACAAAAGTGTTAAATGGCACCAACATAAAACAGTATAAATCCCTAATGGGTAATTTAAATGTGTAGTACACATGTTTCGATGTATTATATGTAAGTGTGAGTAGAATGTGTAAAATGTTAAATCTAAATAATGCAAGTATATTTGGAACGTAGTTTGGTTCAATGTTGTATGTATAATGTGCGAGCTAAATAACTTAATATACGAAAACATTGACAAATGAGTGTACGATTTTAAGCCTAAGGACATACTAATATTCAAACAAATAATCTTAAAATAAGATATATCAATAATAAAAATAAATAGATTTTTTGAGGGTAAAATTAAAAACTCACTATAACAAAACTAAAACATTACAACTATTAATATAAAACATGGAATTAAGGGTTCAAATAAACGGGGGTTACAAATTTTATAATAAAAGTGAAAATAATGTTTAACACTTTAAGATTAACACAGTCAAAGAAATACAAATAGTAACTTATTAAAAACAAGTATACAGTTAACAGCAGCCATAAATAACAATCAAATAAGATATGCATAAGAAAAAGAAAATAAAGTAGGTATTTTATTTGGCTTAGCTTTCCATTGACGTCAGTGGAGTTTGGTGTTGATACGTATTTTTACAGAAAGATTACACTATTATAAGCACACACACAAAGTCTCAATATACGGAAACGCGTAATTTTTGAGAAAAGAATAATTGAAAATCAATTATTCTTGCAATGTTTATGTCTAATCTGCTAATAAACTGGCGCCATTTTGTAATGTCATTGTCGACGTCAATAGGGATGTCGATTCTTTCCGAAAAAGGTCGATATTTAAATCGATTCAAATCGTAAGCTGATGTATCGGTTCACAAAAATCGTATTCTAAAATATCTATATTTTTTTAATGTTTCTATTTATAATGTAAATATAAACCCATTTTATGAAAAACAAGAAAGATACCATGATAAATGATCTCTTATTGAAATTTGTTTTATTTAACAGTACCTATTAGGGCAGATAACAAATAAAATAGGTTAGGTTCAACTTATGTCAAAGAACCGAATTGATTGACCCCGACTCCACCTGGTACGAGTCTGTCCTACCCCTAGAGTGGTTTTATAGAGCCGGAGGCGCGTAGGGGAAGCAGCCTCCGCCTGCTGTAACAAATCGTAGGCATCGGACGAGCCGGAGCGGTTGAGGCTGGTCGCCGAAGGCGACCAACAAGCCGAAGCTGCGGAGGCGAGGAGGGATGCCTGCGATTTGTTACGCTAAGGCGTAGAGGCTGCTCTTCCCGCAGTGCCGGAGACGTAGCAGTCTTAAAATAGATACAGAAATCCTTCTGAATCAGTCCCCCTATATTTTATGATGATTTTCTCATAAAATGGATTTATATTTACATTATAAATGCAAACATGAAAAAAAATATATATATTTTAGAAATCGATTTTTTGGGAATCGATACATCAGCTTACAATTCGAATCTATTTAAAAAAATCGATCTTTTTCGGAAAGAATCTACATCTACTGACAATAACAATAAAAAAATGGTGGCAGTTTTATTGTAGGATTAGACATAAACAATGCAAGAATAATTGATTTTCAATAACTTTTTTCTCAAAAATTACGCGTTTCCGTATATTGAGACTTTGTGTGTGTGCTTATAATAGTGTAATCTTTCTGTAAAAATACGTATCAACACCAAACTCCACTGACGTCAATGGAAAGTCGTACCTTTTATTTTAAAATGAAATTGGCTTAAAAATATTAGAGTCATTATTTAGACCAATTTTATTTACATGAGCCAACGTTCTCAATGCCCAAAAACTTTAACCAAATCGTGCTTTGAACGTAAGCGATGTCGTAGTTTACCGTAATCTTTACGCACATAAATTTTCCCTTCCCGAGTCCACGTGTACTTGTTGCCGGTTAAATTTGGTCAATCTTTCACTGATATGGAATGTAGATACGGCAGAATCGAGTCCTAAGCCCTCGGTGGTGGTGCCGCGATGAACACGCGCCGCCGCCAACAGACTGTCCTGGTGCACCACCAAGAGACGGGGCCGTACACTACTATTTTGGTCCACTGCGCGCCGAATGAGCCCTGCTGAACGCTCCGCTTTCACGAGGTCTCGCTCTTCTAGAGTGACTCTCAACTTTGTAGCTACTGCCAGTACCAGGTGAACGGATCGTTCGTTTTTTTCCTCTGGTATTCCCGAGATCTCAATGTCATTACACAGCAACTCTTGGTCCCGATCGTCAAGTTGCGCTTTCAAATCAGTAATTATATTTTCTAAATGAGAGGTGTCATCTAATTTTCTACCGTACTGATGACATTCCACGACCTCTACTCTAGCCTCGAGGCTGTCGAGTCGTTGGTTGCATCCTTTAATAGCCGCAACAAGATTTGTGATCGTGCCCTTTAATATTAGTGCATCTCTTTTAACTCTTGCCGTAGTAATCTTAGTTCAGTCGCCAATTCAGTGGAGTCTATATTCGATATCGTTGGGGTATGTGCAGTTGGAACTGATGGACTCGGCATATTAGCGCGACCACGTAAGGTGACATTCGTACAGTTGGAATCCATTGAATCCTGCTTAATAGGCGTGTTGTGTTGTCAGTCTTCGGTAGCCTACTTAAACGTTCTTGACATTTCCATTTTCTTATATGTTCTGTTGTTATGGTATTATAGAATCATTTTTCACATACATTTGCGCACAGGAGGTCATAATGCTTCGTGCAAACATAACATTTTAAAAACTGTCAGCTAATAATTTCTTGTGAACATCCATTGCAAAGGACTTTATCTTTCATAGTTGGAGGCGCCATCTTTCTCTTTACAGTGATAAAAAAAATTGCAAACCGACTGTAATGAAACTTCACTAACAGAAAGAGAGCAATGCTAAGAGTAATCGGGGCTATATTTTATTCGAAAACTATGAAGAATATTTCTGTGAAATCGAAAAATAAAATATATGGATGTATGATTATGTCATAAATCATAAGAGGTATAAAAAAGTTTGGAACAAAAGTTGTTTTGCAATTTTACTCAAAAAAGGCCTTACAAACTTTATATTCTATCTCTAAAAGTTTTGATGCTAAATCTATCTTACTAAATTTATTTACATTAATAGTACATTTTTTTACGTAAAATGAATTATTCTTTTTATTTTAAACTTTTCCCATTTTGCACATAGTTTTCGAGATAATAGCAAAAAAAAACTGAGTATAAAGTGGTTTTTCGATAACTGAACTACATGCCCAAAAATTATTGATCGACATAGTTATTGATTGGCAGGTTTTTATTATTAAAGGCTTAGGTGGACGGAGTCGCGTTAAAAACTAATAATTTATATGAAAGTTACGAGCTATTTGGCCGCTTGACGACTACCGTAAATATCTAGCGAGTCCAAGACGGTAATACAGCATGACGTGTATTTCGTGAATAATATTGCTCTATGACGGACGCTCATGCTGTATCAACAATCATTTTATTACATTTGAGGATAGGTTGCATAACAGCAGAGAGCTCTCTGCGCTGATGTGGAATTATTTTTTCTTAATATTTTATGTGACATTGTCAAAGGCATATTTTAAGAAATATATCTCTTATTTTTGTCCATTTATGTTTTTCATTTTCTTTCCCACAATCCGGGACAATTTTTATATATTTATATAAAAACAACATGGATTCCTTATTGTTTTAAAACTTTTGCCATATTCACTTGCGTCAACGTTAGCATCGTCGGGGTGGCCTAGCAATACATCATTTCAGGCGTTTCGAAGCAAACTGCACTATCGCTTGACATGCTAATCCGAAGGCAATCATGCGTGCAAGTCTACAAGTCAATCGTAGTTTGCAGGATGAGAAAATAAATAAATTGTCAATTCACCGCCAGCACATAATTTGCATGTTTGTGATTCAATACAATCATATAAACATAACAACACGTTACGTATGTCATGCAGTATCGCCTAGGCCCACCTTAGAGTTTCTGAAACATACTTTAAATCATTATCTATATCAATACAAATAAATAAAATTGAAGTGTCTGTTTGTAATATTAAAATAACAGCTTTTTACTAAATGCATATGAAAATATATACGGTACTTATAACAAAAACACAATTTTTAAAATTTTTGTCTGTCTGTCTGTAGGTCTGTCTGTCTGTCTGTCTGTTTGTTCCAGCTAATCTCCGAAACGGCTGGACCGATTTCGACGGGACTTTCACTGGCAGATAGCTGGTGTTATAAGGAGTAACTTAGGCTACTTATATTTTAGAAAAGTATTAGAGTTTCGCGCAACATAATTAAAATCCTAAATTACACGCGGGCGAAGTCGCGGTGAACAGCTAGTCTTTATATATAAAAATTACGTGTCACATTGTTTGTCCGTGATAAACTCCTAAACCACTGAAATGATTTCAATGAAATTTGTGCACATTTGTGCAGTTTGGTCCAACTTGCGAGATAGGATAGTTTTTACACCGATAAGTGACCCTCAGTATTTTTTATTGCAAATTTAAATATTTTTATAGTAGAGAGGTTCACCGCTAAGGGCAGCGGGCAGTACAACGTCTGCCTGGCCAGCTAGTATTTAAATATTTTAACGTATTTAGTTGCATCAAGTTATATTACTGACATAATTTTATTCGTAGGCAGAACGCTTTTAAAAGTTACGCCGGTAAAAATCGTAGTAATTGGTATACATCTATATGCTAATAAGTAATTACTGTATTTGAAATGGTAATAAAGTTACTTTATAAGAAAATTCATTGAAATAGTATATATACCAAAAATTAATCTGTCAATTTTTCTTTGGGATACATTTTTGAAGCATAGTGTAGTATTTTAACTGTATTCCGCTTTTTAATAACAGAGACTAAAACAACGTTTTTAAGTTATGCCATATGTTTATATTTTAAATAGTTTTTTGAAGAACTCATTATAAATGTTTATACGATATTGCTCATAATGTCATTCTGAAAACTATGAAACCCCAGAAGGCAGTTTTTAGGGGGCGATATTTTGGGAAAGAACAGTCTTCCTTGCGTATACTATTTTAATTTGAGGATTAAAGTTTTTAAAAATAAAGCATGCACACTCAATTAATAAGTAGGGATAAATATAAAAAATACATTTTAATATATTTATCAAGTTTTAAATAATATATATGTGTGCAAGCGGCATTTGTAAGAATATAATATAATAGAATATTTACTACCATATGTTATCCTGTGGGTGTCATCTTCCTTATAACAAATAGAAAATAAAAACTGCGGTTGCTTTCTAGCGTTCGTTGGGGAGGTCTGTGTTCAGCAATGGATTTTGATAAGTTGTAATCGATAGATGGATGGCTATACAATATAGATATATTAGAAAATATAATATATAGAAAGATTTTATGATTTTATATTTTTAGGATATATACTTGCAAAAATGAGAAGTAGGACGGTATTTTTACGCTCTTCTCCGCTCTAGCGGCCACGGGCGTTCCTTTTATAGATTTTGCTTTCTTATATTTCCATAAGATTAAATAATTAAATAGAAATTTTTAGGAAGGAGTAGTTATAACATGCCTAAAATTATTTTTAAGTCTGATCGTTTTGACTTACGTTGAGTCTTCTAAAATAACTTAAACGGTAAATTTCTGAAATAAATATAGGTGCAGAAAGAAGCCAAATTTTTTGTTTTTAATAATTCTTCCTCTCAATATTTTTTTAATTAAGATATGTTATAGTAGCAACTTTATAAAACTGTATACGAAAGAATTTAAAGTATAATATGTTCTAATGCATTTCCTAAGCGACAAACGATCTAATTAAATAACCGATTTTTATACGTGGTAGAGCCAAGCTGCAACTATATTACTGTAGCACGAATGGGTCACTCTTTCACAGAATACCAGCGTAAAATAGCAGCATAACGCTGCTTTGTTTCGTATGGTGAGTGTAGAAACCGGAGACCCTTTTTACTGGAAACGAGGCGTTCCATCTTAGTCCTCACGGGTGACAACACATCTGCATTTTGATTCGTAATCGAGGATAGATGTAGATGTCTATGGGCCACAGCAACCACTTACCATCAGGTGGGCTGTGTGCTCGTTTGTCACCCTACTTCTACAAAAATAAATAACAATGCTTGTTAGCGAATTTCACATGTTTTCGAAATATTTTTTTTATTTCTCAAACCGCCGAGCACGTGGTAAATCAGTACTCCAAATAGCAATTAACAATTTCATTGGTGCCGGCGGGGATCGAACCCGGGTTGCTTGCGTACTGTGAAATTTACTACTAGCTAGAGCTACTTTTTTATTTTATATTATTATTAACCTTCTTTAAAAATATAATATCCTAAATCATTTTTAAACGCGCCGTAATATAAAAAATATCGTACTAGGTAGCGGATAAAAAGAATTGAAATATTTAACTAATGTTAAAATTACATAAAAGATTTGAATGTTTGTGTAAGTCCGAGTACCTACGTGTGCGTTTGCAAATGTCTAATTCTTATTTATGAATATTTTTATGAAATATTTATTTTTGTATATCTGCCGTAACACTTCCTTCACTATAGCCAGTAAAATATTGAGAAAGGTATTTTGAAAAATTTATGATATAATAGAAAGCATTACGCAAATATTATAATGATAACGATAGGTATTCTTTGTCTGATACCAGATTGAAATCGCTCTGTCTTGGGATGACAGATAAAAAATTGGTTAATACGAATAATACAAATAAATGGAATCTTTTTATCGTGTATCGTAAAGACATAAATCCTATGAAAATGAAACAGTCGTCTCCGTGCCATTCGGGTAGAAGTATTGGGAGACCCTCATAAATAACGGATATTCCCGCACCTGTCCTCCGGAAAAACGATCTTATGGAAGGGATATTACTCTCATATCTGTTTACTTGCTCGAAGGAAAACAAAGGCTACGTACAGACAGTGTTTTTCTTGTATTGATTTAGCTAGCTCGCCCACCGTGAAGTTATCTTTCGTATACGTGCCACAACTCAGAAGTCGCTAGGTAGATTTATGCACCTTAAAGCTAGAAAGCTTTGTATGTACCTACATAGTACAGGTTAGTTTCTAACATAATTTACTAGAAAGTAGGGCACGAGTTAAAGTGGACCTATACTTATACAACATTGGACTTAAGTTTAAAATTATTATATTTATCATTAAAATAAAGTACCCTGACGTCATCATCATCGCCATTACCATTGTGGCCAGGTGTTAGAAGAGACTGCCGACAATGGACCAGAACATGCTTGGCATGTCAACGTGCAAAAATCACTAGGCATGTGAATTCACCCATAGGCACTTTCATATTACTGCGTGCCAGATTTATGCAAAGTCATATAGATCTGATAGGACCATTACCATTGGCGCAAGGATACCGATATTGTCTCACCATAATAACCCATCACAATTCCACTGCTGCACATAGTCCTCCCCCAAGGAATGCCACAAAGCACGGTCCTTAGCCATCCGCATCCATTGACCTCCTATATCTCTTACCAGGTCGTCACAACAATCCAATGGGGGAGGGCACTCGCTTCGCTTACCAGTGCAAGGCTGCCACTTGAGAACATTTCTTCCCCGTCAGTTGTCACTTCTTCGATATATACAGTCCGATATATTTACGTGGGAGAGCCACACTGCAGCTGTATTATGGATGCAGAATAAATGGGTTGGCTCGACCGGTGAAGGGCCACGCACTCGCAGAAATACCAGTGTAAATGTAAAGTAGCATTGCAAGGCTGCTGTGAACAGAACCGTAGAATCTATTTATTGGTAAACAGGCATTCCAACTTAGTCTTTAAGGATATCAACGCATCTTTTTTATAGGACAAGGGTGAAAAACGAGCACACAGTCCACCTGATGGTAAGTCGTTGCTGTGGCCCATAGACATCTACATCTATCTTCGATTAAGAATCAAATGCAGATGTGTTGTCACCCGTGAGGACTAAGATGGAATGCCTCGTTTCCAGTAAAAAGGGTCTCCGGTTCTCTACAGTCACCATACGAAACACAGCAGCGTTAAGCTGCTATTTATCTGGTCTTTCCCCGGTCGAGCCGACCCATTCGTGCTACAACCATAATAAAGCTGCAGCATGGCTCTACCACGTGGTAAAATCTGCATCTACATTCTTTTTCTTAATAGTTGTTTATTGGCGACAGTAAATACTTACCATCTGGTAGACTCTGTGCTCGTTTGTCACCTTTAGTTCTATAAAAATATTAGAATGGGCTGGAGGAACAAAGGAAATGACAAAAAAAGAAATATAAAACTCTTTAGTAACGAGGTATATTAGCCTGCGTTTTTTTCATTTCTTTTTAGAAATTGAATTGGTAATTTACAGGCTGTGTTCCGATATGCACTGTGACCACTGTAAGGTGTGACGTAAATTTAGTATACTGTGAAGACGTGTGTTACTGTGAGTGTTGCTGTTTAAAACGGAACGCAGTCCAGTATACTGTCATCCCTATTTTTCAACATGATAAATATAAGTACTACACGATAAGAAAAAATATTATCTGAATGTTGTTTGTTGCTTTTAAAACTTAATGTCCGAGTTTATTTGAATAATGATATTAATTAATAATAATAACAATCATTCATGGAAGCTGCGAAATCCGTGAATGTTTTTTTGATCACGTGATCAAAGTACTGAGAGCACCTTACCTTGAAAGCGCCAGTGCTCACAGTACAAAACTGGCGGCGATTTATAACCTCATATATTTCCCTAGGGTACTGCGGTAGTATACTGGCAGTCCATAACGGAACGAATTTTCACCGGTGAGAGCACTGAGCAGTGCTTGCAGTGTATATCTGAACAAATCCACAGTGTGTGTCAAGATATATTATTATAATGCCGCGACCACACACATCGTACTAGCGCGAATATTCGCGTTGCTGCCGTGTTTGGTATTACAGGTCGGCGGATTGGGTTTGCTTCTCGCCGGATGATCCCAGCGCTGTTGCTGACTCTGTCACAGACGTGGTGCTACAGGGAATGGAACTATTTATTCCATCATCTGTGGTACCCACCTCAGCCTTGGTTTGGTCGCTCCTGTAAGACTACATTACGCAGTAATCAGGAGTGTTGTCAAGCCTGGGCTGCGGCTTCGGCGACTCGGGATGTAAACACCAGCATGCTTAAAAAGAAGAATAACTTCGCCTCCAGGTCCTTCAAAAGAGTTATTGCCGAGGCAAAGTCAGAGCACATAGGCAGAATTGGTGAGAAACTAGTTCGCCTTCCTTCGGGAACCAGTGCATTCTGGTCTCTCGCTAAGGCTGTCCAAGGGAATTTCTGTAAGCCATCACTACCATATCTGCACATGAAGGACGACTCACTGGCCCACGCTGCAAAAGAGAAAGCCGACTTTTTAGGCTTCATTTTTGCGACCAACTCGACTCTTGATAACGAGGGGAACACACCGCCGGCCATTCCGCGGTATGAGTGCTCCATGCCGGATGTGCGATTCTCACAGCACTCGGTTCGCAAAGCACTCCCCTCCCCATCCACAAGTCGAGTGGGCCAGACGGAATCCCCCCAATTGTGCTGAGGACGTGTGCTCCGGAGTTGGCACCGGTTCTAACGCGTCTTTTCAGGTACTCCTACTCCCTAAGCGTAGTCCCGAAATCATGAAAGACAGCTTTTGTTCACCCGACCCCTAAAAAGGCGACCGCTCTGATCTGTCCAACTACAGGCCTATCGCCATCACCTCCTTGTTTTCCAAAATAATGGAATCCATTGTAAGCTGCCAGCTCATACGGTACCTAGAGGATCACCAGCTGATTAGTGACCGCCAATACGGTTTTCGTCGGGGTCGATCAGCTGGTGATCTTCTAGTCCACCTGATTCATAGATGGGCGGAGGCAGTAGAGTCCAAGGGGGAAGCGTTGGCCGTTAGTTTGGACATTGCGAAGGCCTTCGATCGGGATTGGCACAAAGCGCTTCTCACGAAGCTCCCTTCCTATGGACTTTCCGAGAAATTATGCAACTGGATCAGCAGCTTCCTTGCAAATCGGAGCACCAAGGTCGCTGTAGACGGTGCATGCTCCGACTACAAGCCTATTAACGCAGGTGTTCCACAATGCTGTATCCAACGCTGTTTCTTCTGGATATCAATGATATGTTGCAAATTGGTAACATTCATTGCTATGCAGATGACAGCACCGATGATGCTCTATACACCGGCCGTGCCTATATTTCTCGGGAAAACGTCGCCGAGTACCGGAACAAACTTGTGTCTGAAGTCGAGTCTTTGCTGAACAAAGTCTCGGATTGGGGGCGACTAAATCTACTGCAGTTTAATCCTCAGAAGACACACGTTTAAACGTTTACCGCTAAAAAGAACCCCTTTGTCGTATCTCCTAAGTTTCAAGGCACTTCATTTGTTGCCCCAGCCAGTATCGGAGTCCTCGGCGTCGACATATCGAGTGACGTGCAACGACGTCACTTGAAAGAGAAGGACAAATTGGCCTCTAAAAAGCTTGGCCTGCTCAGCAGAGCAGGCCAAGCTTTTTAGAGGCCAATTTTTTCTTTTTAGAGGACAGTACTTCATGTCGGCATACCGCCTGCAACTTCACAAGACACAGGTTCGGCCTTACATGGAATACTGTTCCCATCTCTGGGCGGGGGCTTCCCAGTGCCAGCTCCTTCCACTTAACCGCATCCAGCGCAGAGCAGCTCGAATCGTCGACGACCGAGTCCTTTCCGATCGGCTTGATTCATTGGCACTGCGAAGAGATGTTGCATCCCGTTGCATTTTCTTTCGAATTTACTACGGGGAGTGCTCTGAGGAATCGTTCGGATTAATCCCAGCCGCCAAATTTCACGAACGCACATCGCGGCAGAACTCCCGAACCATCCACACCATCTGTATGATTGGCGGTCCACCACTGTGCGATTCAGAAGATGTTTTCTTCCTCGCACAACTTCCTTATGGAATCGATTACCATCAGCGATTTTTCCTGACCGATACGACTTAGGGACCTTCAAGAAAAAAATCTACTCCTTTTTAAAAGGCCGGCAACGCATCTGCGATTCCCCTGGTTCCCCTGGTGTTGCATTTGTTCATGGGCGGCGGTAGTCACTTACCAGGTAAGCCGCATGCTCGTTTGCCCCCTCTCCTATAAAAAAAATGTGGCCGGCCCTTCGTGAATACTTTGTCACTTCGTGCGAAGTCTCATCGCTTCGCTGTCAGTAAATTCTCGTACTTCAAAGGGTTTTATCGCGATTGACTTCGCGTTTGCGGCCACACTTCGACCAATTCATCGGAATCTTTTTTTTATGTAGGTATGTTCACCGATTACTCAAAGACGCCTGAACCGAGTTGGAAAATTCTTTTTTGTTTCGAAAGGTATAGTTCCCAGGTGGTCCTATTAAAATTTTATCGAAATCGGTCGAGGGTTTTTTAAAAAATCATCAATAAATATTATTCATATTGAAGTCGTTTGTACAAAATTTTAAATTTACGACTTGTTACTGTAACGAACCATTCCATCTTAGTCCTCTCCGGTAACATCGCATCTACATTTTTAGATAGATGATTAGGGTAGACGAAAATGTCTTTGGGTCACAACATCCACGTAACATCATGTGGACTCTTTTGTCACCCTGACTACTCCTTAATAGAAAAATCTCCTACAAAATGACTTTATACTTTTTTTAAATGAATGTAAAATTGAGAAAACTAAAATATTGTGTCTCTCTCGCTCATTTCTTTGTTGATTATTATTATGTTTTTATGTTAACACCATGGATTGTGTACCTGACTTAACAACTTTACCGGACTTTGATTTTCTTTTACTTTTTGTGAACAACAGCTAAATAGAATAAAGTAATAAGCTAAAATATAAAACGCTTATTTTAAATTCAACTTTCTTTTTATAGAACAATAGATTTTCGAAAACTTTTTATAAAAACTTAAATATGTACATATTTATAATGTCGCCGTCTACGAGTGTTGTTTCTATGCAATTGCACACCTCGAACGGGAAGTGGAGAGGTCGGGCTATACGAGTACTGTCGACTTGACAAGGTCAAACTGCCCGCTCTTATGAAATGATTAAATGTGGTTTGTTTTAATAAATGAATTAAACATTAAATAATACAGACTGTTTGTTAGTTTATTTCGTACCCGATTTTCGTTTCGGACAAATTATTATTATATTCAATTCATTTTTAAACATTTAAGTATTCATTCTTCAAGAAATAAGGTGGACTGAAAAACGTATAAATATTGAGAACATTTTTTTTTATAGGAGAGGGAGCAAACGAGCATGCGGATCACCTGATGGTAAGTGACTACCGCCGCCCATGAACAACTACAACACCAGGGGAATTGCAGATGCGTTGCCGGCCTTTTAAAAAGGAGTAGGCTCTTTTCTTGAAGGTCCCTAAGCCGTATCGGTCCGGAAAAATCGCTGGTGGTAATCGATTCCACAGGGAAGTTGTGCGAGGAAGAAAACATCTTCTAAATCGCACAGTGGTGGACCGCAAATCATCCAGATGGTATGGATGGTATCGCGAGTTTTGTCGCGATGTGCGATGATGAAATTGAGCGGCTGGAATTAGTCCGAACAATTTCTCAGATCACTCCCCGTGGTACATGCGATAAAATACGCAAAGAGATGCAGCATCTCTACGCAGTGCCAGTGAGTCAAGCCGATCGGAAAGAACTCGGTCGTCGACGATTCGAACCGCTCTGCGCTGGATGCGGTCAAGTAGAAGGAGCTGGCACTGGAGAGCCCCTGCCCAGAGATGTGAACAGTATTCCATGTGAGGCTGAACCTGCGCCTTGTAAAGTTGCAGGCGGTGTGTCTGCATGAAATACTGTCCCGCTCTGCTTAACAGGCCAAGCTTTTTAGAGGCCAATTTTGCCTTCTCTTCCAAGTCCTTGGAAACTGCATGTCACTGGATATTTCGACGCCGAGGATTCCATTCAACATCTCTACGAATCTTTAAGAATCTCTAATAATATATCTACATACTGCCATCACATGGATTGAAGGCCGCGCAATGCCAGAAAAGTACGACAGATCGCACACGCACACGCTTAAATACGCGCGCGCACACTCATGTATGCACGCATACAACAATAATACACGTAATGTTGTAAATTTAATTACTAAAGAAAACCATTAACCATTGCAGGTTTTGCTGTCGCACGATGTGTACTTAAAATTACGATGTATATTATTAAAATCTACATTGAAGAATGAGAGTCTAGTGAATAGTGATTAATCATACAGGTTTCTCCGAGTACTAACACCAGGCTCTCGTAAATTAAAACTCCTTATTCCCCAAATAGTATTTATGAGTCAATATTAAGTTGTGGAACACTTTAATTGCCAATCTTTCGCCAGTTGCCTTGGAAAACCTTTGACAGCAGCAAATATTTGAAAAAAATAAAATTGAGGATGTGATGTCCTTCAATACGAATTGGACTAATCGGTGCTCTGAAAACTAGGATATTTATGTAGGCCGTCACTGTACTACTTTAAAAGTAAGTACATATTATTGTAATCGTATTTTATTTATATTTTCGATAATGAAACGTCTTAGTTTAGTAATCTTAATTAAAAACACCTACGTGTGTGTTTATGTGATAATGGCGACTAGGACCAGTGTCTTATACAAGTAAAACCACAACACAAACAGAACCGACAAGACACAATTTTTTGTTTTCTTAGTAACTAGTACTTGAAACCTGCGGCAGAACCGCGGTACTGTTTACTCGGGGAGATAATGGACTTAAATTGAATAATTTTTTAATTTCTTACATAAATAAATTATTGATAAATGTAATAAAATGTTGTATTCTGCAATATTTCTAAATGTGTAGTTATATTATTAAGTATAAAGTCAGGATAAATCTTAAACAAGCAATTGTAGCTTAATGTTTAAGAGTACGAACCGCATAAAGAAAACATGGGTTCGAATCCGCCATTCTACTGTCATTTACACTGTGGTATATATATTTTATACCGTGGGTGAGCATAACCTAGACATAAAATATCCAGATTGGCGAGGGCCAGCAAAACCAAAGATGCGGTACTAATATTGTCAATCTGCCTATGAACATCGGCACGAAAGTCTAGCGGTGACCATTATTGCGTATAAGTCCCGCTGATTGGATTATTGAGCTTAAGTCGCGCTGATTGGCTCGTGCGTATCGTTCGCACGCGCTGATTGGCTCTCCAGTCGCATTCGTGCAATTCGAGTCGTGTATGTTCCCCTCCACGTTTCGTTCAGCGCTAGACTTCGTGCCGCGACTTGTACCACGCGTAAGGATTAAGACAAATTTTCCCTTCAACAAGAGAGGTCGATGTCCAGCAGTAGAACTTTTCCGGCTGATGAAAAAAATATCACCTACCATCATGTCGTCATCGCAGAATCTTCTTGATGAGTGAGTGATTAATTGAAATATTAATAGAGTCGCTAGAATTACTTTTTACAAAAGAAGTAAACAACGAAAATACACTGGTACTTTTTAATTATTATAAACCTCTACTGCAAAGTCTGTTAATACCATTATGCTAAGTAATCAAGTTACTTAAATTATGCGCTAAATTAACTTTATAATGTACATACGAAACAGATTGGAGATTGTGAAAAGCTTTTGTTCCTGATGTAATGGGTTTGTAAATAGGGTGTTTAATAAAACAACGTAATATTTGGAAAGGATCGAGGTTTTTGAATCCTTTCACAAAACAAATAATTTCATAATGACTTGATCCTTAATGAGTAGTGAAACAATCAAGTAGTTAAATGATAAATGATTTAAACTTGGTATTAGGATTCGTCTGCATTTTATATGTGGTAGTGTCACGCTTCAACTATATTATAGTTACATATATTATAGTAGCTGCATCCACAGAATACTAGCGTGTTACCCAATATTACTGTTTCGTATAGAACTTAATTTTGTAGTGTAGAGAAACGGATTATAGCTCGAAATGAGGTATTCTATCTTAGTTCTCAGATGTAGCAAAGCATCTGCATTTTGATTCTTGATTGTACTCGTAGATAGATGTAGGTGTATATGGGCCACAGTTTCAAATCACCATCGGATGGAATGCGTGCTCGTCTGTCATCCTTATTCTATAAACAAAAATACTTAGTATTTTTCTCTTTTAACCCGCAACAAGCCACTGCTGGACGTGTCTTTACTCTCTACTACTGCAGGAAAAATTTGCCGTAATCACGCTTTAGAGGTTAATTAGCGATCGCAATACTTTGGCACTTTTGACGTTTTTCCCCGTCGCTGATCTAGGAAGTGTTCGGTATTTTGTTTATTATGCCAGCAACGCATTTTTTTATATTGATAGTCTGATGACATTAGTTTAGTTGTCGTCTTAAATATAACTTATATTATTTATCTTTAGTAGCAAATTAAAATAGACAGAGTAGACAATACGTAGTTTATTTTACTCTGCGTCCATGCAAAATACAACCTTAACGCTAGCACATATTTTGCTTTGGTACACACCTAGTTAAAAAAAAACATCTTGCTATTTTGTCACACCATTTACGCAACGCGAACCCATTGAACATGATCGAAGTTACGAATGGTGGTACATGGAAAAACTTTTGTAAGTTTATGTGTATTGTAATGCTTTCATAAACATAATTATACGCCTATTTGAGTGCATCCTTCCGGAGATTTCAAAATTCCAAACGAAAAGCCTCTCTGAGTTACAACAATTTTATACAAAATGGGTTCATCATCTTGTACAAATCAATTAAAAGTTCGGGGACTTTTTTAATTTTTCTTTTTTTATCAATTATATTATTATAACTGAAAAGAAAATCTCATAAACAGTTCATCATGACTTTCTGAGAAACACAGTTGCCGTAACTTTTTGATCTCTCTTCATTCAACAGTAATACGCACATTAATATTCTCAAAAGTTTGCTCCATTTTCACTGCAAATCACGGTCTATTTCTACTACATAGTGATATTTTTTTTTATTATTTTACCTGGCAACAATAGTTTCTAATCTGCTTGTTCCAATACTCGAACGCAACATAACCGCTGTAATTACCGTGAAATTAGTCAACGCACGGCACCATTTTACAGTTGCACTTGCACAATGTTTCCACTATCTGCCACACACGACGTGTAAAATGAATTAGATAAATTCCAGTCACACAATACAGCAATTATAATTCCAACACAATACCAACCAGTCACATTAATGTACTACAATGTCCAATAGCAAATACTGCATGCAATGTTCATTCAGTGGCCAAGACAGAACGTGCTATCAAAATTCTAAATTGCACATAGCGCCTAACGGTCTAATAGATGCCTATTCAGTATTCCGTTCATGTTTCGCAATACCATGATTGTAGTGCCTGCTTCTTTAACTAGTAGAATGCCTACAGCCGTTTTATTCGTTGACGACAATGTGATGTTAGATTTCAAAATTTTTTTGTTTAGATATCAAAACGTAGAATAAAAGTAGAATTTAATGTAATAGTAATGTGTAGTGGCGGTGTAAAAGATTCTATTGCCCAATATCACCCCGTGGGTGCCTTAAGTGGTGACAGAAGGAATTGAATCAAGAGGCTAGCAGCATTTTAACGTGGTAGAGCCATGCTGCAGCTATATTAGTAGTATAGTTGTAGCAGGAATGGGTCTACTCGACCGGGGAAGGACCACGCTCTCACAGAATACCAGCGTAAAATAGCATTGTATGGTGAGAGCAGAGAACCGGAGACCCTTTTTACTGGAAAAGAGGCATTCCAACTTAGTCCTCACGGGTGGCAACGCATCTGCATTTTAATTCGCAAACGAGGATAAATGTAGATGTCTATGGGTCACAGCAACCACTTACCATCAGGTGGACTATGTGCTCGCTTGTCACTCTATCCTATAAAAAAAATATTTTTGATAATAACCAGAATATTAAAAAAACTGCGTTTTCCAACCCGCGTGCCTTGCATGGCAACTATGGCAAATATAATAAGTAAGGCAAGTAAACAAATAAAAAACAGTAGAAAAATTTGACTATATTTACCACACTGGCAAAGCGTAGAGAAACGACACATAGCCTTATTGCCTTTCGTAACAACACCTGACGGAACACAGCTCGCAGCTGAGGTTAATATTTGGACATTTTTTTTTACATTTTCTTTACTTGCATCCATTATTTAAAAAATTTAACCGACCAATATCGAATCACTGCATTTCATCATCTTAGTCTCCTAACAGGCGGTTATGGAAATTCCAAAAATCGAATAGTTTTCAAGAGACCGAAGAGGATCTCGTAAATAGCTGAAATATTCAGACCATCGGCACGTAGCAGTTTCAGGTTGGTGAGCACAGAGCTGCCGCAAAGCTACAAAGATACCATCGCCCCAAATCATTCTACGGACTTTGGGGTTGTCATTTTTAAACTTACCACTTTCGTTCGCTAGGAGTAGTGGATACTTAGGAACGTTAAGCGTTCACAATAAATTTCACAGTTTGGCGTTCGCTATAAATTTCACACACAATTTCACAGAACCTGGGTTTGGTCCCAACCAGCACCAATTGTTAAGTGCAAGCTTATGTGTTGATTCATTACGTGCTCGGCGATGAAAAACATCGTAAGGAAACCTGCATGTCTAAAGAATAAAAATATTTTGACGACTAAGTACTTCACAACTCTCTCAGAAATTAGAAGATGCCTGTGTTCAGCAGTGGGATGTAATATATGCTGTAACTTTCGGTTGCCAGAGCCTCGTTTGTAGGCTTTTTTTATAGGAGAGGGGGCAAACGAGCATGCGGCTTACCTGATGGTAAGTGACTACCGCCGCCCATGAACAACTGCAACACCAGGGGAACCAGGGTAATTGCAGATGCATGTTAATGTTAAGTGTACCACGTAGTACAGGTGCAGTATCTAAAGTTGAATTTATCGCTTCCCGTCCCATATATGAATAGGTAATCTAAAATAAGGCTTAAATTTCTACTAATTCCATCACCTAATAAGAATAAGCTTTTGCATACTATACAGATTAAAACAATAGTGACTTTGAGCATCTTTACTCCACTTTTTGCGGTCGTAACCTACTTTCCCTTACACTTTCCACGCCGTTGTTGTAGCGTCTCTTTGTCCACAGTATTGATTAAAAAATGTCATTTTTTGGTTTTTCTTAATCATGTTTACATTGCAATTTTTAATAATAAATCGCACTATTTTGGGTTTATTCTTAACACATTTCATGTCCCATGCATATAGGTCTTAATTAATGTTTTACATTTGTGTCCGAAAATAACACAGTATACCCACGTAAAATAGCAGCCCGATGCTGTTGTTTTGTATGGTGACTGTTGAGAACTCGCGATTCTTTTTACTGGTAACAAGGCATTCTATCTTTCTCCTGGTTCTCATTGGTGACAACGCATCTTCATTTTAATTCATAATCGATTGCTCATTTCATCCATATTCTATAAAAAAATATGTCATCAAATTGATCAAAGAAATATTTCGATCAATCAAATAAGGTAAATATAGTAATAAAGTATAAATAAAATAGGTTGCGGGTATTCACACTTGCAGAGAAAGAAACGAATTAACTAATTGTTTTTTCGCTGATCCTTAAAATAATAAGTGTACTACGAGTAATCTATTCGTATAAACCTTAATATAGAAAACATAAAATAAATCCGCAAGAAGTCAATACTCTAAACATTTATGACCTAACATAAATAAGCGAAGTAAAGGAAACGGTCATAAATCACGAACAACAAGCTCCGCCCTCGATAAGTAGGTAAGCAAGAACATTCTTTGAAATTTTGAAGGAACATTTTTAAAATGTTTCTTGCATAATCGTCAGTGAAAAATCATCGTTACTGTAATGTGCACACTAGTACTTGTACACACACAACATATTAAATATACAATTAAAAACATAACCTTGAAAAACAATAATTGAAATATAAAATTGTAAAATCTTCAAAAGACAAAACCTTTTTATAAAATGTTGATGATCAATCCCAAATGCAGCCGTTGAGCGACGGTATACGGTCAAACTAAAATTTTATGAATATACCTCATTGTGCTTAACGAAAACAAAGGCTTTGTGATGTGTGTATAAGTGGTATGTATGGTTTTTAAATAAAATAAAATAAAAAGAAGTTCTCTATATTAATTTCGTATCTACGAAAATGTGTGATAACTTTGCTCTGACTTGATAATAATAAGTAATGTAATGTCCTCCAGACCAAATTTCGGTCACGGCAAATAATCACGACGGAGACCAATCTGCACAGGAAAAGGTTATAGTGTACAGGTGTGTTCACAACCCTAGGTGCACTATATTCCCTCAGTCTCATTGTCTGATGATACGGCAATCTAACACAAAAAGAAATAAGGCGCAGGAACCACGGCTTTACATACTTTCCGAGACATGGACTGAGAATTTCTTCACTGTAAGACCTCTTAACTAATTTTCGAACTGAAATTCGAACCAGAGATCACATGATCACCAGTCGTCCCTACAATCACTAGAATAACGATGCAATCAAGGCACGTAATAATACCTATTATAAGTCACAATTAAGGTACATATATTATAGAATATATTATTTAATAAACACCATTCAGCTCAAACCCAATGTAATCTAATATCGACTATTGATAGTAGATGTGCTCGTCGGTGCCTAAATAGCGTAATATAACATAACCCTTTTTAGTGGAAAAGAGGCATCCTATCTTAGTCCTCACGGGTGACAACGCATCTGCATTTTGATTCGCAAACGAGGATAAATGTAGATGTCTATGGGCCACAGCAACCACTTACCATCAGGTGGACTGTGTGCTCGTTTGTCACCCTATCCTATAAAAAAAATCAACAAAATTGTTATGGAAGAAACCCATGCCTATGTAGTGGAGAAAAGGAAGATATGAAGATAATTATGTTTATCCACCAAATAAAGAGAGCTTTATTTTGTGGTTCAGCTTTACACTTGTTAAAACACTATGAAACCTGTGGTTTTTTTTAAAGTGATCTCTTAAGCAAACCCTGAACGGTAATACAGCATGACCGTGAACGCGTGCATGACGAACTTTTATACTATATCATTAAACATTTTAATGCATTTCCGGACCGCCTGCATAACAGTGACAAGGTCGCTGAGATGTTATCTAATATTGTTTCACAAAATTTTAAATGACAATGTGAAAGACAAATTTATCTTTCTTGTACTTTCGCTGCGCAAAAAAAAAACAATTTTTTGTCTAAAGAAATATTTCTCTTGTTTTCTACATTTATGTTTTTCTCATTCAATTCCTTGAATTCATCTCTCTTCTCGTTTCTCGACTAACATGCACTTATGAAAGTCGCGGGAAAGCTTAGTGGGGCACTCAAAGAAAATCATTAATTTCAAAAACAAGACAAATATTACTTGCATAAAATATTGTTTTCGCGATGCAGCAAAAATAAATTTGTTTTTGACTTTGTCACTTAAAATTTTGATAAACAATAATTCCACAACAGCTCTGAGATCTTTCCAATGTTAAGTAGCTGTCCCAAAATGCGATAAAATAATTGATGATACCTATAGCATGATGGTTGTTTATGTAGCATAAACATTTACGCAACGCATATCATGCTGCAATACCGTCTGATGTCTGCTTTTTCATGCATGTAAAATTGTTTCGCCGTACCTATCATCTATACAAATAAATAAAATTGAAGTGTCTGTTTGTAATGTCAAAATAACAGCTTTTACTATATGCATATGAAATTATATACGGTTCTTATGACATAAACACAATTTTTAAAATTTTTGTCTGTTTGTCTTTCTGTCTGTCTGTTTGTTTGTTCCGGCTAATCTCTGAAACGGCTAAACCGATTTGAACAGGACTTTCACTGGTAGATATCTGATATTATAAGAAGTAACCTAGGTTACTTTTTTGAAAAAGCATTAGGGTTCCGCGCAAAAGAATTAAAACCCATGGAATCCAATCGTACTAAATTACACGCGGGCGAAGTCGCGGGGAACAGCTAGTTCCTAATATATATATGACGCCTTTTATTTATTACTATTGCAAACAAAAACTCCACGGGAGTTACATTTACGTCACCAGATATAAATAGTGAAGTGTTATTGTTTTATATTCCGAAAGGCGTCAACTAGACCGTTCTCCGAATCCACAGTAGGCAATAATTCACGCGTAAGTAATATTATGCAACGTTCGGCGCGTGGCAGCTGCGTGTTCTGATTTTAATGACACATACGTTGTTTTCTGTGCGTAAAATTACGAAAGGCAATGTTTTAATAATAATGGATAGGATTTATTTAATAGAATACACAAATTGCAAAAATGTTTTTTTCAATACCATGTGCGAACAATAAAGTAAATGTTCTTTTCCATAGACAAGCTCATCATCAATAGACGCGGATTTAGTGGGAGAGTCACAGGGGCATTGACCCGCTTCACAACTAAATTAAAAAAATTTAAAAGTATAATTTTGCTTCCAATTTAAATATTTTGTAAGAAGCGTCAGTCTCTGACACCCTTAAAACTTTAGCATCGATCGGCGGCTGGCAAGAAGTCGTTAATAGTCCACTACTGGACATGCCCATCTTCCATGACAGTACTAGGCGCCTCGTACCTTTGATACTGCTTTTCGTTGCCGATTTGGGAATAGTATATCCTATATCTACATATTTTGTTGAAGATCCCTGGGTTGCTTTTAACAAAATCTACGGAACAGAACGGCGTGCAGGTTTCTCCACTAGCCACCACAAGCCACTAATACACTAATCATATCCCTACTTCAATAACCAAGCTCCCTGTATGATAGCGGGAGTAAGAGAATTCTCCGCCCCATCTTTTTCCGCTGGTATTGTAAGACTCGACTACATATATGAAATACCAGGAAAAATACAAGACCGTAGATGGACTACAGTATAATCATCGTCTATATAATATGTAAAAATACTCAGTCCGATCAGCGAGGATGCTTTGAGGTATCGCTTTTTGATTCGTTCATGTAATCCTTTTCAGAGAATAAAGTCACCGATAGCGATGTTGCCCAATTTCAAAAAATCTGCTCAATTTATAAGCAAATTGTAATAAAAAACATGATTTAAATAACAATAAAATATTTGTATTCACTAATAATATGATTTTTCATATTTTTTTAATGTCATTGCGATTCCTATGAGCCCCTTAAGGATCTGTCCGATCCGGTTTTGTAATAAGCCAAATGAAAAGTATCCCAACTAGCTGCAGGGATCAATGTCAAGAGTGAAAACATTATGGCAAATACTCTTTTATAAAATAAGTCCATTTAGTGGAATATTTTCGGTCTCATGAAGAGCGAAGGTTAAAGATTGTTACGCGGTGAAAGCGCGTCAATGTCACTACTACATTGGTTGTGGATAGAAAAGCCAAGATTCCCTGCCTGGTAAGATGTTCAGTCTGGTAACCGAACGACACTCAGTGCAGTACTTACAGCGATTGCTGATTTTCTACCGTAAATGAAAAAATAGGGCGTGTAGATATTTTTACATTTTTGAAAGTAATCTTTATTTTAGTGATTTTAAATAACAAAATCCCAATTATATGCACCCTACTACGTCCTATTCCGTTGGGCTATGGCGGTCACTCTGGCTCTACTGCGGATATCCTCATATCTAAGTTTATCACGCAGAGAATCCCCGAGCATAGCCCTCACCATAGCTTGAGCTTCCTCATACGGCCAGCAGTGAAAGACCACGGTTTAGTTCCATAAGTCATCACTGACAACATGCACTGCTTGAATAGTCTCGTTTCGAAGTTTTGAGGTACACCTGACGAGAATATGCGTCGTAATTTTCCGAACGCTGCCAAGCCGAGTTGAAGCCGTCGATTGACCTCTCGGTCAAACTTGGTCGGTTGGATTTACCTAGTCGGACTATTTGTCCCAGGTGAACATACTCGTCAACAACTTCGAGCTTAGTGCTCCCAACAACTTCCGGCATAGGTGTGACATGATCGTTATATATGATATTTGTTTTGTCCATGTTCATTTTAAGGCCTATCTGTTGGGAGGCACTATTGAGGTCATTGAGCATAGTGCTTAAGTCCTCCAGCGATTCTGCACTTCGATATACCGGCAGTCAACTTGGCACCACTGAAGGGACAGCAACACCGCCCAAATTTCGACGGAATCAAAGGCTTTCTCATAGTCCACATACACAAGGCAAAGTGGCAGATTGTACTCTTCTGTCTACTGTAAAATTTGCCGAAGGGTGTGTATGTGGTCTATGGTGCTAAAGCTCTTTCGGAAACTGGCTTGTTCGGAAGGCTGGAACTCGTTGAGTCTGCGTGCGAAACGATTCGTAATGATTCTCGAAAGCAACACATAGACGCGGCTCAGAAGGGAAAATGGTCTGTAGTTCTTTAAGAAAGCATTATTGGCTTTCTCGAAGAACAAGGCCGCGGTGGACTTCTGCTCTACGCCTCCGGAGTAATGCCACCATGGGGGATGGAATTAAAGAGCTTCTAAAGGACTTCAAGTACCGGTTTTCCCCTCGCTTTCAGAAGCTCCACTGTTATTCCATCCTTGCCCGGGGACTTGCCGTTTTTAAGGTGCTGGATAGTCATTCCAATCACGCTCATACTGACGTCCGGGATATCATCGGAATAGTATCGGATAAGACTTGCTCTTTGATCGTTACTCACACTTGCGTATGGTTCCAACGATGTTGTGTACAGCTGCCAATAGAACCTCTCAATCTCACTGAAAATCTCATGTGTCCCGGAAACGACGCTGCCACACTCAGTCTTCACCTTCGACAGTTAGCTCTTTCTGGCAGATAGATCTCTAGCAAAGACTTTGGAGCCCTGGTTCCGCTCGATCGCTTCTTCAATACGAGCAGTATTAAAGTTGCGCAAGTCCCGCCTCATGCGTTTCGAGATCTGTTTGTTTAGTTGCCTGAATGCTATAAAATCTACTGAAAACTGCAGCTTCATTTCCCGTCTAACAGCCATGAGATTAAGAGTGTGATCGGAGAGTTTTTGTGTTCTTCTGTGGCGGGTGTGTGTGATCGGAGAGTTTTTGTGTTCTTGCAAACCTTAGCTCTGACCGCATGGACAGTTTCCACGAGCATGTTATTCATATCGTCCACTGCATTGCAATCTTCTAAGTACCAAAAACGGTTTTATAGCTAGAGCTGAAAGGTTTCGGGACTTTGTATTAGAGCAAGAGGGGGACGGAGCGTTGACTTCATTAGACGTGACCTCTCAAACTTAATGTTTATGTTCAGTGTACCTCTCACTATTCGGTGATCGCTGCCGGTTTTCATCCTCGAGATCACTGAGACATCACTGAACAGTTGTCGTTCGGTCGTCATAACGAAATGAATCTCATTTTTTGTCGAACTGTCGGGGCTCGACCAGGTCCATTTTCTGTGGGGCCACTTCTAGAAGAAAGAGTTCATCATAAAGCGTCCCTCTTTCTCCATGAAGTCGGCCAGCTGCTGGCCCCTTAGGTTCCGTTGCCCTATTCCAAATTTCCCTACCTTTAGCTCACCGTTCTCTCTTGTGCCTAGTTTTGCATTGAAGTCTCCCATTAACACTATATTGCAGGAATGCAAGGCTCTTTTTTCCGCAGAACCGCAGTTTTTTATTGTTATTCTGCTGTTATCAGAAAGATACTGCTGCCCATCTTCTGCCTAAGTTTCCCTCTGCCACCTCTTACGACACCCACGGGAAGATATGGGCTAGTGAGTATTCTTACCCACCACTACACGGGATTGTTTTCACTAACAGGGATAAAATTTCCATCAAAAACCACTTGAGGTGCTTGAGATAGGTTAGATTTTTCAATCATATTGGAACTTCCGATGATAATTATCTGAGTATTTAGGGGGTTAATCTCCAAACCAAAATTTGATGTTTGCTCAAGGTCTAAGAGCTACTAATAGCTACAGCTAATTCACTAGGAGAAACATGAGTATATATTTGAAGATCGTCTGCGTATAGGTTAGTAGGAAGAAGTAATCTTAGTGGCTATAGTATTAATAAAATACATCAACTAATAAAAATATACATTTAAAAAATAAAACATATATAACCAACAGTTATACAAGCATAGGATTTGGAATTCATTCTCAAAATTTAATGGAAACAAGAAGATTTGCCTGCTGCGCGGCTCTTGTCCCTACAGATCTACTGACGCTTTCCTTTACTTCCAAGGTCGTTAGTAAGACAGCACTTGGTAAACGTGATAACTTTGTAAAGGTTGATCCATTTTGGATATTTTCGAATATGTTTTGAATACTTAGAATCATAGAAGTGTGAACCTCGCATACCATCAAAGAGGAACCATATTCGCTCAAATATAACATTTGGGTTTCGGAAACGAACGCTTTAAGTATCTATTTGCACTGTATAGGTCTAATATATACCAATATAATAGCCCAGCTAAACCAGTTTTATGGCCAAGCCTATAGATAAAGAAAACCTCACTTCACTGAATAAATGTTTTAAAAGTAAAAAGCAAAATAAAAAATATAGATGTAAGATTTTCTATATAGTAAAACATCTATATTTAAAAAAATCACTTTTATAATTACATTTTACAAACACAACAATCAACCGTATGTCCTCTATAGATACATATGTATCCATAGATATACATAATATATAGGGTGGCGAAAACATAAAAAACTCCAGCTGTTTTATTACATAAGTATTACTAATAAAGTTTACTTATACCCAGTAAGTAATATATTATCTCCTAGTCGTTCACACCACTTGCCTGAAACCTTGAGACGACGTCCTAGAGTTGCTTTTAGATAAGTCCAACGTGGAAAGACATTTCGCTATGTCTCTACACCCGTGGCGCCACTCACATCCGTAAAGTAGTTAAGCTAACACAATAAAATGTAACTCTAAATTAGCTCCTCGTTTTACAAGCAATAAATTTAATAGGCACGGGGGGTCTTTTGCTCACGTTCAAAATTTTAACTCGGCGACAATTTGGTTAGCGAGTCGCGCGGGGCGTGTGTCAGAAATCAAGTTGGGTAATCAACTTTTTAGTGTTATTATTGACTGAAGTTACCCCTTGAGTAAACGAAGGGTCGATATTTACAACATCGTTCCTTATTATTAGGTAATGAACCGTGCTCTATAAAAAATTGTAAACAAATTGGATTTTATTTAGTCCGATTTGCACTCAGAATTGATAATTCAAAAGTTAAAGTGAATTGTAATTTGAATATTCAATACAATAGTAGCAGAACTTTGGTTGAAATTTTATAACGCGATAACCTAATAAAATTAAAACCGAATATAAAAAAAAATAATGAAGTTATACTTCTATATGTGTGTTGAAGACGGGTATGCCTACAATGAAGAACGTTATAAAAGAAAATTACTTCTTAAAAAAAAAAAAAAAGCTTTTTCTTTCTTTTATTCAAATACAGATTTATACATTTTTTATTTTGTTAAAGTATGAGTTGACAAACCAGCACACAGTTCATCTGATGGTAGGTGTTTGTTGTGACCCATAGACATTTACTCGTACTATCCCTGAATAAAATTTAAAGTGTATATGCGTTATCACCCCTAAAGATTAATATGGAAAGCCTCGCACCAGTAAGGGTAAGGTAGGTAAATAGGGGCCTCCGATTCTCTACAACTATATGAAACACATCAGCATTAACTTCCTATTTTACGCTGGTATTTTGTGAGAAGTTCCTTACGTGGTAGAGCCATGCTACAGCTATATTAGTAGTATAGTTGTAGCACGAATGGGTCGGCTCGACCGGGGAAGTACCACGCTCTCACAGAATACCAACGTAAAATAGTTTCGTATGGTGAGTGTAGAGAACCGGAGACCCTTTTTACTGGAAAAGAGGCATTCCATCTTAGTCCTCACGGGTGACAACGCATCTGCATTTTGATTCTTTATTGATAATAGATATGGATGTCTACGGGTCACAGCAACCACTTACCATCAGGTAGGCTGTGTGCTCATTTGTCACCTTATCCTATAAAAAAAACACTGTCGAACCGAGCCATACGTGCCCCAGCCGTGGAGTACGGCACTACCACGTTAAAAATATAATAAAAGTCAAGTAAAGTTTTTTTTGCAGTCTGTGTGAGAAAATAAAACTAGGACTGCATTCTATCGACGGAACGCAATAAAAATTACTAATATCGAGCACACAGTCCACTTGATGGTAAGTGGATGTTTTAGCCCATGGACATCTTCATCTATCGCCCATTAAGAATCAAAATGTAGATCTATCATCATCCCCGAAGACTTGTAGGCTAGGGCATTCTTAATTTGAAGTTGACTACAAGTGTCCATGGACTGCAGTAGCCACTTACCATTCAGTGGATTGTAAGTTCGTTTGTTTGTTTAGTTTTATAAAAAAAACATTCGTGAGTGACGTGGAACACTCGGTCGGAACGATGTTCTTTTGGTAATGCATTATTATTGATAAACGTATTATATTATCGATTAACAAATACAAATAAATGAATTACTATCGTCTATTAAAATGAAGCGTCATTTAAAATTAAATAATATTTCTTTCATGGCAAGATAAGAAAAAGTGCGAGGGAGATGGATATTATTCCATCTCGCTTCCTTATAGCCGTCAAAGCCGTCTACACTACGTCAGAAAGGGTCGTGACGGCAAAATCTTACAGTTTTTCTCGCCTAGCCCCCATCCGCCAAATTCGTACCCACCGATAAGGTACTTCGTTCCAAAATAAAATCTTTATCATTTAAATATTGTGGTACCTTCCTGGTTGGACAGAAAAAGAGTCCCAGAAACTCAGGTTTCAGTTCAGGTTATAGGTGGTAGGACAGAACTCAGTTTTCTTATTCATATTCCTTGTCAGTGAAGTACGTACCATCTAAGTACCTATTACAAATCAGTAGTACGATTCTCAACTAATAAGTATTTTTATATACTTACCCGATATTTCCAGTGCCTTGTAACACTCATAAGATAAATTTCTATGGTAACACTCATGCCACGTTTATGTTGCTCAGTAAGCATAATAAGTGCCTTAATATTTTATCTTAGTTCCCAGGGGTGGCATTTGTTGCCATCTTTATTCGAAGTTGTTTGTTGGTGATACTACAGGGCTGCAGCAGACATTTATTAACAGGTGGGTACACTACTTACTAATTGTAATAATAGCTATATATATTTTTGTAGTAATATTTTAGATATTTGTTAATATTATTACCTGTAACGATTCTTAAAGAGAGAATTAAAGGCTGTATCTATTTTAAAACCGTTATGGCGAGGGTTTACATTTTATATTAATTAATGTACAATTTCGATTAAGCACTAGCAAAATTGCAGGCGATTGTTTGCAATTGAATATAATGCGTGTCCGCAACTGACCGCAAATGTACACTATATTTGCGGTTCCGCCTATTATACCAAAAAAGAACGTGGACACATAAAATAGTTGGCATAACGGATTTCAATAAAATATTAAAAAAAGTTGATTTAATTTTTGTTTTATGTATAAAACAGATTATGTATCAATTTTAGGAAATAAATGATATGTTTTTAAGACCAAAATATTATAAATATTGAGGTAATTATAACTATAACCATCATCTTGAATAAAACTACTTTTACGGATTTTATCGCGTTTAATTAACTTATTTTATATTCCCGACGTTTCGTTTTATATTTTATATTCCCGGAACGTTGGTGCTTCACGTCAGCTATGTGTTCTTTTACATAGCTGACGTGAAGCACCAACGTTCCGGGAAGTCTGCAGTTTGTGATCATATCCTAGACGGCCCCCGCCATTACATTAGATTTGATAAACCACAAGTCCTCGCGAAAGAACATCGATTCCTGCCAAGGATGATACGTGAGGCTATTGAAATTAAAAAACATCCTAATTTCAATAGAGAGAGAGGCTGGGTACTACCACCCGCTTGGGATCCTGTAATTCATAAAATTAAAACTTAACCCAAGCATACCACTGCAAGACTTCAAGACACAGTTAGTTCGTTATGCGTAGATCGGACCAAAAATATTAATTAAAAAAGCTGAAGGTACTCCGGTTTAACACTGACATCGGGACGTCAATCACCTCAGTCCTCCGTGACCACGATTGCTGGAAAGCAACCGAAACGTCGGGAATATAAAATAAGTTAATTAAACGCGATAAAATCCGTAAAAATAGTTTTATTCAATGTGTAGTGTTCGCGTAAATATAAGAAATCATTATATAACCATCATCATCATCATTACAACCGTTCACATGTTCACTATTGAAAATACGTCTCCCCCAAGAAACGCTTCAAACTCAGTCCGGAGCCAACTGCATCCATCGACTTCCTGCATGTTTTACCAGGTCGTCACTCCATCTATTAAGGCCCCCCTACGCTTCGCATATCGGTATAGGGCTGCCACTCGTCAACCTGTCCTCTTCATGGATTGTCAATCATTCAATAACGACCGGCCGTTGCAGATCTACAGTGAATTACGAATTCTATCACGTAGAGAAACTCCGAGCATAGCCCTCTGCATAGCTAACTGAGCGACATTAAGCTTCCTCATACGGACAGCAGTAAAGAACCACGTCAATATTCATATAACATATACATTATTATTTTATCGAAACAACGCGTTATTATTTCTTATCTGTTCCAATATCCGTTACACCAACTCCGTAAACTTGACAGTGAGTTGCGAGATTCACATAATGGTGAAGTAATTTTGGGAGCCGCCACAACTTCCGGACAATTCTATTTGAATATATGAATAAAACTTCGTAAATGGACGATAATGGATACTCAGCCAACCGTGAATATATTACTTACCTATATTATTGAGACACGCTTGGTGATGATCGAATTTTATATAGATAGTTTTTTGTAATAGGTAAAAAATGAATGAAGCGATTGAATACAAGATGACGGGTAACTGGAGCGCTTACTCGATAATACGTTTTAGCCGACTGTTCCAGAACGAGGGTAATGTTTTTCGAAGTTTTTTTATATGTATTTATGATATATAAGTATGTATACTTCTTTGGCACAATCTGTGGCCTAGAAATGGCTTGATGGATTTGACATATAGGGAATCGTTAATTCGTTTTGGTTATGGAAGTGACATAGGTTATAAAATTTTCAGTCGGTTTTTTTTTATTGCTTTTTCAACCATTGGCCTTGGCTACTCATATTGTTGAAATAATTTTAAAAATCGCATGACTTACTTATTATTTTACTATACATTTTTATATGCTTACACTTTTGGCGTGTCTAAAGATGTAATATTGTTAAATCGATTTAAAAAAAAGCGATTAACGATGCATAAAGTAAAGTAAAAATTATCGATTAACTATCGATATAAAAATTAAAACCGAAACATATATTTCTTTATAAACTAAAATGCATGTAAAATTATGTTAAAGTTTAATACAAATTATGACATAATAGTTACATAGTATCTGGCAAATTCTTATCGAAAGAAAAATTAATTATCGCCAACTCCTCCTCATCAGGCTACAACCACAGAATAAATAATAGACAAGAACTACAACTTAATATGGACCTTTACAATAATAGTGAGTAACAGGCACGATTAGTAGCCGGGTTGGTGATCGCAGTACTTTTGACTGCCTCGTTGGTCGTAAGCGCGGCTGATTATCATATGGTCACGGGTTTGAATCCAGGGTCGGGCCAAAATCAGTTATTGTGTTTTCCCCCGTGTTACCCGGAACAAGATTAGCAGTCGCGTTTTCGCCCACTCAACTAACGTGGCGATCAATTGCGTCCTATATGTATATGCCGTACTCGCGTATACACTCGTGTATTATAATTGTCCTAAGCAGAGGGCTAGTCTCTAGTGAGACTGGTCGCTATGATCAAAAGAACGGGTCGGTCTCGAGGACATTACATTACATTATATTTATAAAGAAAACGGTTTAAAAAAACAATATTATTTTACTCTCAAAACTTCAGCTGGCTGACATTAAATTAGTTCGCTTGAAGATACGTATGCATGTAGATTACACATATTTAGATACAGAGAAAACACTGAATAATTGCATTCCCACTTCCAACCTCCTTTGCTTCCGCAACCGTCGTACCCACAAGTCTAGTTACAATACGAAACCCTCCTTCCTTCTAGTGAATAGTGAATACCTCTGACTTAATGAAGATAAACATTTTCTATGTCACGTTGTAATCCACTTTTGCGCCATTCATGCATATTTAAGTGGTGTATGCAAACATACGTTCACGTCTATTCTGCCCTCTTACTATGTTGATTTCGGGGCAGTTATTTACTACGGTGGTAAATTGAAGGTTGAACGTTGACTACATATTTTATAGAACCGCAAGTTTTACACAATTGAATTTTATTAGTATAGAAGCATCAAATAAGATCAACATATTGTACGCTTTGAAACACTAAAAATACTTTACTTACTGCTAAATGCTTGTAGATCAAAAAAAAATCTGTATACAGTTAGAGCCTCTCAACTGCTGAACATAAGCTTCTTCTTCTGTTGATTGCCTCATAGTTGTCCCGCCTGGTAGGCTAGTAGGCACCTGTAGTTTTTTTTTTAAAAATATTTTAGACTAAATAATGTTTATTTAATGGGTTTTTTATAGGATAAGGATAACAATCGAGGCCACAATCTACTTGATAGTAAGTTGTTACTGTGGTCTATAGACATCTACATCTACCCTCGATTTTGAATCAAAATGCAGATTCGATGTCACCCGTGAGGACTAATTTGGAATGCCTCGTCTCCTCCAATAAAAAGGGTCTCCGATCCTCTACACTCACCATACGAAACACAGCAGCATTAAGGTGCTATTTTACACTGATATTCTGTTAGAGCATGGACCTTCCCTTACCCGGTCTAGCCAAACCATTCGTGCTACAACTATACCACTAATATAGCTGCAGCATGGCTCTATCACGTAAAAAAACGGTTGACCCTACAGGCCATCCCTGCAACTTGCCTTTAATTTCAAATGCAGACCGCTTCCGTAGGTGGAAGGTCATAAAAATTCAAATTTATCGACAATGATTTCTGTTGAATTAATGAATTAACCAATTTTGATGCGGTTTGCGGCAATTGATGCTGTTTTTTGATGTAAAGAGCTGATTAGATTTTGGATTCGATCGATACATTAGTTTAAAAGTTATCTCAAAAAACCATTTTTCTGAAAATTTCATTTTTGTGATTTCCTATTACCAAGCCGTATTGATTCAAATTCACATTAAATATAATTGCAATAGAACTATTTTGAATGCCGTAAACCGCGTTTCGATCAGTCAAGCCGTTCAAAAGTTATAAGGAGATTTCACACACACGCACGCACGCACGCACGCAGTTATTTTAAATAAGGGATCTTATCGTACTTAGCTTGTATAAGTTAGGAATTTTTGAGTGAATTCTATCAATGATACCTGTATGAGGGACTCTACTCTTACTCCAAAGATTAAGGGTGTTGAGTCTAATGGCAGCTAAAATCGCTTCTTGTTGTATGTGTAGGTGAAGCGGGCTTAGCTGCAACATAGCCTCTAAGGCTGCTGTTGCAAAATTCAAGTTTCAGCTGAAGTATTTTTTTTAATATCGTAATCATTCCCTTTACAGACAAAACTGTCACAAAGCACAGTCGTGAAGCTACCTACGTACTCAACGTAATACAACACGTCTCACCAGGTCACCATTCTATTTTTAGGGGGGGTCGTCCTTCGAACTGTTCAAGAGATATACGCGGTATCGACATGAATACCTTACATTTTAGTCAGGTAGGACAAGACAAGAGTGAGTTTATCTTTTTTAGTTGTTTACCTTACATTGTCCTGTCCATTTGATAATTTCATTTTCATCCATTACAACCATATTCGAATAATGTAAATGTATTCTAAAACAGCCAAAACAACATTATACCTAGTCAGGTCATAAGTATTGTCACACAGTAAAAACTTTTCTTTTAGAATGCTGGCCACAAAAAAGTTTATTGAATTCGAATTTCGAATTGTTCATGAAAATAAAACTGTATACTTTTTAGAATTTTACTCATTTTTAAATATGGAGTGGACGCTTAAAGAAGACCGTGTTGCAGTTATTGCGTTGCATCGTTGCGGTTACGCGCCAATTCAAATTTTTGACATACTGAAAAATTTGAATATAACCAAAAGATTCGTTTATCGTACCATCAAACGATACAATGAAGACTCTAGTGTAGATGACAGGTCAAGAAGTAGTCGCCCTCGGTCTGTTAGGACTCCAGCAGTGATAAAAGCTAGAAGGCGCGAATTAAAGAAATCCCAAACGTAAGCAGAAACTGTTGGCCCTTCAGATGGGGTTAAGCAGAACCACGGTGAAAAGGGTGTTAAATGAAGACTTAGGGCTTCGGGCATATCGAAGAAAAACAGGACATCGTTTGAATGTTCGTCTAATGGACCTGAGACTGAAGAGATGCCGCGCTTTGTTGAAGCGGTACGCGGGAAAAAAATATCGTGAAATTCTTTTTTCAGATGAAAAAATTTTTACCGTAGAAGAGAGCTACAACAAACAAAATGATAAGGTGTACGCACACAGTAGTGAAGAAGCGAGCAACCGTATTCCGCGTGTCCAACGTCATTTTCCATCCTTGCTCATGGTATGGTTGGGAGTTTCTTATTGGGGCTTAACAGAGGTACATTTTTGTGAGAAAGGTGTAAAAACGAATGCAGTTGTGTATCAAAATACAGTCCTGACGAACCTTGTGGAACCTGTTTCTCATACCATGTTCAATAACAGGCACTGGGTATTCCAACTAGATTCGGCGCCAGCTCATAGAGCGAAGAGCACACAAAAAAATCGACTTTATCCGGCACGAAGACTGGCCCTCCTCCAGTCCAGATTTGAATCCGTTAGATTACAAGATATGGCAACACTTGGAGGAAAAGGCGTGCTCAAAGCCTCATCCCAATTTGGAGTCACTCAAGACATCCTTGATTAAGGCAGCCGCCGATATTGACATGGACCTCGTTCGTGCTGCGATAGACGACTGGCCGCGCAGATTGAAGGCCTGTATTCAAAACCACGGAGGTCATTTTGAATAAACTTTAGTGTCATAAGAATCTATGTTTTGTTAAGTTCATTTTGGTATATAAATGGTTACATAATGAATAAACTTGTTTCAATTATTTTATATTAAACATGTGACAGAATTTAGTACGATGTTTAGCGCTCGCTGTAAGTTTCACAGCACGTGTCAGCGTGGGTTTGATCCCCGCCAGAAGCAATGAAATTGTTAATTGTAATTTTAAGTGCTGACTTACCACGTGCTCGGCTGTGAAAGAAAACACCGTGAGAAAACCTGCATGTTTGAGAAATAACAACAAAAAAATATTTCGAAGAAATGTGAAGTTCGCCAACAGGCATCGGGGCAGCGCAGCGGACATTTCCTTGCCCTAAAACCCTCTCAGAAATGAGAGGAGGCCTGTTCCCAGCAGTGGTATATAGGCTGCAACTTTAATTTACTTTACTTATCTTGTTCATCAAATCTTAATGTATCCATAAAATGTGGTAGAATGCTGAAAGTTGAAAGATTTCACAGGTCACTAATATACAAGCTTCATACATTAGAACTAATTACAAACTGATGCTCCATGATCTAAATAATACATATCGTACTTTGTTAAACATACAATAACCTTCAAGAAATGAGCCTACTCCTTTTTAAAAGGCCGGCGACGCATCCGCAATTCCTCTGGTGTTGCAGTTGTTCATGGCCGGCGATATTCACTTACCATCAGGTGAGCCGCATACTCGTTTGCCCCCTCTCCTATAAAAAAAAACAACGTCCTTTTAACTAATTACTACAAGCGGATGAAAAGAAATACCGTAGCACATGTATGGTATCTCTCTACGTGGTACAACCACGCTGCAGCTTTGCTAGGTATACCTACATAGCTGCAGCAGCAATGTGTCAGCACGACCGCAGTAGGACAACGCTTTCACAGAGTACCAGCGTAAAAAAGCAGAATAATGCTGCTGTGTTTTGTATGGTAAGTGTAAAGAAGCGGAGACCCTTTTTACTGGCAATGAGGCATTGAATCTTAGCGAGGTCCAGCTCAGGGGTGACAACGCATCTACATTTCAATTCTTAATCGATGACTATGGGCCATAGCATTCACTTCAATCAGGTTGACTATGTGCTCGTTTGTCACCATTATTCAGAATAAGGGGTTCGGCTGGCGTTCACCTTGAATTTCATTGAACGCAAGGAAGGCGAGTACCGCCGATACTACAAATATTATTAATCACAATTTCAAGTAATGATTTATCATATGGTCTGATTAAAATAACATTAAATAAATCTGTATATAAGAGAAATTGAAAATATATCGAGAACAATCTCAAAAGGGCTGAGTGAAGTTCGTCTAGTTCCACTGCAGCAGTGCGTTGTACTCTATCCTGGTTTAAAACCCAATTCAGATATCTGAACAGATCTGACATCTCAACAACAGAACTCTATTACTCTCTACCAAGAGGCACAACATTCTTAGGCCATTAGGAGAAATTATTACGGTAACTTCTACTTCACGTTATTTAAATACAATAATAAATGTATATTTTTACGTTTGTTCGCAGTTTTCTCGGAAACGACTGAACCAATTTTAATGATTTCTTTACTACAGGGGTATGAGCCGTGGTAGCTGTGAGCCGTGGTAGCGCAGATGGTTAGCGCTCGCTGTGAGCTTCACAGTACTCGAGCAACCCGGGTTCGATCCCCGCCGGTGCCAATGAAATTGTTAATTGTAATTTTAAGTGCTGATTTACCACGTGCTCGACGGTGAAGGAAAACATCGTGAGGAAACCTGCATGTCTGAGAAATAAGAAAAAAAATTTTTCGAACACATGTGAAGTTCGCCAACACGCATTGGGACAGCGCGGCGGACATTTCCTTGCCCTAAAACCCTCTCAGAAATGAGAGGAGGCCTGTGCCCAGCAGTGGGACGTAAATAAGCTGCAACTTTTACTACGGGGGTGGTCCCATATAATTGTTAAAAAAATTATTTCAACCCTAAAGGTGAGAAAACATGAGAATAATTTTGAATGTAACTATTCAAACGATATTTTAGTTATTACATGTAAGTCCACTTAAAAGAGTATATAATTAAATTTCTAACAACAGACCTCAAGAACAAAAACAATCAACATAATAGCTTCGGTATTCAGGGCTTTAATTCTGTTTGTCTTAGTAGCAATTTCAGTTATACAATGTATAATTTCATAAAATTTGGTGTAATCTACCCAACATTTTGTAATATTTTATATATTTTGGTTTACATCTTTACATCTATACTATTATTAATCATTTATTTTCAGACTCAGATCCATATATGTTAGTATTGGTACAATTTTTCTTACCTGCTAGGTTAGTCAAAACTGAACGAAATCTATGCAAAACTTAATACAGAGTCTAAGCTTCTGTCTTATCGGCTTATGGAACTCATAAAAGATGTAGTTCAATAAACCTTGCAAGCAGGTTAGAATCCACTCTGTCGCTAATCATCTGTAGGACTCTGTTCGGGCTCCCTCGCACGCGTCGTATAAGAGACTCCACTTTTTGTCTCATGATTGCGTAAAAATCATCCGTCTTTGCATCAGCAAACATACTTGATGCACTGCAATAGCGAGGGAGCCCCAATAAGGCCCTGAACATATTATTATATTGAATTAGCAGGATTTTTAGGTGAAATTGGTCCAAAGAATAAACATATAAAAATAAACATATAACAAATCTGTAGAAAAATTGTGTGTCCACGATTCACACAAAAACTACCAGACGTATTTCGACGAAATTTGTATGTAGACAGTAAATCACCGTGTATAACATGTAGGCAACTTTTAACCGCTTACGGAAGAGTAAAAATGGGGGTTATGTTTTTTTTTTCTAAGTTTGTTGTCATTATGGTTGCTGATAGTTCTATTAGTGTGTGTGTGTGTGTGTGTGTGTGTTTGTGTGTGTGTGTGTGTGTGTGTGTGTGTGTGTGTGTGTGTGTCTCTCTGTGTGTGTGTGTGTGTGTGTGTGTGTGTGTGTGTGTGTGTGTGTGCGCGTGCGTGCGTGCGTGCGAGCGTGCGTGCGTGCGTGCGTGCGTGTGTGCGTGCGTGCGTGCGTACGTGTGTGCGTGCGTGCGTGCGTGCGTGCGTGCGTGCGTGCGTGCGTGCGTGCGTGCGTGCGTGCGGTCGAGCTTGCTTGCGTGCGTGCGTGCGTGCGTGCGTGCGTGCGTGCGAGCGTGCGTGCGTGCGTGCGTGGGTTCGTGCCTTCGTGCGTGCGTGCGTGCGTGCGTTCGTGCGTGCGTGCGTGATTTTGTGCGTGCGTGCGTGCGTGCGTGCGTGCGTGCGTCCATGCGGGCGTGCGTGCGTGCGTGCGTGCGTGCGTGCGGGCGTGCGTGCGTGCGTGCTTGTGTGTGTGCGTGTTTTTATTATTGTAGTTTTGTAATATGTTAGTAAACACATTATCATTTAAGCCCCATTCTATCATGTTTTTTATTAAAATTAATTTTTAATTTTAATATCAATACATTGTAAATATTATATACATTGCATACTTATGTACCTTTCATGACAATGTAATAATATGGTACCATGGAACTGATATATATAACGATGGGTCCGGATGCAGGCCCTAGCAATGCCTATAAAAGCTTGTTTGAGAATAGATTTATATTTCACTAAATTTATTTATATTTCTGACGCCAAACTGCAGTGTATTCACTACTGCGTTCGATTTAAAGGTTACATAACGCTCATCTTATTGTACCGGGGTGATCCAAAAGTAATGATAATCGGTTACTTCAGGTCCGCATAAAAATCCAAAAAAAATATTTTTTGCTTGCTTATATACTCACTACGTCAGCCTAAAAAAATCATATAAATAGATCACGATTTCCGGGAGATACATTAATTTGAATACGAACTGTCAAAGAGATAACATCAACATGGAGAAAAACGAAATTAGAGCTGTCATCAAATACCTCTGTTTGAAAAAAATGTCTTCAAAAGACATACACAGTGACTTAGTGGAAACATTGGGGGACTCTGCTCCTCCATATTCTACAGTTGCACGCTGGGCCAAGGAGTTTAAACTGGGCAGAACATCGCGAAGGACGCCCATCCACGTCCCTCACTGAAGCCAACGTGAAAAAAGTCGAAGATGTTGTGTTGGCAGATCGAAGAGTGACCATCAGGCATGTAGCTGAGGTCACAGGGATTTCATATGGCAGCGTTCAAAGAATCCTTGCGAACGAGTTGCATATGAAAAAGGTCTCTGCGCTTTGGGTACCCAGAATGTTAACCGACGAGCAAAAGAAAAATCGAGTTGACATTTCGAGGGTCAATCTCGAAAAGATCCAAGCCGATCAAGAAAATTTTTTGTTCCGTTTTGTGACTATGGACGAGACCTGGATCTACCATTTTGATCCTGAAACGAAACAACAATCGATGACTTGGAAGCGAGCCTCCTCACCGACGCCAAAGAAATTCAAAGTTTCAAGTTCGGCGGGAAAGGTTATGGCATCTGTTTTTTTGGACGCTCAAGCCATAATTATGGTGGAATATTTGGAAAAGGGAGCCACTATTACGGGCTCTTACTACGCAGACCAAATAAGAAGATTACGGGAGGCTATTAAGGAAAAAAGACGCGGCAAACTGCGAGCTGGAGTGCTGTTTCACCAAGACAACGCACCGGCTCACAAAGCCGTAGTTGCGATGGCTGCCATTCACGAAACGGGATTCGAACTGCTCGAACACCCTCCCTATTCGCCAGATCTAGCTCCTAGTGATTTCTACCTCTTTCTTCGGCTCAAGGAACGCCTCCGAGGCAAGAAATTCGAAGACGATAGCGAAGTAATGGCCGCTGTTGAAGCGTTTTGGGAGGGTCAAGACAAAGAATATTTTTTAAAGGGAATCCTGGGTTTAGAAAAAAGATGGACTAAATGTATTGATTTGTTAGGAAACTATGTAGAAAAATAAATTATTATTTTAACTTTAATTACCGTGTTTTATTTTCATTATCATTACTTTTGGATCACCCCTCGTACCTACAAACATGCATTCACGAATACATATGCACCTAAATTCATTTGCAACGAATAACGTGGTATGTACGTTACGTAGCGTTCTTTACCTTTTAGTCTGAGCTTATCTGCAGCATTTTTTTTATTTGATGTAGGTGCCCAAGAGCTACAAAAGCCAATTATCAATAGGTAGACTGTTAGATCGTTTAACATTCTTCATTACTCTTTGGCATTCTTCCTATTATATACTATGCAGATGTGTGCTATCCAGACCTATCGCAAAATCTTCTTAACAAGTTAGAGCGCCTTCTCAACAACTGTATAAGATTTATCTTCAACATACGAAAATACGACCACATAACTGCTTTGGTTTCTTTAATTCCTCATTTACAGTTCAGGCAATACTTCTCTGGAACGCCCTGCCCGTTGATATAAGAAAAGCACCGAATAAGCATGCCTTTAAGAGACAGGTCCGACAACATTATCTTAAGGAAAACTGCATTTCACCGTCGATTTCTATTTTTATTTTAAGTTATATATATATACAATTAGTGGCAATGGGCCGGCCATATAGCTCGACGAACCGACAGCCGATGGGGAAAAGTTTCTCGAGTGGCGGCCTCGTACCGGCGGACGAAGTGTAGGGCGTCCCCCCACTAGATGGAGTGAGGACCTGGTAAGATATGCAGGAAGTCGATGGATGCAGGAAGGGCTGTAATGATGATGATGCTATATTATTTAATATTTTCATAATTTATAATATTTTTCTATATGTATTATTAGAACGTATGCGAATATATTTTATGTTTATATATAATATATGTCTAGTAATTTTTACATTTTTGACACCTACCAACTTTTACTTGTTTAATTCTCTCAGGGTTGACTGGTAGAGAATGCCATATGACATTAAGTCCGCTCATTGTAATCCTTAGATAAAGGTGTAACACAATAAAGAATAAATAAATAAATTATTCATTTAAAAGGCCGGCAACACACCTGCAATTCACACCAGGGTGTTGCAGTTGTTAATGGGCGGCGGTAGTCACTTAACATCAGGTGAACCGCATGCTCGTTGGACTAATTTAAAAAAATATATTATTTACAGCACGTGGGTATTATGACGTAAATAACGAACTTTAAACAGTCGTAAAACATTCTCTTCGGGACTTTTACACAATAGGCAGTATAATGTAAAACACACCGGAAGCTTATTTAGCATTTGAGAGCATTAAATATGATTTATTGATGCGTATGGATACCAGCTCATTACTTTTATTACCTACACAATTTATTCCAAAGACTTTAATAGAACAAATGTTTTATCCTGCTTTATACTGATAATTTAAGGAGTTGAAATGTAATGGCAGCGGGAGAGATTCCATCTTGTAAATGGTATATGTTGACTAAGCTAACGGCTTAAAAGCCACAAGACATTGTGGCAACCGAAAATGACAGGATCATTGAATTGAATTAACTTACTTTATATTCCCGACGTTTCGGTTGCTTTCCAGCAACCGTGGTCACGGGGGACTGTTGCTGGAAAGCAACCGAAACGTCGGGAATATAAAATAAGTTAATTAAACGCGATCAAATCCGTAAAAGTAGTTTCATTCAATGTGTAGTGTTCGCGTAAATATAAGAAATCATTATGACAGGATCACTCTGTCGTTGATACCTTGAAATGTACTTGAAATAATCATATACTTGAACTAGTAAAATCAGCCAGGGAGCAGCGACAAAGATGAGCGGTTGCTAATAATGTCATTGTCATCCCGTGCCAAACCGGATGATTTAGGCAGATAGTGTAGCGTGTACTTAGAGCCATGCTGCAGCTATATTATGGCTACAGCTTGAATGAGTCGACTCGACCGGGAAAGGACCACACTTTCACAGAATACCAGCGTAAAATAGCATCTCAATGCTGCTGTGTTTCGTGTGGTGAGTGTAGAGAACAGGAGACTCTTCTACTGTATACGAGGCATTCCATCTTAGTCCTTAGAGGTGACAACGCATCTGCATTTTGATTCTTAATCAAGGATAAATATAAATGTCCATGGGCCACGGCATCCACTTACCATCAAATGGGTTATGGACTGTGTGCTCGTTCATCATCCTTATTCTATATAAACGTGACGCGTACACATTAAGCATCCACCGCCCACGTTACCCACTCTGATTCAAGTCACAGTTGTATGTTGTACAGATACTTACCTACTATATCACATAATAGTCACATTGAAAAAATCCTTACCGTTACTAGAATTGATTTTGTTGTACAATTTGACGTCAGCAGCGTCCTTAGGTTACTATACTTGGGCTACTATACAAACTTCCTTGTCTGAATTCGAATTTTAACCAAAATCAATTCTTGTTCAGCGCACTTATTTGGGATTATCGTTTTTTTTTTTGTTTTGCTAGAAACTGAAAGTGAACGAGCTCCAATTCGAATTAATATTTTCACTTTTGTTTATTATTACATGGTTTGTTTAAATACATACATTAATCCGTTGTGCGGACATCCTTATACTCGTAAGTAAATATACGGGTATTTTTGGAACGCTCCCGAAAACTAAGACAGGCGACAGCACCAAGTATACCTTTGATCATGGGTCACAAATAAATTCGATCCTGATGAAAAAAAAATCATCTTTTAACAACGTTTTATTAGCTTTATTCACGCGCCATCATGTTAGTACAGCTAAATGAAACGATAATTTCATAAAAAATATCATGAAAATACTGAAACATAAAACCAGCAGTGGAATGACTGAATTGTATCACCTGACTAAAGGTCAATGTACTCGCGAACGCAAATTCGCGCGGCCCGCAACTAGCGGGCCATACCACTACATACGCTAATGAAAAAATACTTAAATGAAATGTAACCAAGGTTGGAGTCATGCGTTTTTATTCATCGTGTAGGTATGTTTATTATTCTCATGTATTCAGTTATGTACCTATTCAGATTAGTTCAGTACTAAGTTATTTAAAAAAAATAGTTATGAAACAGCTTACCGCTCTAAATCCTCCGTGGTCTTATGAGATGCAGTTCAAATTGTGCTCCATTCATTTCAAGGTAGATTTGGGTGCAGGCGGGGCATCATCGTGTGGTCTTCGACACAGTCCGTACATAGTTTCTCGAAAGCATCCACGATCCTTTGGCGCATTTTGTCAGCACTATCACACTCACGATTAAAAACCCTTTCTTTCACATACCAAAAAGAAGTCTAACGGGGTCAGATCTGGTGAGCGAGGTGGCCAAGCGTGTGGTCCTAGTCTGCCGATCCAGCGATCATCAAATAGCTCATTGAGGCGCTCACGGACGAACCTCACGACATGGTATCGCTGTCTGTTCAGTCGCTGTGGCAGAAACAGTGGTCCCAGTATGCGATCCTTAAATAAACCTGCCCATACGTTAACCGACCATCGAGTTTGGTGCCCGGTTTGTCGAACAGCGTGCGGGTTAACCTCTGAACACACGTGTGTATTTCTTCGGTTCCACAGGCCGTTTCTGGTAAATGTCGACTCATCCGTCCAGATAATGTGCTCAATGGAACCAGGCACACGTTGTCGCTGGTATAATAACCAACGGCAGAAAACTCGTCGGCGGACGTGATCGCCGGGAACTAAAGCTTGCACTTTGTGCAATTTGTATGGGCGCATTCGGTTACGCTTCAACACTGTGCACTGCACAAACGCATCCCGACGTCTTAACAATTTATTTGGCGATACTTCGTGTACCTGGGTTCGGATAACATGTTGCTGTATTCACAATCACTATAAAAGTACGCGTTAAGCATTATTAAAACAAAAAACGTAACAACAGGAATAATACCAACACGTAATCACAAGTAATAACAATACGATTGAGCTGTCGCTCACGCACGCGTGTACAAAATCAACACGGAACTGTTTCAAAAACTACAATTAATAACGAACCCCAACAAAACTGAAACCTACTGCTAGGACAGTTATTATACTCTTTGTCTCACAGAATACTTTACTCCTTGCTTTGTCTACTGCGTCACAGCGTGAGGCGACACGAGCCGGCCGGGTTACATTCTGCCGTCGTCGGGTTACATAAAGAAGGACGCAACTAACAAAAACGTAAAATGGAAATAAAAAATAAATTGATGAATTTTTCTTTCAGACCATGTGTCTAAAGTACCTATATTAAAAGGTATCTATATGAAAATACGTAGAGACATGAAGATTTTAAGGACGAACAAATTTTTTGATAATTTGTTTATTAATTTAAATAAAACGAATTTTCCTTTTCATCTTAGCTTAAAAAATACACCTGGCAACACAAAAACATCGAAGGAAAGACGCATATAACTATTTGCGTCTTTCCAACCTAATAAATTAAAAAAAAACTGCCATTCATTTAACAATTTTACATATTTTGGAAAGGTCATTTGAAGTTGAAAGGACGCTAATAGTAATTTACTACTTTTTTTTTTAATAAATATTAGAAAAGCATTGGTAGTGAGACACAAAAAATAATAATTTTAAAAAGTAATGATTTTAAAGGGGATATCATACAAGACTTACTACGATAATAATTAAAAATTAAAAATTTTGTACAACCGACTTTAATATAAATAATTAAGGATAACTCAAAAACTATTGGTCTGACCTCGATCAAATTTATATGGGATCACATGTGAAACACCAGCTCTTAACAATAAGATATAAGCTCTTAATAATAAGATATAGAATAATAAGACAAGACCAAGAATAATTGAAATTTAAGTAATCGATGCAAATATTGTTAAAGATGACGTAACAACTGGTTAAATAAGTCTTTTCTTTTATGTTGAATTTGTATAAGTCTTTTCTACTAAAAAAAGTCATCTGTGATCAACAGTTACGTCTAAAATTCTTACGATAATTTCTAAAATATTGATATTTGTGAATATTAAAAAAATTTAGTAGATGCGCCTTCTTATCATGAATCGAATGGTATATTTAACTCATTTATTCATAAATTGTTAGATGCGCCCTTTTTTCTTACGACCGCGTGTTTCGTACCGAGCTAGATACAGGTCGATAGCGGAGGGGGTGTGGGTACAATTGCGTTCTAAAGTACTACATGGTATTGGGCTATTGTTTTATAATATTATAGTAATTAATTGTTTTAATGTAGAATCATAATAGGTGTTTTACTAGCTACTTAGAACTTTGGAAGAGGTGGGAATTAAAAATGGATAATGTTTACATGAGCATTATTTGTTATTTCTATCGTAAAATATAAAGTAGTTTGTAACAAGAAAACTTTAGCTAAGGGTAACACGCCGTCCATTATGACGTCTTGGGTCACATGGAAGCCAGATGTTAATGGTGTGTTGGTGTTACTGGATGCTACTTGATCATCACTTTCATCTTCGCTTGAGCTTCCGTCATCAGGTCGATCACATGGTAATTTTTTCGGTATTCTTCCTCCACACTTTTAACTTTACTGCACAATTTTCCCCATTCACCTTCTCCTATCATATTTAACTTTTCGATCACTAGTTTAGTCATAAAACAATAGATATAAATAATTTTTCTTTCCTTCCTTTTTAAAACATCGTCGCGAGTCGCAAAGTAAGCTGTGTATGCGACTGTATTTTTGGAGCGAACAAAGCGCGGGAACCAATAGCATGCAGGCACACTAATACTGGCGGATTGTTCCCCCGTCGCGCGCCTTTCGTACCAATATGTGATAAATCGCTCAGTGCCCAAGTTCAAGGCCAGCGTTTGTTTTTCACCGTTCGCGCGTACATTAACCTCCATTAGTCAGGTGATATCAATTCAGTTTCCACTGCTGGTTTTATGTTTCAGTATTTTCATGATATTTTTTATGAAATTATCGTTTCATTTAGCTGTACTAACATGATGGCGCGTGAGTAAAGCTAATAAAACGTTGTTAAAAGATGATTTTTTTTCATCAGGATCGACTTTATTTGTAACCCATGATCAAAGGTATACTTGGTGCTGTCGCCTGTCTTAGTTTTCGGGAGCGTTCCAAAAATACCCTGTATAACTGTGCCAGGATTTACAGCTCTTCCGTAGAAAATTTCTTAATTCGTAATTTATTTTATTATTATTATTTATTTAATTTCAAGTATCTAGGACTCATTATTACATCAACTTTTTTAGAATTATGATTATTAGATATAAAATTTTAATTAAATACTCTATTATTATATTGACATTGGATACATGCATTAAAATTATTATTATATATTTTCAACAGTGGTAGAACCACGTGGCGGCTTTTGCTGTCGCACGGATGGGCCGGCTCGAACCGGGGTGGTACCACGACCTCACAGAATACCAGCGTGAAGTAGAGGTTTACCTCTGCGTTTCGCTTGGTGAGTGCAGGTGGCCGGAGGCCCTTTTTACTGGAAATGAGGCATTCCATCTTAGTACTCACGGGTGACAACGCATCTGCATTTTGATTTGTAATAGAGGATAGATGTAGATGTCTATGGACCGCAGCAACCACTTACCATCAGGTGGACTGTATGCTCGTTTGTCACACTTATCCTATAAAAAAAATATATTTATAATTAGTTGCTGGGCAAATTCTTTAACTAATAATTAATTATTAACAAGTAGTTATTTAACAAATATAATTTTATAAAAGCTATTCACCTTCTTGTAGGAGCTGATTGCTTAGTATACTGATGACTAGCAAATTTAGTTTTTACAATATCTGTTTCTACCCTAATGTTTACTCTTCTTTTCGTCTTCAAGTTTATATCTATAGTTATTGTTTTCTGCCGCTTTAGTATTACCTGTAATATGTATATCTTTATCACACTTAGTAAGTTGTTTATGGAGTATAGCTCTTTTGTACGGAAAAGATAAGATTTACAGTATATAACTAAGGCACAAATGAATCAAGGAAATGCCTCAAACCTGTTATATTTAGACCGGGACTATGTATCATCTTACAGATCAGAATCAGAATAAAACAGCGCTTAAGTTAAGCAACAAATTCTTTGCCTGTGGCGATTATAGGAAACTCTATCGCAAAAACTATGCGTAGTATGGCTATCTTCATAATTTGTATTTTTTATTATTATTTTACTTATTATGATGATAAATTTACAGACATTGCACGTTACCATTGATTACCTATGGAACCGAGACGCGGTTCTTCACTGTCGACCGTATGAGGAAGCGTAGTCGCTCGCCGAACTGTGAAGAGGACTATGCTCGTACTTCCTCTGCATGAATTCGTTACGAAAATATTCGAACCAGAGTATCCGACATAGCCATGAATCATCAATAGGCCTGCCATATAGCTCAAAGAACTGGCAATAGATGGGTAAGAAAAATTCCCGAACGGCAACCTCGTACCAATAAGCGTAATCTGCTGCTAAGACATGCATAAATTCGATGGTTTCAGGTGGTCCGGGACCATGTTTTAGGCACTTCTAGAGAGGTGACCAATGTTTAGCGCTTGAATCTGATCACGGCGTTAACTTACGAATAATGTCGAAAGCTACATAATATCTCTATGTATATTAAATACTATATACACATATAGTCATGTATGAGCTACAAAATAGTGTATAAAAATCGTATTCTACCCGTGCTTGATGTATGCAATGTCATAAACACGGAAAATATATTCCAACGCATAGTGAAAAAACCTATATGTGTGTGTTGATTTCTTCACAAATGTCTTCACAGTGATGAAAACAGTTCCAAATCAAAGTATGAATTTAAAGAACCAAGTTCTTAATTTAAACTCTTGATGGAACAGCGAGCAGAGAAAAAACAATATTCTTCAAGCGTTTATAATAGTTATATTATCTTTATTATCAAGTAACAAACTTCTTAAGGCGTTTCCCTGACCAAATAACCTTGAGCATGCAGTGCACTGCCGCACACACTCTGCGTACGCCCATTTATCATAGAATTCACACAATTTTTGGAATTAATTTTAATTAAAAAAGAAAAGCGAACTTTAAGAATTAAATAAAACGTGAATAACAGTTAGATATAGATTTATATAGATTTTTAAATTATCTATCCATTAGTGTAATCCTCAAATAATGATTAGAGCGTTGCTTTTAGCAACAGATGCAAGTAATTTTAGTCATTTTTAAAAGTAGATTTTAAATGTATTTATAACACATAAAAACAAATTAGAACGTGGAATGTGATGATAGGATATCCAACATTAATAATGTGCTTTTAGATGTAGTTTATTTCTCATAACTAATGAGATAATAGTCTGAAAAACGAAGAAAAAGGCACTATCGCAAGGTTTTGGTCGGGATATCGCCTTAATAATAAAATAAACATGAGAAGATCTTACCTACAATGTAATACTTACTTTTCCATTCCATGTCCTGAATTGACGTTAACTCGGCACGTCGTACAAGTGACTTCTCATCTAGGTCAAAGGTTTTTCAATTCTCCTCTGATATCATTAAGCGTATTACAAGGTACTAATTTAAGATCAATGACTTCAAGAGGTTGTTTTCACTTACTGTTAATGAGTCTCCAGTCCTCCATAATACGAATACATAACAATGACATAATACTGTTGCAAAACGTTTTAGAGAAATGGAAAGAAGAAATGAGAATTGAGTAGTACATCCAAACACAATAATTTGTACTTACTCGTATGTTGTAGAAAATTTGAATTCTTTCTAAAACTCGAACCTACATTTCATAAATTGTGCCGCATCCTACCGCATTTATTCGTGGTAGAGCCACGCAGCAGCTTAGTAGTATTTTTGTTGTACGAATGGGTCGACTCAACTAGGGAAGGACCACACTCTTACAGAATACCAGTGTAAAATAGCAGCTTAACGCTCCTGTGTTTCGTATGGTGAATGTAGAGAACCGGTAACCCTTTTGTACTGGAAACGAGGAATTTACATGGGGGGATACATGTAGATATCTATGGGCCGCAGCAACCACTTACCATCAGGTGGACTGTGTGCTTGTTTGTCACCCATATCCTATAAAAAAATGTCTTCCTCTTTCATTCTCCTCTATTAGCCGCCATCTATTCTCTCATTGTTTTCTTACGCAGATCGTCCCTAATACAGTCCGTCCATTTTTTCTAAGGCCTCTCTCTACTCTTATATCCATCCACATTATCAGGGCCTTCCGGATACGAGCTATATAAAAAAGGTAAATCATCAGGTCGCACACATTTTAAATCATTAAAAGTACGGATAAGATATTTATTTATTTATTTAACAATTTATGTACACACAAAATAATGTTACAAGGAAGAAAAAAAAAAGATATTTTGTACAAAGGCACTGCTTATTTCATATTGAAATTTCTTCCAGCAGGCCTGATACTGGACAAATTAAAAGAGAAGCTGATCTAGTGTGCACTCTCATAATAAAATTTTATAATATTAATATCCTTAACATAAATTAAATAACATAAATTATTATTGTAAAGATAATAAAAACAAATATCCATGTAAACATACATATAACTAAATACCACTATAAATACATATACACACACACACATATATATATATATATATATATATATATATATATTACTATATATATTAATATCTAACCGCAACAAAATTGCTGGTTGCAATTTTAATTGCAAATTTACCACATGCTTGTGGTAAAGGAAAACATCGTGGTTAAATTACCTACACGTCTGAGAAAATGAAATGTGTTTCACGGACATGTGAAGCCCACCAACACCAGAGCAGTGAACATTTTCCTTGTCAAAAAATTCTCTTATATTTGAGAGGAGACCTGTGCCTAGCCTGTGCCTGTAATCGTTGCTACATAGATAAATTGCATATGGACAAACATCCGGAGCGGGATCTATTATTTGTGGGTATAAAAATACTGTCTTTGAGCTATTTAAACAAAATATTTTTTTAAATATTATTTAGTAGGTAAAAGGTAATCATTTCAAACGGAATTTAACCACTTTATCTTACCAAAATATAATGGTTTAATAGCAGTGTTTTTGTTACGTGTCTTAACATCTTATCGCTGCACGTAAATTAACTAAAAAAAGAGCAGAGCACTCGTCATTATGTTATTTTTTTAGGTTTGCATCACACTATCATACATCTTAATTGAGGTAGCGACATTGAATTACAGTGATATCAACTTACTATACGTTTTTTGTTCCAAACTAAATACAAGAAATAACATTTTGCCCTCACGTCTTGGTTCCGTTGTCAAGTAATTTTCTATAAAGAATTGCGAACATTCTTATTGTTAAATCAATGTCAGGGTTTTATGAGCTTAACCTTCATCCATTATAATTTATTCTGTGAATACTTTTTCAATTATGTGTTGTAATTACATTTAAATTGTGTATTTACCTAACCATTTCCAGTGTCGAATCGTGGTAGTTCATGTGCTAACAGCTCGTTGTAAATTTTACAATACGCGAGCTACTCGGGTTCGATTCCCGCTGGCATCAATGAAATTGATAATTGCAATTTTAAGTGCTGATTTTATCACGTCCTCGGCGGTAAGGAAAACTTCGTGAGGAAACGTACATGCCTGAACAAACTAAAATAAAGTATTTCGAAGACATGTGAAATCCGCTAACTCGCATTGGGGCAGCGTGGCGAACTTCTTTGCCCTATCCTCTCAGAAATAAGGAGGCCCAGGAGTGGAACGTATATAACTTTACTTTGTACTTAATTTTTTTTTTACTTTTTTCCTAAGTGTAATGAATTCTTGTCTTTTTTTGCTTAGGATTCACTCATAATGTTATTTAACATACTAACAGCTTTCGCCTTTAGTTCTCTCCGTATTGAATTTTGTGGAAATCTAAAAGAAGAATGGTTATAATAAAGGAGCACACACTTTCATGTCATACAATATCAGTACTTATTTGTAATATTCATAGCAAAAAAGATGTATAAAAATTACTATAATGATAATGTGTAAAAATTACGTGTCACATTGTTTGTCCGCTCTGAACTCCGAAATCACTCAACCGATTTTAATGAAATTTTGTAAATTTGTATCGCTTGCTGCAACTTGAGTGATAATAATTATATACTATACTATAGGTGGATGATGGATTATATTATAGGATTTTTATGTCGATAAGTGACCCTCAATACTTTTTCTTTTTAGTCTTTAAAATTTGTCGGCTCCATGGCGCAGTGACTTAACAATGAGTTGTTGCGCTGGGGGCCACGGGTTCGAATCCCGCGAATAGAAGAACAAGTATTTGTATGGCCTATAAATAATTGTTCCGGGTCTGGATGTCTGTCCTCATGCTATATATTGTAATGTATGTATGTTTGTAAACTGCCTCAACGATACAGGAGAAAATCCTAGTGTGCGGGGTAACGTTTTTTTAAAAAAAACTTTTTTTTTTAATTTAAGGGACAAAGCGTCGTCGGAAAGTGCAGAGAAAAGGTCTGGCCAGCTAGTTGTAATCTAAATAATAAAATTAAGCTTGTTGTTACGTAACACAAACCATCCCTGTCATCATCATTACAGCCCTTCACAAGTCCATTGCTGAACATAGGCCTCCCCAAAGGAATACCACAAAGCACGGTCCTGAACCACCTGTATCCATCAACTTCCTGCATGTCTTACCAGGTCGTCAATCCATCTAGTGGGGGGACACCCTACACTTCGTCCGCCAGTACGACACCACCACTCGAGAACCTTTTTTTCCCATCGGTTGTCGGTTCTTCGAGCTATATGGCCGGCCCATTGTCACTTCAGCTTACTAATCCGTTGGGCTATATTGGTCACTCTAGTTCTACTGCGGATATCCTCATTTCTAAGTTTATCACTCGGAGAAACTCCGAGCATAGTCTCCATAGCTCGCTGAGCGACCTCGAGCTTCCTCATCCGGCCAGCAATGGCTATCACCAAAACATCCATATATAATAAATTACAAGCGAAAACTAATTCCAACATACATTTGATGCAAAAGCAATTGTTTTTTTACAGTATTTCATAGTACGCTAAGGAATCTTTGATGTCTAATGCGTGAAAATCTTTAAATAAATAATATAATAATCGACCGCCACCAGTGTACGCAGAGTGATTTTTAAGTAACGCCCAACATAGCGCAATTGGCGTTTGATTCATTTTGTAGCGCTAGGAAATTAAGAATGCTTCCACGTTTTCCACGTTTTTGACGTGGAAGCATTCTTAAACCATGCTGCAGCTATATTATGGTTGTAGCACGAATGGGTCGGCTCGACCGGGGAAACATGCTGCTGTGTTTCGTATGGTGAGTGTAGAGAACCGGAGACCTTTTTTACTGGAAACGAGACATTCCATCTTATTCCTTAGGGTGACACCGCATCTGTATTGTGATTCTTAAACGGGGATTAATGTAGACGTCTATGGACCACAGCATCCAATTACCATCAGTTGGACTGTGTGCTCGTTTGTCACTCTCATTTTATTAAAAAAAAACGTTATGTTTGCGTTCACTGATACAATAGCTAACACAGCTAATGCTTTATTCGGCTAGGAACTACGATAACTTATGTCTTTGTAAACGTATGTGAACAGAAATTTACAACGGACCGATCAAGTGCGTGTTTGTAGACTGTAGACGGTTATAGCCCAAAAAAAAATTGAAGGACTGCCCATAAACTAAACGTAGATACATTTTTTGTAGTAGGTGTCAAAATATGTAAGCATAAAAATGGAATACATGTATATTGGAATTAGTTTTTAACTAGCTTTCATTTTATGTACTTTGTTATTCAAAATATTTTTTACTTTTATGCTTGGCGATCCAGCACTGTGCGATTTGCCAGATATTTTCTTAATCACACGTCTTCTTTGTGGAATCGGCTACCACAAGCGATTTATCTGGATCGATACGCCTCAGGGGCCTTCAAGAGACGAGCATACTCATTTTTAAAACGCCGGCCACGCACCTGCAATTTTCATGGGCGGATGTAGTGACATACCTTAGGTAAGCACTCTCGTTTGCTCCTTCTCCTCACCTTCTATAAAGAAAAATATCATGCCCCCATCTCCCAGTACTATGTGATAAATAAACGTATAAAAATCCGTGAATATATTTGTTTCATTCAATATTTAGAGATTTATTTTTAAATAAATTCAAAGTGATGGTAGGCAATATAAAAAAGATATATGAAATAGCCACATTCGCGTATGTCCAACTATTGCCACTCATCTGCCAATTTAAGCAGAATCGTTGAACGACTTCAATAATCTCGATACCCTCGAAATATTGTTTTTTGCTACTTTGGCTCTAACCCAAATATAAAAATCTTGCCTAAAGTATCTCACATTTACTTTAGTTGGATAAAATGCAAAATTAATATGCACATATTACACTTAAATCAAGCCTTCACGATACAAAAACATATAGACATGCAACCTTATTGAAAAAAAGGACCTTGGATGAGAGTCCCAAATACTACATTTTCTATTTTCACAAAATAGAAAATGAAAAGAAACTGACAAAATATTGGTAATAATGTTTATTCTATTTCGTCGACATTACACCCAATTACTCAGTGTATAGAACATCCAAAGTCTGTGAAGCTATAACAAACTTCTAACAAGCTATAGCAAAAACAAACAGGTTGTTAGTTCTTGTCTGTACATACATAGTCTTGTGAAACGTATACAAGAGAAACGACGGGTGCTGTGTTCATTTTATATCCTGCAACGGTGCAGGGAAATATTTGTAGCCCGAGAAACAAGTCTAGAGCCGTACGTTAGGAACGTTAGAAACACCGTGTAACTAACTAGTTATAAGTCAAGAGAGCGCTGCCAGAATTAAATTATTTCTGCCTCTTGGAAATGCGGGCTTACTTTATGTATTCATTTTGTTTTATTAATGGAATCAAAATCGTAAAAAAATGGAATCTTTAACATGTTGCCGATGTCTTCGGTCTTTTTTTTTTAGAAGACCTATACCCATCAGTGGACTTTAACGGGTTAAAAGAGAAGAAGGAAGAAAAAGAATGGTGCACTGCGTAAAGATAACGTTTGCAATCTGGAGAAAATTTTCACATATTTTTCTTATATTTTTTAGCAATTTTAACAATAAAACCCAAAACCCATCGAAACTTTTGTTACGCTAAGACAGTGCGATTTACCATATAAGGCTGCATCACCACTTACCACCTGGTGAGATTGTGGTCAAGCAATGACTTATAATAATTAAAAAAAAAATCTTAAAATAATGAACACTACTAAGCTTATAATGCATATGCTAGAAGTGGTTCACCCACCCACCACTCACAGATATTGACTTTTACTCTTACCCTTAACGTTGCAGCTTCTATACATTCCCAATTACTAAGTAAACGAAACAAATAAGTTAGCCGATAAAAGGAATCAACTACTTAATGATAGTATGTTCTTTAGAATGATCTTCAAGCTAGCACCATATTATGTCAAATTCAAAATGTTTATTGCATGTCCCATGACAAATTTAAGGTGGTAAGTTGATGACGCCCTGCAAATACACCAGATGGCTGACAATTTTTTTGAATAACTAGCATTTCGACATAGATTATAAAATATCATAAACATTCAATGTCATTTTATATATTTATTATTTCAAATTATTTATACACAAATAAATAAAATTGAAGTGTCTGTTTGTAATGTCAAAATAACAGCTTTTTACTAAATGCATATGAAATTATATAAGGCAATTATAACAAAACATAATTTAGTTTCTGTCTGTCTGTTTGTTCCGGCTAATCTCCGAAGTGGCTAGACTGATTTTGACGAGACTTTCACTGGCAGACAGCTGATGTCATAAGGAGTAACCTAGGCTTTTATTTCACTTTTATTTTTACTTCAGAAAAAAGAAATTAGTGTTCCGCGCAAAAAAAATTAAAATCCATAAAATCCAATCGTAATAAATACGACGCGAGCATAGTGCGGGGAACAGCCAGTTACAAATATAATGTAGTCGATGATGGTAATGAAAGCTAGTCGTATTCTTTTTTTTTTCTTATTGTTTATTGAAAAAAAATCATTTAAAGTAGGTATATAATGTTATTTATTTAGGAATATTTAAATTTTTATTAAATTGCGCAGTTTTCTAAGGCTTTTACATAAATCGGTTATAAATTTTTATTTTCATGTCTAAAATATTATATTTTAATTTGTAAAACGGTATTCTAAGCTATATTAATTTCTTATTGTTTGAATATGTATAATAAACCTTTTATTTTAAGGTAAATAAATAAATTAAGTTAAAGTAAAGTCAAATCCTAAATACGTCCCACAGCCGGGCACAGGCCTCCTGTCATTTTTGAGAGGGTATTTTCCTAAGATGTAAATAAACCTGCACTTGAACGTTATGTCCGAGCAACATAAAAATATTGCGAAGACACGTGAAGCCCGCTAACACGCATTGGTGCAACGCGGCAGATAATGCTTTCTATATACAAATACATATACAAATAAATAAAATTGAAGTGTCTGTTTGTAATGTCAAAATTACAGTTTTTTACTAAATGCATATGAAAGTAAATACGATTACCTGTAACTAAAATACAATTTTTAAAATTTTTGTCTGTCTGTCTGTCTGTCTGTCTATCTGTCTGTTTGTTCCGGGTAATCTCCGAAACGGCTGGACCGATTTTGACGGGACTTTCACTGGCAGATAGCTGATTTCATAAGGAGTAACTTAGGGTACTTTCATTTTAGAAAAGGAATTAGGGTTCCGCGCAAAAACATAAAAACCCTAACACGCGAACGAAGTCGCGGGGAACAGCTAGTTTTAAATAAATAAATACAAACATACGTGCATACCTATATACACACACTACACACATATATTCATACCCGAGGAACAGCCCTCTTACTGTGACAGTCCAGTAATTAGCTTTATTTTACCGTCTGTAACGTAATGAAAACGAACGCTTACTTAAAATTTCCTTTTATTAACGTACAAAATAAGAAAAGCTTATCGGTTCCTCGATAATATTCTTTGTGTTAAAGAGCTTAGAATTTAAAATACTGTTTTAGATTTTTACTTTACATTAATAGTAACCCGGCGGTTATATGATCATTATACCTATCGTTAGAAGCCAATTTAGCCGTATTAACTGGTGGTATTAAATAGTATGAAGAACGTTATAAAGGCGCTTCGTTGCCATTTTATAAATGATCTTTATCATTGCCTTTACTCATGTTTATAATCTATAAAAATAATATCTTTTCTATTTTATGCGTTGATCGATAAAGTGAAGCTTGGAGCTATTTGAAATTCAAATGTATTATGATGTTGGTGCGCTCCTTCTCAAATCTGATCATAGCAAAATGTTTCAAAACAATATTCCTTTTCATATAAGTTCCGTAACTTACATAGCAATAGAAATTGAAAATTTTTATTCAATAATACTTACTAAATTCATAATAATAATAAATTAATTTAAAAAATATAATAATGATAAAGAGGTGTCCGAACTCAGCGTAATTTATTTTTAAACAATTATGTGTTTATATGTTGTACCTACCATTAATTATACACAGGGACGTATAAACTAAACTAGATAGTGATCACCTAAATTCTATCGGTTAATATCCATGTGCTCCTTAATGCTATAATAATCCTTTGTACGACCTTTGTTCAATATTTTTTTAATCTTCATGATATACAAACATATATATAATAGCGGGGAGGAGCCCTGTGCCTAGCAGTGGGTCGTATATAGGCTGTAACTTTAACTAACTTTAATAATATATGAAGTTAATCATAATATGCCGTATACTTTTATAATTGCAAATAATAGTATCATTGGAAGAGACCAGCGCTCGGCCTAGTTTAGACGCTATTGCATTACATTTTATAAGTTGTAACTCACATCATTTGCTCAAATATCTTAAGGATAATAAATAATGTAAACCTTACTTTATGGCAATAAAATGTATTATTATTATTATCAGTAGATTTGAAAAGGCTTAAGAAAGATAGAAGTTTTATCATTACAAGTTTTAGTAAAAAAAATTGTTCAAACAAGGAGCAAGTGCCACTTTAATACGCGTAAGTAAACGTGACTAATACGGTAGACCGGCAACGTGCCACATTATTACTCAAGAGCTCTTTACGCCTACTTCCCATCTCAGATCGACTCACAGATCATGGATATTCCGGTAGGTGAAACGTACTTATATTTTCTTGAGCCGTTATTCAAACAGACCAGTTACTTTCACAGATAATAAGCGTATAAATTACTGCAAGCAGTCGCAAACCATTCACATTGCGGTGAATTTGGAGTTATTATTAGAGCAAAATGCAATATAATATTCAAGAAAATTAATTGGCTTAAAACCTTAAATTATGATGAAATTGAGGATTTCCTACATTAAATTATTTGATAAAGAGCACACACAAAACAAAAAAACACACACACACACACACACACATACACACACAAACCAACGAATGCACGCACGCGCACACACACACACACACACACACACACACACACACACACACACACACCGCGCGTGCGCGCCAAACCTACTAAAACAAAAAACTATATAATAAAATTGGTAATTATTATTATTATTTTCATTATTTAATAAGAACTAAATCATTGATAATAAGTTTATAATAGAATAATGCAATGGAAGCGTGTGGCCTTCTGGCACAAGTATTTTAAAAAAGGAGGTCTCAACTATAACAATGTACCAATTTACAATGTCATTATTACCCAATAAATATTATTACTATTATTATTCAAAAAGAGTTTATAATAAAAAGTAAAGTAACAGCCTCTATGCGTTCCACTGCTGGGCACAAACCTCCCCTAACTCCTGAATGTATCAAGGAAAAATCAGGTCAGTGTGCGTTGGCAGACGTTATAAGTCCTCGAAATGTTTATTGTTCTCAGAAATATTGGTTTCAACACAAGATGGACTGCAGTGGTAACGGCTGATATCGAACTCGGTTCACTCACTGCAATCTTAAGGCGACACCGCGAAAAAATGCACCTCCTTTCATCGAATAGTATAGGAGTATGACACGACTAACGAAACTGGAATTTTGATATAGGTAAATTCATGTCTTTATCTTGAGTTTGCTTGCTCAAAAACACGATTGTAAAATTTTGACTCGATCATAATTATTTGCGAAATCACCTCTAAAATATCACTTTAGTTGAAATTACAACGAAATTACTTAATCTATATGCTTGGAAACCACTCGAATACATTCATAACATCAATATTCGTAATTTACTTGCTCATTATTTTGATTGCTAAAATCAATAATTTTTTAAAAATATTTTAAGATTCTACGCGATTTCTAAGCGGTTTTAATAGTCGTGGGCGCTACGCAATTTTAGACCTTATGACGGCGTTTTTGAAGTTTTTGTAGAAATTATGTTTTACTCTGGTTAGTCCGGCGATAGCCCGCTTCAACGGTTTTCGCGGTGTCGCCTTAAAGCTAAATAGTAATAAGGCGAGCGCTTATCGTGTATTTCTATTTCTAATATTTTCAAGTTTTAGGAAAATGCCAATATAAAATTTTATTATATCAACCTTACTATTGACTGAAACAATCTGCTTTACACTCTCCTTAAAAAAATATGTAATGTGATTTTTTTACAAATATAAGGACAACACTACACATATTTAAAAACTTTGTTTACCAATATCATTAGTTAATGAAAAGTTTCCTATAAATATACAAATCAATTAAAAGATCCGTATTTCAATTTTATCACAATTACCTATAAAATTTTCCTATCAGATTCGCCAACAGTGTTGTTTCTTTTATTTATCTTTAGTTTATTTAAATAAATTATTCAAGGCGTGATTTTGTATTAATGGCAATATAAATTTTCTTAATACACTTATGTTTCTAAATGTACATTAAAGTGACACAAAGTCATTTATTTCTATACCACATTGGGTATAAATCAGATTGGTATAAATAAAAGACAGATGACCCAGCAACTCTCGGCAAGAAAGAAACAGTTGTCTAATATCAATAGATGTCGAACGCTTACTTCATAACTAAAATGACATCTAAATTAGATTATAGCCGCATTTTGCCTTTGGTAGCGAAAACTGAAAATCTATCACTGTTTACTAGTATCGAAACAATCCCAAAGTATGGTTTATTTATTGGAAACCTAATGTCGGACACGTTTTTGCTCATCGCCATTTCTGTTTACAAGAGCCAGCTGCACTATCTACTCCGCATCGTAAAAACAAGAATTGTAAACGGAATAAAACATGTATATTGGTTATCTCAACTTATTTTTTCTTCACAACATCGGACCTGAAATAGGAAAACTCAAAATAAAACCTTGTTTCTTGCTTATAAATTTCTTTAATTATGTATCTATACAAACATCATTAATAATCGAATAAAAACTACACAATAATTTACAGTCTTTCGAATTAATACTTAAAATTTTTCATTAAAGAACAAAGTAATAAATTACAAAGAAGCAAATCTCACAGAAATGCGGTAATTTGGTATCGTTATTGTACAAGAATTATAATTATTAACAAATAGTACAAGGTTTTTATTTACAATACCGGACGACTTTCTTTGTTTAAATAAAGCGATATTTTCAGCGGTTTATCCGATTTTTACAAACTGAGATCTTTTAATTTAAATATCTACTACAACGAACTACACCAGGTACGTTTGCACAGTGTGCTGTAAAACCACAGACTGTGGTTGATTGTGACGGCCATGGAAATCAGTAGACGAATAATCCGAATCAATAGTTGAATAAATGTGCTCTGAAAGAGGTCGATCACAAGGCGATCGCTCTGCGGAATTGGCAGACTTGCCACACAACGTCTGGCAGGTGGTATTCAACACTGAAGCATCCATTGTGTACGTATTCGAGTTTCTTCCATAATTGAGCCTTTTCAACTTTTGCCCTCGTCGCTTCGACGATGGCATAGCGTAACGTAATCTTTCCCAAAACCGTTTCTCTTTCCATGTTATCTCTAAACCTGTTTTGAAATACGATTTCAAATCGGGATCTCGTGGAACGAGCCCTACGGCGACTATTATTAATTTATTTGGATTTTTTCGGAGAGCTTTTTGTAACGCTGTTCGGAACTCTATTTGCGACCATTCTGTTAAAAGAAAATTCTTGGTTAATACCACAATTATACGTCTCGATGCTTCAGTTGCTTCGACAACCAAATCAGGGAATTGAGCGTAAGTGGCCTCGAATTGAGGAACATCTCTGTAATGTAAACAGAGATGATAAGAAGGATAACCATTTTCAAGCTCCTGTGCCAAAGATTCTATAACGAACTCCTCGTCTTTAGGACTATAACAAATATAAGCGTCATAAAGCTTATCAGCGTCATTAAAGGCACCCGCTAGCGGGGAGAGCTTAATGCCGCAATTTGAATACAACCACATTCTGCAAGCGTATCTGAATGTGAATACTAAAGCTAAAATTAATAAAATAAGCATGAAACCAGTGAGAACCGATGCCAGTAATGGTAAGTTATTAGAGACGAAAAGGGCGCTTATTACTGAAGAATCACTTATTTCACTACAAATCGTCACATTTAAATTCAATGGTTTATTCACTGGGTTCATGTTCTCGTTCCAACACGACAAATTATGAACGTCTACAACTTTTTCAACGTTCTGGGATATGTAAGTTAGGAAACCTTGTAAATATTTACAATCACATGACCAACGGTTACCGCCGATAAACAACGTTTGTAACTTTTTATTATTGTCCAAATGCCACAAGCCATAATTTACGAGTCTGTTTCCATCCAAGCGTAAAACTTCGAGAGAGTCTAAAAAGGAAAAAGTTACGTTTGAAATAAATTCAATAGCATTACTTTGAAGATACAATTCTTTCAAGTTGCTCAACTTCGAAAACTCGAGGCCTCGTAAACGTTTCAACTTATTGTTATCTAAATGTAGTATTCGTAGATCGACGAGTGCATTGAATGAGTTGTTATGAATGTTCACGATGTTACTCGAATTTAAATATACAACGACAGCTCTACGCATGGAAACGAAAACAGTATCGTTGAGTTCATAAAAAACATTTCCATCTAAATAAATATGCGTGGCACTTATAGGAAATTCTACTGGGACTATGTCAATTTGTTTTACAGAACAATCTACAACATTTGTGGTTTTTGTTGAATCGTGATAACATGAACAATTCGTAGGACAGACAGTTTTACAATTACAGAAATTGAAATCACAACAGCCGCAATCTTCAGGACAATGACTGTCATATTTGCATAGAAAATCTTTCAAATGAAGCGAGCTCACAGGGATGTATTTGGCACCGCGAACGTAGGACTCTTTACATATTGCATTATCTAAATCCATTATACGCGGGTATTGCCTAGACGTCATTGAATTAATTAAAAGTAACCATTTCATTGTGCAATCGCAACGAAAAGGATTACCGCTAATATAGAACTCAGGCAGTGGTCGCTCGTCTGCCGTTCTCGAAATACGCAAACTATTTATATCTAAGCTCTCGATTGCATTTGAATACATATCGACGCGTGTCAAATTATTCTTGTCCCGAAACGTGTCTATCTCAATGTTAGAAATAAAATTATTGTTTATAAACAGAAGTTCGATGCTGTTCGGTATGGACATGGGCGATAGAGCAACAATTCGGTTATGGCTCGCGTCTAACGTCTTTACGTGTAATTCTTTCTGAATTTTATAGTAATTACCGAGAATCTCTATAAAGTTAGCATGAATATCCAACCATTTCAAACTACCCGGAATAAAAGCATAATCAAACCAGACTAAATGATTTTCGGATAGATTTAACCACAACAACTTCGTCAACGATACAAATACCCCATTTATATCAGAAATAAAGTTACCGTCCAAGCGAACGGCTTCCAGTTGCGTGTTCCTTTGAAAGGTTTCGGTCTCAATCATCTGTATTTTATTTTTCGCCAAATTGAGTACTTGCAGACTCGGCAAACCCCAGAACATGCCGGCTGTAAGGTTTCCAATTTGATTGTCGATTAAACGCAACCCGGTCAGCTGCGACAAATTATGAAATGTATTATTTGCTATTTCTGTTAATAAATTTTCACCCAAATCTAACGACTTCAAGAACGATAATTGCAAAATTGCTTCAGGGACCTTCGTCAACTTATTTGAACTTAAATCTAACTCCTTCAAATCCGAGCAGTTTCGGAACGCGTTTTCACTAATGTAGGACAACAAATTATTGTTCAAGTTTAACTTATTCAAAATGAAAAGTCCGTCAAATATGTGATCGTCTATGGCATTCAATTTATTTTGACCTAAATTTAGAGTATGTAAATTGAAAAGCGGAGAGAACGCATTGTCTTCGATGTACCCTATAGAATTATTACCTAAATTAAGTATTTGTAAAAAGAACAAGTCCTTAAACATATTTCGTGTGATCCGTACAATCGAGTTGTGTGACAGGTCGAGCACGATTAATCTTATTAAACCCCCGAACGTTTCATCTTCTATGTGGTCGCTCTTCAATTTATTCGCTGAAAGATCTAAAACGAGTAATTGTTCCAACCTATTAAATATTCTCTTAGGCAATATTTCCAGTTCATTGTTTTTCAAATAAATCTCACGAATTTCTCTTGAATTTTTGAATAAGCTCTCTGGCAAGTAATTTATAGCGTTATCTGAAAAGTTCACAACTTTCAACGACAACAAATCGCTGAAGACCTCGCCCGGCAATTCATTTATCTTGTTATTTTGCAGGAATAGTTGTGTAAGCCTCCGCAGATGTAATATTTCGGAGTCAGCTGGCAGAGACATGATGTCGTTATAGCTCAAATCTATTATTTGGAGTGTCGATCCGCATTTATGACCGAAGCCTAATTCATCGACGAACTTTATTTTATTTCGAGTTAAATTAAGTGAAATCACATTTTCCAATGCGCAGAAAAGTTCTGATGGTATTTTCCTGATATTGTTGTACGCTAAATCCAACGTGTGCAGTTCTCTTAGGCCATTGAAGGCACCGAGAGACAAATCCAACTCTTTATTTTGTCCCCATTCGTTGTTCATGGAACGTATTTTCAATGTTTTCAGGCCTCGTAAACCCTCGAAAGCGTTACCGGGAAGACGGAGAAGCTTACAGTTATATATAGAGACCTCAGCCAAACCTTGCATCCTCCCGAAATGATGGTCCCTGAGCGTGCTCTCGGTGAGTTGGGGCCCGCAGCGGATTGCGAGCCGTTGCGCGCCCTCCGAGTGCATCGAACCGACGACGTCTCTGTCCGACAGCGTTCGTACATTGCACTCCACCGCACTGTTCTCATCGGGCGCACGGAAACAACCATCGGCAGTGCCAGGCGCTTCCGTAAGCACCGCGCCCATCACCAAACAAAAGAATAACACGTTAATTATCATTTTAATCCGCACTGTGAACATTTCATTTTCACTCGTCAACTTATATCGAAGTAGGGAAGAGTAGTTCGCAAGCCACAATCAGTCATATTAATGTGTTGTACCGCGAGAACAGTTCACGATTCAATTTCGTTTGGTAAATAGGATGATTCGATGTGTACTTTCGTGAGGCACACGCGCTCCCCCCGCGGCGGCGTGTCGGCGACTGCCGCTTGGCGCTTACAATGAAATGCCATGAATGCGCGGCAGCTTGGAGGGACGGGCTACACCATCGCATTTCTATTGCCGCATACTAAGTAACCCTCGTAGTTTTCGACTTTTGTAGAAAACGGAAACCGTTACGTGACTTTGCTTCCATTAATGTTATTAGATCTTACCGAGATCAAAACCGTAAAGAACAAATGCATAATTAGTGAAGTATGCTTCAGTTGCGCTTTTTTTTTTAAATTGCATAAATTTGACGGCTCAATATTGCAGTGCCTAAATGTGTGGCTGCGACGTTACTCGCGGATTCGATTCCCGCGTGATGCGAGTATTTTTATAGACTACATATAATTGTTCCAGGTCTATCCAGACTTGGAACAATTATTTGTAGACTATTAAAATTGTTTATCTTTGAACAATAATTTCTGTATAGTATGACGTCTCCACGGTATGGAGACAATCGCAGTGTGGATGTATTTTTTTTTCTAATGTATACGAATGAAAATACATCATGTTACTTACCTAATTGACTCTGACATTTTAAGTCATTGAAAAAGGGCTACTGAAACTGAATTGATAACTGGATGACACAAGTAAAGAAGGCCTTAATAGCTAGGCTAATAACAATATTATGTAAAGAGCTAGAGGTGAAAAAATCAGTCACAGTTTGTATATATTATGCATTCTTTGATCGTGACACCGAGTTTTTTGAAATTATGGGAGCTTTAATCTTAGATATAGGTGGCTAAACGTTAAAGCCTAAAACCTTTAATTAAAATAATCTAAATGTATCGTAGATGATATAAAATCCAAACAAGAGCGAGTAGAACTCGCGCCTTGAGGGTTCCGAATGAACTTAATTATGTATGTAAATATGTAGTTCGTTCTTTCCGGCGATTTTTACCTGTTTTCGATATCAATACACGTACACGAATGCCGTAAATTGTCAATGATATTTTTTTTTATATACAATAGTTACGTACAGCCTATAAAATTCCATTGAACATTGGCCTCCCTCTTAGGAGGGGGGGGGGGGGGGGGGGGGCAAAATAATACTCAAGGTAAGCAGTGAGCACAGAACATTGTTCTAATGAAAAATAAAATCGATGAAAGGACAAACTTAAATCTGCGCGAAAACAAGGTCTCCCATACATCGGTGAACATCATGAACGATGCTCCAATAACTGCAAATCTTAATTTGTATCTGCAAAAATGCGATATAACTACAAATAACCAGAGTTGGGATATTTACCTTTACTTGTGCTGTGAGACCTAGATCCTTGGTATATTTCATAATTCTACGATCTATGTCAACAGGAAGTATCCCTGTGAGTTATCAAAAACAAACTGTACTTATAATATAAGAGATCCATTTTTCTTATTGGCATACGGAATGCTAAAAATGAAATTAACGGAAGATCCATACAAGGCACACTCTTAAATCGAACATACAATAGAATTCGCTTCATTATGATTGTGAGATCAAATAAAACTAGAATTAGCAGATGGATTAGTATATTGCAGTTGTCATATTCTTGAGAACGATAAGAATGCTGTCACAATCGTCAGCGTCCGGCAGTCCACCGCAAGGCATAGCCCCTACCAATTCGCATAGCCACAGTGGCGAGCTTACCTGCTCACTAAATATGTGTAGCTACTGCTTCACTGGTAGGTACTGAGTTCAAATTCTAGAAGACTTAACATTTTGTAAAATAATATTAATGTCTTTCAGACGGTCACGGCGGTCAGTCTCAATGAAGACTAGCCATCTGCGCAGGACAGGATCATAGTGCACAAATGTGTGCGCATGCACAGATGCACTGTCACGACACGAGTCACGTTCGAGCAGAAATCTTGCGCAGGACCAACGGCTGCACCTGCTTTCCTAGACATGGAGGTGACATGGAGGCGGTGTAGCCAGTTTCTTGACTTCGGGCTGCTACTTATAATTTCTTGACAGGAAAACTCATAACTCAATAACTGATTTTAGCCCGACTCGATATTCGAACCCACGATCACATGATCAGCAGATGTGCCTCCAACCACCAGACCAACAAATCATATAAAAAAATGCATGCAGTACACACGCGGTAGAAGCGAAATCTTCAGAAAACTAAACTTCGAGAGAATAAGATGAATGCAGAGTATCTTGAGTACGATAATTATTGTAGGGTTTATGGTTACCAAGTTTAAAATTATTTAATATTTTATTCTAGGTACACATATTATACAGATTTCAAGTTTTCAATTTCATCATCGTAAGCATTTTAATATTTCCTAATCAACGAATTTCGTCATTAATCCTTACTGCTCATAGATCACATGCATATTCTCCATACATAATAGGAGACACTATATACTGTATTACATGTCATTCTCTCGCAGATGGATATTATGTTATTCTCCTTTTAGTGTCGATTTTTTTTTCATCGAGTTTCAAATCAAAACTATTCTAAAGAAGTATTCACTTCAATTTTTATCATGAGGGGTCCTTCACTGCTGGCCGGATGAGGAAGCTCAGTCGCTCAGCGAGCTATAAAGAGAGCTATGCTCGGAGTTTCTCTGCGTAATAAACTTAGAAATGAGGATATCCGCAGTAGAACCAGAGTGACCGACGTAGCCCAACGGATTAGTAAGCTGAAGTGGCAATGGGCCGGCCATATAGCTCGAAGAATCGACAACCGATAGGGAAAAAAGGTTCTCGAGTGGCAGCCTCGTTCCGGCGGACGAAGTGTAGGGCATCCCCCCTCTAGATGGAGTGACGACCTGGTAAGATATGCAGGAAGTCGATGGATGCAGGTGGCTCAGGACCGTGCTTCCTGGCATTCCTTGGGGGAGGCCTATGTTCAGCAGTGGACTTGTGAAGGGCTGTAATAATAATAATAATAAAAATTCACTTCAAAAACTAAATTATAAAAAGCAAAAAAACACGACTGCGTAAAAATAATTAACTGAAAAGAGAAAATTTGCGAGTAAAACTGTAATGGCGCCATCTACTTCATTCTATGACGGTGAAGTCGTTTTATCGAACAAAAATTAATTGACTCTCAAGGTGGTACGCAAAATAGACGAAATCGTGGATTGATTTGAATGGATTGGATATGATAATTTTATAGAATATTAATTTTTTTTTAAAGTTTTAAAGTACTGCACTAAAGGAGACCGAGATAATAGGAAATACCTACTGTATCCTATCTCATTCTCTCGCAGGCTAAATCCTATAGTTGTATATATTTGTCTCTTTTTAGTGCCACTGTTTCGTTTAAATCACAACGATTCTAAAGAAGTTTTCACTTCAAGAACATCTAGGTACAATTTATAGGATTTTTATGAGCTATAAAGAATGCACCATGCAATGTTTTTGTTCGATACTTACCTACTAATTAAGCAAATAATAAAATATAAGTACTATAATATAACCACAAATACTAATAACCAAACCAAAAACCAAAATATGTTTGACGGTAGCCTTTTAGTGTAAATCCGTGAGAAAACAAAAATGTTTTGTAATTTTTAAGATTTTGTTAAATATTATGTAACTTTTTTTTATAGGATAAGGGTGACAAACGAGCACACAGTCCACCCGATGGTAAGCGGTTGCTGCGGCCCATAGACATCTACATCTATCCTCTATTACAAATTAAAATGCAGATGCGTTGTCACCCGTGAGGACTAAGATGGAATGCCTCATTTCCAGTAAAAAGGGCCTCCGGCCACCTGCACTCACCAAGCGAAACGCTAAGGTAAACCTCTAATTCACGCTGGTATTCTGTGAGGTCGTGGTACCACCCCGGTTCGAGGCGGCCCATCCGTGCGACAGCAAAAGCCGCCGCGTGGCTCTACCACTGTTAACTCCCACAATTAAGACCAAACTACTCAGATGAAGACTTCATCTGAGCGACACTATGTTAAAATCAATCAAGCCGCTTAGGGTACAGGACGTGCCAAAAAAATAGACAGGACAGACATACACACATACATATACACGTACGGATACGCACATCCATGCATACATTAGAAACACATCAGCCTCTTTCTGAGATAGTTGGATAAAAACAGTTGTTTTTTCTTTAAATAGATATTCCTATTTATTTTTAATTGTCTTAATGTTTTCTTTTTATAGAAGACGGGGTTTGCCCCGTCTTCTAAAAAAAAAGCAAACGAGCATGCGGCTCACCTGATGGTAAGTGACTACCGCCGCCCATAAACAACTGCAACACCTCCCCTGGTGCAGATTGCAGATGCGTTGCCGGCCTTTTAGAAAGATGTAAGCTCTTTTCTTGAAGGTCCCTAAGTGGTATCGGTCCGGAAAAATCGCCGGTGGTAAACAATTCCACAGAGAAGTTGTTCGAGGAAGAAAACTCCTAGTAAAACGCACAGACGTGGACCGCCAAGTACCAGTTGGTGAGGATGGTATCGTGAATTTTGACGCGATGTGCGTTCGTGAAATTTGGCGGCTGGAATTAATCCGAATAATTCCTCAGAGCACTCCCCATGGTAGATTCGATAGAAAATGCAAAGGGATGCAACATCCCTACGCAACGCCAGTGTATCGAACCGATCAGAAAGAACTCGGTCGTCGACGATTCGAATTGCTCTGCGCTGGATGCGGTCAAGTGGAAGGATCTGGCACTGGGGTGCCCCAGCCCAGAGATGAGAACATTATTCCATGTGAGGCCGAACTTGCGCTTTGTAAAGTTGCAGGCGGTGTGCCGGCATGAAATACTTTCTCGCTCTGCTGAGCACGCCAAGCTTTTTAGAGGCCAATTTGGCCTTCCCTTTCAAGTGACCACGAAACTGCACACTATTCGATATGTCGACGCCGACGATTCCGATGCTAGCTGAGGCAGCAAGGTGAGTGCCTTGAAACTGAGGACATACAACAAAGTAAATAATATGTATTTTTCTTGTGTACATATTATTTTGGCAACTACAGGCACTTAGTAACTTTTGCTTAGTAATAAATTAATAGCCTAATTGATAATTGTATTTCCCGTGCGGCTCTAGGATTTATAGGGAATGCAACAGCTGCCGATTTCGCCGCGCTTGTTGTAAAAGATGGCTAGGGCTAGGGGACTTTTTTACGTCATGGGCGCGATGGGTTATCAACCTGTTACATTTGTTAGACGCGAAGCATTTTATGGTAAATTCGAACCAACGTTTTTGATGATATTCTACTGACTTGGAAGTCCATTTAGTATAAAATATATATTGTACTATAATAACTTCGTTAAAAGAAATCGATTAGGAGCATGGCAAAGCGCTCGCTTCAAATGTCATAGTGTCAATAGTGCGTACGTATATTTTGTATTGGACACCACTAAAATTATCAATTGCAATTTTTGGGGCGAAGAGAAGCGAATTCATCTTATCCCTGTCCCCGATGCAAATTTTTATTGCTATATTCTCTGAAACTTATTAAATGATTTTGATGAAACTTAGCACAGATAATCTATGTAGATAGCATAAACAGTGCCAGAGATTCGTTTTCATATCTCTAGCTATTTTCATTGATATAAAAATTGAGATTTTCATATAATATCTAAACACAAATGTGGACTGTGTGTCCGTGCTGTCAGTGATAACATATGGATTGGACACATGGTAATTTACTGCTGGCCGTATGAGGAACTCAAGTTCGCTCAGCATGCTATGCTGAAGGATATGCTCGGAGTTACCCTGCGTGATAAACTTAGAAATTAATATATCCGCAGTAGAACTAGAGTAACCGAAATAGCCCAACTGATTAGTAAGCTGAAGCGGCAATGGGTTGGCCATAAAGCTTGAAGAACCAACAACCGATGGGGAAGAAAGGTTTTCGAGTGGCAGCCTCGTATAAGTAAGCGAAGTGTAGAGCGCCTTCCCGCTAGAAATAATGACGACTTGCTAAGAGACTATGCAGGAAGTCGATGGTATGCAGGTGACTCTGGACCGTGCTCAGTGGCATTCCTTGGAGGAGGCCTATGATCAACAGTGGACTTATGAAAAGCTGTACCTAATGATCATAATGATGGAAAATTTGTATGTTAATAGAAGTCTAGCTTTTACCCGCGGCTCCACTCACGTTTAATTAAAAGAAAACGTTCACGTTTATTTGAAAGAAAACGAATAATTTCCCTAAACTATTTTTCATTCCAAAAAATTAATGGAATAATTACTAAACTGGTATTATCTTGAAAATTAATACATGATGAGTTATGTTAGAAAATAATGAAACTGAATATTTTTATTACCAAAAACATTATCATGTCGTTTGCCATGTGCCATAATTTTTAGAGTGAAATCACAATATAATTCAAAATTTATTTATTATAGTATTTAAGCGTTTTTTAGGGTTCCACGCCTCAAAAGGACAAAACGGAACCCTTATAGGATCTCTTTGTTGTCCGTCTGTCTGTCTGTCTGTCTGTCAAGACCCTTTTTCTCAGGAACGCGTGGAGGTATCAAGCTGAAATTCATATCAAATACTCAAGTCTACTGTCCCTTGGAGCTGTGAAAAAATCAAACTTCTAAGCCAACGCAATCAAAAGATACAGCCGTTTATGGCGCAAATTTTCGACATTCGGAAGGGAATCAAAACCTACAGGCTAATTTTTAGTAACATCATATAATAAAAATATTTTTAGTAATTTACCTACGGATTATTTCTGAACCCTCGGAGCGCGAGTCCGACTCGCACTTGGCCGGTTTTTTTTTTATAGAATAAGGGTGACAACTTGGAGCGTGGCTCTACCACGTTATGTTAAGTTTTAAAATTGCGTATATTAGATAATATGTCCTAGGTTATCATATACATAGAATAAATTAGAATAGTTTTTTATTCAATATATATTATTACATAAAACTTATTGAAATACATTTCTTTATTTACTACTGGTTCGGATAATACCTATTTTCTGGAAAGAAACAGCAAGAAGGCCACCGGGATTATAATATTTTTAGACAAATTTTACGTAAATAACTACAATATTTCGTACAAATTTTATAATATAACCATTATGGTAGCGATCACCTCATTTCCAGAGGTTATTTTGATTCATGTCAGTTTCGATGTTATTCAGCGGACTACGGCGAAGACTATGGTAGGAGTTTCTCTGCGTGATAGATTTAAAAATGAGGATATCGGCAGTAGAACCAGAGTAACCGAAATAGCCAAACGGGTATTAGTAAACTGAAGTGACAATGGGCTGAACCATAAAGCTTGAAGGACCAACAATCTATGAGTAAGAAAGGTTTTCGAATGGCAGTTTCGTACAAGTAAGCGATGTGTAGGGCGATTGATCAGGTTTGTTGTATCAATACTGCTTGGCCGTGGATATCTCGCACCACTACCGTACCGAATATGGACGGTGTCTTAACGCGTTGCGTTATGGTATGTCGACTATCTTTCGGGTTACAAAGAGTGTACCTATTTAGTAACACTATTTAGTTCAACCAGTATACTCGACTTCATGGCTTAGTGCAATAAATAGGTTTTTGATACATGGCTCTTTAGTTACGGAAGTCTTAGCAGCGTACTACTATAACATGTTGGTGCTACTACTTTTAGTTAGCAATTTTGTAAGAGCCGCGGTAGCTGGTTAGCGCTCGCGGTAAATTTCACAGTACGCGAGCAACCCGGGTTCGATCCCCGCCGGCACCAATGAAATGTAAATAGTGCTCGGCGGTGAAGGAAAACATCGTGAGGAAACCTGTATATCTGAGAAATAAGAAAACAAAGTATTTCGAAGACATGTGAAGTTCGCCAACTCGCATTGGGGTAGCGCGGCGGACACTTCCTTGCCCTAAAACCCTCTCAGGAATGAGAGGAGGCCTGTGCCCAGCAGGGGGATGTATATAGGTTGTAACTTTAATTTTTTGTTGCCAAAGTCGATAATATAATATATTATTTTTGTGCAGTCTTTCTGTACTCGCAATTCATCAGTTGCGAGTACAGAAAGACATTGTAAATGAAGTGGTTAGGGAACCGGCGAGAGTACGTACAAAACACAGAAATTTCGGAACTTATAATTAAATGTCTTTATAAGCGATTGTTGTGATATTAAAGTGACAAATTGTCTAAGCGCTCACCTGAATGTAAGTGACTGCAGCAGTTCAGGAACATCCGCAACCAACAAGATATTTTAAATCTTTACAATCAACCGTGTGAAACCGGGCGGATCGTTAGTACAACATATAAATAAATTTGAATTGTCTGTCTGTAACATTGAAACTCTATTCTATTGAAATCAGGGGGTTATTTGCATGCCAATAAAAATTAAAACAAGAATAAACATTTTTTTTTAATTTCCCCCGAATATGGTGATTTAGGTGCGACAGAGATGTGCGGCGTTGCGATATTTTTTTTTTATAAAAATTAGGTGAGAAACGGACTTACAGTTCACCTTATGATAAGTGAATAGGTACTGGAGTCCGTGGACACCTGCAACCAACTTCAAACAAAAGAAGCTACGCGTTGTCTCCTTTGAGGACTGAGATGGAATGGAAAGCCTCAGTACCTGTAATTATACTAGCTCTCTATATCCTGGAATCAGGAACACAGCAATACACGCACTGATAAGTTCCGCCAGCAATATGTTTTACTGCGCCCTCTTTTCCCTGCGCCCTCTTTTCCCAAAAGAGGGTCGCTTCCGATCTGGCAGAGAGGCTTCATAGGCCACTGCCATTCCCCAAAGGCGGTTTTTAGCGGGTAACACTTAGGGTTAAGGTTAGGTTAGTCACAGTGAGTCCCTCATAACCACGACAGACCGGCTGTCGTCCATTGAATAATATTTCTTTTTTTTTTCTTTAAAAAACGTTACCCCCAACACTAGGCATTTCTCCTGTATCGTAGAGGCAGTTTACAAACATATATTGCACAAGGACAAACATCCAGACCCGGAACAATTATTTGTAGGCCATACAAATACTTGTTCCGTGCGGGATTCGAACCCGCGGTCCCAAGTGTTGCAACTGCTAAGCCACTACGCCACGGTGCCGCTTTAATTGATATTAAAACAATATTACAGATGAAAATAAAAGTGAATTAACCATCAAGTGCCCTAATAGACACAGGCACAGACATCATTCCTGAGGTCTTTATAAATATATCCAGGGAAAAGTCCGCCGCACTACCGCAATGCGTGTAGACGGACTTTAGGTTTTAAGAAGCATACTAAAACCCTTAAATTTAAGTTATAATTGATATAGTAACTGTATTGATGATTAGTGTATTATTGCTTAGTTGTATTAATGATTATTAATGCTTATAACAATATTATGTAGGTACATGTAAACATAACATACATATAGAAACAAATTTACGCATGATGTTTCCGTGACATGCCCTACAAAAGTTTACAATAAGCCTTTACAAACTCGTATTTCCTACAGCTTAATAAACAATTTGACGTCGTAAAAGCGAAATTATTTTTCATATACCGAAATACTGTACAAGGAAAAAGCTATTTTATGTATTAAAAACTGAAACTCAATATTAGCACTTTTCACTTCTATTATTACATGAGTAATTTTCTGAAATAAATATATTATCTTATACGTGGTAGAGCCATGCTGCAGCTATATTAGTAGTATAGTTGTAGCACGAATGGGTCGGCTCGACCGGGGAAGTACCACGCTCTCACAGAATACCAGCGTCAAATAGCAGCTTAACACTGCTGTGTTTCGTATGGTGAGTGTAGAGAACCGGAAACCCTTTTTACTGGAAATGAGGCATTCCATCTTAGTCCTCACGGGTGGCAACGAATCTGCATTTTGATTCGCAAACGAGGAAAATTGTAGATGTCTATGGGCTACAGCAACTATTTACCATCAGGTGGACTGTGTGCTCGTTTGTCAGCCTATACTATAAAAAAAATTAAATATTAAGTAAGTAACATTCTTAGAATACATAACCATGCTTATGTAGGTATGCTCTAAGCGGATTAACGAGTATCATTACTACGACTACGGCTATGAAATCCAAGAAGAATGTTAATAGCAGCAAACTCTTAAAATATTCATGTAGAATGTATAATGTTTGTTCAAAAAAAATGTCGAAAATATAATGTTTTTTTTTTTGCAAAAATAACGTAAATGTTAAGCCTCAAAAGTCTCGATGCTGGAAACTAACACATTAAGGTTCCTTCATTTTGCTAGCAACAATAACAGTCATTACTGTCATTGTTGCTCTGCCATTGTTGCTAGCAAAGCGGAACGAGCGATGTTAAATGTGTTTTAATTTTCGGCAAAATAAATAAATAGTTTATGAATCGCAACCGAGCGGCCTCATATTTGTGGTCAAACTTCACGGTTTTCAATCATTATTATTTGCAACACTGCGCTGTGAAAGCATATCGGTTTACATTTAATATATGCGAGGTTTCATTTAATGCCACAAAAAGCGTTAAAAGCATGGAACAAAAAATAATCAAACATCCTTTCCTGAAAATCATTCGGTAAATGTTTCTTATTAACTCGTATTGCAAATAAAAATAAAAACAAGAAAACAAAGTATTGATTATAAAACTCACTAGTTTTATAAAAATCACCATTAGTTAGTAGTAGTAGTAGATTTTGTTTAGCAAAAGTTATTATTAATTGTTGAAGTCCGAAATGAGGAATTCAAACATCTTTTTTCTAAGAAAAATAAAATGTAAAATCTATAAAATTTTATCGAAGTACTAACCCTCATTATCTAAACATTTCTTCCACCTCAAAGTGGAAAATGATCTTCATTTATGGTTTTCAATAGAAATCTGCGAATCTGGACTCTACAAAGTTAAAAGCGGGAAATTGTCTTAATTAAGGGATTTAACGGTGGTAGAGCCACGCGGCAGTTTTTGCTCTTGCACGTCTGGTGAGTGCAAGTGGCCGGAGGCCCAATTCCCCCCCAACAACAGTGTAGCGGAATTACACGAAAGACTACCCCAGGAGGGTACCAGCACCCCTGGTGAATCCCTCACTGAGCATCCACGACCATGTTATTCTACTCCTGAGCGTGGGTGCTCAGGCTGCCCCGCGTATTCGGGGGGGGGACAACATAACTGGGGGATAACATAACTGCTCAGGGCAAACTGAGCAACAATACCAAGGCGATCCCTGCCACGCTATCCGTGAATTTCTGCAACATCAGGGGACTTCACTCGAACCTAAACGCCGTCCACTACCATCTCGAGACGGCGAAGCCGGCCTTGCTCTTTCTGACCGAGACGCCGGTGTCCTCTCCGGCTGATATTTCGTATCTCTCCTGCCCGGGGTACAAATTGGAGCACTCCTTTGTGCCTCGGGCTGGAGTTTGCGTGTATGTCAGAGAGGACTTCTGTTCTCGACGCCTCGGCAGTCTTGTAGTTTCGGACCTGTCCATCCTTTGGCTACGCGTAGACAGTGACGACCATCCGCGCATCTACGGGTGCCTCTATAGGTCCCATAGCGGTAATGCCGAAACAGACCCACTCATCGACCACGTCCAAATGGCTACAGATTATATACAGGTCCCATCCGCAGAGATCGTGATCCTTGGCGATTTTAACGCCCACGATACCGAATGGCTCAGTTCACGTTTAACCGATCATGCGTGGAGATCTGTTTATGAATTTGCCTTAGCATATGGTCTGACACAACTGGTTACTTCGCCTACGCGGATTCCAGATGTGGAGGATCATACACCTTCCCTGTTGGACCTTCTGCTGATCTCTCTTCCGGACGGATATCAGGTTTCCGTCGATGCCCCTTTCGGCTTTTCGGACCATTGTCTGATCCGGAGTGTGGTGCCACTCACGCTCCCCTCGCTGTTGCGTTCTGCAGGTTGCCGCCGTGTTTGGCATTACAGGTCGGCGGATTGGGACGGAATGCGGTCTTTCTTTGCATCCTACCCATGGGGGCGGGTTTGCTTCTCGTCGAATGATCCCAGCGCTGTTGCTGACTCTGTCACTGATGTGGTGCTACAGGGAATGGAACTATTTATTCCATCATCTGTGGTACCCATCGGAGGCAGATCTCAGCCTTGGTTTGGTCGCTCCTGTAAGACTGCATTACACAGTAAGCAGGAGTGTTATCAAGCCTGGGCTGCGGCTTCGGCGACTCGGGATGTAAACACCAGCACACTTATAAAGAAGTATAACTTCGCCTCCAGGTCCTTCAAAAGAGTTATTGCCAAGGCAAAGTCAGAGCACATAGGCAGAATTGGCGAGAAACTAGTTCGCCTTCCTTCGGGAACCCGTGCATTCTGGTATCTCGCCAAGGCTGTCCAAGGGAATTTCTGTAAGCCATCACTACCATCTCTGCACAGGAAGGACGACTCACTGCCCCAAGCCGCAAAAGACAAAGTCGATCTTTTAAGCTCCCTTTTTGCGTCCAACTCGACTCCACTCTTGATGACGTGGGGAAAACACTGCCAACCATCCCGCGGTGTGAGTGCTCCATGCCGGATGTGCTGTTCTCACAGCGCTCGGTTCGCAAAGCACTCCTCTCCCTGGACATCCAGAAGTCGAGTGGGCCTGACGGAATCCCCCCAATTGTGCTGAGGACGTGTGCTCCGGAGTTGGCACCGGTCCTAACACGTCCTTTCCGGTACTCCTACTCCCAAGGCCTAGTCCCAAATTCATGGGAGACAGCTTTTGTCCACCTGATCCCTAAAAAAGACGACCGCTCAGACCCGTCCAACTATAGGCCTATCGCCATCACCTCCTTGTTCTCCAAAATAATGGAATCCATTATTAACTGCCAGCTCATGCGGTACCTTGACGGTCACCAGCTGATTAGTGACCGCCAATACGGTTTTCGTCGGGGTCGATCAGCTGATGATCTTCTGGTCTACCCGACCCATAGATGGGCGGAGGCAGTAGAGTCCAAGTGAGAGGCGTTGGCCGTTAGCTTGGACATTGCGAAGGCCTTCGATCGGATTTGGCACAAAGCGCTTCTTTCGAAGCTCCCTTCCTACGGGCTTCCCGAGAAATTGTGCAATTGGATCACCAGCTTCCTTGCTGATCGGAGCATCAAGGTCGTTGTAGACGGTGCATGCTCCGACTACAAGCCTATTAACGCTGGTGTTCCACAACGCTGTTTCTTCTGCATATCAATAATATGTTGCATACCGGTAGCATTCATTGCTATGCGGATGACAGCACTGGTGATGCTCTATGCACCGGCCGTGCCAATATTTCTCAGGAAAACGTCGCCGAGTACCGGAACAAACTTGTGTCTGAAGTCGAGTCTTTGCTGAACAAAGTCTCGGATTGGGGTCGATTAAATCTAGTCCAGTTTATTCCTCAGAAGACACAAGTTTGCGCGTTTACCACTAAAAAGAACCCCTTTGTCGTATCTCCTCAGTTTCAAGACACTCCCCTTCTTGCCTCAACCAGTATCGGAATCCTCGGAGTCGACATATCGAGTGACGTGCAGTTTCGTGGTCACTTAGAAGAGAAGGCCAAATTGGCCTCTAAAAAGCTTGGCGTGATCAGCAGAGCGGGACAGTATTTCATGCCGGCACACCACCTGCAACTTTACAAGGCGCAGGTTCGGCTTCACATGGAATACTGTTCCTATCTCTGGGCAGGGGCTCCCCAGTGCCAGCTCCTTCCACTTGACCGCATCCAGCGCAGAGCGGCTCGAATCGTCGACGACCGAGTCCTTTTCGATCGGCTCGATTCATTGGCACTGCGAAGAGATGTTGCATACCTTTGCATTTTCTTTCGCATCTACCACGGGGAGTGCACTGAGGAATTGTTTGGATTAATCATAGCCGCCAAATTTCACGAACGCACATCGCGGCAGAACTCCCGATACCATCCGCACCATCTGGATGATTGGCGGTCCACCACTGTGCGATTTAGAAGATGTTTTCTTCCTCGCACGACTTCTTTGTGGAATCGATTACCATCAGCGATTTTTCCGGACCGATACGACTTAGGGACCTTCAAGAAAAGAGCCTACTCCTTTTTGAAAGGCCGGCAACGCATCTGCAATTCCCCTGGTATTGCGGTTGTTCATGGGCGGCGGTAGTCACTTACCATCAGATGAGCTGCATGCTCGTTTGCCCCCTCTTCTTTAAAAAAAAGGGAAAATTGGTAACCGGTGTTATGCTGCGTGTGGCGATTACGGAGAATGATCTATGATTTCTCTGCAGGTAGGTGAGGTCTCACGCTATCGTGGAGCATAAATGACGAAGATCGACAGACGAGTCAGGGTTGTATCTATGAAAGTTTTGCCATCATTGACGGAACTTCTGCGATTATCGTAGAGAATCCACTTTTCATTACACATCATTTCATCAAAAATTCCTTAATTTCTGTACCTACTCTTCAAAGCAAGACAAGCTTTAACCCGTACTCCTATGCACATCAATTTATTTAATACTTAGATTTTTTATTTTATTTTACCAATAATTTGATGCAAATTGATGCTGCAACACCACGGGTTTTTTTAGTTTGCGACAAATTATTCATTTTACACTATCTAAGTCATTAACCCTTTAACAAATATTCCAAATTGTTGCTCACAAAATTTTGATTTACCGCCGACTTCATCTCTTCATCGGACGAGAATCTTTTTGCTTGCTGATCTGTTTCCACATTTCTGAACATGTAGCCGTAACTTGGGGACCAATTATGATGGATGGTTAAGTTCTTCGAAGCTCCTCTCTGTCAAGGAACTCATCGCAACTTGTGAAGTGTGAACTGTTTTTTCTGTTTTTGTAAGGCAACAGCTCTGTCTTACAAAATTAGACCTCCTTTGGTAATTTTTCGTTTTCACACTTTTTGAGAAAATGCCTTGGGGTGCTTATACAATCTATTTACATGCGGCCATAAGACTGGCAGCAGACCTTTAACCTTCTAAATCCACCGCATTTACTCTTGTTTGCATTCGGGAACATTCTTTCATCACCCATACCTCGTCAGCGGTCATAATACCAGAAAAAATAATCATCCAAATTGTCCATTCTAAAAGAAAACAAAAAGACCACAAAACGGCGCTTAACTGCCAGCGGCATCAACGATCATAGCATCCATCGAGCACTTACCTTTTTCATGTGCAAAATATAGCAAACTCGCTTTTGGGTAATAAGTATTTACAGTTTCAGCTATTAGCCATATTTTCTATCGACTTCAAAAAGGAGGAATTACTCAATTCGATTGAATGTTTTTTATGCGTGTTTCCTCATAACTTTTTTCTGGATGAACCGATTTCGATTATTCTTTTTTTATTCGAAAGCTGGTGCTTCTCATGTGGTCTCATATAAATGGCCCAGATCTGACTAATAGTTTTTGAGTTTTTCTTAATAATTTATATTGAAGTGGGCTATACAGTTTTTAATTTTAAATTATATTGAGCGGTCTTCTAGCACGGTAGCCACACACGGTCAGTTAAACTGATCAGTTTAACTAACGTACATCCAAAAACTGACCGTGAGTGTGAAATCTTAAGTTGAAATTTTTAACTGACGGCAACCCACGGATTTTTCCGAGCACACCGTAATCCGCTGGCTTCAGTTTGTTTCTATTATTGGTTTTTTAAGATTTGCTTAAAGCAGTTGACACTATTAATTAGTTTCTTATACTATTTTATATATTTAGAAAAGTTCGTTTGACGGAGGATGTCGACCAAGGGGACCGTGATGATGTCTCCTTCGTTATGGTGGACACAGAAGGTGGGTAAAGGATCTCAGTGATGCTACTATAGTAGAACTATCGTGTTTGGACTCATTTTCAAAAAGGTTAATGGAGACCTAAATGACTGTGATGATATCACCTTTCTAATGGTGCAATCTGAAGGTGAGTATAGGATCTCAATGACAGCACTAGATAGAACGATCGTGTTTCAACTCATTTGAAAGGGTTCATAACGACCTAGGTGACTAGTTGAAATACCCTATCAGATTTATTGTCGTTTGTGGCTTATTACCAGACTGTGTAATAGTAAAAACAGTATTCACTTTATTATGTTTTCAGGCAATTAAAAAACCAGCAAAACTCCCAAGTAGGTACAAAATTAGAAATCAGCTATATATTTTACAGGCAATAAAAAACAAAGCAGACTGGAAAAAGCATAACCAAGTACAACCAGAAGACGAAAATATCTGCATACTTCAAGAAAACCTACAAGCACCAAATCTATATTCAGTCCTCTCTTGAATATTTGCTTAAAGCAGTTAACACTATTAACGCTGATCTGACTTGTATTTCGAACTGAGATAAACGTTATGGTTTAGCGATTAATCCTAAGAAAACTCAGGACATTGTCATCGGTAGTTCTAGATTAATTGGAAAAATGGACTGGTCTTCCCTACAGGAGGTACCGGTCTTCCCTACTGGTCAAAAATTTTACTTGACTGCACTCAAATCCCTTACAATAACAAGGTCAAAAACCTGGGGTTGTATCTGGACTCTTGTATGTCATGGACCTCACAGGTTAATGAGGTTAGTAGAAAAATGTTTTCTGCGTTAAGCTCTTTACGTAGATTACGTAATTTTCTTCCCACAGTAACTAAAGTTACGCTCGCCCAGTCTCTACTTCTGACATTACCGAGGAGCAGCTTAATAAGCTTGAGCGCATTCAAAATTTATGTATTAGATTCATATTTCGGCTTCGCAAATATGATCACATTTCTGAATTTCGCAAACAGCTCAAATGGCTCCCGATCTGCCTTTGCAGAAATACTCACATTCTCTTCGCTTTGTATGGCGTGCTGCTTAATCCCTCCACTCCACATTATTTAAAAGACCGTTTCCAGTATCTTTCCCTTGCCCATAATCGGTTTCTTCGATCCTCTGTCAATCTTTCTCTCTCTCTCTCCACTCCTTTGAACTCTTCTTCCTTTTTAAAGAAATCATTTACTGTAACTGTGTGCGTTTGTGGAACTCTTTACCTCTCCACATTCGTCGTGCTCAATTTCTTCATTCTTTCAAAAGTCTTGTTATATCGTATTACTTGGAACGCTATTAGATAAATTACTTTTCCATTTTCGTTCTTTTTTCATTTAATCTATTATATTATGATATTATACATAATCTTCATTTATCTTTATTTATATGTATTTTCATATTTTTATTTTTATTTTGTACGCCCCTCTCTTTTTTCAACTATTGATTGCATCAGTTATTAGCTAAGATTGTCTGGAAGAGATCACTTTCACAGTGATAAGACCGCCTGTTGTACATATTCTACTGTAGATTTAACTGTACTCGTTACTTTTTATTTTGGTGCACAATAAAGAGTAAAGAAAATAAAAAAGCACCATTAACACCAATTCCTATAAATGACCAAGTCACCTACACTTAGCATTAAGAATTCAATTATTTTTGACTAGAAGTAAGATTTTTAGATTTAGTAAATGAAACGATGTTGTACTCAATGATTTATTGCACGAATACTACACATTTAATAAAACCAAGGAGAAGGAGACGTCTCCATACATTCTTAGGCCCAAGTGTTAACAAGATGAAAGTAGGAAAATTTGAAAGCTTATATATAAACAATTCATAGCTGAAAATGTGACAAGATTTTGTTAATCTAGGAGCCGATTTATTGTAGAATAAGTAAAAGTGAGATTATCTATTACCTACACCGTAACAGGTGATTTTTCACTGTTATTGCACTGTAACAGGTTATTTTTCAATATAATTACTTAAAGATATAAAAGCAGAATCAGTATAAAATCACTAAAATGCTGTGGTTAATAATGAAACGAAATGGTGAAACAATTAACGAAAGTTGAAACAGCAACAACTAAGTGAATACTAGGGATATCGATCTGAGATAGATTACTTGAATTGTTGTTTTAACTGTTACTTCTTATAATATTGATATTTTGTATTTTTATATCTATACATATAATAAAAATGTAAATAGCCGATGTCTGTACATTTTAGATTTATATAATAAAAGTGATTGAGTAGTACTAAAAATAAGTAATTAAATACATTTCTACCATTTTTAGAATTTTCTGTCTGTCTGTCTGTCTGTCTGTCTGTCTGTTTGTTTGTTAACGTATCACGTATAAAGTACCAATTAATATCAGAAGAATCGTTAAAGAATTTATAAAGTGTATCTTCAGGTTACATTTAGTCTTTATTTCATTAAAATTAGTTCATTCCATCAAAAGTTATGATAAATATTCTGAAGTATGGCTACAAAGTATAGGTACGAATTTGTTCAATGGTGGCGTTTGTTGAGTCATCAAGTACATTTTAAACTAATATCATATTATGAATCATAACATAATTAAATGATGTAAAATAATGTTCTATAATGATGAAATTATATCTAAAACGCAGTAAACAAAAGTATTGCATAAAGAACGTAATAAATATATTAAATAATATATTAACCCTATTATGTAAATCTAAAGTACAATAGTTAACCCATTTCATCGATAGATGGTGGTGTTGCACAAATGTCAAGCAAGAAGGCAGGTTGTGGTTTTTTTTCTGTAAATGACTTTTCATATTTGCTGTTAATCTTTAAATTACTGGCTGCCCTACTGTGTATTGACAATATCATTTATTCTTTACCGCCGAGTACTCTACATGGTAAATCAAATTTTAAAAAAGCTATTAACAATTTCGTTGGTTTCGGCGAGGATCAAACTTTCTTTCTTGCTTACGATGTAGGCCTGATTTATAAGTTCTTTTAAGTTTTTTTATTGTATCAATCGCGTCAATTAATCTCTTTTATTTTTAGAATTGATTTTAACAGCGCCATCTATCCTTATATCTCTATACATGCGGTAATCACATGCTGTGTCTGATTCTGTACATTGTATAGTATATTAAATTGTGACTAAAATCATTATGAAGACTGAAACTCATTAAATAAGTACATTTTTATAATTCTTAGAATTGTCTGTCTGTCTGTTTGTTTATGAACGCATCACGTCTTAAGTAAACATATTTTTTCAAAGAAATCGTTTAGAAAATCATAAAGCGTATCATCCAGTTCAAAGATTAACTTTGTTTTATTAAAATTGGTTAATTCTATCGAAAGTTTTGATTATTATTTTGAAATGTAGGTTCGATTTGTTTAAAGGCGCCATAAAACCTCAGAAATGGTAATAAAATGATTCCTTTTTATAAAAAAACGTTTTATTATAATATATTTATACTTTAAACACAGTAAACAAAAAATATGTTTTCCTTAAATTAAAAAAGGATGTCTTCCACGAAGAACGTAATAGATGGCGTTGTACGTTAACGAGTCCATTCAAGCTGAAAGAGCCGTGTAGGGTGTAAGCTAACAGCACAAACATCATCAAAAACAGATATCAGAAAAAAGATACGTACGCCCAAGCTAAACGTAGCAAAATTGCATCAAAAACAATATGTCATGATGTTGTTTTATACCAAGAATCCACCTTATATCAAATAACTTTCCTTTCAGTTGTAAGCGTGTTCTGTTCCCACTTCCCATTCCCAGTCAGCGTGTGTTATGCGATGACCGAAATAAAGCGCAAGGTCAAACTTTACGCGTTGCAGGGGTGGACCTCAGTACTGAATGTTTTGCACAGGGCCAACTCTATGTTGCTTTTTCCCGCGTTAGTAGCCCCCGTAACATTTTTCTGTACGCCCTGGCTGTCTACTTCTAACGTCGTTTACACAGAAGTTCTATCACAAACGACTCAGAACTTTGAGCATAACGATTTATTTTGGTGCCACTTATTCATACAGTAATGATATAAATCTTTTAATATTCTCTTACCTAAACGTCAAATACTTTAAGTAAAATCTATATACGCGAGCTACGCCGCGGGCACAGCTAGTTAATAATAATTTTGTAGATATGTACGCAATTTTTTTTTATCTTCCTAGTTAACACAGAAAAATAATCGAAAATAGATATTAAAATGCAAAATTTAATCGAGAATGGATTATATTTCGCTAGTTTCAAATCGAATCAAAAATCTGTCTTTTCCTTTTAAGTAAACAGTTTGAAGTTTGAACTGTCAAGTCTCAAAATCAGAAATCCTCTATTGGAAGATAACGTTCAGAAACGGGAATTTCACTAGTGTGTTCTTTATAGTAATCGATTTCTTTCAATAAATAATACACTACAATCGATTTTCTATCTTATTTCTTATTTTATTGCTTTTTTCGAAATCTAGATTGTAAAAAGAGCTACTTTTTTTGTATTTTACTTAAGAACAATATGGCCAATTTTTTAAAGTATAAACCAATTAGTTAATTTAAGGCCCAAAAATCCCATTCTCCATTTTCGGATTTTATTTTGTTTTTAAATTATTTTTACATATTTTAATTCTTGGGTGCTTCAACTTTATTTTAGAATGTAACTTGTAGCGTGCTCAATTAGATAAACAGAAAGCTAGGCCATCCTAACTACTTCCGTTACTGAAAACCGATAAGCATTATGTGGGCATCATAAGACCTTCAGAATATGCCGTGGCCCACAGATTTTTCTGGGCGCACCGTAATCCGCTGGCTGCAGTTCATTTGCATCACGCCAAACTGATCGTGAGCACATGTGTAAAGAAACCGTACAGTTGCCTTAGTTCAAAGCTTCTAAAGAGCTGTCAAAATTTTAAAATATTTTTGTAGTGTTGGCACAGGAGGATAAAATTAAATAACAAAACGTTTATCAGCTTTTATTATAATACTTAATGTAGAATATTTTTTACAAACTATTTTTATTCTAAATATTTCATTTTTATAATTTTTGGTCTTCAAAAATTTGTTGCAACTTTTAATTAAATGGTAAATTCTAAATCTAAGTCGTATTTTTTTTAAAATAATCTATTGGAAATCACTCACAAGGCATAACAAATATACAACCTTGCTTGCACACATTTTAATATTTCATTACCAATATTTAAAATCTTTATTTCGATATCAACTTTTGCTCAAGCAATTCATACATTTATTTCAGATACATTCTCACATTAACTGGAACTCGAACAAGCACCGTTAGTTGTGGGCAAGTAGAAGGTTGGAAAAGCATTTCCAAATAAATATTTTACCGTTTTTTTTTAAATTTCATACAGTATTTTTCGAAGTTATCCTCACAATTTTTATAATCAAAAAGTTTTGAAAGGAGATCTTTTCGTCCGACAGCTTTTCATCACTCTTGTCGTGTAAAATAATAAAAAAAAATGAATCTATGTATTTAACTTATAAACGTAATTATTCAATTATATACATTTTAAAAATAACTATTAGGTACTACGAACTATGTTTTCTTTTAATGTTAATAGATACCTCATACATAATATATCTATATGTATAAGGTATCTATCTACCACATTAAAAATAATAAATTATAGTCAAGTTACTTATCTAGTGGAGTCTTTAGGATAATTAAAAAATTATATATTTATACCTATTTACTATATTATTGTTCATTCAAAAAAGTATATTAAACCATAATAACACTTTTTTATATTTCATGTGATAGGAATAATTCTTTAAAAAATAAAATTTTACACTTATGATTCTTTACGCAACCCTGAGTTTGTGCACAGGCCGATCCGGTTTAAAGCAGTTCTCTCTGTACGTGACAAGCCGCCTGTGCTCACGCACAAACGCGCCTCAAGCTTGTAGCAGGGTTGTTATCATAGCGCGGTTGTATGAAGCTCTGCCTCTGTACGGTACGGTTTCTTTACTCATGTGCCGTGAGTGAGCGTGCTTATAGAAGGGCTCCGTCACTCGTTCAAGGTCTCGCGTTATATACCTACCGGCTAGCGTACTCCGGGAGTGCAAGTATCAGTGGGGTATCACCCGCCTTACAGATAGGTAATTTAATTTTTAATCATTAAAATAAATAGTTAGAAATAAATAACACATTTATTAAATAAATAAAATTGAACATAATGAATAATATTATCATAATATCTGATGCATTTCTTAAAATTGTCTTAATACTTATCTTGTCATTAATAAAAATATTTTTTGAAGTATTAATATATAGGAAACGATATTTATATATATGACGGTGCCTGCGCCTTTGCACGTGCGGCGGCGATAAAGGCTCTCCAGGCCAAAGCCAGTCCCACAGGTGGTGTTTAGTGGATAGGCACTTCATAGTTAATCTCACATAATCACGCAGCCGGCTGCGTGGTATGCTACGAGTATTCACCACCTCCCTCCCCCGTTTCCCAGAGGGTAGCCTCTTGCTGTGGGCGCAAAAAAATTAATTATTATTCCCAACTACAAAATTAGACTCGGTACAATTTATAGTTTGTATTAAGTAATGGGCCAGCAGCTGGCCGACTTCATGGAGAAAGAGGGACTCTTTATGATGAACTCTTTCTTCCAGAAGCGGCCCCACAGGAAGTGGACCTTGTTCCCGACGGTTCGAAAAAAAATGAGATTGACTTCATTATGACCACCAGACGACAACTGTTCAGTGATGTCTCCGTGGTCGCGAGGGTGAAAACTGGTAGCGATCACCGAATGGTTAGAGGCACACTGAACCTAAACGTTAAGTTGGAGAGGTCTCGTCTAATGAAGTCAACGCTCCGTCCCCCTCGTGCTCTGTTCCAAAGTCCTGAAACCTTTCAGCTCGAGCTACAAAACCGTTTTCAGTGCCTAGAAGACTGCAATGAAGTGGACGATATGAATGACAAGCTCGTGGAAACTGTCCATGCGGTCGGAGCTAAGTTCTGCAAGACCCGCCGCAGAAGAACACAAAAACTCTCCGATCACACTCTTAATCTCATAGCTGTTAGACGGGAGATAAAGCTACATTCTTCAACAGATTTGACAGCATACAGGCAACTGAACAGACAGATCTCCAAATGCATGCGACGGGACTTACGCAACTTCAATACAGCTTGTATTGAAGAAGCGATCGAGCGGAACCAAGGCTCCAGTCTTTGCCAGAGATCTGTCTGCCAGAAAGAACCAACTGTGAAAGCTGAGGACCGAGTGTGGCAGCATCGTTTCCGGGGCACCTGAGATTTTGAGTGAGATTGAGAGGTTCTATGGGCAGCTGTACACGTCATCGTTGGAGCCACACGCAAGTGTGAGTAACGATCCAAGAGCGAGTCTTATCCGACACTATTCCGAAGATATCCCGGAAGTCAATCTGAGCGAGATTACAATGGCTCTCCAGCATCTTAAAAACGGCAAGGCCCCAGGCGAGGATGGAATTACAGCGAAGCTTCTGAAAGCGGGTGGAAAACCGGTACTTGAAGTCCTTCAGAGGCTCTTTAATTCCGTCCTCCATGGTGGCACTACACCGAAGGCGTGGAGCAGAAGTGCGGTGGTCTTGTTCTTCAAGAAAGGTGACAAGGCTCTCTTGAAGAACTACAGACCGATTTCCCTTCTGAGCCGCGTCTACGTGCTGTTTTCGAGTCATTACGAATCGTCTCGCGGGCAGACTTGACGACTTACAGCCTCCCGAACAAGCCGGTTTCCGAAAGGGCTTTAGCACCATAGACCACATACATACCCTTCGGCAAGTTGTACAGAAGTCCGAGGAGTACAATTTGCCACTATGCCTGGCGTATGTGGACTATAAGAAAGCCTTTGATTCCGTCGAAATTTGGGCGGTGCTACAGTCCCTTCAGCGGTGCCAAGTTGACTGTCGGTATATCAAAGTGTTGAAGTGCTTGTACAATAGGGCTACGATGGCTATCCGAGTACAGAACCAGAGTACGAAACCTATCCAATTGCAGAGAGGTGTAAGACAGGGTGACATTATATACCCGAAACTCTTCACCGCTGCATTGGAAGACGTTTCCAAGCTCCTGGACTGGAAAGGATACGGTATTAACATCAATGGCGAGTACATCACTCACCTTCGATTTGCCGACGATATATCCTTATGGCAGAATCACTGGAGGATCTAAGCACCATGTTCAATGACCTCAATAGTGTCTCCCAACGGATAGGTCTTAAGATGAACATGGACAAAACAAGGATCATGTTCAATGTCCATGTCACACCTATGCCGGTATTTGTTGGGAGCACTAAGCTCGAAGTTGTTGACCAGTATGTTTACCTGGGACAAATAGTCCGACTAGGTAAGTCCAACTTCGACCGAGAGGTCAATCGACGGATTCAACTCGGCTGGGCAGCGTTCGGGAAACTACGACACATCTTCTCGTCAGACATTTCTCAAAACCTTAAAACGAAATTGTACAACCAGTGCGTGTTGCCAGTGATGACTTACGGATCTGAGACGTGGTCCTTCACTGCTGGCCGTATGAGGAAGCTCAAGGTCGCTCAGCGAGCTATAGAGAGGGCTATACTCGGAGTTTCTCTGCGTGATAAACTTAGAAATGAGGATATCCGCAGTAGAACCAGAGTGACCGACATAGCCCAACGGATTAGTAAGCTGAAGTGGCAGTGGGCCGGCTATATAGCACGAAGAACCGACAACCGATGGGGAAGAAAGGTTCTTGAGTGGCAGCCTCGTACCGGTAGGCGAACATTAGGGCGACTCCCCACGAGATGGAGTGACGACCTGGTAAGACATGCAGGAAGTCGATGGATGCAGGTGACTCAGGACCGTGCTTTGTGGCATTCCTTGGGGAGGCCTATGTTCAGCAGTGGATTTATGAAAGGAGGTAATGATGATGATGATTAAGTAATATATTGTAAATTAATCTTATTTAAAAGAAAAGTCCCGCAGGGTTTCTTGCTGGTTCTTCCCCGGACAGAGGCTTTATCCGAACCGGAGGTAGTAGTACTATATTGAATTAAAGTGATTCTATTCTATTCTAAAAGCCTTTTCGTGTGACTCTATACATCATAATAACATCCTTCATCAGAAGTGGGAATAAAGCTTTCCATTTTAGTTCTCTATATTCTAATGACCTTTCTACATCTAATGACATTAATACGTGGTAGAGCCATACTGCAGCTATATTATAGTTGTAGCACGAATGGGTCGGCTCGACCGGGGAAGGACCACGCTCTCACAGAATACCAGCGTAAAATAGCAGTTTAACGCTGCTGTGTTTCGTATGGTGAGTGTAGAGAACCGGAGACCCTTTTTACTGGAAACGAGGCATTCCATCTTAGTCCTCACGGGTGACAACGCATCTGCATTTTGATTCTTAATCGAAGATAGATGTAGATGTCTATGGGCCACAGCAACCACTTACCATCAGGTGGTCTGTGTGCTCGTTTGTCACCCTTATCCTATAAAAAAAAAAAAAATCAGAAGTGGGCTAAAGTCCCCGTTCTTGCCTACATAGAATCTTCGAATAGTGTGAGGGTTATTACGTTTATGAAACACTATAATGCATTTCGCATTGATGACTCTGTTTTTATGTTAAATGCCGTAATGAAATTTGCTGCCCTACTTACGATATTGTCGCTATGGTCGTATCATTAAAGTGTACAGAAAAGATTTAAAGTGAAATGATTTAAGCCAAAAGATAAATCCTTTTGTTCGATTTATATTACGCGCAAATACTTTCATTATTTCTTAACGTACCTAAATATGTTAACAAATGTCGAAAGAAATGTTGGAGGCTTTCTAGATGAGTTATAGTTTGCACTCAGTGAAAACTAGTTCGAGTTTAGTTATAATTTGATAGTTCACGCGAAATATGATTTACATTTGCTACATTTTGAATTTCCATGTGTATAAGCGATGTACCAAAATAAATGATTAAATTTAACGTGCTATGAATCGAAAATAATTAGTGGCCTTTTTGTGTTCTAATGTGTTGATAAGTGTTAGTGTTGGCTTACTCCGAATATTGTGTGTTCGACAAGATTGGAGTTTGATGTCGAGGGATTCGTAGAAGTCTCTACAACAATGATCAATGAGGAAGATGTTGTGTCGGCTAATTGGACATGGTTAGGTGCGGCCGAGCCCTGATGCTGATAAGTGATAGACCGTATGCTGACGGTTTACTGCCAACCACACGAGGACGTGCGATAATCGGAGGTGACAGTGTCCTGTCCAGTTGCGTCATCCTAGCGGAGTAATCTTCTAGTGCAGGAAAGGAAGATGGTGTTGCTGAGAGGCTGGTCTGTGTTGCACTGAGATGCGTCGTGTTACTGTTGGTTTGCATACTTTGGTATTATCATGTCACTACGTCCCTCACGTTACACTACTGCGTGATTGTAACAGGGACATGTTTGCGGTATGGCCGGACTGTAATTGTTTCATGGTGAATTGAAAAAAAGAGAGTAAGAAAAAATGTTCTAGCTATCATTGCAGAGCTTTTGCCGATCCAATAATATGGCTACAGGGAATAGTGATTTCGGACTAGCATAAACAGTACATGAAAAATAAGAGAAAATAAAATGATTCTACTAAAAAAACTGAAGGGTTTGTGCCGGTCCAATGATATAGCTACAGTGAATAATTATTCCGGTTTAGCATAAAGATTTGTAGGGCCTACTGCCGGACTAAAACTGTTTTCCTCCACAGTCTGAAGGGTCAATATAGACCAAGCCACATGCAGTTTTGTCAACGATGTTTTTCTGCCTACAGATAACTAAGATTGTGATGGAGCGCGTGCCAGCATGGCCGTGACGGTGCCTGCGCCGTTGCACGTGCGGCGGCGCCTCTGTGGCTATCCAGAATTCTTGGAAACAATACGTGTACTACACACCTGAGCATTACACCTGCAGTGGCTACTTGTTTTGCTTGTATAAAACGGACGGAGCGGCCGCCGTTAATCGAGTCTTGGCTCTGGCGTGGAATGGTGCACTTGTTGTATTCCGTTACTATAGCTCATTCTTGACACATTGGATAATTAATTCGTGCAAACGAATTAATTATTAATTCCAACTACAAAATTCGTCTCAGTACAATTTACAGTTTGTAATAAGTAATATATTGTAAATAACCTTATTTAAAAGAAAAGTCCCGGTGGGTTACTTGCTGGTTCTTCCTCGGACAGAGGCTTTATCAGAATCGGTGGTAGTAGTACTACATTGAATAAAAGTGATTCTATTCTATTCTAAAAGCCTTTTCATGTGACTATACATCATAATAACACCCTTCATCAGAAGCGAGAATAAAGCTTTCCGTTTAAGGCCCTAAGTGCGAGTGAAATGCCTAAATTCTTGGATATTAAGTAAAAAAATTACAATAACTGTTCATTTAATTCGCAAAGAAAAATACAGAGTGACAAAAGAAGATGTAATAAATAATTTTACCCCCTTTAACCCCTTATTAGTAATAAATCCCCAATAGTACCTACCTCATCATCATCAATACAGCCCATCACATGTCTACTGCTGAACATAGGCCTCCGCCAAGGAATGCCAGGAAGCACGGTCCTGAGCCACCTGCATCCATCGACTTCTTGCATGTCTTACCAGGTCGTCACTCCATCTAGTGGCGGGTAGCCCTACACTTACCGATACGAGGTTGCTACTCGAGAACCTTTTTTCCCCATCGCTTGTCGGTTCTTCAAGCTATATGGCAGGCCCATTGCCACTTCAGTTTACTAATCCGTTGGGATATGTTGGTTTCTCTGGTTCTACTGCGGATATCCTCATTTCTAAGTTTATCTCGCAGAGATACTCCGAGTATAGCACTCTCCATAGCTCGCTGAGCGACCTTGAGCTTCCTCATACGGCCGTGTCTCAGTTCCATAGGTCATCACTGGCAACACGCACTGGTTGTACAGTCTCGTTTTCAAGTTTTGAGGTATACCTGATGAGAAGATGTGCCGTAATTTCCCGAACGCTGCCCAGCCCAGATCCAACTTCGACCGAGAGGTCAATCAACGAATTTAACCGTTGATTAACTCTCGGTCGAAGTTGGATTTACCTAGTCGGACTATTTGTCCCAGGTAAACATACTCATCAACAACTTCAAGCTTAGTGCTCCCAACAAATACTGGCATAGGCGTGACATGGACGTTATATATAAATATAATATAATTTTATATAAAATATTTATTTGCATAAAACATGGTACATTTTTAGGTCTTATAATATAGTCTGAACATGCATGTTTTACCGATTTATCAGTGTGCAAATATTAAGTCGACATGCAATAATTGAATAATTAAAATTACAAAATTACAGTAACGTTTCATATCAAAATTTAATAAAGCAATATAATGTCAATAAATTTATGTAAAAAGAGAAAAAAATATACAGGCATGGTCATGTCATAATGCATAATGTCAAACTAGTATAATGTCAATCTTACAAATTCTAATTAATTTGTCAATTTAAAATTTCAAATAACAACAATTCGCTTGAGGTGACCGTCACGGCAGAATTTTATAAATTCATTTACGTCATAAAAACAGTTTTCAATGAGAGTCCCGAAAATAACTTTTTTTAAACTGATTAAATGTCAAGTTTTGAATATGGTTTGGAAGTAAATTAAATAATCGAACGCACATGCTATAACTATTTCTAGTAAAACAAGTTGTGGCTGCCTGTGGTACAGATAACTTCCACGGGTACCTTCTCATACCACCACAATTATATGATCTTCGTTTTGTCCATGTTCATCTTAAGACATATCCGTTGGGAGGCACTATTGAGGTTTATGAGCATAGTGCTTAGGTCCTCCAATGATTCTGCCATAAGGACTATATCGTCGGCAAATCCAAGGTGAGTGATATACTCGCCATTGATATTAATACCGTATCCTTTCCAGTCCAGTACCTTGAAAACGTCTTCCAATGCAGCAGTGAAGAGTTCCGGGGATATAACGTCACCCTGTCTTACAACTCTTTGCAGTTGGATAGGTTTCGTACTCTGGTTCTGTACTCGGATAGCCATCGTAGCCCTACTGTACAAACACTACAGCAATTCGATATATCGACAGCCAACTTTGCACCGCTGAAGGGACTGCAGCACCGCCCAAATTTCGATGGAATCAAACGTTTTCTCATAGTCCACATACGCCAGGCATAGTGGCAAATTGTACTCCTCGGACTTCTGTACCATTTTCCGAAGGGTATGTATGTGGTCTAAAAATAATTGCAAAGTAGCTTCTGAAAATACTTAAATTTTCAACTTTCTCAGATTTGCATAAAATAATGTTTAGTACAATAAGTACAATTATGCTCTTATTAATATTAATAAGAGCTATATTGATTATATAAAGAAACGTTTTTTCTGTCAATCCTATTGAATTTGACAGTGCTCGCTGAAATTTAGCGTTTTGTAATTCAATTGTTTACAGTTATTATCACATCTTAGTTTACATTAAAAACAATATATAGTTTAAGGTTTTAATGTTTATCATTGCTTTTTGCTTAAATTCAGTTATTATCGGTTCAGAATACTTCAATTTCGTTTGTAGGCATTTCCTCGCAATTGTGCATGTAGATTTATGTGAGATGTTGACTATGTACGAGATATTATTATAAATTATATAATATATATATATTGACTATAAATGAATTCATTATTTTAAAAGTTTATGCAAGATGTGTGACCAGAATCGAAAGTAAGTATGGGGCAAACAAAAAAGCAAAAAATGATCTTATCAATAATATTGTGGTAATTCTGTAAGCATTTTGAATTTATTTATCATCATTTGTAGGGATTATTACTATATTGACTCGAATTTAATCTGTTTCAGATCATCAAGTATTTGAGCGGAGTTAAGTTTTTATGAAAGTTTGCAGATTTAAATTTAAATTAATGTTCTGTGAAGAATAACTTTCACGATAACATATGTTATATATCAATATTACGCGTGGAAATGTTATCTACAAATGCAATAAAAAACATCATCGTAATTAATGATGTTTTTATTGCATTTGTAGATAATATAAATTTTAAGTAATTAAAGTTGCATTGTACGTTTGGTTTGTTATTGTTGAAAATGTTATTTTTATTTAAGAATATTTTATTTAAGAAATACATACAACAAGGGTTATTCTGTCTGTCTGTCTGTTTGTTCCGTTTAATCTTCGAAACGGCTAGACCGATTTCGACGGGACTTTCACTGGCAGATAGCTGATGTTACAGGGAATAACTCAGGGTACTTATATTTTACAAAAAGTTTTAGGGTTCCGCGCAACATAATTAAAACCCTTAATTATACGTGAGCGAAGTCGCGGGGAACAGCTAATATATGACTAAAAATAAATATACGCTTGCTTTGTATAGGCGCCATATTTCATCGAAATACGCGTTGAACAATTTGAACACCTATGACCGTTGATGTTAGAGGGAGTAAATAAGACGCGAGAACGAGGAATTTATTTTTATTGTATCGATATATTGGTATCAGTATCCATACCGATATTCTGATTCCAAGTATCAATATTATTGTACTGAAATCAAATATTGATAAATCGATACCTAAATATCCGTATTGATATCGATACTTGCAAAATATCGGTAATACAGTCCCTGGTGGCCGTTTCTCTCCATGATGAAATTTGTTAAGGGTCAACCCTTAGTTGACTAAAAACCGGTGTATCACATACGAGGAGATCCGAGTTCGAGGACGTTTGGTAGACAAGTCACGATCAAAAAGATTACGTTAACATTTGAAAGTTAGAAAACATGGTAGCCACTGGATATCTCATGAACTCACCCCAGAACAAAAACGGGCGCCAGTTGATTGGTGTAAAAAAAAGACAAAATACCATCCACACCATCTGCATGCTTAGTGTTCCACCGACGCGCATTTTTCCAGACGTTTTCCTCTTCGCAAAACGAACTTGTGAAATCTACTAACACCAGAGATTTTTCAGACCTATATAGCTTAGGGACCTTCAAAAACAGAGCCTACTTCTGTCTAATAAGACGACAACGTCCTTACGATTCTCTGGAGTTGCAGCTGTTATCGGCGGCGGTAGTTACTTATGAACAAGTGCGTTGCATCCTCGTTTGCCCTTCTATAAATATATGCCAGTACGAGGGTATCAATTCTTAATCTCATTAATCTAATAAATTCTTGCCTACTTGCACAAATTACATTAACATTACATACACATTCAAAAGGTAAGTCTTACATACAAAGGTATTATTTGTCACCATAAAGGAGCTATGATAGCTCAAGGGTGGACGCGCGCGTTTAATTTTACAGCGCGTAAGCAAATACGACTAAACCACACACGATTACAAGAGGATTGGAAACACACTGATAGGAGAGGGTTTTTACTTTTTATATAAGTATTGCATAAACTAAAAATAAATTTGAGCCAAGAGCCTACAAGTTGAATTAATACAGTGTATTGCACAGTAAAACTACATTACATTCGTTTTATTCATTTTAATAATATAAGTCTAATTAAAACTAGGCCTTAAAACAACAAATATTTACAATCGGTGATCTGGGACAAAAAAATATATAACTAGCATAAAAACAATACACGAGTCACACAAACAATCTGGAATAATTGTCAACGTTTAATTCCAACAGGATAATAATAGCATTAAACATACTTACCTTTATGTGAGAAGAAAATATATCACAATATTTATATTATCAGTAAACAAACTAAGTAGATAAAATATAATGTTCCACTACACATTTTGTTCTATTCTTCTTTCATGATCAGCATTCATTTTAAAAGTTATATTTAACCAAGGTTATCCAGTGTGATATAATATGAAGAACACTGAATGACTTTAATCAATGTAGGCATTGATACTAAATAATTCCATTCTGTAAATACATTCAACTACATTATAACAGTTTACATATGACAATAATTTTACTCAAATTAGAAACACTACAAAGTAATTCATAGCTATAGTTGAATACAATGTGGAAAAATATATATGAATTTTTGCAACAGTAGAAAGAATGTATTTAAGATAATTACAGTATCTGTATATAAATATAGATTGCCTATAAATCTGCTAAGTAACTACAATTAAGCTAAGAGATTTAAGGCTAAAAATTAAATAAACACACTAAAAAAAATGAAATGTTTACTAATACAACAAAATATGAGTTTTGAAATATGTAAGTTTCACAGAATAAAAAGAAATCATAACCATACCAAATATATAAAATTCTAAACAGTATTAATATCAATTGGACTTATCATAATTGTTGCACAAAATTCAGTCTTATTCCACATTGATCAAAATTGAGGAGTCATAAATATTTTTGGTACATTTCATTTAATTTACGTCACAAAAGCAATTTACAAAGCATTTTTATAATGTTTGTCATTATACATCCACGCCCAAACTGAAATGTACCAGTTAAAATGGTACAGTAAATTAAACCATTATTTCTCAATGCTAGGTTATTGTAACAACAATATAATATCTATTCTATCTTAACTGTATGATCCGTATACTCCCCTAGTTGAGTAGGACAAAGATGTTTAAAAGTATGAAAATATTTGTATACATAGCTATTTTGAATGTCTATTACCTAGTTCAAATCGTAGTTGTCAAACACAACAAATTAGAGAAGGTCTATAGTCACAATCAATGTAAAGTGACTTACACTTAAAAACATATAAGTAGTAACTAATTATTGCAAATCCTGCAGAGATAAAGGCCACTTTAATTGTTCCTAGTAAACTTTAAAGCTACAAACAAAAAACAGGTCTAGCTTGCAGTGAAATCCAATAAACATAAAAAAACCAAGTTTTCATTTTGCAATACTTGACTAGAAAACAATAGTGTAAGCAAACACAGTTATTTGTCACAACAAAATAAATTGCTTATGTCACAAATTGTCAAATACTGTATCCAGTTTATCACACACACTGTTCATTTTATCATGTCGGTGAACCATGAACTTCTTAATGCCAATCAAACAATCTAAATCCGACCATCAATTTACCCCTAAATATACAATGGCGTAGCTAGAACTACACTCACACTCATTCTGCAGAAATACCCATATCATTAATGTTCAAAGATTCATATGCAAGATATAAAATCACTTACTGTTTTTGTCATCTATCCAATTAGATAGTCTTGACAAGTACCAATAATACCATCCTAGCTACGCCAATATATTTTCACTTTCACTTTAAAGTCAGCACCAACGGCGTTTCTTACTAATCCACTCACAGCGTTCACCGGCGCGAAGCAACATCTATTTGTCTGTTGCCTGTACGTGATCTGGTCGTTCGCCTCGGGAGTATCGCGCCCACATTCTTGAATACAACATCTCAAGACCCGTCGCATATGCCTTGCAGTCAAAGAGAGGACTCTCTGTTCGTGCAGTCCACACTTTGGCACGGATCGCTTTCAAACTGTAAAAAAATTGTGGGTAAATAAGTTAATTGTGATTTGGATTTCCTTATTTCAAAAGTTATGAGGAACATTAAACACCTTTACTTTTTTTAGAATATTTCCAATGTTATTTTATTAGGATTCCAAAAAAATTAAATTTACCAATAATGCTAATGCCAGACCAGTAAACTCCAATTCCAAAAAAGAAAATATAATTATTTATTTACAAAAAAAAAAACATTTCTTTTCTATTTCCATTAATTGAAATTGAATTATAAGAAAATATATAACAAGTGATAAATTTAAAATGTTGTACAGACAACTTCAATATGAATATAATTTATTGTTGATTTCTTAAAAGGCCCTTGAGCGATTTCGATAAAATTTAAATGGGATCGCCTGGGAAGTATATACACTGAAACAAAAAAGAATTTTCCAAATCGGTTTACAATAGTCAGTAATCGGTGATAATACATTAAAAAAAAATCCGACGAATTGAGAAGCTCCTCCTTTTTGAAAACAATAATAAAAATATTAAACACTTACTATTCCTTGTCAGTTCCCAGTCTTACAGCTATGTCTTGGTACTCTTGCCTTGTTCTTGCAATGAGCTCAGGGCAACCAAGTGTGTTCAGCTGGGAAGCTGCCACTCTGTTAAAATTAAATGTTGTAAATGCAATTATTATTATTTCATGATGAAATATTATCATAACTAAAATATATGATTTTAGACAAATAGTTTCGTATCGATAAACCAAAATAGACAAACCAACTTCAAAATAAACATAAAAATATATGTGATGGTATATCAAAAAGCAATTGCAATGTGACATTCTATTCCAGAATGTACTTAGGGAGTAGAATTTGCATAAGGAAATGTGTTTATTTGGACAGTATTGATGCAAAGGAGAATGAATGATAGATACGCTTTCATACATTCTTGGGCCCAGATTGTAAAAAGATGAATGTCGTGTCAATTAATAGCTTATATATTATCAAAACATCACTGGAAATTCTGTGGACTTTGGCAATCTGAGAGCAGAGTTATAAGAGATTTAGTAAAAGTGAGGTTATGCAACAAGTTGGCAACAACCTATACTAAACAGCTGATTTTTGAAGAGCGATTGCTATTTTGGAAGGATCGTGGGCCTAGTGTATTACAGTGACTAGTCACTATGCCACAATTCACACAGTGATCCATTGAGTCAATATCTAATCGATAAAATCTAGGCTGTAAAATCCACAATAATGAGCCAAAGTCAAATGAGTAAACAAGATTATCGGTATTCGGTATGATAGCAGGAGTAGTACAAGTTAAGTAGAGAAAGCAGTGGTCGAGGAATACAAATCAATAAAACAATGGGAAACACACTCAAAACGCACACATTCTAAACAATACGCGATATATACAGTAATTTATAGATAAGAGATGAGTGATCATAGATTGAGTCAGGCAGGATCTGTCACTATTAGCAAAGATTAAAAATAAAGTTGACAAACAAAAATAATAAATTGAACAGTAAAGGTGAATCGATTTTAAGATTTATTTTTATTATGTTGATATTTTATTTTTTAAACTGTTGACACTATGTTAATATATTGTGATGTATCTATCTATTTACCTCGCAATAATATATTATCAATCATCCGGTGTAAGTTGTTTTTATGTTTAATTGTTAAAACTCATTCGCATTAATTGATTAAAGTAATAATTGATTTATTTTATTAGTGACATAAACTTATTTTTAATATTTCTCATCTTCCAGATTGTGAATTTGGTAAATTTTTTTATATTTTAAAATAGAAAAATATAACGTTTTTTTTACCATATTTCAACTTATTACAATCAGGCCCAGAAATCCCCATCTCCTTTGATGAGAATCATGTCACCGAAGTCAATTTCGTGTGTACTATGCCCATAAAAACTATTATTGCCCATTATTATTTTCGTAAATAAAAGATAAATAAATAATTTATTGGTGAAATTTTTGCTAGATTAAGACATGAAAATCGGCCCAACGACTACCTAACTAATCAAGCGCGCCTACAGATTATGGAACACAACTATCTAAAAATAACTTTGAATTATGTTCCGAATTATGGTGGCAAGGGCTCTCTGAAATAGATTTCTAAAAACTGATTGTGAAATTAATTACAAAATCTAAAATCAAACATTAAGCATTTGCGTATAAATCCGAAAACACAAGCCTAATTGTAACCATATAAGAAAATATATAAGATATTATTACAATAATTACTGCCTCTCAATAGCTGAACCTAGGTCTCCCCATAGACTTCCTCTTAGGGTTGGCGCTATTGCAGTTTTTATTATTTTCAGTTGTTAATAGAAAGATGCTGCGTATCTACTGTTTCATTTCTTTCTGCCGCCTCTTACAACACACACCCACGGGATGACGTGGGATAGTGGATTCCCTTACGCCGCCACAATACGGCGTATAAAAATTAGATAAGTTTATGAAATATACTGCAATTTAATTATATTTTCGATTAAAATATTTCTTTTAATAAATTCGTTACCTGGACGCCAATGTTTCCCCTGGCAATGTGACGACAGGCGTGCCAGTCCACAAAATGTCCATGCTAGTTGTATGTCCGTTACAAAGCGGTGTATCTAGACAAACATCCGCTAATTGACCACGACGTACATGTTCTTCCTTAGCAGCCACATTAGAAAAGATTATACGACCAGGAGGAAGACCTGCAATGAGATACACAGAAATGTGTCAAAGTTAAAATAAGTAATTTTGTACATACAAAGGGAGGTCTAAAAGTTCGCGGAATGACAGGGAAGGATAATGAAATGAAATATTAAACTATTTTTCCTTTTCAATGTATTCTCCCTTAACCCTAATACATTTATTACATCTGTCAAATAACTTATTAATACCGTGTAAAAAAAATTTGTCTTGGGCGTCAAAATAGGCCAAAATTCCCAACTTCACTTCATTTTTGGAAACAAATTGATTGATTGACTTGTTCGGGTCATTAGCTTTTGAGTTACCATCGAGTAATAACTCAAAAGCTAATGGCCCGATTAGGCTGAAACTTGGTATATATACTAAAAATGAGTCACTCAACTAGCGCCTACCTGGATGAGTAAACTCACCCTCGCCAACCCTGCCATTCCGCGAAATTTTTGACCACCCCTTGTAATATTTATAGTATACAAACATTATATCAGTAAAAATTGTTTCTCTTTTTTACAAAAGCAAGGGTGGGAACAAATAGACTCCGCGCCCCATTGAAAACTAGAATTAACTGCAATTCCTAGGAACTGACCTAGAATTGCCCCAATACATATTGATGTATGGGGGCAATTCTAGGTATAGACAGCATAAATTAAATGCATTTTGTTTTTTGCTGTATTTAGATTTAAATTATTAACAACAAGCCAAGAACCTTCATTAGCCTCAGATTAATCTTACTGTCATCACTTTACTATACTAATGTTAAAGACTCGCTGCCCGCGGTGCAATAAAATGAAGAAACAGGACGCCGCCTGTTGCGTTCTCTGTCGCACGACAGGCCGCCTGCCATTCAGCCTGTTTCCTCATTTTATTGCACCGCGGGCAACGAGTCTTTAACATTAGTACTATAAGAATAAATATGGGCCAAGGATCAACCCCTGAGAAAAATTTAAGGCGACTCGTGCTAAAATAAAGATATTGACATAATACAAATAACAGTTCTAAAAATATAAACAAATTTTGTCACATAATACAAAATTGAGATCATTATTATATTATCCAGACCTTCGAACTTATTTTATCTTTGTACAATCAAATTAATAGTTATGTACGTGGTAGAGCCATGCTGCAGCTATATTAGTAGTGTAGTTGTAGCACGAATGGGTTGGCTCGACCGGGGAAGGACCACGCTCTCACAAAATACCAGCTTAACACTGCTGTGTTTCGTATGGTGAGTGTAGAGAACCGGAGACCCTTTTTACTGGATAAGAGGCATTCCATCTTAGTCTTCACGAGTGACAACGCATCTGCATTTTGATTCGCAAACGAGGATAGATGTAGATGTCTACGGGCCACAGCAACCACTTACCATCAGGTGGACTGTGTGCTCGTTTGTCATTCGATTCTATAAAAAATTTACTATTTTGTGGTATATTAATAATTAGATATTTATTTTATGAAAATAACCATTTAATCAAGCGTAACTTTATAAATATTAATAGAAACCGGAAAGAATATTTTGCTTTCAACCTGAATCTATTGTCCAATGTTGATAATCTTAAATTTTAAAGCATTTATTGCATAAACATAAACTAATTTGTTAATCGTTAAATGCAGAAAATGTTTTAAATATTTACTAATGTTTTAAATATTGTTAGGAACTCTAACAATATTTAAAGCATAAGTTATTAGTCATTAGTGAAAATACAAAGATTCATACCTAACTGCTGAGCAGTAGCCTGTAAGTTGGGCTCTCCAACTGCAGGGAACCTCAAAAGCCACAAAACACTGTTTGGCACATGTTTCAGAATGTACACCCACATATGCAGCGTCAAAGGATCAATTTTGTACAGCTGATTGAAGTTACAGTATACTACAGCGTCATCGGGCAAGCCATATTGTTGGCGGGTTGTGATTACAATGGACTGGGGCACTTCCTCGCCAGTTGCTGCTTTGTTGTTAGTTTGTGTGGTGGCGAGGCCGTTTTGTAAAATAACTCCGTTTACTGATGTCTGAAAGTGACAATAGACTTTAGAATAAATCCTTTACTAAATCGTCACTAAATCTTTTAGGCGTTTCCCAATGCCGACCTTACTGCACTTTCGAGATAGGATGGGTGACAGATTTTTTTATGGCCATTTTTGTTGTACCAGGCCCAATATATCAACACGGGTGTTTAACTGTACTGCTTATGTAGCGATTATAGAAAACCACTACCATGAAACTGTTCAACTGACTTTGATAACAGTAACACAAAATGTTAAACACTGTATGATTTATTGTTGTACAAACAATGTATGATTTATTTTAATTACGTCCAAAAATGTGACAAAAAAATTAACGTGATTTTAAATCACGCATAATTTTATTATACCAAAAAAATCTTAATTAAAATTGCAAAATAATAGACTTTACTTTGAATACTTCTATAATGTACATACCTGAACTTGTCCTGAAGCGATCATAGTTTCAATGGGCGTCGTAGTAGGCAACTCGGCGACCTTCAATGAAATCTCAACCGGTCTGGCTGCTCTCACAACTTCCTTTATTTCTTTAATGTCAGTATTCTCAACTAAAGGTGATAGATCTGTTGCGTTTATAACGGCCACGTTATCAGGCAATATACCGAGATTATTATGCGACTTTACCTTATCGCTAAGAATCAATCTCTCTTGCAGATGTGGAAACATTTGCTTATGGTCGCCAACGAAATACGTGTGAGGCATGTATGCCAATTTTTCACTATACTGATTGGCTAATTCCAAGGGGGAAGTTACAGCATCAGTTATGAGATAGTCCATGTAACTTGCTCCACTTGTTCCTGGATAACCGAGCCACATAACTTGGACTGGAGCGGGCCTCAAAGCGAATATTTCATTACGCGCTCCTTTAGTATAACCATTCATATTGACCAAGATGTGAATTCCGTCTGCGTAAATTTTATCAGCGGCTTTACCATTGCATGGCATCTGAGACAGATCGATAAAATGCTCCGCTTCGCGAGCAATCTTAGAACGGAATGTTGTGCCATCATCAGGACTTAAAGCATAGCAGAAGATTTCTACTTTGCCACGATCATGCAAACCAGGCACAGACTGCATCAAATGTGAAGTAGGATGATTACCGAAATCGCTACTTACGTAGCCGACACGCAAACGACCTTGCAATTCGCGACCGAATTTGTATTGGGCTTTATGGAGGACCTGAACTTTTTCAAGACATAAATTAGCGTGACGAGCTGCGATTGCCTTTCTGAATTCGTGTGTCAATGGATACAACATAGAATGATGCGGATGGACTGAAGGTAGTCTGTTCTTATCTAGCTGTTCCGCGACAATGCTGACGAGTTTCTTCATGCGTGCTTCGTAGTCAGTCCAGTCGCATACAATTTGTAAACAGTGTGCCAAATTACAGTATGCATCAGGAAAATCTGGCTTCAATTTCAATGCAGTTCTATAAGATTGTATGGCTTCTGGAATATTTCCAGAGTCTTTGTGAATGCTGGCAAGATTGCTGTGTGCATCAGCGAATGCTGGATTGATTTGAATGGCTCTAGTGTAACATTGTAAAGCTCCGGCCACATCTTGCATTTCTTTTAGAGTGTTGCCCATGTTACTATATGCATCGGCAAAGGTTGGCTGAATCCTAATCGCTTCCTTATAATGCATGAGTGCTTCATTTAGCTTGCCCTGTTGCTGTAATACTGAAGCCAAGTTGCTATGAGCGGCAGCGAATTCCGGGAACACTTCCAATGCCTTTAAATATAGCCGAGTCGCTTCTTCTATATATCCTTGCTCGCGTTTAATGTTCGCCAAGTTATTAAGTGAATCGGCATGAGAAGGACAAAGACGTAAGGCTGTGTTATAGCATTCCTCGGCATCAGCAACTTGTCCCTTTTCTTTTAATGCGTTGGCCAAGTTGCAGTAGGCATCTGGGAAATTAGGCTGCAATTCTATCGCTCTCCTATATGTATCGATAGCTAAATCAATCAGCCCTTGTTCGTAATATACGCATGCCAAATTTCCGTGTACGACCGCGTTATTTGGTGAAAGATTGAGAGCACGTAAGTAAGCTGCAACAGCCCTAATAAAAAAGAATAAGGTATCAATAAAATGTTAAGTAAATTTCGGGACTATTTATTTAATATTTGAAATATTAATCTTACCTGTCGAAAATTCTAGCTTCCTTGAGAACATTGCCAAGATTGATGTAAGCGTCCAAAAAATTCGGATCCAATGCCACAGCTTTTTCAAAATGATGAATTGCCAACCAAATTTCGCTTTGGGCATTAAAAACGCATCCCAAATTACTCCAAGCTACTGCAAAGTCAGGCCTCGTTTCGATGGCCTTCAAGTAACAAGCCTACACACACGGAAAAATTGCATGTTATTATCGAACAAAGATTCCTATTTTCACATTTATGAATTAGATGGAATGAGTATTTTACGCAAAAGAATAAAGTTACACCAAGGCAATGAATGGCGCTCGGAAGCCGAATATCAAACATAGGCGCAACCGAGCACCAAACAGTATTTGCTTTTGATATTACGCCAAATGCACCCTACTAAACGCTACGCCGAGAGCAACAAAACATCAGTAGGAAATGTAAACGACAAGCCTTATAAGTAATGCTGGTTGGTACATAATAAATTGTATTCATAACACAAAAAACATTTTTAAATAAACACGTAATAAAATCCAGACATAGACGCTTCCACTTCCTAACCGATGGAGAGGATGGCCACGACAATGAGAGAACAAAATGCACGAGATGTATCCGATATCCTGTCCAAAACAATTTCTTGCAAACCTTTAACACTTTACCTTGATGGCACAGTATGTTGTCATCGCGGCGGGATAGCGACTGATGTACCAACCGTTACCCAGCTACATACAGCACCGGTCACACCTACTGTCTTACCAGACAACACCTTGTGAAAATATAACAAAATTAGTTGATTTTGAGTCAAACTATTTCACCTGAATTTCGTGTTACTCGTATTTATATTGAAAATCAAATGTATATGAATCGAGAGGATCATTGTCAAACTCAAGCTGTCATCGAGCAGAGTGTTACGACAGGCATGATGTAGATGATAAAATCATATTACACATTTACAAAATAAACTAAGTCATATCACTAAAGAAATATACTACTGATTCCTCTGATCCTCCTTTGCAAGTTTAACAAGAATCACTACAAGCACAAGAATAAAAATAAACTATGTGAATAATTGAAGGAAACAGGACATTGTAATAAAAAAAATAAAAATGCTCATATTTATTCACTATTATTAGCATACTCTCTCTTAAGACTTCAAATCTTCCACACAACATTCTAAGTATCTAAAACACTTTCTTTCAAGCAAAAATTATGTGACATTTAATCAGTGGTTGTAAAATTTATAATAGTAAATGTTATGTGAAAAATCAGGATGGATAATTACGCATAACGCCGTCACAAAATATTAAAAAAGAATATAGGAAATCAACAATTTAATATTTTGTGACTGTGTCACTCTCTAACATGGAACAAATTGGTAAACAAAAATCCATTATGTAATTGCCATGCGTCATTCACCAATTTGTTCTCACAGAGATAATAATGGTTTAAACAAACGCGCTTCGAACGTACCTACAATTTACTTTTTGCAAAAATATTAAGTAATAAAAGAATGATGTTGAAACCATTATAATGGAACGCATTGCTATAACAAAGATAAAAAAATTACGCTTTAGCTGTACGCTGACGAAACAGAGAGTACGCTAATGTAATCTCACACAAAGAAAGAACAGTCCTAGAGTCCTGTTAACTTCAGGGCAAACCAGAAAGCATGAAACAAAATTTTATTTACCTTTGCCTCGTCGAGACGACCAAGGGCTTTGAGCAAATTGCCCAAGTCACTTCTAACGCAGTAAAGTTCCTACGACAAAAAGAAATTACATTGTAAGTATAAAAACAATTGCCAACTTTATTGTTCGTCATCATCATTACAGCCTATGGCTGGCCATACGCCTCCACATAGATTGCATAATAGGGGTATATTTGTCATAATAGCCAGACTTGGCAGCTGGGTTAGCATCCACAATTTTATTATTTTTGGTTGTTATCTCCTGCTGTCTATCTCCTGAGTTACCCTCTGTAACCTTGTACGTCACCCATGGGACGATATGGGGGTAATGGATATTCTTACACCGCCACCACACGATAAACTTTACTGTTGTTACCTATTTAAAAAATGAAAAATATAAAACATTTTATGTAAAAAGAAAGGGTAAATATTGTCCAAGAAGAAGCATTCTACGTGGTAGAGCCATGCTGCTGCTATATTATGGTTGTAGCACGAATGGGTCGCCTCGACCGGGGAAGGACCACGCTCTCACAGAAAACCAGCGTAAAATAGCAGCTTAACGCTGCTGTGTTTCGTATGGTGAGTGTAGAGAACCGGAGACTCTTTTTACTGGCAAAGAGGCATTCCATCTTAGTCCTCACGGGTGACAACGCATCTGCATCTTGAGTCTTTATTGAGGATAGATGTAGATGTCTATGGGTCACATAAACCACTTACCATCAGGTGGACTGTGTGCTTGTTTGTCACCCTATCCTATAAAAAAAACCATATGAGAGCTAACATTAGCGCACGTAGTTCGCAATGCCATTATTGCAAACTAGAGGGTTAAATTTAACGTAAGTTGTAGGTGAATCATGAATGATAATTATTAAAAAAAAACCTAGAGTATTAGGAATTTAATGAGAGGTATAAAAATAGGTGTCTTGTGAATGAGTGCCTACTTAAATCTTAAAAATATACATAAAACATTTTGAACACGTAATTAGAATTTAGTCGTCCCTGTATAAATTGTGTCTTAGGTCCGCCACACACATACGGAATCCCGTTTTGCCTGCAAAATTTCGAACGGAAAACTACCGTACGTGTGTGACGGGTCATTATATCGACGGGATTTTATATGGCCTTAGGCCGGTCACATACATACAGAATTCCGTTTCGGGATTCAATTTCGATATTCCGATTCGGAATTCCGAACGCAGCAAGTCCATATAAAATCTATGACCCGCCACACACGTACGGTAATTCTCCGTACGGAATTTTCTCCGACTCGAGATTCCGTATGACCGCCTGTACGTTCGGAATCCCGAACGGAAAAAACCCGCTCCGAACGCAAGTCTTGTTTTGTTCATTCGTCGAAAGGGTTTACAGACATCCATGTTTAAAAAAATATCTCTGGATAGATAGACCTTTTTACATAATATTGACTATATTGCAAGGTCCCAGTAAAAATGATACAGCAACAATGGAATCGCAATCACAAAATCGTTGTCATTATTCGCTGGCAGAGTGTCTAGACTCAATGGCTAACGTCTCTCAACTGACCCTTGTGATTCCGAACGGAAATAAACGTATGTGTATGATGCATTCGCGGAATCCCGAATCGGAATCACGAAACGTAATTCTGTATGTATGTGGCCGGCCATAGGCCCAAATAGTTAAAACTCTACTCAGTTTTAATATGCCGTTAAGTCTCGTGCTGTCTCTGTAACTTTAAGACAAAGTTGACTGTGACACCTAAAGTCTTAACGATATCTTAAAATTGAGTAGCGTTTGAGTATTTGGTCATTAGTAATATAAAAAAGTAAATGAAGAAACAGCAATAAAGTTCAAATAGAAAACTTAACAGTGGTAAAGAGGAACATGCAAACATTTTCTTCATTCCAACATCACAATTACGTTGAGCGTGATAATGGTGAGAGCGTGTTAATGGAGAGCAGCAGTAAGGTGTCAGCTTTGCGTTCAATAGTCCTCCACTATGAGCAATAATCACAGTAATGCATGGCGGCTGGTACATTAATGGAAAGGCGTAATAAGTCCAGCAGTAGTGTTGTTGATGATAATAAGAAAATAAAACTAACAGATATCCACAGTAACCGACATAGCCCAATAGTATAGTTCAGTAAGCTTAAATGGCAACGGACCGGCCACATAGCTCGAAGAACCTACAACCGATGGGATAGAAAGATGGCAGAAGTACGGTAGCCCCCACTAAATGGAGTGACCACGTGTTTTGTACCATTTCTTGGGCGAGGACTATGTTCAACAAACTTGTGACGGGCTGTATTGACGATGAAGCGTTATTATTATCAAGCAGATATTCTTGCATCCTTGGTATTGGGGGCGTGGCTTAGCCCATTGTCGTGAAGCTCATGGACTACTCAGGGAGTGTCAAAATTAATGTGATGCAACTATTTCATGTACGCAAATTATGAGATAGCTATACAGAGCACGTATAAAATAAACTACGTAAGCGCCAAACATTTTTATTTTTTAACAAAACTTCGTTATGGATTAAAAAATGGTTTATACAAACTTAGATATGATTATTTACTTTGTTTTAAAAATAATTCCATAGAATTATTCGTAAAAATATTGTAGTGGCATAGAGAAATGTAACTAATTAGAGCCTAATTTACAATTCTTTTTCTATCGAGAAAATTACATGTTATCATGTATCTCTTTTATGAAATCGAAGGTCACATAGTCAAGAATCAAAAATTGGTTCGTAATCTATAAAACTGAAAGATATAATATGTGAAATAGAAAAATCACCAATTTTTAAATCCTTAACGTCTTAAAATTGAGTAGCGATTGAATATTTGGCCAATAGTGTATCAAATAATTAATATTTTTGACCTATTTGAGTGGACTAAGCATAAAGTTTTTATAAGCAAGTATAAATACTCTAAGGGACTAAGCAATATGGGAAACTCAAGGTAACATTAAATGTCGTCTATATAGTTACATTAAAAAATCATCTAATTTTTCATTTAAGTTTAAATGGGACCACAGGCCTGTTGGTTTTAAAAAAAAGAATAAAATCGGTTCACCATTGGCGAAGATATCACGTAACATGCATACAAAAAAACCCTGTTTACTGGAAACGAGGCATTCTATCTTAGTCAGTCAGGGGTTGTCATCCCTGAGGACTGCATTTTAATTCTCAATCGTGGATAAGTGTAGACTTCTATGGGCCACAGCATCCACTTACTATCAGGTGGACTGTGTGGGCGTTTGTCACCCTTATTCTATAAAAAATATACAATCAAATTGAGTACTTCTGCCTTTTCTGAAGTCGGTTGAATATACAAGTAACAACAAGCGAAATTGAATAAAACTACTTTTACGGATTCTATCGCATTTAACTAACTTGTTTTTTTATTGACTGAAGTTAATTAAATAAGAATAGTAAATAATAAGAAATCATTATGTAAACAAGCAAAATCTTGCTTTTAATATAATTTCTAACAATGCAAATATTAAAAAGCATTTGTTTGAAAACGTTATTCATCGGTTTAAATCAAAGGAGCATAACATTCGAAGCCCCTTTATTAAAATCATTGAAGTGTATATCTCTGAGGAGATCAAGTCTTAATGAATATACGCATGTATAGACATCAAGAGCGATGGATGACACAAGCAAGACAATAGGTAATTGCTGTACGAGGAAATTAATTCCACGAGCAAAGGACGCTCAAGGTTGTGCATGTTATCTTACGGTATAAAATAAAGATTACTTATTTTTACCGTAACCTTTAATGGCACAATTGTGATTAAGTGACAAATTTGTGATATCACATTAAATGGAATTTTATAAACAGCGAATTAATTATACAAGATTATTTTTCAAATAGTATTAAAATATTACGTGGTAGAGCCACTCTGCAGCCATATTACGGTTGTAGCACGAATGGGTCAGCTAGACCGGGGTAGGACCACGCTCTCATAGAATACCAGCGTATTTTACGCAGCACAGCTTAATGCTGCTGTTTCTTATGGTGAGTGTAGAGAACCGGAAACCCTTTTTACTCGAAACGAGGCATTCCACCTTAGTCCTAAGGTGTTGCATTTTGATTCTTAATTGAGGATATATTTAATGTCTATGGGCCACAGTATCCACTCGCCATCAAGGTGGACTGTGTGCTCGTTTGTCACCTTATGCTATAAAAAAAGTTTTGATACTTATATAAATAATGATAAGCCGATAGTTCAGTACCTATTTGAAAATACGATTAAATAAGGCTTCTACTTTTATTGAAACTAGCTGTTCCCCGCAACTTCGCCCGAGCGTAACTTATTACGGTTGGATTTCATGGGTTTTAAGTTTTTTTACGCGGACGGTTTTTTTTTACTCCTTATAACGTCAGCCAGTGAGTCTCGTCAAAATCGGACTTGCCATTTCCGAGATTAGCCGGAACAAACAGACGGACATATAGAGACAGACAAAAATTTAGAAAATTGTTATAAGTACCGTGTATACCTACTTTCATATGCATTTAGTAAATAGCTGTTATTTTGACATTACAAACAGACACTTAAATATTATTTATTTGTATATATTATCCCAAATAGAATGTGATTTATGGGCAACAACGAGGCTTACGCGCGCTCCTCTGTGTGCGATTCAATTCACGTTTTGCCGACCGAGCGACCCTTACGAATGTGTGCGTGCCAGGGATTGAAAACGGTTCCAAAATACCGGAATAGAACCGGTATTTAGGGATTTCGCTGCCTATACCGGAACAGGAACCAGAACCTAAATTGGAACCTTTAAGAACCTTTATTTTACCGGTTCCTAAGCAAACTTGTTTGAAATGCGGTCGAGTGACGGGGCGATTCGGCGCGCGGCGGAGTGTGAGGAGAGAGGAGTTTGTAAAACATCACATTTGTATTGTGGATCTTCTATTGCATATCAAAGCAGCGTTGCCAACTCTACGGATTTTTCCGTAGATCTACGGTTTGTCGTCATCTACGGAAAACCAGCTTAACACTGCTGTGTTTCGTATGGTGAGTGTAGAGAACCGGAGACCCTTTTTACTGTAAAGGAGGCATTCCATCTTAGTCCTCACGGGTGACAACGCATCTGCGTTTTGATTCGCAAACGAGGATAAATGTAGATGTCTATTGGCCACAGCAATCACTTACCATCAGGTGGACTGTGTGTTCGTTTGTCACCCTATCCTATAAAAAAAACTACGGAATTTGAGGTTGCAATCTACGGAATTTTTATAAACTTAACAAGATTTTTTTTTATCATGAGTGTGAACTTGACGACAATGTCATTCTCTCTCTTCTATGTTGTCTGTACTAAATTATATTTATTAATTAATTCTATGCTATATCACTACAGCCCTTGTGAAGTACACTGCTGATGCTGAACATAGGCAACACCCAAGACATGCAACAAAACATGGCTCTGTGGTATCTGCCTCCATTGACTTCCTGCAGATCTTACCAGGTCGTAAATTCATCTAACGAGGCTGCCATTTGAGAACCCTATCAGTTGTCTATATATACCAGTTGAAAGGGACACACCTCTTAAAAGGGAACACGATTGCGTTCAACAGCGAATTCCTTAATCTCCTATGACACCTACGTTGGGTTCGGGGACAACGAGGCGTGTCCCCCGAACCCCGTGAATCCCGTGAAGGAGTATCACACGAGTGTCTGCAGCTTTCCTTTCTTCAAATAAGTTCAGGCGAGGATTACAGGTCTTCCGAGGTCATCCCGGTCCCAGCACCTTAATTCTTTAATATGTGCTGCATTAGCGACACCAGATGGACTGTATTTATATTTAAAGGTGAAGGATCCCTTGGGAATAAAACAGCAATTATCTTCATACCGCTCCGTGAGAGAGTAATTACTTTCCCTATCACTTCCCTATATGTTTTCTTTCTTGATTATATATTATACTGGTATATAGCTTACTAATATATGCTAGTAAAGTCTAACAATTTGTTTTAAAATCATAAATAAGGCAGAAATTAATAAGTCAATATTGCCTAACTCCACAAACAAAAAAGACTAATATCATTTTTTTTAACCATATTAAATTATTTGAATCCTGGCAGTGGTAGATTTTAACATTCATAAGAGCTTAAAATAAGCATAAACTAAAATAAAAAAATTAAACCTAGATCTCACAGTAAATGTTGTGCTATTCTGTTTAATTATTGGTTTTATTAAATACTGAATGTTTAATAATACCAATCACTTAACTTTTTAACATATGATAAAGAAATTAAAAGAATGAAGATATGATAAAGCCATGATTGTTGTAGGTTACATAAAAATGCCACCGAATTCCTTTAATGTCCTCCAAGTTGAATTTCGGTCATGGCGGCCAGCCTAAACGGAAACTAGCCATTGGCGCAGGACGGGATTATAGTGCCAAGTGTATGTGCAAGCACAGGTATATTCTCTACTCCCTCACTGACATAGTCTGATGGGACAGTAAACCGACACAACCAGGGAGAGATCAAGAGTAGGATGAGCGATGGGGTCTCACGGGGGTGAGACACTGCTAACTTCCTGAGAATTTCTTGATGGAAAAGCTCAATAACTGATATTTTTTGGCCTGACCCGGGATTCGAAATGTGGACCTCATGATCAGCAGTCACACTACAACCACTAGACCAACAAGGCAGTCAAAAGTCCTTTATTTAAGTATTCTCCATACTTTTAAAAATATGCTGAATACCATTCTTTGTTATATTTAAATAGACAAATGAAATGTAATAAACATTTATATTCCATCATGTTATGTTCGGTTTTACTAGTCCACACTTTGTTAGAACAATGGCCACTTACCATTGTTCTTTTTACTTTCTTTAAGAACTTTGTAAGAATGAAAACCACAAGGTAACAACTCATTTCTTATTTTTTCACCTTTATGGATGCAATTTTTTCTTAAAATTTATGAGACTACCTCTGGAGTATGACTTTATTTATAAAAAAATAAGACTTAGTAAAAGAAAATCATTAATTATCATTAGTTCATGAACAAAGTTTTGCCAAAACATACATAATTAAAAATATTACACAGATAAATTAAGAACTTACTTCTTTTTTAAACTCACTTAGGAAACCAAATATTAATGTTTGTAATCACAACACTGGAGCTATCTTTATATCAAAACTTTATTTTATTATTTTGATAAAGACTAGTGCAGGAAAATTATTCTTATCCATCCTTCCTTTTATACTTTACAGTCTAGTATTACTTACTGCTGAACATAGGCCTCCCCCATAGATTACCTCATAGGGGCAATTTTGCCATAGTTGCCACAATTGTCAGCTGGTTGGCCACTGCAGCATTATTTTAAGTTGTTATCAGGAAGATTCTGCTGACCATACCTCTTTTCAGTTTCCCTCTGTCCCCTCTTACAACACCCACAGGATGATAGATAGTAGTGGATATTCTTACACCGCCACTATATGGTAAAGTATTTGTTATATACAAAGAATATCTAATTCATGAATTAAAAAATCATTAATATCACTATCAGAAGTATATACTCACAGGATTATATTGTAGAGCTGTAACATATGCTTGTACTGCTTGCTCCATATCGCCAGCAGCCACAAGGGCTGCAGCCAAGTTGATGTAACCATCGATGAAGTCAGGCTTTAGTCTCACTGCATGCCTGTAGTTCTCTAATGCTTCTTGCAACTGCCCACGTTCCTTGTATACATTACCCAAATTGCTACAAAAATACGTAATATTAAGTAATATTACTTTAATTTTATAGACACAATCTTTAACAGATAACTTTATGTTCTGTACAATTGTATGTATGAAATGAAATATAAAGCAACTTTATATATTTAACACAACAAAAATATTTTGTTTACAGTCCCATTTTCGGTGTTGATGAGGATTACTTAATACACCAAGATAACATTAAAATAATTATATCCTTATATGTAACTCAGGGGCTGTGTGCTTATTTAGATTTTGATTTGATAATATGAAAGCAACTCGTTTAACATCTTCTCTGACAACACTAAAATGTTTAAACATAAAATAGTGTTTACATACCTCAGGCTCAGTGGTGATTTAATTATTTATTTTAAATTAAATATTTTAAGGAAATAAGATATCCACTAATATGCATTGGAGCAACTTGGCATTCCATAACCCTCAGAAACAAAAGGCCTGTGTCCAGCAATGGGATTTAGAAAATTAACTTTACTTCTATAAATAACATATGCAGTTGTAGAAACTGCATATGAAAATGTGTACATTTTGTCCACTTCTCAATACTTAAAATTAATTTGCAAAACATGTTCAAATTTCAGGGTGATATTATTTAAATAATAATAATGTAAAAACAGTTCCTACCTGTATGCCTCAGCCAACAAAGGATTTTGTTTAATAGCCAATGTTGAAAAATGCGCAGACTTGTCCAATCGCCGACATTGGAAGTGAATTGATGATAAGAGAAGCAAGACACCAGTGTTGGTGCCATCTTGACGCCATAGTTGCATACAATGCAATTCAGCACTGTCATAGTCTCCAGCTTGGTACTCTCGGTGCGCTAACTCTAATAGCCCTAATAAAACGCAATACTTTTAAATGTGTCTCATAATAATATTATAAACATAATTCCACCACACTAAACCATTCAAAATTGGCTAAATAATTTGCTTGCCGAGGATTAACAAGAAATTCGTAATAACATAAAGACGAATTGAGTTATTACATACCAACTGTAGATATTTGTGGTCCTATGTCCGACATTTTAAGTATCACAGCATTTGCTGGAACACCAACAATTTGTTGAGGCTGCGTCGTAACAGACTGTGGCACTGCTACATTAGCTTGAGGTTGCATTTTGGTTATCATATTTTGTGCACACTTTAATCGTCACCAGGCACAACAAATTAACTAAATATACAAAATTCATCAAAACAAAAAATTAATTTATTAGTACTTTTCCATTGCAATATACTAAAAATATGAACAAGATCAAGAAACTTTCCAAGGAACCCGAGACCCGTTTCGATTCAGCACACAAAGCGGAAATTTTCTATTTGTATTGTTAATGTTACCTACTCTACGGCGGAAATAAGTAGTGTAGTGCTGATATAAATTGTCTGTGGTTCAACTCATTTCCGTCCTCATTGCACAAATATTATTGTTAAGATATTGAAAATCAAGAATTATTATATATTAATTAAGCAATATTTCAAAATAATTAGTAAAAAATATGACAAAAATAATGCTTCAACATTTAGCAATTATAAGAAGAAATAATAAAAACATGCACTTCCGCTTCCTTTAAACAATGGAATATAAAGCTGAGAACAAATTATCGGACGCGTCCGTCAGCCGCGGCTGAAAGACGCGGCTTATTTGAATCTAGCCAGTACATTTAATACTACACTGTGCAAACTATCGGTCGTAAGACGTGGACGTGCCCTTGGGTCGTCCTTGAGCGTTCAGACGTCCGAACAGAATCTAGCCGGCTGGATATTTGTGCGTCCTCGGACGGTGTGCACAGGCCACGGGACGCGTCCGCGGACGTTTCGAGCGTCACAAACGAACCGACCGTGCTCGCGACATGTCAGACGAAGAAAATTTAATTGAATGTGTTCGTGGCCACATAAATGCTACTTTAAAACAGGAAGTGTGGGAGCAAATTGCTGCTGAATTAAACATCATTTTCAAGCAGAAAATGAAATTGGTTTTCATTAATTCTTAAGTACATTTTGTAACGTTTATCATCTTTTTGTAAGTCTGGATATAATGTATGAAATTCATCATACTCGAGTCGTTTTACATTAATATCATGGACCCAAACACTCCTTTTCACTTTTTTTTTTTTGGAATACAACATAAGGCAGCTGCTGCTAGCTCTATAAATTCATCCTCGCTGTCGCTGCTTGTCGTGTTTCTCGATTGAAACACCTTTATAGAATGACTGAAGTGAGGCGTCCGAAGACGCCGTCTTAACTACCGTGCACACCGCTAAAGCTGAGAACAAATTATCGGACGCGTCCGTCAGCCGCGGCTGATAGACGCGGCTTATTTGAATCTAGCCAGTACATTTAATACTACACTGTGCAAACTATCGGTCGTAAGACGCGGACGTGCCCTTGGGTCGTCCTTGAGCGTTCAGACGTCCGAACAGAATCTAGCCGGCTGGATATTTGTGCGTCCTCGGACGATGTGCACAGGCCACGGGACGCGTCCGCGGACGTTTCGAGCGTCACAAACGAATCGACCGCGCTCGCGACATGTCAGACGAAGAAAATTTAATTGAATGTGTTCGTGGCCACATAAATGCTACTTTAAAACAGGAAGTGTGGGAGCAAATTGCTGCTGAATTAAACATCATTTTCAGTCAGACTAAGCAGAAAATTAAATTGGTTTTCATTAATTCTTAAGTACATTTTGTAACGTTTATCATCTTTTTGTAAGTCTGGATACAATGTATGAAATTCACCATACTCGAGTCTTTTTACATTAATATCATGGACTCAAACACTCCTTTTCCCTTTTTTTTGGAGGTCAACATAAGGCAGCTGCCGTTAACTCTATAAATTCGTCCTCGCTGTAGCTGCTTGTCATGTTTCTCGATTGAAACTTCTTTATAGAATGACTGAAGTGAGGCGTCCGAAGACGCCGTCTTAACTACCGTGCACACCGCTAAGCCGCGACTGTCAGCCGCGGCTGACGGACGCGTCCGATAATTTGTTCTCAGCTTAAGCCGCGACTGTCAGCCGCGGCTGACGGACGCGTCCGATAATTTGTTCTCAGCTTTATAGATATGGATATAATAACCTTTCTAGCCATAAACTTAACCATCGACTTTGATACCTCCCCCCCCCTACACTGCAATTGAATTAGGAGTATATAATATATAAAAAAAATACTGGCAGATGTATTTAAACAGCACATCTCAAAATTATTAATATTTAAACTGCACCCATGTAGTTTAGAAATAACAAATAGTTAAAGATCGTTCACCTTATAACGTCGATATTACTTCAAATAATTAGAATTGGGTACTTTTTACAGTATGAAAACTGCGCATTACTTAAATATAATTGCACCATCGTTAAAATGTATTAAATGTAATGAAAAGTTCAAAAACTAACAAAAACCAAATTTGTTAAATGTCTGTTGGTTGCATTCAACACTTAACAATTTATCAATTTTTTGTATTTATCATTACATTTTATGCATTTTTAACCATGGTGCAATTATACTCCAGCAAAGTGCAGTTTTTTTATGCTGTGAAAAGTTCCCAATTCCAATTATTTGAAGTAATATTGACATTACAAGGTGAATGATCTTTAACTATTTTTAGATTACATGATTAATGCCTGACAGAATATTTATAAGGAAGCTATAGAGGACGCGTTAGCAAGAATGAATACTAAGCACGAAAGAGAGTAATAAAATAAGAACAAAATTCTTATAGCTTTTTTTTATAGGAGAGGGGGAAACGAGCATGCGGCTCACCTGATAGTAATTGACTACCGCCGCCGGTTAACAATTGCAACACCAGGGGAATTGCAGATGCGTTGCCGGCCTTTTAAAAAGGAATAGGCTCTTTTCTTGAAGGTCCCTAAGTCATATTGGTCCGGAAAAATCGCTGATGGTAATCGATTCTACAAGAAAGTTGAGCGAGGAAGAAAACATCTTCTAAATCACACAGTGGTGGACCCCCAATCATCCAGATGGTGTGGAAGGTATTGGGAGTTCTGCCGCGATGTGCGTTCGTCAAATATGGCGGCTGGGATTAATCCGAACAATTCCTCAGAGCACTCCGCGTGGTAAATGCGAAAGAAAATGCAAAGGGGGTCATTTTAGAAGCGTGCTCGCCGCGACCCCTGCCAGCTCTTTTCAGGGCTGCAATTCTACACAGCTGCACACCCATGCCAACGAGGGTTAGGGCGTCCCCCCAAGGCGACGCACACCAGCTCGTCCCCGTTGGTGTGGAATGCAGCGCGCAAAGCGGCGATGGGGACCGCCACCCGTCACGCACAGCCCGACACGGCGGAAGGTGGAGGACAGAGTGCAGAGTTGGCACGTGGAATGTTAGAGGAGGCATGAGAGATGAGACGAATGAGCTGATCGAAATAATGAAAGAAAGAGAATTAGATGTCGTGTATACACACGACATCTAATTCTCTTTCTTTCCGACATACGTCGGAGACCAAACGGAAGAGCAGTGGTACTAAAGAGCTCCCTGGCGGGGCGTTAGCTCTATGGTCAGGAGTCCCGGAGAGCGAGAACGCCTGCCAGTGAGGGTGCTGCTGTCTTCTCGGTTGGTCGATGTTATGACTGAATATAAGGTTGTGAACTCAAGACTTTTCTGGGTTCGCTTTAAATTGGGAATAACGAAGTTATTCCTTTTGGCTGTTTATGCGCCGGTAGCTTCGTCGTCTAGGGCTGAGCTGGAGGAGTTTTGGGAGAATGTAAGGGAAGTTCTAGATTTGGCTAGGGGAAACGAAAGAATTGTTGTATGTAGTGATTTGAATGGATGGGTTGGTACCGCTCGACCAGGGTACGAGTCGGTACTTGGAAAGTTTGGCGATAAAAGGGTTAATGATGCTGGCAAGCTTATACTGTATGCAAGGAAAAGGGTCTTCTTGTGACAAACATTATGTTTAATCACAAGAAAATCCATATGTATACTAGAGAAAGAAAGAGTGAGAGAAGTATGATCGATTTGTTCCTGGTGGATGACCGACTGTGAAAACAGGTGATGGATACGCGAGTGTTCAGGGGTGCTGACCTGGGAACGGATCACTATGTAGTGATTACTAGATTTAGGGGTCTGTTCGCGGGTTGGCGCTACCGGACGGCAGTAACAGAACCACAGTCGGTCTGTCGCATCCGAAGCTGGAAGCTTCAGGAAGCGGATACTAGGGACAAATATCATGCGAGGGTAGCCGAAAAGCTTGACACCATTGATGGCAGAAAAGAATGTGTGGAAAGAACATGGCAGAACCTTAGGGATGGAATGGTAAGTGCAGCAGAAGAAGTGTGTGGAACAATAAAAAGAGGCAGTAGTAAAAGAAGAGATGCATGGTGGAATGATGAAGTGAAAGAAGCTGTAAAGAAGAAGAAGAAAGCATGGTTAGACTACTTGGCCTCTAGTAATGATAAGGATATGAGAGAGAAGATGAAAGAAAGATATAAGCTGCAGAAAGTTCACACGAAAGCATTGATTGAGGAAGTGCGTGAAAGGTGTAGAATGAAAGCGGACGAAAGGTTGTCGCACAACTTCAAGGAGAACTCCAAACTCTTCTGGAAAGAGGTTGGAAGGACCCGAAGTGGTGTGACGGCCTTAAGAATGAACAAAGTGCTTTCGAGAACTAATGACGTCCTCTCAGAAAAATTGGACGTCATGCAGCGATGGAGTGAATTTTATAGAGAAATGTACGCGTGTGATGATCTTAGTGAGGGATCCGGGGATGACGCCGTGACTGGTACGCCAGACCCGGACCTCAATGACACTGAGGTCATGAGTATAAAAGAGATTGAACGTGCGATTCGAAGTTTGAAATGTGGTAAGGCTGCGGGACTAGACAGAGTTACTGCTGAAATGGTCAAGTATGGTGGGTTTCACGTCTGGGATAGCTTTCATCTGATGTGCAATTTGTGCTGGCGAACGGGGGATGTCCCGGATGATTGGCGATCCGTAGTCATTGTGCTTTTATATGAAGGTAAAGGTTCACATTTTGACTGCGGGTGCTATCGGGCGATCAGCTTGACCAGTTTAGCAAGTAAAGTTTACTCGAAAGTTTTGACACGTAAGATGCAAGAGAAATCGGAAAGATTTCTATGGGAGGCACAATGCGGATTTAGACCTGGAAGAGGATGCACGGATCAAATGTTTTCTCTCCGCATGATCACGGAAAAGCTTCTGGCTGCTAACCAGAATATTTTCTGTGCTTTTGTGGATCTTGAGAAAGCATTTGATAAGGTTGTAAGGAAGAAAATGTGGGAACTGTTGCCGGGGTATGGTGTGGATGGTCGATTGCTAAGGGCTGTGCAGTCACTTTACTGTGACTGTAAAGCCTGTGTGCGGGTAGGGCATGACCTGTCACCCATGTTTAGCGTCCAAACGGGCGTAAAACAGGGTTGTGTCATGTCTTCCTGGCTGTTCATATTGTATCTCGACAGCTGTTTACAGAAGCTGAAAGATAGCTGTTTGGGTGTGAAATTGGGTGACATATAAGTAAATTGTCTGCTGTATGCTGATGATGCAGTGCTTATTGCACCATCAGAGGCAGAACTGCAGGCATTAGTCACGTGTATGAAAGAGGAATGTGAAATTAAAGGTCTCCGTTTGAATGCTAATAAAACTAAGGTTCTGGTATTTGAAAGGGACGAAGAGAGAACGAAGTGTGAAATATGGGTAAATCAGGAATGTGTAGAATAGGTAAATGAAATTGTATACTTGGGGAGTGCTTTTAGCCGGGATGGAAGATGTGATTTAGATGTGGACAGGCGTGTCGCTGCCGGGAACAAAGTCAATGGTGCCCTGACTGCGTTAGTCAAAAGGCAAGGCGTAGCGAAGAGTGCACGCCTTGCAATACATAACGCAGTGTTGGTACCGACTTTGTTATATGGCAGCGAAACCTGGGTATGCCAGAAGAAGCATAAAAGTAAGTTGAATGCAGTGGAGATGCGATCTCTTCGTAAAATGTGCGGCGTTACCATGGCCGACCGAAAGCGAAACGAAGAGATTCGCAATATGGCAGGTTTGAAAGATGACCTTATCACAAAAATTGATAAGGGCGTGCTTCGGTGGTTTGGGCACGTTGAGCGAATGAGTGAAGACCGAATGGTGAAGAAAATATATAGCGCGAAAGTTAATATTAAAAGGTGTCGAGGTAGACCGAGACTAACTTTCGAAGACCATGTGAGCAAATTGCTCGAAGAGGGTAGGGTCAAGAGTACTCGGATACCTAGACGTGCATGCATGAAGAAGATAATGAATCTGAAAGAAGCGAAAGAGGTTTGTAAGGATCGTGACACTTGGCGATCTGTTCTCTCTGGCTACCCCGTCAGGGATTGTGCGTGAAGATAAGTAAAATGCAAAGGAATGCAACATCTCTTCGCAGCGCCTATGAATCGAGCCGATCGGAAAGGACTCGGTCGCCGACGATTCGAGCCGCTCTGCGCTGAATGCGGTCAAGTGAAAGGAGCTAGCACTGGGGCGCCCCGGCCCAGAGATGGGAACAGTATTCCATGTGAGGCCGAACCTGCGCCTTGTAAAGTTGCAGGCGTTGTGCCGGCATGAAATACTGTCCCACTCTGCTTAGCACGCCAAACTTTTTAGAGGCAAATTCTCTTCGAAGTGACCACGAAATTGTACGTCACTCGATATGTCGACGCCGAGGGTTCCGATACTGGCTGAGACAACAAGGGGAGTGCCTCGAAGCTGAGGAGATATGACAAAGGGGTTCTTTTTAGCGATAAACGCGCAAACTTGTGTCTTCTGAGTATTAAACTGGACTAGATTTAGTCGACCCCAATCCGAGACTTTGTGCAGCAAAGACTCGACTTCAAACGTGACGGCGACGTTTTCCCAAGAAATATTGGCACGGCCGGTGTATAGAGCATCACCAGTGCTGGTATCCGCATAGCAATGAATGTTACCAGTTTGCAACATAACATTGATATGCAGAAGAAACAGCGTTGGTGATAGCACACAACCTTGGGGAACACCAGCGGTAATAGGCTTGTAGTCGGAGCATGCACCGTCTACAACGACCTTAATGCTCCGATCTGCAAGAAAGCTGGTGATCCCACTGCACAATTTCTCGGGAAGCCCATAGGAAGGGAGCTTTGAAAGAAGCGTTTTATGCCAAACCCGATCGAAGGCCTTCGCAATGTCCCAACTAACGGCCGATGCCTCTCCCTTGTACTCTACTGCCTCCGCCCATCTATGAGTCAGGTAGACCAGAAGATCACCAGCTGATCGACCCCGACGAAAACCGTATTGGCGGTCACTATCAGTTGTAATCAGCTGGTGATCCTCAAGGTACCGCATGAGCTGGCAGTTTATAATGGATTCCATTATTTTGGAGAACAAGGAGCTGATGGCGATAGGCCTGAAGTTGGACGGATCTGAGCGGTCGCCTTTTTGAGGGATCGGGAGGGCAAAAGCTATCTTCCATGATTTCGGACTACGCCTAGGGAATAGGAGTACCGGAAAAGACGCGTTAGGACCAGTGCCAACTCTGGAGTACACGTCCTCAGCACAATTGGGGGGATTCCGTCAGGCCCACTCGACTTGTGGATGTCAAGGGAGAGCAGTGCTTTGCGAACCGAACGCTATGGGAACCGCACATCCGGCATGGAGCACTCACACCGTGGGATGGTCAGCGGTGTTTTCCCCTCGTCATCAAGAGTCGAGTTGGACGCAAAAAGGGAGCCTAAAAGGTCGGCTTTGTCTTTTGCGGCTTGGGCCAGTGAGTCGTCCTCCCTGTGCAGAGATGGTAGTTATAGCTTACAGAAATTCCCTTGGACAGCCTTGGCAAGAGACCAGGCAGGTTCCCGAAGGAAGGCGAACTAGTTTCTCGCCAATTCTGCCTATGTGCTCAGACTTTGTCTTGACAATAACTCTTTTGAGCTGAACTCTTTATACATACGACGTTTAACATTTTACGAAATAAGATAGTATACTATATTGTTCTCATCTTCTTTCTTTTGCAAGTTAGTTGCCGTTTTTCCATTCCAAAGACACCTTCGCTAATGGCATATCAATAGGATATGCCATTAGCGAAACAAAGAAGTTGTCGATAAATTCATTTAGTCTATGACTTAGTAAAATTAGGGATTTTTATCAGATTTGTTATACTTATATAAATCAGTGTAGGTTTATGGAAGCTTAATCTGACATCTTACAACAAAAACGTAGTCAAATAATGCGGAATTTCGTACTATCGTAGTATAATTTTTAATATATCATGAAAAGGTTACATTTTTTTATTTATTTGTCAGATCAAAACATAATACGGATATAGGTCTAATTAACATGTAAAAACCACATAGTTTTGACTTGATACTAAATAATTAAGTTTAAGGCCTTAACAGTCGTTGAAATGCCTAAATCTTGGATATTTAAGTAAAAAAATCTCAATAACTGTTCATTTAATCCACAAAGAAAAAATACAGGGTAACAGAAGAAGATTTGGTAAATGTTTTTAATTTAACAAAATTGTATTTTTGTCAACCCCTTATTAGAAAAAAAATCCCCAAAGAGTACCTATCTTTGTCATATTTTGCAAAATTTCTCCAAAACGGCACAAGCTTTTTAAATAGTTCTTACACTAAAAAAAAGGTCTTAAAAATATTAATATTTTTAATTGAGAGTTTTATTTTTATTCCCCGTTTTATAAGAGAATATATCATTTTTCCCTGAAATTGAATATATTTACGTGAGTGCGCATGCTCCGTCGCCATGTAAGCTCTGTCACAGTCCGTTTTCGGACATCATCGAGGGTGGACCGCACGTCGGTGTTGGAGCGACTTCGTTCAAATATATATTAGTTTTTTAAAAGTTTATACTCAATTATAAATATTTTTATGACTAGAAATACTTAATTTAGTTAATATCTGTACACTGGTAACTGTAAATATTATTTTCTAAATAAATGAATTTTTAAAGTGCCCAAAGAAGAAGAAATTTTCGAGGCGACGTTGATTAGTGAAATTGAAAAATGCATTTTTATATAATTCAGATGTGGAACGATGAACATGGTCTCGTTACTTAGATTTCGATAGTTTTTAATACCTATGTAATTTTATTATTGCATATTTTTATTAATTAGTTGATACTGAATTTTATAATTATGTATTACAATAAAACGCTGTTTTTATCAGTATGAGTTTATAAAATATTATTGGGGAGGGAAATAAAGATACAGATACTTACATTTATGTACACTGTTAGCAAATTAAATCAAACAATTTAAATAAATAAAAGAATGGTGCTTACCTAAGTATAAATTACTATATAAAGACATTCTTGGGTTTATGGTTTTTTTTTATGTTAGACAAACTATCATCTAAAAAATGTAAAAATTTTAAATTGGAGAGGGGTTTCTCTACGCGATAAAGTTAGAAATGAAGATATTTGCATTAGAACCAGAGTAACTGACATAGCCCAACGGAATATTACAGTGAAATGGCAATGGGCTGGCTATATAACTTGGAAAAGAGATAAAAAAATAGGAAGAAAGGTCCTCGAGTGGCAACTTCGTACAGGTAAGCGAATTAGTACTCAACCTTTATTCCTCTTCACGTATTCTTATACGCTTTTCTTCACACATACACACACACACACACACACACACACACACACACACACACACACACACACACACAAAAATAGGTCGCAAATAATACTTACCTAGTACTATTAGGCAAGAGTGAATAGGTTTTTGTTAAGTCAGTGCAATTCACCATCTTAGCTTCCGATGGGATTGTAGTTGCTTTACTATTTGCTGGGTAAAAATAGTAAAAATAATTACCCTGTGAAAGTTTGCATTTAGATATAATTTTTCTAACCAACCATAAAAATATGATGAGAATATGTATATAAGTATAAAGGTTGCCTCACACGGGACTGTAATAACCAGTGCCAACGTAGATAATGGAATATTATATATTCCATTATCTACACATGAAAACTTTTAAAATCTCTGTATCCCGAGGTATGTTCATATTAAGATGCTGAATAGAGCCACATTGATATGCATGGGAACCATTTTGTAATTTCACGTCATTATCGAAAAAAAAATACGTATTTCAGGTGGCGGTTTGAAAAACACGATTCCACAAAAATCAACTCAATAGAAAATAATTGCAAAGTTACTTCTAAAAATACTTAAATTTTCAACGTCAATTTTTTCTTACGTGGTAGAGCCATGCTGTAGCTATATTAGTAGTAAGTATAGTTGTAGCACGAATGGGTCGGCTTGACTGGGGAAGGGTCACGGAATAACATGTAAAATAGCAGTTTAACCCTGCTTTGTTTCGTATGGTGAGTGTAGAGAACTGGAAAACCTTTTTACTGGAAACGAGGCATTACATATTAGTCCTCACGGGTGACAACGCATCTACATTTTGATACGTAATCGAGAATAGATGTAGATGTGTATGGGCCGTAGCAAAGTGGTTGCTACGGCCCATACACATCTAAATGGTAAGTGTACCATCAGGTGGACTGTGTGCTCGTTTGTCAACCTTATTCTATTAAAAAAAAACTTTCTGAGATTTCAGTAAAATAATGTTAAGTATTGTAAGCACTCGTACAATTATGTGTCTCATGTTAATAAAGCTATTGGACTATTTTGATTTTTAATAAAGTGATTTTACTTTATAGATTAAATAATTTATTTACCCTTCTATATCAAGAACCGTTTGTTTCTGTAACTCCTATTGAATTTGACAGTGCTTGTTGAAATTTAGCATCTTTAGATTGATCAGAATCGCGCGCTGATCCGGATGTTAGATATTGCAAAAATAATCGAAAATATTTATTTTACTTTCGTGCCGAAGACTACCTTGTTTTATTTTATTACGGTAAAATAATATTTATTAGGTTATAAAGCAAGTATTTTTGTAAATGTTGTGTATGTAAATGTAAATTTTTTCATTATTTTGTTATTCTATTGTTTACAGTTATTATCACGTCTTAGCTTTACACCAAGAATTACATTAGAAATTCTTGATGGGATGCGATGTAACGAGCATACATTATTTTCATCAAGAACTATAATATATATATTTGTTTTTTTTTTACCAGTAGAGTTTCAACAAAATCTTAAAAAAGTTCAATGAATTAAAAAAATGCCAATAATTATATAATTTCAAGTCAGTGTTTTACATTTAAAGATCAGTTATAAAGAGCCAAAGTTATTATTTTCATTTTGATTAATTTAATTCGAGACTTAAATAAATGTGAAAGGGCTTTTATCTGCAATAATAATTTTCATCAAAAATAACATAGACTTATAAAAGTCAAGACACGGTCAATCATACTGAAGATTATCAATTGTACTACAAAATATTTAAAAGACTATTTCCAGTATAATGACCCGAATATCAGCATTAATGTTTAACTGGCACACTTAAAAGTTTTATCACATGGCTAAATGATTGACTTTTATATTATGATAAGGTCATGCTTTTCTATAAAAAGTTGCAAGAAAATTTAAATCACGGACCTATTGGTTTGTTTTACTTTTTAATTAGTGAAAAACAAGATGGACTGATCTAAAAGTTTACTTTCTTGTGTAAAAGGTGCTATTTAGAATTTTATGCAAATGATAATTAAAGTTTCTATGTAAATAAGTGTAACATAGCGGGTATTATATTCAATGGTAGCGGCCATCCATATTTACAAAGCCAGCGTCATTTTCTGTATGAAACCGGCAAAGTGTTGCTCAAGGCACTATAAAAAAGCAGCTGATAAAATGTTACACTCATAACTGTTAACAAAAACTGTTTCCGCAAATGGTCTTATAGATAATAATAACTATTTCGTCGTGTTAGGTGCAGGAGCTATTATTACAAGGAGAAGAGGTAAATTTTTGTTTTAGAAATGCCCAATCAATATTGTTTTATCTGCAATTGAGCATAAAATAAAAAATAACTTCATCCAAAGAGCATAACTGGCATTATACTCAGGCCCATCAATTGGTATGGAAAAAAATAATTTTACCAGGTTTCAAAAAATCAATCAAAATTCATAAAAACATAAACATTAAAATCAAAAAATGTATATATGTATGTCTATACATACATATAATGATTTATGGCCGCTTAGTAACTGACGGTGACTCACTATAACATCCTACAGTCACGCCGAAACTAAGAGGAGAGAATCACTGTAGAAAAGGTAATAATTTATTGCGGAAGTTTTGTGATAAAATTAAAAAAATTATAAACTTATCCAGGTTAATCTAACTTAGTCTAACTTATCCTTATGCGTTACAAAAACAACAAATAATAAAATAGTGAGATGGCGTCAGTTTTTAAGAAGATATAACAAAAATAAACAAAAAAATAAATTTCAAAAAAGTTCAGTATTTAATTGATTATATACCGCTGACACTTAATCACGCTTTTCGAAACCACGCCAGTTGTAAACAATACTTGTGTGAAAAGACAAAATCTTCTTTTCAAATTTCCGCCGAGTTGTAAGTAGAAGGCCAAATATGAAGGTCATGTGTCAATTTTAATTAAATATATTTTATACGAAGTGATCTTGACTACATTTTATTAATTAACCATTGGTAAAAATTAAAACAGGAATTTTACAATTGTGTTTACAAAAAACATTATTAGTCGAACCTTGCAGCTTGTTCATTATTTTTACTATAAATACCTATAAATGTATATATTATTAATAAATCATTCCTATAATATTTTGGATTATTTTTTATTTTTCCCTATCTGCAATGTTCTACGCTCTATAGAAAATGTGGCGTATGACAGACTGACAATCTTTCGAACGTTGTATCTAGGTACAAAGATGTTTTACGTTTTCATCGCCTCCACATGATATTTTTATCAGCATAAGGTACCCTTCTATATCTGAAACGAATATAAATATTGCTACAAAGTAAAGTAATAGGCTATACAAGTATACTGGGCACAAGACTCTTTTTTTATTTCTGAGAGGGTTTTAGGGCAAGGAAATGCCCGCGGTGCTTCCCCAATGCGTGTTGACGAAAATTGCAATTACTAATTTCATTCGTGCTGTCGGGGATCAAACCCGGGAAAATTTACAGCGAACGCTTTGACCCAGATCTACTAATACGATACAAATAAATACGATTTAACATATAAAATAAAAAACTCTTACGTACTTGAAACTTGAACACTTGATAGCTCGTGACGCCTACCGGACAAAGCTACAGCACAATGTAATTGAAGATTCGTAATCGCGACATAATTCTCAGTGATGCGCAAGCATAACAGGCAGTATGTCACTTATATAATTGTCATCTCTGCAGTCTATTAATCTTTGCACTTTTATAAGTAACACAGAACGTAGTTGCTAGACGGTGTTGACGTCGGCCAAAATCTCTGCGATCGCCGTTTCATCAAGGTCATTCAGGCTAGTTAAAGCCTTAAGTCAGCATATTATGTACAAAACACAGTCTAAGTAAGTGGTTAGGTATATGCAGAGCAAGGAGGTTATAATATAATAAGTATAGGGCGTAGAGGGAGTATGTACAATAGAGTAGTCATTGCCGTATACCTACCTAAGCGGGATAGCAATAGTTGAAGGTTAGTGTTGCCGATGATTCTCTATTTTTATTTTCTTAATTTTTGGGAAAAGTAAAACAGAATTTATTATATTATAATTCGTGCTATTATATATATATATATATATATATATATATATATATATATATATATATATTATGGTTGTAGCAAGAATGGGTCGGCTCGAACGGGGAAGGACCACGATCTCACAGAAAACCAGCGTAAAATAGCAGCTTAACGCTGCTGTGTTTCGTATGGTGAGTGTAGAGAACCGGAGACCCCTTTTTACTAGAAACGAGTCATTCCATCTTAGTCCTCACGCATCTGCATTTTGATTCGTAATCGAAGATAGATGTATAATATGTCTATGGTCCACAGCAACCACTTAACATCCGGTGGACTGTATGCTCGTTTGTCACCCTAATCCTATAAAAAAAAGTTATATGACAGCGGTTCCAAACTATCTTACTAAGAATATAACTATGATACGAGCACGATTTAGTATTAAAACTCTTGCTAGACTAATCTAGCGAAATAATTATAATTGTAAATGGAATGTACAGAAGCATACTCGTGTTACTCGTGTAGACGAAATGTTATTTATTGAATATCTTCATGTGGCGAAGGTTACGGATCGCAACTGTTATGCAATTAAATCGGTGCAGCCGTTATTAAGTGATGATCTTTCATACAGGCGGCAATTGGTTTTAATTTTTTTAAGATTTACCACTTCGTAAGCGGATAACCATCGACTATATTCAACGAGGCTTTACCTATCTGCAAGGAGGAAAATATTTCGAAATCATGATAAGACAGGACTTTGATAATGCCGTGTAGCGATGGCGTAATATAAATTACTACCTGCTACCAAATAATATATATTATTTCTTAGAAGCTCTAAGACCCCATACCATCCCATAAAGTATCGTAAAAGACGATATAGGGAAACCACAATGTATCTTTCACTGTCCAGTTTTCAGACACAATAGTAAGACAATAGCCATGACCTGTATGTAGTGCACGGGACAGCGAAAGGGTTAAATTAGATTGTTTAGGGCGACTGCCAAGTCAATTTATATATTTAAAACATAAAAAATAAATTATACTTATATTTTGTACACTTATATGTTAAGGGGCTACTCCATGCGAACGACCTTGAGCATATCGCCGGCGGCGCGCCGCTCGCTTCATTTTCAACATCAATAAACTAATTTATGGAAATACACAGCGTACAACGATAAATGTATTTTAATTTTTTTATTCGGTATATTAGTTGCATCATATTAGAATTATGTATTTTCATATATTATTTAATTATGAAATTTTATAATTAATGATATATTAAAAATGAAGCATTGAAAATTGTGAGTTTAAAAGATACCTATTCACTGTAGGTAAATAAATAGATAGCTCGCCTTTTGTACAAATATTTGGTGCAATAAAGAATAACTAAATAAATAGGATGTTTTGCAGATGTGTTTTTGATTATTGTTAATTTTTACGTGTCACGTATTGAAAAGTAATATACCTACCTACTAATTTTTTAACTGAGCACCTTGTAACTTAGCCTGCTTATTACTTATGCTGGCAGACATTATCCTCGCCCCAATGATTGATGAGGATGAAAATCAATTTTATTTCTACATACGTAATTATATTTATTTATACATAAGGGTAACTTTAATAAAGGTAATACAAAAATCAACAAGAAGTATAAGGGTTCAATCTTTCAATTTCAATTGTAAAAAAACGTTACCCCCACACTAGGATTTTCTCCTGTGTCTTGGAGGCAGTTTACAAACATAAATTGCACAAGGACAAACATCCAGACCCGGAACAATTATTTGTAGGCCATACAAATACTTGTTCCGTGCGAGATTCGAACCCGCGGCCCCCAACGCAACAACTGATTGCTAAGCTACTGCGCCACGGAGCCGTCGCCGGATTATAGCTAAAGTGACCATACGTCCCGTTTTGAACGGGACTGTCCCTTTTCTCGGTCACCTGTCCCATTGTCCCCAAACAAAGCTCCGGGACACAAAATTGTCCCGTAACTCGTTGGATGGAAGTATTCAAAGTCAACAATCTTCAACATAATTTTTTTTAATCGAATATATTTTATGTCTACCTGGTACGAATGCTCCGGTAGAAAGAGTATTTTTTTATTTTGAATAAATTGTGGACGTCTGAAAGAAACACTTACGGTTCCAGAGTTCTAAAGGCGATGTTGTTAACAAAGATAACAATAAAAAAACTTGAGCAGAATTTTATTCTTACTTAAAATCATCACCAACTTTATTAAAGCGAATTTAATCCACTGACAAATGTAATTAATAATTAAAAAAAATATGTTGCATTTAATAATTACCGTCTATACCGAATATAATTTTATAGTGAACACTAATTGTATAAAGTTATAGTTTTTAGAGTATAAATAAACCCATGTCCTGTTTTGAGTCAAAAAATAAATGGTCAGTTTAGTCTTTTTAGTTAAATTTAGTTTTAAAAATTTTTTAGTAAAAAGTAGGTATATTAGTACCTACTCAGATACTTTTTACCGAATTATAAGTATAGAACACCTTATGTACTCAATTATTTTTTGAAAAAGAAGAAAAAATAAGCAATAAATAATATACTATATTTTAGCAAAAACATATAACTTAGTAATACTAATTATAACTTAGAACATAAATGAAAAACTCATAACTGACTTTTTGGCCCGACCCAGGATTCGAACCCGGGACCTCATAATCAGCAGTCGCACTACTACAACCACTAGACCAACGAGGCAGTACTATACCTAGTAAAATATTGTGGTTGGGTGATAATATTGAATTAGCCTTTTATAGTGTAAATTATAATATTTGTCGAAATTTTATTTATGGATTCGAACCTTACATGCTAATGGTGCTTCATTTTTTTATTTGCATTTACTTCAAAGAAAATACACGCAAAAAGCTTCATCGCGCTGTAAAAAACACAACAAATATATGTATAACTAATACGAAAAATTATAACCAAAAAAAAAAAAATAATACTACCTATAAATAACCTAATAAGTAATAATATTATATAGTCGATAATGACTGATATGACGTGGAGTATGCGCTGGTCGACGCTCTAACGCCCGTGGGCAGTGAATATGCCCAGATTTTAAAATAATTTCTTAATAAAATCAAATTTTGGTCTTTTGAAAAAAAATTTACTATAGAAATGTTCATTAATAAATTGCCTATCCATTGGTGTAAATCGCAAAATAAAATAATACTTACTTTACGAGGAGATGCATGTTATCAATAATAATTTCACATTTATGTGGTTTCGTTGTAAGGAGATTATATTAATATTTATTCCTTTAAAAAAAATTGGATATAGATTTTATGGAATCAAGATTATGTAGAAATATAATGTGTTTTTTATTTGTTGATATATCTTTTAAATAAAAAGTAGATAGCTTCTAAAAACCGCACAAATAACGACTAGCGCGACATTTTGCTCAACCTGCGCCTTAATTGATAACTGTAATTTATAGTCAATTTCTATTAAGTAGTGTTATGTTAATTATTAAGTACGCACGCTGCTACCTACTTGCTTTATATATAAAACTATTTCTCTTTCCCAATAGGTTTGCTGGAAGAGAACTTTTACTAGAGTTAAGCTCCTCTTTGTACATCTTAAGTATTTAAATATTTAATAATTGTTACCAACTTACAGTGTATACAATAAAGAATAAATAAATAAATAAAAGATTTTTAATATTGATATGGTCACTATAAGATGTTGTTAGGTTAGCTAATTACGTAATAACTTAAGACAGAAGGACCTTTAAATAGGAACTGAATAAATTAACCGACTTGGTATTACATGGGTCTCACAACATTTACGGTAGAAGAACTGAGTTGCGAGAGTTGGTTTTTTTTTACAAGTTATGTTTTTGATGGCATGGGTTTCACAGGAAATGATAACTGTTGTTTAATTGACACTGAGTTTGCTGCACGGGACGTACGGGGCACTGCTCCGATAGTACAATAACACCGGCACGACCGCGATCTCTCTTCTCTTTTGTCGCTAGATCACAACTACAAAGTTATTTATGCAGTTTGTGTATCTCGAAAACTGGACGGAAATTGTAAATTGTTTTAGCTTTTCCTTGATTTATATAATAAACAATAATTGTATTCCAAATTTGAAGCTTCTATGTCTACTAGAAGTGCCTTAGAGTTTTGATGATCGGTCAGTGAGTGACATAATTAAGAAACTTTGACTGGTTATAATTCTTAAACTACTGGTTCAAATTTAACGTAATTTTGAATATACCGAGTTATAGTATACAATGCCTACTTGGTTACTGAAAATTCAGCCTTCTAGTTTTATTCATAACGAAGTCGAAACTGGGTCGAAAATGGCCTAAGCTGCTTCGAGAAAAGTATGGTACGGCCGTGCCGCTTTTTTGCTCGGCTTATGGCCCTCTTCTGTAAAATAAATATAATTTCAGTGTCAGCTGCGTGTCCCAATAGTAAAATACCATACGACATTATGCTATGGAAATAGCTAAAGTAAACTAGTCTAGCTGTTTCAACACTGGTAAGACTTTTAAACTTTTTTACAGCATATGCTGCAGAGCTAAGTCTGCTTGCTAATTTTGATATATGGGGGCTCCATTGAAGCTTGGCATCTAAGTAATGTGATTCTAAGAAAAATGGTTGTATCTACAATACTCAGTTTCTCTCCATTTAAAATTACATTCGTTTTTAATTGTTTGACATTTGCTGTCATAAATTTCATACATTAAAGTGTTTTAGTGGTTTTTTTCGTGTTACTTAATAATAAGCTTAATTAAAATACATTATGGAATATACCAACTATGATTAGCGATAAAAAATGTAGGATTATCGTTCTAGCATACGTCTAAAATATTATTTTATGTCAACAACCGTCTAAACGTTGGTAATGTTTTTATTTTGTGTTAACATTTATCAATGTTAGAAGGAGATAAAATACAAAACTTGGTGCCGCTCTTTCTAATAAAAATGAGGAACGTTTACAATGTTTCAAGCGCTCACTCCCTATATCGTAGAGAGAGAATGAACTATAGAGGCGTCGCTAAAATGACAGGAAATGCGTGAGAGAAACAGACTTATCAGTGTTACAATTTTCTTTTGTTTCTCTCACCGTATGCGATTTCCTTTGTTTGGAACAAAGGTACTATGTTCCAAACAAAAGGCTGTCGTCAACTGTTTTAGTGGTTTTATGTGATTATTTGCTAAATTATTGACGTTTGAGTTACGTGACGTTTAAAGTTTTTTGTTCAAGACAGAGTTTATGTGAAATTATGGTGCGTTGTTGTGTGTTAGGTTGTAAAAACCGACCATAACGAAACATATCAAACATAACCTTTCATCAGTAAGTAAGCTTATTTGCCTATAGAAATCGATTATCTGATTAATTTTCATTATCTCTAGTGTATAATTATCAGAAAATATACAATAAATTACTAAAATAACCTACAACGTTTTTTTCGTTTAATACGACTAAATTAAGAAGCGTTCTGTTATTTAAAGGTCGCCATTTAGTTTTTGTCGTTTCAAATTTGCTGTATAATCACTACACTGTAGAATTTTTTTGCCAAGCACTGGTATCCCTGTAGCGACTACTGAGATACCAGTGCTTCGCAAAAAAAAATCCTTAATTTCTTAACCACTCTGAACAATTTTTATAACCTTAATTAAATTACCAATATAATTTATTTATTTTAGATTTTCTAAAGAAGCAAACATTATAAATATGTGGATTGTACCTACTGGGAGAAAGGAATGGCAACCTTTGAAGAATGACCGCATATGTTCGTAACATTTTCAGTCGCGTTATTTTCGTAAAACGCACAAGAAGACATATTTGTTGCTAAATGTGATTCCAACACTTTTTATTCCAGTGAGTAACCTATTTTGATTTTGAATTTATGTTGTTAACTATTGTTGTAATTTTGAATTTTATAGGGATATTTTTTCTAAATGCTCAATATTATTTTTTCATGATAGTAATGATGCAATTTCTGAAAATAAAAGCTTTGAAGTGAAGATATAATTAGTACCATAAATGATCATGACTACATCACAGACCCAAGCAGACTTACAGAATTTTCCAAAAAGGTCGTTATTTACATTGCGGGGTTTATTGTACATAGGCTTAAAAGGGAAATAAAGTGCCGAGAATGTATATCTGCGTTAATTTCTCAAAAATATTACAGCTTACAGTTAAAAAAAGACAAAAGGGGCTTACTCTACCCCAGTAAGGACGTTGTATGTATTTGCGAAATAAGTGAAAAAACAAATCATCAAATGAAAAAATTGTAAAAAAAGGATAATTTTCATAGTCTTTCACAGGAATGCCTCAAATAATGCTTGAAGACAGATTTTTTCATTAATTGTTGTTCAAAAAATGTTCATTAATTTGGGAACGTCGGGCATATAAAAGTAAGTTAATACACGCGATAAAATCCGTAAAATTAGTTTTATTTAAAAAACATAAATTCAAAATCAAAATAGGTTACTCACTGGAATAAAAAGTGTTGGAATCACATTTGGCAACAAATATGTCTTCTTGTGCGTTTTACGAAAATAACGCGACTAAAAATGTTACGAACATATGCGGTCATTCTTCAAAGGTTGCCATTCCTTTCTCCCAGTAGCTACAATCCACATATTTATAATGTTTGCTTCTTTAGAAAATCTAAAATAAATAAATTATATTGGTAATTTAATTAAGGTTAAAAAAATTGTTCAGAGTGGTTAAGAAATTAAGGATTTTTTTTGCGAAGCACTGGTATAGTCCCATCAACTTATCTGTGAACTGACAGCTGCGGCAAAATTGTGAACTACAGCCGCCATTTAATCAAATGTCACTCGATACGTCATTGTTTTGAGAGTTTATAGAAAAATAAAAAATGCCGAAAACCATATGTAAAAGTGATGCCCGAAACATTATTTTAAAAGTATTAAACTTTTGTGAGCAAGAAGCTCGAGAGCAAGCACCGATAATGCCTTTCAATCAGGTCTATAAAAGAGTATCAGCTGCTACAGGTCAGTATTGCTATGTTTTGTTCCTTCCTATCGTATTTCCGATAAATGGATTGGTTAATGCAATTCATTTCTTTTTCAGATGATAGTCAAGGATTCATTTCCAAAATAGTTAAAGAACCGGAAACCGCATAAACCATAGGAACGCAAATTACAACGCCCGGTAAAAAAGTCATAAAGGCTTATTATTTAATTAAAGTTTAATTTGTTCAATTATTATAATTTTGTTTCTTCTTGTTTTTGGACATATATCTGTTAAATCTGTACTAGTCTTTTTATTCCGTGACTAATTTATTACCCTAGTATGTGGACTCTATGTAGGAATATAAGACCCTTAGATGGGAATATTCCCGAACTGGCAACGCTTCAGCGCAGAAGCGCCAAGCTGTCAGTTCACAGATAAGTTGGTGCACAGAACACTAATACCCTTAGGCGGGAGTTGGTGGCACTATATCCCAGTAGTCGCTACATGGATACCAGTGCTTGGCAAAAAAATTCTACAGTGTAGTGATTATACAGCAAATTTGAAACGACAAAAACTAAATGGCGACCTTTAAATAACAGAACGCTTCTTAATTTAGTCGTATAAAACGAAAAAAACGTTGTAGGTTATTTTAGTAATTTATTGCATATTTTCTGATAATTATACACTAGAGATAATGAAAATTAATCAGCTAATCGATTTCTATAGGCAAATAAGCTTACTTACTGATGAAAGGTTATGTTTGATATGTTTCGTTCTGGTCGGTTTTTACAACCTAACACACAACAACGCACCATAATTTCACATAAACTCTGTCTTGAACAAAAAACTTTAAACGTCACGTAACTCAAACGTCAATAATTTAGCAAATAATCACATAAAACTACTAAAACAGTTGACGACAGCCTTTTGTTTGGAACATAGTACCTTTGTTCCAAACAAAGCAAATCGCATACGGTAAAAGAAACAAAAAAAATTGTTTGACTCGCTCGCTCTTAACGTAACACAGATAAGTCTGTTTCTCTCACGCATTTCCTGTCATTTTAGTGACGCCTCTATAGTTCATTCTCTCTCTACGGTATAGGGAGTGAGCGCTTGAAACATTGTAAACGTTCCTCATTTTTATTAGAAAGAGCGGCACCAAGTTTTGTATTTTCTCTCCTTCTAACATTGATAAATGTTTACACAAAATAAAAACATTACCAACGTTTAGACATTTGTTGACTTAAAGTAATATTTTAGATGTATGCTAGAACGATAATCTTACATTTTTTATCGCTAATCATAGTTGGTATATTCCATAATGTATTTTAATTAAGCTTATTATTAAGTAACACGAAAAAAACCACTAAAACACTTTAATGTATGAAATTTATGACACCAAATGTTAAACAATTAAAAACGAATGTAATTTTAAATGGAGAGAAACTGAGTATTGTAGATACCACCATTTTTCTTGGAATCACATTAGATGCCAAGCTTCAATGGAGCCCCCATATATCAAAATTAGCAAGCAGACTTAGCTCTGCAGCATTTGCTGTAAAAAAGTTTAAAAGTCTGACCAGTGTTGAAACAGCTAGATTAGTTTACTCTAGCTATTTCCATAGCATAATGTCGTATGGTATTTTGCTATGGGGACACGCAGCTGACACTGATATTATATTTATTTTACAGAAGAGCGCCATAAGAGCAATTTATTATTTAAAGCCTAAAGAGTCGCAGCGACAAAAATGTAAGGAAATTAATATATTAACTTTGGCCTCTCAAAACATTTAAGAAAATGTAATGTACGTACACAAAAATGAAAGTAGTTTTACAAAAATAAGTGATATTCATTCTGTAAATACTAGGAACAGACACAAGCTAGTAGTACCAGTTACTCGACTCAATCGACTCAGTAATTCATTCTTGGGGCGATGTATACGCTTTTACAACAAAATTCTAGAAAACATACAAAATTTGACGTGCTCAAAGTTCAAAAACTTTATTAAACTAATACATACATACATAAACACTCACGCCTGTTACCCAGAGGGGTAGGCAGAGACTACGGACTTCCATTTGGCGCGGTCCTGACACACCTCTCTCGCCTCTTTTACATCCATATATCTACGCATACACGCTCGTCGGTTAAGGGTACTGCTAATCTGGCCCATTTTTAATGTATCGCCGATTTGGTCGATAAACCTACGTCTAGGGCGTCCCTTCCCGACCCTGCCGTTCACTTCTGCAACATAAATTTGCTTTGTCACTCTTTCCTCGTTCATTCTTTCTACATGACCAAACCACCGAAGCATTCCTTTCTTAATCCTTGTCACAACGTCATCTTGCACACCACAATTTTCTCTTATCACACTATTTCTCACCCTGTGATTCAGATTTGGCCCTAGCATACTCCTTAAGGAACGCATTTCTACAGCATTTATTCTACTCTCATGCTTCTTCTGCCAGACCCAACTTTCACTACCATACATTAAAGTAGGAATTAACACAGCATTATGAATTACCATACGTGCCTTAGTTGACACATTCTGACTCCTCATAATAGCGTGTAGAGCCCCATTCACTCTATTTCCTGCGGTCACTCGTCGTTCTATTTCCTTATCATATCTACCATCCCTGCTAAATAAACATCCCAAATATACAAACTCATCCACTTGCTCAATCAACTCCCCTTCTATTCTTATTTCACATAAAGTTTTACTTTCTTCTCTTTCAAAAACCATCACTTTCGTCTTACTTGCGTTCACTTTCATACCCCTTCCTTTCAATGACCAATTCATTAAAGTAACCATCATTTGCAACTCGGCCGCCGACGATGCAAATATGACTTGATCATCGGCGTACAAAAGGCATTTGACGGTTGACTCACCCATTCTCAACCCACATTCTTCAACTTTCAAAGTTTGCAAACAACTGTCCATAAATAGGTTAAACAGCCACGGGGAAGCCACACATCCCTGTCTGACACCTTTATGAATGCCAAACCAGTCTGAGTAGACCCCCTTCATCCTGACACAAGCACTAGAGTCCCTATAAAGAGACCTTAATACCTGTATCAAGCCAGCGCTCAACCCAAATGAGTTCAGTGTTTGCCATAACACATTCCTGTCCACTCTGTCATAAGCCTTTTCCAAGTCCATGAACGCACAAAAAACTTTCTGGTTTTTGGCCAAAAACTTCTCCGCTATCATGCGCATGGAAAAGACTTGATCCGTACACCCCATCCCCTTTCTAAATCCAGCTTGCACATCCCAAATTTTTCCATCAGTTTCTTCCATAACTCTTTCAATTAACACCTAAGCATACAGTTTACCCACAATGCTAAGCAAGCTGATACCACTGTAGTTTTTACAGTCCTGTTGCGACCTGTTTCCCTTATATATTGGGACTATAACGGCTTTGCACCAGTCTTCCGGTACCCGCTTCAGTTCCCAACATAAATTAAACAAGGTGTGCAGCAGGCCTGCAACCACACCCTCACCAGCCCTTAGCATTTCGAGTGATACTCTATCATATCCGGCTGCCTTACCTGCTTTCATGCTTTTCATTGCTTTCATTATTTCATCTACACTTATCTCCCTATCTCTCTCCACTTCTTCCGGAATTTCTATTTCACTTATTTCAGACGACTCTTCACTCTTAAACACGCTTTCAAAATATTCCTTCCATCTCTTTAAATTCGAAACTTCATCATTCAGCATGCAGCCATTTTCGTCTCGTATAGTATTCATTCTAGGCTGTCTTGAATTTCCCCTGGCAGTTCTTACGAGCTTCCAGAACATTTTAATATTTTCCTGGAAATTATCAGATATCCTTCTATCATTTTTATCTATCCTTTCTTGCTTTTTCCTTTCAACAACTTCTTTTACTCTCTTATTTATACGTCTAAAGTCTGCCTTTTTTCTTTCAATCTCATCATTCATACCGCCAGAATTACCAGCTTTAGTTGCTAGTAAATCTAGCCATGCTCTCTTCTTTGCTTCAACTTCCATCCGTACCTCATCATCCCACCACAACGTATTACTTTTTCTTTCATTCGTTCTCTTACTTACACCACATACTTCGGTGGCTGCATCCCCCAAAACTTTCTTAATATTATTCCATACATTCTTCAATTCTAAATCATTCATACATAATTCATTCAACCCACTTATACTTTCCCTCAGTCTGCATTTATACTTCTCTTTCACACCTTCATCTTGTAACCTCTCTATTCTTATACGCTGTAACGCAGTGGTAGACACAGATGTCCGATGCCGCCAACGCTTGAATAGACCATTAATTCGGCATAAGACCAAGTAATGATCCGTCCCTACGTTGGACCCCCGGTAAACCCTTGTATCTACCACTGCGCTCCTCATTCTTTCATCCATAATTATAAAATCTATCATGCTTCTATCATCCCCTCTTTCCCATGTATACATATGAATCCTCTTATGGCGAAAGAAAGTGTTCGCCACAAAAAGATTCTTTTCCACACATACGGTGAGGAGGTCTTCACCATTCTCATTTATTCTTTCATCGCCAAACGTTCCTAATATCCTTTCATAACCAGACCTCTTCACCCCAACCCTTCCATTAAAATCTCCTAACATAATAATATTTTCATTTTCCTTACATTTCATCAACACCATCCTTACCATGTCCCAAAACTGCTCTCGGATATAAGTGGGCTTAGACAGTGTTAGTGTAGTGTTATGCTACTTACATATCATTTTACACTATTTTAAATTCATTTTTCCATTCTGTTTTGATTTTCTGCATTCACCTAAAAACTGGATATTTTGTATCACCTTTATTTCAATAGGATCCTGTAACGTTCTTAAACCATAAGAACACAATAACAAATCATTTTCACTTCGTATTTTCACGCTATCAGCATTTTTAAATCGGTGTCGATGGAGTCTACCTTTTTCGATCTTTTATTTAGTTATTCTTAACTCTGCAATTTAGGGCTTCGTGCGCGCTGGTGCGCTACCTTTTTCCTATAACAATAATATCTCATTTTTCACTTAAATCTTGCCGTTTCTCTATTACGAGCCTGAAACCAAAATTTGACATGTTTGAACATCGTTGTGTCACGTTATTATTTTATTTGATAATAAATAAATAATAACAATAATTTTTTTTACAATGTTTAATAACACTACTTATAAAACTAGACTAATATAAGTACTTCTAAAGAGATATTCAATAATACTGCTTATAAAAAAAACTAATATAAATACTTCTAAGAAAATACTAAGTTGACTAAAATAAAAAAAAAGCAAATAAAATAAAATTAACAGGTCGCGGGTTCGACGCCTTTCAGGATCAGGAGAAAAAGCAAGTACTTCCCTGGCACGACTGGCGGCGAGTCCGGCGGAAGTGGTTGGAGTTATGTGTCCTTTATATACCGATTTCGCTTGCGAATTCAATGTATATTTCATTTAATTCCAAATCCTCCCATCTTATCTCGTTTAGAAATAAAATAAAAAGAAGGATGTCACAGCCCCTGGCGAGGTTCCCCAATATAAGGGGAACAACTGTTAATATTTAATAATTATTAACAAACCTATAAAAAGCTATTAGCTATAATTTGCATAACGTATGCGTTTTGAATTATTTAATATAGATGCAGAAATGCATTTAGGCGACTGGACCTTCACGGTCACACTGAGGTCACTCGTCAGCCGCGCGGGCTATTCATGCACCCCCACTTGTCTTCGCGCGAATTAGATGACACATTACAATACCCCGCTGGCCACCCAAGGATTTTTCTTCCTATAAGTAGAAAAATCCGCAGCAAAACCAAAAAAATGTGCTATTTAGACAATTTAAAATCTTTTATGTGCCATGGCCCTAAATATTTACCGTGCATGTCCTCCAATTCGTACACTAGAGGTGACCTCTTTTTAGTTATGCGGCATTTGATAAATTTTGGGGCTAATTTTTTATTAAAATATTTGTGTTTGTCACTCAGATAGTAAGTGCGCTTAAATACAATATCGCCTTCGTTAAATTCTGTGAACCTTCTCCTTAAATTATAGCGTTTGGAATTTTGTTGATGATGATGCCATAGTGATGCCTGAACTTTGTTGAATATTTTAGCGAGATAACCGATGTTCTCAGCATAGGCGTCACGCGGTAAGAAAACAATTTCATCGCCAAGGTCGTTGTCAACGTAGTGAGAACCACATATTACCAATTCACGCCCATATACAAGGAATGAGGGAGTGTAACCAGTAACCTCGTTAACGGAGTTGTTTATTGCAAACAGTATTTTAGGCAAATATACATCCCAAGAACGCTGATCTTCTTTCACAAAGGTCGATATACAGGTGACAATAGTTTTATTATAGCGTTCCACCAAATTAACCTGAGGAGTATATTTAGGTGTAAGAAAAACGTTAGGAATATTATACTTATTAAATAACGCAATGGTCTTCTCACAAATAAATTGGCTGCCATTATCCATATACACCGTTTGGGGAATGCCATGTGTTAAAAATACAGAGTCTTCCAGATGTTTAATTACAATGTCGGCTGTAGCTCTTCTTACCGGAAACGCTAAACAATATTTGGAGAAACAACATGTTACGACTAAGATATAAGAATTTTGTTTTCTACTAACTGGCAGGGGTCCGATGAAATCAATTGAAATAATTTGGAAGGGTCGGCAACACTGTTTAGGTCGTCCCATTTCTCCTAACACATTATGAGTAGGGAGTTTATAAGTTAAGCAGATGTCACACTTCGTAACAAACTTTACGACGTCCCGATGCATACCTGGCCAAAAATACTGCAATGCTAAACGGCGATAAGTTTTATGGATGCCTAAATGACCTGACGTGGGTTCTGCGTGATTTTCTTTGTTAACGTGTTCTCGTAATTCTAATGGAACTACTTCTTTCCACGAAAACTCTGTAGTTAATAAACATTTATTTTTTGAACACCGATAATAGCTTTTCCGCTTTAATAAGAAAATTTTCATATTTACTTGGATTGTTCATACAACCATTATAAATGTCTAGATACCATTTATCATTCGTTGTTAAGTAAGATTTTGCTGTGGAAATAGAAGAAACTACGGCAGCGCGAGATAACGCGTCTGGAATAAAGTTATCAGCACCACGTCTATGCTTGATAGTAAAATCAAAAGAAGATAGCCTAATGCCCCATCTTGCAAGCCTGCCCGTAGGGTTGTTTAAAGAGAGAAAGCACTTTAATGCTGAATGATCAGTGTAAACTACAAAAGGTTGACCATTTTCAAGATAGCAACGGCAGTGTTCTAATGCTACTATTACAGCTAATGTCTCTCTCTCGGTAATGCTGTAATTCTTTTCTGCAGCATTTAGTGACTTGCTCATATAGGCAACAGGATGTTCTTTGCCATCGACTGTTTGAGTTAACATGGCACCTACTCCATAATTACTGGCGTCTGTGTGAACTTGGAAGGGCAAATTATAGTTAGGACAATGTAAGACTGGTGCAGATACTAAACATTCTTTTAGCTTTTTAAAAGCTATGTCTGCCTCTGGTGACCAGTAAAATTTTGGAGCACCCTTGCGATTTGAAGTAAGTTTATTAAGACGCCCAGCTATAGTGCTAAAATTTGGCACAAAATGTCTATACCAGGTGGCTGTTCCTAAAAAACGTTTTACATCTTTTTTTGAAGATGGTGTTGGATACCCTAAAATAGCTTTTACCTTTTCAGGGTCTGTTCTGAGACCCTGGGCGTCTATTACGTAGCCCAAATATTTCAGACGAGACCGAAAAAATTGGCTTTTTTCAAAGTTTATTGTTAAATTTGCTTCCTTTAACTTATTTATTACACGTAATAATAAAGAAACGTGTTCATCGAATGTGTTAGAAATAATAATTATATCATCTAGGTATGCAAATACCTTAAGATCAAATGAACCAAATAATAAGTCTACAAGCCTTTGTTGGGTTGCAGGTGCATTGGTAAGGCCGAAAGCCATCCTCTTAAAACAAAAGGTCCCACGACCTTGGACATAAAAGGCAGTTTTTTCGCGATCGCGTTCTGAAATTAAAATTTGCCAGAATGCTTTAGAAAGGTCTATACTAGATATAAATTTTGCGTCTCGCAGATTATCCAGAATTTCGGAAACATATGGCAAGGTATAAGCATCGCGTTTGGTTACAGAATTTAACTTGCGACTGTCTAAGCAAATGCGCGGTTGACCGTTTTTTTTTGTAACAATTAAGATTGGAGAGGACCAAGAGCTCTCACAAGGCTGAATTACGTCCAATGAAAGCATCTCGTCAACTTGCTGGCATAAAATTTGCTGCTTTACAGGGGACATTCGATAATAATGCTGTCGTATAGGTTTCGTGTCACCCGTATCAATAGAATGACATACAAGAGAAGTACAACCTAAGCCCTTGCGTTCGGAAGAAACGTCCTTAAATTGTTCAATTATGTCGTCAGCAATCAAGCGTTGGTTGGCATTAAGGGATGCGTATGAATGTATGTGAGATTTTAATATTGATTCATTCGTGTTTGAATAATAATCGGTGAGTTCTCTTTTATATTCAATACTGTTGATGTATTTTGGACATATGTTAAATTTTTTCCAGAAATCAATACCTAATATAAGAGAGGTCTCTATTTCAGGAACAACAAATGTCTTCAAAGTATAATAATTGTTTTCAAAATTAAATGGGAGATTAATATATCCTAAGCAATTAAGTTTTTGTCCACCGACTGCTGTTATAGAGACTATTTCATCAGTGTGCACAGCAAATCCTTCATCTATCAGTAAGTTGTGTACATTATTGCCTAGTAAGGTGACGGCTGAGCCAGAATCTAATAACCCCCAAAATTTTGTTTTTCCTATTTTGACTGATAAATAAGGTCGCACGTCGTTAGGTGGTTTATTAAGTAGAATTGTAGCAACTGTATAGCTATTAAAAAAAATATTAATAAATTTCAACCACTGTTTACAATCGGTATTATTAGAGTGGTTGACGAGGTTGCTACAATTCTGCTTTATTAGTTTTTTGAACTAGACGGAATACTTGTACAATCTGGACAAGTGTAAAATGTGTAATCATCACGGCCACATTTGAAACAAAATACTTTGCGTTTTTCTGTACACTGTCTTAAGTTGTGTGTATCAACACGACACCGAGGGCAAAACTTTTGTTTACTTTCGTCATATTGAATAGCGTCAATTGGTTTATTATTACCATAAACTCTTTGTTGCCGTTGCGGATTAGTGTTGTTTAAAACATTAGAATTGGGAGAATATTTTTTATAAAGGTTACTTGAATTAGGTATAGGTTTATTATAATTATTATAAGCTTTATTGCAATTAAATTTATTGGTGGTAGAATAGTACATTTTATTTTTTTCTGCTAAATTAGTGAGTGGCTTAAATGCAAATCGGGTGCTAGTGTGGCTGAATTTATTTTAGGAGGTTCATGATATTTATTAAGACAAGACTGTACATTCTCATAATTTTTACAAGCCGTACGTAAGACCTCAATAGATTTAAGATCAGGCACTGCAATTAAAGCGCTAGCATAACACGGTTTGATATTGTGCATAATAATTTCTAACTGATCTTCCTCTGAAGGTTTTTTAAATAAACGGGAAAACATGCTTGACATAATGGCTAGGTAAATAGTAATATTCTCAGTTTCACCTTGCGTACGAGCTTTTATCTCGTCTAATAAGCGATAATCATGATCAGGAATAACAAAAACATCCTTCAGTAATTCGCATAATCTATCCCAAGACGTAACATGTGATCTTACACTGCGAAACCAGTGTAAAGCATCACCAACGAAAATTTCTGTTCCAAAATCTATAATTTTAGAAGAGGGAATACCACGGGCTGTTATATAGTCGTTTATACGTTGGACAAACGAAAGTACGCACGTTTTACCATCAAACTTAATACTAGTTAAGTCCGAAGAATGAGCTCGATCACATGTAACAACAATAGGGGACGGTGTAATTGTAAGAGCATCTGTAAATTCAGATGAGGAATCAGTATCAGGCTTAAGATGTTCTAAGTTTTTAAAATTTGTATTTAGCTTGAGCCTGAGGCTTTCTATAATATCTGTAGACTTTTTATCTACAGCATCCAGACGTTGAATCCTATGAAATAAATGGTTAAGTAAGTTTTGAGTACGTTTATATAAATTTTTATCATATTTCACTGATAATGTATTTAAATTCGTTTCTACTTTAGCAAGGCTTTCGCGGATGCCCTCTACGTCTACAGAAAACTCAAACCCAGATTCAATAATATCATCCGAAGGCGTCACATTGGCTAATTTGACTATCTGCCTGCGTAATTCTTGAACGTTTTCTCCGGGTGTGCCGCCTCTAATGGCCACCTCATAGCTTAGTTCGTTTTTTTGTAAGGACAAGAATTAAATTTCGTATGACATAATTTAAGAAGTCTAAGAAAATCCTTATACTAGGTTTATGTGAGCAGGTTTAAAATTCTATAATTATACAATAAAACTAATTTGTTTAAGTAAGAATCCTCCGTCCTGTTACAATTTTGGTAAGTAATCCCCTAAATTTTTTTTTAAGGATGTTCGTAAAAATTACTACACGGGAAAGCAATAAATAAAGAGAAAAAAATGCAACAAAAGGGTGCAAATGTAGTATATATTTGCTTTAATAAAGCTTATTATTAAATATATTAATAAAACCAAAATATTTTATTTTTGTACGTATACAAATTAAACACAATAAGGCTACCACTAAAATTAAAACATTATATACACTGCAGTTGCAAAAGTATAAAAGGCAAATTAAAAGTCATAAAAAAAAACAAAAGGTTTACAATATACACGCACACACCACTAAAATTCCTGATCCTGAATAACCGAGTTGAGGCGCCAATGTCACGTTATTATTTTATTTGATAATAAATAAATAATAACAACAATTTTTTTTACAATGTTTAATAACACTACTTATAAAACTAGACTAATATAAGTACTTCTAAAGAGATATTCAATAATACTGCTTATAAAAAAAAACTAATATAAATACTTCTAAGAAAATACTAAGTTGACTAAAATAAAAAAAAAAGCAAATAAAATAAAATTAACAGGTCGCGGGTTCGACGCCTTTCAGGATCAGGAGAAAAAGCAAGTACTTCCCTGGCACGACTGGCGGCGAGTCCGGCGGAAGTGGTTGGAGTTATGTGTCCTTTATAGACCGATTTCGCTTGCGAATTCAATGTATATTTTATATATATATATATTTAATTTAATTCCAAATCCTCCCATCTTATCTCGTTTAGAAATAAAATAAAAAGAAGGATGTCACAGCCCCTGGCGAGGTTCCCCAATATAAGGGGAACAACCGTTAATATTTAATAATTATTAACAAACCTATAAAAAGCTATTAGCTATAATTTGCATAACGTATGCGTTTTGAATTATTTAATATAGATGCAGAAATGCATTTAGGCGACTGGACCTTCACGGTCACACTGAGGTCACTCGTCAGCCGCGCGGGCTATTCATGCACCCCCACTTGTCTTCGCGCGAATTAGATGACACATTACAGTTGTTTATCTGGTTGTCATGGCAATTTTTATTCAAATTCGTTACCGGTCTCATGTTTTTACTTCAATACTTCCACAAAAATACTATTTCCCTCTTGGCCATTTACAAAAATTTGTTTTTAATTTAAATAATTTTCCGTTCTTATCCCAGATCCGCCAACGAGCGCGGAGCTCTCTAAAAAGGTATAAAAGTCGAACAATCGGCCAATAAACTCAGTCTCGCTTCAGCTTTCAAACTTGAAGCATCTCCTAAAGGCCTTATCCCGGGGCCGCACTGCCCCGGGATCCTGCAAGCCTCTGCCTTCACCAGAAGTCGTCGCCTAGCCACGCCCACGCCTCCACCTACTAGTGCCCGCGCTATCTTTAGCCGCTGTGCGTGCTTGCTCCAGGCGCAGCGTGTGCCTACTCCAGACGCTGCGTGTGCCTACTCCAGGCGCTGCGTGTGCCTACTCCAAGCGCTGCGTGTGCCTACTCCAAGCGCTGCGTGTGCCTTGACCAGGCGCTGCGTGTGCCTACTCCAAGCGCTGCGTGTGCCTACTCCAAGCGCTGCGTGTGCCTACTCCAGGCGCTGTGTGTGCCTAGACCAGGCGCTGCGCGCCTACCACAGGCACAGCCTGTGCATACTCCGTGAGCGGTGAACACCACCGCCAAGCGCGGTGTGCCACTTTGGTTTTCGGGCTCCGCTTCAGTACTCATCTATCTTTATTATCTATTTTAAAAAATAATTGTAATTCACGTCACCCATCATCATCATCATACTTAATTTTTTTTATATAAAACTGTAAATATCTTTTTAAATTTTAAATAATTATTTTTTTTTGTTCTATTTTTGTTGTATCGTTGTTGTTAGGATAAGTTCTTTTGTTTTTAATTGTCGCTTTACGACAACATATCTGGGGCGTACACCCCTAGCACAAACAACTTCTTTAAGCCCACTTTCATTCGTATCCACAGCAGCCTTGGGCTAACACATTCATACTCTTTCACACATTGACCCATTCTTTCTGAAAGGATGACACCGACTCCCTGGCATGCCCGCTCGGTCTCGTCTACTCCAGACCAGTAAGCGGTATACATGCCATGTGCAGTGACATCTCTTCCCTTTCGTTTCGTCTCGTTTACACATAACACATCTATTCCTCTATCATTCATCATTTCGCATACTTCATCCATCTTATCATTCATTGCTACACATACATTCAGCGTAGCCAGACGGGCCTCCGCAATCCACTTTTCGCCCCACCGGGAGACAGGACGTGACGGGTGGCGAACCTCGTCGCCGGTTTTTCTCCCGGAGATTCTTCGCACCCCTGCCCCATTAAAGGGGCGCCGGGAACTCGGGGCCATTTCTTTTTCTTCTTGGCTCATGGTGCGAACTAAGGGGTGGTAGATTTTACGCCGCTACCATACGGCGAAGAGCCGAGTCTGTCGTTTCGGCTTTGTCGCTCGTTTAGCACCACCCGGGGGACACGTGTAGGGTGGGCCTAGGATTAGGTGGTCGAAGCCTACGGACTCGAGCGACTCATCCCCTAAGTTTGTATAAAAAGGGTTATTTATAATATTAAAGAATTTAGGAAATGAGATGATCGCTACCAAGCTATTTCTAATTGGTTGTGTTGTTAATTTGTGTAACATACATGATTGTAAGCTGTTATTTAAAAAAAAGTCCCGCTGGGTTTCTTGTTGGTTCTTCCCAGGACAGAAGTTTTTTTTCGAACCAGTGGTAATTAAACAAAAGAATGACTTTCAATAAGTATTATTTATAATCTATATTGAATAAAAAAATTCTGTTTCTGTTACACGAATGTTTCATCATCCACACGGCAATGGGAAACTTTAATAAAAAGTGTAGGCGTATCCGTCAAAAGACTCTCAGAGACATGATGGATTGCTCATCATGACGCTGTTAAACCACTGCAGAATAATATAAAAAAAGTATAAACACTCGAAGATATGATCCCAGCACCAACAGAGAAAAATTCGATACAAAAGAAGCAGTATCTACACTCTTACCAGCTTTGTGTGACTTCAGTCTTTATGCTATCTTTCCTTTTGGTGTAAAATCCTATAAAAAATGTTAGACACAAAAGCAAATAATAAATAATAATCTAGATTATCACTGGAAAAGAATGAGATAAAAATCAATGCCCAAAATTTTTTCTTCAAAGCCAACGTATTTAACTACTGAAAAAGCTATTTCCTACGTAACAAAAAATGTGAGAACATTTCGACTGAAGGAAGAAGAGGAATGAGGAGATATCGAAAACGTTTACCAGGAGAAATGACCCGATATGCTGGACTAACATTGCCAGAAGAGCTGCAGAGAGCTATATTAGAATGTCTTGACATATTTTACGAGGAACTAGACCATAACTACAGAGTAATGGATGATATTCTCGTAACATTTAGTGTTGTTTAGCCTTACCCTCTGCTAACGTCACCAGATGAAGATCTTCGTGTGTTTAAAATCTGACAAAAATCTACGATGATTTTTCTGCAGCATATATAATTTGGGCGATTTCACGACTTGAAAGTAATGTAAAGTAAATGTACTTCATTGGTGCTTTTCTAGTAAACTTGGTCTATTCTGAATCTATTCCGAATCTAGCGCTGTGTCTAAGATTTTGTTTTTACTATTAAGTTTCATGTGAAGGAAGCTTTTCAAAACTCAAGTTAATGAAATCTTACTTAAGGTACACAATGAGCCAAGCGCGACTAACCAATCATTCCATTTTAACTATCGAAAATGACAAGAAAGTAAACTTTGATAATATATTAGAATATTTTAGCAAAATAAAATCCCGTTGGCATGTATAGCATTTTTTGTTTTATTTTGGGGGGTGCTTGATAGGAAACCGCCCTGGGTGTCAACCCACGCTACGCCGCCACTAGTTGCCGTAGGGTTTGATACTGTAGCGAAGCAATAATGTAATCAAAATATTAAACGGAGTTTAATTATAACACTATTCAGCACTTTCCATATTGAAAAAAATACGCATTTCGTTTTCCGTGATGCTGTATACACTAATAATATCCTCAAAATATTGTATCATAGACACTCTATTAGAAAGAAATGCAACGCTTAACTCGGTGCCTTTCATTCATTTCAAGGTCACTGATTTAGGAACGTTTCTCTAGTACGAAGTGCGCACTCCCTATATTTTACAACCTCCTTGATGTTCTGTGGGTATGTGAGTAGGTAGTAGGTATAGTAAGCATATAAAGACTAAGAAGGTAAGTTAACAACTTAGTCAAAGTCAGTAGTAGCAAGGTAAAAGTAAGAACTAAGCAAGTAGGTACGTTATTGTTAAGTAAGTAGATATAGTAGGTAATTATAATTTAGATAGGACATAAAATCTATTTAAATACAGCCGGTATATTTCCGTCAAATTATCCTTAGACTTAGTATCTGGGGGCACGGCAGTGACCCCGCCAAGTCGAGCAAAAAAGCGGCACGGCCGTACAATCCTTTTCTCGAAGCAGCTTAGGCCATTTTCCACCCCCTATAACTTCGTTATGGATAAAACTAGAAGGCTGAATTTTCAGTAACCAAGTAGGCATTGTATACTATAACTCGGTATATTCCAAATTACGTTAAATTTGAAACAGTAGTTTAAGAATTATAACCAGTCAAAGTTTCTAAATTTTGTCACTCACTGACCGATCATCAAAACTCTAAGGCACTTCTAGTAGACATAGAAGCTTCAAATTTGGAATACAATTATTGTTTATTATATAAATCAAGGAAAAACTAAAATATTTTACAATTTCCGTCCAGTTTTCGAGATACACAAACTGCATAAATAACTTTGTAGTTGTGATCTAGCGACAAAAGAGAAGACAGATCGCGGTCGTGCCGGTGTTATTGTACTATCGGAGCAGTGCCCCGTACGTCCCGTGCAGCAAACTCAGTGTCGATTAAACAACAGTTATGATTCCCTGTGAAACCCATGCCATCAAAAACATAACTTGTAAAAAAAAACCAACTCTCGCAACTCAGTTCTTCTACCGTAAATGTTGTGAGACCCATGTAATACCAAGTCGGTTAATTTATTCAGTTCCTATTTAAAGGTCCTTCTGTCTTAAGTTATTACGTAATTAGCTAACCTAACAACATCTTATAGTGACCATATCAATATTAAAAATCTTTTATTTATTTATTTATTCTTTATTGTACACACTGTAAGTTGGTAACAATTATTAAATATTTAAATACTTAAGATGTACAAAGAGGAGCTTAACTCTAGTAAAAGTTCTCTTCCAGCAAACCTATTGGGAAAGAGAAATAGTTTTAAATATAAAGCAAGTAGGTAGCAGCGTGCGTACTTAATAATTAACATAACACTACTTAATAGAAATTGGCTATAAATTACAGTTATCAATTAAGGCGCAGGTTGAGCAAAATGTCGCGCTAGTCGTTATTTGTGCGGTTTTTAGAAGCTATCTGCTTTTTATTTAAAAGATATATCAACAAATAAAAAACACATTATATTTCTACATAATCTTGATTCCATAAAAGCTATATCCAATTTTTGTTTAAACGAATAAATATTAATATAATCTCCTTACAACGAAACCACATAAATGTGAAATTATTATTGATAACATGCATCTCCTCGTAAAGTAAGTATTATTATATTTTGCGATTTACACCAATGGATAGGCAATTTATTAATAAACATTTCTATAGTAAATTTTTTTCAAAAGACCAAAATTTGATTTTATTAAGAAATTATTTTAAAATCTGGGCATATTCACTGCTCACGGGCTTGCTGAAGTCAGTGAGCCCTGAGCTCTTCGACGTGAAGCCCGTGTCGTTAGAGCGTCGACCAGCGCAACTCACGTCATATTAGTCGATAATAATATTACTTATTAGGTTATTTATAGGTAGTATTATTTGTTTGTTTTGGGTATAATTTTTCGTATTAGTTATACATATATTTGTTGTGTTTTTTACTGCGCGATGAAGCTTTTTGCGTGTATTTTGTTTGAAGTAAATGCAAATAAAAAAATGAAACACCATTAGCATGTAAGGTTCGAATCCATAATTAAAATTTCGACAAATATTATAATTTACACTATAAAAGGCTAATTCAATATTATCACCTAACCACAATATCTTATTAAGTATAGTACTGCCTCGTTGGTCTAGTGGTTGTAGTAATGCGACTGCTGATCATGAGGTCCCGGGTTCGAATGCTGGGTCGGGCCCAAAAGTCAGTTATGAGGTTTTCATTTATGTTCTAAGTTATAATTAGTATTACTAAGTTATAGTTTTTGCTAAAATATAGTATATTATTTATTGCTTGTTTTTTCTTCTTTTTCAAAAAATAATTGAGTACATAAGGTGTTCTATACTTATAATTCGGTAAAAAGTATCTAAGTAGGTACTAATATACCTACTTTTTACTATTTAACTAAATATTTTTAAAACTAAATTTAACTAAAAAGACTAAACTGACCATTTATTTTTTAACTCAAAACAGGACATGGGTTTATTTATACTCTAAAAACTATAACTTTATACAATTAGTGTTCACTGTAAAATTATATTCGGTATAGATGGTAATTATTAAATGCAACATATTTTTTTAAATTATTAATTACATTTGTCAGTGGATTAAATTTTCTTTAATAAAGTTGGTGATGATTTTAAATAAAAATAAAATTCTGCTCAAGTTTTTTTATTGTTATCTTTGTTAACAACATCGCCTTTAGAACTCTGGAACCGTAAGTGTTTCTTTCAGACGTCCACAATTTAATCAAAATAAAAAAAATACTCTTTCTACCGGAGCATTCGTACCAGGTAGACATAAAATATATTCGTTTAAAAAAAAATTATGTTGAAGATTGTTGACTTTGAATACTTCCATCCAACGAGTTACGGGACAATTTTGTGTCCCGGGGCTTTGTTTGGGGACAATGGGACAGGTGACCGAGAAAAGGGACAGTCCCGTTCAAAACGGGACGTATGGTCACTTTAGCTATAACCCGGCGACGGTTTCGTGGCGTAGTGGCTTAGCAATCAGTTGTTGCGCTGGGGGCCGCGGGTTCGAATCCCGCACGGAACAAGTATTTGTATGGCCTACAAATAATTGTTCCGGGTCTGGATGTTTGTCCTTGTGCAATTTATGTTTGTAAACTGCCTCCACGACACACGACACGTTTTCTTACAATTGAAATTGAAAGATTGAACCCTTGTACTTCTTGTTGATTTTTGTATTACCTTTATTAAAGTTACCCTTATGTATAAATAAATATAATTACGTATGTAGAAATAAAATTGATTTTCATCCTCATCAATCATTGGGGTGAGGATAACGTCTGCCAGCATAAATAATAAGCAGGCTAAGTTACAAGGCGCTCAGTTAAAAAATTAGTAGGTAGGTATATTACTTTTCAATACATGACACGTAAAAATTAACAATAATCAAAAACACATCTGCAAAACATCCTATTTATTTATTTATTTTTATTGCACCAAATATTTGTACAAAAGCCGAGCTATCAATTTATTTACCTATAGTGAATAGGTATCTTTTAAACTCACAATTTTCAATGCTTCATTTTTAATATATAATTAATTATAAAATTTCATAATTAGATAATATATGAAAATACATAATTCTAATATAATGCAACATATATATACCGAATAAAAAAATTAAAATACATTTATCTTTGTACGCTGTGTGTATTTCCATAAAATAGTTTATTGATGTTGAAAAAATAATACTACATTATATTGTAGCGAGCGGCGCGTCGGTCAAATGCTCAAGGCCGTTCGCATGGAGTAGCCCCTTAATGTGTCGTGTTGTTACGGACGGTGAAGGGAACCACCGCCCCATCGCCCCCTCATACCCTTTACGTCCCGCACACCCCGTAAACCGCCCGGACATCACGTGATGCCTACAGCCAACGAGCGCAAAGCGACACCGCGTGGGGACACGGCAACAATGAAACCCCGTCGCGCAAATAAAAGAAGAGCATCCGGCCGCGTAAAGCCATTCCGCTTGCGCCGCCGCACTCAAGCGGTTGTGTTAGCTGACCGCGCTCTCGTCCCCGTACGTTGAGTGCACCTTCGCTCTCTCGCTCTCGCTCTCACTCCCGGTCACACTGTGCAGAGCAGTCGCCGACTTTGAGTAAGCTTACTTTTTTCACTCCGTTCTTGCCCCCTTCCCTCAGGGCAGGGAGGTTTGACCACTTATTGTTATTTGTTTTTATTTTTATTTGTTTTGTTTTTCTGTCCTGTTTCTAACGTCAAGTCCAATATTGTTTCTATAGAGAATATTTAACGTCTTCCCCAATCATGTCCACCCGAAACATTGACCAGGTTAGGGCCATCCTCTCTATCTACACCCAAACCATAGGTTTTTAGCTACTATTGACGAAACCGTCTTCAATAGAGTCATTTCCTCCCTTGCCCTCATGCATGTCACCTCCCCCCCTCCGGCCCCTCGGCTACCCATATGGCTGCCCCGCAGACCGATTCGCCTGCGTCCCTTGCCTACAACGCCATGGAGTGCTTGTGCTCGGACACCGGGTCCGTAAAGTCGTCCTCCCGGAAGAGGTCCGCCACCGAAACCGACAATACATCCAGTAGCTGCTCCATGGAGTCGACAGAACAGTGACTGACGAGACCCCCTTCACGAAAGTGAAATCCAAGTGCGGTCCGAAACGCGCTGCTAAAAATCGCACACCCGCCGTATCGGGAGCCCCCGCCATCATCTTCACCTTCGCAGCCCCCGCCATCATCCTCACCTTCGCAGCCCCCGCCGCTGTACTCACTCTCGCAGCTCTCTCTGCTGTCTGTATCCCCGCAGCCCCCGCCGTTGTCGCAGTCCTCCTAATGTCGTGAGCCTTCCCCCCCACCTACAAGTCAGCATCTCGCTGCGCCCCCACTCTCGCCAAAAAACAGGTCCCGCTCACTTTCTTCCTCAGAGACAAGGGCCAGATATCAGGTATAAAATATGGTAAGGCCACCAACCACGGTGAAGCTATCAAAATCATCCTCCAGTCAACGATGACTTTCGTCGCCGCATCAGGCTCTTCACAGCCGAGCGTCTGTCATACCACACGTACGCTCTTCCGTAAGAGCGCAAAGTCAGGGCTGTCATCCGCGGAGTGCCCTTTGAACTCTCTAACGAAGACATCCCTGAAGACCTTAAGTCCCAGGGCTTCCCAGTCGAGGCTGTGCACAAAATGCACAGCAACAAGGGCAAGAGGTTCCCGCGTGCTCTTGTCATTCTGACTAACGTGCCGGAGGCAAAAACTATCTTCCGGCAGGTACACACCGTGTGCGGCCTGTCGAAAGTTAAGGACGAGCCTCCTCATAGGCGCGGTCATCCAGCGCAGTCCCACCGCTGCCAACTTCATGGGCATTCGGCGGCTAACTGCTCAGCCTCTCACCCTCCCTCCACGTGCGTCAAGGGCCTCGATCCGCACAGCTCAAAAGAGTGCCCTCAGCCCCGTAATAGCGAATTCCCACCCGCGTGCGTCCTATGTTAGCAGCCTGGCCACCTGGCTACCTACAGAGGCTGCCCTCGCGCTCCCCGCCCCCGTCTTACCAAAGCTGCCAAACCAGCACCACCGCCGGTCAATGATAATTCATTTCCGGCTCTCCCGGTAAAAATGCCCTGTCAGGGCTTTTCCCAGCCCCTTCAGGGCCCCTCTTGGCTCCCTCAGGGTCCCCCTATACCCCCTCAGGACCCCCCTTGGCCCCCTCCGTGCTTCTCTCAGCCCTCACCGCTTCCTGTTTTCCCCTGGGGCCCCAAAATGGCTGACCCCCGCAGACTTCCACCGCCCCACAACAGGCACAATCCTCACTGGCTGATGACCTGAATACAGTTTATTCTGTTATTCGGAGCATCGATATAGGGAAGATTGCCATCCAAGCACGCAAACTGCGCGTTGCTCAGTCCCCTCAGGACCATCTCCTTGCTCTTGCTGAGCATCACAAGTCACAACCTTTTATGTTCTTTGTAAGTTAATTTAATTTAACTTAATATAATGCCAGAGCCTTCTGTTCCCACCACATCTCTCGGTCGTATTAAGCTTGTTTCCTTTAATATCCGCGGTTTGCGTAATAAACTCCCTGAACTTAAGCTCTTTCTTCGAGTCTGCGAAGTCGATCTTCTCCTCCTCCAGGAGACCAACCTCAAGCCTAAGGACATCAAAGGCCTTTCCATCAATAAGTATTCTCAAGCCATTTACTACAAGAAGTCACTGCATTGCTGCCACATCCCCACTCCGCCACTTACCAATATGCAAGCCACGGTATGCAGGCTAGCCTTGATTGGACATCAGTCCATAGTCATAGCCTCTAGTTATATCCCTAGTGGAACCCTCCCCCTTAAGAGCCATCCACGCATTAGGCAATTCAGTCATTATGTTTGGAGATTTCAACTCCAAGCATACTGAATGGACTTGTCTTACTACTACTCGTGGTGGCATCGTATTGCTTGATATCACTCAGTCTCTCGACCTTACAGTCTACAGTCTCCTCGGTGTCACTCACTATCCCGACAATACCGACCACGCTCCTGACGTGCTAGGCTTTGCGTTAGTAAAAGGAGTTTCTCTTAACCTCAGGGCAATCGAGACTTGACGATCTAGGATCCGACCACTGTCCTGTCTCCCTCATACTTGGCCATCAGCCACCTCCTTCAACTCCCTCCAACCTAACCTTCACCAACTGGAAGAGCTTCGATAAATCCTTAGCCTCAGCAATGGACTCTCCGAACTCCTCCATTACCCTCTCTTCGGACTTTTTCGACAGTACCGAAAAAATCCTTCTCAAGGCCATGGGCAAACTCTTCGAACGCGTCATCCTCACTCGCATGAGGCGCCACCTGTATCCCACAGACGGTGACCCTCTTGTCGTCCCCTACCAATTTGGTTTCCGAGAGAAACACTCATGTCCCCAAAAAGTTCACCGTATAGTGGAATATATCCTCAGCGGTTTTTATCCTCGTCGTCATAAGACCATCGCGGTCTTTTTCGACATAGCAAAGGCGTTTGATAATCTGGCACGAAGGCCTTATCTACAAACTCTACAAAATAGGCCTCCCTGATCGTCTTGTGCGTCTCGTGGCCTCCTCCTTAAAGGATCGTACCTTTCGTTTCAGACACGAAGGCACGCTCTGCTCTCCGCGTCATATCAAAGCCGGTGTCCCTCAGGGCTCCGTTCTTGCCCCTATTTTATATATACTGTTCACCAACGACATTCCCATCCCGTCGAATGGTGTTCAGCTCTCCCTCTTTGCAGACGACACAGCCCTCTATTGTAAAGGTCTCACTACCATTTATACGGAACAAGATTCAACAGTCAGTTAGTGACTTAGGAGCTTGGTTCCAAAAATGGCGTATCGATGTGAACCCGGAGAAAAGCTCTGCCGTTTACTTTGAACATAAACGACGCCTCCCCACTACAATTCCGCCAATTCGTATGTTAGGAACCCCTGTCCCCTGGCATACGACCACCAAACCAACCATGAATTTGTGGTCCGTACTGCAAGACGGTTATTCGACCGCAAAGGTAACGGGCCACATCCACACCTTCAAAATCTAGCACCGCTCCATGCCCGCCTACCTGACGGGCGACCACTCCCACGTGAACTTCTACGACCACCGCCTGGCACAGCGGACGCCGGGGACGAGTGAGCGTCCCGACACCTGATTGGATGGCGCGAAGTTCGCAATACACCCACCTATAAGCTGCCAACGCAGCACCAAGGACCGGGGGGCGTGTCCCCTTGAGATGCCGCCCATGTAAAGAGGGTCTCGTCGAGACATGAAAACCTCCACAAGGAGAAGATCCACCACTGACCGCCAAATACTTAGGTAGCGAGCCCCTTGTTAAGAAAGTAACTCGCAGCGCGCGCACCTGGGTAGGCTCAATAGCATGCTGGGCCGACACAGTAAAATGTCTCTCCGAAACAAGCGAACCCTATATAAGGTCTGTATACGACCAGTTATGACTTACGCGGCCCCCTTTTTGCTCACGCTAAGCCTAAAATCCTAAACGAACTTCAATTAGTTCAAAACTCTTTTTGTCGTCGGGCTACAAACGCACACTGGTTCGTCCGTTCACAATTCAACAATTTCTAAAATCACTCTCCGAGAACTTTTTCAAAGCCTCAGTCTCACCCAAATCATCTCATTCGTGAGGCAGCTTCCTATGCAGTCCCACTTCCCTCTCGCTATCGAGTCCGCAGGCCGAGAAACTCTCTCTCTCGGACCGCCCCAACAAGCTTTCGGCCGACCTGGACTGCCTCCTGGAATCTTCTCCCTGTTCATAATTTGCCTTAGTTAGGCGCGCTTCTCAGCGGCTACTAGCCGCCTGCGCCCCCTTTCCCTAGTCGCTTTTTTATTTTATTTATTTATTGGCCATTTTATTACATTACATAACATTGGTACGCCAAAATTACAATTTAAATGATAATCTTAACACTAAATTACTAAAATTACAAATTAATATACATTCACATTTACATTATTTTACATGTCACGCAAGTCAGAAAATGAACATTTTATATATTCTTCTATACTATAGAAAGCGTGATTCAAAAATAATGTTTTTGTTACTTGTTAAGTGGAAGTCTTGTTATTTTTAAAGGCAATTTATTGTACATTTTGATGTTTAATGGAAAATCTTGCTTGGACGCTTCGACTAATCTGATTCTTGGAACAACTAATCTTTCGCGATTTCTTGAATTGTAGTTGTGTACGTGCATCTTCATTGATAGTTAATTGTTTGCTGGTGCACTTCCAGAAGAGAACTATAAATATACACGCGATACGACAGTCATGGTTTTCGCTTCTTGGAAATAGGCTCTAGCTGATGTCATTCTTTGCAATCCATGTATATAATTCTAACACTACGCTTCCGATACGGCAGTAAGTCCATACAGGCCAAAGTCAGTCCCACAGGTGGTGTTTAGTGGGTAGGCACTTCACAGTGAGTCCCACATAACCACCGGCTGCGTGGTATTCTAAGAGCATTCACCACCTCCCTCCCCCGCTTTCCGGAGGGTAACCCCTTGCTTTGGGTGCAAAAAAAAACCGCGTCAAGGTATTCGATTCGCAAGCGGCAAAGAAGACTCTCAAGAAAGAAGACTCCCAAGAAAATATTCTCTCTAGTGTTCCCTATACCGGATGTTACAAAACTACCCGTAATGCCGAAAGGAGTTTAAATGGGGCCTTATAACGAGTCCATTCACAATATTTAAGAACCGTAGTAACGCTGTATAACATACTCGAAAAAAATAAAAAAATATTATTATTTTCACTGATGTGCATACCCTATTTCAGTAAAATTAAAGAGTAAACTACGCAGAATGTATCTAAATTTCTACCTAATTCGCGGAACGACAAAAATTTTAAAAGACCTAACCTAACGAAACAACCTAAACGAACACTTACTTTTTCATAATAAACGTCAAATTTACAGAAATGGCTCAGTGTGCTCCGCCTTGCTCAATACACAACCTCGCTCGTCGGGATATGGCTTGTGTGGCATTTGGCACCATCGTCGGTGTTATTGATGCAAACATCGATCTAACACGCTGTTCCATCTCGGCAACTGTTGGGAAATCGGAGAAATACACTCTGTCCTTCACATAACCCTACAAAAAGAAGTCCAATGGTGTGAGGTCCGGAGAACGAGCAGGCCATAGCACCGGTCCCTCGCGGCCGATCCATCCTCGCGGAAAGCGGACGTTAAGATGTTCTCGTACGTTGCGAGCAAAATGTGGCGGAACTCCATCATGCTGAAACACCATGTTTCTTTAGTTCTCAAAGTAATCCCAGTCAGCCACAGGAAAGTCGTCAATCGCCTCTTTGAATTCCGTTTGTAGTTGCTAACGTTCAGACGTGATGGCATAATGACGGGATCGATGACATACTCGTCATAAAGGCCAGCCCACACATTCAGCCGCCACTGGTGTTGCAATCTGCCCTTGCGTGAAACATGTGGATTGGAGCAAACGTGATCGTTTCACGACATTTAACACGTAACGTTTAACATTCACGAGGTCAGGGCTTTCAAATATGCATTTGAAAGCCCTGACCTCGTGAATGTTGCCTCGTCCGTCCAAAGAACATAGTTTACGTAATTAGGGTTTTCCTCTAACTGCCTAAGTTACCACTAGCAGAAGTTCCTCCTGGGTGCAAAATCGGAGGGTATCAGCTCCTGTGTACGGCAATAGTGATAAGGGTGACGATTGTCGTCACTAAGAATTCGCCAAACTGCAACATGTTTTATACCGAATCTTGTTCCGGCTCGCCTCGTACTTGTGGTCGGCTCTTCTTCAAAATGCTCTAACACTAATTCAGCCTGCCTGGCGTCGACTGTGCTTAGACTTCCACTTCCAGTAGACCAATGAAAAGAGCCGGTGGAATGTAGTCGCCTTGACATGTTCAGAAAAAAATGGTACGAAGGCAGCCGTCGCTGTTCAGTGGGGGGTCTACAATCTACAAATCGTTGCCGATACAGTTCACGAGCACGATTTAAATTGCTATCTTCATGGCCTACGCATAACATCATATCGTAAATCGTAATATTCCGAGTTAGAAAGCATCGTTATTTTGCAAAAAAATGTTGGAAAAAAAACTCGTAAAAGTTGTAGGATATCGATTAGAAGATTTGTAATTGACAACATATTTTTTTCCAACTTGACATTTTTTGAATTGAATTGAGGTAGCAAGCATTTATTAATGAAAAATATAAAAACTATTAAAGTAGACAATTATTAGGTAAAATAGGTACGTAGGCCTTTCTGTTAAATAATCTGGTTCCCTGACATGACATCTTACTAGGGTTGACAAAATTTTTGGCTTTGATAATTAATTATATTTTTTACGGGGTATTTTGTAACACGTTGTATAGATTAACTAATTAGTGATTGCCGCATAATTGTATATAGTGATAATATATAATTATAAATTTTCCCACCTTTTCTTTCTTAATACAGTATCCTTAGCTCAGTAAATTAAAGTTACAGTTATTGTTTTCTTTAAAACTGGAAAAAACCTCGATTCGGAACGGTGTGGACTTTGCTCTATAACGTACATATGCCGATAGGTAAAAGTACTCCATTAAATTTGCCAACTACAAATATTTTTATTTCTAAATTACAAATATTTTTATTTCTAAACTACAAATATTTTTATTTCGCTGAATGGCCAAATCAATTAAAGTTTCAAAATAGCATAGCAACGTGAAATGAAAGAGTTTAGAAATAAATTGTACCTACTTCTTATTAAAGAACATATTCTATTCGTATCTTGGCAATAAAGTGGGAAATTTTTCAGAAAAGTAAATTTTGAGCAAAAAAATCGTTAATAATAAAAAGGTAAGTGGTAAGTCCAACTTCAACCGAGAGGTCAATCAACGCATTCAACTCGGCTGGACAGCGTTTGGGAAATTACGATACATCTACTCGTCGTGTTGCCAGTAATGACTTATGAATCTGAGACGTGGTCCGTAACTACTGGCGATGTGAGGAAGCTCAAGATCGCTCAGCGAGCTATAGAGAGGGCTATGCTCGGGGTTTCTCTGTGAGATTAACTTAGAAATGAGGATACCCGCAGTAGAATCAGAGAAACAGATATTTCCCAACAGATTAGTAAGCTGAGGTGGCAATGGGCCGGCCATATAGCTCGAAGAACCGACAACCGATGGAGAAAAAAGGTTCTCGATTACGCGCTCTCTGGAAGGGGAATGGAGAATGGATAAAATTTAACACTTCGCTCTATAACGTACATATGCCGATGTGTAAAAGTATTCTATTAATTTTGCCAATTTTTTAGCTAAAATGATTTTATTTGATGAATCCTCGATTATAGCTCGTTCACTGCTGGTTTCTCTCGGTTGTCATAGAGCGGTTAGGGTTTATGCGTCCTTCGCGCGTCAAGCTGAGTGTTGAATTATTTTAATTTTTCATTATCTCTTAAACTATGCGTTCAAATAACATAAATATTACTTATGCGCCAGCGCATGGATAAATCATTTCGGGGGCTTTTTTCTTCGGAGCCCCAGCCCAGAGATGGGAACAGTATTCCATGTGAGGCCGAACCTGCGCCTTGTAAAGTTGCAGGCGTTGTGCCGGCATGAAATACTGTCCCGCTCTGCTGAGCACGCCAAGCTTTTTAGAGGCCAATTTGGCCTTCTCTTCCAAGTGACCACCAAACTGCACGTCACTCGATATGTCGTCGCCGAGGATTCCGATACTGGCTGAGGCAACAAGAGGAGTGCCTTGAAACTGAGGAGATATGACAAAGGGGTTCTTTTTAATGGTAACCGCGCAAACTTGTGTCTTCTGAGGAATAAACTGGACTAGATTTAATCGCCCAAAATCCGAGACTTTGTTCAGCAAAGACTCGACTTCAGACACAAGTTTATTCCGGTACTCGGCGACGTTTTCCCGACAAATATTGGCACGGCCGGTGTATAGAGCATCACCAGTGCTGTCATCCGCATAGCAATGAATGCTACCGGTTTGCAACATATCATTAATATGCAGAAGAAACAGCGTTAGTGATAGCACGCAGCCTTGTACAACACCAGCGTTAATAGGCTTGAAGTCAGACCATGCACCGTCTACAACGACCTTGATGCTCCGATCTGCAAGAAAGCTGGTGATCCAAGTGCACAATTTCTCGGGAAGCCCATAGGAAGGGAGCTTCGAAAGAAGCGCTTTGTGCCAAACCCGATCGAAGGCCTTCGCAATGTCCAAACTAACAGCCAATGCCTCCCCCTTGGACTCTACTGCCTCCGCCCATCTATGAGTCAAGTAGCCCAGAAGATCACCACCTGATCGACCCCGACGAAAACCGTATTAGTGGTCACTAATCAGCTGGTGATCCTCAAGGTACCGCATGAGGTGGCAGTTTATAACGGATTCCATTATTTTGGAGAACAAGGGGGTGATGTCAATAGGCCTGTAGTTGGACGGATCTGAGCGGTCGCCTTTTTTAGGGATCAGGTGGACAAAAGCTGTCTTCCATGATTTCGAGACTACGCCTAGGGACTTCTACTCCCTAGGCGTAGTACCGGAAAAGACGCGTTAGAACCGGTGCCAACTCCAGAGCACACGTCCTCAGCCAGTGGCGTAGCGTGCCTTAGATGGGCCCTGTATCAAAATTTGTTGGGAGATGAAGAGAAACGCTTGCATTGAATTCAAATTATTATATATTGATTTTAAGTCCACTGCTGAACATAGGCCTCCCCCAAGGAATGCCACAAAGCACGGTCCTGAGCCACCTGCATACATCGACTTCCTGCATATCTTACCAGGTCGTCACTCCATATAGTGGGGGGACCTACACTTCGTCCGCCGATACGAGGCCACCACTCGAGAACCTTTTTTCCCCATCGGTTGTCGGTTCATCAAGCTATATGGCCGGCCCATTGCCACTTCAGCTTACTAATCCGTTGGGCTATGTCGATCACTCTGGTTCTACTGCAGATATCCTCATTTCTAAGTTTATCACGCAGAGAAACTCCGAACCCTCTCCATAGCTCGCTGAGCGACCTTAAGCTTCCTCATCCGGCCAGCAGTGAAGGAAAACGTCTCAGTACCATAGGCCATCACTGGCAACATGCACTGGTTGTACAGTCTCGTTTTCAAGTTTTGAGGTATACCTGACGAGAAGATGTGCCGTAATTTCCCGAACGCTGCCCAGCCGAGTTGAATCCGTCGATTGACCTCTCAGTCGAAGTTGGACTTACCTAGTCGGACTATTAGTCCCAGGTAAACATACTCGTCAACAACTTCGAGCTTAATGCTCCCAACAAATACCGGCATAGGTGTGACATGGACATTAAACATGATCTTTGTTTTGTCCATGTTCATCTTAAAACCTATCCGTTGGGAAACACTATTGAGGTCATTAAGCGTAGTGCTAGTGCTTAGGTCCTCCAGCGATTCTGCCATAAGGACTATATCGTCGGCAAATCGAAGGTGAGTGATGTACTCGTCATTGATATTAATACCGTATACTTTCCAGTGCAGAAGCTTGAAAACGTCTTCCAATGCAGCGGTGAAGAGTTTCGGGGATATAACGTCACCCTGTCTTACACCTCTCTGCAATTGGATAGGTTTCGTGCTCTGGTTCTGTACTCGGATAGCCATCGTAGCCCTACTGTACAAGCACTTCAGCACTTCGATATACCGACAGTCAACTTGGCATCTATGGTGCTAAAGCCTTTTCGGAAACCGGCTTGTTCGGGAGGCTGGAAATCGTCAAGTCTGCGCGCGAAACGATTCATAATGACTCTCGAAAACAGCACGTAGACGCGGCTCAGAAAGGAAATCGGTCTTTAGTTCTTCAAGAGAGCGTTGTCACCTTTCTTGAAGAACAAGACCACCGCACTTCTGCTCCACGCCTCCGGTGTATAATGCCACCATGGAGGACTTCAAATATCGGTTTTCCACCCGCTTTCAGAAGCTCCGCTTTAATTCCATCCTCGCCTGGGACCTTGCCGTTTTTAAGGTGCTGGAGAGCCATTCTAATCTCGCTCAGACTGACGTCCGGTATATCATCGGAATAGTTCGGATAAAACTCGCTCTTGGATTAGTGGTTTGGTTAGGTTCAGTGTGCCTCTCACCATTCGGTGATCGCTACCGGTTTTCACCCTCGCGATCACTGAGACATCACTGGACAGTTGTCGTCTGGTCGTCATAATGAAGTCAATCTCATTTTTGTCGAACCGTCGGGGCTCGACCAGGTCCACTTCCTGTGGGGCTGCTTCTGGACGAAAGAGTTCATCATAAAGAGTCCCTCATTCACCATGAAGTCGGCCAGCGGCTGGCCCCTTGGGTTCCGTTGCCCTATTCCAAATTTCCCTACTTTCAACTCACCGTTCTCTTGTGCCTAGTTTTGAGTTGAAGTCTCCCATTAACACCGTATAGTAGGTTTTGGAGGAATGCATGGCTCTAGAGATATCCTCATACATGTCCTCCACCTCCTCAACGGGAGGTGGAGGACATTACCGTTTGGGGATTCTGGGTATAAGGTACGCAACCCTCGTCGACACACTCCCAATATTTACAACGTTGTTAACAAGAGAGTTGTGGACGATAAATCCGACACCTCCTTGGGACAGATGGTCGCCCTCCTGGTGATAGAACAAATTGCCGGATTCGAGGATTACCGTGTCCTCCCCCTCTCTTCGGACTTCCGATAATCCTATGACATTCCAGCGCAACTTGTCTATCTATCTTCCAGCTCCACGATCTTCTCGTCAGTCCTCAGCGTGCGTTATAAGTTGCCAGGTCGAGTCGTCGTAAGTGGCAACAGAACCTCCTGCCCCGCCGTTACCATGGTCGCCACCGTAGCCAGGAATAGCGGGGCCGCCGGGAACTGGGGGCCATCTCTTCGCTACTTTCATGGAGGGGGGGAGGGGGGTATATTGCCATAGCGGGTTGGCAACCGAAGTTTTTTTATTGTTGTTTTGCTGTTATCAGAAAGATGCTGCTGCCAATCCTCTGCCTCAGTTTCCCTCTGTCGCCTTTTACGGCACCCACGGGAAGATATAGGGTAGTGAGTGTTCTACACTGCCACTACACGGGTTTTTGAGTTATTACTTACAATTAATACTCCTAGGAACTAAGCTAGCCAAACAATTCAAATCAAATATACACTTTTCGTGATTCGGTGATTCGTCGATTCGGCTGCATTCATAGCTGAAGACGATTTCATTTTTACTAAATTCTTTACTTCTATAGACAATAGTAATAGCCTTTCCTGTCCCATAGAAGTCCTTGGAATTTTTGCTCACACACGTTTGGGGCCCCTGTAGTCCGGGGGCCCCGTATCATTGATACGGCTGATACGGCGGTAGCTACGCCCCTGTCCTCAGCACAATTGGGGGGATCCCGTCAGGTCCACTCGACTTGTGAATGTCCAGGGAGAGGAGTGCTTTACAGACCGATCGCTGTGAGAAGCGCACACCCGGCATGGAGCACTCACACCGCGGGATGGTCGGCGGTGTTTTCCCCCCGTCATCAAGAGTCGAGTTGGACGCAAAAAGGGAGCCTAAAAGGTCGGCTTTCTCTTTTGCGGCGTGGGCCAGTGAGTCGTCCTCCCTGTGCAGAGATGGTAGTGAAGGCTTACAGAAATTCCCTTGGACAGCCTTGACGAGAGACCAGAATGCACAGGTTCCCAAAGGAAGGCGAACTAGTTTCTCGCCAATTCTGCCTATGTGCTCTGACTTTGCCTTGGCAATAACTCTTTTGAAGGACCTGGAGGCGAAGTTATACTTCTTTGTAAGCATGCTGGTATTTACATCCCGAGTCGCCGAAGCCGCAGCCCAGCTTGCTGCGTAATGCATTCTTACAGGAGCGACCAAACCAAGGCTGAGATCTGCCTCCGATGGGTACCACAGATGATGGAATAAATAGTTCCATTCCCTGTAGCACCACATCGGTGACAGAGTCAGCAACAGCGCTAGGACTATCCGGCGAGAAGCAAACCCGCCCCCATGGGTAGGATGCAAAGAAAGACCGCATTCCGTCCCAATCCGCCGACCTGTAATGCCAAACACGGCGGCATCCTGCAGAACGCAACCGCGAGGGGAGCGTGAGTGGCACCACACTCCGGATCAGACAATGGTCCGAAGAGCCGAGAGGGGCATCGACGAAAACCTGATATCCGTCCGGATGAGAGGTCAGCAGAAGGTCCAACAGGGAAGGTGTATTATCCACCACATCTGGAATCCGCGTAGGCGAAGTAACCAGTTGTGTCAGACCATATGCCAAGGCAAAGTCATAAACAGATTTCCCCGCATGATCGGTTAAACGTGAACCGAGCCATTCGGCGTGGTGGGCGTTAAAATCGCCAAGGATCACGATCTCTGCGGATAGTGCTAAGCCAGCGAAGTAGGTGTTGATGTCCAAGCTTAGTTAGAAGAAGAAGTCGATGAATAATCCACGACGGTATCCACGACGTTCTACCACCAGGGCGGCACCACTAGAAAGTGAGGTATATTTCACTGATTTCATAGCGGGGAAGTTAATTTGTTCGTTAGTGTTTCTTTCTGTAGTATTAGCTATATTTTATATAAATAACATTAAAAATAATTGAAACAAACTACAGATATTTTTTCGACGGCCCCGTGGCGCAGTGGCTTAGCAATGAGTCACAACGCTAAGGGCTTAACGACTCGAAAAAATAATTGATGGCACGCCTGGCGTGTCATCCGCACTGAACCGGTTAATTCTAGAAGTAATTATATTTATTTAATAAGTTTGCTTATAATAAAGCATGCAATATTAAATAAATATCGCTTTGAGTATACTACATGCCGACTGAAGTAATAGATGCATTTTTATCGATAATAATAAAATTAGGTATAAATAACTGGTGCACTGTTATCAATAAAATTTTAAAAGGTGTAAATATTGTTCGCTTAGTCCTTTCGAACCCGATAATTTTATTTTAATATTGATATTTAATATATGAGGATGACACGAAGTACTAACAATATTAAAAAAATAATATTGTTATTATGAATTTAATATCATCATCATCATCATTACAGCCCTTCACAAGTCCACTGCTGAACATAGGCCTCCCCCAAAGAATGCCACAAAACACGGTCCTGAGCCACCTGCATCCATCGACTTCCTGCATGTCTTACCAGGTCGTCACTCCATCTCGTGGGGGGACGCCCTACACTTCGCCTACCGGTACGAGGCTGCCACTCGAGAACCTTTCTTCCCCATCGGTTGTCGGTTCTTCGAGTTATATGGCCGGCCCACTGCCACTTCAGCTTACTAATCCGTTGGGCTATGTCGGTCACTCTGGTTCTACTGCGGATATCCTCATTCCTAAGTTAGGAATGAGGATATCCGCAGTATATTCCTAAGTTAGGAATAAACTTAGGAATTTAATATATATATATATATATATATATATATATATATATATATATATATATATATATATATATATACGAGTATAACACTGTATATTCCTTAAACGGTACGACATACATTCACATTACTATTTTAAGATGTGACAGCCAATGAATTTTTCCTCTTTAAAAATGCCTGAATTACAGAATCTTCTACTATCAGATATGGATAATATTAGGGTGGCTTAATCTTTTGTGTGTGATGTTTTAAAATGCAATGATATTGTCAGGAAATCCTATAATTCATGAATATCATTGCACAAGTCTATAAAAACCTGGATGGCTTTATGGCATATATATCACAACTTTCATTTGAACCGGATATTATAATACTTACAGAATGTCGCCTTGATTGTAATAAGCCTGTTCCTTGCTTTCCAGGTTACAAATGTCATTTCTCAAAAAAATGTTCAATCCAAAATGATGGTATAACAGTTTATTCTAAACATTCAATTGATTGTATAATAACAGATCCTGATTCAAATGGTGGTAACTATCTTTTGATTAAAATAAATCCAGATATAGTAATATTAGCGGTATATAGATCACCCTCCTATTATTATATTGACAACTTTTTAGATTCTGTAGAAAAAAATATTCGTCCCTAAGAATCTAGTAACATATTTATTATGGGAGATATCAATATAAATATTATTCAAGGCAATAAAGACGAAGACAGCGAACCTTATTTAAATTTAACTGCAGGATTAGGTCTTTTACCAGGTCATACCTATCCCACCCGTATCAATAATTGTTTAGACCATGTTATGGTGAAAACAGTATTAAACACTCAAATAATGGTACTCGATAGTGTAATCACTGATCACTCCTTAATCTTAACAAATGTTTCTTTGAACCCCAAACGCAAGCCTAATAATATTTTATTGATAAAGTAAATCATGATGATGCCATCAAATTTATAGAGCCTGCTGATTTTTCTTTATATCCTCAACTTCAAATGCAGACACGGCCGCCGAAAAATTTGTCAATTTACTAACCTCTGCTATAAAGAAAAATACTGTTAAAATTAAGATGCCTGGATGACGCCTGGATTGATAAGGTATATACCTAAAGATACCAAAAACTGAAAAAGAATCCTGACAATGAAATACTTCAAATTTCTTATAAACGTTGTAGGAATAACTGCAATTCCTTGTTAAGTAAGCTCATGCGCCAAAATGAAAAAAGTATTTTGGCAAATGAAAAAAACAGTAGAGAAACTTGGTCTGCAATCAAAGCCATCTCTGGATGTGATACTAAAAATAATTACGCTGAATATTTGATCAGTGAAAATCCTACAGACTCAGTGGAGAGAGCTAATTACTATTTTTCAACTTTAGGAAGAAATTTAGCTGATAAAATTCTAGCAAACGGTGCTAAACCTGCTAATGTTAATACTATGCCCTGGTCGCTTAATTCATTTGTGCTCGATTCTCCTGACGAGGTAGAAGCTGAAACCATATTAATGGGTCTCAGAAATGATTGTGCTATTAGTTGGGATTCCATCCCTACTGTCTTCCTTAAAATGACCAAGGATAAAATACTTCTGTCACTCACAACCCTTTTTAAAATCTGTTTTGAACAAGGGTGCTTTCCAAAAGTTTTTAAAAGATCTCTCATTACTCCTGTTTACAAGAATGGGGCTCGGGACGTTATGGAAAATTACAAGCCGATCTCTGTGCTCCCTGCTCTTTCAAAAGTCTTTCATCTTTCTAGAAAGGATGCTTAATCATCGTTTGGTTAAATTTCTAAACAAATATAATATCTTATCTAATATGCAGTTCGGATTCAGAGCGGGTGTTAGTACAGAAGATGCTGTTCGTAACTTGACCGAATTTGTAACAAATAAACTGGACCATAATCAAAAGTGTGCAGGGATTTTCCTTGATTTAGCCAAGGCTTTTGACACCGTTTCGATACCCATTCTTGACAAAATTGGAATAAGAGATTCTGCCCTATCCATTTTTAAGGATTTTCTATATGACCGTGTGCAGAGAATAAAAATAAAAAAATTTATTAGCTCAGACGCCTGTGTCACGTTTGGAGTCCCTCAGGGCAGTATCCTGGGACCAAGTCTCTTCTTGGTTTACATTTACAACCTGTGATCAATGACACTAACTCAAGGCAAGCTATTTACTTATGCTGATGATACAGCCTTAATTTTCTACGGAGGGACTTGGCCTGAGGTCCAGGAGTTTGCGATGAGGAGTCTTCAAACTGTGGCAAATTGGCTTGAGGAGAATCTACTGACTCTTAATATATCCAAATCCACCTATATGCAGTTCCATATAACCAACACTCAAACTGTTAACGATATACAACTAACAGTACACTCTTGTGGTTTACAGTCGATAGATACCTGCCTTTGCCCTAACATGACGAAATCAAAATCAATTAAATATCTCGGAGTAATTATAGACGAGAAACTAAGCTGGCTCCCACACATAGACCTTATTTCATCGTGCACTAGGATACTTATTTGGACATTTAAAAGGCTAAGGCACATCGCTGACTTTGATTTATTAAAAACTGTATACTACGCCTTAGCACAATCAATTATAGGTTATTGTATAGTTGCCTGGGGTGGAGCTAGTGTTGCCAATTTAGCGACTTTGTCCCTAGAAATGACGACTTTTGCTTAAGTCTTAGCGACTAAAAAAAAGTTTTGACGACAAAAATAGTTTAGCGACTTATCTAGCGACTTTTGTAGTAGGTATAAATTAAATCAGTTCTAGAGTCATTATTGGATAAATTTTTAGTCAACTCGATACAGTGCCAAGAGATACAATAAGGAAAACAAACGCACCAAACTTTATTAAATTAAAGTCTCTTTAAAAAACATATTCAAATCAAAACATTTAAATTTTCTTTCAAATCTAAGTTTTACATTAACCTATTAGTACCTATATCAGATTTTAATTCATAAATACTATTTAATATCGCATGTGCCGAGTTGGCAACACTGCTCAATAGCTCGATTCTTTCATTGGTTGGCGATCGGTCACGGGCACACGGGGGAATCCCCGGACATTATGTTTTGTATACTGCACAATCGGTTTGACATTTTACATCGATCGACTCAGTTGATTGTTTCATAACATCCGGCTCGCTCTCTTTTGAATTAACTTTAAGTAATTATAAAGTGCTTAAACTTGTGTTGTGATACTTGTGATAGCTTAAATCATGGATTTACCTAATAAAAAAAAGCAATACGTTCAAAAATATCGAGATACGTGGGAAGCAGAATCTGAATTTAAGGGATGGCTGAAACCAGTTTTAGGAGACTCATCTAAAGCAAGATGTCAAATATGTGTCACAGAGTTTTATGCTAAATTGAGCGATATTAGAAAACATGCGAAAACTAATAAGCATAAACAAAAATTGGATTTTAAAAAAACACAGGCCACCTTACCCTTTAAAATTGCCCCGAAAACTTTAGTTAGAATATCAAGCAAAGCGGAAGGTGTCCTTTGTTTATTTATTGCAGAACATTGTTCAATTTTAGCTGTTGATCATTTAGGCGAACTGTGTAAAAAGGTGTTTGCCAGTGATGAGGGCGCGCAAAATATGCAATTACATCGTACAAAGTGTACTAACATAATAACTGAGGTATTGGCTCCATATTTTACACAATCATTGGTTGAAGATATAGGTGACCGAAAATATAGTGTACTTATTGATGAATGGATGAATCCACAGATGTTTCAGTTTCAAAAACACTGGGAATCGTTATACGGTATTATAGTGTAAAAAACCAAGCCATTATATCAGCGTTTCTAAAGCTCGCTTTAGTTGAATCTGCTGATGCGAAAAATCTGACTGCTGTTCTTGTGAATTCCTTGAAAGATCTTAAAATCCCAATAGCGAATATGATAGGAATTGGTACAGATAATGCTTCTGTGATGGTGGGAGTAAATAATGGTCTCGTCGAAATACTCAAGAAAGAACATGGCTTAAAACATTTGATATTGATTCGCTGCGTTTGTCATTCTCTACAGCTTGCGGTTTCACACGCCTCCGTAAATACTTTACCTAGAAACATAGAGTTTCTTGTACGGGAAACCTACAATTGGTTCTCTATTTCGCCTAAAAGACAAGAAGAATATAAAAAGGTTTATGAGACTATAAATTATGGTAAACAGCCGCTAAAAATTTTGAAAGTCTGTGCAACCCGTTGGCTCTCAATTGAACCAGCTGTTTGTAGGATTCTGGAGCAGTGGGAAGAACTAAAGCTACATTTTTCATTTGCAATGGGTAATGATAATTGCTACACAGCTGATCTTTCGTACAGAATGTATTGTGATGACTCAAATCAACTTTACATGCTTTATCTTAAACAAACTTTAAAAGACGTACAAATAGCACTAAAAGCATTTGAAGGGGAAGACAATGATCCCACAAAACTATTAGATACTCTCGTCTTTCTCATGCAGTCACTTGGAAAAAACATAGTTTTTCCTACATTTGATTTGTTGACAACACCAGTTCCAAACGAATGTATGTACGCGAATCCGCACCTTGGCTATACGTTTGAACAGAAAATGTTGGAGTCAAGTTTGTCTCAAGAAAATAAAAGTTATTTAAAAAAGAGATGCATCGATTTTAGTCTGAAACTCATAAAGCAGATTCAGCAAAGACTACCAAGCAATGTCACTATCCTGAAAAAAATGTCAATGTTAAATGTTGAAGAAACATTAAAAGTGAATAAAACTAATGCATTAGCCGATGTAGCCAAAGAATTAGGTTTTAGTAACGAGTTTATAGACGGTATGCTGCAAGAATGGCATAATATTAACTTTATAAAGTGGAACAACACTACTAACACTGTTCGATTTTGGATTAAGGTTTTGCAGTATAAAAATGCCGTAGGAGAAAATCCTTTTTCTTTGATTTCACAATTGGCAATCACTATTTTAATACTACCACACTCAAACGCTGAAGTCGAGAGAGTCTTCAGTTCTATGAATATAATAAAAACAAAACAACGCAATAGATTGTCGTTAAAAACTATTAATGCGTTGATCCTGTTGAGAGATCAGTTAAAAAAACAAAATAAAAATTGTGCATCTTTTGAAATACCGTCGGAAGTGCTGCAGCTTATTGGAACGAACAAAAGCTATTCCTTTGCAACAACAAAAAACGTTGAACTGCAACATCCGCTTTTGAGCGACGTTCAACCCTCTACTTCTGCTGCGGCTGTATTAGATGAGCATGAGACTGAAGAATTATTTGACTTATTAAGTGACGATGATGAATATAACTGATTTAATATTTTTATTGTAATTTTGATTATTTTTATTTGTTTATTACAAATGCAAATGCACATTTCCAAGTATTTTTAATTTATGTGATTGTTACAATGATTATACTCGTATAATTTAATTAAAAGTATTTTTTTTATATGTAGGTACCTATGTTCTACATGATGTGTATTTGAATTATAATCTAATTACTTATGTACCTACTTTTAATTTTTTTCACACTCCTATCCCAACCTTTCACACTGCATGCCGGTGGCCTCTTCTGCCTCTCTCATACAAAATCCTGCGTTCGCTTCTGGTGGAATTAGTTTTAGCGACTTTCTAGCGACTTTTGATGTTGAGTCTAGCGACTCGAACTTCTAGGGGTTGGCAACACTGGGTGGAGCATGCAAAACATTTATGATAAAATTAGAAAGAGCTCAAAGATGTCTCCTTAAAACTATGACTTTTAAACCGTTCAGATATCCTACAAATCTGCTTTACCGAGAATGCAAACTGTTGACTGTCAGGCAATTGTACATCCAACAATTGATCTTAGTGAAATATGCACTAACTCCTTATGATCCTGAGATCTGTCGTAATAAACGCAGAATACCGGATGTACTGATTATTGGCAGATGTCGAACTGCTTTTTCTAGGCGACAAAGTTCATATCTATCCTCAGTGCTTTATAATAAGCTAAATAGAAATCTAAATTTTTATCCTCTTTCCAGACATGAATGTAAAGTTAAAGTTCGAGATTGGTTATTGTAACTTGATTATAGTAAAATAGAAAATATCCTGATATAATTAATTTGTAAAAATGTGTGTATAATATATAATCTATGTCGTATAATATAATAAAATTATATAATTTTAAAATTATAAAATTAAAAATAGCAATCTTTGTTTCAAGTATCTATTTATTCATTACAGGTTATAATGAATTAAATATATATTCTGTACGAATTTATATAATAATATATTCTATATATATTTTACATTTATATATATATAGTAAAGAAAGAAAAGTGACAGGTGACAATTGTCCATATTTTGAAATATATTGTTTAAAATAACTATTTATTATAATATTATTTTATATATAATTATACATTTGATGCGAAAAAGGATGCTTTATACAGTGGTGTAAATTTCTATAAGCACAAATTTCACGAAAAAATTTTAGGAGTGAAAAACGGACATTTTCGTGAACACCGCCGGATTTTGATGTTTGCCGAACCAAATCAGAAAGTGGCAGATTGTGTATTATCTCATATAAGGAAAGATTCCACGCCACGCAAGCCTTACAATTCCAACCCTGACATCAATAAATCAGGTGAGCCTAGCAATATGACTACTCGTAAGCATAAACACGACAACGACTTCTCAGAGGCTCTCAATAATTTTACCTCAGAGATACGTAGAACTTTACATGACTGGAAAAAAGAAATTCAAGATGAAATATTAGGAATTAAAAATAATTTAGACTTCGTATTAAAAACCGATCTTGAGAAACTAAATGCATCCTTTGCTGAGATCATGTCGGAACTAAGCAGCGTCCGTCAGGAATATCACGAGATTAAAAAGTCGGTCATATCTCTTGACCTAAAGTACAACGAGACAATGAAGCAAATCACAGTTTTAGAAAACTCTGTACAATTCAATTGCGACCAATATGACCATGTTCAAAAGAAAATGGAATTATTATCTGTTAACAAAAAAGCAATCGAATCACTAGAATCTAAAATGGACTTATTGACTAACGAAAACAGACTATTACAATTGGAAATTAACACAAATAATCAAAGAGATCGCCTTTTGAACTTAGAGATCGTCGGCGTTGCTGAAATCAAGGATGAAGACTTAACCAATTTAATTATATCCATTGCTAAGCAGTCTAATGTAACTATTTCCCCTAATGATATATTAGAAGTTAATCGTGTCACACCGAAAATCAAACAACAGGGCCGCCCGAAAAATATAATTGCAAAGCTTAAATCCCGTCTTCTAAAGGACAACATAATCTCTGGCACTCGAAAAAACCGACTGACCACCAAAGACCTTGCCATACATGGCAGCGTTCGTCCCGTATATGTCAATGAGCATCTTACACAGTGCAATAAACTTCTACTAAAGAAATGTAGGGAGACGGCGAAACTTAAGCAGTATCAATATGTGTGGACAAAAAACGGGAGGATCTACGTCAGGAAGAACGACACATCTCCGGCTTTGCATATATCACAGGAAAGAGACGTTTTAAAATTAATTTAATCTTACATTGTATATTGTTTTGTTCTCTTTTCAAGTACGTTATATTGCTTAAATTTATCAATTCCATCGTTGTAAAAGCAATTCATTGGTCTCTCTTATCTCATTTTGTCTATATTATATATCATTATTTGACCGCACGTAAAGGGAGCTCAATTAATGAAATATTTTTGGTCTTAAGTGTATTAGTCACACACGCGATAATTGTGCAGCTAAGTTGCATCCATATTCTTCACGAACGTTACTCAACTATATATATATTATGGTTTCTTTTACTATATCCTTTATATTTAATAAAATACCAATTATATTTTTTCTGGCGTCTTGTATATTATGTATTAATTTATTTTACTTTGTCAATCTATGAATTCATCTATTATATTGTTATTATTCATAACAATTACCCGTTCAATATTTATTTATTAAATCTAACAACAATACTTAAAACGTCTATATTGTTACATTCGCGATATTTATATATATATTTAATAACTGCTCTGCATATTTATAAGCTCGCACCCTTTTATGTTGACTCGACTATATTAATCAAATCGTTTAAGGATTCATTCTGTTATATCTTATTGATAAATTTTATACTCTACCACCTTATACAAAAAATCAAGTCACTATTGGTATATATGCCCACAAACTCTTATGAAAACTTACCTGAGTTCTGTACGTGTCTCGGTTCGATCCGATCGATAATAGAAATAGAGGAAAATAAGGGAATTGAAGCTTTTTATATACTAGGGGACTTTAATGCTCATCCTAGGGAATTATTTTATAATGAAATGATAGATTTTTGTAATGAAGAGAGCTGGATTTGTGTGGATGCAAGTATGTGTGATAAAAATACATTTACTTTTCATAGTGAGGCTCATGGTTGTAACAGGTGGCTGGACCACTGCATAGTCACTCATTCTGCGCGTGAAACAGTAGTAAGCGTGTCTGTTAATTATGACGTGTTTTGGTCAGACCACTACCCACTTGTGGTGGAATGTAATTTAAATAAACTTAAGCCTAAGGTTGTGGAGCAGGTAAGGAGGAAACCTGTGAACCGTGTTACTTGGGGCAACAGGACTCCACAACAGATAAAACTGTATCACGATTTTTGTCACACAAACTTGAGAGTTATAGATCTTCCAGAGGAACTCAGAGACTGTTGTGATACATTTTGTAGTAACAACGAACATCACGCTGTACTTTATAATATGTACGGTAATATTATAAATATACTATCACTGGCAGCAATTCGTACATATAGGGATACATGTAGAAAAAAGGGAGGTTACGTGACGGGGTGGAATAAGCACGTCGCGGGCCCACATCGGGAGGCGCGGCTTAAATTTCAAGAGTGGATGATGGCTGGGCAGCCGTCCAGGGGTCGCGTATTTGAAGAGATGTCAGAATCTAGAAAGCATTTTAAAGCCAAATTAAAGTGGTGTCAAAACAGACAAGAACAGCTAAAGATGGATATTATTGCGACAAATCACTCTTCTAAAGACTTTAAAAGCTTCTGGAAGAACACAAACAAAATGCATGTTAAGCCAAGTCTTCCAGTGAGTGTTGGGGGTGCTTATGATCACAAGGATATTGCGGATGCATTCAGATGCAACTTTACTGTAAGGTCACCCTTAAATGTCGTTTCAGGTTTGAATTTGAGCGAGGCTGAGACTATCATGATAGAACGAAATGAAAAGATACCTGCAAAAAAAATAGAAAAAATAATTAAAGAGATGGTAAGAGGAAAATCGCCTGGTTATGATGGTCTCAGCATCGAACACTTCAGATATGCTGGGGTGCATCTTCCGCGAGTCCTTTCACTGTTTTACAGCCTGTGTTTGGGTCACTCTTACTTACCCGAGCCACTGATGAGGACTATTGTAGTACCCATTGTTAAAAATAAAACTGGGGACACATCCGACATGGGTAATTACCGACCTATCTCGCTTGCAACCACTGCAGCCAAGGTGTTTGATAGTCTGTTAAATGAGTGTCTCAACAAATACGTACTAATAAACGATGCACAATTTGGGTTTAAGCCGAATTTATCGACGGAGAGTGCTATTTACTGTCTGAAACACACTGTCAAATACTACACCGTAAGGCGGACGCCGGTGTACGCGTGTTTCCTCGACTTATCGAAAGCTTTTGACCTGGTCTCATACGACATCCTGTGGGGCAAGTTGAGGGACGCGGGTGTGCCGGCGGAGTACACGGCTCTTCTAAGATACTGGTATGCTAACCAGCGTAACCAGGTGAGGTGGGTTGGAGCTCTGTCGGAAGAATACAGGCTGGAATGCGGTGTAAGGCAGGGTGGCTTAAGCTCTCCACTCTTGTTCAACCTGTATGTAAACCAACTGATTGAACGACTTAGCAGCACACATGTTGGCTGCCACATCGATGACATATGTGTCAACAACATAAGCTATGCTGACGACATGGTGCTGCTCAGTCCTTCTATAGCAGGTCTGAGGAAACTGCTTTCTATCTGCGAGACATATGCGGAGGAGCAGGGCCTTAAATACAACTCAAAAAAGAGTGAAATATTAGTATTTAAGGCACCGCAACGGAAGCCACGACATGTGCCACCCGTATGTCTCGATGGTTTACCTCTGAAAGTCGTACAGAAGTTCAAATATTTGGGTCATATTGTTACGAGCGACCTAGGAGATGATGAGGATATTGAGCGAGAGCGCAGAGCGTTGTCGGTAAGGGGCAATATGCTTGCCCGCAGATTCGCCCGGTGCACTGCAGACGTGAAAGTAACTTTATTTAAAGCGTTCTGTCAGTCTTTCTATACCGGTGGTCTGTGGGTGACTTATACACGCCGGACCTACAGCGCCCTGCGTGTTCAATATAACAACGCTTTTAGAATGCTGTTGAGGCTGCCGTGGCGCTGTAGTGCCTCTAAAATGTTCGCAGACGCACACACTAATGACTTTTTCGCCATAATGCGTAGAAAAGCAGCGTCTCTCCTGCAGCGCTTACGTACCAGCAACAACGGCATCCTAAGGGTAATTGCTGCCAGGCCCGACTGCCCCATACTGCACCACTGTATGACGGTAGCTATTGGGCGAAAAAAATAATTTGTACATAATTCACATTACTACTACACTAACAATACTAACTTACAAGTTAAGAAAAAATTGTTACTAACATACTAACAATCTATGGATGTTCCTTACGTCTGAAATAAATACTTATTATTATTATTATTATTATTATTATTAACTAGCAACTGCCGAAGTGATATATCATTGTTCGTACTACTTAAGTCTAACGTAAACAAATTATTAGTTCTGTTACTCTGTGTAGCTTGAAAGTACTATAAATTTAACACAATTGGGTACATATTTGATTTTGATTAATGGCTGTAAATAATTTGTACTGTTATTATCAGAATGTTCGTGGTCTTAGGACTAAATGTCTTGAATTACGACTAAATATTTTGACGAACGATTACGACATTATAATTATGACAGAATCATGGCTACACAGTGGAATTTTTGATGGTGAGTTGTGCGACGATAGGTATGACGTGTTCAGGGCTGACAGAGATTTGCGTAATAGTGGTAAAAGTACTGGTGGTGGAGTATTAATACTGACACGACGTACACTCGGTGCCATGTATCGTGACCTCGGCGTATGCGGTCTTACTGAGCTATTGTGGATTACTATTCCTTCAAGCGCGTGCGCTTCAAATTCCAACTTACATATTTGTGTGGCATATATTGCCGCTGACCCTCATCAAATGCCATCGGATCTCGTTTTTATTAAACAAAAAATTAATAGTATTATCGAGCTTTCTCCAAATGATAATTTTGTAATATTAGGAGATTTCAACTTGCCGTTCATTTCTTGGAACCCAAACGGATATACAGCTTTGAAAAAAGGGCCTACTGAGGTACAAGAAGCGAGTATCCAGCTGATGGAAACACTAACATTTCTCGGGTTAAGACAATTTAATACTTTAAAAAATTATGCTGGTAACACATTAGATCTTGCATTCTCTAATCTACCTCTGAATATCATCCCTGCGGCTACGCCGCTACTCAGGGAGGACCACGCACATCCTTCTTTTTGCTTCATAGTTTTGGATTTAAACATTACTCCTCTACGGGAAACAGCTGCGCCGAGGCGAAATTTCAGGAGGGCTGATTATGAAAAAATTAATACATATCTTTTAGAACAGGACTGGAGGTCTCTTTTATGTACAGGCACTGTAGACGAAGCTACAAATACCTTTTATAACATACTGGATAGTTGTGTTCGTTTACATGTGCCTTTTAGTTATAACACAGGGAAGCGATCATATCCTAAATGGTACACACCTGCTTTAATAAAAATAATTAAGGAGAAAAACAATGCTCACACACGTTGGAAAAAATTCAGGAATAGATTAGATTACGATGAGTTTTCGTTACTCCGAGCAAGAGAACACCGTGTTCAGAGAGAATGCTTTAATAAATTTACGTCAAGTTGTGAAAATAGCATCAAAACACATCCTAAAACATTCTGGACTTTCGTCAAAGCCATTCGGGGTGGGTCAGGTTACCCTAAGAAAATGTCTTTGAAAGATATAGAGTACACCGATGGTATAGACATATGCAATGCTTTCAACTCATTCTTCAAGAGTGTATTTGGTATTCCTAGTAATAACTACATATATCCACATACGGAATCGTTGTGTACTGACACCGTTTCTAATGTACAGACAAACGCTGCAATAATTGAAAAAATGTTGAAAACTTCGGACACGAACAAAGGTGCCGGTAGTGATGGGTTACCTTCTTTTTTTTAGTCACGATGCGCTAAATCACTTGCTCTCCCCTTGACTATTATATTTAATCGCTCTCTACGTGAAGGGATATTTCCGCATCAATGGAAGTGTGCACACATAATCCCTGTACACAAGAAGGGATCACGTACAGAAATAAATAATTATAGAGGCATGTCTATTTTGAACACCGCGGCTAAAATCCTTGAACGAGTAGTATATAACGTAATTTACTCCACGCTTTCACGTGCCTTCCCTGAGCAGCAACATGGTTTTTTACAAAGGCGATCCACCACTACGAACCTGGCAAGTTTTTCTTCTTTTGTCCTTGAAAATATGGATCAAGGTGGGCAGGTTGATGTGATCTACACTGATTTTGAAAAAGCTTTCGATCGTGTGGATCACATGATCCTGCTCAACAAATTACAAATATTAGGGATTCACGGTGACTTGCTCCGATGGACTGAATCATATCTCACAAACCGCTCACAAGCAGTCGTGATAGGTGGTTTCCGTTCGAGCTACATAAACATACCTACAGGTGTTCCTCAGGGCTCTCACTTAGGTCCACTTTTTTACAATGCCTACCTATATGACATTGGTTCGTGCATTATACACACAAATTACCTCATGTATGCAGATGATAAGAAGATTTTTTGTAAAATTAACACCATACATGACTGCCTATTGATACAAAAAGACCTGGACCGTTTATTTGAATATTACAAAATAAATAATATAACTGTCAATGCAAGCAAGTGCGAATGTATTAGTTTTACACGGAAATCTAAGCCAATTCTAAATAAATATCACTTTGACGGATTAGAAATCAGCCGAAAAGTAAGTGTTAGGGATTTAGGCGTAATTTTTGATCATAAAATGATATTATCCGAACACATTGATTACGTTATCAGTAAAGCCTATAAACATCTTGGTTTTGTTCTTCGCATCTGTAAACCATTCTCGAATATTAATACAATTAAAATGGTTTATTTTGCATATGTCAGAAGTGTTTTGGAATATGCTAGTTCAATATGGTCTCCACAGTACAATGTCTACAAAAGCCGCCTTGAGCGTATTCAAAAAATATTTGTTAATCACCTTAACTTTCGCTGTCGGAATAAAATCGATACTTACACAGACAGTTGCACTGAGCACGATCTCTTATCTCTGGAACACAGCCGCATTTTGCTTGACATGGCTTTGTTATATGATATAATAAACAGTAATATTGACTGTCCATATCTTGTCTCAAGAATCACCTTTCGTACTCCAAAATTCCGTACCCGCAATACTACATTGTTACAGACTCCCTGGCATCATTCAAACTACTGTCGAAACACTGTTCTTTCGCGGCCTGCTCGTACATATGATGAACAATTTGGACACATTGACCTCTTTGCGAAATCTAAACTTACGTTTAAAGATTACTTCAAGAAAACTATTACGAAATAGAGCAGTTGAAGTTAAAATCACATACAATCATATATTCTCTCATCTATTTCTTCTATATGTATTTTTGAGGCTACTAATATAAATATAAGTACTTAAATTATTTTATTTAATATATATTATAATTAATTATTTGTATTATGTTTATATATTTAAACATTTAATATGTATATATACATAAGTAAATATATATGTTTGTATATATATATATATATATATATATATCTTATATGTTTATATATATATATATATATATATAGAGATCTCTTCACGGTAAATGTTGATCAGACGCGACTTCACGCGAGCACTTTGTTGATCCGAAAATGTATGTTGATCCGACGCCTTTTCTTGATCCAATATGCATCTCTGGTAACTAATGTTGCTCCGACAGGATCAACATCTACACTCACGGGACTACTTACTAGCGTTCCCCGAAGTTGATCTGATATACAAATCCACCTTGCGATAGTTACGCAAAATGTTGATCCGATTTAAATGAGCCAATCAGAGCACATCAAACGATCGGATTGGCTGAAAAAATCCGCGACGTTGCCGTTTCGTTTCTTTGGCGGTGGCAGCGACGATATTGTCTAAGGTGGACTTGAAAAACAAAAACACTGCTTCACTATATCAAAATAATAATCACAAACAAAACTAAAATATCTATCAAAATCTAAAAAACTAAAACATAGAGTAATCAATAACATTGCAACCTGACTTACTTATTAGTCGCTAGTCACTAGAATTAAGGATGCATTTGCAAAATTGATAGTTATAGAATCGAACTATTATATAATTTATTATAATAATTTTATATAATAATTTTACAAGTCCAAGAACATCTGGTTCGACATTTCCTTGGACCTGCAGCATCAACCACAGAAAGTAATCTTCCTCAAAGATCTTCAATCTACTGTAGCTTTCCAATATCTTCAATTGCTTCTTCAAGCAATTCTGGACATACTCTGGAAGAAATACCACGAAAGGCCGACAATAAACTCGTACGAAATAGATGCACTGCTATGTCAAATTGAAAAATGAAGGATTATTGGCTAGAAACGCTAAGCAAGTACACACTGAGTGCAAAAGGTGTGAAAAGGCATTCAGTTTAGAATGTTATAATGAGAAACATGCTTGATTTTATAATATTTTCTTTGAATAAAATCCTCACCTTCAGTATTTGAGTTTTATTTATAGCAAGTTTATTGTAGTTATTAAATGACAACTTTAAAAAAAATTGCGAAGTTTTCTTTTATTATTATAAACAATAGGTTTTTTACTATACGTCCACGTATGATTTAAAACAATATCACGTCACGTTCATACCAACAAATGTGCCTTAAGTTGTATTGAGAAATTAGTCACCTGTGACTCATGAACTTATTCTAATACGTTCCTGTGAGTCATATATGACTCATTGGAGAGGGAAGTTGAGTTTTCCCCGGGTGTTCATGCAGCGATCACTCAAGAGTTCACGACGCCGACACATGAACTTGAACAGTCATCGCAGTTTATGTCCGTACTAGCTGTTGCCAGCGGCTTCGAACGCATGTAACTCCAAAATTATGCAACAGAAACGAAATACCTGAATAAACGGTATCATATGTGTTATATAAACCTATCTCTGAGCAAAATATCATCCAGATCCCTTCAACCGTTCTGGCATGATTGAGTAACGTACATCCATTCATCCATCCATCCAAACATCCAAACTTTCGCATTTATAATGTTTAGATAATAATTATAATTAATTCAGCCTATCTATAAATTGTTTTCTAAAATACTTACTAACCTGTGTTCTTACTTTTTTTATGTACAAAATCTAACGTAATTAACGCGCATCCTCAGACACCCCAATTAGTATATTATGTTATAATCATAATACATTATTTTTAATTATTATTATATTCTTACTAAAACATGTTTATGCATTGATTATTTATTAAATTAGTTATACTAATTCCGGAAGAATGTTGTGGTCACCGTACAAAACCACGAACGCTAGGTGTAGGTACTTGCTAGTTTTTTTTTGAATTTGCAAAACATTTTAATTGTATTTGTAAATAATAATGAACTGCTAAAACTAACATAATTCAAAGACGGCGTGTTTAAAAGATGTGAATCAAGATTAAAATAATTTTAAGAATCAAATATTTAACTTACTGATAGCCTAAACTCTCATGCAACGTTGTATTTAAACCACAACGGCTCCGTGGCGCAGTGGCTTAGCAATTGAGTTGCAGCGCTAAGGACCGCGGGCTCGAATCCCGCACGGAACAATATTTGTATGGCCTACAAATACTGTTCCGTAACCTTGTGCAATTTATGTTTGTACACTGCCCCCACAATACAAGAGAAAATCCTAGTGTGGAGGTTACGTTTTAAAAAAGAAAGAAAATAATTTAGAAAGCAATTTAGTGTCATTTTTCACTATTCTAAAATCGTCACAAAAAGGTCCTCGGCACTTGTTGGCTCACTAAAGTAAACTAATGATTTAATACATCCCCATAAAAAAAGTCAAGAGGCGTCAAATCAGCTGATCTGGGAGGTCAGTGGCCTAGCCGCCGCGACCTTTATAAGGCACTCCAAACTCTGTATTTGTAAAGACTTTAACATACTTGAAATAAGGTTCAATTTTCTTTATTTTGTATTGAATGACGGAATTTGTATTAATACAAGTAAAACTCACTTTTAAAAGTCTTATTGCCTTGAGTTACGGTCCATTTCAGTTTGTTTTGACTGTACAGGTTTAGGCGTGACTGTAAATTACGTAGTTTCAATTATTTTTGGGATAAAAAAATTACCTATATTAAAAATGATAGAAACCGATTCAGTAAACGATTCTGAACAAACTACTTTCACAAAGTGCGTTAATTATGTTACGTGTTGTCAGAACGTGTCAAAGAAGGTACGTATGGCAATTCATAGTGCTGTGTTAGTCCCTACTTTAATGTATGGTAGTGAAAGTTGGGTCTGGCAGAAGAAGCATGAGAATAGAATAAATGCTGTAGAAATGCGGTCATTAAGGAGTATGCTAGGGCTGAATCTGAATGACAGGGTGAGAAATAGTAAGATAAGAGAAAAATGTGGTTTGCAAGATGACGTTGTGACCAAGATTAAAGAAGGAATGCTTCGGTGGTTTGGTCATGTAGAAAGAATGAACGAGGAAAGAGTGACAAAGTAAATTTATGTTTCAGAAGTGAATTGTGAGTGCTGATTTACCACGTGCTCGGCGGTGAAGGAAAACATGTTGAGGAAACCTGCATGTCTGAGAAATAAGAAAAAATATTTCGAACACGTATTGGGGCAGCGCGGTGGACATTTCCTAGCCCTAAAATCCTCTCAGAAATAAGAGGAGGCCTGTGCCCAGCAGTGGGACGTATGCGTATATAGGCTGTAACTTTTACTTAAAACATTTAAAAGAGCAAAACATTAACGTTTAGTAAAGATTAAAAACCGAATAAAATAACTTCCACAGAACAGCTTCTGTAATCAGTGCTAAGACATGCATTGGCATGCATTGGCATCTTTCGTTTGCACAATGCAAACGAAAGATGCCAATTAATTTAATCTTGCAACTTACTCCGGGCTTCCCCATAGGTTGATTGATTAATATTTTTTTTAAAACTTACTTTAATTGATTTTACTTCTCATAATTTAGCACTTATATAAACATCTATGATGCCAAATTATTCGAAATCCATTTCTAAGTAATTCTTTCTTAATATCTCATACCATTTAATGTTAACGTCCAAAAGACGAAATACTTCTACATTATACTATTTATTTATTTTTTTAAATTGAGGAATACAGTAAATTAGTTCAATTATTAACAAATACTATAATCAGCCTATGACATAGTTTCGTATAAATTTACAAAAATAGTCTATAGCAGTCCAAAATGTTGTCTGATGGGTTACCATATAGTTTTCTTTGTAGGGCATATATCTATGCCCTATAAAGTCGCCGCCGAACAATGCATTGATTGGAGTGGCAAGGATGACTCGAAAAAACCAGATAATAACGGAGACAAGAAGAAATTCGAAACATGTTGTAACTCTTGAGATATTGTAATTATAGTTCTCACGGCAACGCATTGATTGCAAGGCACGCCGAAGTCCTTCCTAATCAGTGATAATTAAAATTCATAAGACGAAAGAAATTATAATTTTACAAATTACACAACCTTGTGTAATGAAATATGTAAAAGCGCATAATTACTTGTTCTTTTGTTGTCTAAATTTGATGCGACCATAAATACTAGGGGCTTATGTTCATAAGATGGAAATTAAGTTTTATACGTTCAAACAGTTTTTTTATAGGATAAGGGTGACAAACGAGCACACAATCCTCCTCATGGTAAGTGGTTGCTGCGGCCCATAGACGTCTACATCAAACAAAATAAAGATGCGTTGTCACCCGTGAGGACTAAGATGGAATGCCTCATTTCCAGTAAAAAGGGTCTCCGGTTCTCTACACTCACCATACGAAACACAGCAGCGTTAAGCTGCTATTTTACGCTGGTATTCTGTGAGAGCGTGGTCCTTCCCCGGTCGAGCCGACCCATTCGCGCTACAACTTAAAAAAGTCTTTATGTAATTACGGAGAATTTTTTAGGTGACAATATTTATAGTTAAGACTACTAGAAATCTTATTTACGAAGTAAAAAGGCGAAGAAGCTGGAATTAGGGGCAAAGCTGGGATTAGGGGCACCCAACCTATAATTAATTTTTACATATAAAACCAACATGCACGGCCGTAAGTATACCTGAGTATATGATTTTAATTCTAATTCGATACCTACACGCTTTCCCGAGATAAAGGGTCTTGACAGGCAGACGGACGGACGGACAGAAAGACGGACAAAGACGCCATCTTATGCTGCGACGTCATTAAACAAAACTTCTGAAATTTTGTAAATATGGTACCTATGTTTAGTCTTTTTACGTACTTAAATAATATAAATAAATATCCTGGACATTTCACACATAAGTAGTCCCTGATCTCCCTTAGTGTTCTGTGAAACCTACTGTACTAGGTATGGAGGCCTGAGAAATACATAGATAAGTAGGTAGTTATTTAACACCTAGACACAGAGCAAACATCAGTGTTCGTCACACAAATGTTTGGCATGTTTGGACATCGAACCCACGACCTCAGGATCCGCATCCAGAGCTACTAACCACAGAGCGAAAAGGTCAGTTAAATAGTTATTGGTTATCTACTTTTATTATTCTGATTCGGCTTCTGGCAGGCAGCACAGTTATTTAACCTACCTAAACACAATCACAACTCTTTTGGTGGTAAAAAAACTGGTAGGTAGGTAGGTACTAGGTAGTTAGGTAAGTCCTTAGGTATTATTATGTGAATACCTATTTATTATCATACGTGTCTATCATGGATGAGGGGGTGCATTTCCACTGAGGCGGTCTTTACTCCGCCCCCCTTCATTTGAGCCGGGATCACATCCGGATTAACTCATTAATATAATACCTACATAATATCGAGTTTCTAAATAGATAATCAAATATAGATAATAAAATACTCACACATTCATCTTCTGATTGGAAAATTTACTCCACTCACACGATAACAAAAACCCGCGCAAACGTCTTGCCGCAATCAAAGCCAGTTTGATCCTCAAACGCAACGTATCAGCTTACCTTCTTACTCTAACGAAATAGTTCTCTGTCACACGCAGAACGCGACGTTGCCGCTTTGTGTTTGCGTACCTATATGTCAGTTTAGGCTCTGGATCCACTTAGCTTAGGTAAATGTCGCATATAAGTTAAATATATTCTGGATGTAAGAAATCGTATTCAGTATGATTTTTTCGACCGTTGATGGACCAACAAATATTGGTCAAATCGCTGACGAGTATGTTGAAAATTAGTAACTACAGATCCACCGACGTCACACGTGCATCAAGGATTGATCAAAGTATATTATTTTGCGCGACGCAGAGCTGAGTATATACGTAAAATAGGTGGATCAATATTTGTTCTAACTTCTCACTGGAGCAACATTTACCGTGAAAGGTTCTATATATATATATATATAGGTATAACACGATTGTGCGACTTGGGTTTATCTTTCACTAACGCACAATTAGGTTGCAGGAAAATTGTTCAAGGTTTAATAAAATAAAATAAACATTAGAAGTAAACTACACCATTAAACTTTTTTTTAATTAAAATGAGATCACAATATATTAGAAGTATACATTAATAATATCTATAGCATGCAAAATCAACAATATCAGTAATAATCAGTCTCTTCGTTACATTATTTGTTTACAATCGAACTATAAGTAAAGTTTGTCATTACTTAGTATGATTATTAGCAGTGGTAGAGCCACGCGGCAGCTTTTGCTGTCGCACGGATGGGCCGGCTCGAACCGGGGTGGTACCACGACCTCACAGGAAACCAGCGTGAAGTAGAGGTTTACCTCTGCGTTTCGCTTGGTGAGTGCAGGTGGCCGGAGGCCCTTTTTACTGGAAATGAGGCATTCCATCTTAGTCCTCACGGGTGACAACTCATCTACATTTTGATTTGTAATAGAGGATAAATGTAGATGTCTAAGGGGCCGCAGCAACCACTTACCATCAGGTGGACTGTGTGCGCGTTTGTCACCTTTATACTATAAAAAAAACTTAGTATGATATAAATAAAAGCAGTCATTGCTTCGGCTTAAAGATAAATAAATGTTGCATTTTCTGTATCTGAGTTTTGTTCGTGATGAACAAGACTAAGCGACAACAACGAGGAGACGTAATTTCATCTACGATTGGTAGGAGGTCATATCCATCGTACCTCTTACCCTCCGATGGCTTTGTTCCTGGTTTCTTGATATATGCAAATACTTGAAGCTTGTTCAACCGAAGGGGGAGAGTGGAGTTGCCTCACGTCTATCTCTGTTCGGTAAAGATAGCAATGACTCTCCAATTTCAAACCTAAAAGCTATGAAATCTATTATTTTACTATTTTGCACACCTTTTTCCAAAGAATGACATTTGTACAATCTCCAGGAATTTACTATAGCTAAATCTAGAAAATGAAGAATCATTTTCAAGGTTCATTTTCTGGTTTTCATACAGGTTCTGTAATATTCCATGGACTGGTCCAAAACATCGACATCGCCCATGTATTTATTGTAATTTGTAACAACTCTTTGAGCGTCTACGTCAATATATGCCTGCCTATTACTTATTTTTATCGTAACGTTTGACGAGATTGATACAGTTACCACCCGTGTAGTTGGATGCCATAACGACACACTTAATGTCTTTCCACTTGACTAATGCTATGCTATCGTCAAAAACCCGTTGGTCAACTTCCCCTTGCTTCTTTTTCCTGTCCTCTTTAAAATTTATGTTAACACGATCGGGTATACGATTAAGCATAATCTTTCCCGTACCATGGAGGTTCTGTTTCGATAATGTTTCCAGCAGGGTTATCGTTGATAAATACCGATCGAAATACAGGCAACTTGTCGCCGGCAACGTAAAATGGTAGCTGGTCCAAGTCTTAAAGATCTGTCTGAGAAAGCGGGATTACCTGCGTAATATATCTCAAAATCAAGCATTAATCCATCACTTGTAGTAGCAACAAAACTTGGGAGGCCGACAGGTCATGGTTTGTGTTCTTTACTAATTGCCGAAGCTCACATTTACCTGTAAATGGTATTATTTGCTCGTCGACGGAAAATCTTCCTGCACACTTTTCAATTTTGTTACATGCATTTTTTATTATGTCAATTACAGGTTGTACTTTCCAAAGTGGATTCCTTGGACCAGCCGGTGGAGTATCTGATGGAAATCAATATTAAGCGTTTCTTAAAGTTGTAAACCTGTCCCTAGGCATAGCTGTGGCTATCATTTTCACTTGTATATGTTAACGCCAGTACATAGCCATTCTTGGATATGACAGCAAGCCCATTATTAGATTCATGCCGACCAGTTTATTTCTTTGCGACTGGCATTAAGAACCCATCCAATGTGACGCATGTAATACATGTTGGTGCAAAAAGCAGCATTTAAAAAAAATGATTTGTCAAAATAATCACGAAAACACTCATTTGGAGAACGGATTTTTGCAGGTTCTGGATGCCCAGAATAATCATGGGGTTTATCAATATAATAATCATTTTTCCAAATTCGCCTAAGTAAAGGTAAAGTTCGTTGTCTACCTGTTCGCGTGGACGTGGATGGTTCTTGTGGCGGAGACGTTACATTTTGATCTTCAAACTGCAGAGCTGGTAATGATGGCTGTTCTGGACTGTTTTCATCACATTTATAGTCCGAAATATCTAGATCGGAATTATTTCCATCCAGCAGTAGATACAATTTTTAATATTATTGGATATAGAATATTTTGTTATCGTCCAAAAGAACTCCTAAAAATATGAAAGAAAACGGTTATTTACCAATAAGCAAAAACCTTGCGTTACTACGAGGGCGGCACTGAAAATTTCGGGAATCAAGGAAGTGACACAACATTACTATTTAAAAATGTATTTATTACTTTTCGAAGTATTCTCCGCGAAATTTGACACATTTTTCCATACGATGGAACCAATCATTGAAGCAACCATTCTATTCGGAAGTTGGGGTCTCCAAAATGGCCGTTTTGTAGGCATCCACAGCTTCTTCAGGTGATGAAAATGTCTGTCCACGCAATTTATTCATTATTTTAGGGAAAGTATAGAAATCATTAGGGCTTAGGTCGGGGCTGTACGGCGGATGGTCTAATAATTCTATGTTTTCTTGCTCTAAAAACTCTTTTGTTCTGTGTGCGGTGTGAGAACTCGCATTGTCGTGATGGAGGATGATCCGGCGGTTGCAGTTCTCTTTACGGAGTTCAGAAACGACCTGTGGCAAACAAATGCTAGCATACCATTCTGCATTAACCGTTCTTTGTCCCTCAAGAGGAATAGTCGTAACGTGGCCGGTTTTGGAGACAAACGTGGCCACCATTTTTTTGCAACACTCCGTGAACGAACAATTTTTGTTGGCTTTAACTCATTTTCGAACACCCAAACTCGTGACTGGTTTTTTGTTTCGGGTTCGTACGCGTATATCCAGGATTCGTCACCTGATACGATGTTGTATACAGCATTTGAGGATCCTGCGTGGAATCTTTCGAGAGTTCTGACGCACCAAGTAACGCGAGCCGCTTTTTGCTCTTCACAGAGCGAATGCGGTATCCATCGGGAAAACAACTTTTTTACACCTAATTGTTCATGCAAGATTATTTGTATTTGACTCATGTCCAAAGTTGCCTGAATTTCGCAGTATGTCACATGTCGATCTTCCTCAATCAGCTTACGCACAGCATCAACGTTTTCTTGGGTGACTGCAGTTTTTGGACGACCTTGACGTGGATCATCACTGAGCTTGACACGTCCACGTTGAAATTCAGCAAACCAGCGATGAATTGTGGTTTTGGATGGGGCTTCATCACCAAATGCAGAAATCATCCGGTCAACACACTGTTTTTGTGTTAAACCACTTCGAAAGTCATAATAAATCATCGTTCTTGAATTTTCTCGAGTCAATTCCATTTTCTCAACGACTAAACAAGTTTGACAAAACCTAGTGACAAGACCGAGAATCTTTTTTTAAATAAATAAATGGTATTCGATTTGTAAAACCAAGGACTTTTCAACTAAAAAGATTTTAGTATGACAGGAACAGTGGAAATATTCCATTCCCGATACTTTTAGTGCAGCCTATGTATAATTAAAACCCACATAGTATAATTGTGCGACGTAATATTATAGAAGAAAAATAACGCCTTAAACAACATTTACTAACGTGCAAATTATGTTTAAACATTAGATCAGAAACTCGTTTAACTAAAATTAATAAATTATAAAGGAAAAAACAAAATATGTATTACAATACTAATGTACTTAGGATAACCAGTAGCAGGATCGCGAAAGGCAGCCATCGCGTCGAAGGCCAAACAGGATGCTAAACTTCAAACTGTAACGGCTAGTGTAAAAAACGGTCGTTTGTTAGGCGCACGATTCATGCAGCCCGGTTTGGCGCAGTGAAATTTGAGTATTTAAATATTTTTTTAAGTCATTTATTTAAAAAAAATATTAAAATGCTACTTACTATTATCATTTCGGTCAGGCTCGATAGGGTTATAAAAAAACAGCTGCCAGAAATGCAAGGTAAAGCTCTCTTAAAATATAAGAAAAAGCTGAATAATAAAGTGAGTAAATAGATTCCAACATTGTTTCATTTGTATTCACCTCGTTTTATTTTCAATATAATAAAATAAATTTTGTAAGTGAATATTATTTGGGACGTCCTTCGCCTCGTATAGCTGCCAGGTTCAGAAGGGCTAAAACCCAGAGCCGTAAAGCCAGTTTAAAAAAAATCGTATAGCTGCTTCAAATTAAAAAAAAAACATGTATCATTTTGCTACAACCAATCATGATGCAGAAGCTAAATCGAGTAAATTTAGTTCATAAGATGTTCGTCTGATTCATCAATTGTTTAGTCTGTGGTTTCTATAAATTGACAATTCCCATGATTCCCAAAGACGGAGGACTAAGGAGGAAATATGCTTGGACTATTTATTGATAACACAATTATTTCATATATTTCTATCAAGAACAACTAATCATATGCCGCCTATATCAAAGACTACAATGTTATATAGGGAAGCCTATATGAGTAACGGGGATACATATACGAAGTAAATTCATGTAATTTCCAATAAATGTTCCCTCACTCATTTAAATAATATTATTTAATAAATATTTAAAAATTTATTATAATACAAAATTTATTACTTAGATATTTTAAGTATTTAAAAATTTCATTTTTAAGTAATAGAATTCAGAGAGTTATTGTTACGAGCTTGGGGTTCGAGACAATTAAAAACTGCAGATTAAATTACCAACATTGACACTTTAATCACAATTATACTACAACACTAATTACAACTTAAAACCACACTAATAATTAAACACAATTGTACTACTATCACTTTAGTTCGCAGTTCTATCGCTTCGAAGTATTCGCTTGTACCGCCAATTCAATACTGACTCGGTCGTGGTCTATACCGGCCTTATATAGGTTCCAGAACCTTCTACAGTAGAAACATCAGGTCCCGAGATTTCTAGAAGAATCTTGACTCTCCTAGTTCTGCTACTCGGTACTAGAGGGCGCTAGTGGTAACTAGTGTTGCCATGTACAAGACATTAATAGTGGCGCGCAACATTATTATCAATGGTAAAAGTTCTTCCGGGTAGTCTCGATTTTTGGCCCATTCCTATTTTTAGTGTGTATTAATGACTTACCTTACCTTGTAAGGGATAATCATGATATAGTATTATTTGCTGATGATACTTCCTTGATTTTTAAACTTAATCGTCTATCATTTAGATGTGACAAAGTGAATAATGCTATATCAAAATTAGTGCATTGGTTTAACTTTAATAATGTGCATTTAAACGGCAATAAAACTTACACTCTGTTAACACTAGGAACAAACACAAGCTAGTGATACCAGTCTCTCGACTCCACGGAGTGAGTAATTCATTCTTGGGGCAATGTATTGTATTATAATATATGTATTGTATTGGGTCATTGTAGAAGCGTGCTCGTCGCGACCCCTGCCAGCCCTTTTCAGGGCTGCAATTCTACTAGCTGCGCACCCATGCCAACGAGGGTTAGGGCGTCCCCCCAAGGCGACGCACACCGGCTCGTCCCCGTTGGTGTGGAATGCAGCGTGCAAAGCGGCGATGGGGACCGCCACCCGTCACGCACAGCCCGACACGGCGGAAGGTGGAGGACAGAGTGCAGAGTTGGCACGTGGAATGTTAGAGGAGGCATGAGAGATAAGACGAATGAGTTGATCGAAATAATGAAAGAAAGAGAATTAGATGTCGTGTGTATGTCGGAGACCAAACGGAAGGGCAGTGGTACTGAAGAGCTCCCTGGCGGGGCGTTAGCTCTATGGTCAGGAGTCCCGGAGAGCGAGAGCGCCTGCCAGGGAGTGGGGGTGCTGCTGTCTTCTCGGTTGGTCGATGTTATGAATGAATATAAGGTTGTGAACTCAAGACTCCTCTGGGTTCGCTTTAAATTGGGACTGACGAAGTTATTCCTTTTGGCTGTTTATGCGCCGGTAGCTTCGTCGTCCAGGGCTGAGCTGGAGGAGTTTTGGGAGAATGTAAGAGAAGTTCTAGATTTGGCTAGAGGAAACGAAAGAATTGTTGTATGTGGTGATTTGAATGGATGGGTTGGTACCGCTCGACCAGGGTACGAGTCGGTACTTGGAAAGTTTGGCGATAAAAGGGTTAATGATGCTGGCAAGCTTATACTGGCGGTGTGCAAGGAAAAGGGTCTTCTTGTGACAAACACTATGTTTAATCACAAGAAAATCCATATGTATACTAGAGAACGAAAGAATGAGAGAAGTATGATTGATTTGTTCCTGGTGGATGACCGACTGCGAAAACAGGTGATGGATACGCGAGTGTTCAGGGGTGCTGACCTGGGAACGGATCACTATCTAGTGATTACTAGATTTAGGGGTCTGTTCGCGGGTTGGCGCTACCGGACGGCAGTAACAGAACCACAGTCGGTCTGTCGCATCCGAAGCTGGAAGCTTCAGGAAGCGGATACTAGGGACAAATATCATGCGAGGGTAGCCGAAAAGCTTGACACCATCGATGGCAGAAAAGAATGTGTAGAAAGAACTTGGCAGAACCTTAGGGATGGAATGGTAAGTGCAGCGGAAGAAGTGTGTGGAACAATAAAAAGAGGCAGTAGTAAAAGAAGAGATGCATGGTGGAATGATGAAGTGAAAGAAGCTGTAAAGAAGAAGAAGATAGCATGGTTAGACTACTTGGCCTCTAGTAATGATAAGGATATGAGAGAGAAGATGAAAGAAAGATATAGGCTGCAGAAAGTTCACACGAAAGCACTGATTGAGGAAGTGCGTGAAAGGTGTAGAATGGAAGCGGACGAAAGGTTGTCGCACAACTTTAAGGAGAACTCCAAACTCTTCTGGAAAGAGGTTGGAAGGACCCGAAGTGGTGCGACGGCCTTAAGAATGAACAAAGTGCTTTCGAGAACTAATGACGTCCTCTCAGAAAAATCGGACGTCATGCAGCGATGGAGCGAATTTTATAGAGAAATGTATGCGTGTGATGACCTTAGTGAGGGATCCGGGGATGACGCCGTGACTGGTACGCCAGACCCGGACCTCGATGACACTGAGGTCATCAGTATGAAAGAGATTGAACGTGCGATTCGAAGTTTGAAATGTGGTAAGGCTGCGGGACTAGACAGAGTTACTGCTGAAATGGTCAAGTATGGTGGGCCTCGCGTCTGGGACAGCTTTCATCTGCTGTGCAATTTGTGCTGGCAGACGGGGGATGTCCCGGATGATTGGCGATCCGCAGTCATTGTGCCTTTATATAAAGGTAAAGGTTCACATTTTGACTGCGGGTGCTATCGGGCGATCAGCTTGACCAGTTTAGCAAGTAAAGTTTACTCGAAGGTTTTGACACGTAGGATGCAAGAGAAATCGGAAAGATTTCTATGGGAGGCACAATGCGGATTTAGACCTGGAAGAGGATGCACGGATCAAATGTTTTCTCTCCGCATGATCACGGAGAAGCTTCTGGCTGCTAACCAGAAGATTTTCTGTGCTTTTGTGGATCTTGAGAAAGCATTTGATAAGGTTGTAAGGAAGAAAATGTGGGAACTGTTGCCGGGGTATGGTGTGGATGGTCGATTGCTAAGGGCTGTGCAGTCTCTTTACTGTGACTGTAAAGCCTGTGTGCGGGTAGGACATGACCTGTCACCCATGTTTGACGTCCAAACGGGCGTAAAGCAGGGTTGTGTCATGTCTTCCTGGCTGTTCATACTGTATCTCGACAGCTGTTTACAGAAGCTGAAAGATAGCTGTTTGGGTGTGAAATTGGGTGACATTAAAGTAAATTGTCTGTTGTATGCTGATGATGCAGTACTTATAGCACCATCAGAGGCAGAACTGCAGGCATTAGTCACGTGTATGAAAGAGGAATGTGAAACTAAAGGTCTCCGTTTGAATGCTAATAAAACTAAGGTTCTGGTATTTGAAAGGGACGAAGAGAGAACGAAGTGTGAAATATGGGTAAATCAGGAATGTCTAGAACAGGTAAATGAAATTGTATACTTGGGGAGTGCTTTTAGCCGGGATGGAAGATGTGATTTAGATGTGGACAGGCGTGTCGCTGCCGGGAACAAAGTCAATGGTGCCCTGACTGCGTTAGTCAAAAGGCAAGGCGTAGCGAAGAGTGCACGCCTTGCAATACATAACGCAGTGTTGGTACCGACTTTGTTATATGGCAGCGAAACCTGGGTATGCCAGAAGAAGCATAAAAGTAAGTTGAATGCAGTGGAGATGCGATCTCTTCGTAAAATGTGCGGCGTTACCATGGCCGACCGAAAGCGAAACGAAGAGATTCGCAATATGGCAGGTTTGAAAGATGACCTTATCACAAAAATTGATAAGGGCGTGCTTCGGTGGTTTGGGCACGTTGAGCGAATGAGTGAAGACCGAATGGTGAAGAAAATATATAGCGCGAAAGTTAATATTAAAAGGTGTCGAGGTAGACCGAGACTAACTTTCGAAGACCATGTGAGCAAATTGCTCGAAGAGGGTAGGGTCAAAAGTACTCGGATACCTAGACGTGCATGCATGAAGAAGATAATGAATCTGAAAGAAGCGAAAGAGGTTTGTAAGGATCGTGACACTTGGCGATCTGTTCTCTCTGGCTACCCCGTCAGGGATTGTGCGTGAAGATAAGTATAAGTAAGTATAAGTATAAGGGGCAATGTATACGCTACTACAACAAAGTCCCAGAAAATATACGAGGTATCTCTATTACCAAGTTTAAATATTTAATTAAACAAAAACTATATATAAATTTAATCATATTATTGTAAAAAGAAGTAAATAACAATATTTACTTCTTTTTAAACTTAAAATTAATAATAACAGGCCTGTTGTTTCGGACTTGTTTACCAACGCAGACCGCTCGCCCTTATACAATATGCAGATCGGTCAAGCGACTGACCGGAGTCTGAATCAGAGTTTCGCTGTCACCGAGCGCTACTGTTATTATTTATCTGTGCGAGTGAAATTGTTATTTTATTGATTTAATTGTTATGCCACTTACATTTGTTGCAGCTTAGAGGGTTGAAGTGGAAGGAGACGAAGACTTTTCCTATATTACTTTTATTTTCTAACTTACAAGTTAACTTAACTACTGTGACGATGTGAGTACATAGGAATACTAGACTAAACTAACTTACAATCTAACAACTACTACTGGGTTGTCTTAACGATGATACCCTGGGTTTTATACTATATTGAATATAGTATAAAATATGCTTAGCGGGCGGTTGTAAGATAGGTGACTTCCTTATGGTACTATGTTGAATATTCTTTAAGTCACGTCATGCTGTTATTTGCCTTAACAGGCGGTGCTGTATGGTAGGTTGTATTTTTGTAAATTTTACGTGGCAGATCTATATTTGCAACAAAAAACTGAACAATTCGGCATTTCTGTAGGACGTCGATTAAACTGAGCAACTAGATTTAATCTAATGAGCAGTGCGGCATAGGACCGAGTGGACTAATACTTTGACTTTATGTAACGCCTGCATACGGTTACTCTCTTCCGATCTGCCTGTGGCCCGTTGCTCTATTGTTGGTACACATGTTTTTTATATTCTGTGTTACGTCACATCATGCATAAAATATCACCTCAAATATAAAAAATACATTAAAAACGGACGGACGAACAAACACTATCACAAATATTTTCTTTTTATCACGTACAGGTCGCGGCATGTAAGTCTAGCGCTGAATGTGACGTGGAGGGGACGCGCACGAATTGAATTGCACGAATGCGACAGGAGAGCTAATCAGCGCGTGCGAACGATACGCACGAGCCAATCAGCGCGACTTATATGCAATAAGCCAATCAGCGCTTATGCGCAATAACGGTCACCGCTAAACTTTCGTGCCGCTACTTATAATGTTACATTCGTTTTTGATAAATGATTAAAAATACTTCTCTAACTTTGCCAGACTTGAGATTAAGGCGCCTCAAGATTTTTGATACTAATAAGCCTGTCACATTTTATACATCTTAAGTTAAAACAAATTGTAAATTGCACCTTTTTCAATTTCTATATACATTTGAATTATCAATTTTTCATATGGTTTTATTTGCGTCTTCAAAACGAAAATTTTAAACTATGCTGATTTTGAAAGCGTTTCAAGATTGTTCATGATAGGGTATATAAATAAACTCAATTTTGCTATTTAGAGGTCCTAAAAATAAGTTTTTGATAAAAAAGAAACCTAAGGTTCTCCATCGTATTTTAACTTTCTGTGAGACAGATTATTGTGACTTATTGTGAGACAAAGATATTGAGAGGTGCAAAATATTTAAGGCCGGCCACATACATACGGAATTCTGTTTCGGAATCCCGAATCGGGATTCCGTGAATACATCACACACACACGTTTTTTTTCCGTTCGGAATAACAAGGGTCAGTTGAGAGACGTTAGCCATTGAGTCTAGACATTCTGCCAGCGAATTATGACGACGATTTTCTAATTGCGATTCCATTGTTGCTGTATCATGTAGTGTTATGCTACTTACATATCATTTTACATTATTTTAAATTCATTTTTCCATTCTGTTTCGATTTTCTGCATTCACCTCAAAACTGGATATTTTACATCACCTTTATTTCCATAGGATCCTGTAACGATTTTAAACCATAAGAACACAATAACAAATCATTTTTACTTCGTTTTTTCACACTATCAGCACTTTTAAATTGGTGTCAATGGAGTCTACCTTTTTCGATCTTTTATTTAGTTTTCCGTAACTCTACAATTTCGGGCTTTGTGCGCGCAGGTGCGCTACCTTTTTTCCTATATCAATAATATCTCATTTTTCACTTAAATCTTGCCGTTTTTCTATTACGAGCCTAAAACCAAAATTTGACATGTTTTGACATCGTTGTTTATCTGGTTGTCATGACAATTATATTCAAATTCGCTACCGGTCTGTTGTTTCTACTTCGATAATTCCACATAAATACTCTTTCCTCTTGGCCATTTACAAAAAATTTGCGTTTAATTTAAATAATTTTTCCGTTCTCTCTAAAAAGGTATAAAAGCCGAACAATCGGTCAAGAAAGTCAGTCTCGCTTCAGTTTTCGAATTCGAAGCATCTCCTAAAGGCCTTATCCCGGGGCCGCACTGCCCCGGGATCCTGCAAGCCTCTGTCCTGCCTGAAGCCGCTGGACCCTACAAACCTCTGCTCTGCCTGAAGTCGCCGGATCCTACAAACCTTTGCTCTGCCTGAAGTCGCCGGGATCCTACAAGTCTCTGCTCTGCCTGAAGTCACCGGATCCTGCAAACCTCTATTCCACCTGAAGTCACCAGATCCTACAGGCCTCTGTCCTGTCTGAAGTCGCTGAGGATCCTGCAAGCCCCTGTCTTGCCTGAAATCGCCGGATCTTGCAAACCACCGCATTCACCTGAGGTCGTCGCCTAGAGACGCCCACGCCTTCTTACCTACACCGTGCGTGCTCGTTCCAGGCGCTGAGAGCACTTGCTGTACACCTAGGATCTTCGGGCTCAGCTTCGACACTAATCTCTTTTTTTATTACCTTTTTTTAAATAATTTGTAAATCACGACATCCATCCTCATCTTCATACTCCATTTTGTTACATAAAATTGTAAATATCTTTTGAATCTTAAATATATTATTTGTTTTTGTTCTATTTTTGTTGTTTTGCTGTTACTAGGTTAGGTTCTTTTTGTTCTTAATTGTCACTTCACGGCAATCATTCTTACTAGGTGCATCCCCTTATCACCCTAAGCTTGCAATACAGTCAATACTATGTTAATAGATCTATCTATCCAGAAATATTTATTCAATATTTATGTATGTAAATTCTTTCGACGAATTATTAAATAAAATAAGATGAAAGATTACGAAAAGCTATACACCTACAAGACGAAATGTAAAAACATACATAAACACACCTACTCGCTTCGGTCGTGCGAGTGCGACGAACACTGAGCGCGTTCCGTATGGAATTTAGGTATGTGTGTTGCAACTCGTACAAAATCTATGGAAGACGTGCGTTCGGAGCGGCTTTTTTCCGTTCAGGATCCCGAACGCACAGGCGGTCATACGGAATCTCGAATCGGAGAAATTCCGTACGGAAAAATAACGTACATGTGTGGCGGGTCATTGATTTTATATGGACTTGCTGCGTTCGGAATCCCGAATCGGAATATCGAAACGGAATCCCGAAACGGAATTCCGTATGTATGTGGCCGACCTAATTGAGTAATTAATTATTATGAACCACAAAACTATATATTAATACCAAGTATTTGTACTATCCCAAATGCCACAGAATATTCAATTTTCTTGAGGCAGTGTGCATAGACCTGGCCGATTTCGAAACATTTCATAATCTTAGTATTCGAATGTTTTTGAACTAATAATAGATTCTTAAGTACTACCAATATTTTTCATACATTTAGAGACTAAGTAACGAGCGTATAGCATATCGAGGCATTCGTCATGCAATCAAATACGAACTTTTGTAATAGTTTCTTTAGTTGCGGCTGTTTAAATTATATACTGAGTACTCAAGCCTTAGCGTAAGACGTTAAGTGAAGAGTGGGCGGCGGAACGGAGCGTTCACCATACACGTTGAACACACGTTACGCCACACGCCTAGATATGCTTTCCACTGATACCTTAGACTTAATACTGACACCAAAAGCATAAAATTTGTGGATTTCAGTTCGTCACTCCAAATATGACAATAAATGCGCCACTTCGGTGAGATCTTGAGGTACAGATTCGTGATAGCATAGATACAGCTCTCTAGGTTCTGCTTCACTAAAAACTCGCCTAGAAAATAAAAGAAAGATTTTATTCATACAAATAATATTGTAAACTCAAAAAGACATGACTGTCCTAATTATTACACAACAATAATATGCAAAGTATAAATTTGACTGTTTAAATATCTGCTCAATGTCTAATTTGCCGTATAGCAAAGGCCGTAGAAATAGACCTCTTTGACTGTTTATCAAATTACATTCACCCTTGAAGTTAAGAATCGGTTTTAGTAATAATAGGCCGAATCCAAAACGTATAGTATAGTTTGTCCCCAAAGCCGTAGGTGTGTATGGGAGGGGGGGGGGGGAGTTAATCAGAGGTTTAAGTTAAGTGTAAGTTTATTTTTACTATATTGAGTACAGCATAAACAAAATGCAAGTTAATGTTCTCATATTAAAATATTATTCTTGGAAAAATATCAAATACCGCGAAAATTCTAATATTCAATAAAAACAATCGGTTTCGAATTTCAAATAAAAATATCATACCCAACAACCCAAAATAAAAATGGCTCGGTGTTCTTTTTGCTGATGCCACATTGGTTCAATACGTCTTGTGGCGCTTCAAACAACATTCCATACTCTCTGACGGCCACAAGAATTTTGTTAAGAGGATTAGAAGGAGCATGGTTCTTCTTAAATCTACAACAAATATACATTTCAAATTGTATGTACAATCACAAAATAAATATATTATGCAATAAAATTTGCCTCACTTTATACTATACTGCAATAAATCGTGTATCTTTTTACAAGCTGATCTAAATGTTCTAATTATAAATGAGTATAAAATATTATTAGCTTGCATTTCAATACTTTTCATGGGCGCTATTAAAACTCCCTTCTCTGATTCGAGTTGTAAGAAATGAAAGAGAACGTTTTCCTCGCCCGCTGTTATTCTGAAAGTTAAAATGAACAAATTAAAAAGGCTGAAAATATAACAATAAATTTAAAAAGTTATTGAATTGAACATACCTATGCACGGTTACATGATTAAGTTCATTTAATAAGCTTTTTCTAATATCTGTCATGTCGATATTACCACTAACTCTGCTGCCATCCTATAAAAAGATTAAAAAACATTCATTCATTTGTTCATTAAAGCCGTTCCTTCACAAGTTCACTGTTGAACATAAGTCTCCGCCAAGGAATGCTGCACCATCGACTGCCTGTATGTCTTACCAGGTCATCACTCCATCTAGCACCGCCGTGTAGTGTCAGCGTAAAATTATCCACTACCCCATATCATGCCGTGGGTGTCCTAAGAGGCGACAAATGGAAATTAAGCCAGGGGATGGGATGATAACAACAGAATAATAAAATATTGCGGTTACCACATCGTCTGCCAAGCGCAACTATGGCAAATTTATCCCCCATGAAGAAAGATACAAAGAGACGGCCCCCAGTCCTAGACGGTCCCGTTTAGTCTGGCTAAGGTTACTGAACTATAGTAACGGCAGGGCAGGAGTGCTAAGAATCTTCGGCGGAGGTTCTGTTGCCACATTCGAAAACTCGAACGGACAAATTTAACGCACGCGGACGCTATGAAGACTGGATCAGTGGCTGGAGCTAGAAAAGAAGGTAGACAAGTTGTGCTGACATATTATAGAATCATTTCAGGTCCGAAAAAAGGGCAGGACACGGTAAGACTCGAATCCGGCAACTTGTTTTATCACCGCGAGGGCAATCATTTATCTCAAGAGGGTGTCGGATTTATCAAACGCAAGGCTCTCTTTAACAACGTTGTCAAGAACAGGAGTGTGTTGACGAGGATTGCGTTCCTTATACACTGAATCAACAATGTCTCCAAGACAAAACTTGCACAAGGGTCAGCTGAAGGGAATTTTCAGGGATTTCAAGGGATCAACAGCTGGCCGACTTCATGGAGAAGGAGTGACTATTTATGATAAACTCTTTCTTCCAGGAGCAGCACCATAGAAGGTGGATCTTCATTATGACGACCAGACGATGACTATTCAGTAATCGCGAGGGTGAAATCTGGTAGTGATCACTGAATGGTCTTTCAGAGGCTCTTATTCGTTTCCGTCCTCCATGGTGGTTCTATTATGGAGGCGTGGAGCAGAAGTGATCTTGTTATTCAAGAATGGCGACAACGTTCTATTGAAGAACAACTGACAGATTTACCGTATGAACCGCATCTACGTGCTACTTTAGATAGTCGTTGCGAATCAGAGATCGTTTAAGTATCATACACCACTTCGGATGTGTGTTAGTGGACTGCGGCAGGCCTCTGTCACTCTTGCTACCTGCGTGAAATAATTACCTACAATCGCGAGGCGATTGAATGTTAAAGTTTTTTAACGCTGTTTACGTAAATAGTTTTTGTAAATACTTGTTGAAATACTCGCCCAAATAGTATTGTATTTCGGGTTTATTTGTTGTTTACTCTATCTACCTATTTCTTCGGAGCCAAGCATCGCGCGATTCTCGACGAATGGCCTTGCAAGTTGCATGCGTTGGGCATCACAGAACTCACATAGTAGCGGAAATATGGTCGATCATATTCAGAATAGGTACTTTACCTAAGTAGCTTACCATTCGGCAATGTATTTTTTTACTCTTTATTAACAGCCCTTAATAACCACGGAAAGTCCGTTGTGATGTAGGAAGGAGAGAAGATGCAAAATAATATGGACACTCGCGGGCAGCGATAGTTTTATTTAGCTTGCATGCGCGATTTATCTGATTAATAATAATTATATAGGCTATTAAAACGTCGGCAAGCAGTCAACATTAAAGGAGTGCAACTTCTGTACGTTGTACTATTATTTATTCTGTGACTGCGGCGACAAGTGTCCCCTCCCCCTACAGCCGCAGCCGAGGTAGATCCTCCGCAACTTATCGTGGTTGGCGGCAGATCCATAGACCAGATACGCCGCTGGCGTCAGAAAGGCTAGTGCTTCTGAGTACTCCTTTTTCCTGGTCCCATAGCCTTCGCACATCGGACACAGGGTCATACTAGGGGTGTTCTGGTGCGTTTTTACCTGAGAACGAGATGGGGGCCGCTGATGTGAGCGAAAACGTTCCCGTAGCCCTGGCAGTATGCGACGAAGGTGGAACACCAATAGGGGTTTTAGTCGAGCGAGTCCGACATAACCCGTCCTTACCCCGCGAGGCGTAGGCATTTCCCCATGTAAAAAAAAACATATATTGGTGATTCATAATATGTTGCAGTTGTTCATGGGTGGCGGTAATCACTTACTATCAGGTGAGCCTCAGCACATTTGCCCCCTCATAAAAAAAAAACTTCTATATCGTGGCATAATATACTTCTCTGTCAAATTTCATTAAAACTTTTCACTCATTTAATCTGTCGATCCAACAACATAAAAAGTTAGCATTATTATAATGTAAAAATAAATAAGATAAACTTAATAGTTTTTAAAAAAGATATAAAATATAATTTCATTATACCTGTCTATCCCAGTCAGAATCTGAACCGGATGAATCGCGTCGACTTCTTTGCTCCCTATCTGCTCGTCTCCCAGTCACTCTCTCTTCACTAACTTCGCTATAAACAATAATTAAGCAATGATTTTGTATCATTCATCCATCCATTACAGCCTACTGAACATAAGCTTTCCCCATATATTGCCACATGGGAGGGATTTTGCCATAGTTGCCATGTTTGACGACTACCTTAATTGACAGGCTGGTTGGCAACCACAGTTTTTCCCATCGCTTCTTTCAAGTTTTCCTCTGTCGTCTCTTACGACTCCTTACGGGTGGATATGGAGTAGTGAACTTTTTTACTCTTTCCTAATACTCTCAATTTAAATTTAATCTAATTTCGAATAAAATTTTGAAGAAGTATGTTAGATAGTACTTTAAATCATATAGTGAGAAATTGTGTAATTAAGATAAGTGTGGTTTGCCGATATTGTGATAGGGATTAAAGATTAAAGAAGGATGGAATGCTGCGGTAATTTGAGCGCGTAGAAATAATGAATGAGAAAAGAGTAATACTTCACGCAAATGTATGCTGCAGGAGTGAGTGGCAAAGTCGGAAAATTACGCCCAGACAGAAGTTCATCGACCAAATTGGCGATATATTAAAGATGGGCGAAATTAAGATTACCCATAAGCATGTATGCGTTAATATACAGGGTTATTTTGCAATATACTCCCAAATTTACAAAAATGTTCAGAATAAGTAATACAGGTGTAAGGTGAAAAAAAATTAATTTAAAAAATCTCAACATTATGTACTTTTTATGTTTTAAATTCAGATTGCGTGGTAATGCATTATTTTAACTGATTGTCATTCATAAATATCTATCACCTTTTATACATAGGGAAATGCCTACGCATACCCGCCCCATTGGGGCAGGGAAGGGTTATGTCTGACTCGCAGCGACTAAAACCCCATGGTGTTCCCCCTTCGCCGCATATTGGCAGGGCCACGGGAACGCTGTCACACACATCCGGGTGCGGGGGTACGGGGAACCCACGAACACAAGGCGCGCCTTCCTCCGCGACCTCTAACTCCACCTGCGTAACGGAACCCCCGAATCCGATACGCGGAGACCATTGGCCCAGGAAAAACGAGCAATCAGAAGCGCTAGTTTTCGAGAACTCAGCGGCGGATCTGATCTCTGGCTCCGCCGTCAACCAAGTTTCGGCCGCGGAGGATAGAGAGCGGCACCTCGCAAAATATCTAATGCCGGGTTTCCACGCTTGCCAAATCTCGGCAAGCATCTACAAGCACAAGTGTGTAAAGAGGGCGTTTGGCTTGGCTTGCGTGAGTTTGTGGACGCTTGTCCCCGATCCGGGCTAGTGTCGGTTTTTGGACACAGATCAAAGGGCGCTTGCGGCAAGCGCTTGCAACGCATTCACACGTTGGTGCGCGTTTAGTAGAAATTGTGATTTCGCGACGAGCGCATGTTTAATTCTTTGTTTAAAATGAGTGACTGGTCGAATGAAGAGAGTTTATCGTTTCTGGAATATTACCAGACCGAATCGTCTATCTGGAACCCCAAAGACGTTAATCATAAAAATAAAAAGAAAGTTGCAAATGCTTGGAGACGTCTTGCTGAGTTAACGGGGAACCCAGTAAAAGAATTAAAAGCCAAAAATTTCTTGTTTTTGTATTACTTTGCTTGTATTTCAAATAAAAGTATGTTAAACCAAACGCAATAGCCGACACAAGTTCGGTGTCCGCCATGCTTGGGTTTACGTAGCACACTGACATATTCACAAGCATGAAAACGACTTCCAAACGCCAAACGAGATTGTGGACGCTTGGGGCTTGAAGACGTTTGCCGAGGCTTGGCAAGCATAGAAACCCGGCATAAACACCTATTTTGCTACATACGCACACGTTCGTAAGGATCGCTCGGTCGGAAAAAACGTGAACTGAATCGCACACAGAGAACGCGTAAACGTGTAGTTAATATATAATATTAATAAATCACATCCGATTTGGGATAATTTCAAATAAAAGTAGAAGCATTATTTACTCATATTTTATAAACCTGCAATATCATTATTTATATATTTGAACTTAAATATAAAATTTGGAATCTTTGAAAAATAACCCTGTATATATGGGAGAGAGAACCTATCTATCAGGATCGAGCCAAATGCACTCTTGTTGTTTCTCACACTTGCGTGTAGCTTAAACTACTATTAAACAGTCCGTAGAATGTTTCAATCGCATTTAAAATTTCCGGACCCACAGAAATGAGACTGCAGACATCATCATCATCATCATCATCATTATAGCCATTCACAAGTCAACTTCTGAACATAGGCCTCCCCCAAGAAATGCCAAAAAGCACGGTCCAGAGCCACGTGCATCCATCGATTTCCTTGTGAAACGGGGATGACCCGGTGATAAGGGGATGCACCCAGTAACAATGATACAGCAACAATGGAATCGTAATCAGAAAATCGTCGTCATCATTCGCTAGTAGAATGACTAGACTTAATGGCTAGCTTCTCAACTGATCCTTGTTATTCCGAACGGAAATAAACGTATGTATGTGATGTATTTACGGAATCCCGAATGGATATTCGAAAATGGTTTTTCGAAACGGAATTCCGAATGTATGGGGCAGTCCTTATTCCGAAGGGAAATAAACGTGCGTGTGCGATGTATTCACGGAATCCCGAATCGATATTCCGAAACGGCTTTCCAAAACGGAATTCCGAATTTATGTGGCCGGCTTAACAAGGCTCAGTTGAGAGACGCTAGGCATTGAGTCCAGAAATTCTGCCAGCGAATATGGACGACAAGTTTTTGTTCCTTTGGTGAAAAATATTTGGACTCTCCAACAATTTTGATACAGGGTACGCCTAAGGCACGCTACGCCACTGCAGGTCAACATACTCGTCAACAACTTCGAGCTTAGTGCTCCCAACAACTACCGGCATAGGTGTGACATGGACAATGTCCATTCAATGGTTTGCACATGATCAATATGATCTTTGTTTTGTCCATGTTTATCTTAAGACCTATCTGTTGGGAGACATTATTGAGGTCATTGAGCATAGTGCTTAGGTCCTCCAGTGATTCTGACATAAGAACTATATTGTCGGCAAATCGAGGGTGAGTAATGTACGCGCCATTGATGTTAATACCGTACTGCAGACATGGGTCTTCTTTTAGTCTGGTGAAAACTTTAAGAGATTACAACTCAATATCTTCGTTTTTTGTTTTGACATATACGTTAAACACAGTAACTATTTGTTTAAAACTATTCATTTTATCACTTTTCTACACTGAAATGTGCTCGCGATTGACCTTATTAGGAAATAACTTACAGTATTTCTTAAAACAATAGTGAAATCTAGGAAAATTTTGACACTTTTTTAGTAGTGCGAGTGAATTTTGACAACTTGACAAGCAAAAGCGCCATAAACATAGTTTAAACATTGGCACGCTAGATGGCGTGGAGACGATATTTTTGTGCAACAAATACCATTATTCGTAGATAGATATTATGCAATGATGCCGTACTTCCTAACCTTGAACTAGATGCACTACGTTGAAAGAAGAAAAAGCGACGCCAACTTCGTTCTCGTTTGACTGTAATAAAATTTAAACATTCTAAATTCTCGATTGTCAAGGGATAGGATTTGCGCGAGGAATTTCTTGCGATTTATGTTATATTTTTGTATGATTTTCATTGATTCAATTTGCAATATTTCTAGTATGTATTTGATTCCAATATAATACAATATATTGTGATTTATTGTAGGTATAGTAATTAATTATTCAAAATACGCAATTTTGTTTTCGGTGGTATTAGAAACGCAGGCCCGTGCTTTCAAATCTCGTTACAATACTAATTACCTATGTCATACAAGACAAAGAGTACAAAACTACAAAGTCAGTGTTTTGTTTGAATATTTTTTTCAACACTAAATAAAATTATAAGTCGGTAAGCCACCAAAGTAGTCACAAAATTAATTTCACAAACATTTGCAACATATAGTTTTGCGGGGTTACGTAAAAATACCTATTACGTATTTTGCAAATAGTTTCAGACATGCAATATTATTATTAGTTTGTTTTATTTTGTTGTAGTGCCAAGCTCAAGATCGCGTCGTATCGTTTGTTACGTTCCTGGATTTTTTTAGTTGATTTGTTCTTGGATAACAGATGAAAATAATGGTTATGTATTTATTATTAATTTTGTTTTATTATGCTTATTAGATTAATAATTATTTATTTATTAATAAAATGTTTATCAATAAAATAATTATAAATATTAAACTTTATAAAAATAGAATAGAAATAAATGTAAGTATATTATTTAAAAATTGGTAAACATTTATAGGATGGTGGATCATCAAATACTTGTGTATGGTATTGTTAAAAATTTGGTTGTCAAAATGCGTTTTCCGTGCGAGCGTAAGAGTACGCGATTAGAATATCTCTGCACAATAAAGAGGTTCTGTCGCCAACGTCCATACCACGTTGAATACACCGGTTCTCGTCCGATCACCGAAGTTAAGCAACGTCGGGCGCGGTCAGTACTTGGATGGGTGACCGCCTGGGAACACCGCGTGATGTTGGCTTTTTGTCGTTTCCATTGATCATGGGTATTTTACGTAGCTCAGATGGTTAGCGCTCACTGCAAATTTCTCACTACGCGAGCAACCCGAGTTCGAGCCCTGCCGGCACCGATGAATTTGTTAATTGCACCGCGGCGGACATTTTCTTTTCTTGCCCTAAAACTAATCTAATAAAAAAAATAATCAACAACGCAAATATCCGCGCTACAAAACAAAATGATGTGTCTTACCTAGTATGAAGAGCACCTCCCGCCCTCCCTCAATTGCGTGCACTATCCCCGTCTCCCAACACCACTACACTAGGCAAGACACATCACGTGGTGCGCGGATATTTGCGAAGTAAATTTTTGTAAAAGCTTTTATATAATGGATTTCCGTAATAATCAACAAGTCAAATGATTTTTGTTTTACTAAAAGCTTTTGTTGTTGTGTATGCTTTGAAATTAGGAAATAGTTTTTCACCTTTCTGGTAATTATCGCATACTAAATCGTGTTTTAGATTTGTTGTTATCTCTTGTTTATGAATAGTTTATTATGTAATGTCAAATTTTCGTAATAATTGGTTATGTTGCAAATCATCTGTGTTTTTAGTTTTGAGTGAATAGGCATGTATCAGGCGTGTTACTTCAAATGCTTGTTTTGATCATTAATTTCAATAGTGTAAGGTTATAAAATAAAACTGCGTTTTATTGTTCTTAGTGTTGACATAATTTATTTTCGAAGATTATTATTCAATTAAATAGTTTATTTACGCCTACAAATTAAGTTAAAAAAGTTAAAGTTACAGCCTATATACACGTCTCACTGCTGGGCACAAGCCTCCTCCTATTTGTAAGAGGGTTTTAGGGCAAGGAAAGGTCCGCCGCGCTGCCCCAATACGTGTTGGTGAACTGCACATGTCTTCGAAATGTATATTTTTTTTCTTATTTGTCAGACATTCAGGTTTCCTCAAGATGTTTTCCTTCACCGCAGAGCACGTGGTAAATCAGCACTTAAAATTGCAATTAACAATTTCATTGGTGCCGGCGGGGATCGAACCCGGGTTTCTCGGGTACTGTGAAACTTACAACGAGTGCTAACCATCTGAGCTACCACGGCTCATTTTACAAACATAACTTTTATTTTTATAACATAATCGTAAAATACTGGTATTCAGTCGAATCCGGTTTGACTGGGAGCCGACCCAAATATAGTTGGGAAAAAGGCTAGGCAGATGGTGAATTATATATATCGTAGCAGGTGGCGTTCTGTAGTTCTGCCTACCCATACAGAAAAAAGGAAAACATTTTTTTTCATTCACGCCATCTAGTGTTCAATTTTCGTAAATGTAGGGACTAAGAATTCACCTACGTCTGTGTGTGTAAACGACACTATATTCAATGACAAATGTTATTTTTGGACTTTGTGTTGAATTGAGTGGATTTTTTTTTTAAAAAATGCAGATGCGTTATCACCCGTGAGGACTAAGATGGAATGCCTCTTTTCCAATAAAAAGAGTCTCCGGTTCTCTACACTCACCATACGAAACACAGCAGTGTTAAGCTGCTATTTTACGCTGGTTTTCTGTGAGAGCGTGGTCCTTCCCCGGTCGAGCCGACCCATTCGTGCTACAACTATACTACTAATATAGCCGCAGCATGGCTCCACCACCATTTTGAGGCAATGATATGTAGTAAAATAATGTATAATGTCCAAGTACCACGATTGCTACTTCTAAGACTTAATAATGTTCCGATTACACAAAAACGCAAATAAACTAAAAAATGATGACTTCAGCGCCATCTCGCGAGAATATGACCGGGAACAGACCGTATGTTTCACCTTAATACGAGATCAAATGAATGTAAATGAATGAAATAAAAAACTAAAAATGATTTTGATGAAATTTTTATGTTTTTAAGTTGATTGGATAATGGTTTAAATTCACAATTGGACCCGGTAGGTGGCGCTGTTGTCAAGATCCAGAAATCACCCGTGCAAAGCCGGAGCGGATCGCTAGTGTATTATAAAGTTAAAGAAGGGTGTCTGGTTTGCAACCACTAAGTGGCAGTTACCACAAATTCTGGTGCTCAATTTGTACTTAAATTAAATATACATATAAACTTAACATAATATGCCTAGAAATGCATACCTGTTGCTCTTTAAACTATTCGAGTCTTCCGAATAACTAATGTCCAAATTACTAGAATGTCTGTAATTCTTCTGAGAACTATTGTACCACTGATTATACAAACTGTGATGACTCGTACTATGATAGTTGTTGATAGGGTTGTCAGTAGAAGGAGGTCTTTTCAAGTCCGGCTGAGACTTTGAAAGCTTTAATGACGACACTTTCAGGGTATCCGCCTTTAGAGCTGTAAGAAGTGAATTAAAATAAAAGATAAGACAGGATTTATTGATTAAATACATCTATAATATAAAATAGGGCCATAGGCTCTAATTTAAAGTGTTGTTTTACACGTCTTGATTACTGGGGCAAAGTGTAGGGCCCGAAATAATTATTATTACAAGACATAAAAACATTTTTGTATTTAAATAACTCATTTAAAGATTTAAAAAAATTAAACTAGTAATTATTTTCTTTTGAACAGTATTTTGCAAAATGCTATGCAGACACATAATAATTTGTTTCGGCTAGTTTATTAGTATAGGTTACAGCCCACTTATAAAATGCGGCGCTGTATCAAATGTAACTCATTTGGTAGTAAATTTTAAATAATGGAGTATTTGAAAGCTGTGGTCTAAGAAAATGATTACTTAATAATAGTAACATGACAACATCGTACAAAACTTCACCCGATACCATGCCCTGCACAAACTTCATTAACGCGTCCCTGGACGGTTCTCACCGCCAAGAACATCGAACGATACGCTTTAGCCGTGAGAGCCGGGGCCCGCCACCCCCTGTTCGGACGGCCGTTAGACAACTCACACATGTTATGTTAATGTGATCACAGAACTGAACACAATATTATCCCACTCCCCCAAGATTATCGATTTTAGTGCAACGTTGCGGACGCAATAAATAATCTCCCCCACCCCTTCCTTTTTCATAGCCTTAATATAAACTTAGTGCTCGCGACCTGAAAGCTTCCTAATAAAACCCCATAGCCTCCATAAAGTAATAATATAAGGTACTGTATACAGGACCTGAACACACACAACTTGTGTGTCCAATGACGGCGGGTAGCACGCCATAAAAAATAGTATATTTAAAATCTGTCAAAGCCAATAGTGTCAACAGGAGTCGTTTTGCCAAACAATGATGCATCGCCATGAGAGGGGTTTTTTATAGGATAGGGTGACAAACGAGCACACAGTCCACCTGATGGTAAGTGGTTGCTGTGGCCCATAGACATCTACATCTATCCTTGTTTGCGAATCAAAATGCAGATGCGTTATCACCCGTGAGGACTAAGATGGAATGCCTCTTTTCCAGTAAAAAGAGTCTCCGGTTCTCTACACTCACCATACGAAACACAGCAGTGTTAAGCTGCTATTTTACGCTGGTATTCTGTGAGAGCTTGGTCCTTCTCCGGGCGAGCCAACCCATTTGTGCTACAACTATACTACTAATATAGCTGCAACATGGCTCTAACACGTATAAATGCTATAGTAATAGTGTCTATAAATATTTATCCTCAAAAAAACGGATGTTTTAATTTTGTTGTCGTTACTTTTGTTCTCCATCAATACTAATTTAATTTAGTTTTAAATATTCTTCAATAAGACTAGAATAATAGGTTCCATATCTATTGTACCTATTATTCTAGTCTATCTAGTAGGTATCTACCAATGATTCGAATTTCACCATGTATAAACCAAAAGTGTGGTAATATACAACTACGAAGCGAAGTAAAGTCAACTCAACGTGCACTAGAGCTGCGCACCAACTTACTATGTACTCCATAGTCTTCTCAGAAACAAGAAATCTGTGTCCAGTGGGATGGCTATAAGGTGTACAACAAAAAACTTACCCATGTTGTCTCTCATTTTTCGTCCATACTTTGTTAGGAACTCAGGGGATGTTTCCAGTTGAGGAAGAGTATTCGACGAGAACCATGACGCTAAATACTTATGTAGTCCCACTTCATAAAGAAGTTCCAGACAGCTCTCACATTCTTCCACGTAAAATGGTGACGGAGATGTCACACCAACGGCCTGTACAAAATGTAAAACTTTAAGCATCTACAATTCCTCTGGTGTCAGATATTCATGGATAGTATGGTCTGCAAAATTTGTTTTTTTCTTTGAGGGGGAGGGCCCTTCAATGAAAAAAACATATTTTTACCTGGCAGAGCTAACTATATATATATAAAACAATTTATTTTGTGATTTTGGTCGTATTTTAACACATGGGGACGGCATTCATTATCTTAGCCATTTTTTAAAACAGGTAAAAAAAAATACACCATTTATCTTGAAATTTTCTATAGCCTTGTAAATTTCCTGTAACTAAGTAATGTAGTGAAATTCAGAAGTTTCAAAGTAATTTATATGCAATATAAAACTATCATTCAAAACAGTTTTAGTTCAGTCAGTCAGTTACCAGTTCTTATAAATAAAAGACAAAAATTTCCAAGGGATTATACGTATTGCACACCTCATAACGCAAAACGTTATTAGGTGGTACGACTATATGAGTAGCCGTATGTCAAGAAAACGCTAATTAATCCATTTTATATTTTCTAAAAAACCATTTTATATTGCTACTTTGAAAAAAAAAAGGTTTCAATAAAATTTTATGTGGACTTCCAGATGTTAATTTTGTATTTGTATATATCGATTTTATACTTGGTGTAATCTTGTGTGAGCTTGACATGAGCTAGACCTGATTGTTCATACATACCTCAAATAAAGCAACAAAAAGTTTAATTCACTTACATCTTCTGTGCATCCTCCTGCTTCCATAAGTGTCGCTAGTAAGAAATGCCCCTTACCCACAGTTAAAATAAACCAACGGCCATCTGGAATTCTAAATCATAAAGCAAAATTTTAAAAAAATTATATAATGCATATTGATTATCCATAAGTTTAGTAATATGTGGATATGTTATAGTAATTATATGCATGGAGTTTCTTTGCATGATAAAATTTATAATGAAATTATCAACAGTAGTACTAGAGTAACTGACATAACACAAAGGACTGACAAACAATGGGGAAGAAAGGTTCTCAAGTCTTATACCAGTAAACAAAGTGTTGGGGTTCTTACTATATTAAGTGGTTACCAGGTCATAAAGCTATGCAGAAATTGTATGGATGCATTAAAATATTACATTACATGCATTAAAATGTAAATGCATTCAATGTATATAAGTGTAGGGATCTTACTTTATGTAGTGATTATCAGTTCATATCTTATGCAGGAAGTAGGTGGTTCTTACAGCAGTGGACTTGTGAAGGACTATAACAATAATGGTGATGATGATAATCTAATAAGTACTTATAAGAATATACCTGTTCTCATTTTTATCATTATTAGTCTGGTTTCTATGCTCTTTGATAAATACTTCTTTCCACATTACAAGTTTTTCCAATTCTTTCTCAATGCTAAGCCTCAGTATGCCATTAAATTTAAGATAAGCATTTATCTCAACCAAGTCATCATCGCATAAGTGAGAACTTAAAAGATGCCCGGAATAATATAAACATGCTCCAATAACAGTGTAAAGCCTTTGAAAATTTTCAACATCATCAGTCTGAAAAAAATGGCAACTTAAGAAAGCATTTAAATTTATTGTCTTTTATACTTTGTTGTAAGCACTTACCCATTCACGGTAATCTGCCGCTTCTAATTCTGTTATTGCATCATCAACTTGTATTTTCACCTCCAAAGGCAATGTAACAGTATGAGCTGCTAAAATGTCTTCAAGTAACATTGATCGAACTTTACTATCTTGCTTTGACATGCTAACATTATTTTTATTAAACAACAGTGTCACAAAAAAGCGGGCAAACAAACCATCCAACTTATCAACATTATTTGGCTTTGTGAAACAAGCTTTTAAGGAACCATAGAGAAATTCTAGAATTCGAACAATATCTCTGATAATTTTTTTAGCCGAAAATAAATCTAAGTTCTTATTTGGAACAGCTAATAAAAGCAAATCATTAAAATGAGGTGCATATACAATATTAATTAAAGTATTATTGTAAAGAACACTTGATGTTACTGGTTCACTTGTACCTAAAGATTTTGGTGTTAAGTGATTGAGAGTCACATAGGCTCCTCTTGTATTGTATAGATAATTTTGATTATAAGGACGAGGGTAGCAATAAAGAACTCCTTTATCGTCATTACTCTGGTATTCTATGTCATTGCAACATATATACAAAACAGAACACATTGATTCTTTTAATAGTTGAGTAAGAGAATTTTCCAGGGGTACATGATTTAAGGAAAATAATTTCAAAGGATCAATATTAAAACCATCTGTTACCACTTGAAATGTTAACTTAGGGCTCTCAATATCCTCTATGACTCTCTGCAGGACACTATTAATGTTACATGAGTTAACTTCAATTCCATTGATTTTCAGCAAATGATATCCAACTTTAACTCTTGGCACATATATGGCTTTAGCCTCTATTAAAAAATTTGCAACAATTAATGTCTTTCCATCTGTATGAGTTTCTAAGCTTATGCCAAATAACTTTTCTATTTGGCAATTTTTCTCACTGTTAAAAATCATATTCTTGCTTACCTGAAAATCAAACATAAATTTGCCCTGAAAGCCCACATTAACATGTACACATTCCAAAAAATATAAAATGTATACAGAACTAAAAACTGTTTAGGATAAGACTTCATTAAATTTAGGTATTTCATGAACACAACTTCTTTCAACCAATTTAGGAATCGTAATTAGTATAAAGGAAAGCAAGCAAATTACGTGGTAGAACCAAACTGCAGCTCTATTAATTGTATAGTTGTGGCATGAATGGGTTGGCCCGACTGGAGAAGGAACACACTCTCACAAAATACCAGTGTAAAATAGCAGCTTAATGCTGCTGTGTTTCGTATGGTGAGTAGGGAACCGGAGACCCTTTTTACTGAAAAAAAGGCATTCCATCTTAGTCCACATGGCTGACAACATATTTGCATTTTGATTTGCAAACGAGAATAAATATAGATATCTATGGGCCACAGCAACCGCTTACCATCTGGTAGACTATGAGCTTGAATGTCACCCTTATCCTATGAAAAAAAATTGGAGTCCCAGATTACACTGAGCTGAATATAAGATTTTACCCTTTCTATACAACTTTTACAATGACGCCTACTTTATCCAACCATAAAAAAAATAGGGCTTGCTCTAGTGTTAATACTTGCATTATAAAAATGTAAAAAAAACTTCCACCTTTGCCTTCCTTTAATTAAGAATCTAACCATCTTGTCTTATTGCACTTTCTTTTTCCTATTCTGAATTACAATTCAGTTCCTTAATTCGATTTAGTGTGATATAAAAGATAATGTTTGTTTATTTCTATTTTATGTGTTGCCAAACCATTCATCAGATTGTGCTAAAACTTTGTCAACTTATTGCTTGCACTTCGTTATAGGCATAGTATAATTAACTTACAGTAGATGGTGCCTGTATCGTACTGACAAATTAGTTTAAAAGTTATTTATAAACATAGTGATTATATACTCTTAGGCTATATATACATATATCATTCAATTCGATCATGAACGTATTATCATTCCTATTCAAACAATATAACTCTGCCAAATTCGAAATTAATTTTTCAGAGTTATTTCTTCTGCGGCAGCCATGTGCCGAGACCAGCTAGTTGTCCAATAAACAATATTTAATTACCTGAATAATGACAATTTTATTATTATCATCTATTGTCGTTTTCTTTGTATTATCTGTTGTGTTACTTTCATTTTCTTTATTATTATCATTTCTATTATCAAATTTTGCTTTTCGGTTTTTTAATACCTTAAAAATTTTACCTGAAACATATTATAAAACATTTTTATCTATGACATATTTTCAATGAAATAATTACAAATGTTATATACAATAAGGCTGGCTTTTCACTATGGGATATAATATATATTATATCCCTAAATATAAATTATATCCCGCGATTGGCGTTCACACTGTGAGATATATCTTTTAACCAGTGTGCGTTTGTCATTGGTCATTGGATTACCCCCTTTACCCCGTACACCGTTCTGCGGGGGCGCGGAACGGTGTGCGGGGTACAGGGGGCGAAATATAATATGAAAATATCGCTCGGTCGATCGAAAAAATATTTATAGCTTGAGATGTAATATATATTATAGCTCAGTGTAAACGGTTCCATATGAAATGTATGGTGAGCGATATTAATTTATATCTCGAGATGTAATATATAGTCATCCCATAGTGAAAAGCGGGCTTAATATTAAATTAATAATACAAATGTGTTGCAGGATTTAAACAGTTAAATTTCATGCATCATTAGGCTGTATATAGAGAATAATTATCAATCATCCATCACAGAAGATGTATTATTATAATAAAGTAAAACAAAAGTAAACCTTTAGTGGACCTCCTAGTTGAAGCTCTTTTAAAATCACTTCTTAACTTAAAAGTTTCACAATTTTCTAGAAGTGGGGTGTTTATATCATTACTTTCATTAATATGTTTTACTTTAATAAAAACCAACTCTCCATCTTCTCCAATATCAGAATCCCACTCAGGAACGGAACTGAAAGTAATTACTGTTTGTATAAAATTTTATGTATTTAATGTATTTCCTACAATGTATAAGTACCTTTCCGAATCAGAATATTTGGAATCATCGGAGGAATCTGTCCAATTATTATCTGAATCACTCGGCGATTCATATTGAACTTTGTTCATTTTATTCATAGCAAAATAAAAAATAAAAGTTTCAAAAACAGTTCATTAAAGTTGTTGTTTTTTTTAATTTGTATCTTAAGCAGGCAAACATCGCAGACCATACAGCAGTTTCCGTATATACACTCTTAGGCCGGCCACATTCATACGGTATTTCGAGATTCCGTTTCGATATTCCGATTCGGGATTCCGAACGCAGCAAGTCCATATAAAATCTATGAGCCGCCACACAAGTACGAGATATTCCGTACGGAAAAATAACTTCCGTACGGAATTTCTCCGATTCGAGATTCCGTATGATTGCCTGTGCGTTCGGGATCCCGAACGGAAAAAAGCCGCTCCGAACGCACGTCTTCCATAGATTTTGTACGAGTCACAACACACATACGTAAATCCCGTACGGAATGCGCTCAGTGTTCGTCACACTCGCACGACCGAAGCGAGTAGGTGTATAGCTTTTTTCGTAACCTTTCATCTTATTTTATTTAATAATTCGTCGATAGAATTTACATACATAAATATTTAAAAAATATCTCTGGATAGATAGATCTTTTTACATAGTATTGACTATATTGCAAGCTTAGGGTGATAAGGGGATGCACCTAGTAAGAATGATACAGCAACAATGGAATTTGCAATTAGAAAATCGTCGTCATTATTCGCTGGCAGAATGTCTAGACTCAATGACTAACGTCTCTCAACTGACCCTTGTTATTCCGAACGGAGAAAAACGTGTGTGTGTGTGATGTATTCACGGAATCCCGATTCGGGATTCCGAAACGGAATCACGAAACGGAATGCCGTATGTATGTGGCCGGCCTTATTAGTGTTCCTTAAACATCGATAGACTATCGATTAATCGATGGTGTTTGCACTATCGATTCTATCGATAGTCTGGTTAAACTATCGATTGCCATTCTTATCGTAATTTTTGTCTATAGTAGATGTCTCCCTTTAGTCTAAGGTCAGAGAAATCCCTGTAAATAAACTGAATGTGAATAGCTAATTAATATGTGTGACGCTGACGTAAGCTTGTCGCTATTTGTGTGTGTGCCAGAACGGGCGGTTGATCTTGCGTTTTATAGATTACTAACTGTTCCCTGTGACTTTGCCCGCGTGTTATTTGGGGTTTTAATTTTTTTTTGCGCGGTACCCTAATTCTTTTTCTAAAATAAAAGTAGCCTAAGTTACTCCTTGTGAAATCAGCTATCTGCCAGTGAAAATCCAGTCATAATCGGTCCAGCCGTTTTCGAGATTAGCCGGAACAAACAGACAGACAGATAGACAAACAGACAGACAGACAGACAAAAACCTGCTCAAAGACAATCGATAGTCTATCGATATATCGATGGTCTTATAAGAAACTATCGATTGCTATCGAATACTTCAACAATCGATGTTTAATGAACACTAACTCTTATCTAATGAGTATTTTGTTCACAAATCACAAAACTCCTTACAATATGTAGATGCGTCACAGTGTAGTTTTTGGTAGATTTTGACAGTTTAACTCATCCAGCAGTTGATGATGATAAAGTATAAAATAGGTTTTTTTTTAATAATTTGGTTTATATAACCGGCAGTTTTCCAGTTTAAAAAGGTTTTTGGGTATCATGATCATCATTACAGCAATCACAAGTTCACAAGTCCACAACAGACTCATTAACAGCTTTAAGCGTAGTGTTTCAGATGGAGGTGTGGAGTGTAGCTTGCTACATATTTATTTATCTATTGTGGAGTAGAACCAAAGTATTACACTATGATTTGCGCGCGCGCGCGCGCGCGCGTGTGTGTGTGTGTGTGTGTGTGTGTGTGTGTGTGTATGTTTGAATAACTACAGACAAATGTTTAACTTATATACAATAATGAAAGAACAAATTAATGTGCTTTAATTGAATTAAATTGGTTCAATTAAAACACATTTGATAAACTCAGTCAAATGGTCTGACGGCCAACTATTGCTCTATATATATATACACCACTTTAAAAAATTCTAGACGCTTCTATAACATTTCAGATACCAAAAAAGTGGCAGGTTTATTAGTTACCAACAAACGGCCTTGCTGATAAAAACTTACTTATATTCAACTAAGTTTCATTGTTCGAATGCTGATAACTAATACTTTCTATTTTGTTTCGTTAAATGAATAATGAATTTTAACAATCTGAGTTTTCTTGTAAAAAAGATGATTCTGAGTCCGTGATTCCGTGATTCCGAGAATGAGATCCTCAGGGTGTGCTACGAGTAACCAGAGAATCCCATACTACAATATTGGCGTGCTGTGCATCGCGACAATAACTGTAAATAGATAGAACGAACTCGCTTTGGAGGGCAATTTTAGTATTTTTAGTATTAACCTATGATTACAGTTAAATTGTTTTTTATTTATCTTATTTATTGTATCCTTATAATTATATTTTCATTTTGTTTTTACATTTAACATTTATTGATATTTGAAATGAGTGTAAAAAAGCCTGAAATAAATGACTATTATTATTATTATTATTAAATAAAAGAAAATGTGTAAATTGAAATTTATATACATCATTTTATTACATAAAAATAATAGTACGGAATTTGCAAACTATTTGTTGCTAGTAATTTTTAAGCACAGTGAAACCTTTGAATTTGAATTCGGTCAAAACTGACCTTCGCTTGGATACTAATAGACTAATAGTGTGGAAACTTTTTGCTCTTTGACTGACTTTGAAACGTGAGTTGTAGGCTATGATCGTGAGCATATATTTCCTATTTATTATGCTATGCCTGTATCAAAGAACATTAAAGCATTTAAAGAGATTGATATCTTCTTTATATAATTATAATGTAGATTGAAATAAGTAGACAACACTCTTATAGCTAACATAAATGTTTAGGCCAAATCTTAACATTTAAAACTTGCATTCAAAAAGCTCGTCTCGGCGCGTCCATCCGATGGTATTTAGGTCACCGCCTGGCCCCCTTTACCGCGCGCGTCTCTCCGCTCACCCTCGGTCGCCTGACGTGTGGGCGATCAACCGGTATGACGGCTTGGTCCGGCGGGCACTCGTATTGCCCGCGGCGGCCATGTCCTTAGGAGTCTTCAAGTTACACTCGAATCGTTAGGTCGCGTGAAGACCGCCTCTTATTGCGTTGTCTTTTTCGTGCGTTTACGTGACAACGAGGCTTTTCTTGAGTTTTGAGTGATTAACTTAACTTCGATTACCATTAATTTGCGTCGACGAGTTGCTTGTGTGGCATTTTAATATCGTACGAAGACATTTTTCCTTAGTCGGTTAGAACGCTAAAAATTTGTGACCCGAGAGGAGATCGCGTTCGTCTACGATTATAATTTTGTGTTAAGTGACGTTAGACTTAAGTTCACATAAAGGTGAACGCCCACTGGATTGATCGCACATTGTGGAGCAGAGCAGCGCATGTGGGTCGTTCTCACAGCACTTACACCCACCTACTTACCCCTGACGATACCTTGTGGTCGACCCTACCTCCGAAACTCGGTAAGTTTGTGTTTGTTTATCCAGCCATTACATAATAATTGTCCATAGGTCATTTGGGCCCGAACCCTCTGGTTGCCCGTCGAGTGGGCTACTCATGGGCCCTAGTCCAGTCGACTTCTGTCGGGGCAACTGAGGGAGTTGAAAACATCTTTGGTAGCAGAGCGTGGTTGATTGTTTCTCCAATCACGCCCGGCCGTAATATAAAAAAATTTTTTCTTTACTTTTTTTTTGTTTTGTTAGCGGATCGGTGGTTAGAACCACGCCCGTTAGGCTGCGCAAGCAGGAGTGTAGTTTAGGGTTAGGTACCTACGCGTCAGGTATTTCGGGTAAGTAGATTAAATTGCCGAAGGGTCGGTCGCCTGAGCGAGGCATCTTTGCTGACCGACTGTAGTGTGTACTTGCCGTGTAGTGTAATTTGTATTTAATTTAATTTAATAGTAATTGTATGTAGTAGTGATGCAAAAGCCACCGGCGCTTCGCCTGCAGGCGGAGCTGCGCTGGGCCGCGAATGCCCATACTTTGATAGGGCGACCCGATCGGGTCCATAGTTTAGACAAGCGGCTCGAGCAGGTCGCGGCCCGAAGGGCCGTAGTGGAGGAGGCTTACACTGAGCTCGTGGCCTCGGATGTGGAACGCGGAACAGGGAGTCCTAGACTCCTGCCTCGCGGACTACGAGCAATTCTTTTCGCTCACGGACGACTTGATCGAGGCGGGGGCCACGTATGCTAATTAAGCGCGTGAAGCTCGGCTGAGTGGCCTGCGCGAGTCCCCTCGGAAGCAGCCTACTCAGCCGGAGCTGTTGGGACGACTCCTAACTCTGGACCTGCCAAGGTTCTCCGGGGTCCTCTCCGACTGGCTGACCTTTGTTGGTCTTTTTGATAGCCTAGTAGACGCCCGGAGGGACTTGGCACCAAGCCAGAAGATGGCGTACCTCCTGGCCTCACTGGAGGGGGAGGCGCTGGGCGTCGTCGGCCATTTAAAATTGTCGGACGACGCCTACCAGACTGTCCGGGACTTCCTCGCCGGAAGGTACGCCAACGTCCGGCGAATTGCGGACGAATACGATAGGCAGCTTTTAAACCTCCCGCTGCTTAGGGACCGGGCCAGACTACGTCCGGACATCGTAAATTCAGTCTTGGTGGCCTGTAATTCGTTGAGGCGACTGGATTTACCGGTGGATGGTAGTCCTTCTTGTTGCTCCACATCGTGCTGTCCCACCTGCCTCTCGACCTTCGGATACATTTTGAGTAGAGGTACGGCGGGGACGGCGCCTCCTATATCCCGCCCTTCAGTGATTTGCTGCGGTTCTTGGAGGAGCAGTGCCAGCAAATTGAAAACGCAGCGGGCACCGTCGACAACCTACGGGTTGCCAACCGAGCCGTGCCCAGGGAGAGGCGGAATCCGCCGGGCAAGTGGTCGCCAACCTCCCTAAGGCCGAGAGGAGCTCCCGCGGGAGGGCGCCGCCCCCTACCATCTTATAGAGGCCTAGCGGCCAGGGAGGCGCCCGCCTGTTCCTATTGTCAAGCATCCGATCACCGGGTGACGTCGTGCCCGAATGTATTGGGTAAGCCGGTCCCGGCGAGGTGAACCATCGCCAAGGAGCGCCGCTGGTGCTACTCGTGCTTGGAAAGGCACCTCCAACGAGACTGCCTGTACCAGCGGCCCTGTCCGCATTGCCAGGGCATCCATGCCCTGGCAATGCGGACATGCCGTTCTTGTTATCATGCCGTTTTGTGTCTGGGTGCGAACAGCGCTTCCTCTCGGGGCTCTGCCGGGCCCTCAACTCCTACGGGCGGGGGCGCTCAGCCACGCCCTCTGTCGGGCGACGCCACTCGCCATACGAAACACAGCAGCATTAAGCTGGTATTATGTGAGAGCGTGGTCCCTCCCCGGCCGAGCCGACCTATTCGTACTACATCTATACAATTAATATAACTATATATGTAGTATGGCTCTCCATCATAGAACCACCACCGGCATCACCACTTACCTTCAGGTGATATAGTAGTTAGGCACTGGCTTACAGTATTAAGAAAAAGTTATAGTTGTAAAAAGATCGGTTGTCTGTAAAGTCGGTTTACTGACGATAATTGAACGTGACAACGTCATAAGAAACTGTTGCTATAAACAATTGACACCACATTCACTTTTCACTGCCCTTCATACTTGACGAAAACATGTAAATGTATTATTGTATAGCAGCTGTCCATGCGGACACATCGCTCACTCAAGTGGGAGAGAGACATACGTCGAACGCTGCCGAACGCGGAGGCCGATTGTGCCTCTTTGTCGCTCGTTCCCAGCTCTCGCTTGCACTTCAAGACTTAAATGGAACGCCTCAGAGAGAGGTAACGCTGCATGAGTCATGTTTTTTCGTGCGTGCAGCCAGCTTCATCGAATTAGAAGACGTTGTCACGTCAAAAAGTTTACGTCCATTGTTCGCATAGGGTTCGCGTCAATGACTGTCATTCATGTAGATATTAAACGTAGTAATTTATAATATACTCTTTAGTAGATATTGACAATCGCAATTGACTAGGCTCAGAAGGGCAAGAACCCAGAGCCGTAAAGCCAGTTTAAAAAAAATCGCAAATGACTGTTTTTTTTATGGAGTGTAGAGTAGAAGGAGGACCATCTCTGTATATGAAAAGTGTCCCTAAAAACGTGTCCAATAAGGGTGGCGCTGCAGTAGCATAGGATAAATTAAAAAAGAAGCGCCAAAAGTATTTAGAGTAAGATGGAGAAATAAATAAGGACCGATCAATCCGCTTGGTTTTGTACTACGTAAATAGTTGAGATTTTGTATATTGGCGTTTTACTAACTACTCTAGTCATGAAATATTTGAATTCAGCTGACTTCACTCCGTTCATAACAGCTATTATCTTCATATCGTAGTTTTTCAGACGCCAGCGCTATTGTGGTAGGTTTTGGAACCTCTATTTACAGTAAATAGTAGGACACTTTTTCAACCTTCGCTCCTTATAAGATGGTTCTCCTTCTACTCTACACTCCATAGTTTTTTTCGGGGATTATTTATGTACCTCTCTTCACCGTAGATAGAGGATCGTAGATAGAGGATTGACTAGATAAAGCATTCGCGTGTGCTTTTGAGATAGAAATAGGCGGGAGGTACTTTCCCTGGGTTACCAGATATTATTCCATTTCCCCCAATCTGGGTTTATTTATATTCACAGCACTTAATTCATACAAAAAACTTATTTGTTACCATAAAAAAATGTTCTTTTATAATTCAGATGATTAATTAATTTATCTTGAAAGTACATTCTGTGACTAAAAACTAAGGGCGGAAACGACGTAAAAACAGAATCATCATTCCGAATTCAACAGCGCATCGACGACTTTACTCGACATTTAATAAACTCTTTGGATTTCGACGGCACTAAGTGAAAACGCTACTAGCACAAAGTGTGATATCGCTAATAAGTAGGAGTATGTAAAATATGTACTTAAATATTAGGTAATTAATTATCAAAACTTTCCTCGCGTCGAATTTTATGTTGTTAAAATTCAATAATGTTTTAACATACGAGTCCATCACAAGTTCAGTGTTGAACACAGACCTCCGAAAGGAAAAGGTTTCCACTTAGGTTTTGTAGTACAAAACACGGTTCTGAGCCAACTTCTGCGATTTCCTGCATGTCTTACTAAGGTTAGTTGCTTGTGTGCAGCAAGTTGTGGCATATAAGAGAATTTGTCTATACATGGGATGATACTACCCCGCGTCGTAAGCAATAATACAAGAAGGGGATGGGGCAGCAGCACTTTCCTGATGAAAACTTAAAATAAACACAAGAATAAAACTAAGAAGATTAACGGCAGCATTTTCCTAATGAACAGCTAAATATAAAAAAAACAATGGTTGCCAATCCGCTTGCCAAGCGTTGCAACTATGGCACATAACTATGTTCATGTTTATGTTCAACAGTGGACTTTAGATAGACTAAAGGAAAAAGGACTAAATTTTGTGTACTTACACAAAATTTAGAAATATTAACAATGTTACATGAAATAAAACAAATGAAAACACAATTATATTATTAAATATAATCCAATAAAATTAAAATAAATAAACGATTATTTATTAACTTTTCATCACATTAATAAACAACAAAATTTTTGTCTTCTTTCTAGAATATTCGTTGTAATTCTTGGTATGAGTAGCTTTAGAATTTCTCAAAAATATGCATTTATAAACTTGATTTATAATTTTGCATGGCAGAAACTCTTGGGTGCTGGTTGTTAAAATCTGATTAGAAGGCAGTATATATATATTATATGCCTTGTATATAATATATTTTAGTGGTATAAATAATAAGGTACAACTCCTAAACTATACTTAGATAAGTAATACCTATCTCTTGTCAAAAACATCTTTATTACATTATTTATGTCAATTAAATGGAAATTATTATTAATAAATTATTTATTTCTTAATTTATTTCCACATTATTGTTTATAACACCTTTATAAAAAGAATTAAGGGGGGACTAAATATCTCATTGGTAGGCATTTCCAGTCAGTTTTACAATTATTATTGCATAATAAATTATTCATTTGTATATTTAAGTCAAGACTTAAAATTATTTATTTATTTTATTTAAATCTTTACTTGCTAAAACATGGTAAAACAGATAAAGCTCCTACATCAATCTATCTATAATTAAATATTTTGTCATTGTCATGCAATCAAATTACACAAAGAAAATTAATATAAATTACAATAAAATTATTACAAGTCATAATAATACAGAAAGATAACAGAGAAATTTGAAAATAAAAAGTCAAGAACCATAAATAAATTAAGCAATGCTATTCAATTTTTAATACATACAGAACAATGTAAAAAATCATTATTACCAACAAGGTCAAACTTATATCACTTATGGGGAAACAACAAGACAAAACAATAAATTATAACATTTTAAATATTTTATCTTAATAAGATTATAAATTACATAAATTAAGCATATTTAGTCCGCCTAAAACAATGAGGCTCAAAATGTTTTGAGCATACACTGCTAAGTTTTGTTGGTTATCTATAATCACCAACAGTAGCGATTATCCAGCCATTACGGATAGCTGATTCTTTAGGAAAGCTGTAAAATAATATATTTAAAATAAATTAATATATTAAATATATAGTATACTTTTATATCAAGGTATTTAAAAAAAAATCAAGTATGAGTATCTGTGAATAAATACAATACCTATAACAATTAATACAATATCAATTGATTTAATTACATAGCCGGTATATGTAAATGTAATTATAATATTATTCATACCAAACATTTAAAAAAAAATATACATATTAAGCTTTAGATATTGTTAATTAATACATTTACAGCCTAACAAATGTCCTCCACAGCTGAACATAGACCTCCCACATAGTTTGTCTGCAAAATAACTGCAGTTGCCAATCCTCCTGCCAAGCTAGACAACAATCATAAAACCTATAACTTTTGACTTTTGATAACGACTAATAGTAACGGTAAATATATTATCATGAAATTTTTTCTACATCATTAATTGAGAATATTATCTTATGTTGTTGTGTTATTGTGTACCTTAAGATTAAGAATTATTTATTTATTTATTATTTTATCTATATTTATATAAGTATGACATATTTAGTTATTTTTTAATAAATATTGTAATGTAATTGTTGCTAATGTATGATAGAATTAATGGAATACAATAAAGTTTTGTGCATGTGATTTCAGGCAATACATATTTTGTGAAATTAAATATACTTTGTCCAATACTTATGTACTTGAACCCAAACATGTTTTCAGGTTGATAATTACATATTATTTGTGACATCTATTAATATAGAAAATGATTGAAGAGTTGTATATTATTGCCCAATAAGGAGAGTTTCCTTTAAAGCTGAACATAAAAGTGTATGCATATGTATAACATTATGTGATTCATATTTATTTACATAACTACTTATCACAATAATAATTATTATTGAACAATGGGAAACATTATTGTACTCGATGATATCCCTAAAGTTTCCATAATCCTACCAAATCAAAAAGTACACGTTTGTTATGACTTTAAGCTTTGCAATGACCATTCAAATTAAGAAGCATTATCATGAAGAATTTACAATTTGGGGGTCGAAATATTTGACAAAATACATCACAAAGTTCATTAAAAACATGAAATGTTACACTTTATATTCAAAACAACAGATATTAATCAGTACAAATAGCAAATGTAAGCACAAAACAAACTTAACGATGAAAGGTAATATTATCAATTTTTCGTTGACTGATGTTATTGCATCCTAAAATGCTACAACTTACCATCTTTTTCACCTTACTTAATAACTAAAACCCAAGAAAAACACTGAATTCAATTACCTGTTTGCTTATAATATTAATGATAATCACAAACGCTCGACATCGTTAATGTCAAATAAAGGAGGGAAAACAATCAAAAACGTATACTTAGAAAAAGACAAGAAATATTGTTTTTATTTCTCCCTTACTCTTATGTCTAACTATATACGTGCATTCCTTTCACACGCAGATGACGTCACTGAATGTTTAGTCTATAAGATACTATGTCTATGTAGAGGATTGACTATGTCTATGGTCTTCACAGAATAAATAACTGTCATCTTGTATTCAAATATATAAATAATAATCTTAGTTTCCATCGCCGACAAAGCACAGAACACTAATACCCTTAGGCGACAAAGTCAAAGAGAATGCCGCTCTGAGGTGCCGCTCGTCTGTCTGGAAGAAATCATAAATTTCAAAAATGACTTGATAAAAGTCATGAATTTTTTTTAAACAAAATTTACACAAAGCATATTTCTATATAATATAATGTATTAATGTAATTTGCTACAAAGTGATTTAATAAACTGCACTCAATCCTGTTCATACCAAATGGATACTGATAATTTACAAGACGGGAAAAATAGTCCAAAATCCATTCCGGTTAATAGATTTTCTTTTTGCAATGAAAATAAAGTGAATAACGGGTTGAACAGCACTGATTATTGTAAGTTAGCATTCGAAAAGCATGCAAATTATAGAAATGCAATAAATTTTAGCTACAGTTTACATAATAATCTAAGCAAAACAAAAATTCGCGACGACGAATTCATTCAAAGTAAACAATCATTTCAATCAATTTGTGACGTTAATCAGGTAATACTAAAGGTAAGAGTTAAATAAATATCTATATCTATATATATATATATGTGTGATGTGAACCTTTTTCTAATAATTTTAGGGTGAGTTAGTTGATTTAAAATCTAGTACCCGAATATTATCTGATACTAATTCAAAACTAAACTTTTACGATGAAAACCCAAAATATAATCCCAAGCCGATAAAACGCCATGTAAGTTTTCAACTATTTTTGATGCATAATATACGATAGTGCATAGATTATAAGTGGTACTATAGTACGTCCATGAGTCCGGAACCATGCTGTAGCGTAATATGTCGTGAGTTCAATACCCCGCCTGGGACAATGACTTGATCATGACGACTTTTTCTGCCCGCAGGGCGGTGCTACTTAGGAATGAGGTGAAATATTTAACAGATTTCAAAGCGGAGGAAGTTGATTAGTTAGGAAGGTGTTGAAAGATTAATGTTTCTTTCTGATATATTATGTACTAGCTTTTTTAACATTATTAATACTGCTCCGTGCCAAAATTAGCAAATTTGAATTTGTTGGGAGATCTGTTGTAGAGTCACCGATGTTTGTGACTCTATGTCCGTTTGTCACAGGATATATTATTTTTGAATTCTTAGAGACTATTGGACGTTGATGATTGAAATTTTGCGTAGATACCTACAATATGCCACAGGAACACATGAGCTTATCAGAAGAGTCTAGCAACACCGATTTATCCTTATGAAGCGTACATTGTCTTGAACTCAGAATTTCGTTATTTATATTTCATTTTTTACACTTTTATTCTTAACTAGCTGATACCCGCGACTACGTCCGCGTTGCTTGATATATTAACAAAGTTTTCGTATGTGCGAAGGAAAACACAACAAAAAAATCGCAAGCAAAAATATACTTTGCTTACAAAATTTATTTGTAAACAATATTCGTTGCTCCGTATGTAGCTAAAATATATAAATTATCTGGGTTAGTAACGCGAGAGCAAGCGTAGTAGAGTTGACCGTGTAAAAATCCCGTATAAAAATCGTTGTTTCTTAAAACTTTAATATAATATATTAAATAAATATATCGCAATAACTTTTTTTTGATAGGGGCCAAGTGTCTAAGAAATAAAACTTAGAAAATCTAATTGAAATCTATCAAGTAGTTTTTCCGTGATATGCGCTCAACTGCAAATCTCTATTATTTTATTTATATAGATAGATGAAAGTTAATTTACTTTTATTTTAACAAAATAATATTACATTTCATGGTCTTCTATTAACTTACGACATAATGTTTATTTGCGATATTGATATAAAATAATAATTTATGATGATATGATTCATATTATGTTGCTGATATTTTTTTTAAGTTTAAGTAAACACAATTTCATAAATGTGAGAACTAAATTTTATAAAACGTCACGGTTAACGTGATCTACATTCATGAACGGGAGTAGAAATTCATTCGTCTAATGGTGGCGGAGAAAGATAATGCACTACCCCATATCGAACCGTGGATGTCGTAAGAGGCGACACCGGTAAATTTAAACAGCAGCATCTTCTTCTAATAGCTCAAAATAATAAAAAGCTGCGAATGCCAACCCGCCTGATAAGCGTGGCAACTACGGCAAGTATTCAGCCTATTTGGCAACCTATTTCAGTACTGAGTATAGCACTGAGGCACTGATTTGTGTGAATCGTATCTTTTCAATGATGGTGACACTGTGTCACCTCGTCCCAACTAGCGACATCGTGAGTGTAAGATTATTCGCGCTCACTATTTTTATAGTAGTAGCTATTAAGAATAATTTGCAATGTGTGATTCGTTGGCTATAAACTTCGACGAAAACATAAATAAAAACTGCGGTTGCTAAGCCGCCTCTTAAATTAGGCACCTATGGCAAAATACCCCCTTTGAGGTAATTTATGGGAGAAGCCTATGTTCAGCTGTGGACTTTTATAGGCTGTAATGAATGTATGGAAACCTCAATGACACAGAAGGCACTCCTATCCTAGAGTAGAGATTACGGTTTTTAAGTAGATGAAATGAATGTCTCTCGGAATTTCAATTTTAAAAAGCTTAATTTCTAATGTAAACCCAAATTTCTTTCCATTGTCATATTATTTCTGTGGCCCAAATTAATTACTCAAATGACTTTTCATTTTCCCTTGCGTGTCAGCATTAAAAAGATAATATATAAACGTCGTTTTTTAACAGTGGGACGAAACGAACTGCTCAGCCTACAACAGACTCACTAGAAAGTGCCAATGCTTAAATAGAAGTTCCTATAACGATTTCATGATAATGTTTAATGAAGACACTAAGCACTCTACATGTGAAATTGGCGAAATTTTAAAAAATATGCGCATTCTCAAGAAGTTTATATACATGGGAAACGGATATACGAAAAATGCACTTAACTTTTTAAAAGAAGTAAATACGTATTATTTTCTAAAATTTTTAATCTCAAAATAAATTAATTTATATTTTCTTTCTGAAAACGTATAAGCGTTACTGGTTCTTAATATCACAAGGTAAGGTTTCATACAATAATTAATTTATTCATTAATTTAAATACCTTTTATAATCCCGACTATCTACATCCAGTGCACTACAGGCAATTTGTTATTTTTTAAATCTATATAGATATGGGCCGTTCTCAAAATCTGACTTAAAATTCAAATTTTATTTTTATTTTGATATGATTCCAAGTAGCTTCAAATGAAAGGTATCTTATTCTGCATTATGAAGCACATATAAGCTTTGCTATTTTCACTGTAGTTTATACAAAAAAAAATTAAAAATAAAACAGCTCTCCATGGAAGTGACACAGCTCCACGGTAGGGACATATTTGTATAATTTTAATAAACTATGAATAATTTACTAAAGAATAAAACGATATTTATTAAATTATTAACTATATTTATCAATCAATTCGGTATTTATTAATTTTTAGCCTTAATAATTATGTTTTTACGCTTAATTAATAATAAAATAATTATACTTATTACTAATAAGTTTTACGGGAACAACAGTCTCTTATTCAATTCTATAGGGTCACTTCATCTGGTTTTAATAGTAATTAAATTATTATTAATCAACATTATTTAGTGAGCAATGAGCATATAACTTTGCAAAACTCTTACGAAATAAGGCAACTGAGACTTTTAAAATTATTATTAATGAGAAACCATAATAAACAGATAAAATTAGTAACAGCTTAATGATCTTTAGAAAAATAAAACTCAGCAAAGAATCACTGTATTGTGTGATTACATTTACTTACGTAATTTAGAACTTGAAATAATACGTAAGTTGAGTATGGAATTTATATTAAGGTGCTTTGGGGTAAATCCGACATATTTTCTGATTACTTGTTACGATTCATATTTAATAATATTATTTTTAAAAAATCTATCTAAGTTTACAACCAACTCATGTCACTTTTATTTATTGAAATACATATCCTAATTATTTTGTTATTCATCTTAATAAAATGTCTGTAAATACGATCATTAAAAATTTGACATATTTTTCTTCTGGATAAGGTATAACTCCGATATAACGCGGGGTAAAACCGAAAATTCGGTAAAGTGTTACTTTTTGACTTTCGACAGAAGGTTTAGATTTACTTTTAGTCTATACCCCTCTACAAAAAGAATTGATACATATTTTATGTTTCTAATTTAACTATATTTTGCTCACTTGAATTTACTGAACTTGACATAAAGTACAGTGGTTCTAAACGTTTAAGGCACCACCACGGCAGCGCACCTTGCGTTTCCGTAGTTGGACAATTATTACGCTAGTTAAAGAGGTTTCTTCAAACTTTTATAACAGGTAAGCGAAAAAAAATTATTTTTTTATACATTTCTTTATATATTTTTAATGAGTCAAAGTATCCGAATTCGGGATTTTTCAAACCTTTAAAAACTCATAACTCCGAAAATATTAACTTTATCGTAAAACATCATAGGACCTTTTTTATTTATATTTTGCCAAGAAATATAAAAAATATTGTTTATACTTTATTCTTTTTCTCATTTTTAATGGGTCAAAAGTATCCAAAATTGGATTTTTCTAGCCTTTTAACAATTCCTAGCTTTGAAGATATTAACTTTATCGTAAAAAGTCACGGGACTTTTTTTATTCGTATTTTATCAAAGAATATAAAAAATAGTCCCGTTTGAAAATAACATTTCAAGTTTAAACAATACGTACGGCACCGAGTTGCCCCATGGCAACGTGCATTTATATCATTAGTAGTACAATTTGAAGGGAATGGCAAAAAAAAATAGATGTGGAATATTCTTCGGTACTCATGCGCCTATTTCTCCTGGACTATGTCTATATATTTCTCATTGCAGTAGGTACGCCTTGCCCACTCCCGTTGGTTAAATTCGCGAACGTGTTAAGCTTATCCAAAATAACAATTTATGCTGACGAAAGATTGACAGCCACTGTAAACTACAATGGAAAAGTAGTTCGATAGTCCATTAATTCGTAACTAACCCTGTGGGGTATTTCCGAAAAAAAAACACAAAAACAATAGCTGGCTAATCCTAACCTATAAAATAAAGCTTTAAATCGATTATCTATCATAAAAACGAACAATCAGTAAGATTACTTAGCAAGTTCCTAAGATAATAAACGCGGGGTAATTCGAAAAAACCGAAAAGAACTGAAAAAACCTGTTTCCACCGAAAAGTTAACTTTGCACGCGCACTATTGAGACCATAAAAAGTACTCTGTGAGACTAGCTATCTAAAAAATGACCGAAGCGAGGGTGACAAATAAAATGTCGTCTAGAATAATGTTACCAGAGCAAACGGTGGTAGAGCCACGCAGCAGTTTTTGCTGTTGCACGTATGGGCCGGCTCGAGCCGGGTTGGTACCACGACCTCACAGAATACCGGCGTGAAGTAGAAGCTCTGCTTCTGCGTTTCGTCTGGTGAGTGCAGGTGACCGGAGGCCCAATTCCTCCCCCCCCCCCATCAACATGGTAGCGGAATTACACAATAGACTACCCCAGGAGGGTACCAGTACCCCTGGAGAATCCCTCGCTGAGCATCCACGACCATGTTATTCCAATCCTGAACGTGGGTGCTCAGGCAGCCCCGCGTATTCTGGGGGGGGGGGGGGGGGGCAAAATTCCGCTCAAAAAAATAACTGCTCGGGGCAAACTGAGCAACAATACCAAGGCGACCCCTGCCACGCTATCCGTGAATTTCTGCAACATCAGGGGACTTCACTCTAACCTTAACGCCGTCCACTACCATCTCGAGACAGCGAAGCCGGCCTTTCTCTTTCTGACCGTGACGCAGGTTTCCTCTCCGGCTGATATTTCGTATTTCTCCTACCCGGGGTACAAATTGGAGCACTCCTTTGTGCCTCGGGCTGGAGTTTGCGTGTATGTCAGAGAGGACATCTGTTCTCGACGCCTCGGCAGTCTTGAAGGTTCGGACCTGTCCATCCTTTGGTTACGCGTAGACAGCGACGACCATCCGCGCGTCTACGGGTGCCTCTATAGGTCCCATAGCGGTAATGCCGAAACAGACCGACTCATCGACCACGTCCAAATGGCTACAGATTCCTTGCTACAACACGTCCCATCCGCAGACATCGTGATCCTTGGCAATTTTAACGCCCACCACGCCGAATGGCTCGGTTCACGTTTAACCGACCATGCGGGGAGATCTGTTTATGACTTTGCCTTGGCATATGGATATCAGGTTTCCGTCGATGCCCCTCTCGGCTCTTCAGACCATTGTCTGATCCGGAGTGTGGTGCCACTCACGATCCCCTCGCGGTTGCGTTCTGCAGGTTGCCGCCGTGTTTGGCATTACAGGTCTTACATTTTGCATTACATGGGTGCGGATGCAAAGAATGCGGTCTTTCTTTGCTTCCGCACCCATGGGGGCGGGTTTGCTTCTCGCCGGATGATCCCAGCGCTGTTGCTGACTCTGTCACTGATGTGGTGCTACAGGGAATGGAACTATTTATTCCATCATCTGTGGTACCCATCGGAGGCAGATCTCAGCCTTGGTTTGGTCGCTCCTGTAAGACTGCATTACGCAGTAAGCAGGAGCGTTATCAAGCCTGGACTGCGGCTTCGGCGACTCGGGATGTAAACACCAGCACACTTAAAAAGAAGTATAACTTCGCCTCCAGGTCCTTCAAAAGAGTTATTCCCAAGGTAAAGTCAGAGCACATAGGCAGAATTGGCGAGAAACTAGTTCGCCTTCCTTCGGGAACCCGTGCATTCTGGTCTCCCGCCAAGGCTGTCCAAGAGAATTTCTGTAAGCCATCACTACCATCTCTGCACAGGGAGAACGACACACTGGCCCAAGACGCAAAAGACAAAGCTGACCTTTTAGGCTCCATTTTTGCGTTCAACTCGACTCTTGATGACGGGGGGAAAACACCGCCGACCATCCCGCGGTGTGAGTACTCCATGCCGGATATGCTGCTCTCACAGCGCTCGGTTCGCAAAGCACTTCTCTCCCTGGACATCCAGAAGTCGAGTGGGCCTGACGGAATACCCCCAATTGTGCTGAGGACGTGTGCTCCGGAGTTGGCACCGATCCTAACGCGTCTTTTCCGGTACTCCTACTCCCAAGGCGTAGTCCCGAACTCTCCTATAAAAAAAAAGCAAAAAAATATTGCCTAGTTAAGTCTTAATTTGTAAATATCGGAATTCCCCCATTTTCGTAATAACCCCAAAGCACCTTACTGTGACTATATGTAGGTAATGTGTAAAAATATTAACACCCCTGTAAAAATCAAAAAATAATACTAGTAATGCGCCCCAGCTTCGCACGAGTGATTTCTGGATCACGACATCAGCGCCACCGACCGGGTCCAATTGTGAATAATTTAGATCATCCATGGACCCACTCAAGCACACACAAAAAATTTCATCACAATCGAGACAGCCATTTTCGAGTTTTAGCGAGACTAAAGGAGGTATAGGTAGATTAAAAGTTAAATTTTTTTGGAATGAGGTTCCTTATCGCACGGTACGAATTTGGCGGATGGAATAATATCCATCTCCCTCGCACTTTTTCTTATTTTGCCATGAAAGAAATGTTATTTTAAATGACGCTTCATTTTAATAGACGCTAGTAATTCATTTCAGAAAGGAACTTCGTTCCAGCCGAGTGTTGCACGACTCTTACGCATGTTTTTTTTTAATTTTTAACGTCTCCGCACCCGCCTTTTGTGGGTGGAATTTGGTGAAATCCGTTCTTGGTAATTTTTAACATACCAAAAAAATATTCAATATAGTTCAAATTTTATACATATATATATATATATATATATATATATATATATATATATATATATATATATATATATATATATATGTATATGCGGATCTGTCACTGCAGATAGTCTTCGAATGGAGCGATGCCAATCTTGTGTCCGGTCAGAATCATTTCACAAGCTTCTTAGGATCTTTTCCAGGCTTAAGGATAGGGATAACAATTTGGTTTGACAGTGAAAAAATTTGTTCATTATTGTTGATGGTAAATGAGACTGGAAAGGGTGAGCATATTGCATATTCAGTAGGGACAAAAGGAGGGGCTAACATATCAGAGAAGGCTTCTAACCATGGTAGAGAGTTATCAGAAATGTTGCTATCAGGAAGAAGAAAGCAACGAAATATTTTTATATTTTTCTAAACTAATGTTACAGGTATGTTAGGTGACATGTATTCACAAAATTGTGAAAAAACGCCGGGACAGATTGAAGCGAACTTGTTAAAAGCGCAAGTCCGGTCATACATGGAGTACTGCTGTCAACTATATGATATTGCTGCAAAATGCTACCTAGTAGCGTTGGGCTCGAAGGAGAGACGTGCTAGGAGGCTTATTGGAAACCATAATTTGGTTGAAACCAATCTCATCTAACTCGAGCTCAGGCGCAGAGGACCCAGTATCTCGGTATTCTATAGAATGCATTTCGGAGAAAGTGCTCAGAAAGTGCGAAGTGTGCTCCCGTTTCTACCGTCAACAACATTGATTTCGACATTTCAAGTATTCGAACCAAAGGATTTCCTTCGTCTTTTGTAACGCGAACGGCAAAGGAGGGGAATAATCTGCCGGCGTTTCTTTTTTCTGTCCGATTACAATCTGGTTATCTTCAAAGCACGAGTGTATAGGCTTTTGTTACAGGTACTAAGACAATGCGATTTACCAACTAAGGCTTCATTACCACTTACGACCAGGTGATATTGTAATCAAGCACTGGCTTATAATAATTAATAAAATTATAATAACTTTAATAATAACTTTATTAAAAACTTTAAACATGTAGTACATACAGAGAAAAAAATGTCTTACATGAAATAATAAAAATTAGGTAAAAATACTAGTGAGGCTGACGTTCTGTTCTCCTTGCTAGACTATAAAATAGTCAGTATTAAGGAGATTCAGTCCCTTACCCCCTTACAAAAAGGAAACAAAAGAAAATGCTCTTAACTTTTTAGTACTACAGATAGTCTTAACCCTTATTGTTTTGTGTTACCACAGCGGCCGAGTCTTAAATTTCATTATATGGCAATAACTTGTACATGGTCCTCGTGTTATTGGACTAATAATAATATGGACGATGTTTATATTTTGGTGGATATTTATGGAGTGAAATTACAATTGTTAATTTTAATCATAACTGCTAATTTACCACGTGCTCGAAATCAATTTTATATTAATTGTAATTTTAAATGCTGATTTAATTGGTGGTGATAGGAATCGAATTCGCGTCGTCCGTCATACTATGAATTTCAAAAGCCAGCGTTTATCTTCTGAGCTATTACAATTCCTCCCCGCTAGCTATGTGAAGGCCGACAACTAAAATAAATCAATGCATTTGATATTGAGAAAAATTATAACATTACTTTATGAAAATACTGCTCCAAAACGCTCTAGGAGAAGAGCGGATGCATGCGCCCATGTGATGTATGCAGACTAACTGACTTTATACTCTCACTATGTTTTTGTGTTCTACCATATTATTTATTTACAGGGTTTATCTGAATGCTCGTTGACTGAAAAAGCAAACATCATTAAAGGTTGTGCCCATGCCGACATCTGTAACATATTTGAAGAGCATTCGCTAGTCACTACGTTTATATATTTTCCGTGCAAATACGCTAACTATGGACATCCTATAACGCAGGTTGCTCCACCTTTAAAAATTAATGTAATATTATTTGGAATTCATCTATCCATCCATTACAGTCTATAAAAGTCCGCTGCTAAACATAGGCCTCCCAAATAGGCCATTGCCTCATAGGGGGATTTCGCCAAAGCTGCCACGCCCGTACTGTGGGTTAGCAACCGCTGTTTTTTTTATAATTTTGAGTAGTTATCAGGAAAATGCTGCTGCCCATCTCCTGTTTCAGTTTCCTTTTGTCGCCTCTTACGACGACACCCACATCGTTTAGAATATGAAATGGCAAATTGATTTTTGTTATATTTATAAATATAAATACATATCTAATAATCGGTTACAATCGGTTGTTTTTGTTTTCAACAGATGTCTGCTAATTTGATTTATAAAATTGCTAATACAGAACAAGGAAGACGTTATTTAAATTATAATTCTAAAATAATAGACGATATCACACGATCATTAAAGAAGAGTAGCTCAAAGTTTAATTTAGAAACCATAGAATTTTTGAACGCTACGCTAAATTTACTGCAAGAACATTTTGTGCGACCCGTCAATATTGCATTTAATTGCAAGCCTGTTATTAAAGGCCATGATTTCTTTTTTAATGAAAGAGCTCAAGGTAAAACTTGTTTAAGCCTAAGTAATTTTAAAATTAAAAAAGTTAATAAAGAAGTTAATACTTGTGTTATAAAACGTAAAAAAATTATACCCCAATATACAAATTAGGCATAATTACATATAAATAGAGTAAATTTAAGTTATTATGGTTAAAGTACAAGTTCGGATAATAGATATTATGTACGTAAAAATTTAATTGTTAAAAATAAATTAATGCCAGTCCTTTCATATCGCTTTTCTTGTTTTATGCATAGGTACCTACAAATACATTAATGGATTTAATTAAGCGACACAAGCAAATGACATTGGAAGAAATCTTAATAAATCTTGATTAACCTACTCAAAAAACTGAGTTAATTCGAATAAGGGAAATGTGAATTCAATCTGTATTTGTCCGTATTATAGAGCAAGATTCCAGGCCCACCAGATGTCACTAATTTTCTGACGAACGAAATGTAAGTATATGATTGAGTACTGAGTAGTGTTAGTATGTACTACGATCGCATGCCTACCTGCTAGTTTGGCCAGTAGGCCATTTTCCAAGTATTAGGTAATCAAGGTACGTAAAAATATTACTCACCTCACGTTAATTCTCCCAGCTAATTTTTACGTAAATGTTAGATAATGTCGTTATAAATCAGTCATCAATACTCCCAGACATTTTCCGTCGGCAGTATCGCTTTGCAGACGCTTTAAACCTCTCAAAAAAATTACTTAATTTCGCTTACATTCTGAAGCTCCATTTTTATATATGTCAGTCAAACAACTATTTTAAAACATTTTACATCAAGAAGGCAAACCGATTCTAGGGGTCAATCATCCCCTAGATATTAATACATGTCTCACTCACGCTCATTCACGAGAATAATGCCCTCATACCCACAAAGGCATTAAAATTGGGTCTAGGGGGTGGTTGAACCCTTGGATCGGTCTACCTTCTTGTAAAACGTTTTAAAATAGTTGTCTGGCTAACTTATATAAAAATGGAGCTTCAGAATTTAAGTGAAATAAAGTAATTTTTTTTTTGAGATTTTTAAAACGTCTGTAAGAGTATTGATGACCGATTATTAACTATATTGTCTAACATTTACGTAAAAATTGGCTGGGAGAATTAACGTGAGGTGAGTATTGTTTTTATGTACCTTGATCACCTGATACATGCCTGGAAAATGGCCCACAGGCACAAGCTAGCAGGTAGGCATGGAATCATTGTACATACTAACACTTCTTAATCATAAACATTTCGTTCGTCAGAAAATAAATGACGCCTGGTGGCTCTGGGATCTTGGACTATTACTAAATCTTATACGTGATAGAGCCATGCTACAGCTGTATTTCTGGTATAGTTGTAACACGAATGGGTCAGTTCGACCGGGGAAGGACCACGCTCTCGCAGAATATAATGCTGCGGTGTTTCGTATGGTGAGTGTAGAGAACCGGAGACCCTTTTTACTGGAAACGAGGCATTCCATCTTAGTCCTCACGGGTGACAAGGCATCTGCATTTTGATTCGTAATCGAGGATAAATGTAGATGTCTATGGGTCACAGCAACCACTTACCATCAGGTGGACTGTGTGCTCGTTTGTCACCCTTATTCTATATAAAAAAAAATCTTAAACAAATGCGTAAAGAATACGACAACAGTAATATTATTATAAAAGTAACCAATCTCCATAATAACGTAATTTTTTAAGAATATGATCACAATATAATATATATTACATTCTTAGGGTAATATAAATGGGTAATGGTAAGAAATTCGACTACTGAAGTAAACATTTAAAACAAACAGTACGCATTAGATTAGATGGCCGAGCAACAGTCTAAATAAACTGTCCTCCCGCAAGTTACCACTTTTAAAGTTCCATGAATTTTTTTTAAATAAAGATTAATGGGGATATATTTTGTTACAATTTAATCCATACATATTACAAATTTTTAGACAAATAGTTCATTAATTCTCCTCTCTATTAATATTTTTCCAAAAAAAAAAACAAGACCTTCTGGTTTCTTTCGAATTTTTTGTATCTGTGTATTCGGGATTAACCACGGATTAACTTAAAAACTACTGAACGAGTTAAAGTGCGTAATGCTTCGCCTTCGCTCTATCTTATATCTTCTTCTATTCAATGCCCTAGGAATAGGTAATGATATATTGGGAAGAATAAGTAATTGTACCCTGAGTTAAGCTCTGATCTAAATCTTCCAAATACTTTGCAATGAGGCATATAGGAATATTGGGAATAATTTAGTAAACAAAATTAGAACAGGCTGTATGGACTAAAACAATTTATTAAATATGTATTCAAACTTACTTTTATTTAGTCGTATTTTGTGACTTTTTCTTAAGGAGTTCCGCAGACTAATATGATAACCTTTTTATATGAAGACAGGTTATGTCAGACACGCACCGATTAAAATCTCATGGTGTTCCACCTTCTTCGCATACTGGAGAGCCCCGGGAACGCTTTCGTACACATCTGCTTTCCCACCAGCGCTGACCGCTCCATGGCAGCCCCTCATCGGGAGAGGACTTCTTCTACTCCTTTTCTTCTCATGATAGACGCATCAGGAACACAAGGTGCACCTTCTTCCGTGACCTTAACTCAACCTGCGCAACGAACCCCCCAAATCTGATACGCGGAAGCCTTGGAGCCAGAATAAAATTAGCACTCGGAAGCATCAGCTTTCCTGACCTCAGCGGCGGATATGATCTTTGGCTCCACCGCCAACAAAATTTCGGCCACCGAAGGTTGGGAGATCGGCGCCTCGCAATACAAAAACTCCTCTCCTCTGCAGCCCTACCACCACCAGAAAGAGTCAAGGAGGGTAGGGCAAGTGGCGCCTCGTCATACCATTCTCTTCCCACGCGACTTCGTATCGGCTGTGACAGGAAGGTGGGGAGAACGGCCCTCCCGCCACAGTCCACCAACGCGCTTCCGGAAAGGGCTAGGCAAGCCTACTCGGAGCGGCCACCTCGGGCCAGCCAAGTGGCTTCGTCTTTGTTCACCATGGGTGACCAAGCCACAGCTACTAAGCCCCCCGCCACGACAAGGAAGGATCCCGTTGGGGGGGTGTTGCCTCACCTAACCTAATCTAATGACAGGACAAGCATTAGGAAATGTCTTAAAACTGTTCCTCTGGCGCTCCGCCGGCCGCCACCGCGCCGCGGCCCGGGCTCTTGGGGAGCCCGTTAGTGTCACCCGTAACCTAAAGCTCCTCCTCGCTTCGTTCGTGGTCGCACTCGCACCTGTATAAATATACCTACTATAGAATAATATTACAATACAATGAGAAGAAGTTACGAAATACGAGCGTTATGAAATAAGTGCGCGAACTTCATGGTTATCTTTTAAGCATCGCTTTGAACGTTAGACGTAACAAACCTATAATAATAATAATAATAACTCAAACGACTACGACGTGAGGCTGTTCCCTCATCGGATGAAAATGCTATAGCTGGTAATGCGACGCCACAAATTGCAGAACAATCTGCACACGTCGATGCCGCCGCGGATTTTCCAGTTGTAGTTGATTCAGACGATGATGGAATAGTCACCCAAGAACTAGAGCAGATGAGGAGTAAATTGGAGGAGGCGATTGTGGAAACGCGCAAGTACGCCTCTCGAAAATCGACCGCGACTACCGCGCATACCCCTAAGCAAGCGGAATCGGGCTGTCGTGAGGGCTCTTAACCCAATGCTGGTGACCTATTTGGAAGCCAGCCGGGACCTTTGCGAGACGGACTCAATTCTTTTTGGCGCCGCACTGGCATTTGCCGTATTATTGGCGCTAAACTTCCCACAGCTGGACGCGCTACTAGACAAAGTAGCGCCATCCCAGCCTGGAGAAGAAGTATTGAGGACCGTATCGCAAAGGCAAGGGTCCTCATCGGCAGACTAATAAGCTTCAGGTCGGGCAATAATAGGTATCGATGAGGCGGACATGAAACAGTCAGTTAGCGATGTGTTTTATGCACGCTTGACCAAAGTGCTCAACAGTCTTTTGTCGGGTGTGAATAAGACACACGCAGATAACGGTTGGGTCATGCCTGTCCTCATATATACCTTCGGCATACTCAGGTGGTCTCAGACCGAACTGAACGCTCTGGATAGAAAAGTCCGCACTGTTATGACGTATCACAGGATGCATCACCCGAGATCGTCAGTAATGAGGCTGTACTTGCCATGGAAACATGGTGGGCGCGGCTTTTTGAGCGCTCTCACCATGCATAATCGTGAAGTGTGCAGCCTCCGTAACTACTTTCTGGTGAGATCGGGTGATCCATTCTATAGGGACGTCATTTCGTGTGATAAAGGGCTCACCCCTCTATCCTTAGCCAACGAGCAATGGCAAGACCCAGCAGTACAGTGCATTTCCGACCGGGAGACCGTATGGAAGGAGAAGGAGCTCCACGAGAGGTTCTACAAGGCTCTACATGAGCCTTTCGTAGACACAGTCGCTTCCCTTCACTGGCTACGTTTCGGTGACCTCTTTGGGGAAACCGAGGGTTTTGTCTGTGCGATACAGGATCAGGTTATTAAGACCAACAATTATCGGAGATACATCCTAAAGGATGGCGCCGTCGACATCTGTCGAGCTTGTCGCCATCCCGGTGAGTCACTTAGGCATGTCATCTCCGGTTGTTCGGCGCTTTCTAACTCTAAGTATTTGCACAGACACAATCTAGTAGCCAGGATTCTACACCAGGAGCTCGCTCTGAAATACGGCCTCGTGGATCGGAAACTGCCGTATTATAAGTACTTGCCGGAAGCCGTGCTCGAAAATGACCGCGCCAGGCTCTACTGGGACCGGGCCATCAGCACAGACAGGACCATTCTTGCGAATAAGCCTGATATTGTGCTGATGGACCGGGAACAGTCAAGGATCTTTTTGGTCGACATTACCATTCCTTATGACGAGAACCTCGTGAAAGCTGAAACAGATAAGGTGACAAAATATCTGGACCTGGCTCACGAGGTGACCGACATGTGTGGTGGACTGCCGGCCGAAATTATACCTGTAGTCGTTTCTGCGAACGGGTTAATCCCAGTCAGCCTCTCGGGTCATCTGAGGCGACTGGGACTCCGTGACGGACCGCTCCAAGCTCAAATGCAGAAGGCGGTGCTCCTCGATACCGCCCGCATCGTCCGCCGGTTTCTTTCCCTTTCCCCCTAACCCTCGGCCGTCTGGTCTCCCCTGCCGAGGGCTTCCATCTGGTTGGGTTTTTATATATTTATGTATTTTTTATGCATTTATTTTATTTTATTGATATTTATGTGTGTTTACCATTTTCATTTACAATTATATATTTATACTGCCCAACCAGATGAGAAAACTTTATAGATACCCTAAAATAATAATAATGTTTATTTTTTTTATTTATTTATGTATTTTTTATGCATTTATTCTATTTTGTTGATATTTATGTATGTTTATCATTTTCATTTACAATTATATATTTATACAGCCCAACCAGATGAGTAAACTATATAGATGCCCCAAATAATAATGTTTACTTTATTTGCCCTCACAAGTTTACATTGCCTTTTAATAATATTGGAGGTATAACCATTTTAATTTGTGAGAGCCTGGTGTTAGTACTAGGAAATACCTGTATGACTAATCACCAGACTCTCGTTCCTTAATGTAACATTTATCAACATACCTTTAACTTTAGTACACTTCGTGCGACAATATGATTTGTAATTGCAATTTGTTTTATAAATATTATTAACAATAATTAAAGTTACAATAAACGAGAAAGAATAAAAAAATAACAATTGAAAAACAATTTTAAAAACTAAAAACTAATTTACACGTGAGCGCTTTGTGTGTGTGTGTGTGTGTGTGTGTGTGTGTGTGTGTGTGTGTGTGTGTGCGCGCGCGCGCGTGCGTGCGTGTGTGTGCGTGCGCGTGTGTGTGTGCGTGTGTGCGTGTGTATGTGTGTATGTTTGTATAATATTTTAAATAATGGGAGTTACTAGGGATTCTGTTTCGGTGTAGTTTAAGCCCAAAAGCCATTCCGTTACTCTTGTTTTTAAGGAATATTTATTCATACAATATATTGGAATAGCCTTATTTATCCTGTTGTAAAGAAGACTACCAAGATAACAAAAGAATTTACGAGAAAAATTTGTATTACATTTTTGACTTTTACAAACTATCTTACCTCTTCCCGAGATTGGAGAAGACATGCTATTGTATGGTAGCGAAGAATGTTTTTTAAAATAGTTTGTAAAATAAACATTTGCCTAACAGTAAGTACCCTGCAACGTTTGTATAGTTCAGCCGTTGGAAATAAAAATGGCAATGAAAACCCAACTTTTAGAATGGCTGAATTTGCACAGACACAGACGGGTTTTTGCTGCACCACCCCATGAAGTTATACCGTACAGCAGAAGAGATTGCACAAAAGCAAAATAAACAGTTTTTATCACTTTTGTAGAAGCATTTCTAAGGTTTTTAAAAACATAACAACTGTTTCAAGACAAGTACTGCCTCCTATTGAATACTGAAATAAAAATACGCCCCCGGGACGTCTCGTATACGCTGATGGTTACTACCGTGAGGTTTCAGCTGGTATAAGTCTGATATAACCTTTTCGTTGCAGTCACAGCGATAGATGTCCATGAGGCATTCCCCCCCCTCCCCCCCCCCCCGAAAAAGGAACATTAGCCCCGACTTCATATCTATTTAGGACCTGTAAAAGTGTCCTACTGCCTGAGAGTATTTTAACATATCTATTATTTACTTGTGTACCCACAATGGGTCTGGCCAACTAATTTTGTTAAGGGTATCAAAAAATTGTATAAAAAATTACGAAATCAAAAGTATTCTACCTTTAAAAAGGACTGAAATATTGATGAGTAAAGTGGTGTTTTACGGTACGGGCAACCACTTTGCTCCGCATCGCGATGTGACGTCACAATTCAACACGTCGAAGCCACCAGTATTGTTTATTGTTGTGAAGATCATTTTGATATAAGTTTCATTATTGTTTGTTTACATATATACCTATTGTTACCTACAATTTTTTATGAGCCGCACCACACAACACATCAGTGTTAATAACTATTTGGGTTTTATATACCTACTTACCTGTTCATGAAATAGGAGCGCTTGGCTAAGTGGTCGATGTGTCTGCCCATCTTACGTCGTTTGTATAAGGCACAAAATTACCTAAATTGTTACTCCGCGTATTCAAGTCAAGGTCAGCGCTCATAACTTATACATAACTCTCGTGGCACAACCTATACCTACAGCTTTACTTACTTATCTTGGTATGTGTGTGTAAAGTATCGTAATATACATTTAGCATTGCTAATAGATGCACACGTAAAGGTATGTAATGGTACGTTAAGGTATGCTAATAGATGCGTGTGCCTTGTAAGCTTAAAGCATAATACGTTCGTATCGCTATTTGCAAGGTCAAGATCACCTGTGGTAGTGCGCCTGTGTGCGTGTGGTATGTGCGTTGATAAGACGAGTGCGATTAATCAGGGATCAGGGACAAATTGCTGTGACAGTATGTGTTAAAATAAATCCAAGAATAAAATCGATAGTGAAGTGAGGGATAGCGAACCTTTGGCTCTTTGTTAACCTACATACAATAGCAATACGTTAAAATTAAGTAACAATAATATGTAATAACTTGCCAAACGACACAATATAAACTCCAACGCGATTCCGTGTCGAACAGCCATAAAAATCGTCGAGATCGTGGATTCGAGTCCCACTTGCCATATTTTTCTTGTCATGTTATTTATTTATCAGTAACCTTTATTTTCTATTTTTTTTTTAATTTCTATTATATCACGCTCCTTGGGAATAAAAATAAGAGTGCCGTGTAGTGGCGGTTAAGAATATCCACTACCCCATATCCCCCCGTGGGTGTCGTAAAAGGCGACAAAGGGAAACAGGCATTAGATGGGCAGCAGCATCTTCCTGATAACAGAAAAATTACAATAAAAAAACTGCGGTTGCCAACCCGCTCGCCAAGCGTGGCAACTATGGCAAATACCCTCCTATGAAGGTAACAAAGAGACGGCCCCCAGTCCCCGGTGGCCCTGCTATTCCTGGCTACGGTGGCGACCATGGTAACGGCGGGGCAGGGGTGCTAAGAATCTCCGGTGGAGGTTCGATTGCCACCTAAGACGACTCGACCTGGCAACATACAACGCACGCACCCTGAGGACTGACGAGAAGATCGTGGAGCTGGAAGAAGAGATAGACAAGTTACGCTGGCATATTATAGGATTATCCGAGGTCCGAAGAGAGGGGGAGAACACGGTAATCCTCGAATACAGCAACTTGCTCTATCACCGGGAGGGCAACCATCTGTCCCAAGGAGGTGTCGGATTTATCGTCCACAAGTCTCTCGTTAACAACGTTGTAAAGATTGGGAGTGTGTCGACTAGGGTTGCGTACCTTATACTCAGAATCACCAAACGGTATTCGCTGAAGGTCATACAGGTTTATGCACCAACCTCGGCACATCCCGATGAGGAGGTGGAGGAAATATATGAGGATATCTCTAGAGCCATGCATTCCTCCAAAACCCAATATACGGTGTTAATGGCAGACTTCAATGCAAAACTAGGCACAAGAGAGAACGGTGAGCTGAAAGTAGGGAAATTTGGAATAGGGCAACGGAACCCAAGGGGCCAGCAGCTGGCCGACTTCATGGAGAAAGAGGGACTCTTTATGATGAACTCTTTCTTCCAGAAGTGGCCCGACAGGAAGTGGAATTTCCAAAGTCCCGAAACCTTTCAGCTCGAGCTACAAAACCGTTTTCAGTATCTAGAAGACTGTAATGAAGTGGACGAAATGAATGACAAGCTCGTGGAAACTGTCCATGCGATCGGTGCTAAGTTCTGCAAGACCCACCGCAGAAGAACACAAAAACTCTCCGATCACACTCTTAATCTCATGGCTGTTAGACGCTACATGATGAAGCTACATTCTTCAACAGATTTGACAGCATACAGGCATCTGAACAGACAGATCTCCAAATGCATGCGGCGGGACTTACGCAAACTTTAATACAGCTTGTATTGAAGAAGCGATTGAGCGAAACCAAGGCTCCAAAGTCTTTGCCAGAGATCTGTCTTCCAGAAAGAGCCAACTGTCAACTGTCTGTGGGATACCTGAGATTTTAAGTGAGATTGAGAGGTTCTATGAGCAGCTGTACACGTCATCGTTGGAACCACACGCAAGTGTGAGTAACGATCCAAGAGCGAGTCTTATCCGACACTATTCCGAAGATATCCCGAACGTCAGTCTGAGCGAGATTAGAATGGCTCTCCAGCACCTTAAAAACGGCGAGTCCCCAGGCGAGGATGGAATTACAGCGGAGCTTCTGAAAGCGGGTGGAAAACCGGTATTTGAAGTCCTTCAGAAGCTCTTTAATTTCGTCCTCCATGGTGGCACTACTCCGGAGGCGTGGAGCAGAAGTGCGGTGGTCTTGTTCTTCAAGAAAGGCGACAACGCTCTCTTGAAGAACTACAGACCGATTTCCCTTCTGAGCCGCGTCTACCTGCTGTTTTCGAGAGTCATTACGAATCGTCTCGCACACAGATTGGACGACCTCCAGCTTCCCGAACAAGCCGGTTTCCGAAAAGGCTTTAGTACCATAGACCACATACATACCCTGCGGCAGATTGCACAGAAGACAGAGGAGTATAATCTGCCACTTTGCCTTGCATATGTGGACTATGAAAAAGCCTTTGATTCCGTCGAAATTTGGGCGGTGCTGCAGTCCCTTCAGCGGTGCCAAGTTGACTGTCGGTATTTCGAAGTGCTCGAGTGTTTGTACAGTAGAGCTACGATGGCTATCCGAGTACAGAATCAGAGTACGAAACCTATACAATTGCAGAGAGGTGTAGAGAGGTGTAAGACAGGGTGACGTTATATCCCCAAAACTCTTCACCGCTGCATTGAAAGACGTTTTCAAACTACTGGATTGGTAAGGATGCGGTATTAACATCAATGGCGAGTACATCACTCACCTTCGATTTGCCGACGATATAGTCCTTATGGCAGAATCGCTGGAGGATCTAAGCACTATGCTCAATGACCTCTATAGTGTCTTCCAACGGATAGGTCTTAAGATGAACATGGACAAAACAAAAGTCATGTGTAACGTCTATGTTACACCAATGCCGGTAGTTGTTGGAGCACTAAGCTCGAAGTTGTTGACGAGTATGTCTACCTGGGACAAATAGTCCGACTAGGTAAGTCCAACTTCGATCGAGAGATCAATCGACGGATTCAACTCGGCTGGGCAGCTTTCGGGAGATTACGACACATCATCATCTCGACAGGCGTACCTTAAAACTAGATTGTACAACCAGTGCGTGTTGCCAATGATGACCTATCGATTTGAGACGTAGTCCTTTACTGCTGGCCGTATGAGGAAGCTCAAGGTCGTCCAGCGAGTCACGTTCAGGGTTTCTCTACGGGGATACGACTTAAAAACGAGGGTATCCACAGTAGAACCAGAGTAACCGACATAGCCCAACGGATTAGTAAGCTGAAGTGGCAATGGGCCGGCCATATAGCTCGATGAACTGACAACTAATGGGGAAGAAAGAAAACATGCAGGAAGTCGGTGGATGCAGGTGGTGAACCACCGCGCATTGTGGCATTCCTTGGGGGAGGCCTATGTTCAGAAGTTGACTTGTGAAGGGCTGTATTGAATGAATGAATTATGAAGAGATGTTTATTAACGTGTTTTCCCTCAGTTCCCTTTCACACAATCTCTCTAGTGCTTAAAGAAGAAATACTTATCTTCACGCACAATCCCTAACAGGGTAGCCAGAGAGAACAGATCGCCAAGTGTCACGATCCTTACAAACCTCTTTCGCTTCTTTCAGATTCATTATCTTCTTCATGCATGCACGTCTAGGTATCCGAGTACTCTTGACCCTACCCTCTTCGAGCAATTTGCTCATATGGTCTTCGAAAGTTAGTCTCGGTCTACCTCGACACCTTTTAATATTAACTTTCGCGCTATATATTTTCTTCACCATTCGGTCTTCACTCATTCGCTCAACGTGCCCAAACCACCGAAGCACGCCCTTATCAATTTTTGTGATAAGGTCATCTTTCAAACCTGCCATATTGCGAATCTCTTCGTTTCGCTTTCGTTCGGCCATAGTAACGCCGCACATTTTACGAAGAGATCGCATCTCCACTGTATTCAACTTACTTTTATGCTTCTTCTGGCATATCCAGGTTTCGCTGCCATATAACAAAGTCGGTACCAACACTGCGTTATGTATTGCAAGGCGTGCACTCGCCTTGCCTTTTGACTAACGCAGTCAGGGCACCATTGACTTTGTTCCCGGCAGCGACACGCCTGTCCACATCTAAATCACATCTTCCATCCCGGCTAAAAGCACTCTCCAAGTATACAATTTCATTTACCTGTTCTAGACATTCCTGATTTACCCATATTTCACACTTCGTTCTCTCTTCGTTCGTTAGTTTTATTAGTATTCAAACGGAGACCTTTAATTTCACATTCCTCTTTCATACACGTGACTAATGCCTGCAGTTCTGCCTTTGATGGTGCAATAAGCACTGCATCATCAGCATACAGCAGACAATTTACTTTTATGTCACCCAATTTCACACCCAAACAGCTATCTTTCAGCTTCTGTAAACAGCTGTCGAGATACAGTATGAACAGCCAGGAAGACATGACACAACCCTGCTTTACGCCCGTTTGGACGTCAAACATGGGTGACAGGTCATGCCCTACCCGCACACAGGCTTTACAGTCACAGTAAAGAGACTGCACAGCCCTTAACAATCGACCATCCACACCATACCCCGGCAACAGTTCCCACATTTTCTTCCTTACAACCTTATCAAATGCTTTCTCAAGATCCACAAAAGCACAGAAAATCTTCTGGTTAGCAGCCAGAAGCTTTTCCGTGATCATGCGGAGAGAAAACATTTGATCCGTGCATCCTCTTCCAGGTCTAAATCCGCATTGTGCCTCCCATAGAAATCTTTCCGATTTCTCTTGCATCCTACGTGTCAAAACCTTCGAGTAAACTTTACTTGCTAAACTGGTCAAGCTGATCGCCCGATAGCACCCGCAGTCAAAATGTGAACCTTTACCTTTATATAAAGGCACAATGACTGCGGATCGCCAATCATCCGGGACATCCCCCGTCCGCCAGCATAAATTGCACAGCAGATGGAAGCTGTCCCAGACGCGAGGCCCACCATACTTGACCATTTCAGCAGTAACTCTGTCTAGTCCCGCAGCCTTACTACATTTCAAACTTCGAATCGCACGTTCAATCTCTTTCATACTGATGACCTCAGTGTCGTCGAGGTCCGGGTCTGGCGTACCAGTCACGGCGTCATCCCCGGATCCCTCACTAAGATCATCACACGCATACATTTCTCTATAAAATTCGCTCCATCGCTGCATGACGTCCGATTTTTCTGAGAGGACGTCATTAGTTCTCGAAAGCACTTTGTTCATTCTTAAGGCCGTCGCACCACTTCGGGTCCTTCCAACCTCTTTCCAGAAGAGTTTGGAGATCTCCTTAAAGTTGTGCGACAACCTTTCGTCCGCTTCCATTCTACACCTTTCACGCACTTCCTCAATCAGTGCTTTCGTGTGAACTTTCTGCAGCCTATATCTTTCTTTCATCTTCTCTCTCATATCCTTATCATTACTAGAGGCCAAGTAGTCTAACCATGCTTTCTTCTTCTTCTTTACAGCTTCTTTCACTTCATCATTCCACCATGCATCTCTTCTTGTACTACTGCCTCTTTTTATTGTTCCACACACTTCTTCCGCTGCACTTACCATTCCATCCCTTCTTTCTACACATTCTTTTCTGCCATCGATGGTGTCAAGCTTTTCGGCTACCCTCGCATGATATTTGTCCCTAGTATCCGCTTCCTGAAGCTTCCAGCTTCGGATGCGACATACCGACTGTGGTTCTGTTACTGCCGTCCGGTAGCGCCAACCCGCGAACAGACCCCTAAATCTAGTAATCACTAGATAGTCATCCGTTCCCAGGTCAGCACCCCTGAACACTCGCGTATCCATCACCTGTTTTCGCAGTCGGTCATCCACCAGGAACAAATCGATCATACTTCTCTCATTCTTTCGTTCTCTAGTATACATATGGATTTTCTTGTGATTAAACATAGTGTTTGTCACAAGAAGACCCTTTTCCTTGCACACCGCCAGTATAAGCTTGCCAGCATCATTAACCCTTTTATCGCCAAACTTTCCAAGTACCGACTCGTACCCTGGTCGAACGGTACCAACCCATCCATTCAAATCCCCTCATACAACAATTCTTTCGTTTCCCCTAGCCAAATCTAGAACTTCTCTTACATTCTCCCAAAACTCCTCCAGCTCAGCCCTGGACGACGAAGCTACCGGCGCATAAACAGCCAAAAGGAATAACTTCGTCAGTCCCAATTTAAAGCGAACCCAGAGAAGTCTTGAGTTCACAACCTTATATTCAGTCATAACATCGACCAACCGAGAAGACAGCAGCACTCCCACTCCCTGGCAGGTGCTCTCGCTCTCCGGGACTCCGGACCATAGAGCTAACGCCCCGCCAGGGAGCTCTTCAGTACCACTGCCCTTCCGTTTGGTCTCCGACATACACACGACATCTAATTCTCTTTCTTTCATTATTTCGATCAACTCATTCGTCTTATCTCTCATGCCTCCTCTAACATTCCACGTGCCAACTCTGCACTCTGTCCTCCACCTTCCGCCGTGTCGGGCTGTGCGTGACGGGTGGCGGTCCCCATCGCCGCTTTGCGCGCTGCATTCCACACCAACGGGAACGAGCTGGTGTGCGTCGCCTTGGGGGGACGCCCTAACCCTCGTTGGCGTGGGTGCGCAGCTGAGTAGAATTGCAGCCCTGAAAAGGGCTGGCAGGGGTCGCGACGAGCACGCGGAAGAAAAAAAGAAAGAATGATAAAGAAGGAATGTGACAATTTTAATTGTGTAATCACTTTTGGGATTAAATGTAACTCTCACTACCCTCCAAACCTTTGGAACATATCCAGTGCACCATGCTTGCTTTTATTATAGCCATTAACCTTTTTGTTAAATTTAATTACTAATAAGATTTTCTCGTCCATTGAAGTAGAGCAGGGAACATACCGTTCAGGGCTTTTCTTCTTAAAGGTTTGGAAGCTCTGTTGTATCATCGGAGTTTATCTTTAGTGGCAACTTCCATCAACCAAACGTCTTTAGTTTGTAAAGTTGGCTCATCATTCCAGCTAACTAGTTAGTTTGCATTCTGGAAAATATGTTTCAATACGACAAGTTGTGTCTGAGGTGAAGTAAAATCCTGCTGTATTAGGATTTTCTTACCTGAAAGTGTTATGAAATGAAACATCATTAGTATAATAAAATCTGTCATACTTTTAATAAAAATTATCACATATTATTTCTCAAACTAAGTTAGCTTTTAAACATAAAATAATAATGTATCAAATAAACCTTATAACAAAACAACTTGCACCAAATGGTGGTTTTTGTTTTCTTTTTTAAAAATGTTATTACATTACAATTAGATAATACATTAAACAATATACGAATTATAGTACTCATGCAACATTTTAATAATTCAAATTTAAAAGAATATATACAATTTCTTCATATCAGCTACCTGTTACCCATAAAATATATCATATAAACCACACTAGGATATTTAATATCAACCAATGATAAATGTATTAAAAAGTTATAGCTATTGTCAAATCTTATAAAAATTAAATTAAGAGATTTGTGTAATTAAAAAAATGAAGTCTGTTTGCTATCACCATACTGCATGACTTAGTGGTAGTGACCAACTACTTTTGTTTATGAGGACAAGACTTGTTAAATTGATCTTATAATTAGCAGATTCGGGTCTTTTTAAATGTTAGTAGATGTATCCTTAACTTCATAGTATGTGTATAATATGTACACATATTATGAAGTTAGTATGTGTACGTGGTAGAGCCATGCTGCAGCTATATTAATAGTATAGTTGTAGCACGAATGAGTTGGCTCAACCGGGGAAGGACCACACTCACAGAATAACTGCGTAAAATAGCAGTTTGATGCTGCTGTGTTTCGCATGGTGAGTGTAGAGAACCGGAGACCCATTTTACTGGAAAAGAGGCATTCTATCTTAGTCCTCACGGCTGACAACGGATCTGCATTTTAATTCGCAAACAAGGATAGATGTAGATGTCTATGGGCCACAGCAACCACTTACCATCAGGTGGACTGTGTGCTCGTTTGTCACCCTTATTCTATAAAAAAAATGTGTAAAGTCTAAATTATTTATCATAAATTAAATACACAGAAAATTCTCATTCTGCCATTAATAGTGATGTGGGTAGCCATGGTGAAGTTAAGTAGCTCTTAGGGCTGGCTTGACCAAATAGGCTTGGGTAGTTATTTATAAAACCAAATTGGTACAGCATTTTTTAAACTGCCTCATAAAGAAACACAAAAAATTCCAAAAATGCCTTTAGTTATACTTTTTATCCCACCAACTTTTATTTTTGCAAAATACATAACCAATGTGCAGCACAGTGTTATTACATAGATGTAACTTTTTGTAACATTAATTCAAAAATATAAAAGAACCATTAGTTTTATCAAACTCAGTTCATAAATAAGTCCTAGTCCTCCAAAATTAATATGAGTTTACTGACAAAGACATCAGTTTTACAGTTTTTTTATATAATTATTCCTCAATCTGTTAGGTTATTTAATTTATTATTATTTATTTTCTTTACTTGGAAAAGCAACAGCTTTAAACTTATGTTTATTACATAATAAATAACAATGTTGACAGGCCGATTAATCAAACATGGTAGAGCCATACTGCAGCTATATTAGTAGCATAGTTGTAGTACGAATGGGTCAGCTCGACTGGGGAAGGATCACGCTCTCACAGAATACCAGCGTAAAATAGCAGCTTAACACTGCTGTGTTTAATGTAGAGAGCTGCAGAGCTTTTTTACTGGAAAAGAGGCATTCCATCTTAGTCCTCATGGGTAACAATGCATCTGCATTTTGATTCGCAAACGAGGATAGATGTAGTTGTCTATGCTAAAGAAAAATTTGCAGCTATCCACATACTTCCTTCCAATAAACATTGCTTAGGATTCTTAACTTACAAGTAGATAACATCATTTAAAATTTTATTTTGGGAAAACACTCCACGTACATTTTATAAAACAACATTAGATACAAGCGAGATCAAAAAACCTAAGTGCTTTCTGGTTAATGCCCATTTTTTTGAAAGTTGGTGCTTTCAACATTTCTACTTTAACTTTGGGAATAATTTTTATAATTTATGTTACCACAATTTAATAAATTATTAACAACTATAACACAATTTTAATAATAGAAACAACATTGAAAAGAAAATACACTAGTTAGGACTGCAATATGCAACACTAAACAGTGTGTAAAATATTATACAACTCTAATCAGAGTATTATGCCCATCCCTCAAACTTGATATGCAAAATAATAAATATATTTTCATACAAGACCTATCATACATTTTAATTTGGTTTTCAGTCTGATAAATTAATCAAAATCTCTATAATGTAGTGGTTGATCATTATATGTCAAAGTTCTTTTATTTATCCTGACAGGAGTATTTGGTTTGAAGAACATAGCTACTAGTATATAAAAGCCACCAATAATTTTACTAAAGAAGTCCAAAACACCTAAAAACATAGGAGTTGAATTTTTTATCAATACTGACATTTCTCGAATTAAAGCTAATATGAAATTTCCCAGAAAATTTACAAAAGCTGTGCTACCGGTAAAAACAGCTATAACAAATGCAAACAAAAATGTTACAAACTCTTTTACATTTTTTATTGATATTGCACTTTTTAAATTATGTAATAAATCGTCATATGATTCTTTTAATGATACTAAACTATTATCAAATTTATTTTCTGTATTTTCAACGTTCTTTTTTATTCCACCTGTCAGTATAGGTTCTAGTTCTAGAAAAGCATCTGAAATATGCCTTATACATTTCAATGTCAACATAACTTCATCAGCTCTGAATTTGATACTTTTAATTTGAAACCAAAATGCTCCAAAAGGTTGATTATCAATCTCTGTCCATATACAGAGTCCAGTATTGTATCCAAGGATTTCTGAACTTGTAATACCAATCCAGTGTTGATCGGTACAAACTTTTCGTAGATTTGATTGAACTTCTAATAAATCGCGTTTAAGTTCAATTTCAGCACCACTTAAAAGAACTATATCGCGATAGCTAGTGCGTTGACTAATTACTCTCCTTTCTAAGTACCGTCCAAGAAAAATGCGAGACTTCAATAAATCTTTCACATAATTTTTCACTTTTATTGTATCCTTATCTTCGTAACTTTCCATAAGGGAAGATGAAACTGATGTGTCGAAAGAAGAACTCCGCCGTGCGGTCAGCATTTTACGGTTATTATAATAATTAAAAAGAGAATAAAAAAATAAATAACGCCTACAAATGCAATACAATGGAATGAAAATTGAAAACAAAGAGTTAGTATTCCTTAAACATCGATAGACTGTCGATTAATCGATAGTGTTTGCACTATCGATTCTATCGATAGTCTGGTTAAACTATGGATTGCCATCCTTATCGTAATTTTTGTCTATAGTAGATGTCTGCCTTTAGTCTAACGTCAGAGAAATCCCTGTAAATAAACTGGGTGTGAATATTTGTGTGAGTGCCAGACCGGGCGGTTGATCTTGCGTTTTATAGTTTACTGATTTGTTTTGTATTTGACTTCATAATGAATCGAAAATTTATCCTAAAATCAATCATTAATAACAAGTTATTTCTAGATAGTGGACTGTAATCGTCCGTTTGTAAAGTGTAATTTTAAGCATTTAGGAAATACGACCAATCTAAAAGATCACCAGAAAAGAAAGCATGGCGATAAATAGATAGGTTAGAATCGGAAGAGGGATCATTGTCTGAACATCAAGTTCTTTTAAGAATTATTTTAATAGAAATCAGTTGTTAACGACAAAGGCTATGGTGATTTTCCTTCATAGTTCTACACTAGCCAGTGACAAATTGCGTATTTTTCAATGACGAGCAAACAAAAAAGTACAATAATTACTTATTGTTATTTTTATTTGTGATACCTGCTCAAAGACAATCGATAGTTTATCGATATATTCGATAGTCTTATAAGAAACTATCGATTACTATCGAATACTTCAACAATCGATGGATAATGAACACTACAAAGAGTATAGTAATTAGTAACAACCACAAACTAGTAAGAAGTGAGTATTGAGCTACTGAGTATTGTGAGTAGTAACTAGTAATCACAGACTAATATGATACTTGCTAGTAACCAATAGTAACCAAAGAGTATAGTAACGTAGTAGCTGTCCTATTAAATATGTAGCAAGCAAGAGCATAGAGATATATACCTAGTAGAAACTGAATTCTATAGTCTATACGTCTCACAGAATACCGCAGAATACACATACCCTGACGGGATAAGTCTGTGATCAACTTCGGTGATCACAGAGTACTTTTTTATGTAGGGTAAGGATAAATAAATATGTAGCAAGCCAATAAAGAGGTTTGTGAATCACCCCCCCTTCCCTAGCCTATGAATTTGGAGTATATATATATATAGTGTAGAATAGCTAGTGTAGAACTATGAAGGAAAATCACCATAGCCTTTGTCGTTAACAACTGATTTCTATTAAAATAATTCTTAAAAGAACTTGATGTTCAGACAATGATCCCTCTTCCGATTCTAACCTATCTATTTATCGCCATGCTTTCTTTTCTGGTGATCTTTTAGATTGGTCGTATTTCCTAAATGCTTAAAATTACACTTTACAAACGGACGATTACAGTCCACTATCTAGAAATAACTTGTTATTAATGATTGATTTTAGGATAAATTTTCGATTCATTATGAAGTCAAATACAAAACAAATCAGTAAACTATAAAACGCAAGATCAACCGCCCGGTCTGGCACTCACACAAATATTCACACCCAGTTTATTTACAGGGATTTCTCTGACGTTAGACTAAAGGCAGACATCTACTATAGACAAAAATTACGATAAGGATGGCAATCCATAGTTTAACCAGACTATCGATAGAATCGATAGTGCAAACACTATCGATTAATCGACAGTCTATCGATGTTTAAGGAATACTAACTCTTTGTTTTCAATTTTCATTCCATTGTATTGCATTTGTAGGCGTTATTTATTTTTTTATTCTCTTTTTAATTATTATAATAACCGTAAAATGCTGACCGCACGGCGGAGTTCTTCTTTCGACACATCAGTTTCATCTTCCCTTATGGAAAGTTACGAAGATAAGGATACAATAAAAGTGAAAAATTATGTGAAAGATTTATTGAAGTCTCGCATTTTTCTTGGACGGTACTTAGAAAGGAGAGTAATTAGTCAACGCACTAGCTATCGCGATATAGTTCTTTTAAGTGGTGCTGAAATTGAACTTAAACGCGATTTATTAGAAGTTCAATCAAATCTACGAAAAGTTTGTACCGATCAACACTGGATTGGTATTACAAGTTCAGAAATCCTTGGATACAATACTGGACTCTGTATATGGACAGAGATTGATAATCAACCTTTTGGAGCATTTTGGTTTCAAATTAAAAGTATCAAATTCAGAGCTGATGAAGTTATGTTGACATTGAAATGTATAAGGCATATTTCAGATGCTTTTCTAGAACTAGAACCTATACTGACAGGTGGAATAAAAAAGAACGTTGAAAATACAGAAAATAAATTTGATAATAGTTTAGTATCATTAAAAGAATCATATGACGATTTATTACATAATTTAAAAAGTGCAATATCAATAAAAAATGTAAAAGAGTTTGTAACATTTTTGTTTGCATTTGTTATAGCTGTTTTTACCGGTAGCACAGCTTTTGTAAATTTTCTGGGAAATTTCATATTAGCTTTAATTCGAGAAATGTCAGTATTGATAAAAAATTCAACTCCTATGTTTTTAGGTGTTTTGGACTTCTTTAGTAAAATTATTGGTGGCTTTTATATACTAGTAGCTATGTTCTTCAAACCAAATACTCCTGTCAGGATAAATAAAAGAACTTTGACATATAATGATCAACCACTACATTATAGAGATTTTGATTAATTTATCAGACTGAAAACCAAATTAAAATGTATGATAGGTCTTGTATGAAAATATATTTATTATTTTGCATATCAAGTTTGAGGGATGGGCATAATACTCTGATTAGAGTTGTATAATATTTTACACACTGTTTAGTGTTGCATATTGCAGTCCTAACTAGTGTATTTTCTTTTCAATGTTGTTTCTATTATTAAAATTGTGTTATAGTTGTTAATAATTTATTAAATTGTGGTAACATAAATTATAAAAATTATTCCCAAAGTTAAAGTAGAAATGTTGAAAGCACCAACTTTCAAAAAAATGGGCATTAACCAGAAAGCACTTAGGTTTTTTGATCTCGCTTGTATCTAATGTTGTTTTATAAAATGTACGTGGAGTGTTTTCCCAAAATAAAATTTTAAATGATGTTATCTACTTGTAAGTTAAGAATCCTAAGCAATGTTTATTGGAAGGAAGTATGTGGATAGCTGCAAATTTTTCTTTAGCATAGACAACTACATCTATCCTCGTTTGCGAATCAAAATGCAGATGCATTGTTACCCATGAGGACTAAGATGGAATGCCTCTTTTCCAGTAAAAAAGCTCTGCAGCTCTCTACATTAAACACAGCAGTGTTAAGCTGCTATTTTACGCTGGTATTCTGTGAGAGCGTGATCCTTCCCCAGTCGAGCTGACCCATTCGTACTACAACTATGCTACTAATATAGCTGCAGTATGGCTCTACCATGTTTGATTAATCGGCCTGTCAACATTGTTATTTATTATGTAATAAACATAAGTTTAAAGCTGTTGCTTTTCCAAGTAAAGAAAATAAATAATAATAAATTAAATAACCTAACAGATTGAGGAATAATTATATAAAAAAACTGTAAAACTGATGTCTTTGTCAGTAAACTCATATTAATTTTGGAGGACTAGGACTTATTTATGAACTGAGTTTGATAAAACTAATGGTTCTTTTATATTTTTGAATTAATGTTACAAAAAGTTACATCTATGTAATAACACTGTGCTGCACATTGGTTATGTATTTTGCAAAAATAAAAGTTGGTGGGATAAAAAGTATAACTAAAGGCATTTTTGGAATTTTTTGTGTTTCTTTATGAGGCAGTTTAAAAAATGCTGTACCAATTTGGTTTTATAAATAACTACCCAAGCCTATTTGGTCAAGCCAGCCCTAAGAGCTACTTAACTTCACCATGGCTACCCACATCACTATTAATGGCAGAATGAGAATTTTCTGTGTATTTAATTTATGATAAATAATTTAGACTTTACACATTTTTTTTATAGAATAAGGGTGACAAACGAGCACACAGTCCACCTGATGGTAAGTGGTTGCTGTGGCCCATAGACATCTACATCTATCCTTGTTTGCGAATTAAAATGCAGATCCGTTGTCAGCCGTGAGGACTAAGATAGAATGCCTCTTTTCCAGTAAAATGGGTCTCCGGTTCTCTACACTCACCATGCGAAACACAGCAGCATCAAACTGCTATTTTACGCAGTTATTCTGTGAGTGTGGTCCTTCCCCGGTTGAGCCAACTCATTCGTGCTACAACTATACTATTAATATAGCTGCAGCATGGCTCTACCACGTACACATACTAACTTCATAATATGTGTACATATTATACACATACTATGAAGTTAAGGATACATCTACTAACATTTAAAAAGACCCGAATCTGCTAATTATAAGATCAATTTAACAAGTCTTGTCCTCATAAACAAAAGTAGTTGGTCACTACCACTAAGTCATGCAGTATGGTGATAGCAAACAGACTTCATTTTTTTAATTACACAAATCTCTTAATTTAATTTTTATAAGATTTGACAATAGCTATAACTTTTTAATACATTTATCATTGGTTGATATTAAATATCCTAGTGTGGTTTATATGATATATTTTATGGGTAACAGGTAGCTGATATGAAGAAATTGTATATATTCTTTTAAATTTGAATTATTAAAATGTTGCATGAGTACTATAATTCGTATATTGTTTAATGTATTATCTAATTGTAATGTAATAACATTTTTAAAAAAGAAAACAAAAACCACCATTTGGTGCAAGTTGTTTTGTTATAAGGTTTATTTGATACATTATTATTTTATGTTTAAAAGCTAACTTAGTTTGAGAAATAATATGTGATAATTTTTATTAAAAGTATGACAGATTTTATTATACTAATGATGTTTCATTTCATAACACTTTCAGGTAAGAAAATCCTAATACAGCAGGATTTTACTTCACCTCAGACACAACTTGTCGTATTGAAACATATTTTCCAGAATGCAAACTAACTAGTTAGCTGGAATGATGAGCCAACTTTACAAACTAAAGACGTTTGGTTGATGGAAGTTGCCACTAAAGATAAACTCCGATGATACAACAGAGCTTCCAACCCTTTAAGAAGAAAAGCCCTGAACGGTATGTTCCCTGCTCTACTTCAATGGACGAGAAAATCTTATTAGTAATTAAATTTAACAAAAAGGTTAATGGCTATAATAAAAGCAAGCATGGTGCACTGGATATGTTCCAAAGGTTTGGAGGGTAGTGAGAGTTACATTTAATCCCAAAAGTGATTACACAATTAAAATTGTCACATTCCTTCTTTATCATTCTTTCTTTTTTTCTTCCGCGTGCTCGTCGCGACCCCTGCCAGCCCTTTTCAGGGCTGCAATTCTACTCAGCTGCGCACCCACGCCAACGAGGGTTAGGGCGTCCCCCCAAGGCGACGCACACCAGCTCGTTCCCGTTGGTGTGGAATGCAGCGCGCAAAGCGGCGATGGGGACCGCCACCCGTCACGCACAGCCCGACACGGCGGAAGGTGGAGGACAGAGTGCAGAGTTGGCACGTGGAATGTTAGAGGAGGCATGAGAGATAAGACGAATGAGTTGATCGAAATAATGAAAGAAAGAGAATTAGATGTCGTGTGTATGTCGGAGACCAAACGGAAGGGCAGTGGTACTGAAGAGCTCCCTGGCGGGGCGTTAGCTCTATGGTCCGGAGTCCCGGAGAGCGAGAGCACCTGCCAGGGAGTGGGAGTGCTGCTGTCTTCTCGGTTGGTCGATGTTATGACTGAATATAAGGTTGTGAACTCAAGACTTCTCTGGGTTCGCTTTAAATTGGGACTGACGAAGTTATTCCTTTTGGCTGTTTATGCGCCGGTAGCTTCGTCGTCCAGGGCTGAGCTGGAGGAGTTTTGGGAGAATGTAAGAGAAGTTCTAGATTTGGCTAGGGGAAACGAAAGAATTGTTGTATGAGGGGATTTGAATGATACCTGCTCAAAGACAATCGATAGTTTATCGATATATTCGATAGTCTTATAAGAAACTATCGATTACTATCGAATACTTCAACAATCGATGGATAATGAACACTACAAAGAGTATAGTAATTAGTAACAACCACAAACTAGTAAGAAGTGAGTATTGAGCTACTGAGTATTGTGAGTAGTAACTAGTAATCACAGACTAATATGATACTTGCTAGTAACCAATAGTAACCAAAGAGTATAGTAACGTAGTAGCTGTCCTATTAAATATGTAGCAAGCAAGAGCATAGAGATATATACCTAGTAGAAACTGAATTCTATAGTCTATACGTCTCACAGAATACCGCAGAATACACATACCCTGACGGGATAAGTCTGTGATCAACTTCGGTGATCACAGAGTACTTTTTTATGTAGGGTAAGGATAAATAAATATGTAGCAAGCCAATAAAGAGGTTTGTGAATCACCCCCCCTTCCCTAGCCTATGAATTTGGAGTATATATATATATATATATATATATATATATATATATATATATATATATATATATATATATATATATATATATATATATATCGTTTAGGCTATAAGTGGGCATTTAAAATTTGCTTTCAAAACACTCGACTCTGCGCGTGCCACCGATGGTACCAAGGCCACCGCCGCCCCCTCTCCCGCTCGCATTCCATTTGAGGGCGCGGCGTTCGGGACGAGTCTAGAACAGTTTAGTTGCTAGCGACCTCGGTGTGGATTAGACGGTTGGTCGCGCGCGGAGCCTCCTCTGAATAGTTAAATTTGAAGTTGTCTACTCTCGTGCATTTTTGGCTATTCTCATATAATTATTGTTGTAACCGTTTTGAGTATTGTTTGCGACCACTGGGTTGGTTACGCGCGGCCGGTGTAGATTTTGACGGTCTATAATTTGAGTAAATTGTGCGCGCCTAATTGACTATCGAAGATTTGGGTCTCGTGTAGACCGCCTCGAATTGATTTGTCTAATTTGCACGTTTCGTGACAAGAGGCTTGTATTGAGTTTGAATTATTTAATTAACTGATTGCCATTGATTTGCACCGACGAGTTTTTGTTTGTGTGGCTTTAATATCGTACGAAAGAATTTTGATTTGTCGGGAGAACGCTGAACTTTGTGACTCGAGAAGAGACCGCGTTCGTTCTCGTGTTTATAATTTTGTGCTAAGTGAACCTGGGACATTGAACCTTGCCCGACCGTTCTGAAGTTTTGCAGCGTGTCACTTGTTTTAATTTCGATGAACGTTGATTTGGTTGACTTTGAAGTTAATTAAATTTACAATAAAGTTGATAAACTAAAATAGTGAAAATAAAAGCAGAAGTTTTCAATTGGTGAACGCCCACTGGAAGGAGCGCACATTTGGATCTGCAGTCCGACTACATGGGTTAAGTCAGGTTACATGTACACACTACTACACACTACTTACATACACCCCACTTGCCCTTGACGGTACCCTGTGGTCAACCCTACCTCCGCAAATCGGTAAGTTGTGCTTGCTTATTTGCCATTAATTTAGAATTATCCATAGGCCATTGGGCCGCGCCCTCTGTTGCCCGTCGATGGTACCACTCATGGGCCCTGGTCCAGTCGACCTTTGTCGGGGCAACTAAGGGCGTGGACATTTTTGGTAGCAGAGCGTGGTTGATGGTTTCTACAATCACGCCCGGCCGTAATACGTAATAAAAATATTTTTTTTGTTTGCTTCCTTTGTTTGTTAGCGGATAGTTGGGTAGAATTAGCAACCATGCCCGTTAGGTGGCGCAAGCGGGAGTGTAGTTTAGGGTTAGGTACCACGCATCGGGTAGGTTAGATAATTATCGTTATCACTTAATCGTATAATTATCGTTATCGTATAATTATAGTACATTAATTGCCGAAGGGTCGGTCGCCAGAGCGAGGCATCTTTGCTGACCGACTGTAGTGTGTACTTGTATTTGTAGTGTAATTTGTATTTAATTTAATAAATAGTAATTTGTATTTGTAGTAATTTGTATTGAATTTAATTTGATAGTAATTTGTATTTAGTAGTGATGCCATCGCACAAGCTACCGGCGCTTCGCCTGCAGGCGGAGCTGTGCTGGGCCGTTAATGCTCATATTTTGATAGGGCGATCCGATCGGGTCCATAGTTTAGGGAAGCGGCTCGAGCAGGTCGATACCCGAAGGGCTGTAGTAGAGGAGGCTTGCACAGAGCTTTTGGCGGAACAAGGAGTCCTAGACTCCTGCCTCGCGGATTACGAGAATTTTTTTTCGCTCACGGACGATTTGATCGAGGCGGAGGCCACATATGATAATGAAGCGCGGGAAGCTCGGCTGACTGGCCTGCCCGAGTCCCCTCGGATGCAGCCTACTCAGCCGGAACTGTTGGGACGACTCCCAGCCCTGGACCTGCCAAGGTTCTCCGGGGTCCTCTCCGACTGGATGACTTTTGTTGGCCTTTTTGATAGTCTAGTGGACGCCCGGAGGGACTTGACACCAAGCCAGAAGATGGCGTACCTCCTAGCCTTACTAGAGGGGGAGGCCCTGGGCGTCGTCGGCCATTTGAAATTGTCGGACGACGCCTACCAGACTGCTCGGGACCTCCTCAGTCAGAATACGTCAGGCAGCTTCTAAGCCTCCCGCTGCTTAGGGACTGGGCCAGACTACGCCCGGACATCGTGAATCCAGTCTTGGTGGCCTGTAATGCGTTGAGGCGGCTGGATTTACCGGTGGATGAATGGTCCTTCTTGTTGCTCCACGTCGTGCTGTCCCGCTTGCCTCTCGACTTTCGCATACATTTTGAGGAGAGGTACGGCGGGGACGGCGCCTCCTATATCCCGCCCTTCAGTGATTTGCTGCGGTTCTTGGAGGAGCAGTGCCGGCAAATTGTAAACGCGGCGGGCACCGTCGATGACTTACGGGTTGCCAACCGAGCCGTGCCCAGGGAGAGGCGGAATCCGCCGGGCAAGTCGGCGCCAACCCCCTTAAGGCCGATCGGAGCTCCTGCGGAAGGGCGCTGCTCCCTATCTTCTTACAGCGGCCTAGCGGCCAGGGAGGCCCCCCCTGCTCCTATTGTCGAGCATCCGATCATCCGGTGACGTCGTGCCCGAAGTTATTGGGTAAGCCGGTTCCGGCGAGTCGAACAATCGCCAAGGAGCACCGCTGGTGCTACTTGCGCTTGGAAAGGCACCTCCAACGAGACTGCCCGCACCAGCGGCCCTGCCCGCACTGCCAGGGCAATCACCATGCCATTTTGTGCCTGGGTGCGAACGGCGTCTCCTCACGGGGCTCTACCGGGCCTTCGACCCCCACGGGCGGGGACGTTCAGCCACGCCCTCTGTCGGGCGACGCTCGGCGCTCGCCTGCCAGCCACCGTGCCCCTGGGTTTGAAAGGGGTCCCTCCCCGGACAAGTCGGGGGGTCGTTCCTCCAGGGGCGGGGGGGTCGTCGCCCCCCCTCAGCGTGTTGAGTTTGAGTTGTGTTGAGAGGAATTTCACGGCCACTCAGCGGTCAGTTAGGCCCTTCTCACCCCCGTTAGCTGAGTGGCCGCGGCTGGGGTACCACCGTCCCCCCTTTTTATCGGTACCGGTACTACGGGGTTCCTGCGACCTCGAATGTTTCGTAGTTGTAGTGGTTGTGAGTAAAAAGGTGAATTTAATATATTCTTTGAATACGTGTACATATGTTTTTGTAAAGATATTGAATCATTATGTTTGCTTTGTTGAAAAGAAAATTGAAATTGAGTAACACTGTTTGTGCCGAAAGAAATAAAAATCAATCCTCTCTTTGTTTTCACATTTTTGTTGGCATTGTCGAAGATATTTATTTGGAAAGAGGAATAGGGCTGTCTCTTATGTTTATCGTTTTACTTAATTCGTCTGCATTGATATATGCGCATCGGGAAATTAATTTGTTGCAATTTATTTTCAAGTTTTACATGGTGGATTTGAGTATTGATGCTTTTGAAATTTGGTTGAAATATAAGCATAGAACTAGGAGATCACTCATGGGTCCTGGTCCAGTCGACTTTTGTCGGGGCAACTAAGGGCGTGAACATATATATATATATATAAAAACTGACAGACGACTTCATTTCGGCTTGCGCTGCCGCTCTCGACCGGACGTGTAAGTTGACCGCGCTCTCGTCCCCGTACGTTGAGTGCCCTCTTGCTCTCACGCCTCCACTCTCCTGCTCACGCTCGCAGGGTAGTCGCCGTTGATGAGTTTTTCGCCTTTTACTTACCATTCTTGCCACCCTGCCTCCTGGCGGTGAGGCTTGACCGCTCATTGTTTTATTTTTGTTAATTGTTTTCTTGTTGATTTTCTTGTTAATTGTTCTTGTTAATTTTTGTATTTTTGTTATTGCTATACTGTTATTTTGTGTATACTGTTTCTTGGAAACGTTTCTTGTTCTTTTCAGAACAAGCTCTGTTCAATTAGGGAACATGAATAAAATAGGCGACTCACACGATAGGCAAATTGTATATTTAAAAGGAATGAAAAATACAAAATATTTGGTGGCGATCGGGTCGCGAGCTATCGGCGAGTGCCGGTCCCAGGCGTGGCGGTGAGAAACCCCCCGCACTTCACATACTCCCCGCAAACACCGTCGGTGCTGTCGTAACGGCGCCGACATACTCCCGGCGCTGAAAAGCTTAACAGCTTTCAAGATATTCCAACTCATCGGGCTTCGGTAGTAGGACGATTCTGTTTAGGGCGCGCCGCACAATTCCTCTTGCAGTGTCTATATCTGCGACGCGTGTCAATCCGTCAGATCCCGGGAAGAGTTTTCTTACACGTCCGAGACGCCAATAGAGCGGTGGAGCGTTTTCCTCTTTCAAGAGGACTAGGTCGTCAATTTGTAGGCTCTCTTTGGACTTCGTGCGCCACTTCGTCCTCAACTGCAGCTCCGCAATGTACTCGTGGCTCCAGCGTCGCCAAAAGTGTTGCTTAAACTGCTCGATGCGCTGGAATCTGTCGAGACGATTGGCATTAGCGGATTGTAGACACGGAGATGGCAGCGAGCTTAGTGGTCTACCAATTAAAAAGTGGCCCGGAGTTAAGGGATAATAGTCCGTGGGAGAGGAACTTAATGGACATAGGGGGCGGCTATTTAGGATACATTCTATTTGTGTGAACAAAGATGACAATTCCTCATAGGTTAGGTGCGTAGTCCCTAATATCCTAGCCAGGTGGAATTTGGCTGACTTTACACCGGCCTCCATCAAACCATTGAAGTGAGGAGCGTATGTAGGCGAAAAACAAAATTCAACGCCTTCGTTAGCGGCAAAATTAGCGATAGTTTTGGCATTAACTTCAAAAAACTCTTTAAGTTCCTTTGAAGCAGCTACAAAGTTTCCACCATTGTCGCAGAATATCTGCTTTGGTAGCCCTCTCCGTGAAACAAAGCGTCTCAAAGTTAATATAAAAGCATCCTTGGACAGCTCACTAACAGCCTCCAAATGGATGCACTTATACCTAAAACATATGAAAATACACAAATAACATTTTGTAATTTTACAACCACGACCTTTGCGATCCGTGACCATAAATGGCCCAGCGAAATCAGTCCCTACTGTAATAAAAGGAAAGTCGGGCATTAGTCTTTGAGCAGGTAGGTTGCCCATTATGTTTTTCATAGACTGACCCTTAAAACGCCTACATACGGTGCAATTATGCACAGTACGTCTAGCCAGACTTCTTCCACTAATGGGCCAAAAACGCGTTCTAATAGAAGCCAGTAAGGCTTGGGGCCCCAGATGTAGAAGCCGTACGTGTTCTTGTTGGAATAAAAGTTGAGTAAAATGGTGTTTAGAGCTTAACAACATGGGATGCTTCATATCGAAACTATATTCAGAAGCCTGAATTCGACCACCTACTCTTATCACTCCTTCATGTAAAAATGGATTAAGTGCCGAAATGTGCGACTTAGGACTTAGGGAATTTCCTTTTAATAATAAGTCGTATTCTTTAGGGAATGCCTCTAATTGGGAAATATACACTAATGAATTAAGAGTTTTATTGAGCTCGGCGGTAGTTAAGGAACCTGTAATTTTAGTTTTAGAATTTTTACAGTTATTAATAAATCTATGTACATAGGCTAAAATGTGTTGTAATTGTTTTAATTTAGAATATTTGTTAAAGTTAATAATTGATTTGGATGAACTGGATTGAACTGGATGTGCTTTAACTTCCGGCAAATTCTTCATCTCAATAATAGTCTGCGACTGCATAGAAGGCCACTCGGACTCTGGCAACGATAAAAACTTAGGTCCATACCACCACATATCACATGCAGCGATCTGTTGTGGGTTCACGCCACGGGATAGGAGGTCAGCTGGGTTGTGTTCTGTAGGAACGTGGTGCCATGAATTTGCGTCAGTCAACTCTCTAATGGCGGCGACTCTGTTGGCAACGAATGCTTTCAAGTTAGAAGAACCGCAGCGCAACCAACTAAGAACTACGCTCGAGTCAGTCCAATAGACATGACGCGATATTTTACGTCGCAAGGCTTTGGTCACAGATGAGCTCATTTCAGCTGCCAGAAGAGCACCTGAAAGCTCCAAACGAGGAATTGTAATAGGGCTGGATGCTGGGGCAACGCGAGATTTCGCACATAAAAGTTGGACATGTATTTGTCCTTCTTTATTTGTAGAGCGAAGGTACAAGCATGTACCATAGGCGCGTTGCGATGCATCGCAAAAACAGTGGATTTCAGCAGAGACTGGATATTCTATTGATACCCATCTAGGTATATTTAGTGAAAAAAGGTATTTAAGTCCATCAACAAAGGGTCTCCAGACATCGACAATATCCTTTGGAGCGGGCTCATCCCAGTCCAATTTGAGAGACCATAAGGTCTGAATTAAAATTTTGGGAACGATAGTGGACAAGGATAGGAGGCCCAAGGGATCGAAGATCTTGAAAGTTGAAGAAAGTATAGTGCGCTTGGTGACGACGTCAGACTGATCCACTGTAATGGGAAAATTAATGCTGTCGGTCGAAGGACTCCAATCTAGGCCCAGCGTATTTGTAGACTGACTCAATGTCAGGTTGCCGGATGACTGGACAACGTCTGAAGGCAGTAAAGAAGGTAAGTTGGATCGGTACTTACGCAAGTCAAAACCAGCCATAGAAAGAGCCACATGTGTTGATTTCTGTATAGACCGTAATTGATCTTCATCATCGCTAGAAGTTAGTAAGTCATCAACATATATGTCCTCCTGTATGACTGCCTTAATAACGTCATCGTCACACTCTTCGCCCACTTGCCAGAGACACCTGGTGGCAAGGAAACTAGCGCTAGCAAATCCGTAGGTGACCGTGTTAAGCCTGAGTGTTTGTAATGGTTTGTCCTCCGCATCACGCCATAAAATCAGCTGTAGGTTTCGGTCAGACTCATCTATTAAAACCTGCCGGTACATTTTTTCAATATCCGCTGACAACACATAACGATATTGCCGGAACCGGATGAGGATATTGAAAAGAGAGTCTTGAACTGTAGGGCCTATCATTTGAATGTCGTTTATAGACAAACCAGATGAAGTGCGAGCTGATGCGTCAATAACGACGCGTAGACGTGTTGACTCACTGTCTTCACGAATGACAGGATGATGCGGAACAAAATAGGCAAGCTCAGGTCGGTCTACCTCAGATATTGCTAGATGTCCTAGTTTGCGATACTCCTCAATGAAATCAACATAGGCGGACTTAAGTTCCGGTTGCTTGCGAAAGCGACGTTCCAGGTTTATAAATCGCCGCCTGGCTATGAAATAGGAAGTGCCTAGGCAGTCTGGTTTGTCGATCAATGGCAGCTTGACACAAAAACGACCTTCTTCAGTGCGTTTTGTGTGCTGTAAAAAATGTTGTTCGCAAGCTTTCTCTTGGTCTGTAAGAAGGGGCCTTTGTGGCAAGCTTTCAAGCTCCCAAAACCTCTTCAAATCATTGTGAAGCTCAACTAAAGTATTGTTGCTTTCAATACTTACAAAATTACATTTCACTGGGGAATTTAAATTGAGATTGTCATTTTGAATATAGTGCATGGGACCTGCGATAAGCCATCCTAATTTAGACTCATGTAGAATAGGATTTCCTTTGCCTAAAGAGTGCTGTTTGGTTCCAATAATGGACCAAAATAGGTCAGCACCGATGAGCAGTCCTATGTCAGACGGCTCATAAAAGCTGGGGTCTGCTAATGCAAAGGACTTCAGGTTAAGGTGTGTAATAGACACAAGAGATTTAGGTATCTTACCTGATATTTGGGGTATGACTAAACATGACGTCATAACGCTGAAAGAACCTACCTTTGAATGAATTCGAACATTGCAACGTTCAGCATTAAGCTTGACAATAGTGTTACATATGCCGACCACATTCCTAACATCAGACGTGGAAGAAGTTAAATTTAACTTTGATTTAAGTGATTCTGTAATAAAGCTAGACTGACTACCGTTGTCTAAGAGAGCTTTAGTGGTAATGTAATTGATTGTTTTGGGATTAAAAATATCAACCAAAGCCGTACATAGTAGTGTCTCAGAAGCAGAAACAGTTGACATTGAAACTGGCTCAGAGACTGCAACATTAGTGACTGCCACATTGGTATCAGAATCCGTAGGTTTGTGTAAAAAGGTGTTGTGACGTTTTTTGCATATCTTGCACGTACCTGGAAGCTTGCATGCGCGCGTATTATGCCCTTTGCGCAAACAGTTGGGACACAACTTTAGCTCGGACACTAATAAAAGTCTATCATCAATAGATTTCGATTGAAATTGTGAGCACTCATAATTACGATGACCTTGACCACAGAAAATACACTTGTGAGGGGCAGTTGCTGATGAGTCGCCCTGCTCAGCGCTAACGAATGACTTAGTATGAGAAACGGGATTTTGTTTGACGCCTTGATTGTGATTCTGGTTTGACTTTATATTTTTGTCTTGTTTACTGCGATAAACAGACTCTAAAACTTCAGCGCGGCCCTTAATAAAAGTCATGAAATCATCTAGGCTAGGCATATCCGAAGCATTAACATTAGCTTGAATGTACTCCTCCCATTTAACACGCGTGTTGCTGTCTAATTTCGCTGAGACTATGAATATGATCAGGGTATCCCAATGATCAGTTGGCTGTTTTAAAGTATTTAAAGCACGTAGGTTTTTTGTGACGTGGTCTACTAGAAATCTTAATGACTTGTCAGACTCACGCAACGGCTCAATATTAAACAAAGACTTCAAATGATTATTTATTAATTGACGAATATTATTAAAACGCTCACAAAGAAGACTCCATGCCTCAGGATAATTATTGTCGCAAACTTCTAAATTACATATTACACGAGCAGCTTCACCGTCTAGATAGGAATTTAAATAATGAAATTTGTGTATATTTTTTATTTTTGTATTATTATGTATCAGAGAACTGAACGTATCACGAAATTCCAACCATTTGTTGAACGTACCATCAAACTTATTAATTTTAATGACTGGTAAACGAAAGCCGATAACTTCGTGATCATCTTCATCAGCTGTGTAAATACTGCTATGCTGAAGCGACGACTTTTTTGTCGTACTGCTTACGGAAATAATTTCCTGAGCCAATGCGATCGAATTGTGGAAAGCTTGTTCGATAACTTCTCTGGTATCCAATTCTAAGCTTAAATTATTTTCCTCCAATGCTTCAATCTGATTTTGCACGCTATCGAATTCGCCAAATAAAGTCTCAAGTTTAACTAATCGCTGCGATAGCACGCTAACTTCCGTAGGAGTAAGCTTTTTACCTTTTAATTCTTCTAAATGGTTATTAAATTTCGTAACACGGCCTCTAATTGAAGCGCGTTTTAAATTAAGAGTTTTGTACTTTGCCTCCATACTAGCAAAGTTAACGCGCAGACAATCAAAACAACTAGTTATGCGCTGTACTAATCAAATAAATAAGAATTGCATACAATACGTTCCTCGCTTCGTGGCCGCTGTGACGGAAACCGGTTCAAAATCAGCAGAAGCGCGGTGAAAGGTGGGATTGATGACGCGCGACGCCCGCGGTCCAGTACCACGACGTGAGCCCGCAGTGCTGGCAGTGACACGGGATGCGATGATAGTCTCGAGCGACCGCTGCACCGTAGCTGAAATTGATTGTTGGAATGCTTTTATCTCCGTACATAAAATAATAACGGGAAGCAAGGTTGATCGTAAATTTAATTGATTTGTGCAAATAATGGTTTAATTAGCGTAATATAGGGCTTAGCGAATGATTATGCTATAGTGATGACTAATTTATTTGCGTGCATAAACAGCTAACAGTGAATAGCGAGAAGTGAATTTACTTGCATTGAGGAGTAAGCTCAAATTTTTGCGTAGCTATGTACATATGTATGCTTACGTTTAAAGAAATAGGTTCAGCTATTTAAATTCTAACTATTTAACAGTGGCTACCAACTAATTAAATGCTAGTGAAGACTTTCAAGTCGTAAAATAGGCGCAATGAATGCAAATTATAGGCGGCTTGAAAAATAGCACTGATTACCTAGCAAATGATACGGCTAAATAATAGTAAGAAATGATAGACAATTAGCTGATAGGTAAGCAAATAGGTGTAAATAGGTGATTTTAACTCGTTAGGTATGTAAATTGTCGGTAGGTTTATCTAGGTAATTCTTTTAGGATTGTTTTAATAGGTATTTTATTTGGTAGGATTATTGAGTAGGAATAGTTTATTTAGATTAGCAGTTTTATATACGAAAGGGTATAAGATAGACAAGGAATATAAAGGATGTTGCTTAAGAATAGGTAGGTAGGGTAAGGCAACAAAAAATAGGACTAGATTCCTTGTTTCCCTGTTCACACAAATAGAATTTTTAGGAATAGTGGGACACGAAGAGGTAAAATAATAGGAACGGGCTCACTTTTAGTTGGCAAAAACCGCTGATGTGGCGCGTATACTCCGCTGGACCTCAGCTTGGCCGGTTCTCAATAGCTGTCCTCTTGTCTTCTCTCCGCTCCAGATGAATTCTTCTTGACCGCTTGTTGTTCTTAGGACTCGGGATGGTACGCCAATTTAATAATCTTCTTAGCTGATGTAGTAGATCGGCGTGGCTTCCTTTGTTCTCGTAGCTCGTAGTACTTGCGTTCGCGACGTTGTAAACGCGGGGTAAGTGCTACGACCTTTGGACCGTATTACGCGGCGAAATCGGAATTCGATATTTTAATTTATCACGGTCGCCACTATGTTCAATTAGGGAACATGAATAAAATAGGCGACTCACACGATAGGCAAATTGTATATTTAAAAGGAATGAAAAATACAAAATATTTGGTGGCGATCGGGTCGCGAGCTATCGGCGAGTGCCGGTCCCAGGCGTGGCGGTGAGAAACCCCCCGCACTTCACATACTCCCCGCAAACACCGTCGGTGCTGTCGTAACGGCGCCGACAAGCTCCTGTTCTTTTGTCTTTTTTTAAACGTCGTCCCCCCCTTCCCCAACATGTCCACACAAGACCTTATAAGGTCAATCGTCGCCGCCCTGAACCATTCCCTTGGTCTGGGCATAAATCTGGACGAGACGGCTCTCGCCACAATCCAAGATTCCCTTGCCCTTCAGGCATGTCCCCCCCCCCCGGGCCCCGTCGCGTCCTGCTCTGCGGCCCCTCCGCCTGCCGCGCAGACCGACTCGCCCGCATCCCTCGTCATGGAGTGTTCATGCTCCGACTCCAGGTCCATGGTGTCCCGGAAGAGGCCCGCCACCGAAAACACGTCCAGCAGTGGTCACGGAACCGGAGAGTCTTCGTTCACAACAGTGACATCTAAGCGCGGCCGTAAACGCGCAGTGTAAAATCACTCCCCTCCCCGTCCCTGTAGCCTCTACCGCCGCCACCCTCACCCCTGCAGCTCCCGCCGCTGCCTCAAACCCCGCAGCCCTCCGCCGCTGCCTTAACCCCCGCAGCTCCCGCTGCCGTCTCTGGTCCCGCAGCCCCCGCCGGTGCCTCCGTCCCCCTAATGTCATTATACATCCTCCCGCCGTCTAAGCCAGCATCTCGCTGCGCCCCCACCCTCGCCAAAAAACAGGTCTCGCCTCCAGTCTTCCTCAGAGACAAGGCCCAGTTCACCCGCTTTTCCAAAACTTGCTACGACGCAGGTATAAAATATGAACAGGCCACCAACGTTGGTGAAGCCATAAAAATCATCCCTCAGTCGATCGACGACTTTTGCCGCCTTACCAGGCTTATCACAGCCGAGCGTGTGTCTTACCACACGTACGCTATTCCGGAAGGGCGTAATTTCAGGACCGTAACCCGCGGTGTTCCATTTGAACTCGCCAACGAGGACATCCTTGAGGACCTTAATTCCCAAGGATTTCCAGTGAAGGCTGTGCACAAGATGCACAGCAACAAAGGCAAGAGGTTCCCGCTTGCCCTTGTAATTCTGACCAACGTGCCGGAGGCAACAGCCATCTTTCGGCAGGTAAGCACAGTGTGCGGTCTGTCAAGGGTGAGAGTTGAGCCCCCACATAGGCACGGTTTTCCGGCGCGCTCCTCACCCTCGTCCCAGCAAACAAGTTCCACCGCCAGTCAATGACAGGTCATTCCTGGCCCTCCCTGCAAGAATGCCCTGTCAGGGTCTTTCCCAGCCCCTTCAGAGACTCGGCCCACTCAAGGTCCCCCAAGACCACCTCAGCGCTCTCTTCGGCTTTCTCTTTAACTTTGTGACTCGAGAAGAGACTGCGTTCGTTCTCGTGATTATAATTTGTTGCTAAGTGAACATGGAATGCCACAAAGCATGCCACAAAGCACGGTCCTGAGCCACCTGCATCCATCGACTTCCTGCATATCTTACCAGGTCGTCACTCCATCTAGTGGGGGGACGCCCTACACTTCGCCTGCCGGTACGAGGCTGCCACTCGAGAACCTTTCTTCCCCATCGGTTGTCGGTTCTTCGAGCTATATGGCCGGCCCATTGCCACTTCAGCTTACTAATCCGTTGGGCTATGTCGGTCACTCTAGTTCTACTGCGGATATCCTCATTTCTGAGTTTATCACGCAGAGAAACTCCGAGCATAGCCCTCTCCATAGCTCGCTGAGCGACCTTGAGCTTCCTCATCCGGCCAGCAGTGAAGGACCACGTCTTTGTGGCATTCTTTGGGGGAGGCCTATGTTCAGCAGTGGACTTGTGAAGGGCTGTAATGATGATGATGATGATGATGAACATGGAACGTTGAACTTTGACCAACTGTTCTTTACTTGAGTCGTGTTTCACTTGTTTTAATTTCGATGAACGTTGATTTGGTTGACTTTGTAGTTAATTAAATGTACAATAAAGTTGATAAACTAATACAGTGAAATGAAAGCAGAAGTTTTCAATTGGTGAACACCCCTTGGAGGGATCGCACATTTGGAGAAAAGCAGCGCCTGTGGATCTGCGGTCCGACTACTTCGGGGATGGCAGGTTACATCATTTAAACACTACTACACACTAATTACATACACCTCACTTATCACCTGACTGGTACCCTGTGGTCAACCTTACCTCCGGAACTCGGTAAGTTGTGCTTGCTTATTTGCCATTTATTTAGAATTATCCATAGGCCATTGGGCCCGAACCCTCGGCTGCTCGTCGAGGAGGCTACTATGGGCCCTAGCCAAGTCGACCTTTGCCGGGGCAGCTGGGGACCGTAACATTTCTGGATTAACTTCAAATTTAACTAAGTCCACGTTAATCGAAATCAAACAATGTATATTAGTATTATAAAGAAATAATAAAAATAATATAAAAGTAATAATATGGTACTAATTCTATTCTAAGGCCAAGTTGCGTGCGTGCGTGTGTGTGTGTGTGTGTGTGTGTGTGTGTGTGTGTGTGTGTGTGTGTGTGTGTGTGTGTGTGTGTGTGTGTTATTAAATGATCTTCGTGAACAAATCTTCAGTCGCATCGTAATTCTAGCCGTTAAGAGTTAGTTTTAGGATTTTCTTAAATTCGTGGTTATTAAGATTAATAACAGCTTTAACATTTCTATTAATAACAGTTTTAACTTTGTTAAATAATTTATTAAAGAGCATTGGTGCACAAAAGCTTTTTCTTGCAAACACGGTCCTGACCCTAGGTACGGGTAGTCTTGTTACTCGTTTGTTACTTTTAGGAAGACCAGGCACAAAAAGGCGGTGATACCTACGGAGATACTGATATATAAATAATTTACATACTGATAACATACCGCACCGCTTGTACAGGTCATATGTGGGGTATTTAAAAGGCAACCGCAGCATAACTTTAAGAACGGTGCGTTGCGCACGCTCTGGTAGAATGAGGTGTGTCTTTGCTGCGCACCCTCAGACGCAAATACAATATGAAATAATGCTCTCACACAGGGACCTATAGGTTAGCAAAATAACATCATAAATAGCTACATCACGTAAATTTTTAAATATGTAAACTAGCCTCCTTGTTTTACTCGCTAGAGCAACTGTAGTACTTGTGTACAACTGTAGCAACTACTTGTGGGACCCAGCTAAGCCCCTCATCAACAATAACTCCCAAATACTTTATGCTTGTCACACCTGAAAAATAATCACAATTACACGTGGCCGGTAACCGCAGTAGCCTGTTACATGAGTGAGTATGAATTTGAATCTGGAAGTTATTGCCAGGTCGAGAACTGGTTGATATACCAAAAGAAACATATCTTGTTTTTGCAGTATTCAGAGCGAGAAGGCTGTCTTCAAGCCGAGACGTTACAGTTTTTATTCTTTTTCAGCGAGACTCCTAACATTACTCCACGATGTGCCGTGAAACAAAAGTACTGTGTCATCTGCAAACATCACGATGTCGACACCCTTTAACTGCAACTTACATAGGTCATTTATATAGGCGAGAAAGAGAGTTGGGCCTAGCGTACTGCCTTGAGGCACACCAAAATGGCAGATAGCGCTATTGCTTATATGTTCCTTGATCCTGACTACTTCTCGCATGTTACTTAAGTAGGACCTGAACCATTGCAGTGGCACACCTCTAATACCCAGGTTTTCTAGCCTTGTCAATAGTATAGGGATTGATACCGTGTCAAATGCCTTTTGAAGATCGAGAAAGACACCAAAACACCTTTCACTTTTGTCTAAGTAAGAGCTCACTGAGGACGAGAGATGGAGGACAGCATCCTCAGTGGATTTGTTCTTCCTGAATCCGTATTGGTTAGGGCTTAATAGGTCAAATTTTTCGAGGTAGCTAACCAGTCTACTGTTTACAATTTTTTCTAGGACTTTAGAGAGAGTTGGCAACAATGAAATAGGTCTGTAATTCGACGGTAGATCTTTTTGACCATCTTTATAGATAGGTGTAACTAAAGCCTTTTGAAGATGTCTGGGAAGACACCGGTTTTTAAGCTGAGGTTTATTAGATAAGTTACAGGTTCAACAATAAAAGGACATGCATATTTTATGATGTGTGATGTTATACTGTCCCATCCAGAGGCACTATTTGATTTCAAGCTGAAAATAAATTTATGAACTTCGGCGCAATCAGTGAAAAACAAGGAAAAAGAATTAGGCAACGAGTTCGACCTAACTGCATTGATAGACAATTGTTTTTGTGTAAGTCCTAATTTGCTAATAGTTTTATTCGCCGACTCGAGACCAATTGTAGTAAAGTACCCGTTTACCTCATCGAGAGACTCTGTTGTTGATGTTTTAGTGTTGAGAAGCTCCTCAGATGTATTTTAAGTTTTTTTATTCAAGTTACAAACATCTTTAATTAAATGCCAAGTACTTTTAATGCATTCTGTATTTTCATTGAATTTAGAGCGGTAGTAATTTGTTTTACTTAATTTAACAAGCTTGTTACATATGTTTCGGTAGTTACAGTATATGGTTTTTAGATTTTGATCGTTTGGTGCGTTTTCAAGTTGTCTCTGAAGCTTATTCCTTTTACGGATTGAAATAAGGATATCCGGCGTAATCCACGGTTTTAGTCTTTGTTTTCTATGAGGTATGGAAGCTTCCATTGTATTAATGCTAATAACAGATTGTAATTTAGAGTCTAAATATTCGGCAGTTTCATTAACTGAGGTTAGTTTGTACTAATCATTCCAGTTTTTATTAGCCAATTGAGTTTTTATCGCATCAAAGTCAATTTTGAAGCGCTTAGTATTAGGTACAGACGTGTTAATTTCCGGACTATTCAAATAAATAAAATAAAATAATTTATTTTTCTTCACAAAACTTAAATTAATTAGATAGTTGATTGGGGTCTCCATTTAAGCAAGTAATGCTTGTGTTTGGAAACCACGCTCTTCCTTATCTAAACATACATTTTAATTCTCAAAACCAAAAATGACAAACCAATTACTCTATTTTAACAAACCAAAAATAAAAAAACTAATTTAATTTTAAAAATCAAAAATTTAATAATTTAAAAATTAAAAAGTACAAAAGTATATGTGTGCATGTATGCAAGTGTGTGTGTGTGTGTGTGTGTGTGTGTGTGTGTGTGTGTGTGTGTGTTTGTGTGTGTGTGTGTGTGTGTGTGTGTGTGTGTGTGTGTGTGTGTGTGCGTGTGTGTGTGTGTGTGTGTGTGTGTGTGTGTGTGTGTGTGTGTGTGTGTGTGTGTGTGTGTGTGTGTGTGTGTGTGTGTGTAGAGAAAGTATTATTATGTTATATATCGTAAAGAACAGTGAATTATGAAATGCGTTCCATTAGAAATTCAGTTTCGTCGTATGTTTTCGACTGCACCCATTTTAGTATAAGGTTTTTACACTCCTTGTATGTTTTGTCATATATGTTTAATTCTCTATTTATTAAATTATATAGGAATGTAGAACGGGAGCTAAATTGCCTACTAGCAAACACTGTTTTGAAACCAGAAGACACAGCCACAACATCTTTTCGCCGCTTTTCCAAGATGCATCGGTCAAAGGGCACGGATTTGTGTGCTTTGAGCGTTGTCATAGTAACGTATAATTGTCTAACTGAGAGTAGACCACTTATTTGATACAGTTTTTCAGTGGAAAAACGTCTTTTTTTAAAATACATGACCTTAAGAAGGATTCGCTGAGCTCTTTCCAAGTTAAGAAATTGGGTCTTTGTAGCTCCACCCCACACCGGAATGCAATAAGTTATGATAGATTGTGCAAGGGATATGTATATTTGGTTTAGGAGATATCTGGGAGAGTCCGATTGTTTAGTATTATCTGGTATTACGTGTCTTAGGGTTTTGAATATCCAAATCAATTTTCGAGTTCTACTGATGACATGTTCCAGGTGTGGGTACCACGATAGCCTCTGATCTACAATGACGCCGAGATATTTAGTGTGAGAGACTTTTTCAATTGATGGGCAGTCACAAGCTTTGTTTTTAGCATCCTCATTACATGCATGAATTTTAAGGCAAAAGTCAGTCTGTGGTTGCGAGTTGTTAGTAATGCTAAAGCAAATAAAATATTTAAAATTAATAGTATGGGTGAGTTGTCAGTTAATGGATCGTATACAAAGGTTTGCCAATTACTTTTCGTTTTAACCATAAAGTGGTCAATACATGATTCTAAGCGTGTGGGTTTGACCTGAAGTAAGCCATAGTATGCCATGAGACTTATGTAACTTGCGCCACTCATAGATAAGTTCCCCGACAATATATTTATATTTATATCACCAGTAAGTATTATAGTATTTTGAGGTGTGTCTTTCAAAATCCGCTCTAGAGAATTAAGATAATTCGCAGGATTCGGAAAACCTGCTGGTCAATAAGAATAAATAACCGCACAGCTTTCTTAAATATTCAGAACCAAAGAGTTACCTTCTGAACAATCCGGTTCTTTTGCAGAGGCCACAATACCACTGCGCACATACGCTACTACACCATCATTTTGGTTCAGTTTAGTTTTTGTATAGAACATAAGATAGTTATCTAAAAGCTGCGGTGACTTGATCTCATTTGTCCAACATTCGGTTAGTACAAGAATGTCTATGGGTATATTAAGCGACTCAACAAACACTAGAAAATGATCCAAATTACAGTGGACACACCTTATATTAAGTGACAGAATAGACAGTGAGTTTGGAGTTACCTGGACAAGTCGCTTGCATAATGCAGGGTCCGCTACTTCAGTACAAGTGGGGTTACAAACGAGATTTAATTCATTTTGAACAATACAATTATTTTTATTATTGAATTTTAATTTTAAGGAGCAAATTATTGTTACATTGACAACGACGCACTAATTTTTCAAAAGTTATAGTAGATTTTATATATGTAATTAGTGTAGTAGAAAGTTGGGCTTACATGTAATACGATCTAAATTCTAAAAGTCTTGTAGTTATGTAGTATGAAAGATAGTGTTATGTAATATGTAATGTAGAAATGATGCGTTACATCTGCATAGTATATATATGTATGTTGACATGTGATCGGCGACATGAAATTAATAATTAAGTAATTGCATCTTATAAGGGCCGGGTTTTTGGAAATCCTTATAAATCAATTTTGGGAAGTCTTTTAATTTGTAAAACATGATGATCAAATAAACTGTTTATATTTGATGAGAAAATATTATACATGAACAAGGTACCAAGGTCGAGGTACTTACAAAATAAGTTTTTTAAAAGCTTATCTATGGTCCCTATACGGCACTAGGGGTCTAAATAAGGTCCATAATTAAACTGCAAGATTTTAGGCGTTATATACCAGAAAAATCACACCTTTATAAAGCAATGGCTACTATTAAATTCGTGGCTTTCGCATAATTAAACGGATATTCATAGCAGCTTAGACATTTGACTGTTTTTTCATATCATCTAGAGCATCTTGAAGATCAGTTAGAGACCATCCTGAGTGTTCGGGCCAAATACTGGTTATCGGAATCGACGTCTAGGGGGCGCGCGGCTTTGGGCGATACCGGTTTGAAGTTCGGCCGAGCGTGGCAAGTGGCGCGCGGGTCGCGAGCGAAAAGTAGTCGTCTGCTAGCTGTGCTTGGAACAGCACGCTGTCAATTGTGTTAGGGAACTCGTAATAATTAGGTGCGGCCCGCAAATATACGGTCTAGGATTTTGTGACGCGCATTCCTGCTGGAGAGCTTCCCGGGACTTATTGGGTCCGACTCAGAATCTGTATAAGTGCATTCGACAATATTAGCTAGTGCGGCCTCTGATATTCTAGGACTAACTATTGCTACGCGAAACGGTAGTGACCTTTGATCCAGAAACTCCGTGTGCGTTTTGTGCGTTAACCTTATACCCAGCGATAGTTAGTGGCTTCTGTAAGTTAGTTAATCGTACGATAGAGTTAATTGATAGTCGTCGTGACGAAAGAGGAAAGTGACTGTGGACAACCTCGGAAGGCCCCCTCAAGTTGGAGCGGTGTCGACGCTCGGGCTGCTGCCGACGGCCAAGGTCTAGGTTCAATCACCATCAGTCACATCCAGATACACATCACATCACCTGATTTCCCTTGCACTACACAAACACATGCGACCAGACCGAATTCGGAGGGACCAGGCGCCTTGGATATAGGTAAGTAAGCTCCGTCTAATTCCTACCGGTCGACTGGCCGTAGTATAGAACGCTCCCCCATATATTTTAGTGTACTTAGAGAGATTCCACGTGGCCACATTGAGGCCCGACCTACGTCTGCTCGGGAAGTCTTCAGCTCATGGGCCAATGAGGATTTGACCCTTTAAGGGAGCAGCCGTAGGCCGTAACAAACTGGTAGCAGAGCGTGGTTCCGGGTTCGATTCCCCGGTCGATCCCGACCATAGTGTTTGATAAAAATTAAACAATTCTGGGGGCAGGGAGCGTTGCTTTGATTGGTTTAATTTGTGTCTACAATCACGCCCGTCCGTAATATGTAAAAATATTTTTTTTTGTACGTAATAATAGAATTATTTCCCTTTGTTGCTTGTCTTTTTTTTTTTGGTTAGTGGGTAGTTTGAAAAGCCGCGCCCTAGGTTGCGCAAGCGGGAGTTTTTCTAGAGATATACGTCATGTAGGTAGATGGTGATTTTTACGTAATCGGTTAATTATCGTTGTCGGATAGTTGTAGTGGATTAGAAAGAAGAAAGAAAGAAAGAAAGGTTTATTCTCCAAAATGACGCCATCACAGATAACATAAAAAAGAAACACATAATTTACAAATAATATTGGCTATACAATACAAATTACAATATACTACATATTACAAACTATACAATACCAATACTCATATATGTCAAGGCGTCATCTGGGAACAGGAGCACACTCAGCATAATGCCATGAATTTTTTTTTCTCTCCATGGCGCTGATTTTCAGTGTGTCCAACCAGTGACTTACCGAAATCAGTGCTATACGTATACTCATGACAGAATTATGCACAACAAGGGGGAAAGAAACAGTAACTATCTTAAGTGAGAGGGAGAGAGTAGAGTTCAAGGTCGAATGCCACTTCGACACAGCACGTCCCGTTTATTTTGCTTTCAGACGCTCTTAGAAGGGCTATACGAACACTACAAAAGGGGAGATTATTAAAATACTCGTACTATAAAGGGCTATATACTACAAAAGGGAAATTATTAAAATACTATAAAGTGCTATATAATAAAATGACCAGATAATTTGTAAAAAGAAAAGAAAAAAGGGTCGTTTTCTGAGCTAGGCATTTTTTGTTGATCGACCGTGATGTGTATCTTAGTTTATACTGTAATTTGTATTTGAACTAAAGAGTAGTAATTTGTATTTGCGCCATTTGAATTTAACTTGATTTGGTCGCGCTGGTATTTGTTGTTTGTTAATTTGATTTGTGTCTTTTCTTTTGTGCTGACTTGTATTTGGTTGATACGTAGTAATACGTATTTGTGTAATTTCTATTCAACGCGATTTGATAGGAACTGCATTTATTAACTGTTAATTTTTTGTTGTATTTTTTATTTGTTATCTTTGTAATTTGTGCCCGAGCCGCGTCGTAATTTGTATTTAGTAGTGATGTCATCGCCCAAGCTACTAATCCGTTGCCTGCGGACTGAGTTACGCTGGGCCACAAGTGCCCATGCTTTGTTAGGTCGACCGGATAGGGTCCATAACTTGATGAAGCGGTTCGAGCAGGTGGAATCTCGAAGGGCCGTAGTGGATGAGGCTTACGCTGAGCTCGAGGATTCAGATATAGAGAAGGGAGTCCTGGACTCCTGCTTCGCGGACTATGAGCAGTTCCTTTGGCTCACGGACGAGTTGATCGAGGCTGAAGGCAGGTATGCCGAGGAGGCGCGTGAAGCTCGGATGAGTGACCTGTCCGAGTCCTCTCTGAAGCAGCTTCAGCCGGAGCTGTTGGGACGACTCCCAACACTGGACCTGCCAAAGTTCTCCGGGGTCCTTTCCGAATGGCTGACCTTCGTTGGTCTTTTCGACAGCCTAGTGGACGCCCGGAGTGACTTGACCCCGAGCCAAAAGATGGCGTACCTCCTGGCCTCACTGGAGGGGGAGGCCCTGGGCGTCGTCGGCCACTTGAGATTGTCGAACGACGCCTACCAGACTACTCGGGACCTCCTAGCCAGAAGATACGCCAACGTCCGGCGAATTGCGGACGAACATGTTAAGCAGCTTCTAAGTCTCCCACTGCTTAATGACCGAGCCAGACTACGTCCGGACCTGTTGGATCCAGTCTTGGTGGCCTGTAATACGTTGAGGCGGCTGGAATTACCAGTGGGCGAATGGGCTTTTTTGTTGCTCCGCATCGTGCTGTCCCGTCTACCTCTCGACCTTCGAATCCATTTTGAGGAGAGGTACGGCGGGGACGAGGCCTCCTATATTCCGCCCTTCTATGACCTGCTGCGGTTTTTGGAGGAGCAGTGCCGGCAGATCGAGAACGCGGCGGGCTCCGTTGACGACTTACGAGACGTGTCCAGTGAGAGGCTGAACCCGCCAGGCAAGTCGTCGTCAACCCCCCCCCCTGCTCCTATTGTCGAGCATCTGATCACCGGGTAACGTCGTGCCCGAAATTATTAGGTAAGCTGGTTCCAGCGAGGCGAACTATCGCCAAGGAGCGCCGCTGGTGCTGCTCATGTTTGGAAGGGCACCTCCAGCGAGACTGTCCGCATCGGCGGCCCTGTCTGCATTTCCAGGGCAATCATCATGCAGTTTTGTGCCTGGGTGCGAACGGCATCTCCTCTCGGGGCTCTGCCAGGCCCTCGACCCCCACGGGCGGGGGCGCTCAGCCACGCCCTCTGCCGGGCGACAATCGGCGCCCGCCGGCCAGCCACCAGGCCCCTAAGTTTGAAAGGGGCCCCTCATCCGACCAGTCGGGGGTAATTCCCCCAGGGGCGGGGGTGTCATCACCCCCCCTCAGCGTGTGGAGAAGAACTTCACGGCCACTCATCGGTCCGCTGGACCCTTCTCACTCCCGTTAGCTGAGTGGCCGCGGCTGGTGTACCACTGATCCCCATTTGATGGAGGCGGCCCTGGCTAGCTGCCGCCTTAGCTCCCACCACGGCCGCCTCCACTGAGCCTTAAGCCGTCAACAGTCCACTTGTCAAAATGTTCTGTTGCCGACGGCCTCAGTGAAGGCGTACAACCCGAGTGGCGACTGTTAGCGGTTGTGCTCTATTGATCTCGGGTTCACGCCATGTGGCCTCCCCTTGGTGGTGGGAAGATTAGGGCCCCTCTGGAGCGTTGAATCACGCTGTCAAGGGGTATTAGATTTGGTTTGGTCGAGCACTTAGTCAAAAAATACTTGAATTAAAATTAAAAACTGCTTTGGGCTTTCCGCGAAATTTCCTATTTGTAGCGGTTTAAATTAAAAGAATTGAATTTAATCTACTCCTTTAAACGCTACTGCATGTGTTTTGTACATATATTTAATCACTGTATTTGATTGTTGCGTCTGTTTGCTGAAAGGAAAATTTGAATTCATTTGAAATTGAATGGCGCGCTATTTGAAAAATTATGTATATGTTTATGATAGTGTTTAATCATTTTGCTTTGCGAAGAAGTAGGACTGTCCCTAACGTTATTGTTTTGTTTAATTTGCAAGTTGACCTATGCGCATCGGTGATTAATTTGGTTGAATTAATTCTGTAGTTGAACATTGATGCTTTTGAAAAATTAGTTGAAATATGAACATAGGACTACTTGCCTAACAAGCTAGCTAGTTTTGGAGATTATCAGATTGAAATCAGCTGCCGCACTATTTTAGTAAATGATAATATGGTGGGTGGCCTGGCTAGGCCTACTTGTTGAAAATTCATACTAGGGACTATCTGTGCGTTTCGTTCGGTTCTCCACAGACGACGTTCATGTGGAATTTGTGGGTGCGCTCTGCACTGAAGCAACTGCTGGCACAAAATTTGTCTGGGCAGCTTCGTGTAGCGTCGCTGTTTGCAGAGCTGGAATCCGGTCGGATTGCGGAACTAATCATAGGGACACAGATAGGTGTTTGAAAGAGGTCGTCGGACTTCTGTCCAGTACAGGACTTATTAAAGTGCTGCGATGCCCAGGAGGGGCATCTTTAGGGAAAAGGGGGCGCAGGCGGCGACGAGCCGCTGAGGGGGAGCCTAACTAAGGCAAATTAAGAAGAGTCGGCCTGAGCCGCCAGGAGGCAGTTGAGGTCGGTCGAAAGCTTGTTTGGCGGGTCCGAGAGAGTTTCTCGGCCTAAAGACTCGACAGCGAGAGGGGAGTGGGGCTGCATAAGTAGCTGCCTCACGAATGAAATGATTAGAGTGAAACTCTGAGGTTTTGAAGAAGTTCACAGAGAGCGTTTTTAGAAATAGTTGGATTGTGGGGAGTTCTAAGTTTCGATGGTGCTCCATCTTCGATTGGCTCTACCACTGTTGCAATGTGCAGTGCGCATTGCAACAGTGGTACAAGTGGTATAAGAAACAGGTTTCCGGTACAGACAAATCTGTACTGGTCGTTTCTTTATGTAGGTTAACCCTGCACCAATCGCTACCGACCAGTACAGATTTGTCTGTACCGGAAACCTGTTTTTTTATGTAAGCACCCTTACGCGGGCCCTATATTTGCACACGCTAACCCCAAAACCATTAACGAACTCCAAATAGTTCAAAACCGCTTCTGTCGTCGAGCTGCGAAAGCACCCTGGTACGTCCATAACGCTGACCTCCATTTTTTTTATAGGAGAGGGGGCAAACGGACATACGGTTCACCTGGTAAGTGACTACCGCCGCCCATAAACAACCGCAACACCAGGGGAATCGCAGATGCGTTGCCGGCCTTTTAGAAAGGTGTAAGCTCTTTTCTTAAAGGTTCCTAAGTCGTATCGGTCCGGAAAAATCGCTGGTGGTAATCGATTCCACAAGGAAATTGTGCAAGGGAGAAAACTTCTTCTAAATCGCACAATGGTGGACTGCCAATCATCCAGATGGTATGGATGGTAACGCAAGTTTTGTCGCGATGTGCGATGATGAAATTGAGCGGCTGGAATTAGTCCGAACAATTCCTCAGAACACTCCCCGTGATAGATGCGATAAAATACGCCTTCCCTTCCAAGTGACCACGAAACTGCACACTATTCGATATGTCAACGCCAAGGATTCCGATGTTAGCTGAGGCAGCAAGGGTAGTGCCTTGAAACTGAGGAGATACGACAAAGGGGTTCTTTTTAGCGGTAAACGCGCAAACTTGTGTCTTCTGGGGATTGAACTGGACTAGATTTAGTCGCCCCCAATCCGAGAATTTGTTAAGCAAAGACTCGACCTTAGATACAAGTTTGTCCCGGTACTCGGCGACGTTTTCCCGAGAAATATTGACACGGCCGGTACGCCGTGACGCGCTCTCTGGAAGGGGGATGGAGAATGGATAACATTTAACACTTCGCTCTATAACGTACATATGCCGATGTGTAAAAGTATTCCATTAATTTTGCCAATTTTTTAGCTAAAATGATTTGATTTGATTGAATCCTCGCTTATAGCTCGTTCACTGCTGGTTTCTCTCGGTTGTCATCGAGCGGTTAGGGTTTATGCGTCCTTCGCGCGTCAAGCCGAGTGTTGAATTATTTTAATTTTTCATTATCTTAAACTATGCTTCAATTAACATGCTATAAAGAGCAAAGTTTAGCTTCATAAAATTGTCTCGATGATGAAGTAATTTTCGTTCGTCAAGATTAATATAATAACGCTCATAAATCAAAAAATTTTGTCACAAAATATAACTTTTGCGCCAGCGCATGGATAAATCATTTTGGGGGCTTTTTTCTTCGGAGCCCCAGCCCAGAGATGGGAACAATATTCCATGTGAGGCCGAACCTGCGCCTTGTAAAGTTGCAGGCGTTGTGCCGGCATGAAATACTGTCCCGCTCTGCTGAGCACGCCAAGCTTTTTAGAGGCCAATTTGGCCTTCTCTTCCAAGTGACCACGAAACTGTACGTCACTCGATATGTCGACGCCGAGGGTTCCGATACTGGCTGAGACAACAAGGGGAGTGCCTTGAAGCTGAGGAGATACGACAAAGGGGTTCTTTTTAGCGGTAAACGCGCAAACTTGTGTCTTCTGGGGATTGAACTGGACTAGATTTAGTCGCCCCCAATCCGAGAATTTGTTAAGCAAAGACTCGACCTTAGATACAAGTTTGTCCCGGTACTCGGCGACGTTTTCCCGAGAAATATTGACACGGCCGGTATATAAGGCATCACCAGTGCTGTCGTCCGCATAGCAATGAACGCTACCAGTTTGCAACATATCATTGATATGATGCAGGCACGCAGCCTTGTTGAACACTAGCGTTGATAGGCTTGAAATCAGAGTATGCACCGACCTTGATGCTCTGATCAGCAAGGAAACTGGTGATCCATTTGCACAATTTGTCGGGAAGCCCATAGGAAGGAAGCTTCGAAAGAAGCGCTTTGTGCCAGACCCGATCGAAGGCCTTCGCTATGTCCAAACTAACAGCCAATGCCTCCCCGTTGGACTCTACTGCCTCCGCCCATCTATGGGCCAGATAGACTAGAAGATCACCAGCTGATCGACCCCAACGAAATCCGTACTGGCGGTCACTAATCAGCTGGTGATCCTCAAGGTACCTCATGAGCTGGCAGCTTATAATGGATTCCATTATTTTGGAGAACAAGGAGGTGAAGGTGATAGGCCTGTAGTTGGACGGGTCTGAGCAGTCACCTTTTTTAGGGATCGGGTGGACCAAAGCTGTCTTCCATGAATTCAGGACTACGCCTTGGAAGTAGAAGTACCGGAAAAGACGCGTTAAAAGCGGTGCCAACTCCGGAGCACACGTCTTCAGCACAATGGGAGGGACTCCATCGGGCCCACTCGACTTGCTGATGTCCAGGGCGAAGAGTGCTTTGCGAACCGAGCTATGTGTAAACCGCACATCCGGCATGGAGCACTCACATCGCGGGATGGTCGGCGGTGTATTCCCCCCGTCATCTAGAGTCGAGTTGGATGCAAAAAGAGAGCTTCGGCTTTCTCCTTTGCGGCATGGGCCAGTGAGTCGTCCTCTCTGTGCAGAGATGGAAGAGATGGCTGTCAGAAGTTCCCTTGGACAGCCTTGGCGAGAGACCAGAATGCACGGGTTCCCGAAGTAAGGCGAACTAGCTTCTCGCCAATTCTGCCGATGTGCTCAGACCTTGCCTTGGCAATGACGCTTTTAAAGGACCTGGAAGCGGAATTATACTTCTTTTTAAGTGCGCTGGTGTTTACATCCCGAGACGTTGATGCGTTAGCCCAGGCCCGGTAGCACTCCTGCTTATAGCGTGATGCTGTTTTACAGGAGCGACCAAACCATGGCTGGGATCTGCCTCCGATGGGCACCACAGAGGAAAAGTTCCATACCCTTAAGTCCCACACCAGCAACAGAATCAGCAACAACGCTGGGATCTTCCGGCGAGAAGTAAACCCGCCCCCAAGGGTAGGATGCAAAAAAAGACCGCATCCCGTCCCAATCGGCTGACCTTTAGTGCCAAACACGGCGGTAAGCTGCAGATCGCAACTGCGATTGGAGCGTGGGTGGCACCGTACTCCGGATCAGACAATGGTCCGAAGAGACCAGAGGGGCATCGACGGAGACCTGATATACGTCCGGATGAGAGGTCAGCAGAAGGTCCTACAGGGATGGTACATGGTCTTCCACATCTGGGATCCGCGTAGGCAAAGTAACCAGTTGTGTTAGACCACATGCCAAGGCAAAGTCATAGACAGATCTACCCGTACCTTCAAGACTGCCGAGGGGTCGAAAACTGATGTCCTTTCTGACGTATACGCAAACTCCAGCCCGGGGCACAAAGGAGTGTTCTAATTTATACCCCGGGTAGGAGACATATGAAGTATCAGCCGGAGAGGACACCTGAGTCTCGGTTAAAAAGAGCAAGACCGGCTTTGCCGTCTCTAGATGGTAATGGACTGCGTTAAGGTTGGAATGAAGTACCAAGCGCAACGCAGAGGTTAACCTCTACTTTACGCTGGTATTCTGTGATGTCATGGTACCACCCCGGTTCGAGCCGGCCCATCCATGCGACAGCAAAAGCTGCCGCTTGGCTCTACCACTGTTGCAATGTGCACTGCACATTGCAACAGTGGTAGAGCCAATCGAAGATGGAGCACCATCGAAACTTAGAACTCTCCACAATCCAACTATTTCTAAAAACACTCTCTGTGAACTTCTTCAAAACCTCAGAGTTTCACTCTAATCATTTCATTCGTGAGGCAGCTACTTATGCAGCCCCACTCCCCTCTCGCTATCGAGTCTTTAGGCCGAGAAACTCTCTCTCGGACCCGCCAATAAGCTTTCGACCGACCTCAGCTGCCTCCTGGCGGCTCAGGCCGACTCTTCTTAATTTGCCTTAGTTAGGCTCCCCCTCAGCGGCTCGTCGCCGCCTGCGCCCCCTTTTCCCTAAAGAGAGTCGCTTCCGATTCGGCAGAAAGGCTTCAAAAGCCAATGCCAGTCTCACAGGTGGTGTTTAGTGGGTAGGCACTTAGGTTAGGTTAGTCGCAGTGAGTCCCACATTCACCACCTCCTTTTCTCGCTTTCCGGAGGGTAGCCCTTTTCAATTGCTTCTGGGCGCAAGAAAAAACTGACATATTTTAAATAGCATACCGTAAAATGGGCACAACTGTCCACTTCTACACCGTTTTTCTTAAATATCTTGTATACAAGATGATAATAAAACACTTTGATGTTGTGAGTCTTATTGTAGTTTATGGAATACTAATGCTGCAAACGAATAATAACATGCAAATTCTTCGAATTTTAGTAAAAAGAGGTATGTTTATTATTATATTCACCGTGCATCCAGGGTCAGTTGATACGAAATAGAGGTGAATGGAGACATAATGCTAGGGTTGTCAAATTTGCTTTTGTTGTAGTATGAACGTGGTGAGTCAAATAAAAGAAAACGGAACTATATCAAAATTGTTATTATAAAAAGTAATTATTATACAATTACATGTTATATAACTTAAAAATATGAGATTAATGTTATTTAACTGCTTTGCAAAGTAAGTATTTCCGACATAAAGCCATTAAATAATTACGTCACTGTATAGTTATGTAAATATATTTTTTTTAATAATAAAAAAATGTTCCATAGTTTGTTAAACTATATAGCACTAATAATAATACTACGTTGATTAATAACCTTTGGTTATTTTAAGTAGTAGGTAACGAGGCGAGATCAGAAATCACTATTACTTATTTATAAACTTATGTAAGCACTTAACATAAAAGGCAATTGACATAATTGCGGGATTTGATGCTGACAACACGCGTCACACATATTCCGCATCGAATGATGAATTCGAGGTGAATAGATACGACTGAGGGGTGAATAAAAACGTCTTTGGGGTTAATAGAAACATGATTTTTAGGCTGTCGAAAACTATTTGCACCATTTACTTACTACATAAATTAATTTAAGTAGCCAATTAATACTAAAATGACAAACGTTTAACCATATTAAAGGTATTAAAAGTATTCTATTTTAAATGTTAAATTATGATATTTGTTATACATTCAAATTCCAAATACTTGAGAATTTACCATTACACCAGATAGAATTTCCTGTAGTAAATATATTTAGTTTGCTCATATGAATTAGTTATATGTAGTAGGTAAATATATCATTCATTATATTTGTATTTTATTGTTTAACAGAGACGCTCGGTATACGAGTTAAAAATTATCTAAGCGGGGTGCGGAATAGGTGTGACGCGAGTTATAAGCTTCAAGTCCCGATATTATGTCAATTTACATTTATGTTTAGTGCTTACATAATATCTTGTTACCTACAACTTAAAATAACCAAAGGTTATTAATCAAAACACGTAGTATTATAATTAGTGTTATATAGTTTAACAAACTTTGAAACATTTTTTTATTTTTTATTTTCATTACTTAAAAAAATATGTTCAAAACTTACATAGTTTTGAACATATTTTTTGTGTTTGCTTAGTGTTAGCTTAGTTTTTTGTGGCGGCAGTGGCTTATTTATCTAATGGCTTTATGTGGCAAATGCTTACGCTGCAATGCAGTTAAATTACATTACTCTGATATTTTTAATTTATATAATATGGAATTGTATAAAAATCAGATTTATTAACTAATTATTTTTATAATGACAATTTTGATGTAGTTATGTTTTCTTTCATTTGACTCACAAGCTCACAACCTACATACTACAACAAAAGCAAATTTGACAACCCTAGCATTTTTTCTTTATTCACCCCTTTGTCGTATCTATTAACGCCGGATTCCCGGTATATAGAAACAGACTAGTTTTTTTTTCTAAAATACAACAAACTTGCATGTTTTTACTGGTTTGAAGCATTAGTATTCGATAAACTGCAACAAGACTCACAACATTAAAGTGTTATATTATCAGCTTATATACAATATATGTAAGAAAAACACTGTAGAACTTGAAAGTTGTGTCTATTCACCCCATTTTACGGTAGTTAAATATCGCTCACCTTGTAACGTCGATATTACTTCAAATAATTAGAAGGAGGGCTAATAATTTCTGCTCACCAGATGTCGCTAGTTGACAGTGAAGTGGAGTTTTTTGTTACACAATGTTATTTAATTGAGAAGTTGATTTTTAATAACAGTTTACCAGTTTCAAGAGTATTATATTAATACACCGAACAATGCCTCAGTGGTTTGCTCTTTCATTATTTGCACATTTTTAACTTTTTTTAAAATTTTCTACTTTTATGAATATCTGTGTTTTAGTTTATTTCTTTTTAATCGTATTAATATAAAATATAGCTAATACAGCAAAAAACAGTTACCTACTGTTAAAAACAGTAGGTAACCCTTACATTTTTCGAACAAATTAACTTCCCCACTATGAAATCTGTCATATATTATACCTTACTTTTAAGTAGTGCCGCCCTGGTGGCAGAAAAAGTCGTGGATGCCCTCATTGCGTACGTTTTGTAATATAAAAAAAAACCACATCTTGCTTGAATATAGGTAATTGCACCATTATTAAAAATGCATAAAATGCAATGATAAGCACAAAAAGTTAATAAAACCAATTTTGTTGTGTCGAATGCACCTGCCCTACCCCAACCTACGAATTTGAAGTATATATAAATTAAAAAATGTTGTCAGATGTATTTCAAATAGCACATCTGAAAAATATTAATTCTCCGCTAGGTGTAAAGTATTCTGTGATATTAATTATATCTGCACCCGTGTAGGTTAGAAATAAAAAATTAAATATATAAGTTAAATATCGTTCACCTTATAACGTCGATATTACTTCAAATAATTAGAATTGGATACTTTATATAACATGAAAAAACTGCATACTGTTTCAATATAATTGCACCATCGTCAGAAATGCATAAACTGCAATATTAAGTGCAAAAAGATAATAAAACCAAATTTTTGTTAATTGTCGGTCGACAAGAGTAAATAATGACTGTAAAGAAAAATATATCATATATTTTTCTTAACAATGATTATACACGCAATATATCATATTATACTTTTCATAACATCCGCCTTCCTTTTAAAACTTCATGCCCATTTTTATAGTTAATTACAGAACTCGTGGTTTATATAGAGGTTTTGTTAATATGTCAGCAAGCTGGTTTTTGGCACACATGTTTTCAGCACCTCTAAATTTCTTTGCTCAACACATTCTCTTATAATGAAGTATCGTATACAAATATGTTTCGTTCGATGGTGCATTTCAAATGGAGGATTATGGGCTAGCTTTAAAGCCGACTCATTGTCAAGATGTAGTCTGAGAATACTTTCACAACTATCAACTAAAAATCTTATTATTTTATCTATACAAATGATTTCTCTTGCTGCTTCACTAGCGGCAACTAGTTTAGCTTCTGTAGATGTTACAGTTTCTATAACATCAGTTAGAACAGTGCTTCCTAACCAGTGGTCCGCATGAGATTAAATATGTTCCACGAAAGGTTTAAATATTTTCCTACCTATTCGTTTTAAATAACATATTTATTATTTTCTCGTCACGCGGGCAGTACAAATAATACTGTTAATGAATGCTTCTTTTCAGTTTATTATATAATTATGTTGAATGTTCTGGGGGGAGGGGAGTGCAATCGACAATTAACAAATTTGAGTTTTTAACCTTTGGTGCTTACCATTGCATTTTATGCATTTTTAACGATGATGCAATTATATACAAGCAAGGTGCTGTTTTTTTATATTATAAAAAGTACCCAATTCTAATTATTTCAGGTAATAATGACGTTATAAGGCGAGCGATCTTTACCTATTTTTTATTTCTAAACTACATGGGTGCTGTTTAAATAATTAATATTTCTGAGATGTGCTATTTGAAATATGTCTGTCAATATTTTATCTTTATATATAAAAATCACGTGTCACGTTGTTTGTACGCGATGAACTCCTAAACTACTGGACTGATTTCAATGAAATTTTGCACACTCTGTGCAGTTTGGTCTAACTTGAGAGATAGGATAGTTTTTATCCTGATAAGTGACGCTCAATATTTTTTTATTACGAATTTATGAATTTTTATATGAAGGGCCGTCGAAAAGGGCAGAACAACGTCTGCTTGGCCAGCTAGTATATATATATATATACACTCCAAATTCGTAGGCTGGGTCTGTGATTCTGTGGGAATGGCATTGACATCAAAACACAAACAAAAATATTTTGTTATAACGATTTGTCAATTATGCAGAAGAAGGTCTCAGACCGTATTCTGTTCTAATTTTGTTTACTAAATTCTTTTCAATATTTCGATAGCGACTGCTTAACTAAGGGGACGGCTAATGACGATAGTGCCGCGAGTTACCGAAGCCAATAAAAGACTTGAGATTTATATAATCGTAGAATCACTTGTTACTTAATTAATTTTATCGATAAGCAATAATTCGCCAATAGTCACGTTCTCGGCAAAACTCCTTAGATACTCTCTTTCTCTCTTTAGTTTTTATGACACACGGAATGATGTGGGCAGAATAGTAGATATTGATATACCGCAACTGCATAGATAACACAACAATTAAAAACCTGGAATTTTCAAACTGTTGTACTATTATTATAAATATCTTAGATTATTGATAAATCATCGCGCGCTCTGATTAGATACCGTCAGCGCGTAAGTCGCGCGTATATATTGCCCGCGCATTGTACATGGCACAATTATATATTAAGAGAATCGTCCTCGGACGAATCACCTGGCGTAGGGCTGAGTCTCAACAGATCGCAGCACGACGCTGCTTTACCGAGTTCAACACCCCGCCAGGAACGTAAGTCGTCTACAGAGTATTTCCAAGCTCCGACATCGAACTGTGGTTAATTCGGACCCTCGGCGCCGTGGTGCACGCGTTAATAACACCGATCGCCGATATCCAAATGGGCTTCGACGTCGCACCGCACGAGTGCAGAGCGACTAGTGAAGTCACAATGTTTAGAGCCTCCCGACTCTCGGAGCTCTACAGTGAGCATATCCTTGCTGGATTCAGCTAGGCTGGCTTCGGCCTTAGAGGCGTTCAGGCATAATCCCGCGGATGGTAGCTTCGCACCACCGGCCGCTCGGCCGAGTGCATGAACCAAATGTCCGAGACTGCGGTTCCTCTCGTACTGAGCAGTATTACTATCGCAACGACGAGCCATCAGTAGGGTAAAACTAACCTGTCTCACGACGGTCTAAGCCCGACGCGTACCCGAGCCATTCGCGTTGAAGGCAACCACGGCTGGCAATATTTGAGCAAAAATCTTTGACCGTATGAAATGCAGTGAGCAATTCATTACATGACGTTTCTCTCGTCCCTCGCACTTCATGCCCCTTTCCGCTGCCGCTATTTTGCCATGCATGTTACTGTTACTGATACTACTGTCGCTTAGGAGATTGGCGGGAACTCCAAACGTGGCGGTCGATTTAATTATTTTTACTGTTTTTCGTTAAAATATCCTGTGTAAATATCACCAAAACTTATTTTAGTCAGTGTAAATAATGGTACATTATGTTAATTATTAAAATGAATTAACCGGAGGACCCAGGTGGAACCCCGAAGCGATCCAAAATTGTTCGTAAAAGAGGTACGAAGGAATGTGGACCTAAAGTAGACGGCGGTAAGGATGACTTTATTCCATTTTTTAAGCCAGGTTATCTGAGACTTTACATACATCCTGAACATTGTACAAATACGGACTTCAAAGTTTTTGTTTAAAGCCAGGACCAACAGGTTAAGCTTGGAGATAAAAGCCCAGTTTATTTAAATCATATTTTTACTTCGGAGGTGAAAGGTGTGGTAGCTTTACATAGAGTCAATGCCAACAAAATTGCGGTTGTTTTTAAACAATACAACACTGCAAATAAATTCATCACAAATACAGATTTTTTTACAAAGCACATCTTGAAGGCATATATTCCTGCAGCGCAGATAGAAAAAACTGGAATCATCAGATATATGCCTACCAACATTTCGAACAAGGATCTATATACAAAACTGTCTTGGATCTATGAAATTATTTCAGTGAGAAGATTCACGAAAAAAGTCAGTCAAAGTACTGTAGTTCTCGAGATAGTCAGTATAACTTTCTTATCAAATGTTCTGCCCGACAACATCCAATATGACCTATTTTCGTTTAGGGTGTTTGAATATGTCCCGCCGTTGCAGCAATGCTACCGGTGCTTCAAGTTCAACCATCCTGCGAAAATTTGTAATGGTAAACAACGTTGCTCGCTATGTGCTGGGGAGCATAATTTCAGAGACTGCGATAAAAAAGAGAACCTGTGTTGTTAAAATTGCAGTGGCCCTCACCTGGCCATTTCCAAATCTTGCCCAATAAAAATGAAAAAAATACTTGAAAAAAAAATGGTAAAATTACTTATGCCTCTGTGGCTAATACAATTAAGTCATCTGATTTTCCATCTTTACCTGCACAGTCGAGCAGCATTGTTAAGACCCTACCATCAATAAGCCAAAATGTACATATATTAAATAAAAAAAGTAAAAATTGTAAATAATGTAAATAAAACAGTGCCTGAACCCAACTTGAACCAAACTCAACTTAAGGCTCAAATTGCAAACAATTAGAATATTCTGATGGCAATGGTCCAAACTTTAAATGAATTGGGTAATAAAACAGATAATGAATCTGTGACTACACTGTTCATTAAAGACTTAGTTTTAAAAAATCTGTCACATTAATGGACAGTACAGTACAGAACATACAGCAGTTATGTATAGCTCAGTACAATATTCAAATTATACATAGGAAAAAACCCTTATTGTCTAAATTTTTAGATGAGCAAAATGTTGATATCTGTCTGCTCAATGAAACTTGGCTGAAAGATACTCAGCCTTTTAAAATTTCGGGATGTAATTCCCACTATCATAACGCCCAAAATGAGCACGGTGGAGTAGCAATTTTGATCAAACCGTATTTTAAATATAACATTATTCAAATAAGATTTTACCAAGACATTCAGACTGTGGCATTATCGTTATATGTAAGTGGTAAACAATTAACGGTTTTATGTGTATACTGCCCTCCCTCGAATGGTAACATCAGAATAAGTAAACTGCGTCATATAATTAGAGATTTGTCTAAGCCAATATATGTGGCTGGAGATTTCAACGCTCACCATGTGGTATTTGGGTGTATGACCACGAAAAGTCGGGGTCATCAGTTTAACGATCTAATTGATGAATTTGATCTATGTGCCCTTAACAATGGTAGCATCACTACTATTAATTATCCTAACCGAAATCCATCGGCTATTGATGTCAGCTTTTGTAGTGCTCCAATCACTCTACTATGCGAATGGTGGGTGCATGATGATTATATGGGGAGCTATCATTTTCCTATGCTTACTCGTGTTTTATTGTCTATCAATAGATACCAAATTAATCCTCCCATTGAAAAACTCTTATACAATAAGACAGACTGGACGAAATACAACGGAGCTGTCTATAACTGCTTTTTCTAATTTTAAAGTTAAATAAGTTCTAATGAGAATCCATTACAGTCATATGACGAATTTATTGAAAGGCTTGATACACTTAAGAGGGATACTGTGCCGAAGTTTGTCAAAGCAAATAACTATCGTTGCAAACCTCCAGCACCTTGGTGGAGTGATACATGTGAACAGTGTGTTATTAAAACTTATGAAGCTTTAAAACTGTACAGAAGAGATCCAACCATTGATAATTACATTAATTACAAAAGACTTAATACTGTTAAGAAAAAGACTATATCAGAACATAAACACAATGGTTGGGCGAACATCTGTAATACTTTTAACAGAACTACACCTGTTAGTATTATTTAGAAATACATCAAGTTATTTAAACGAATAAAATGCAATAATAGAACATATAAAGACGAATTTGTTGTCCCTCTCTTAGAAAAATTATCTCAAAATGGATGTAGGGTTATTGATAATCTAGAAAGTATAATAATAGTCTTCAGAAGTCCAGTTTTCTCATAGAATCCTTTACTTGGAGTGAGTTTTTTAGTCAGTTGCAGGAGTCTTATGCGGCTCGACCGGGATAAGCTGGAAGCCGCCGCCTTCGTCGCGTCCTGGCCGGATGGCGCCGAAGTGGTTCAGTCCGATCCTGAAGTGGAAGCATACTGGTTTCAGGGTACGATGGCGCAAATTTGCGACCTGTCCATGCCCAGAACCAGTCGCCCCAAGCGTAGAGCAGTGTACTGGTGGTCGGCAGAAATCGCACGGCTCCGTGCGCTCTGCTTACGGAGTCGGTGCCAGTACACCAGATCTCGAAGGAGAAGAAGGCGATCTCCGCCTGAGGAGGTAGCCAGACTCTACGGGGCATACCGAGCGGCTACAAAGGCGCTTCAAATTGCTATAGCCAACGCCAGGTCTCGTTCCTGGAAAGAACTTCTGGAGGGACTCAACGAAGATCTCTGGGGGCGTCCATACAGGATGGTACTGGGTAAGCTCCGGCCTTGGTCGCCCCCCTTGACGGAGACTCTCGATCCGGATGTGCTGGGAAGGGTGATCAGCACGCTCTTTCCAGAGAACTGGTCAAGTCCCTCAGGTCACCTACCGTCTTCATGGGAGTGGCAGGATGAGATGGGGGTGACCGTCGAAGAGCTGGACCGAGCCGTTAGCCGCTTAAAAGCCCGGAACACAGCACCGGGGCCCGATAGAATCCCGGGCCGGGCCCTAGTGCTGAGTCTGGCTGCCCTGAGGGATAGGCTCAGGCAGCTGTTTACCAGGTGTCTGCGCTTTGCCACGTTCCCCACAGCCTGGAAAGAAGCAAGGCTGGTCCTCTTGAAGAAGGAGGGCAGGGCCGCTGATTCTCCTTCTGCGTACCGCCCCATATGCCTGTTGGACGAGATAGGCAAATTATTCGAGAGGATAGTTGCCGGTCGGCTCAATAGGCATCTGTCGCGCGTCGGTCCCGTTTTGGCCGATAGCCAGTTTGGGTTCCGACGGGAGCGTTCCACTTTAGATGCAATTATGCGCGTCCGCTCCCTGTCGGAACAAGCAATATCCCAGGGTGGCGTGGCGTTGACGATAAGTCTTGATATCGTCAACGCCTTTAACATATAGAGACATTTTTGTGTCCTCCTGATTGCATCCCAGGGTAAGGAGTTCCCTACCCTGGGATGCAATCAGGAGGACACTGGCACATCATCAGGTGCCCCCTTACCTGCAAGGTATTATCGGGAATTACTTGCGCGACAGGTACATTCTGTACATGGTGCAAGATGGCAGGAAGATCCGGAGGGAGATCAAACGTGCGGTTCCACAGGGCTCGGTGATGGGGCCGCTACTGTGGAACCTCGTCTATGATGCGGTTCTGCGAATCGATCTTCCCGCTGGTGATATAGTCTATCTAGAGGTAGATATAGTCTGCTATGCTGACGACACATTGGTGATCGCCAGGGGGATCCCTTTCGAGAGGGCCTTGGGGCGGAAGTCGTCGCCAAAATCCACGAGTTGGGATTAGAAATAGCGCCTCACAAGACCGAGGCCCTATGGTTCCATAAATTACCAAGGAGCAGGGAACCGCCCGACTCGTGTATCCGCGTGGGTGGGTCTGAAGTCAGAGTGGGGAGGTACATGAAGTACCTAGGCCCCCACCTGGACAGTCGCTGGGGCTTCGAAGAACATTTTGAGCGCCTAGTCCCCCGGATCGAAAGGGTAGCAGGTGCTACGCATAGACTGCCGCCGAATCTAGGGGTACCGACGGAGGAAGTACGTCGCCACTATGCGGGAGTTATATGATCCGTAGCTCTATATGGAGCGCCTGTATGGGCAAAAAGGCTGGCCATCCGACGCTGTAGAACTAAAATCTACAATGTTCAGCGGAGGATGGCCATACGGATCGTACGAGGATACCGCACAATATCCTTTGAGGCGGCGACAATGCTGGCTCGCTTTCCACCACTAGATATACTGGCGGAAATGAACGCGAGGGTGTACATTCGAATCCGTGCCCTTCGCCAGAGTAGTGGTAGTGAGCCAGAAGAGGCGCTCGAATCAATTAAACGGCAGGAACAACAAAACGCTCTGGCATCATGGCGCTCTCGACTCGAGGAGCGCTATGAACGCAAACGCGTCGTTGAAGCAATCCTGCCTGTCTTCGAAACCTGGATGCAGCGACGAGCAGGAAGACTCACCTACAGACTTACTCAGATAATTACCGGGCATGGGGTGCTTCGGTGATTATCTGTGTAAGATTGGACGTGAGGCAACGGCGAACTGCTTCCACTGTGGTGGAAGGGACCAGGACTCCGCTTCCCACACACTCGCAGTATGCCCAGTGTGGGAACGGGAACGGACGATCCTGGTGAACCGCATCGGACGGGACCTCTCCCTGCCAGCAGTTGTGTCGGCGATGCTGAGCGGGGATTCGTCGTGGAGGGCCGTAGCCACCTTCTGTGAATCTGTTATGATTCAGAAGGAGGCTTCTGAGCGGGATCGGGAGAGGGCGAATCCCGCGCGGAGACGACGTCACCAAGGCGTTCGTCACGGCCCTCCTCTTGAAAACGGTGTTCCCCTACCAGAAACGGGGCCTCCGGGGTTGCAGACGCTCGGGTCGGGGGCCTCGAGCGCCTAGTTATGTAACCCCCGAGGAGGACGACGGCTCGAAAGTGGTCTCGAGACATCGTGGTAGCATTGCGAGGATGCTGGGGGCAGAAAGTACTGCCCCTGGGACGTGCTACTAGTGTAGCAAAGCGATGGAGGGGCCCCGGTTGCGTTCCGAACGGAGATCCCGGGACCCCTCTTATACGCTAAAGGTGCCTACCGTGGGTTTTTAGCCAGTAGGAGTCCGGCATAACCTTTTGTTGCCCCCGCAACGGAAGGTATCCATGAGGATTTCCCCACGAAAAAAAAAGAGATCCTTGCATTTTGGTTCAAGTTCTTTCTGACACTGGTATACCAGGCATACTTTGCCATTGGTTATTTAATTTTTTAACAGATAGAGCTTTGTATATAAGGCATAATAATATTCTCCATGGTCCCAGGAGGGTCTCCAAAGGTACAATGCAGGGGACTACACTATCTCCATTGTTGTACAACTAGTCAAATTCTTAATTTTGTAAATATAGGTGTAAACCAAAGAGATTTAAATATATAGGTATACTATAGAGCTGGCATTGGGAAGATTTATATACAAAAACTTTGAGCTAGTGCGCGTGTGGCACCCTCTAGCTAAAAATAGCAAAACAACGCTAAGCATTTATTAAGATAACATTTTAACTATTCCCCAGTAGGTGACGCTAATAAATAAAACGTCGTTTTAGGAATGTTACCATTTTGATATCAAAGTATCGATAATGTTGTTGAAGATTACTAAGTTTGAAATGCTTTTCGATATAATAATAGGGAATATACATAATTGTTTTACTCTATAAATCTATTTATCATGACTTCCATCACACGAAAAAAATCATATTAACTGTTTTTTTATAGAATCGGGTGACAAACGAGCACACAGTCAACCTGATGATAAGTGTTTACTGTGACCCATAGATATCTACATCTATCCTCAATAAATAATCAAAATTCAGATGCGTTGTCACCCGTGAGGACTAAGATGGAATGCCTCTTGTCCGGTAAAAAGGGTCTCCGGTTCTCTACACTCACCATACAAAATACAGCAGCGTTAAGCTGCTATTTTACGCTGGTATTCTGTGAGAGCGTGGTCCTTCCCCGGTCGAGCCGACCCATTCTTGCTACAACTATATTACTAATATAGCTGCAGCATGGCTCTACCACGTTTTTACGGCCATTTAGTGTTTTGAAATAAAATATTTAATTTCCAATAACTAAAAATCAATTCAAACAGCAGTCACTTTGGTTGCCACCTTGGTGGCATCTTGGATGACGTCACTCGGTCCATTAGCCGCTATAATAATAGCATATGATTAATCGGTCGGCGTTAAAGACATATCGAGAAACACCAAATCCAATAAGAGAGCGCCTCTATGTTTTTAAATTCGTTTCTATTACAAAAATACACTTCAAATCTAAAATATTTTGGGAAAACACTGAACTTAAAAGCCGTTTCACGATTTTTCACGTTTCATCAGTTGCAGTACTTAAAGACACTATCCACATCAATAAAAATTGTTATTTTAAGTTTTTACCTTATTTTCTAACTCAGGCTTAACCTATAACTTCTTGCATCTAATATCTTTAACACTAAAAATTGTTTTTAATGTAAGAAACCTATAGCCCTCTCCTATCACTGTAAACGAGGATCTATAATGGCTTTGTCCTTGAAAACCACCAGATAATGAAGCCCGGTGTAAAACCACCAGACAATGAAGCCTGGTATGTAAAAGAGAATACTTGCTGTATTGCTAAACATCAACACAGCAAGTATGCTCATAAGCAACACAGAAAATCTCATCAGCATGCTTAAAAAAAATTCCCACCCTTGCTCCACATAAAGTAGGCTACTTAGCATAGTTGGTATATGCTACTCATTTTTGTTGATATGGGTGCAGTATCGTTGAATATTTTATCTCCTTAAATATTGTAAAGGATTAAATCGGCATCCTGTATATTTTTTTATCGATAATCTCAATCGTCGTCAATCACTACCTTTAACATTGGTAACTAAATAGTGACGTTTATTGGATAACAGAGGGCGTTTATTACAATTAAAATAAATGTTCTAGAACAATCTACTACAAATAATAAAATTTAAAGATTATTCTGTAAATATATGTTATATTTACGATAATAAACCGAAATCATTTCATTTTTTGCTCCATATCGTGACTTGCAATATCTTAATGCACAACCGGGCATATTTTATTAAAAATATTTTTTAAATATATGAAACAAATGCGTCTTGACTTTTTGACGATGTCACTAAGACTAAATGACAAAAATCGGAGATATATCCTATAGGACATAAGTTACAGACAACAATTTTGCTGCTGATGTCCGGTCTATTACTACTACTACTTAAATGTCTTTGGGGTAAACATTTTACAATTTGCGGATGATCTTGAAATATATTGTACAGACCATAATGTAGATAGAGCTGTAAATAGTATAAATAATGCTTTATAGTGCCACCAACTTATCTGTTCAGTTGACAGGCAGACCCCAAAGTTTTAAGTAGGCTATATAAATCTATAGTCAGAAACCATTTCGACTACAGTTGTTTAGCCTACTCAAATAGTAGTTGTGTAAAAAAAACTAGACATAATTCTATATAAATCTATGGTCAGAAGCCATTTCGACTACAGTTGTTTAGCCTACTCAAATAGTAGTTGTGTAAAAAAACAAAGCTCTGCGAATTATTTCTGGGGCTATGTGTTCAACTCTCATACGAGCTATGGAAGTTGAAACCAAAATAATGCCACTGTGTCTTAGAAGACTTCTGCTAATAGAGAGATATTTACTAAAGCTGTTATCTGGTAATGATAATGTTCTCAAAAAAAATTGTACCTTTTCCTGTACAATGCTCGGCCCAGTAGACTTCGGGAGGTGAGCTTTTACGAGGTTATTTCCCAGTTCTGCCTCTCATTGTACAGCAAATGAATGAAGTATTTAAAAATGTACTTAAACAATCAAAGTAGACATGCTACACATACCCATATTCCTGTATTATATTTGAGACCAATATTGTTACCAAAAAAAATTTTAATAATTGTGAATTATTAAGTTTCCTTTCCGAGAATAACTACTATACTTTGTATACAGATGGTAGCAAAAGTGAGCTCTCTGTGTGCAGTGCTGTTTATGATCCCCAATCCAAGTTTGGTCAAAGTTTTCTTCTGGACCCTAAATGCAGTGTTTTCAATGCAGAGGTATATGCGACCCTCGAGGCCCTGAAGAGGATTGCACATATAAATAGTTTCAATATTTTTTTAATTTTAACAGACAGTTTAAGTATGGTCCAAAGTTTAACCAATCTCAGATTTGGGTTTAAAAAAAAGTATTATTTTGTGTAATATTAAAAAATTGTTATTTAGTTATGCACAAAAGGTTATACAGGTCTCTTTCATGTGGATTCCATCAGATAGGGACATAACAGGAAATGAGATAGTAAATAAAATTGAACGTGATAGAACCAACATGTTGGATGTTAGCTCCATAGTAAAAGTACCTTTGAGCGACTGTTATCAATCTATTGACAACCAGATCAATAGTTTATGAGTCGAATTTTGGAAACAAGATCAAGAACAGAAGAGTAAATGGTATGGAACTGTTCAAGAAAACCTACTTGTAGCACCATGGTATAACAAACTGAAAATGGCCAGTCGGGACTTTATTTCGACTATAAACAGATTACGTTTTCGTCACTCCACCGTCCCGGCCACAGAGTATCTTGTTATACCAAGGAGTCCCGGCCCACCTGGCTCGGTTGGGCATAGTGGAGAGCAGCTACTGCACCTTTTGAAATAATTCTGTTGGTGATATCGAACATTTCATATTTAAGTATGTGTGAGTGCTTTTCATTTGACAGATTGATTCTTGTCAGTGAAATTAGTGACATAGTGCAAAATCAAGTGACAGTGCAAGATCCCTCCTGCCGCCTGAGTGATATGTTAAAAAATAGATCCTATTACGTGCCTCTATATAAATTCATCAAAAATACAGTGAGGAAATTATAATAAACCCAATAAAAATACTCAAGACTTGGCCTAAAGGTCCAGATACCAGGCCATAAACTCCAAAAAAAAGCTACTGTCGCTTAGGCGTATAAAAAGTACTCTGTGGCCGTAGCTGTCAGTTCTACATGTCATGGCCTAAAGGTCTAGATGCCAGGCCATAAACTCCAAAAAAAAAAGTTCTACATGTCATTTGTGTGTTTGTTTAGAGGTTTTCTAGGATATTTTGTTGTTACTGCGAACCTAAAGGCGTAGTGTTTCTGTATAGTTTGTGCCTGAGGGTTAGTGTTCTGTGCTGCGTCTATCTAAATAAACTTTTACTGACATTTTAGTGCTATTTTACGAAAGGACTTTATCATTTATAAGCTAATTTATTTATTGTGTACTAGGTTATATATTTCGGCAGGACGATTTCTTTAGATTAAGTGTATTTAAATTTTTAGTTCTAAAATGTATTTTAAGTGTTGCATTCCCAATTGTGCAAGTAAAAGAGAAGAGGCTAAGTTACATAAGTTTCCGTCTGCCGAAGACCAAAGAAACAAGTGGCTGGAATTCATAAACTGTGACAATCTTAAAAGAATGCATTCCAGTAACCTTGTCAAGATGCTGGTTTGTCACAAACATTTTGAAAAAAAGTTTCATACTGCTAAATCTGGGATTAAGATGACAGCTTATCCAACACTATTTTCTTTGGAAGAAATTGAGTCAGGTTTCTCATCACGGTCAAACAATGAGCAAGGTATGTACATTTAGTTATTTCTTAATAATCATAACTGCTCAGTATACTCGATATTCATCTACAATTTTAAAAATTAAATGTAAGCAAGGTTAACTTAAATTAGTAAGTAACTATATTGGTACGACTTTCCATTGACATACGTCGAGTTTGGTGTTAATACATATTTTTACAGAAAGATTACATTTTTATAAGCACACATACAAAGTTTCAATATGCGGAAACACATACTTATTGAGAAAAAATATGGAAAATCAAATATTTTTGCAATGTTTATGTCAATTTCTACTGTGAAACTGACACCATTTTTTATTATTATTGTCAGAAGGGATGTCGATTCTTTCCGAAAAAGATCGATTTTTAAATAGATTTGAATTGTAAGCTGATGTATCGATTCCCAAAAAATCGATTTCTAAAACATTTATATTTTTTTCATGTTTGCATTTTTAATGTAAATATAAATCCATTTTATGAGAAAAAAAATCCCCTTTATCATAAAGAAATAAGGGTACTGATTCAGAAGGATTTCTGTATCTATTTTGAGACTGCTACGTCTCCGGCGCTGCTTGAAGAGCAGCATCTACACCTTAGCGTAACAAATCGCAGGCATCGGACGAGCACGACGAGTTACAGCAGGTAGAGGCTGCTCCCCCTACGTGCCTCCGGCTCTATAAAACCACTCTAGGGGTAGGACAGACTCGTACCAGGTGGAGTCGAGGTCAATCAATTCGGTTCTTTGACATAAGTTGAACCTAACCTATTTTAGTTGTTATCTGCCCTAATAGGTTCTGTTAAAATAAAACAAATTTCAATAAGAGATCATTTATCATGGTATCTTTCTTGTTTTTCATAAAATGGATTTATATTAACATTATTTATGTGCATTTATGCAAACATTAAAAAAATATAGATATTTTAGAAATCGATTTTTTGTGAACTGATACATCAGCTTACGATTTGAATCATTTTAAAAATCGACCTTTTTCGGAAAGAATCAACATCCCTACTGACGTCGACAATGACATTACAAAATGGCGCCAGTTTTACGGTAGGATTAGACAAACATTGCAAGAATTTTCAATAAGTTTTTTCTCAAAAATTACGCGTTTCCGCATGTTATAATAGTGTAACTTTTCTGTAAAAATACATATCAACACCCAACTCTACGGATGTCAATGGAAAGCTAAGCCACTATATTTATTAGCATATGCTTAAGTATATCTTGCAATATTATATAGTTATTATTACCAAAACATACTATTAAATAGGTGGAATGCATACTTGTCTTTGCTCCGCATGTACCTTCATACTACATACCCTTTTTTTACATGGGGAAATGTCTACTCATACACGCCTCACGGGGGCAAGGACGGGCTATGTTGGACTCGCACCAAATAAAACCCCATGGTGTTCCACCTTCGTCGCATATTGGCAGGGCCACAGGAACACTTTCGCACACATCCGCGGCCCCACCTGCGCTGGCCGCCCCATGGCGGTCTCTCCTCGGGAAAGGACAACTCCTCCCCCATCTCCTTCTCAGGTAAGGCGCACCACAACACATGGCGCGCCCCTCCTCCTCGGCCTCCAATTTCACATGCGCAACAAACGCCCCCGTGTCCGATGCACGAAGGACATGGGGCCAGGAAAAACTAGCACTCAGAAGCACCAGCCTTCCTGACCCCAGCGGCGGATCTGGTCTATGGCTCCGCCGCCAACCAAGATTCGGCTGCAGAGTGTAGGGAGAGCGGCGCCTCGCAATACCGACACTCCTCTCCCCCCGCAGCTCACCACCATCGCATCAATTGACGGTGCGGTCCCGTCAGAGTCGCGGAGGATAGGGCGATTGGCGAATCGCCATACCAACGCTCCTCTTCCTCCGCGACTCCACCTCGGCTGCAGCGGTAGAGGGAGCGGACACCCCTCTCACTACAGCCCACCGACACACATCCGAAGTGGGCTTGCCAAGCCCACTTGGAGTGGCCACCTCGGGACGGCCTTACCACGGGCCAGCCAAGGGGTTCCTTTTTGTTCACCGTGGGTGACCAAGCCACGGCTACTAAACCCCCCCACCATGACAAGGAGGGAACCCGATCGTCATACTACATACCCTAGAGCTATCAAGTGAAGGATATCCACCTGTACATAATGAAGTAAAATTTACTAGTTTATAGATGCTATTAACAATAGCTATTAAGTTTTAATCTGGATGGTTATAAAGTAATATGGTTAAATTATTTTTATGTACCTACATGATTAATTTTCTTGCTTTCAGAGAATGTACTTGTTGATCACACATATACACGTAAGAGGCACTATGACCACACATACTACAAAATAGAACAGCATTCACCTTTACAAAAGGCTCAAGACCCCCTTATTGGTAACTATTCAATCAATTTTAAAACTGTCTTTTCTCTATAAAAGTAACCAATTAGACTAGCATATTTCTTGTAATATTATTAAATTGATGGGTAGAAATTATCGTAATTTTAAAAATTATAAGTTTATTTTATTAATAGTTTATTAACTTATTAAATATAAGTTCAGCAATATTAATACGAGGGCTGCACTAAAAGTATCGGGAATGGAATATTTCCACTGTTCCTGTCATATTAAAATCTTTTTAATTGAAAACCCCTTGGTTTTAAAAATCGTATACCATTTATTTATTTAAAAAAAGATTCTCGGTCATGTCACAAGGTTTTGTCAAACTTGTTTAATCGTTGAGAAAATGGAATTGACTCGAGAAAATTCAAGAGCAATGATTTATTATGACTATCGAAGTGGTTTAACACAAAAACAGTGTGTTGACCGGATGATTTCTGCATTTGGTAATGAAGCCCCATCTAAAACCACAATTTATCGCTGGTTTGCTGAATTTCAACGTGGACGTGTCAAGCTCAGTGATGATTTCCGTCAAGGTCGTCCAAAAACTGCAGTCACCCAAGAAAACGTTGATGCTGTGCGTAAGCTGATTAAGGAAGATCGACATGTGACATACCGCGAAATTCAGGCAACATTAGACATTGGCATGAGTCAAATACAAATAATCTTGCATGAACAATTAGGTGTAAAAAAGTTGTTTTCCCGATGGATACCGCATTCGCTCTGTGAAGAGCAAAAAGCGGCTCGCGTTACTTGGTGCGTCAGAACTCTCAAAAAATTCCACGCAGGATTCTCAAATGCTGTATACAACATCGTATCAGGTGACGAATCCTGGATATACGCGTACGAACCCGAAACAAAAAACCAGTCACGAGTTTGGGTGTTCGAAAATGAGTTAAAGCCAACAAAAATTGTTCGTTCACGGAGTGTTCCGAAAAAAATGGTAGCCACGTTTGTCTCCAAAACCGGCCATGTTACGACTATTCCTCTTGAGGGACAAAGAACGGTTAATGCAGAATGGTATGCTAGCATTTGTTTGCCACAGGTTGTTTCTGAACTCCGTAAAGAGAATTGCAACCGCCGCATCATCCTCCATCACGACAATGCGAGTTCTCACACCGCCCATAGAACAAAAGAGTTTTTAGAGCAAGAAAACATAGAATTATTGGACCATCCACCGTACAGCCCCGACCTGAGCCCTAATAATTTCTATACTTTCCCTAAAATAAAGAATAAATTGCGTGGACAGAGATTTTCATCACCTGAAGAAGCTGTGGACGCCTACAAAACGGCCATTTTGGAAACCCCAACTTCCGAATGGAATGGTTGCTTCAATGGTTGGTTCCATCGTATGGAAAAATGTGTCAAATTTGGCGGAGAATACTTCGAAAAGCAATAAATACATTTTTAAATAGTAATGTGTCACTTCCTTGATTCCCGAAATTTTCAGTGCCGCCCTCGTATAATAATTGAAAAATGTAATGTATGTTAAATAAAGTAAATAAAATAAATTATTTATAATGAAATAATTTGAAAATGTTCTTTTATTAAGTTTAACTTTTTTTTATGTTTACAGATTTGACTAACATACCATCAACATCCTTTGCTCCACTGTCACATTTGGACAATCTGGGAAATGTATCTGGTAATTTTTTAATTATTTTCTACTTTATTTTCATAGTGTTCATTAGAATATTTGTTTCTACAAACAATTAAATTTGCACTTAAAATATGTAAGATAGTTGTATAAATCTGTGCTTACAAAGTTTTTCTATTTCTTCTTTGTAATTTTGTTAGAAATCGGCAAGATTTCATGTCAGTCATGAAACTGACACTAAATTAATGTGTTAAAATATGACTTAAATTTGAAAGAAAATTTTAATCAAATTATAAAGTTTTTTTTTTATGTTTACAGATTTTACTGATATACCTTCAACATCCTTTGCTCCACAGTCACATTTGGACAATCTGGGAAATGTATCTGGTAATTTTTTAATTATTTTCTACTTTATTTTCAGTGTTCATTAGAATATTTGTTTCTACAAACAATTAAATTTGCACTTAAAATATGTAAGATAATTGTATAAATCTGTGCTTACAAAGTTTTTCTATTTCTTCTTTGTAATTTTGTTAGAAATCGGCAAGATTTCATGTCAGTCATGAAACTGACACTAAATTAATGTGTTAAAATATGACTTAAATTTGAAAGAAAATTTTAATCAAGTTATAAACTTTTTTTTTTATGTTTACAGATTTTACTGATATACCTTCAACATCCTTTGCTCCACTGTCACATTTGGACAATCTGGGAAATGTATCTGGTAATTTTTTAATTATTTTCTACTTTATTTTCATAGTGTTCATTAGAATATTTGTTTCTTCAAACAATTAAATTTTCACTTAAAATATGTAAAATAGTTGTATAAATCTGTGCTTACAAAGTTTTTCTATTTCTTCTTTGTAATTTTGTTAGAAATCGGCAAGATTTCATGTCAGTCATGAAACTGACACTAAATTATTAAAATATGACTTAAATTTGAAAGAAAATTTTAATCAAATTATAAAAAATTTTTATGTTTACAGATTTTACTGATATACCATCAACATCCTTTGCTCCACAGTCACATTTGGACAATCTGGGAAATGTATCTGGTAATTTTTTAATTACTTTCTACTTTATTTTCAGTGTTCATTAGAATATTTGTTTCTACCACCAATTAAATTTGCACTTAAAATATGTAAAATAGTTGTGTAAATCTTTGCTTACAAAGTTTTTCTATTTCTTCTTTGTAATTTTGTTAGAAATCGGCAAGATTTTATGTCAGTCATGAAACTGACATTAAATTAATGTGTTAAAATATCACTTTTAAATTTGAAAGAAAATTTTAATCAAATTATATGCCTAAAATATGGGTTAACATTTTAATAAATAAAAGTTATATATATTCATCTTCAGAAATTTTTAAATACATCAAACAAAAGATAACATATAAGACTTACAAAAAATATGTTCATTGCCGCGACCGCACCACGGATGTGTGGATTTGGACTAAATCGAAACAATGAAAATTATTCTGTTCCATTCTTAGTTTTTTATTCAAAGTATAATCTACAAGTTTTATTAAGGAAAATTACTATGTTAATAATGATGTTTTTTCTTGTTTAGGTGAATTAATTTCAACAACACCTAAAAAGGTGGTCAAGAAGAGGCTTGTACAAAAGTTTTCTAAACTTTCTCCTCAGTACAAGCTTCTATACAGTAAATTTAAAAAGTCGAAAAGGCAATTAAATTATAATGTACGGGTCAGGAGGGCACTAGCTCTTTCAAAAGATCATACTTTTGAAAAAATGACTGGCAAAATGAATCCACTTGCAAAGAAGTTTTTCTATATGCAAATAAAGATGTGCATGAAAAAGAAAAAAGGCAGAAGGTTTTCATTGGAAGAAAAGTTGATTGCTTTATCTATTATGAAGCAAAGTCCCAAAGCTTATAGATTTCTTCAGAAAATGTTTATCCTACCTTCGAACACAACTTTAAAGAAAATGATTACAGAATTAGATGTAAAAGCAGGGATATAGTGGGTAGGTGCTCAAAAAGTTAACACACGTTTATGTGATTGAATTTATTGTATTTAGTGTAAAAAGTATTTCCCTTGCATAATTTAATGTCAAAGTAATAACATAGTGAATATACCTGCCGGTGACTGTGTCAATACCATATTATCTAAAGGCAATTTTCAAATTACGGTGATCTACTTACATAAAATGACTAACATTATCGATATTTCTGAAACACAAAAAGCAATAGAAGCTACACTTTGAAAAAGAATGGATGACTTTGAGCAACAACTTGGCACTGCCTCAACCAAATCAGAAAATCTTGTTCAAATTAATAAAGAATTTAATGCTTTTCGCGACTATGTTCAGGAGATCTTCAAGCTAATGCGACAGCAAATTCACGAGGTGAGCCAGTTAGCCGATTCATTGGAAATGAGACACCGAAATAAATACCTTATCCTTAGTGGAGTACCTGAAAAGGCTGATGAGAATACTGCTGGTATTGTTACAACAATATTAAAAAACAACCTTGGTCTCAACGATATTACAGCCTCGTCCTTCAAAGTTGTACACGGACTTGGATCGGCATCTACGGGCCATAGTAGGCCTGTACTTTTTAGACTTATTGATTCTTCCCTCCGCTATACTGTTTGGAATAAAAAGGCTTCAAGGGCACACCCTATGTACTATCTGAATTCCTAACTAAATAACGCCAAGCTGTATTTATAGAAGCTCGCAAACTTTTCGGTATGCGTAACATTTGGACGCTGGATGGGAACATCACGATTAAACTGCCAGATGGAAACCGGCATAAAGTGATGACTTCAGAAGATCTTAAAAAGTTTGTTCGTGGTAAGGATTCGGATCCGGTCGTCCAGTTGGTGTCAGGTGACAATGCAGCTCGGGCATCAGGAAAGTCTGAACTGGCACATACCAGACGTGCTGGTAAGATCAAGTAATGTGATTTCTTTTTGTGTAATCTCTGTAGTGAAATCTCATCTCAATCATAATTATATAACTAGTAAACTAATCGCAATTAAGTTGTTTATATAAATGAAGATACAATTTACTCAGGCCCTAGTGTCATTCCACTATATTATGTTTAATTTTCTATACTTACAGTCTTATTCATAAAAATCCCTTAAAATGGCGTTAAAATGCTCATTAGTACTATTAAACCTATTATAAAATTCAGTATTCATAAACGTTTTATAAACCTGTCATAGTTAACCACTCAAGACTTTGACGTCGTTTTGATCGTATTTATAAATACTTCAGTTTTATTATGTTGTCATTCTGATGAATCCATAGACTAGCGACGGTGAAAAAAAAAGTTTGACAGCAATTGTGACATTCACGTCAAATTAAGCGCGTTGTTTTCTTATATCGGTTCAAGAAATTGATTTGAGTTATATTTTTTACTCAATAGTAATGGAAAACAGTACAAGTAAAAAGCGGCAAAGAAGCGAAATTGGCGATTGGCTGGAGGAAGATAAGGTTAGTACGTAACTAAAGTAATTTTCTTCATATGTGCTCAGTGCACAAGTGTTAGTTCACTGTGTTGTAATATTCAAATTTTATAAATGTCTCCTCTAGGTCGAAGTTTCGTGCTTTCCTTCCTTCATTTGCCATTCGGGCTTGATGGACCTCTTTCCTACACTCAATTTCAGTATTGGCTATACTTGCTGGTCTGAAATAAAAATAGTTATGTTTGAGTATTTTAAAAAAAATCAAAGCTACAATTTCATAAATTAACATAATCCCTATTTTATATTTTCTTCCAGGTTTCTTAGGTGTAAACAGTGGTTTGGTGGTGAGCCAGTAGCTACAACCTGCAGCAATGAAAACCGTTAAAAGAAACTTGTTTACATTAACTTAATCTTAAATGTTTCATCAAATAAAATTCAAGTTTAAATAGACAATTTCATTTTATTCAAGTAATACTTTTATCCCTAAACTTTACAATCCACATACTGGGATATAACTGATTCCATGGCTTTAACAATATCAGAATTACAAATCTTTTAATTCTTACTTAATTTACAACTTTTCACATATTTACCTCTTGTGTATTTTGGACGTCCTGAAGTATTTCTACTGTGACTCCTTTACTGTACTCATTGTGTCCTACAACAGTAAAATAAGATAAAATTAAAATTAGATATAAAAAATATAAAAATGACTTGCTATCTCAATACATTATTGATACTTACAATATCTGAAGTCTTGTTTTCAATGATGACAAGTTTAATTATCTCATCCACTTTGATCTCATTTTGCGATGGCTCCCCAATCTACAAACAATGCAATAAATAATTCAATTACTAATGAACTATATTATGTAAGTATGAATTTTTTTTTTGATAACAATATCATTAAGTAAACTTTAGTAGGTATTTAGGCAGAAAAGGAACAACAATGTTTATCAAATGAAAGTTTGCACTAGGTAGAGATAAAATTTGCAACTTTTAACTTAGAATCTTGACATACATAATACCAGATTTATTTCATCAGAATCAAATTCATTTGTGTCAATGACAAATTCGTTAGGGAGCCATGAACAGATGTCATCTGCATTTTTGGGGTTTGTTGTTGGAGGTGGACCCACCACCAGTCTGGAGAAGGTTCTTACGTTCAACAGACTTAATTTTCTTTTTTTAATTTTAATAATGCTCTATTTGGATTTTATTTGTGGGAGGGTCCTAGTGCCACCTTTGCACATACTGTTGAAACTGGAAAAAAAATATAACAATGTAAAAAAATATAATAAATGTTTAACATTTTAATATTCAAAATGGGCTAATCTTAATGCAAGCAATCCTGAGAACTTGGTTGCACTTTCTCATATATCAACCCGTCCAATCCTATGTTCTATGAGCTATGTGGACTGCCCACTGTTACTTAAGTTTTCGACTTAAGTCTGAACCTGTGTAAGCAACTTTATTCTTCAATAAGTTTCATCATAATGAATCCTATTGGATAGGGAGGCTCCTGGTTTAGCTCTTCCCGAAGACTGTTAAGTGACTTTAAACTTATATGTATTAGGCCAGCTAGAGACAAAGTGACATGCTATTTTTTTTTTTATAGGATAGGGTGACAAACGAGCACACAGTGCACCTGATGGTAAGTGGTTGCTGTGACCCATAGACATCCACATTTGTCCTCAATGAAGTATCAAAATGCAGATGCGTCGTCACCCGTGAGGACTAAGATGGAATGCCTCTTTTCCAGTAAAATGGGTCTCCGGTTCTCTACACTCACCATACGAAACACAGCAGCGTTAAGCTGCTATTTTACGCTGGTTTTCTGTGAGAGCGTGGGCCTTCCCCGGTCGAGCCGACCCATTTGTGCTACAACTATACTACTAATATAGCTGCAGCATGGCTCTACCACGTGCTTCTGTTGCATAGTAATGTAACTGACCGTATATAGAATATCATTGCGTTGAAGACTCCTCTTCAAACACTTCACACATTGATAGACAAAATTAGGTCTGCATAATAAATCCGCCTATGCTGCTAGCTTTTTTGAGTTCGTATTTGTATCAGTATTTTTATTTTCAATCACTAATACACGCTCTCTTACCAAATCCATTAATAAATGCTATGGAAAGAAAAAGGATATTATTATAACAACACAGTGAATAACACTTGTGCACTGAGCACCTATGAAGAAAATTACTTTAGTTACGTACTAACCTTATCTTCCTCCAGCGAATCGCCAATTTCGCTTCTTTGCCGCTTTTTACTTGTACTGTTTTCCATTACTATTGAGTAAAAAATATAACTCAAATCAAATTCTTGAACCGATATAAGAAAACAACGCGCTTAATTTGACATGAATGTCACAATCAGGGCCGGTCAACTTCCTAATAGCAGATTGGCACCGGGAGATGACCTTGGGGGGCTTTAAAGAAGCGAGATGGAATAATATCTATCTCCCTCGCACGTTATGTTATATTGCCATGAAAGAAATATTATTTTAAATGACACATCATTTTAATCATTTTTTTATTTAATAATTATAATACTTTATTATATAATATATTTCGTTAAACATATATTTATTACGTCTTTATTGAAGTAACAAAATGTATAAATATGAAACTGCATACTATAATAAAAAGGCAAGTTATGGCAACGGCAAATAAACAAAATTACAAATGGCAGATCCGTTGCGCTTGCCGCTTGCCGTTTCGTTCTTGTTTATTTGTGTTGCAAATTAAGTTTATCTTTCGATATAAACTTATTTCTTACATTACTAACGTTGAGTTGAACATCCCGTTCCTCCGTTTTAGTGTTTACAGTGAGAAAGAGACTCAAAAACAAGTGCTGTGCATTGTGCTAAAGAGACAGAGACTCAATTTTATCTTTCATCATGAAAGTAAACGAAAGGAAATGTTACAAGTGTGGATGTTCTCCTGCTCATGATCGTAACATCACCTTGCATCGTTTTCCTAAGCCTGGGAGAACAAATAGCGTACGGTACGTATGTTAAATAGCTTTTTGATTACTGATTAAAACAGTTTTAAAATGTTTAAATTTGAACCACTGAATTAATAAAGTAGCAGAAATAAAAATTATTATGGGCCGCATCAGCTAATAAAACCTAAGATACATATTAAGCGATTTAAAAACGTGTGCAAATAAATCTGAAAATTAGAGAAATTATGCAGAACAGCATGAGGTTTATCACATAGAAATCATAACATAATAAAAAGTTCTAGATGTATTGGTATACATAGAAATAACTTGTGGAATAATATTTATATATGTATACAATACAATCACATTGTTTGAAAGGAACAATCTTCTTGTATTGCACTCTCCTTTCAAGCACGTTTTTAGCACCTCAGTAGTATATTACTATCTAATTGTATTTTTTCAGATGGGAATTATGGGCGAAGTACTGTTTCCTCATGAATCTTGGTGGTCACCAGAATTTCAAAACAATCTTCATTCTAGGCATTTAATGTTGTGCACTAAACATTTTAAGAAATCATCATTCATTGATAATTTTGGAAAGAGGCTAGTCAAATCTGCAGTGATGTATGTAAATGAGGAATGTGATAAGGTTAGTTAATCTTTCTTTTGTTACTATCTACATTTTTTACTTTTGTGTGGCTTTTGTCATACTACAGTGAAAATATTATCTAGTTAACAAACGGTGGTAGCAGATTGAGTGGTGATTTATAAGGGTATGCGACGTAACCTATTTTTCCATTACTTCTCAACCATAAAAAAACAAAAGATATAAACTTTAAAAAAAAAGTTATCTTTTATTTTAAAAAAAAACCTTATCCAAACTAGGATTTTCTCCTCTTTGTGGAGGCAGTTTACAAACATAAATTGGATGAGGACAAACAACCCCCGGCACAATTATTTATAGGCCTTGGGGTATTAGTGTTCTGTGGTCACAATTGCTGTCAAACTTTTTTTTTCACCGTCGCTAGTCTATGGATTCATCAAAATGACAACATAATAAAACTGAAGTAAAGTTCTTTTCATGAAAGAAGTCCCCCAGACGCAGCGCTGTACTTTTTTTTTTGTAGGAGTTTATGGCCTGGTATCTAGACCTTTAGGCCACAGCGCTGTACTCGCGTGACATAGTGTTGCCATTTATGAGTAAAAATTTACCTATTTTACATTTAGCATATGTAATTTATCAAATAATATTATTTCCTGCAGACTTCGATGAAACTACTAAATTGTATTAAGAAATAAATACATTTTAGATAGGCTGTAATTTCATTACTCAAGCCAATACTATAACAATAGTTCAGATTAGTGAAACATGTATATTTCTGATAAGTGAAATGTATATTTGGGCATTTTTATCAAAATGTCTACCAACCCACTCATGGGATGACTCATGCAATAAGTCCAATTAACTAACGTTATTATGACTATGTAAGTGTCGTGTTATTATTAAATAGTTTCAGTGTTTAGGTGAGAAACTAAAAACAAAGCAATAAAAGCCGACGATTTTTGGTCATGATCAGTACTGGGAAACGTGGGATGTCACATTTCCTAGTTTAAGTTTATTTAAACATAAATTTTGATAAAAATGTCCATTTACATAATTTACTATATTTCTGTTATGTAAAAAGTATATTTTTATTTACTTTTATAAGCGGTGTTCTACCCACTTACAGGGAAAAGATGAGAAAATAGGGTAAAGAAAAGCATTACAATTTTTTATTCAGAGTTTTATTGAATAATTGTGATCAGCGGCCATAGGAACATCACTGTCTGAAGAGTGGATGGAAACTGAATCAGATTCTGTTTCAGTATCACTAGCCGTAGATATAATTATTCGGTCCATCTCTTCATCCATAAGGCCGTCATTTTTTAAATATTCCTCCTCTAAATGTTCGACATGCGTGCACTGAGCTGTCCAATCTTCCGCCGTAATAGACTCAAATTCCTCTACAGTTAATTTTACAATTTCTTTTGGATCTTGTGCCACGTTCTTATCCGCCACCTTTCTTTTTACAAGGCTCCAGATTTTCTCCACCGGGTTGAGGTCGCAATGGTAAGGCGGCAACCTTAATACTTCGTGTCCGTGAGCTGTTAATAATTCATCCACTGCAAATGTCGGTGGACCTTTATTTTGTTTGATTAGCTCAAACAGCACAGCTTTTCTCCAGGTGTCTTCAAAATATATACACTTTTGCCGGAGCCATTCCTGCATACTACTTTTTATATTTGACATTGAAGGGGCTTTGTTTAATTGAGTGCAATGGTAAGGAGCGTTGTCCATTACCACAAGCGACCTTTCAGATAGATTAGGTATTAATTTTTCCGTCACCCATTTTAAGAAATTTGTAGAGTTCGTGTCATCGTGGTAATCTGAGGACTTTGATTGGGATTTAAACATTTATAATGCACCATTTATGAATCCATCTTTTGTTCCCGCATGAGCGATTATCCAGCGACTCCCTGATGACTCTGAGACGAACATTCCTGGCTCCTCCTCACTCTGCCAACAACTTTTTGTATGATAAGTATTGTGTATATAGGTCTCATCTAAGTATACAACGGGTCGTTTTTCCACAGTGCGATTTCTTCGTATTTTATCTAAATATCTTGCACGCCATGCGGTAATGTCGTGACGTTCCATAAGTAGTTTGCGTCTGGATTGACATCGCTTGTACTTGAAACCAATCCTATTTAATATCCTGTGTAATGTTGTGATGCTTCCCTGAAAATTGATGTCTTCTCTAAGAGCTGCTCGTAATTTAGCCAAAGTTGGTAATTCTTTATGCACAACGTAAAAACTGTGAATTTTTTGCCGGATAGCGCACAAATCGAACCCGTCTAAGTCAAACTTTTTCGGATGCGGGCGACTCTTCCTCGGGGTGACAATTTTTTTCGAAGTACTCGCCGCTGTTATACCTTCTTTTGTAATTCTTGTTATAGTTTTCTCTGACACACCTGCAATTAAAGAATGAACATTTAAAAATAATAGTCACTTTAAGTTTATAATGCTTATGTACTATGTAATATACGTTTTAATTTCGGTTACCTAATTTCATCACGTTATGTATTTGTTCAATTTTGTCGCAAAACGAATTTATATCATAAAAGTCTCATCAATACAGCAAAAAATTATTATATGGCAAGTACCTGTTATGACGGCGACTCTCTTCCGAACATTGTTCAGTGGTATTAAAACACCTTGATTCTTTTGTTCAGCTTCACAGAATTCTTTCACCTTCAATATCATTTCTCGAGCCGAACTTTTTACAACTTTTGGCATTGTAAACAATCTTTAAAATGCACTAAGCTAGTTTAAAACTCACAAAAATCTACCACAACAAACGAACTTGATAACATCGACGAACGACAACATGGCCGACCTGTCAAATTTAGTTCCAAAAATCACCGCGGGACTTCTTTCATGAAAAGGACTTTATTTATAAATACGATTCAACTATGACAGGTTTATAAAACGTTTATAAATACAGAATTAGAATAGGTTTAATAGTACTAATGAGCATTTTAACTAATGAGTGTTATAACGCCATTTTAAGGGATTTTTATGAATAAGACTGTTAGTGTTTAAGTTCTGTTATCTCATTAGCATAAAATTTCATATGTACCTTTTTCTTTCACCATATTTTATCCTGTATTTTCATCAGTCTAACATAAGAAGACAATTTTTAGTCTATTCAGTGTTTCAGTGAATAATAAGCACTTGTTTAATTTTAATTACGATCATTAATTTTGTTTACAGTGTCTTGTTTTATTCCTTGCACCAATTTTGGTAGTTATTATTTCTATTCATAACCTACAAGTTTTAGTTATATTGATTTCATTACACATTAGTTAACTAGGATTATAGTCATTACATTATATATTTTAAAAGTATAATAGCACATGGAATATAATAATACAACCGGATACCTGCGTTGTTTGATAATTCTGTATACTTTTAATTATCATACTGATTGTGAAATAGTATCTAGTAATAATTTGTACCTAATCTATGGTATCAAATATTAGTGCTAGTACATGTACGTGATGTACGTTAAAATGTTTTTGTGTTATATAGAAATACATAGGAGTCATATTTTATTATGCATCGGAGTGTAATAATAATATATAAGGAAAAGATGTATGTATACATTGTAAATTATAATTTTTATGATTTTATAAACAGATTTTTTTTAAAACTGGCTTCACGGCTCTGGGTTCTATCCCTTCTGAGCTTAATATAAACAGAACAGATGTCAGAGCACAGAGTACATTTGGGAGAGAGTAGATAGCCCCATATTCATAGGTTAAATATGAAATGTTTTTGCTTTAATGTCTACGTTCATATATGTATCGGTGCCTAACGGGGTTTTGGCCAAAAAGAAAGATTTGAATAATTTGTTTTTTTCTTCTTTTATATTAGCATTTTTTTATACTTATGATGTCGTGACATAACTAGCAGTTATGTCACAACATCGCTTGAATTCTGTGCTGATCAGCTTATGTTGAATTTAACTCACGCTACCTATGTAATGATGTTTATGACCCTGTATTACGCCATAATTATGAATTTAGTAGACGCCTTATTTGCTTATTGTAAACAGTCGACCGGCGGGTTAGTGCCTATATTAACTGCGTGCCGTTATATTTATATATTTTTAATTTATATATTTATTTATTTCCTATTTATTTTACATACATTACATTAATTCGTTATACAATACAATGTCTGACGATGGTTTCTTTTACTCGGTTTCTGACTCAAATTTATCATTCAAGTCCACTGAAGATTCGGTGATAGAATCGGTTAGCCTAAACACGTTTATTGCTCAACAAATTACAAATTCCTATAAACATTTCAATGTTTGTCACATCAATGCGCAGAGCTTACCACAGCATTTCTCAGAACTTGCATATTTTTACTGATATGATCCACGCTATTCTAATTTTCGAAACCTGGCTCAAACTTTCTTTACTCATGACTTCTTTTAGTATGCCCGAGTTTGTGCTATTACGTAATGATAGATTAGGAAACCGAGGTGGTAGAATGGCGATCTACCTTCGCTGTCCCTTATAAAGTTATTGCATCTTCTCCTTCTATAGCGTCTGGATCTCTTTGTAGAAGTTCTCCTAAATGGAAACAAAATTATTCTTGGAGTTGTATATTCTCCGCCCTCAGTTAACTACTTTCATAACCTTGAGTCCGCTCTCATGAAAATTGCATCTGAGTACGCACATCATATAGTTATGGGCGATTTCAATACCGATCTTTTGCAGAACTCTAGATCACGAGAACTACGAATGATCATGAATTCAGTAAATTTCTCTATTCTCCCGCTTGGGCCCACGCAATCTAATATTAACACTGCTGATTTATGGTTAGATTTGATAATCGTTTCGTCTACTGAACATGTTGTAAATCATGGGCAGTTTCCGGCTTCTGGATTCTCGCGGCATGATTTTTTATTTATTACCTATCGAATCAATTCGCCAAAAGTTACCGCACTTGTTCTGCGCCTGCGTAGCTTTGCGACTCTGGATGTGGAGTTGTTGAAACGGAAGGCTGCCTCAATTGACTGGTCAGATATTTTTTGATGTAAATCACTTGTGGTAGAGACACTGACTAGTAATATCCTTCAGTTATAAGATGCAGTAGCCCCGATACGCAATGTTAAAGTCAAGCGCCCCCCAGCAATTGTAAAACGTGATCGGGCTTTTATAAGATTTAAAAACAATCGCTATGATGCCAACTGGAATATATATATATATATATATATATATATATATATATATATATATATATATATATATATATAAAGCTACCAGAAACAAATGCAATCAATTGACCTATTTGCAGACAGTATAACACGTCTGCTGACTCTTTTTTATAAAATTATTGATGATATGACAATTAATAATTCGACAATTTAATTTCGTTGACTATGTACTATTTATACTTTATATTTAAGATGTAATTTTAATTATGGGCATATTCGGATTGTTATTAGTTTTTATTGACATTGCATTATAAATTGATGTGACAAAATATTTCATTGTATAATTATTAATATTTTATTGTTTTAATTGGCTTTATTACCATTTTAATTTCTGGCACGGGCTGCCAAAAGCTACGAGATTTTATATTACTATTATTTTATAATTAATTAATTTATGATTATTAATTTTTGTTATTACGGATAGATACAATGTTTGAAAGAAATATTTTGCATGTAAAATTAAACTTGTGCGCGTGTTGCATTATCTGTAAGCTACAAGTTTATGAATTAAATAAATAAATCAGATGGTTTGAGCTGCAAAACGCCGACATATTCATAAGAACATTTTAAGCTCTTCGCCAGCCGGCATTTGGAAGTTTCTCAATTCCCTTGGGTTAGGTAAACAAAAGAATTGCCCTGATACGGGGGCAATATCTCTCAACGATCTTAATAAGCACTTGTCCTCGGTACCTATAGTTGACAACTCCACTAAACATAAAACCATTTCACTTATCTCACCTTTTTCAAAATGGATGCAAACTGCTTTGCTCTTTCTCGTAAAATTATTTTTTCCATTAAATCTAAAGCAGCTGGCTATGATGTTGTGAGTAGAAATATGATTATTCCCATACTTGATTACATTCTCCCAATCATTACCCACATTATCAATTTTTTTTTCTACTGGGGTTTTTCCATCTTTTTGGCGTAAAGCACTTGTCCTTCCTCTTCCCAAGTTAGATAATCCCAGTTCTGTAAACCATTTTCGACCAATTTCTATACTTCCCTTTCTTTCAATGATTTTAGAATCAGCTGCACACAAACAGCTATCCAGCTACATATATAAAAATAAACTTCTTAGTTCCTTACAATCTGATTTTCGTCCCGGACATAGTACAACCACAGCTCTCCTTAAAGTTCTCGAGGACGTACGAGAGGGTATGGAGGAGTCAAAATTAGTAGTTCTCATATTATTGACTTGTCTAATGCTTTCTGTACTGTCAATCACTTACATTCTTCTTGCTATCTGTAAATACATGGGTTGCTCTTCGTCAGTTTTGGATTAGTTATCAACTTATCTTCGTGGTCGCTAGCAAAGAGTTAAGGTCAATCAACAGTCTTTCTCTGATTGGTCTGATCTTGCTACTGGCGTTCCACAAGGCGGAATTCTTTCTCCTTTATTATTTTCTATTTTTATAAATCTCATAACTGTAAATTTCATATGCTCCTACCATCTGTATGTTGACGATTTACAGTTGTACGCTCGGATTGATCCAGCAGAGGTTAACTCTGCGATTGAAATTTTAAATCTACATCTTCCGGCCATCTGCGACTGGTGCACAAGTTATGGAATTGCTGTCAATCCTGCTAAATGTCAAGCCATAATTCTCGGTAGCCCTCGTCGTCTAGCTAAATTAGACTTCAATTCACTGGAGCCTATTGTTTACAATAGCACAAATATTCCTCTTAGACATGTAGTTGAAGACCTTGGGTTAATGATTGATGCTAATTTAAGTTGGCAATCTCAGGTAGCTGAAATAAGCCTGAGAGTGACAATCACCCTGCGTGGCCTTTATCGTTTCAAAAATTTCCTTCCAATCGAGACTAAGGCTATGTTGGTGCGAACACTTGTTTTACCGGTCATTGATTATGCAAATGTGTGTTACCCTGATGTGAGTCAAGTACTTCTGTGCAAATTAGATCGTTTGTTAAATAATTGCATCCGTTTTATTTTTGGCCTTCGTAAAGACGATCATGTATGCTTAAATGGCTCCTCCGAGGGAACTACTTTATGTGTTTTTCCTCGCCGTACTAAATTTATGTCTCAGTCTTTCGCCGCTGAGGCCATAAGGCTATGGAATAAATTACCTCCTCATATCAGGAAACCGACTCCTGTTGCAGCCTTTAAAACAATGGTGATTGATCACTACCTTTCTTCTTTCAGCAACTGACCTTCTTACTGAAATGTTTCTGCATAAGTGTATTATAAATTACATAAACACTCACGCCTGTCACCCAGAGGGGTAGGCAGAGATTATGGACTTCCATTTAGCACGATCCTGACACACCTCTCTCGCTTCCTCCACATCCATATACCTACGCATACACGCTCGTCGGTTAAAGTTACTCTTGATTTGGCCCATTTTTAATATATCGCCAATTTGGTCGATAAACTTTCGCCTAGGGCGACCCTTCCCGACTATGCCGTTCACCTCTGCATCATAAATTTGCTTTGTCACTCTTTCCTCATTCATTCTTTCTATATGGCCAAACCACCGAAGCATTCCTTTCTTAATCCTGGTCACAACATCATCTTGCAAACCACACTCTTCTCTTATTAAACAATTTCTCACTCTGTCATTCAGATTCATCATTATAAATTTCATTATAAATTACTTAAGTTGTTTTTGTATACTATGTTTGTATGTAAGTATGCTTAAAATGTATGTATTATGTATTGTTTAAAATTATGTATGTTTATGTATCATGTATAGAGTATATTATTTAGCATAACCTTTCAACTGTGTGCTGTCAAATGCCGCATTTGTCAGGTGTGTGCAACCGGTTCCCGGTTGCAACACAGGCGGGGCTTGTGGGAGGCAATTATTTCATTCCAACCGGAATATCTCTAATTCTTATTAAAATTATGGATATTTATTAGCAAAGTATGAGTAAGATAACGATTCTACAAATTTTATTCTACTTCTTTATCATTAGTATTAAATTGCACGGTTAAATATAGCCCATAATGTAGGATTATCTAAATTTGATTGTTTTTATTATTTATTGTAAAAAAAAACAATTAATAGCTTTTATATGTTATTTTATTAACAGAATAAGATATATAAAACAAAAAAATAATACAAACATCACATCTCATCATACATTTTTTTTACACACCACTTGTTTTTATAAAAAGCACTAACTTCGACCACTCTAATTAATAGAATCAGACGTTACTTTGCGGAAATCCATTGTATAAAAGCTTTTAGAAAAATTTACTTCGCAATTATCCGCGTTATAAAATAAAATGATGTGTCTTACCTAGTATGAAGAGCACCTCCCGCCCTCCCTCAATTGCGTGCACTATCCCCGTCACCACTAATCCCAGCACCGCTACTCCCAACACCACTACACTAGGCAAGGCACACCATTGACGATAATACGACACGTGTTTCGCCTCTACACGAGGCATCCTCAGGTGATATAGACTCTACGGTGGCTAACCGCTAAGTGAGCGGGGAGCCAAAACAAGTGCCTTTTATACAGACCGATGAAGCAACCGCTCTCTACTTTAGGAACGAGCGACTGCGTCATGCGATAAAACATGCGACCAATTACCGCCGGACGTACGCAGCCGTTTGTAATATTAAAAACAAACCGCCGCGCAACGCCCACCCTCCAACCACGCAACCAATCGCATATCACCGTGAGGGTGACAAACGACCATATTGCGAGGCTCTCTATTATTAGAGAGCAGGCTTAAAGATATTTAAGAGAGGTGACCTCACCTATTTGCGCGGCGAGAGAAAGTGACTTTTTTTGAGATTACTAACCTTTTGTACTATTTTTTGTTGTTATAAAAAAATCATTTATATAAGTAGGTACAGCTAAATCACCCTGGAAACCTTGGTTTTTTGTTAAATTAAATTTTCACCTAATAATAACATTTGTAAATATCAAACAATGAAGAACCTTAATTTGAAAAAAAAAAAGGTATATCATTCATTGATATTTACAAATGTTAAATATTATTTAATGTTATACAAATGTAAAAGTAAAGTCGATCTGAAAACGTCTAATTAGTAAGAATAGCAAAACAAGTGTTTTCAAAATGAAAAAAACGCCGGCGCTATACGGCGGCGGATTGACAAAAGACTATTTATTAGCGAACTTTTTTTATGCATGAACGGTTTCGAACTTTTTCAAGCAAAAATAAACCTTATACCATATCACAAGAGCACATGGTACTTCGTAGGTCTATTCGGCCATATGATAGTAATAAGACGGCAGTTCAACCATTTTAAGCAAAATTAAACAATAAAACAAACGCATTGTTTTTTTTAACAGGAGACTTGTTTTCCAGAAATTTATTTACAACTTGAGTTTGTGAGCGATCGCAATGAGTGCTATTATTTGTTACTTATTAGACAATTTTTCCATAACATGATTTAAAACCCACAAAGTAAAAATAGTACCATGTACACGTTAAAAAAAGGTTGTCAAACCCTGAAAATTTCAAATTTTCTACGAAACGAAGCTGCATGCATGAACTACTCGCAAAATAATGACTATTTTGTTGTGGATAAATTTTCCAAAAAAGCAATTTGAGCGAGTTATAACGATTTTTAAAAAGACACGACTCGCGTGTCATACGCCACACACAAAAGTAATCGATGGCACGCCTGACGTGTCACCCGAACTGAACCGGTTAAACTTACAAAGATCTAATAAATTTTTAACCCTATATTTATTGTTTAAAATTCGCATAGTAAATATATTTCTTGATTGTAACTCCCATAAGTTTGATACAACACTACACAAGTTTCTATGTTAATATTTAAGTTGATATAAATTATTCCTTAAAATAACATTTGAAAACGTTTAATTTAAGCGAGCGAGTTTGAGAAAAAAACTAAAAAACCCGCTTCACTTTTATTTTTGGTATTCTTCTCAGCAAACCCTTTTATTTGATACGCATATCATGGGAATGCACAAAAAATAACTAGTCCATTTTTAGGAGTCCGCCATATAGGATTTAGAATGACGTCACTTATTTTCATCTAAACTTAACGTATATGCAAAATTTCCGCTCCATCGAAAACCTAAAAGTTGGTCAAATTTAACTTTAAATTATTTTTACATAATTATAGATGAAGATATTATATGCGTGTTAGAAATTACTTTTATTATAACTAATGAACACTGATATTTTGTTTATAATGAATTTTTCAAAAAAGTTATTTTAAAAATATTATAAAGAACGAAATCAAAGATCGATGGAAACCATGTAAATCTTTTATTGAGTACCTAGATCTATTTGTAAATTTGGTGTAACAATGGTCCTGCAGTGGGTCAACGCCACATCTTCATCAGAATCCATGCTAGAGTCTTCATCAGAAGACTCGGATGTGTCGCCTGTGACATTAATTATAAATTTATCCATTTCCATATCCATCAGCTTATCGCGGTAGGTAAGGCGATGAACGGAAAACCTCATGTCCATGTTCATTTAACATTTGTTATTTTTCATACTATGGGTCTCCTTTGTTTTTTGATTAATTCGTATATTTGCGCTTTTGTCCAAGAATCATCCATTTCTCGTAATCCACTCTTGGAACTCTGCTTTTGTATTGCCAATTGTAGGCACCTTGTTTATCTGTGTGGTATGACGCATTATCCATCACTACAATGAAATTTTTTGGTAGATTTGGCACAAATCCCTGACGATTCTTAGATAATAGCCTAGAGAAAATATATTCTTCTTAGAATATATTTTGCTCACCAAGTTGCAATATCACTGCGTTCTATCAATACTTTTCGTTTAAACTGGCACCTTTTGTATTTGTAGCCCATAGTCTTTAAGCTACTACTCAACGATGTTCTGCCATATTTAAAATCAATATCAGCTTTCAATTCCAACCAAAGTTTATTTATGGCAGGAATCTCTTTCTTCACGACGTCAAACGATTGATTTAAAAAAAAATCTAAACCAGTTTTTTTTCCCTCCGGTTCCTAGTTTTTCCCGGCGTCACAATTTTAGAAGATGAAGCTGCTACTATACACTACTGTACACTCTTGAGTTATTTGGGTGACGGTGCGTTCAAAAACACCCATGTGTGGTCCCATCTAAATTTGATTAAGGTCAGACCAATAGTTTTTGAGTTATTCTTAATAACTTATATTGAAGTCGGCATTACAAAATTTTTAATTTTAAATTATTTGTTCATGTGACGATTAGGTAAGGTTTTTTAGTGCTACCAGAAACGAATATAATTTTCTACTCATTAACCGATTCGTTGCGGCACCAATTTTCGACAACTTTTAGCTGCGGCGGTGAACAAATATTTCATGACACGCCTGGCGTGGCGCCACAGAAGTTGACGACACGCCTATTGTGCCATCAACAATATGTAAAAATAATTATCTTTTTTATGCTTTTTTCACTTGTTTAGACCTAATTAAGTTTAGTTGACATCAAACATCAGTTACAAACGGAAGGATACTTGTTTTTGGTGGGTAACTACGTGATTTTCTACGTGTTTTCTTTGAAATTGAGAGTAAGTGACTTATTTTATGCAGGGATTACAAACATTTTTTACCACTTTTTGTTTTATAAAAAAATAATTTATATAAGTAGGTACAGCTGAATCACCCTGGAAAACGAAAGTGTTCTTTAAAAGAAAGCTGTAATATTTCAGTTTATAATATATTGTTTCGCATGTTCTAAATAATTACTGTTTAGGCCAAATATGGGCATTTGAAATTTGCATCCAATAACGCTTGCCTTGGCGCGTCATCCGATGGTATTGAGGTGACGTAAACGCCGCCGGGGGGGGGGGGGGGGCGTGTGCCGCTTCCCGGCATTCGGCCGCGGGGGCCGGCAACAGTGTCTTGAACGCCGCGGCCTTGTCGACTAGTATTGTCTGCGACCGCTGAGTTGATTGCGTGCGGCCGGTGTTGATTTAGACGGTCTAAATTTTGAGTTAGTTGGGCGCGGCTGGTGCGGGTCGTTTTGAATTTACTATCGAATATTTGGGTCCGGTTAAGACCGCCTCGAATTGAGTTGTCTGTTTTGATCGTTACGTGACAAGAGGCCTAATTTGAGTTTTGAGTGATTAAATTAACTGATTGCCATTAATTTGCGCCGACGTGTTGTTGTTTGTGTGGCTTTTAATATCGTACGAAGGAATTTTGCTTTGTCGGGAGAACGCTAAAGCTTTGTAACTCGAGAAGAGATCGCGTGTGTGCTCGATGATAATTTGTTGCTAAGTGAATATGGAACATTGAACTTTGACCGACAGTTCTTAAGTTGAGCAGTGTGTCACTTGTTCGATTAACGCTGATTTAGTTGAATTTCAAGTTAATTAAATGTACAATAAAGTTGATAAACTAATATAGTGAAATAAAAGTTGAAAGTTTCAATTGGTGAACGCCCACTGGAGGGATCGCACATTTGGAGAAAAGCAGCGCCTGTAGGTCTGCTCTCAGATCATCGGTAACGTCAGGTTACATCTACACACTTTCGCACGCTACTTACATACACCTCATTTACCACCCTGTGGCCAACGATACCTCCGGAACTCGGTAAGTTTTGTTTGTTTAGCAGCCATTAATAATAATCCATAGGCCGTTGGGCCCGAACCCTCAGCTGCTCGTCGAGGAGACTACTATGGGCCCTAGCTCAGTCGACTTTTGCCAGGGCAGCGGAGGGCCGTAACAATTACGAATATTATTATTTTTTTCCATTATAAATGGGATGACTAAATCCATGTTCCTTCAAATCTCTGGTATTTAATATATTAAATAAAACTTCTTGTCGCATTTATTTTATCATAAATCCCAATATTTCTACAGCAACGCGATTATGTCACTACCTACAAGATGGCAACAAGTTATCGAACAGTATTTATTTATTTATTTAGACTTACCAACTAAGTACATATGAAAACATTTCGGCTACATTTTGTTATAACATTATATATATGTACTTAAATTATAGGTGAGTACAACACTTTAACATTAACGCAATTACTTTATTTAAAACAATACTAAAAATTTATGTGTGAGATTTAAGTTAAGATTTAAGAAAAGACATATTTTTTAAGTAAAATATAGAATAAAGTTACATTAAGTATGGCTATTTAATTTTATTATCATTTAGGATGAATGTTTGTATCGAGTTACTCGATGTGCTTTTCAACATTCACTAGAAATTGGCTAACACTGTCTGAAAAAATATCTATATCTATGCTTGCCTTTCTAAAAAGTCGATTATATTTGGATAAAACAAGTGATATGGGGCTATTCTTTCCATAATTGTTCCTTCTTCTAGGCACAAATAATGGTGCATAGGTGTGTAGCCGAGTCGTTGGTCTGGGGATTCTTATTCCAACTAGGGAAAGTAATTCAGGGCAGTCAATGGCACCATTAAGGACCTTGTAAAGGAAACCAGTCTGAGTTTGTCTGCATGCTGATATAATGATTTTAGGGAGAAATAATCGAGCTTTTCCTCATAACCCCTTATAGTGCGACGCAGAACAGAACAGAAACTTTTTTATTCAATATAGATTATAAATAATACTTATTGAAAGTCACTCTTTTGTATGATTACCATTGGTTCGAAAAAAAAAACCTCTGTCCTGGGTAGAACCAGCAAGAAACCCAGCAGGACTTTTTTTTTTAAATAACAGCTTACAATCATGTATGTTACACAAATTAACAACACAACAAATTAGAAATAGCTTGGTAGCGATCACCTCATTTCCAGGGGTTATTATCATCTATAAATTCATTGATATTATAATAACCCTTTTTATACAAACTTAGTTTAATAAAGTTTTTGAACTTTAAGCAGGTCAAATTTTGTATATTTTCTGGAATTTTTTTGTAAAAGCATATACATCGCCCCAAGAATGAATTACTGACTCGATGGAGTCGAGTAACTGGTACTACTAGCTTATGTCTGTTCCTAGTATTTACAGAATGAATATCACTTATTTTTGTAAAACTACTTTTATTTTTGTGTACGTACATTACATTTTCATAAATGTATTGAGAGGCCAAAGTTAATATATTAATTTCCTTAAATTTTTGTCGCAGCGACTCTTTAGGCTTTAAATCATAAATTGCTCTTATGGCCCTCTTCTGTAAAACAAATATAATTTCAGTGTCAGCTGCGTGTCCCCATAGCAAAATACCATACAACATTATGCTATGGAAATAGCTAAAGTAAACTAGTCTAGCTGTTTCAACACTAGTTAGACTTCTAATCTTTTTTACGGCATATGCTGCAGAACTAAGTCTGCTTGCTAGTTTGGATATATGGGGGCTCCATTGAAGCTTCGCGTCTAGTGTGATTCCAAGAAAAATGGTGGTATCTACAAGACTCAGTTTCTCCCCATTTAAAATTACATTAGTATTTAATTGTTTGACATTTGGAGTCATAAATTTCATATATTTCGTTTTAGTGCCATTTAAATGCAAATTATTAACATTGAACCAATTTACTAATTTAGATATAGCATTATTTACTTCGTCATATTTTAGCAATTGTCGACTTAATTTGAAAATTAAAGAAGTGTCATCTGCAAATAATACTATATCATGGTTATCTCCTACTATGTAAGGTAAGTCGTTAATGTATACAAGAAACAGAAAGGGGCCGAGAATTGAGCCTTGAGGCACGCCCATTTGTACCATCGACCCGGAAGAACTCATACTGTTAATGACAACTTTTTGCGTTCTCTTACTTAAATATGAAATAATTAATTTAAGAGCATCACTTCTTACACCGTAGTGTTGAAGTTTCCTGATTAATGTTTCATGGTGAACACTCCAGCGACGTATGAGAGTTTGCGTATGAACTTCTTTTGAGCATTTTCCAATCGTTGAATATTGTTTTGATAAGTGGGATACCATACATTACAACAATATTCTATGTTACAGCGAACCAATGAAAAATAAAGAGTCTTTAATGCAATGACTGACTTAATTTCTCTGGTGTTTCGCAATATGAATGAAATCATCCTCAGGCTTTTATTTACAACTGCATCAATTTGTTCTCCGAAATTCATTTTTGAATCGATAAGGACGCCCAGATCACGAACCACGTCGACCTTTTTAAGTGGTTGTTTTGCAATATTATAGCTAGTTTGGAATTTATGGTATTTTCGGGAGAATTTGATATGAAAACATTTTTTGATATTCAGCTCCATTCTATTATGTTGGCACCAATCGTAAAATTTGTCGATATCATCTTGTAAAAGCTTCGTAATGTTAGCAAGTCCAAAAATTAGAATTAGACGAGGTTTTACAGGGACATGTAGAATCGTTTGCTCATTAAGAATAAACGAAAAAAATAATTATTCGTGTCACCCCTGCAGATTTACGACCCTTCGAAGACGCTTGCTAGAAATTTTATAAAATAGTCATTTTTTAATGGTTTTAAGGCACCAAAGTGAAAATATTCATGCACAGAACGTTTGCGCGTTATTTTCTCGTTCCAGAAGTATAATTACTTTCTCAGAAAAATGCATAATAACTGATTTTCACGATATCATTATTTTTCGCACCCCCAGCCTACGCAAGCATGCGAGTCTGCAATTGCGCGGCGCGCGTCACGCAGCGCACTGTGGCCTGTGGGAAGTATCAAATGTGAAATCAACTTATTGTTTACACTCACAATCCAGGGTTTTCTGTCTCATCAATTTGACAGTTGGATACCAGGCTCACTACACGATTGAGATCTCGTACAATGAAAGCGTAATTAGATTCCCCATTTTAATCGAGTTTTAATTAATCGGGCGTATTCAATTGGCGTTTCATTCAAAATCAAGTATCGTGACAACAAGTTTACAATAAAGCCATTGGTTTTTGTGTGCACCTCTAGTAGCTTACATTTAATTATTGGAGAAAATATTTAGAGCTGTTATCAATATTCTATAAATCTTCTGTAAGTATTGTCCTAATCATCATTTTTTGGCTTGTTGCCTTTCAATGTTTATTATACATTTTATATTTTTTTGTGTGTAGGAATGCAGTGAGCAATCCAGAACATGACGTTTCCCTCGTCCCTCCCACCTCTTGCCCCTTCCCGCTTCCGCCATTTTGTCATGTCATGTTATTGTCGCGTAGCTGTCAAGTTAGAAGTTTTCTTGGAAATTTTTATTTTGTTTTTCTATGAAGTATGAACTAACTATAAATTATAAATAAAGTTTTATTGGCATTTTACTGCCATTTTACGAAAGGGTGTTTATTGTTTAATAGGTTATATATTTCGACGGGACGTTTTCTTTATAGCTTTAGCGTATTTTGTATATAATTTTTAGTTTTAAAATGTATTTTTAAGTGTTTCATTCCCAATTGTGCAAGTAACAGAAAAGAGTCTGACGAAGGCCAAAGAAACAAGTGGTTGGACTTAATAAACTGTGACAAACTTAAAAGTATGCTGCATTCTAGTAACCTTTTCAAGAAACTTGCTTAGTCACAAAATTTTTAAATAAAGGGTTTCATACTGCTAAATCTGACATTAATAAGGCTAAAAAAGGTTGGATAAACTCAACACTATTCGTTGGAGTAAGTTGAGTTAGGTTTATCAACAAAGATGACAAAGCTATGTACATTTAATTATTCCTTAAACATAACTGCTCAGTATATTCAGTATTCATATAAAATTTAAAAAATTGTAATAAAGATGTACGGGAGTATTGTACATTGAATAAAACTACTTAATTCCTGGCATTTCAAGTGATCTCTTTGATAACAACTTAGTAGTAATAATAAACTGGTTACCAACTTGTCTGCCAAGTGTTACAACTATGGAAAATGTAATGTGTAGCAAAAGCTGCTGCGTGGCTCTACCACTGTTATGATGAATGAAACATAATAATAAATTCTTTTAATAATAATTTATTAAAATTTTAAGTTAATGGCTGAAGTATTTTTATAGAATTCTATTATTTTAAATAATTAATTGTCAACATTATTTTAACCACAATAGCACACCACTAGTCTTAACAATTACAAAATCAAGGTTGTCTGAATGACATTGACAAACAATCTTTTATGGTTTTATTTCAGATGATACAGTTCAAATAAACTTAGTGTGATATTTGATCAGCCATCATAAAGATATGAGGAATAATTTTGCTGTCAAAACACATAATAACTGATGGAAACGTATCAAAATGGCAAGATGACGTATACTAAACAGATTGCAAGCATACTCAATTGAGCTTGTTACATAAACTAAATGATGAACATGTGATGCCCAATGAAGTAAGAAAATGAAAAATAAAAATAGCATTTTGTCAATCTTTAATTTATATTTATTCTTAAAATTATTAAATTATGTACCTTGTTTCATAAATAATTATCTGTAACTATGTATCTAAAACCTTGCGATACTCAGGTCCAAAATGTAAAAACCAGAGAGATACCAACTACATCATGGGACCTTACCTGTTGATTGAAGTAGATACTGCATATCAAGATTCTACCTATGCAAAATCTATTGGCAAAAACACATCTGAAGTTTTCACTAAAGTAGAAGATATACCAGAAAATATTGTAATTAATGACATAAATTTTATTTTATGTGGAGTTATAAGGTTCACTCCTCCACCTTCAATTGGTGGCTTGGGCCATTACACTGCGTATTGTAGGAAAAATAATGGTGAATGGGATTATAGAGATGATCAGCGTCTGAGAAAAAATGAAAAGTGCTCTATAAAGACAAGTATTAAAATAAGCTCAATTTTATATGTAAGAAATTCGAATGTAAACTAAATGTAATTAAAAACAGCTAATAAAAAACTTCAATGATTAGCAGAAGAATAGCATACTTAATTATACTCTAGGTAAAATTCCGACAACTGTCATTCAAAGTCTGGAAATATATACCAAATACAATATATTGATATCTAATTATCTAATTTATGAGAATTAATGAAAATAATATAAAAACCAACGTTTATTTTAATTTAGATAAAGATGATCTAATTGAAAAAAATTATAATAAAATAATAATAATTGAAATGTTGAGTAGAAGAACAAATTTATTCCATGATCATATTGTACAGATTGATATCAATATGTGCGATCAAAAAAGTTTAACGAGAACGTATCATATAGAACAATGTTTATTATTAATTTATAATTAGCATTATTTATAGTAGCACCATCGATATTTGGAGTACATTGTGGAGGTAGAGCATTTAGATCAGACCTTTCTGTCAGTTCAACGTACTTTTCTTTTAATTCTTCTGGTTTTCCTTTGTTAGGAAACATTTGAGATACTGCCTACAAACATAAAGTAACATGAAAATCTAGTCGACTAGATATTTTAAAAGAAATTTCAAAAAAGTTATATTTACTATAAAAAAGTTGTACTGTAAGAATCTTCTTTTTCATCTTCGTCTTTTGATTCTTTGAAATTCTTTGTAGGATTTGTATCTTTTTCTTTGTCATCCTTTTCATAGGAAACTAACGCCTTTACAAGATCCACAAAAATAGAGTGATCCATAAATCCTGACTCACGCTCCCCATGTACTTTATCATCATAATTTTTTATTAATTTTTCGATAAAGGTCCCATCTTGATCAAGGATCTCATCACCCATGTATGGAATATTATGAAGGACAGTTTCATCTTTGACCATGAAATTTTGTTGTATCAGAAAGAACAAATATTTAGTTAAATGATTTTCCAAATAGACTCTATAATAAATAAAATAAATAAAAGTTGTATTGCGTGGCTTGGTACCTCTGTAAATACAAGAATGATTTAGATCCTGATTTGATATTGGAGCTGCATTGTTTTGCTCTACACTCTGAAGCAATAAGTTGTTAAGAATTTCTAATTACGCTTTCATTGTACGAGATCTCAATCGTGTAGTGAGCCTGGTATCCAACTGTCAAATTGATGAGACAGAAAACCCTGGATTGTGAGTGTAAACAATAAGTTGATTTCACATTTGATACTTCCCACAGGCCACAGTGCGCTGCGTGACGCGCGCCGCGCAATTGCAGACTCGCATGCTTGCGTAGGCTGGGGGTGCGAAAAATAATGATATCGTGAAAATCAGTTATTATGCATTTTTCTGAGAAAGTAATTATACTTCTGGAACGAGAAAATAACGCGCAAACGTTCTGTGCATGAATATTTTCACTTTGGTGCCTTAAAACCATTAAAAAATGACTATTTTATAAAATTTCTAGCAAGCGTCTTCGAAGGGTCGTAAATCTGCAGGGGTGACACGAATAATTATTTTTTTCGTTTATTCTTAATGAGCAAACGATTCTACATGTCCCTGTAAAACCTCGTCTAATTCTAATTTTTGGACTTGCTAACATTACGAAGCTTCTTGTAAAGCTCTTTGCTCTTGCTCAGTTTTGACAATCTTTGATATTTTTAGGTCGTCTGCATAAAGTTCGAATTCAGAGTTTTTTATTATATATTTAATATCGTTCATAAAAATAATAAAGAGAACGGGGTCAAGGATAGATCCCTGTGGAACACCAGATGTCGGAGTGAAAGTATTTGAAATAAAACCGTTTACTATTACTTTAATAGTCCTCTTTGAGAGGTATGAGTGAAACCATTTTAGAAGTGAGCCTTCTATGCCAAACTGTGTTTCTAACTTATGCTCGAGGATTAAATGGTCAACTCTGTCAAAAGCTTTACTAAAGTCACCGTATATTACATCAACTTCATCACCGTTGCTCATGCTTGTAATCGTTCTTTCAACAAATGCAGTTAGATTAGTTGCAGTTGAACGTTGTTTGAAAAGACCGTTTTGTTGATCAGTGATGTGTTGTTTTATATGCCAGTTTAAGGTAGGACATATGAGTGACTCAAAGACCTTAGCCAGTACTGGAAGAATGCTGATTGGTCGATAATTTTTAATATCGCATCGATCACCGGATTTAGGTATAGGCACAACAAGAGCTTCTTTCCATTGAGTTGGAAAATATCCTTCAGAAAGTGACTTATTGTATATGATATATAAGGGTTTAGAGAACTGATTTGCGCAATTTTTGAAAAATATAGGAGGTATACTATCATTGCCTGCACTCTTTTTAACGTCCAGGTTTTTTAAGGTTGTCTTAACCTGAATCGACCCATATATATATTATAAATAAATGTAATAAAACTTTAAAACAAAAACGTCTTGAATTTGTATACAAAATACGAAGGAACTTATTCCCCGATCTTATATACTAAGTAAAGGTGTAACAAAATATCACTCAATAACTTACCGGGGAAGGACCACGCTCTCACAGAATACCAGCTTAAAATAGCAGCTTAACGCTGCTGTGTTTCGTACGGTGAGTGTAGAGAACCGGAGACCCTTTTTAATGGAAACGAAGCATTCCATCTTAGGGGTTGCAACGCATCTGCATTTTGATTCTTAATCGAGACTAGATGTAGATGTCTATGAGCCACAGCAACTACTTACCATCAGGTGAACTGTGTGCTTGCTCATTTGTCACCCTGATCCAATAAAAAATCTCAGTCAGTTATTCCATACAAAACAAACTTGTTCAAAATGTATGGAAGACCTGATTTTTCTTGCGATTTTGAAGATAGATCTACAGTAAAAGTTGTTCATATTGACGCGTAGAATAGAAATAGAAAGCACTATTTTGATTACACCATATATATAACTATATTTTTTAAATAATTTGTGAATATTAGTTAGACATGTAAATAAAAAAATTAAACTGATAAAAATGAGGCCTTATCATTTATATGTCATTTATTCAAAAGAAAAACCTATACATAATATACACAAATATATTGATACATTCGTTATTAATAAATTATTCATTTTTAAGTATTTCTGGAATACATTCACAACTATGAACTTAACTACTAAGCCATAGCATAAAATAAATTTACCCGTTAATCGTGTAATTAAGACGAAAGCTCAAGGGTGGCCCGCGAAATTCAAATTTTCTTACGTTTTTTGCAATTAGGTCAGTGTCAGGTTGTATGTTAACAAAATATGATTCGCGAGCGTAACGAGTATGTATTTACAGAATTATAATCATCAATACAACCGTCTATGTTCATATAATTCCTATGTATGGCTATATTCCAGAAAAACTCATTCAAAGGAATTATACGAACTTAGAGGGTTAACTTTAGCTCAGTGGCAACTAGCGACATCTGGTGAGCATAAATTTATTAGCCCTCATTCCCGAAGTCAAAAAAAGAACTAGGTAACAGACACTATCATGTCATGATCATGATCATCGTCAATATCATCGTCATCGTCATGACCATGATCATCGTCATTATCATCGTCATTGTCATGATCATCGTCATCGTCATGATCATCGTCATCGTCATGATCATGATCATCGTCATTGTCATCGTCATGATCATCGTCATTATCATCGTCATGATCATGATCATCGTCATTATCATCGTCATGATCATCGTCATTATCATCGTCATGATCATCGTCATTATCATCGTCATGATCATGATCATCGTCATTATCATCGTCATTGTCATCGTCATGATCATCGTCATTATCATCGTCATGATCATCGTCCTCGTCATGATCATCGTCATTATCATCGTCCTCGTCATGATCATCGTCATTATCATCGTCATGATCATCGTCATGATCATCGTCCTCGTCATGATCATCGTCATGATCATCGTTCTCGTCATGATCATCGTCATTATCATCGTCATTATCATCGTCATGATCATCGTCATTATCATCGTCTCGATCATGATCATCGTCATTATCATCGTCATGATCATCGTCATGATCATCGTCATGATCATGATCATCGTCATGATCATCGTCATTGTCATCGTCATGATCATCGTCATGATCATGATCATCGTCATTATCATCGTCATGATCATGATCATCGTCATTATCATCGTCATGATCATGATCATCGTCATTATCATCGTCATGATCATCGTCATTATCATCGTCATGATCATGATCATCGTCATTATCATCGTCATGATTATCGTCATTATCATCGCCATTGTCATCGTCATGATCATCGTCATTGTCATCATCATGATCATCGTCATTGTCTTCGTCATGATCATCGTCATTGTCATCGTCATCGTCATTATCATCGTCATGATCATCGTCATTATCATCGTCATGATCATCGTCATTATCATCGTCATGATCATGATCATCGTCATTATCATCGTCATTATCATCGTCATTATCATCGTCATGATCATCGTCATGATCATCGTCATTATCATCGTCATGATCATCGTCATTATCATCGTCATTGTCATCGTCATGATCATCGTCATTGTCATCGTCATTGTCATCGTCATCGTCATTATCATCGTCATCGTCATTATCATCGTCATGATCATCGTCCTCGTCATGATCATCGTCATGATCATGATCATCGTCATTATCATCGTCATTTTCATCGTCATGATCATCGTCATCGTCATGATCATGATCATCGTCATTATCATTGTCATTGTCATCGTCATGATCATCGTCATGATCATCGTCATTGTCATGATCATGATCATCGTCATGATCATCGTCATTGTCATGATCATGATCATCGTCATGATCATCGTCATCGTCATTATCATCGTCATGATCATCGTCATCGTCATTGTCATCGTCATGATCATCGTCATCGTCATGATCATGACCATCGTCATTATCATTGTCATTGTCATCGTCATGATCATCGTCATTGTCATCGTCATGATCATCGTCATTGTCATGATCATGATCATCGTCATTATCATCGTCATTGTCATGATCATGATCATCGTCATCGTCATTATCATCGTCATGATCATCGTCATCGTCACGATCATCGTCATGATTATCGTCATCGTCATGATCATCATCATCTTCATGATCGTCATCGTCATGATCATCGTCATCGTCATGATCATCGTAATCATCATTGTCATGATCATCGTCATCGTCATGATCATCGTCATCGTCATGATCATCGTAATCATCATTGTCATGATTATAGTCATGATCATCGTCATCGTTGGGAGCACTAAGCTCGAAGTTGTTGACGAGTATGTTTACCTGGATTCAAATCGGCTGGGCAGCGTTTGGGAGATTACGACACATCTTCTCGTTAGACATACCTCAAAACTTCAAAACTAGATTGTTCAACCAGTCCGTGTTGCCAGTGACGACCTATGGAACTAAGACGTGGTCCTTCACTGCTGGCCGTAAGAGGAAGCCCAAAGTCGCTCAGCGAGCTACGGAGAGGACTATGCTCGGGGTTTCTCTGCGTAATAGACTTAAAAACGAGGATATCCGCAGTAGAACCAGAGTTACCTACTTAGCCCAAAGAATTAGTATGCTGAAGTGGCAATGGGCCGGCTATATAGTTCGAAGAACCGACAACCGATGGGGAAGAAAGGTTCTCAAGTGGCAGCCTCGTACTGGCAGGCGAAGTGTAGGGCGTCTCCCTGCTAGATGGAGTGAAGACCTGGTAAGACATGCAGGAAGTAAATGGATGCAGGTGGCTCGGGACCGTGCTTTGTAGCATTCCTTGGGGGAGGCCTACGTTCAGCAGTGGACTTGTGAAGGGCTGTAATAATGACGAAACATCCAGACCCGGAACAATTATTTGTAGGCCATACAAATATTTGTTCCATGCGGGATTCGAACCCGCAGCCCCCAGCTCAACAACACATTGCTAAAGCCACCGCGCCACGCAGCCGTCGTTACGAAATTAAATTATTTTTCCAACCAACAACGCATGATGCTAAGGTTGAAATTCGAATAAACGTAACATGATTGCTAAACAAGTGAACGAAACTATTTCTTAACCCTACAGTTGTTGCGCCTTATGAAAACAAGTAAATGGCCACGTGAATTTCATATGTAGTCCAACCAATTAAGGCGTAAAATATCAACTTTAACTAATAAATACTCTATTTAAAATAAAACAAGGTAACATTTAGTCAACGGTTAATTAAATTAAATAAATAAAAATATTTATGCCTTCTCTTTTATTCAAATAATATTAATGAGACCGTCGGGGCTCGACCAGGTCCACTTCATGTGGGGCCGCTTCTGGAAGAAAGAGTTCTTTTGTTTTTTTGTAGAAGAGGGGGCAAACGAGCTTGCGGCTCACCTGATGGTAAGTGACTACCGCCGCACATGAACAACCGCAACACCAGGGGAATTGCAGATGCGTTGCCGGCCTTTTAGAAAGGTGTAAGCTCTTTTCTTGAAGGTCGCTAAGTCGTATCGGTCCAGAAAAACCGCCGGTGGTAAACAATCCCACAGAGAAGTTGTAAGAGGAAGAAAACTTCTTAGTAAAACGTACAGTCGTGGACTTGAAGGTCCCTAAGTCGTATCGGTCCGGAAAAATCGCTGATGGATTCCACAAGGAAGTTGTGCGAGGAAGAAAACATCTTCTAAATCGCACAGTGGTGGACCGCCAATCATCCAGATGGTGAGGATGGTATCGTGAATTTTGACGCAATATCATCATTATCATCATTACAGCCCTTCACAAGTCCACTGCTGAACATAGGCCTCCCCCAAAGAATGCCACAAAGCACGGTCCTGAGCCACCTGCATCCATCGACTTCCTGCAAATCTTACCAGGTCGTCACTCCATCTAGTGGGGGGACGCCCTACACTTCGCCTGCCGGTACGAGGCTGCCACTCGAGAACCTTTCTTCCCCATCGGTTGTCGGTTCTTCGAGCCATATGGCCGGCCCATTGCCACTTCAGCTTACTAATCCGTTGGGCTATGTCGGTCACTCTGGTTCTACTGCGGATATCCTCATTTCTGAGTTTATCACGCAGAGAAACTCCGAGCATAGCCCTCTCCATAGCTCGCTGAGCGACCTTGAGCTTCCTCATCCGGCCAGCAGTGAAGGACCACGTCTCAGTTCCGTATGTCATCACTGGCAACACGCACTGGGTGTACAGTCTCGTTTTCAAGTTTTGAGGTATACCTGACGAGAAGATGTGCCGTAATTTCCCGAACGCTGCCCAACCGAGTTGAATCCGTCGATTGACCTCTCGGTCGAAGTTGGACTTACCTAGTCGGACTATTTGTCCCAGGTAAACATACTCGTCAACAACTTCGAGCTTAGTGTTCCCAACAACTACCGGCATAGGTGTGACATGGACATTAAACATGATCTTTGTTTTGTCCATGTTCATCTTAAGACCTATCCGTTGGGAAACACTATTGAGGTCATTGAGCATAGTGCTTAGGTCCTCCAGCGATTCTGCCATAAGGACTATATCGTCGGCAAATCGAAGGTGAGTGATGTACTCGCCATTGATGTTGATACCGTATCCTTTCCAGTCCAGAAGCTTGAAAACGTCTTCCAATGCAGCGGTGAAGAGTTTCGGGGATATGACGTCACCCTGTCTTACACCTCTCTGCAATTGGATAGGTTTCGTACTCTGGTTCTGTACTCGGATAGCCATCGTAGCCCTACTGTACAAGCACTTCAACACTTCGATATACCGACAGTCAACTTGGCATCGCTGAAGGGACTGCAGCACCGCCCAAATTTCGACGGAATCAAAGGCTTTCTCATAGTCCACATACGCCAGACATAGTGGCAAATTGTACTCCTCGGACTTCTGTACAATTTGCCGAAGGGTATGTATGTGGTCTATGGTGCTAAAGCCTTTTCGGAAACCGGCTTGTTCGGGAGGCTGGAAGTCGTCAAGTCTGCGCGCGAGACGATTCGTAATGACTCTCGAAAACAGCACGTAGACGCGGCTCAGAAGGGAAATCGGTCTGTAGTTCTTCAAGAGAGCGTTGTCGCCTTTCTTGAAGAACAAGACCACCGCACTTCTGCTCCACGCCTCCGGTGTAATGCCACCATGGAGGACGGAATTAAAGAGCTTCTGAAGGACTTCAAGTACCGGTTTTCCACCCGCTTTCAGAAGCTCCGCTGTAATTCCACCCTGGCCTGGGGCCTTGCCGTTTTTAAGGTGCTGGAGAGCCGTTCTAATCTCGCTCAGACTGACGTCCGGGATATCATCGGAATAATGTCGGATAAGACTCGCTCTTGGATCGTTACTCACACTTGCGTGTGGCTCCAACGATGACGTGTACAGCTGCCCATAGAACCTCTCAATCTCACTCAAAATCTCAGGTGCCCCGGAAACGATGCTGCCACATTCGGTCTTCAGCTTTGACAGTTGGCTCTTTCTGGCAGACAGATCTCTGGCAAAGACTTTGGAGCCTTGGTTCCGCTCGATCGCTTCTTCAATACGAGCTGTATTGAAGTTGCGTAAGTCCCGCCGCATGCATTTGGAGATCTGTCTGTTCAGTTGCCTGTATGCTGTCAAATCTGTTGAAGAATGTAGCTTCATCTCCCGTCTAACAGCCATGAGATTAAGAGTGTGATCGGAGAGTTTTTGTGTTCTTCTGCGGCGGGTCTTGCAGAACTTAGCTCCGACCGCATGGACAGTTTCCACGAGCTTGTCATTCAAATCGTCCACTTCATTGCAGTCTTCTAGGCACTGAAAACGGTTTTGTAACTCGAGCTGAAAGGTTTCGGGACTTTGGATTAGAGCACGAGGGGGACGGAGCGTTGACTTCATTAGACGAGACCTCTCCAACTTAACGTTTAGGTTCAGTGTGCCTCTAACCATTCGGTGATCGCTGCCGGTTTTCACCCTCGCGATCACTGAGACATCACTGAACAGTTGTCGTCTGGTCGTCATAATGAAGTCAATCTCATTTTTTGTCGAACCGTCGGGGCTCGACCAGGTCCACTTCCTGTGGGGCCGCTTCTGGAAGAAAGAGTTCATCATAAAGAGTCCCTCTTTCTCCATGAAGTCGGCCAACTGCTGGCCCCTTGGGTTCCGTTGCCCTATTCCAAATTTCCCCACTTTCAGCTCACCGTTCTCTCTTGTGCCTAGTTTTGCATTGAAGTCTCCCATTAACACCGTATATTGGGTTTTGGAGGAATGCATGGCTCTAGAGATATCCTCATACATTTCCTCCACCTCCTGATCGGGGTGTGCCGAGGTTGGTGCGTAAACCTGTATGACCTTCAGCGAATACCGTTTGGTGATTCTGAGTATAAGGTACGCAACCCTCGTCGACACACTCTCAATCTTTACAATGTTGTTAACGAGAGACTTGTGGACGATAAATCCGACACCTCCTTGGACAGATGGTCGCCCTCCCGGTGATAGAGCAAGTTGCCGGATTCGAGGATTACCGTGTCCTCCCCCTCTCTTCGGACTTCGGATAATCCTATAATATGCCAGCGTAACTTGTCTATCTCTTCTTCCAGCTCCACAATCTTCTCGTCAGTCCTCAGGGTGCGTGCGTTGTATGTTGCCAGGTCGAGTCGTTGTAGGTGGCAACCGAACCTCCACCGGAGATTCTTAGCACCCCCTGCCCCGCCGTTACCATGGTCGCCACCGTAGCCAGGAATAGCGGGGCCGCCGGGGACTGGGGGCCGTCTCTTCGTAACTTTCATTATGGGGGGTATATTGCCATAGTTGCCACGCTTGGCGAGCGGGTTGGCAACCGCAGTTTTTTATTGTATTTTGTCGTTACCAGGAAGATGCTGCTGCCCATCTCCTGCCTGTTTCCCTTTGTCGCCTTTTACGACACCCACGGGAAGATATGGGGTAGTGGATATTCTTAACCGCCACTACACGGCCGCAATATGACGCAATATGCGTTCGTTAAATTCGGCGACTGGAATGAATCCGAACAATTCCTCAGAGCACTCCCCGTGGTAAATTCGATAGAAAATGCAAAGGGATGCAAGATCCCTACGCAATGCCAGTGTATCGAGCCGATCAGAACTCGATCGTCGACGATTCGAAGCGCTCTGCGCTGGATGCGGTCAAGTAGAAGGAGCTGGCACTGGGGTGCCCCAGACCAGAGATGAGAACAGTATTCCATGTGAGACCGAACTTGCGCTTTGTGAAGTTGCAAGCGATGTGCCGGCATGAAATACTGTCTCGCTCTGCTGAGTACGCCAAGCTTTTTAAGAGGCCAAATTGGCCATCCCTTCCAAGTGACCACGAAACTGCACGCTATTCGATATGTCGACGCCGATAATTCCGATGCTAGCTGAGGGAGAAAGGGGAGTGCCTTGAACCTCAGTTTCAAGATAGATACGAAAAAAAGGGGTTCTTTTTAGCGGTAAACGCGCAAACTTGTCTTCTGGGGATTGAACTGGACTAGATTTAGTCGCCCCCAATCCGTGTATGTCCGTGTATAAAAATATGCAAAATTCAATTATACTTTGCATAACTTTGAGACTTCGAGCACAGCTTTAATGAGCTTCAATATGCATCGCTCAATCACTAAAATGATAAAAGGGAGATTATAAACAAATTAATAATTGTTGCAAAATTTGTACAGTTTATTAAATTTAATTGATACAGAGAATACTTTGAAGTACATAACGTACCATATAGGTAGTGAAAACAATTTTTGTATTTACAAATTAGGTATAAGCATATTATGTATTTTATTACTCTAAGACCAATGTCAAACATATAATATTCTGTGGTCGAACAGTCCGTACAGCGAAGAGATTGTCGCCAAATAGTTATAATTAATTTCTGACAGACTGTCTGAATAAGGAGTGAATTTTATGTGATTTCAAATGTTCCCTTTTCAATAGTCTGTAGACATCATGTCAAGGCAAAAAGCGTTTATTTTTTATTTAGTAATTGTATATTAGGGTGTTACCGTACCAATTGATCAATATCGATCGATTGGTGTGGTAGCTTTGGCTGATCAACGGATACTGGTCGATAAAACGTTGTTCAATCATCGATCGACGTCGATCGAAAATTAATCGATGTGGTTGCGAAATTACAATCAGTATCTTTCAAAATGTATTCAGAAGAATACGCGTTATTGATGGCCAGTAAGATCTTGCTCGTATTATTTTTACGGAGACGTAAATCGTTTTTTCAGGCCAGATATAGCTTAAATTCATCTAGAAACGTTTTAAATAGCGGTCGGTGTAGCTGGGCGGGTTCTCGAATAATTAAGCAACTCGACTAATTCATTCTACCGGTGTGGTAGAATATATCGATCTACGTCAACTAATCCATTCCACCATCGTCGATGCCATCGATCGACGATTGTTCGATTGGTGTGGTGATATCTTTAGATATGTGTTTTATAAATTAATGTACACTTAAAAGTGAAATACAGCTTGCTTAATATAAATATCTAAAAATTTAATGAATTACGGTCGAATATCGACCACTAAGCGACCAATATTCCAAAACTGTGTAAAATTTTGCAGTAGATCTACAAATATAGTATATAAATAAAATAACGAGAAGATAAATTATACAAAAAATAGCGAATGATAACTGACTAAAACTGCATCTAATAAAAAAAAATATGATTTACTTAGGCAGTGTAGACATAGGAGTGTAGTACAAGGAAATAATAAAAATTTATGTAAAATTAAAATTGCCACCAAAGTTGGCATTAAACATTTTTTACTAAAATTAAATACACTGAAGATGGTTCAATCCTCAGGAAACATTTAACATAATGTCACAAAACAACTTAACTTTAACAAGATTTTCTATAATTTTAGATATCCGAGGCCATTATTTAAGAAAACAAGTTTTAATCTACATTTTATTATACAAGTGGTGTTCTTTATTCCGTGCACTTAATCTTAAGTTTAGTTGTGAAATATCAAGAACATTAGTACTCTAGTTAATATTTAAATACGAGTTTTTATATAAATAGAGACGGAGTTAAAACCTGCAATAAATATGAATTAGTGCGAATTACCTCGTAAAATTGGTAAAAGGGTATTGTCTATAAAAATACAATCGTAAACGAGAAATTCATCTAGCGTTAGACTATACCTATATTAAATAATTTTTATCAAAATTCGGAAACAGAATTTTGTATAATTCTCTTTAAATTAAAAAGTATACAGCCTACAGTCGCTTAACTACAGCAGTGTGATTGAGTAACTCTCAGATTCATTTTGATATTGCACATGCACGTACGCACGCACACGCGCGCACCTACTCACACATGTATCATACACGTGCGCGCGCACGCACCTACGTACGTACAAAGACGCTTTAAAAAATTAGGGTCGAAATCAAGGGACCTCTAAATGTTGAGAAATATTTAAAATTTGGATTACGTTACAACATCCAAAATCAAAGTTAATTTTATACATAAACATATTATAAACCTAATGTGATTAAAAAAAACTTGCAGTCCGCCCGATAGCAAGTGGACACCTGCAGCCAACTTCAAACTAAGAAGACTAATTGCGTTGTTGTCACCTTTGAGGACTAAGATGGAACGCCTTACAGACTGTAATTTTTTTTTAAAAACGTTACCTCCACACTAGGATTTTCTCCTGTATCGTGGAGGCAGTTTACAAACACAAATTGCACAAGGACAAACATCCAGACCCGGAACAATTACTTGTAGGCCATACAAATACTTGTTCCGTGCGGGATTCGAACCCGCGGCCCCCAGCGCAGCAACTCATTGCTAAGCCACTGCGCCACGGAGCCGTCCGTGGCGTTTAGGTTCTCTATACTCTACAGACCGGACGCAGCAGTGTAGGCAGTGCTTTTTGGTATTAGAATTAGGTGAGAGACTGGTACCCACGCAGATAGACCTCCAGACAGCAATGGAGTATTTTATTCTGTACTTAATTATACTGTATTTATTTCTTGAAACCATGAATTATTTACAAAGATATTAGGCAGTAAGAATACTTTTAAACTTCTGAAAATTACGACCCTAAAGTATAAAAATAAAGTCTAAGCCGTAATAACAATGAATGAAGTTTTTAAAATATTATTCTAAATGACTAGTGTTTAGTACTCGCATGTTATGATATCGTTTACAATTATATAATTATAGAGACAATTTCTTTAAATAAATTTTTTAGAAATCGCTAGTACCCTTTTCTACAACCATCTTTAAATAATTATCGCCGCTGCATAATCAATTATCTGTGTTCAGTTAATCTTCGTTGTGAACATTTATGTACATTCTTATTGAAATCTGACGGAACGCGTGGTTTTACGAACTTAATTTCGATCATTTTGTTCATATTAATTTTAAAAGTGATTTTTATAATTGTAATTTCAGTAAGTGCCGTCTTATTGAAAATGTAAGTGTATTAAAGAAACATTACCACAACATTATCGTATATTGTACTCTGATAATAATGTATAACATTAATTTACACACGTACGTATTTAAGACACGATTGTTTAAGAATACACATTCAATATCACTAAGATAACATGTTACCATAGGTGTGTTTCATACCGTTCTTTAGGTTTTTTGCTAGTTTAGCTAGCTTTATTCAATAAAAATTGCTTAGAATGAAAATAATGCAGTGTTATAGACATTATTACAACAGGGGCGCTTTATGGATTCAAGCATTAGAATTTAGGCCACGACGGTATCAAAACTCGAAATGTATATAAAAGATATAAGTACTAGAATAAATCTTTCATATTCTTTACAAAATCTTATTTTCAACTTTTACACTGCATGACATGTACATCTATGGAATTACATCGCACAGCCCAAAGGAAGGACTCCGTACATTTCTTACTCAATTTTCCCTTCAATATAATTGAGTTAGCAAGAAATATTCAATTCGAATATTCCTTTTCAATAACCCACCACAATGTGGATAAAATTCGAGAAATAGATTGTTTTGTACAAAAATTCGCTAAGAAATTTAATACTATTTATTTCACGATAAGGAAACCATGCACGCTAGCTAGGAACTTATCGAAGTTGTCTTGGAAACGAATTTTGTGAGGTCTATAACCGTCAAAGAGCACTCCGTTAGTTAGAAGCCTAAAGGCGTCCTCCAATCGCGGCACGTTGGCGGGATCATTGGCGGCAAAAGCTTCAATAACTTGTCGGGCTAAACCTTCTAGAAGGGAAGGCTTCACGCAAGTCAATGAATATATCGCTGCACCAGCGGCTGGAATCGAATCGGGCGGAATCTCCATCTTTATTATGAGCATCAATAATAATTCCGCTAGTGTTAACAATGATAGTGAGTATTGATCGTCCTCCCCCATCATTTGCGCTTTGTTTGACAGTCCAACTATTGTTTCGCAACATAACGTCGACACGTCACTAGAGACAGCTGTCAAACCGATTCGGAGAGCTGCGATCACCATGTTGAAGTCTTCGATGGGAAGGATAGTAAGCTGCAAAAAATAAAAATATTGCTACAAATGAACTTAATAATAGCATCTTTACAACTATTTGCCAGTCATGACTCATAACTGCTGGACTTAGTGTCACAAATCTGAGTCTGAGCTGAATAAGAAATTTACAAAATGTCTTATTAAATAATAATAATAATATTAACTCTGAGTTTTTATGCATGTGCCCATAACCTTTCAAGGCTAAGGATGAATTCTTCCATTCTTACATCAAGATCAATTTTAATTCTTTGATGTACGCCAGTGGTGGTTTCCTTTAGTTAAACTATTAGAGTTCTATTGACTTCATTTTATATGTATTATCTGTTTTGAACAGCACCCCTGCCCTCCCTCAATTGCGCGCATTATCCCCAATCACTACTAAACCAAACACCCCTTCACTAGGAAGGACACACCACCGTCGATAATACGACCCGTGTTCCGCCTCTAAACGAGGCATCATCAGGAGAAATAGACTCGATGGCTGACCGCTAAGTGACTTCTAAGTTATATTCTTACTTCTAAGTTATATTCTTACTGGATCCTTTTAACTGGAAATAAGGCATTCCATCTTAGTCCTCACGGGTGACAACGCACCTGCATTTTGATTTGTAATAGGGGATAGATGTAGATGTATATGGGCCGCAGCAACCACTTACCATCAGGTGGACTGTGTGCTCGTTTGTCATCTGAGCTGACTGAGCGTTATCGATAATACCGTGCAAGAAAACGCAATTTTCGCCATCAATTTAAGCAAGAGACATTATATTATGGCTTTAAAACTTTCGTGTGATGTTCCTGACGTCACTGCCTATTCGTCTCCCCGGCTCGTGTCGTCGGGCGGCCGACCTCAAACCGGTTCTGCGGGCGCTTCACGGCCCCACCATCTTCATGGACACAATGCGGCACCACAACAACGCCCTCTTGCTCGGAACAATCCGGGCGCGAACGCACGCATTACGGCTACCTTTCTTATAGCAACCAATAAATTACCTATACAGTCTTAATATTGAAGTTCTTATTTAGTCAAGAATTCCACCAGTGCAAGTGGAGCTTGATATTTAACAGTGGTCCTTCGAGCCGGATCACTGTTAAATATCAAGTTTATTTGACGAGCAAACGATAACTATTATTAAATAAAGTATCGAATATCGTTACGCAACTGTCTGTAGAACCCAAATTGCGTCCTACTAGCATTATTAAAATACAGGTGTGTGTAAGATTACATTCTAATACAAAATGTATTAAGGATAGATATCGAAATATTGCAGGATGCAAGAACGTAAGTGTTCTATTTTCATTGTGTCGTAATTATAGCATTGTTGTGTAAGATAACATGTGTTAGAAAATAGTGTTTAAATTATTTAAATAATATAGAGCCACGAAGCACTGGCTGAGTCACGAATGTGTCGGCTCGACCGGAGTAGGATAACGCTTCTTACGGAATACCAGTAAAATAACAGCTGAATGTTGCTATGTTTTGTATGGTGAGTGTAGAAAACCGGAGATCCTTTTTACTGGAAAGAGGGGTGAGAACGTATCTGCATTTTGATTCTTAATCAAGGATAAACGTAGATGTGTATGGGGTGTAGCATCCATTTACAATGAGGTGGAGTATGTGGTGGTTTGTCACCGTTAGTATATATAAAAAAAGGTTTACCTCCTCGGCGGCGTCGAGGTCCCGCAGCAGGCGGAAGACGCGCTGCGCCAGCGCGGGCAGCGCCAGCAGCGCGGGCGACACGAGCGGCAGCAGCAGGCGCAGGCCGCGCGCGCACGCGCCGCGCCCGCGCTCGCCGCACGCCAGCCACCGCACCAGCTCCATCAGCGCCGTTGTATCCTGCGCCAACCAAACGAAACTGATGCGACCACGAACATCGCAACAACTTTAAAAAAGCCGTTCTATCCTGCTGAATGCAAACAAAACGGCTATGACGACAACCATCGCACCAACTCTATTAAGCCGTTATATCATGTGGGTTGTAAACAAAACTGATGTTACCACGATGTGAAAACGGCTGTGGTCACATCTTGTCATAAATAAAGTTTTTTTTTTAATAGGATAGGGTGACAAACAAGCACACAGTCCACCTGATGGTAAGTGGTTGCTGTAGCCCATAGACATCCACATCTATCCTTAATAAAGAATAAAAATGCAGATGCGTTGTCACCCGGTGAGGACTAAAATGGAATACCTCTTTTCCAATAAAAAAGGTCTCCGGTTTTCTACACTCACCATACGAAACACAATAGTGTCAAGCTGTTATTTTATGCCAGTATTCTGTGAGAGCGTGGTCCTTCCCCGGTCGAGCCAACCCATTCATGCTAAAACTATACTACTAATATAGCTGCAGCATGGCTCTACCACATTAAAAAGTTCGATAAAGAGTCTAAATTTCTGCAATTCCCGAACTTTAGTTATGAAAAAGATGCCCTAAATAGAAAAGCTAAATTCATAGAAAGTTATTTTACGACGCACCAGAATGAGGGAAGAAAATCTACAAGTATACTATATAATATGCTCTCTTTGTATTCATTTTTTTTGAACAGTCAATGGGCAATATTATAAAGAAATACACTCAAAAGTCAACGAAACATATTTATTTCATTTAAAACTCAAACGAATCAATAAGTAGAGATGAGGGTTAATCTCAAAAAGGAAAAGTGAAGTTAGGGAAGTGTAACGACAGTTGCACGATGCGTCACGTTTACACGAGAATATTCCCGAAATCTTATTGAATAATTTGCGATATTCCAATAGAAATTACAACGATATATGGGAAATGTCTCTTCAACTTAGTCAAGTCATAATGAATAGCGTAAAAAAAGCAATACTCAATCTTAATAAACTTACATTTATAATTATTAAGCCTTTTTCCCTTGGACATATTGTTAATAGTGATTGTTCTAGCATTTTCACATTAAGATGGAAAAATGATTGAATCTTTGGTCAATAAAAACTTAAATACACCAGCGTTCTTAAAGCTGAACGCACATTTCGCCGCGCCGGCCGCGCCGTACGCGCCGTACGCGCCGAGTTTTACTGATGGCCTCGCACACTTGCCCGTACGCATCGTCCGCGCCGTACGCAAATCTTTTGTATTACCAACAACTTTTGTAGTTTTTTCCAACCACTGGTGTGAAACGGTACAGTTTGATCGCTCGAAATCACTATAGAAAGTAATTTAGTAATAGCCTGCTGGCAGAGGAAGAAGAAAATAAAATTCGAAGAAAAAGAAGATTCTGGATTCATAGTATAAATTTAAAAAGGCAATTGTATTTAGAATATGAAGGGTGTATGAATACTTTATTTAAAGACTTATTAGATAATGATGAACGATTTTTTTAGATATTTGCATTCAACATATTCAAGAAATTCTACATATACTAAAACCATATCTTTCTATGGAAACCTCAAGATTTAGAAAGCCAATTGAACCAGAAAAAAGACTTGTTGTACAATGATTTCTTATATTTGCGCGAACACTACACATTTAAATAAAACTAATTTTACTAAAATCCGTAAAATTAGTTTTATTTAAAAGACTTGTTGTATGTTTCATCATCATCATCATCATTACAGCCCTTCACAAGTCCACTGCTGAACATAGGCCTCCCCCAAAGAATGCCACAAAGCACCTGCCACCTGCATCCATCGACTTCCTGCATATCTTACCAGGTCGTCACTCCATCTAGTGGGGGGACGCCCTACACTTCGCCTGCCGGTACGAGGCTGCCACTCGAGAACCTTTCTTCCCCATCGGTTGTCGGTTCTTCGAGCTATATGGCCGGCCCATTGCTACTTCAGCTTACTAATTGAATAAGCGATCGAGCGGAACCAAGGCTCCAAAGTCTTTGCCAGAGATCTGTCTGCCAGAAAGAGCAACTGTCAAAGCTGAAGACCGAATGTGGCAGCATCGTTTCCGGGGCACCTGAGATTTTGAGTGAGATTGAGAGGTTCTATGGGCAGCTGTACACGTCATCGTTGGAGCCACACGCAAGTGTGAGTAACGATCCAAGAGCGAGTCTTATCCGACATTATTCCGATGATATCCCGGACGTCAGTCTGAGCGAGATTAGAATGGCTCTCCAGCACCTTAAAAACGGCAAGGCCCCAGGCGAGGATGGAATTACAGCGGAGCTTCTGAAAGCGGGTGGAAAACCGGTACTTGAAGTCCTTCAGAAGCTCTTTAATTCCGTCCTCCATGGTGGCATTACAGCGGAGGCGTGGAGCAGAAGTGCGGTGGTCTTGTTCTTCAAGAAAGGCGACAACGCTCTCTTGAAGAACTACAGACCGATTTCCCTTCTGAGCCGTGTCTACGTGCTGTTTTCGAGAGTCATTACGAATCGTCTCGCGCGCAGACTTGACGACTTCCAGCCTCCCGAACGAGCCGGTTTCCGAAAAGGCTTTAGCACCATAGACCACATACATAAGTAGTGTAGTTGTACCACTTCTAGACCACCTGAGTCAGACGTGGTTTAACGACGTTCGTCGACACCCGATCCTAAAAATAAATAAAAAAAAAAAAAAAAAAAAAAAAAAGGTTTTGGCATGCTCTGATCACGAATCCGCGGTCCATTTTTGTGTAGAATGCACGGTTCCGGAGATGTGTAGATCAATTAGCTGATATCTAATTGATATCCGGTAAGGGCCTCCACCGTCATTAGCGTCCCATTGTTGTTCCTATTTCTATTGTTCTATTGTTCATTAATCACCTTCATTGCAGCGTGTGCGTCGACTATATCAGTGCTATTGTGTTATAGTTCTTTGTTCCTAATTATACAACGCTAATCTGAATCATCAATAAAACACATTACATAATTTTGTTACAATTTTTATTTATAAAATACAAAATCTTATTAATTATTATCTATAAAATAGGAGCGAAACATCTCATCCACTAAAATATCGTTGTACAATGTGTTCCTTGTAAATATACTCGTAAAACTATGTATTGAACATCCTTGAAACTTATATAGCAAATACATTAAGCAATATTCGCCACAAACTGAAGTCCACTCATTCTGAATCCTATCAACATTCCAGTTCCATCTTTTGCAATTCCTTTTTAAAAACTCTAGATGATATCGTACAGGTGATCGTCCATATGAATCAAAATATTGACCGACGTCATTCGTATCGATATATAAAGCTACCCAATGTGACCCTGGTTTATCATCTGTATCCAAATTACATATTATATACGTTGGTACGTGGGTATACATAGGCAGTCTATTAGCTGCATAAACATTATTTTCTAGACTGGGGTGAATCTTTTTCAGATGTTGTTGTACATCTAGTGTATCCATGATATTACTGCTATTAGTAGATTATTACAGTACCTAGCTACTCAATGAATAACATAGGAATGGTCAATTATAGTGATTTCTACATATTAAATTGCATTTTTGTGATATACAAATCGTACTTGAGTCATTGATCACCAAACAAAACACATTACGAAGAAATGTTGAGATAGGCAACGGAAATGTGAGATAAACTGATATGTTTCTAAATATTAAATTGCATTTTTGTGTTATACAAATCGTACTTGAGTCATTGATCACCAAACAAAACACAATACGAAGAAATGTTGAGATAGGCAACGGAAATGTGAGATAAACTGGTTGACGCATAAAGTAATTATCAACTCATTACGGAAATACTTTAGATTAGAATTTTTACGTACTGGTGGTATATAAGACCAACAAACGCAGTCATCGAGTTAGTGTACGGTCGTTTGGCTACAGTGGATCTATCAATAGTACATTTGTGTTACTTCAATACACCAAAGGCTATGGATGTAAGTGTTTATTCTATTGACTAAATTACTTTTTTTCTGTTATTTTCATGTGTGTGTATTATTTTATTTAAATATTGTGTATGTATATGATTAACCCGTGGTAACTCAGATGGTTAGCGCTAGCTGTAAATTTCACAGTACGCGACCCGGGTTCGATCCCCGCCAGCACCAATTAAATTGTTAATAGCAATTTTAAGTGCTTATTACCACGTGCTTGGTGGTGAAGGAAAACATCGTGAGGAAACCTGCATGTCTGAGAAAATTTCGAAGGCATGTGAAGTTCGCCAACACACATTGAGGGAGCGCGGCGGACATTTCCTTGCTCTAAAACCCTCTCAGAAATGAGAGGAGGCCTATGTTCAGCAGTGGACTTTAATAGGCTGTAACTTTAACTTTTTTAACTTTTATGATTAAGTGTTAACAAATTGATATTAACATGATAACTGTGTTGTTGCAGAAATCATTGAGCTTCGATGAAGATACCTATAAACAGTATTACTACTCGCCACTCTCCCCTCAAGAAGAGAGTGATAACCTCGTCATTAATAATAACACATGCGATGGTGGAAAAAGAAAATCGCAATCGATTGATCATTTTTTTGAAGCTGAATCAAAAATAAAAAAGAGGAAGCTGTTATCATCAACCGTAGCACGAGCCGCTAGAGATGGTGTATCATACATTTCTACTAATTCTGACGACGGAGACCAAGCGACGCATCTCATCAAAATTGAAATGTACGATATGAAGAAGCTATCCAAGATTCCAACTACTGATCATTGGAAACATGCTTCCACTAGAATTAAATATTACGTAAAGACTAATAAGGATAGCATCTACGACAACACAAACGCCCTCGTATACAATATAACAAAGACAATAGCAGAAAGTGAAAAAGTTAAAAAATACTTTTTTAACAATGACAGTCATTAGCTGATCATTAGTGAATGTGATTCTGTTTACTTCAATTACAGGAAGACAAGAGCGGAAGGAAGAGATGAGTGTGGCATACGTGTACAAAACACATCATTGAATAACAAAACTACAACACTGAGTGGAGAAGAAAACGAGAAGAGTATGCAGTACTCAAGAGCTGAATATCCATTCTTCAGTTCAAAATCTAGCCGTTTGCTTAGTTTCGAAAACTGGCCTCTAGTTATGCGACAGAAACCTGAAGATCTTGCAGAAGCTGGTTTCTTTTATACTGGCCATGCAGACGGGACCAAGTGTTTCCATTGTGGTGGTGGTTTAAAAGATTGGGAAGATGATGATGATCCTTGGCAGCAGCATGTTCAGTGGTTTAGTCAGTGTGCTTATGTAAAATTTCAACTCGAACAGTGTTTTGTATTAGATTAAATAGAAGATTTATAAAGAAATAAAAAAAAATATATTGCATACAATTTGTTTTATTTAATTTTATAACGTTTCACATAGTTACATACACACAAAATGCATTACACATAACACATAAAATCTAACACACAACACATATTATAACCTTAACTACTATAGTCTACAGTAACATTTCTGTTTTTATCTATCTCAATAATATTATCAAACTCAGCATAAACTATACAGTTAATTGTTTGTATTAATGAGGATTCAAATCGTACTTCTATTCTTACACTACCATGCTTTATGAGATTCCAATGAGTTGATGAGTTAGCTGATAAATCAGGAGTTAAGTCAAATGCTAATAGACAGTAACCTTTGCCATACTGTTCACAAGAGATTCCATTTCCTTCATTAAGAAAGTGAATACCAGTTCCCGAGAATAGAGTATGATATGCTGATGTAAATATGCTATTATTAAAAGATGGTTGCAAAGCTTTTGAAGGTATTTGTTGACCATCAATATATAAGCTGAAAGAATTAATACCATAGTTTTCAAAGTTAAATGGATTTTTAGTAAGGGAACCATTAAATGCAGAATTGTTCACAAATCCAATTATACATCTTTTCGGTACCTGTCCTAAAAATATATTATCAAGAGTTTTTCCTTGAACACCCGAAGGAATTGTTAAAACTTTTACTTCAGCTCGAGTAATAGGATATTTAGCAGTGGTAGAAGCTAAAACTTTTTGATGTGCGAGTAATACACTTGGATTAATTCGTGCTCGTCGAACAATAAGAGTTGCGTCCGTAATACAAACTTTAAACTTTACATCGTTCGACCCAACAATTAAATTAAAACTCTCTCTTGATCGAACCAATTTAACACTCATTTCAACACCATTAATTAAAAATTTATCTTGGTTAAAAATGTCACCGTGAAGATGACCAATCATTTCTATTTCCTTACTTTCACTAATCAATTCCTGTCTTTTAACAAATCCTATGTTTTTACCATCTGTAGAATCCATTTTTCCTGCTGTATCCTCATACCAAAGACTACAAGTAAGATGAGATTGTTTAGCAGCAGGGGCATAGTTTAAAAGGGTTTCCATGTATGCTCGATATGCATAGGTATTATTAGGTGGTGATACAAGTTTTTGGTTTAAATAAACATCAAGTTGACTAAAAAGTGAATGCAGCCAATTATTTACAGGTGCTACTATTGTAGTAGATACCAAGTTAGTTGAATCTTGATTTAATACTTTTGCCTTTATGTGGAGTAATGTATGAGACAAATCTATGTAGTCATCGCCGGTCCCAGGAACTTGAAACTCGATAGGTCCATCATCACCAAGAGATGAAATTGGTTTATAATGAATCCACAATCCATTTTCAATGCTAGTTTGTGTAGACGGTAGTGCAAACAAATCCAATTCTGACTTAACGCACTCGCAAGAATGATTATGAAGGAAAGACATATTTAGTTTGAAAATATATCTTTGATATTTTTTGGTTTTAGACTAAGTTTTTTCGCAGCTTTCACTTTAGCAGTTAATGGTGGAATGAACGATGTCAATCGTTTTCTTTTAGTTTTATACCCAGATCCAGTCATGTTAAATTGATCAATTTTCTCATCAGCCTTTCGTTTTAAATTCGTACTAACTTGCTTTAGACGATCTTTTATTGAGGCTTCCATAGGACGGGCTTGAACCATATCCGATAAAAGTCCTACTCCAGCGCTTAATGCCTCCTTACCAATCACTCGAGCACCACTTGAAAGTAAAGGTAAAACTGATCTGAATAACCCCCCTAAGAAGCTCCCAATACCATGACCGCGTTGATATGGTGAACCCTTATAAATTACTCCAACTCCTGATCCAGCTTGATGTGTATAATAATTTTCATATGGACATTTATGATGATCACGAAGAGAATTCATTATTATAATTTTCGGAAATGTAGTTTAATACACACGGTTCCAAACTGGAATGGTATTTTTTGTCCTGTACTCGATCTTATAACTATTTCCAACGTATCGAACTCTCTTCGCATAACAGGTAAGTAGTGAGGTTGAGAGAAAACGTGCATTTTATTTGCACCATAAATGTATTTTGTAGGATCTAATGAAATGACTCTTAATAAAGGAGTCATAACATCACCCACAATCTGAGGATCGATAATATCGCAATATAGAAATAGTTGAGATGGTAACCCTAAGTGTAAATTAGCAGGACACTTTCCAAAATTTCTCTCTAGGAGATTTTTATTTGGTTCATAACCTAGCTGTAAACTTAATTTGGGTGATAATGTTACGGATGTTATATTTTTATCCAATACCGAAATAGACACAAATTTTGTTATTTCATCATAGCGAAATTTCAAGTTCTCTCCGATACCATTTAACACTCTTAAAATATGCTCAACGTTATCATAGTTGGTAGCTGGAATATGTTTTTTGTAGTACACTGTGGATGGCTTATCTTCATTAGGCATTAACATAGATTTTGTAATGTATATAACATTTTCATGGTCTTGAACAGTAAACATGGTACATGGATATTGAAACTCGACAACTCCAACCGACCATTCACCTTCTAATTTTATAGCTTTTGGTAATTTCGTTGAAAAATTTGTGGTCTTGTTATCAGGAAAGTATTCCATTGAACTATTGCTGAGCAAAGTTAAATAGAAACTTTCTTTATTCATATTTCTTTTAAACTAGAAGCTAAAATCCAACTGTTAAATTTATCTGGATAACCTTTCCACTTCACTAATACTTCTTTTCTGTTACTTGAATAACGAGTGTCAATTATTTTATCTATTTTATGTTGTGAGGTGGGGTTGTAAGTGATTTTCTGTAATTCTCTTTCATAAAAAGTACCAATTATTGGTTCATTTTGTAAATCTGTTATTGTATAAACAACCCATGGAGATCTATCAATTATTGAAGATATAATAAATATTTCATCACTCCAATTTGATTCATATCCTTTTTGGAATACATGTTTATATTTAGTTATTCGAACATAATCACCCACATTGAAATTTGGTTTAGGATTTTCTAAAGAAAGTTTTTTTGACCGTCTATCATAAAGATTAGTCCAAACTGTCATAATATTGTTGGAATTTACATCACATGGGCACATCTTAATACTAGAGTGAAAGCTGTGATTATAAGAGTATATTAAATCTTGTAAAACATCTATATATCTATAAGTATTATTATGAGTGAAATAACGCCACATTTTCATTTTTAGTGTTCTTTGAAATCGTTCAACAATACTGGCCTTAATGTCAGGATTGTTAGTGGTATAGTAATTAATCTTTTTGGATTTAAAGTATTTTTGTACATCTTTTGAAACAAATTCGGTACCTTTATCGGATTGTATGTGAGTAGGTGTTAAATTACTTTCAGTAAATATACTTTCAAAACATTCTTTAGTTGTTTCTGAGTTTTTCTTTTTCATTGGTCTTGCAAAAGCATATTTACTAAATACATCAATAATACAAAGTATATACTTGAAACCATCATTATATTGAGAATAAGTTCGCATATCACTTAAATCAGCTTGCCACAGTTCATTAATATTTGATAGAATGTACCTATTACGCGGGAATTTTTTTCGAATGGGTTTATGTAATGTGTATGTTTCTTGTGATTTTAACCATTCCTTTACTTGCTTTTTATTCATTTTACCCTTCATGGCTTTTGATAATTTATCAATACTACCAAAACCAGCGGGATTAGATGGATCATAATAAATCCTGTTAATTTCTTCTAGTACGGAGTCCATTTTTCCCACTCAAGTCCTTTACGTATTTTAGTTGTAGACTTTTTATCTCTACTGCACGGTGTAGAAAACTCTTGAACTTCAATCTCAGAGGGTTTGTTCAGATCTTTTGCTTGAAGTTGGTTAATAAACTCACATCTCCTTGGATTTCCAATATAAGTAAGTGGTACTTTAATATCTTTTAATGCTTCAGCAAATCTAACCCACCCTACCGGATCACTTCTTTTTAGGGGTCTTAGTGAATCATTTATTAAATCAACAATATTACTTCCAGGAATTTTTTCACTATCAATTATGACTGTACCTTCGTTATCCCAATGTATTTTACTTTTACTTGTTTCAACTAAGTTTAATAATAACTGCCCTTTTTTATGATAAGTTTTTGGTATTAAACTGAGTATTTGAGCTAGTGTGTAAAGTGGATTTTCATCATTTTCTTTACTTTTAATGGATCGATTCTCCTCCAGCAAAGATTCAATATCAACTGAAGTTTTTAGATCTCTATCTTTATTTTTAAAACCAATTTTTGACTCATTTGAATCTTCATTAGATGTATCAGAATAAATTGGTAATTTGAGTGGTTGACGATCCTCTTCGGTAAAATGAAGGTATCTTTGCAGTGTTTGTAAATATAATATCCATTTCTTTCGGTCTTCCGTCTTACTATTCATAATATTTTGCATTTCAATATCTAATCGAGATAAATTACTATTAACCTTATTTTCTTGTTTTAATTTTTCAATCAATCCAGGTTCGATAAGTATCATTTTCTTTGCATTTTCCATGTTAACTGGCTAGTCCACTCACTAATCCACTCAATATTGCACCTAATATTGTTGGTAAGAAAGCCCCTCCTTTTTGTATAATTATATTTTTTCTTAGTTTATGTTTACACTTACGTACTAGTTTACGGAGTATGTTTTTATGTTTATTCAATTTTTGTTTATCCTGATCTTTAAGAGGTACTTTTCCTTGTAAAACGTTATGAATACACTCACAAATACAGTTAATTTCTTCTTCATCACACGTTTTAAGTAATGCTCTTTGATATTTTGGTTTAAGCGTATGCAAAGCGGTTAGCAAATGTTTATACGTTGTGAGTCGACGATGCATCATTTAGCAATGATTTCAATTGTTTGATTCTTGGTGTATTTAAACTCCTTTGTGGGGACGTAGACTGTACAGAAACCATTAAATGGAAAGACATTTGTCTTGATACGACAAAAATCATTGGTATTCTGTTTTAAATCTACCATTAAATATCCATGCGCCTCTAGAGTTGCATCCCTGTAGGCATTTTCAATGAATTTTGGGTTATCTGGTGATACTTGTCTTGCTAAATATCTTATTTGAGTTTTATCTCGAGGGTTTTTAAAATATATTATATAACTTGAGTTTAAAGATATGTCTCTTTGTCCTTTACCCTGATGAAATAAATTTTGTGTTAGATAAAATACACTAAGATTCCTGTGATGACTACCTTTTGTAAATATATCCACAATTCTTCCATCGGACTCTCTCATTAGATCATCAATAATAACAAGATGTGGGTTTTCACCATCAAACATATTAAGATTTGGAATTCCTTGATGATAGTTAACATTTGGTAAATTATATAATGGTTGCATTTCATCAAAGCACCATGTGATCTGATTAAAATCACAATTACATATTTCTGTAACTGATTTTATGAAATTTGTTACAAAATTTGACTTCCCACACCCACTTGGTCCTGCCACAATAGCAGTGAACGGATGGATAAAGTGAAACATAACACACGTCTAAAGTTCAAAGGGGTGAAATAAAAAATGAAAGTGTTGGTGTAAACAATTAATATATATTCCAAAAATTATATAAAACAGAATTACTCAACCTCAAATAAATAGAAACAACAATTAGTACATTATAATTTTACAATTAACTCAACCTCAAATAAATAGAAACAACAATTAGTACATCATAATTTTACAATTAACTCAACCTCAAATAAATAGAAACAACAATTAGTACATCATAATTTTACAATTAACTCAACCTCAAATAAATAGAAACAACAATTAACTTAAATTATTTACAATAAAACAATGTTTAAATATGTAATAAACTACGTCATATTATAGTATTATCATAATTTTACAATCAATATAAATTTTTCTTAAACGCAGACATAAAAGTAAAAACTATCAACACTTAACGCAGTTTATAATGACCCCAAGCTAATGTTTCAATATTATTATCTAAAATATGTCTCTTTGTGTCATTATATGATAAACCTATCTTATTTAATTTTTGTGTGAAAATTGTGTGTTTAATTGATTTAAATCTAAGCATGCTATAATGTTGCACTTTTTTTATTAAATAGAGAAGACTTATAACTATTCATTGTCATCTTTTTAGTGATACATTTATTTACCCCTTTTGCCTTGGCTGTAGTCTTATTCTCTAAGTTAAAAGCGTACATTTTGGATCGTAAACCCACAAATTCTTTCATGATTTTACCATTATTTTCATCTTTAAAAAAACCTAATTTCTTTTTATTTAATTTTGGATATTCAAAAATATTATTTGTATCATAATCTGAGGTATCAAAGTATGATGAAAGGTCAGGTTTTATATCAGTGTAAAAATCATTTGTAAATATATGATATATTAAACTATCCGTATCTGTATACAATAATTTGATTTTACTAAACTTTTTAATCATATAGTTATAATGAAAATCATACATTAATGTTTTTGAAATATCTAAAATGCAAAACCCTAAATAAATTGGTTTGTTATATATTAACTTCGTTTTTCGCAACTGAACCGCAACTAGGTTTTCCGAAAATATTGAAAGGCTATGAAATTGTGGTTTAGCGATTAGATCTTGAGCACCTAAAGCTTTACCCTGGTTCTCCCAGTGCGTAACTAATTTTATGTTAACCCTTTTTTCAATATTCTCCATAGTCTTACCGAAGACTGAATTATTCATTAATTTATAAAAATCTTTTTCGAAATCTGATTTTGCTAAAGTTCTTAATTTTGTGTTTAGATCTATGTACATCTTCAACCAGGGAAACTGTTTAAATTTTAAAACTCTATGAATTTTAGTTAATTTAACCCCCATTTCTATGCACTGCTTTAAATTTCTGTAATGAATTACATATTTATCTTTATTATTTAAATTTGGGACTAGTTTATTCTCATTAATATTGCCTACACAAATGTTTTCTGGACATAAAGGAAAGTCCGAATGTAAATCATGAAGTTCATCTGGATATTCCAAATCAACTTCTAAAATAAAACCGAAGTCTGATGTCTTAGACACATTAAATTCTGTATTTGGATTTACCCATTCGAATCCACCAGTAGGAAGATATTGAGACATAGCCCAACCATATAAATTGTTGGCATCAAAATATGTGATATATGAATTTGGTTTCCCTGTATCATAATCCTCCATGTATTTGTTATTAGCTCTAGCATAACGATTACTACATTGAGATACACCACCTCTGATACCTGATCTAATAAATGCAATTTTCTCATAATCTGTTAAAAGTTCTAATTCTATTTTTGTATATTTTAACATTGCATCCCAACTTAAACCGGGTGCTGTGTAATAATGGGCAGGGTCTAAATCATATGTATTAATACATAACTTTCTAAAGTTTTCAAATACATCGGATAAAAGTAAAACGTCTGTTTTTAAATATAGGTTTGAATAATCTAGCATATTACAACACCCAAAATGTTCCCAAACATCTTTAGCATGATTGTAATCATCATTTGAAATATGTGAATCTGTGAGTGAACTATAAAAACATTTTTGTTCAGGGAGCGATGTTAGACTTAAACTATCATATTTAGTCATAAGTTCATATGGATAAACACCTTTCCGTTTTAAACGAAAGAAATCTTCATCATTAGGGTAATTTCTACGTAATTCTTGAAATTGATCATTACTGAGATTTTTGGCCAATTCTTCTAATTTACACGATAAAAACTTAAATGAATCTAAGAATCTCAATATAATTTCGTGGTTATTCACTTTTAATTTTTTGGAAAAGGATATATATTTTTCTTTATTTTGAGGGATAACTTCGACTTCACCATCACAAAAGTTTAACGCGTGAACAATAAAATGAGCATCATAGTGACTAAGGTTGTGTAAAAATATTGGTATATAACTAGGTGTTCTGATCTTCGAACAACATGATTCATGAGCAACACCTATAAAACTACCAGTGTACCAATCAAAATCATAAAAATGTTTTGCCAACTCAGTTTCACAAATATGACAAATGGTTGCATTTGAAATTTGGTTTTTGTCTTCATTTGTTAGCGGAAGTGGTGGATATTTTTGAAGTCTATTTATTTCTTTTAGATTGTTAGATAAACTTTCCATAAACACTTGTGCACAGTTGGGTCCGCAATATGTTACATATTTTGATAATTTATCATCATATGAACATTTTATATAATATCCAAAACTATGTACTTCATGTTTCTGAATATTATGAGTGAAAGGTTTGGAAGGATCGTTAGAACATGATTCTATTGGTTTTAAAAATGCTTCAAAATCAGCATAAACTACGAATGGTATCTTTAACTTTTTTTCATAACTATCAAATTTAATTTTATCATTTGAAATAGGTTGACCAAACCAATTCTTTTTTTTTTAAAGTTTCACTGTTTGGTAATACTGTACAAATGTGAGCACAATCGTATTGTTCATGGTTATTTAACCTTTCCTGAGATGGAAAACGAAGTAGAGATGCTTCACAAATGTACATGATGTGACCGTCTTTTGAAATTTGTTTACTAACTAACCGCGATAAATTTTTTATATAGCAATAATGATTTTTTGTATCCTTGGAAAAAAATAATAAATTGATATGTCTATCTTTACGACACTTTGTTAAAAATAATGGACCTACTATAGAATTACATCGTTTTTCTTTATTATATTCTAACCCAAAAACATTAATACTAATATCATTTAATTTCTCTACTTTTGCTATGTCAGAAATTTTAACCGGAAAGGAAATACCATCAAATTTAAGTTTATTTGCATGTTTAACGTACGATGATACCCGATCGGTGTGTTTGTTTACAGGATATAACGCCGAGAGTAACGCCCATTTAAAACAAAAATAATCCTTGTTTTTTACATTTATAACAGCCTTTTTTAATTTTATGTCACGAGGAAGATCTATGTATGAAGTACCGCGTAGGGGGTTAAATTTATTAACATTCATGTCTATAGATTTTATGTTTTTTAGACTCCATCCACTATCTTTTTTTTCGAAAGCACTAATTTTAGTAGTAATTGTATCATTTAAAGATGAAAGAAAAATATTTAAGTCATCTCCTTGACAAATAATATAGTTAAGCGTTTGAAAATCGAACGTATCATGAATATCTTTAGTTTGTTGAACAAAATCAGCATGCAATATGAAGTTTACCTTAAAAATTATGTGTTGATGAATACACTCTTGTAATAAAAATAAAATATCATCTTTAATAGAATTTAAAAATAGTTCAGGAGTTTCAAAATTTACCCATGTCGAACGATCTACTCTACTCTTGATTTTATAAGTTAAAATCCTATTTCCAAAAGCAGATTCAATAACACTAACGTTTGATAAAGAATTATGTGAATTTAAAAGATTATTTTTATGAACATTACTTTTAAAATGATTAGCTAAATACCGTTTCTTGATAAATATATGGCACGTTGGACATTCCACTTGATCATCGTTACTGATACTGTTCCCTGCAGAGGTATGCGCTTCTGCTTCCGTTGTTGGTTTTTTGATGATCTTGGATTCTTTGCTGCACGTTCGCTTCGTTCCTCTTCCAAGTTGTAGTGGTTGACTGCTAAAATGTTTAAATTTATTAAAAACTGTATAAGACAATATGTAAATTATGATCGAAATGAATGTTTATTTTACATACTTAAACTGTGTTTCAACCATCGCACAGTGATGATACAACTCATCATCGTATGACGAATCGAACAGTTGACCCCTCTCCATTTCTTTACAAACTTTAGGCAACTCCTGATTTAATTCGCTATTGAATAGTTCCGTATTCTCTTCCATGATTGTGGAGAAAAAAGCACTGGTGCACACTTCACTGAAGTTTTCCCTTCCTCTTTTTTATTTTTGATTCAGCTTCAAAAAAATGATCAATCGATTGCGATTTTCTTTTTCCACCATCGCATGTGTTATTATTAATGACGAGGTTATCACTCTCTTCTTGAGGGGAGAGTGGCGAGTAGTAATACTGTTTATAGGTATCTTCATCGAAGCTCAATGATTTCTGCAACAACACAGTTATCATGTTAATATCAATTTGTTAACACTTAATCATAAAAGTTAAAAAAGTTAAAGTTACAGCCTATTAAAGTCCACTGCTGAACATAGGCCTCCTCTCATTTCTGAGAGGGTTTTAGAGCAAGGAAATGTCCGCCGCGCTCCCTCAATGTGTGTTGGTGAACTTCACATGCCTTCGAAATTTTCTCAGACATGCAGGTTTCCTCACGATGTTTTCCTTCACCACCAAGCACGTGGTAATAAGCACTTAAAATTGCTATTAACAATTTAATTGGTGCTGGCGGGGATCGAACCCGGGTCGCGTACTGTGAAATTTACAGCTAGCGCTAACCATCTGAGTTACCACGGCTTAATCATATACATACACAATATTTAAATAAAATAATACACACACACATGAAAATAACAGAAAAAAAGTAATTTAGTCAATAGAATAAACACTTACATCCATAGCCTTTGGTGTATTGAAGTAACACAAATGTACTATTGATAGATCCACTGTAGCCAAACGACCGTACACTAACTCGATGACTGCGTTTGTTGGTCTTATATACCACCAGTACGTAAAAATTCTAATCTAAAGTATTTCCGTAATGAGTTGATAATTACTTTATGCGTCAACCAGTTTATCTCACATTTCCGTTGCCTATCTCAACATTTCTTCGTATTGTGTTTTGTTTGGTGATCAATGACTCAAGTACGATTTGTATAACACAAAAATGCAATTTAATATTTAGAAACATATCAGTTTATCTCACATTTCCGTTGCCTATCTCAACATTTCTTCGTATTGTGTTTTGTTTGGTGATCAATGACTCAAGTACGATTTGTATATCACAAAAATGCAATTTAATATGTAGAAATCACTATAATTGACCATTCCTATGTTATTCATTGAGTAGCTAGGTACTGTAATAATCTACTAATAGCAGTAATATCATGGATACACTAGATGTACAACAACATCTGAAAAAGATTCACCCCAGTCTAGAAAATAATGTTTATGCAGCTAATAGACTGCCTATGTATACCCACGTACCAACGTATATAATATGTAATTTGGATACAGATGATAAACCAGGGTCACATTGGGTAGCTTTATATATCGATACGAATGACGTCGGTCAATATTTTGATTCATATGGACGATCACCTGTACGATATCATCTAGAGTTTTTAAAAAGGAATTGTAAAAGATGGAACTGGAATGTTGATAGGATTCAGAATGAGTGGACTTCAGTTTGTGGCGAATATTGCTTAATGTATTTACTATATAAGTTTCAAGGATGTTCAATACATAGTTTTACGAGTATATTTACAAGGAACACATTGTACAACGATATTTTAGTGGATGAGATGTTTCGCTCCTATTTTATAGATAATAATTAATAAGATTTTGTATTTTATAAATAAAAATTGTAACAAAATTATGTAATGTGTTTTATTGATGATTCAGATTAGCGTTGTATAAACAAAGAATTATAATAAACAATAGCACTGATATAGTCGACGCACACGCTGCAATGAGGGTGATTAATGAACAATAGAACAATAGAAATAGGAACAATGGGACGCTAATGACGGTGGAGGCCCTTACCGGATATCAATTAGATATTAGCTAATTGATCTACACATCTCCGGAACCGTGCATTCTACACAAAAATGGACCGCGGATTCGTGATCAGAGCATGCCAAAACCTTTTTTTTTTTTTTTTTTTAGGATCGGGCGTCGACGAACGTCGTTGAACCACGTCTGACTCAGGTGGTCTAGAAGTGGTACAACTACACTACTTACATACCCTTCAGCAAATTGTACAGAAGTCCGAGGAGTACAATTTGCCACTATGTCTGGCGTATGTGGACTATGAGAAAGCCTTTGATTCCGTCGAAATTTGGGCGGTGCTGCAGTCCCTTCAGCGATGCCAATAGTTGACTGTCGGTATATCGTAGTGTTGAAGTGCTTGTACAGTAGGGCTACAATGGGTATCCGAGTACAGACCCAGAGTACGAAACCTATCCAATTGCAGAGAGGTGTAAGACAGGGTGACGTCATATCCCCGAAACTCTTTACCGCTGCATTGGAAGATGTTTTCAAGCTTCTGGACTGGAAATAATACGGTATCAACATCAATGGCGAGTACATCACTCACCTTCGATTTGCCGACGATATAGTCCTTATGGCAGAATCGCTGGAGGACCTAAGCACTATGCTCAATGACCTCAATAGTGTTTCCCAACGGATAGGTCTTAAGATGAACATGGACAAAACAAAGATCATGTTTAATGTCCATGTCACACCTATGCCGGTAGTTGTTGGGAACACTAAGCTCGAAGTTGTTGACGAGTATGTTTACCTGGGACAAATAGTCCGACTAGGTAAGTCCAACTTCGACCGAGAGGTCAAGCGACGGATTCAACTCGGTTGGGTAGCGTTCGGGAAATTACGGCACATCTTCTCGTCAGGTATACCTCAAAACTTGAAAACGAGACTGTACACTCAGTGCGTGTTGCCAGTGATGACATACGGAACTGAGACGTGGTCCTTCACTGCTGGCCGGATGAGGAAGCTCAAGGTTGCTCAGCGAGCTATGGAGAGGGCTATGCTCGGAATTGTATGTTTAAGGTAAGTATTTTATTGATAATTAAGTAATCAGGTATGATTGAGTTTTTGAATTAAATTTAATTATTTTTTTGTTAGTTCAGTATTTAAATAATTTATCGCTAAGAATACATATTGATAATCGATGCAAAAAAATCTAATTATGTATAATTAATTACGAATGAATTAATAGTTATAAAAATACAAAAATTATCATGTAAGTCGTAACCACCAGTTATAGTGGAAAATCCACAAAGTTGGCAACATTAAACAACACCGAGTATTAGCACGCGCCGAACGTGCCGCGTTATATGACGTCATCATTCGTCCTTCGATATCGTATATACCTACCGCATTTTATAAAATTCGGCGCGTACGGTGCAGCTGTAATGTGCGAGGTTTCATATGATTTCATACAACGAATTCTAAAATTCGACGCGTACGGCGCGTGCGGCGCGGACAAATGTACGTTCAGCTTAATACTGCGTGAACAATTTTTGCGTAGATTTCTAGTTCTAGAAAGCATAGTTTTAGCCTCTGGTACGTGCGAAATCTCCAAGCCGCCAAAGTGTTCCGCAAAAAGGTGCAAAAATAACTTGTTAACATCCATGAAAAAAAAATAATGATTCGCACTTTCGGTAAGTTACATCGACTTAAATATCTTTAATTAATTTGTAATAAAATAACTACACAAAACAGCAATATAATTTTGCCGTACCGTTTTGAACATTTGACATGTGCACTACAAGTGCGATACTATGTTCAAAATCCCAATAAAAGGATATGTATGAAATTGGGTTGTTGACATCGTTCGTAACAGTTACACAAAAATATGTAGGTAATATAACGATAAATTATAAGCATAAATAAATGGTTTTTATACAAAATATTTTAGACAATCATAAAAATATTTTTTTTAAATTGAAATAGAAAGCTAATGCTTTTGCTTTAGCAAAAACGAAACGTTTATAAATGTCTTTCTGTTCTGTCTATGGCAATAGATAATAAAGGCTATTTTTATAATAAAATAACCTTCCTTACCAAAAAAAAAATTCATAATATTGAAAAATTGACGCGAATCTGTAGTTATTAATATTGAATAAAATAATATATTTAGAAAACGATTGAATAGGCTATGTCATTAAATCAAAAAACATTTGAATATTATCCTACACGACTGAATAGGCTGTATGGTTATTGGTCATTGCATATCCCGATGGAGACTTAACTTGGTAACTTCAAGTTTCAGCTTGTCATGCGGAAACGGCATGCGCATTTGGCATTGTATCTGTTTTTTTGAATAGATTTTCCCTCGGGTCACAGGACAGTAGTGTGTTGCGCCCATATAATGAAAATAATGTGATACTTAAGTTTTGAGAGGAATAGAACAGACAATGTACAACCTCCGGCTGTTTTTTTAGATGACATTTTACTGATAATTGCAGAAAATAGTTAAACAATTAAAAAAGGTTGAGTTTTATTTTACTTTATATAATAATAACTACAACACTGCATTCTTTTGTGTTTTTTAAATTTATTCAAAACAACCTATCAAAAAAACGAGTGATTTTACTACATAACCTACAAATCATAAAACAACATAAAAACAAAAACCCCAGACCCGGCAAAAATAAGATTTTTGGATATAAGTAGCAAATATTTAAATCTTCAAACTAACACATATTTTAAGTTTGTTTACACCGGGCCCAAGTTTGTATGGAATCAAGTTCATCTCCTTTAATTATACTTACTTACTATTTTTGTGGTTTTGTGGTAAGTAATAAAGAAATTTTCATTTAATAAAAAATTAATTGATATACTTTACCACACTTACCTCATAAGCTTCTTCTTCCGCATCTTGTGGAATGCTCGAAATTTTTCCCGAATTCCATCTAGCATACACTTCGAAAGTCGTATTGCAAATATCTACGAATCTGAAATAACAAACATTTTTTGCATTTTATACTTTAAAAAATCCGTGTATAAATCTATAATCTTAATATGTGAAGAAAAAACTTTGAATCCTTTTTAAGCATATTGCGCGCACGGATCTGTATGAGTGTTTATATGTACAAGGAGTAATCATCTCATAAATGTTTGAATTTGTAATGTTATAATTTTTTAAACATGAAAATCATAAAATGATTAAAATAATTTTTGGCAGGACGTCGCGTGTCAATTGTTTTTATCACTAGTTGAAATTCGTCATCCGTAACAAAAATGGAATTAATTAAAGATTTTAGAACGATGATTTCTAAAGTAAAAAAAAGTAAAGTTGCAGCCTATTTACGTCCCACGGCTGGGCACAGGCCTCCTCTCATTACTGAAAGGGTTTTAGGGCAAAGAAATATCCGCCGCGCTGCCCCAATGCGTGTTGGCGAACTTCACATGTCTTCGAAATATTTTTTTTCTTATTTCTCAGACATGCAGGTTTCCTCACGATGTTTTCCTTCACCTTGTATTCAAAAATGATTTGAACAAATGAAAAAGTGTTTAAAATTTAATGAAGAATACTTTGAAGAGCTATTATATTTAATATTAGTTTACCCACATACAATCTAAATAAATCATGAATTACGGTCGAACACTGGGTGATCACTAGTGTAATATTAATACTTACTTATTGACAGTGTCTCGTTGCTGCGAATGCATTGCGTTCTTTGCACTCTTCGAAAGAAAATTAAGCGCCGGCAGCACCACTCCAGGATAGTTGTGATATTTGAATATGATTCCAGGAATCTTATCTAAGGCACCAAATAACATTGTTAGTTGATCGTCCATCGTCCCAAACTGAAAACAAGATATAAATACAGTAATATACTGATAATGAGTATTTCAAATATGTACGAGATTTTATCCAAAAATCTGTTGTAGAGAGTGTGCAAGAATGTAATGGATTCCTTCTTCCCCCTTCCACCATCTAATAACCAGATACTCGGCGGACCTGCACTTTATTATTGTCGACGTTCGTTATGCGTCTGCCTTTCCATTCGATTACAATGGGAGTGAGTACAAGGCAAGAAAGTGTATAGGCGGCTTATATAAATGTGGATATCGTATTTCACAAGCAAATCTATTGACTTTTCAAGTAATAAAGATTTATTTTTAGTTTTTAAAAGACATTGTTTGGTCTACCTACTACCAGAAGCGTCTCGGCTGACAACCATTGTCCTATAAAAGAACAAAAAACAACCAGGAGCATCAATCTACATTGGAAAGGATTTAAGTTACGAACTAGGTACGTTTTAGAGTGAATCAACTAGATAACTTGGTTGGTTGATATATTTTGGTATCATTTTGTATTTACTTAACTGTACATATTTCTTTTAATGATTTCTTATATTTTCGCGAATAATACACATGAAATAAAATTAATTTACCGATTTTTTCGCGTTTAATTTTAACTTTTTTAATTTCCGACGTTTAAGGCACGTTACAGCACCCATGGTCTAGGGGATTGAGGTGTTTGACGTTTGACAAAAAATAATAATTAAAAGTTGAAAATCAGGGCGTTACCTCAAGCATTCCTTCAGAAACACCAAGGAAGCAATCGAGTGTATCAGCAAGCATGTTTCTGACGGGCTCCGTGTCTGTATCCATGTTTATCAGGTTCATCAGTTTTTGTTGTAGTGCTGCTGTGCTGGCTAACAGTCGGTTTTTCGCTTCGCCTGTGAATTTTATTTCACATACAGTAATTATGAACATGAACAAATTATATATCGATGTTAGGGTTTAATCAGTCTTTAAGGCCCGTATTAATAAACGTTACTCAGCTCAAGTACACGCACTTGAGTACAATCTTGAGGTTATGATCTTATTAATAAACATATCTCAAGACGCGGTTTAGGTTTACGATATCAGCTGAGTGTCACACTGATTAATAAACTAAACTCGACTCTCAAGTGTGTGTACTTGGGTGCAAGTCACACAACAGTATTCCTAAGCACAGTGTTTTGAGATACTGTTTTTACGTGTTTATTAATTAGCAAAGATCTTAAGATGCTGACATCGTATCGTATCAATCGTATCAAATGATTACGCACTTGAGTTCGTCGTTGAGTAACCACGACCCTCTTACCTATTTTCACTAAATGGCAGTGCTTGCACTGCTGTGTTCCCGTATGGAGAATATACAAAGTTGGTATAATTACGAGCCATAAAGAATTCCATCTTAGTCCTCAGAGGTGACAACGCATCTGTAGCCTTCTTTGTTTGACGTTGGCCGCATATGTCTATGGACTTCAGTAGTCATTTACCATCAGGTAGACTGTAAATTTCGTTTGTCCCTACAATTTTATAAAAAAATATGAAATAAAATAATAAATTGATTTCATTTTAAAAAGACCCACCGCAGAAGAACAAAAAACTCTCCGATCATACTCTTAATACGAGGGCGGCACTGAAAATTTCGGGAATCAAGGAAGTGACACAACATTACTATTTAAAAATGTATTTATTGCTTTTCGAAGTATTCTCCGCGAAATTTGACACATTTTTCCATACGATGGAACCAATCATTGAAGCAACCATTCCATTCGGAAGTTGGGTCTCCAAAATGGTCGTTTTGTAGGCGTCCACAGCTTTTTCATGTGATGAAAATCTCTGTCCAAGCAATTTATTCTTTATTTTAGGGAAAGTATAGAAATCATTAGGGCTTAGGTCGGGGCTGTACGGCGGATGGTCTAATAATTCTATGTTTTTTTGCTCTAAAAACTGTTTTGTTCTGTGGGCGATGTGAGAACTCGCATTGTCGTGATGGAGGATGATGCGGCGGTTGAAGTTCTCTTTACGGAGTTCAGAAACGACCTGTGGCAAACAAATGCTAGCATAACATTCTGCATTAACCGTTCTTTGTCCCTCAAGAGGAATAGTCGTAATACATGGCCGGTTTTGGAGACAAACGTGGCCACCATTTTTTTTGCAACACCGTGAACGAACAATTTTTGTTGGTTTTAACTCATTTTCGAACACCCAAACTCGTGACTGGTTTTTTGTTTCGGGTTCGTACGCGTATATCCAGGATTCGTCACCTGATACGATGTTGTATACAGCATTTGAGGATCCTGCGTGGAATCTTTCGAGAGTTCTGACGCACCAAGTAACGCGAGCCGCTTTTTGCTCTTCACAGAGCGAATGCGGTATCCATCGGGAAAACAACTTTTTTACACCTAATTGTTCATGCAAGATTATTTGTATTTGACTCATGCCAATGTCTAAAGTTGCCTGAATTTCGCGGTATGTCACATGTCGATCTTCCTCAATCAGCTTACGCACAGCATCAACGTTTTCTTGGGTAACTGCAGTTTGTGGACGACCTTGACGGGGATCGTCACTGAGCTTGACACGTCCACGTTGAAATTCAGCAAACCAGCGATAAATTGTGGTTTTGGATGGGGCTTCATCACCAAATGCAGAAATCATCCGGTCAACACACTGTTTTTGTGTAAAACCACTTCGAAAGTCATAATAAATCATCGCTCTTGAATTTTCTCGAGTCAATTCCATTATCTCAACGACTAAACAAGTTTGATAAAACCTTGTGGCAAGACCGAGAATCTTTTTTTAAATAAATAAATGGTATTCGATTTGTAAAACCAAGGACTTTTCAACTAAGATTTTAATATGACAGGAACAGTGGAAATATTCTATTCCCGACACTTTTAGTGCAGCCCTCGTATCATGGCTGTTAGACGGGAAATGAAACTGCAGTCTTCAGCAGATTTGACATCGTACAGGCAACTGAACAGACAGATCTCCAAATTTATGCGGCGGGACTCACTCATCTCCACTACAGCTCGTATTGAAGAAGCGATCGAGCGGAACGAGGGCTCCAAAGTCTTTGCTAGAGACCTGTCTGCCAGACAGAGCCAACTGTCAAAGCTGGAGACCGAGTGTGGCAGCGTCGTTTCCGGGACACTTGAGATTTCGAATGAGATTGAGAGGTTCTATGGGCAGCTGTACATATCATCATTGGAGCCACACGCAAGTGTGAGTAACGATCCAAGTGCAAGTATTATTCGACACTATCCCGATGATATTCCGGACGTCAGTCTGAGCGCGATTAGAATTTCCTTCTGAGCCGCGTCTACGTGCGGTTTTCGAGTCATTACGAATCGTCTCGCATGCGTCTCGACGACTTCCAGCCTCCCGACAAGCCGGTTTCCGAAAAGGCTTTAGCACCATTGACAGCATACATACCGAGTCCAAGGAGTACAATCCACCACTATATCTGGCGTATGTGGATTATGAGAAAGCCTTTGATTCCGTCGAAATTTGAGCGGTGCTGCAGTCCCTTTAGCGGTGCCAAGTTGACTGTCGGTATATCCAAGTGCTGAAGTGCTTGTACAGTAGGGCTACGATGGCTATCCGAGTACAGAACCAGAGTACGAAACCTATCCAATTGCAGAGAGGTGTAAGACAGGGTGACGTTATATACCCGAAACTCTTCACCGCTGCATTGGAATACGTTTTCAAGCTTCTGGACTGGAAAGGATACGGTATTAACATAAATGGCGAGTACATCACTCACCTTCGATTTGCCGACGATATAGTCCTTATGGCAGAATCGCTGGAGGACCTAAGCACTATGCTCAATGACCTCAATAGTGTTTCCCAACGGATAGGTCTTAAGATGAACATAGCAAAACAAAGATCATGTATAACGTCCATGACACACCTATGCCGGTAGTTGTTGGGAGCACTAAGCTCGAAGTTGTTGACGAGTATGTTTACCTGGGACAAATAGTCCGACTAGGTAAGTCCAACTTCGACCGAGAGGTCAATCGACGGATTCAACTCGGCTGGGCAGCGTTCGGGAAACTACGACACATCTTCTCGTCAGACATTCCTCAAAACCTTAAAACGAAATTGTACAACCAGTGCGTGTTGCCAGTGATGACCTATGGAACTGAGACGTGGCCCTTCACTGCTGGCCGTATGAGGAAGCTCTAGGTCGCTCAGCAAGCTATGGAGGGCTATGCTCGGGATTTCGCTGCGTGATAAACTTAGAAATGAAAATATCCGCAGTAGAATCAGAGTGATCGACATAGCCAAACGGATTAGTAAACTGAAATGGCAATGGACCGGCCATATAGCTCGAACACATGGGGAAAAAGGTTCTCGAGTGGCGGCCTCGTACTGGCGGACGAAGTGTAGGGCGTCTCCCCGCTAGATGGAGTGACGACCTGGTAAGACATGCAGGAAGTCGATGGATGCAGGTGGCTCAGTACTGTGCTTTGTGGTCATTCCTTGGGGGAAGCCTATGTTCAGCAGTGGACTTGTGAAGGGCTGTAATGATGATGATGATGATAAACTTTCATATGTAAAAAGCTGTTATTTTAACATTACAAACAGACACTTCAATTTTATTTATTTGTATAGATAAACATGTTATAAAACCTACCATCTGTAAAAGAAGCAACTCGTGCAAACACTCTATGTAACTCCTTCCTCGACTCTCCTGGTAGATTACTACCCGAGGCCTCCCACGCCACTAAGGCCATGAACTCTTCACAGCTTGCCAACTGGTTCTTACTGTAAATAATTTAAAAAATATATAATTTTACAGTTGTCAAACGAATAGCTCTACTCAATCGGGAAAGGATTACACTCTCGCAGAATACTAGCGTAAAATAGCAGCTTAATGCTCCTGTGTTTCGTATCGTGAGTATAGAGAAAAGAACTCTTTTACTGGAAACAAAGCATTGTATCTTAGTCGTCAGGGGTGATGACGTATCTGTATTTTGGTTCTTTATCGAGGATAGATATAAATAAAATCTATGGGCCACAGCATCCACTTACAATCAGGTGAACTGTGTGTTTGTTTGTCAGAATTACTTGTATTAAAAAAGATACCAAAAAACTGACTTTGGGTAAATTCATTCAGAAATACCAAATTAAATCCGATTAGCAACGCTGCGCTCAGCAACCCACATATGGATGCAATCTTGAAAATAGAAGAGAGCAAGCAGCAAGCTGTTAAGACAAGTATGATATTGATGCGAATTAAATTGCGAAAAACATTGTTGGAGGTAGCCCAGGTTAACTAAGACTTCAGGGTGTTTGTCTACCTCAGTCCATTCATAAGTTTGAACTGCAAATGCTTAAAATAGAAATAGAAACAGAAATAAAAATAAGATTTTTTTATTCAATATACATTATAAAGATCTATGTTTAATTTACCACTGGTTCGGAAAATGCCTCTGTCTTAGAAAGAACCAGCAAGAAAACCAGCAGCACTTAAAAAACAGTTTAAAGTCATATTATGTTACACAATTACTATTAAAATCGTAAAGTCTGAAATTAAAAATGTGATAAATTAAACACCTTTAAAATTGATTTTACTTAAATAAGGAAACTAACTTAGGATGTGCATTGGTGAGGTGTGCCAGCAGTTGTAAGGCATGCTTGGCAGCTACTGGCTGGGCCGCAAGGTGCTTCAACACGACGCTAGAACGCTTCGCCAGCCTCTGAACTACCCATGCCGCTGCGGTCGACTCCTGTCTAAATGCGCACTCTATTACTGCTGACATCTGGAAATTTTTTAGACAAATAAATATTTATAAAGTAGTTTGAAAACGTAATACAGAAATGGTATTTATTATTCGAAAATCGTGCCAAACCTACGTCCGCTTAATCAGAACATGTATCAAAGTATTTTTTCAATGTTCAAATTAATACCTTTTCACTTTTTTAGTAAAAAATTAAAATAAACTAGAACACCAAGTGGAAGCGAGCATGACAAAGACAAATTAAGAAAGGCCACGCTTACAGAATATGACCTTATTTAAAATACTGCGTGTGTGTGTATAATATTTATTGAAGGCACTCGACATACTTCACTATACTCAGCTGGATCCAGCATTAAGTAAGAATTGGCCCAAATCTTCAGCAACCATGATATGGTCGCGGAAAGTTCTGGGCTGAAAACACTCCCAAGTCCAGCTTCCAAAGCCGCGCATTCCCATTCGCTGATACGTAGAATGGCGCCAACTAATCTGTTAAAAAATAAATCAATAATCTAATGTCTCTAAACAAAAATACAAGTTTCTTGGTTTATTTAAGTATATGGGGTTACAAATCTGTATGGGGCTAGTAGAAATTATTTTATACTTTTTATTCCATTTTAAAAACTTCGCATATATAAAAAAAGATATTTAAATAATTATTTGTGTTTATTTTAAAAGTTACTGCCAAAAATTCTGTGCGAAAATTTGTTACAATTTTCCTTTTATTAAAGCCTTTTCAGTGTGCAATTTTAGACCTGGATACACTCATAGCAAATGCGGAGCCAAAAGTCAACTTAAGTGTAATAAAATTTATCAATACGGATTGGTTAAAATAAGAACCCATAAAGCACATTGCAATCAAGTACGCTGACTATGTACGAGGGGAGGTCACAAAGTTCACGGAATGGCTGGGTTGGCGAGGCTGAGTTTACTCATCCAAGCAGGCGCTAGTTGAGTGACTCTTTGTTAGAATATAATACATAACAAGTTTCAGGCTAATGCCCTCCTCCCTTATAAAATCCTCCCTTAAGAAGAATGAAAGGGTCTTCCCGGTTGCTAATAATATTGGTCTTCCCCTACATATTAGCAAGTCCCACATCCAGACAGTGAAGGATGAGGTCCGCCGCCGGAACTCACCCCCCACAGCCTCTGACCCTATCACTGTGTCCAATAATGAGATCTCATCCATCATCAAAGGACTGAAGCCCAAAAAGGCTCCGGGCGCGGATGGCATCTCCAACCAAGCCCTTAAACATTTTCCTGAGCAGGTGTTAAACTCTTTTAGCTATTATCTTCAACCTAACTAATGCCAATAACACGACTCAGTCGACAGTGGTCGGCGCGCAGGAGTATTAGCTTGTCATAAATGTGCCTAGTTTCGTTGTAAAGGTCCCAAAAATTACAATACATAGTAACATGGGGTATCGTATTAGCAGTAAATAGCCTTACATTAATTTTAATGCAATGAAATTATTTTAAAAACACATTTTTAAAGTTTTATTTTACTACCGAAGTCCGCAAAGGCTACCATTATGTGGCCGGTTACGTTACCAAGGTTACGCCAGGGATAGATTCAGACCCTCAAAAATATTGTACATAGAAAATAAAATTCTACTATTTTGTCCAAAATTATACCACGTTTGACGTTTCTTGTTTTTTTTTTCCAGGGTTTTGGCGTCACGCGTCTATAATGCCGCGCGGTATATCAACTATAGAAGATAAAAGATAAATAAAGAAGTGGTGTCTTTTGACGGCTATTCCGAAAGGAAACGTGCTAGCAGTGAGAAAATTTTATTGGAGAGAAAAGGCCAATTATGTTCACACGTATGATACATGTGATAGGCACTGCCCTTCTCGACAATATTTAAGGCGAATGCCGTCGCAAGCAGTCACCTATAGGGCCCAGCAGTCCTACCATACTCTTAAATCAAAAAAAATTTTTTTTAAATACTAGTAATGCTATTAAACATTACTAATATTCCCTTTAACCACTTCTGGTAAGCTTAAAATGCTTGTGTTAGAAGTGGTTCACGACAGTAGTCGAATAGCGGATTCGAACCCACGACCTTTCGAGTTCGCGGTCCGTGCCCTGCCATTAGGCTACTGAAGCTTCCAACCAAAAAATGTAGTAATCTTATTACTTTAAGTAGGAAAAGACGGTACCCACCAAGAGTAAGTTAGTAAGTTTCTTAGGTAGAATGGGCCCTATCACCCAAGAAGAGAAAGATAATAAAATTGTATTTAATACGTACTTTATTATAGGATCAATGTTCTCTGGAGTAGTGGTCTCGCCGACTAAGTACCGTAATGATGCGTCTATGTTGGCATTTTCCTTTATGCTATATTGCATTAACTCTGGTGGTACAGTGGCCTCACTTCCGGAACAGTCTACGGCTAAGAAGTGACCTGAAACACACACATTTACAAATTCCGAGACATTATTTACACGTGCGTAACAGTTTGAAAAATGCCCAATATGAAAGGGCAATAACCAATGAAAACCTTAAATTGACTGAGCTTCATAAAAAACGTCTTTCACTTTTTGGCCAGAATAATAATAAGATGTGTTTAATTAACCCTACCCGTTCAAACTATTTCTTATTTTTATTTAATTCTTCTTCTGGAAGACCAACTATGTACGAATAAAACCCCGTGTTGGTTTTTCATCATTATTTGTTTATTTTATTTTTTTGTTATATTTATCTTTTCTAGGTGTACAATAAGGACTATTGTATTAATTAAATTTTTTTAATGTGTGACATTTTTATAAAATCAATATGGTAAATACAACTAGTAAGTATATAAATATCAAGTTAAAAATATAATATGAACTTAGTTATAGGGATAACCAAATCTGTGATTAAAAATGTACAAAGAAATGAGAATCAAAGTAAATTATTTTCATGTGACAACAATACTATGAAATAAAGAAACAAATACTGAAGCGGTATTGAATACCAGTGAAGATCAACTTCATCATCAAATTTATCAACTCTATTTCATAATTCTTCTCAGAACTGACTACTCCCCTTCAGGTACATTATATACGGAATATTTAAATGGTGATTACCCATCCTGGTTTATCTCATTTTGTCTCGAAAAGCAATGTAGTAACCGCTACTTGTCATAAAAATCCCTGATAATACGGTTTTATAAAAAGGACATTTCGCACACTAATAAAAAAGTAATATTTGAAATCACACAAAAATACGTAGTAATTATTTGTGGGTAATATTTTAAAATTCTTTGGCGATAATCTTTACTCTGTACAATTGTTCGACCACGGACCATTATGTATTTTTTAATTGGCAATATGAAGGTAAACTATAAATGTTATAATTCACTTAATTTAAAGTATTTGTAACGAATATTGTATATTTATTTATTTAAACTTTTATGCCCAAAAGAAAAATCGTACATATGGTGGACTTTTAATGCCTTAAGGCATTCTCTCCCAGTCAACCATTAGGGTAAACAGAGATAATCAAATGGGAGGTAGTGCAGCAAAAGTAAACTAATAATGAGAAAAAAAGGTAATGAATTTAGTATAAACCAGAATATATATATAGAAGGTGTTCTATTATATCATACAAATGTAAATATATTAATACAGACGTACACAAATACATAAATCTACTTAAATACATAAGTACATTAAATATATAATAAATACATAATACATAAATACTCATGCCCGTCACCCAGAGGGTGTCGTGAAGCGACAATTAAAAAAAAATAAAAAAATAGAACCTAACCTAAGTACAACAAAACAACAAAAGTAGAGCCAGAAAACAATATATTTAAATTTATAAAAGGTATTTACAATTTTATAAAAAAATGGAATGAGGATGATGATGAATGAAGTGAAAATACAATTAGATTATAAAAAAAAATAAAGGTGAGAGAATAGGGGAATATAGCGTTGAAGTGGGGCCTAAAAGTCGAAGCGACACACGTTGCGTTTGTAGAAGTAGGTTTCTTAGCAGCGACGGCACGCAGCGCCTGAAGCCAGCACACGCCGTTTGCGCTTGTAGAAGTAGGTTTCTTAGCAGCGACGGCGCGCAGCGCCTGGAGCCAGTTCACGCAGCGTCCGGAGCCGGCGCACGTAGCGCCTGGAGAAGGGGCGCGCAACGCTTAGAGCCAGCAGTTGCAGCGCCCAAAGGTAGCGCCGGCGGTAGGTGCACTCGGCGCCTGGAGTAAGTAGTAGTAGTGCCCGGAGTAGTGTGGCCCCCGCGCTTGTAGTAGACTCGAAGCGACTTCCGAGGTAGATGGAGGCTTGTAGGATACCGGAGTGGCGCGGTCCGAGTTTGAAGAAAGCTTCGCCGAAGACTTCACTTGTAAATGGAGGCTTGCAGGATCCCGGGGCAGTGCGGCCCCGGGATAAGGCCTTTAGGAGATACTTCCAATTCGCGAACTGAAGCGAGACTGCCTTTCTTCACCGATTGTTCGGCTTTTATACCTTTCTAGAGAGAACGGAAAAATTATTTAAATTAAACGCAAATTTTTTGTAAATGATCAAGAGAAAAGAGGATTTATGTGGAATTATCGAAATAAGAATAATAGATCGGTAGCAAATTTGAATATAATTACCATGGAAACGATATAAATAAGAAAGACAAAATATGTCAAATTTTTGTTTTTGGTTTATAATAAGAAAACGGTAAGATTTAAGTGGAAAATGAGATATTATTGATATAGGAAAAAAGGTAGCGCAACTGCCCACACAAAGTCCAAGATTGTAGAGTTACGGAAAACTAGCTAAAAGATCGAAAAAAGGTAGACTCCATTGACACCAATTTAAAAGTGCTGATAATGTGAAAATACGAAGTAGAAATGATTTGTTATTGTGTTCTTATGGTTTAAAATCGTTACAGGATCCTATGGAAATAAAGGTGATGTAAAATATCCAGTTTTGAGGTGAATGCAGAAAATCGAAACAGAATGGAAAAATGAATTTAAAATAATGTAAAAAGATACGTAAGTAGTATAACACTACATTTTCCCCCCGACCCTGGAAAATTTTTGACTCAGCAAAAATTTTGATATATACATTCTAAAATAAACCATAAAACACAGCTTTGCAGAAACAGACATCACCAGGCAAAATCAGATATACTATCTCTTACATACATCATCTGCCATTCAGGTAAGGGTGGAGTTCAAATTCAATGACTACCACTCTAAAAGTGTGTTTTCGAAACTACATTAAGGCTTATTTAAGGAGTAGTCATCCGCTCCTGCGTGGAAAAAAAAATAAATTAGTCGAAGAAACACCACTCTTAAAAGTGTGTTTTCGAAAGGACATTCAGGCTTATTTAAGGAGTTGTCATCCGCTCCTGCGTGAAGATAAAGATAAAGAAATCAATCTTAAGCAAGCTTTAGTCGCTATGACTTAAGTAAAGATAAAGAACGGCCAGAGCGGTAGGGCTCAAAACCAGAGATCAGCAACATCACTAGCGAGATGTGTCTGAAATAATAAGAAGTGAAGATTAACCTACCAAACAAACAAACAAATTAAAAGAAATAATAACAAGGTGAAAATGATGGTGATATTTATACATATATACAAATTAAATGTGATATTTATACATATATACAAATTAGCAGTTAATAAATGTTTAGATATTTATACATATATACAAATTAACAGAGTAAATGCTTAGAAAAGTTATGAATCGTCTCGCTTCAACTTTGAAAAACAATTTTATATAAAGTGTAACGTTCAAAGTTAAGTTTAAGAAATAAAGATTTAATTGAAAAGTTATACCTCTTTAAGTTACCTAGAATAAAAATATTAGAGTGATGAATGTAAGTGAAGTGTTGAATGTAGGTCTAAATATAGTCTAGATAAGTTGAAACACTAGATGAAGTGTTGTTTTAGAATTTGGAAAGTTATCTACAATAAAAATATTAAAGTGATGAATGTAAGTGTAGTGTTAAATGTAGGTCTAAATATAAGCCAGATACGTTGAAACACTAGATGAAGTGTTGTTTTAGAATTTGGAAGGTATGAAAAGGATGAATAAATGAATGATGAATAATGAGTTAAGAACGAAAGGAAGAGCAATTAAATCAAAAGGGAATGGACAAGGCGCAGTAAAGGTGAAGAATTAAGAGAGAAAGAGGACTTTTACGTTGGGCGCCAAATGTCGTGAAGCGACAATTAAAAAAAAATAGAACCTAACCTAAGTACAACAAAACAACAAAAGTAGAGCCAGAAAACAATATATTTAAATTTATAAAAGGTATTTACAATTTTATAAAAAAAATGATGTGAGGATGATGATGAATGAAGTGAGAATACAATTAGATTATAAAAAAAATAAAGGTGAGAGAATAGGGGAATATAGCGTTGAAGTGGGGCCTAAAAGTCGAAGCGACACACGTTGCGTTTGTAGAAGTAAGTTTCTTAGCAGCGACGGCACGCAGCGCCTGAAGCCAGCACACGCCGTTTGCGCTTGTAGAAGTAGGTTTCTTAGCAGCGACGGCGCGCAGCGCCTGGAGCCAGTTCACGCAGCGTCCGGAGCCGGCGCACGTAGCGCCTGGAGAAGGGGCGCGCAACGCTTAGAGCCAGCAGTTGCAGCGCCCAAAGGTAGCGCCGGCGGTAGGTGCACTCGGCGCCTGGAGTAAGTAGTAGTAGTGCCCGGAGTAGTGTGGCCCCCGCGCTTGTAGTAGACTCGAAGCGACTTCCGAGGTAGATGGAGGCTTGTAGGATACCGGAGTGGCGCGGTCCGAGTTTGAAGAAAGCTTCGCCGAAGACTTCACTTGTAAATGGAGGCTTGCAGGATCCCGGGGCAGTGCGGCCCCGGGATAAGGCCTTTAGGAGATACTTCCAATTCGCGAACTGAAGCGAGACTGCCTTTCTTCACCGATTGTTCGGCTTTTATACCTTTCTAGAGAGAACGGAAAAATTATTTAAATTAAACGCAAATTTTTTGTAAATGATCAAGAGAAAAGAGGATTTATGTGGAATTATCGAAATAGGAATAATAGATCGGTAGCAAATTTGAATATAATTACCATGGAAACGATATAAATAAGAAAGACAAAATATGTCAAATTTTTGTTTTTGGTTTATAATAAGAAAACGGTAAGATTTAAGTGGAAAATGAGATATTATTGATATAGGAAAAAAGGTAGCGCAACTGCCCACACAAAGTCCAAGATTGTAGAGTTACGGAAAACTAGCTAAAAGATCGAAAAAAGGTAGACTCCATTGACACCAATTTAAAAGTGCTGATAATGTGAAAATACGAAGTAGAAATGATTTGTTATTGTGTTCTTATGGTTTAAAATCGTTACAGGATCCTATGGAAATAAAGGTGATGTAAAATATCCAGTTTTGAGGTGAATGCAGAAAATCGAAACAGAATGGAAAAATGAATTTAAAATAATGTAAAAAGATACGTAAGTAGTATAACACTACATTTTCCCCCCGACCCTGGAAAATTTTTGACTCAGCAAAAATTTTGATATATACATTCTAAAATAAACCATAAAACACAGCTTTGCAGAAACAGACATCACCAGGCAAAATCAGATATACTATCTCTTACATACATCATCTGCCATTCAGGTAAGGGTGGAGTTCAAATTCAATGACTACCACTCTAAAAGTGTGTTTTCGAAACGACATTAAGGCTTATTTAAGGAGTAGTCATCCGCTCCTGCGTGGAAAAAAAAATAAATTAGTCGAAGAAACACCACTCTTAAAAGTGTGTTTTCGAAAGGACATTCAGGCTTATTTAAGGAGTTGTCATCCGCTCCTGCGTGAAGATAAAGATAAAGAAATCAATCTTAAGCAAGCTTTAGTCGCTATGACTTAAGTAAAGATAAAGAACGGCCAGAGCGGTAGGGCTCAAAACCAGAGATCAGCAACATCACTAGCGAGATGTGTCTGAAATAATAAGAAGTGAAGATTAACCTACCAAACAAACAAACAAACAAATTAAAAGAAATAATAACAAGGTGAAAATGATGGTGATATTTATACATATATACAAATTAAATGTGATATTTATACATATATACAAATTAGCAGTTAATAAATGTTTAGATATTTATACATATATACAAATTAACAGAGTAAATGCTTAGAAAAGTTATGAATCGTCTCGCTTCAACTTTGAAAAACAATTTTATATAAAGTGTAACGTTCAAAGTTAAGTTTAAGAAATAAAGATTTAATTGAAAAGTTATACCTCTTTAAGTTACCTAGAATAAAAATATTAGAGTGATGAATGTAAGTGAAGTGTTGAATGTAGGTCTAAATATAGTCTAGATAAGTTGAAACACTAGATGAAGTGTTGTTTTAGAATTTGGAAAGTTATCTACAATAAAAATATTAAAGTGATGAATGTAAGTGTAGTGTTAAATGTAGGTCTAAATATAAGCCAGATACGTTGAAACACTAGATGAAGTGTTGTTTTAGAATTTGGAAGGTATGAAAAGGATGAATAAATGAATGATGAATAATGAGTTAAGAACGAAAGGAAGAGCAATTAAATCAAAAGGGAATGGACAAGGCGCAGTAAAGGTGAAGAATTAAGAGAGAAAGAGGACTTTTACGTTGGGCGCCAAATGTCGTGAAGCGACAATTAAAAAAAAATAGAACCTAACCTAAGTACAACAAAACAACAAAAGTAGAGCCAGAAAACAATATATTTAAATTTATAAAAGGTATTTACAATTTTATAAAAAAAATGATGTGAGGATGATGATGAATGAAGTGAGAATACAATTAGATTATAAAAAAAATAAAGGTGAGAGAATAGGGGAATATAGCGTTGAAGTGGGGCCTAAAAGTCGAAGCGACACACGTTGCGTTTGTAGAAGTAGGTTTCTTAGCAGCGACGGCACGCAGCGCCTGAAGCCAGCACACGCCGTTTGCGCTTGTAGAAGTAGGTTTCTTAGCAGCGACGGCGCGCAGCGCCTGGAGCCAGTTCACGCAGCGTCCGGAGCCGGCGCACGTAGCGCCTGGAGAAGGGGCGCGCAACGCTTAGAGCCAGCAGTTGCAGCGCCCAAAGGTAGCGCCGGCGGTAGGTGCACTCGGCGCCTGGAGTAAGTAGTAGTAGTGCCCGGAGTAGTGTGGCCCCCGCGCTTGTAGTAGACTCGAAGCGACTTCCGAGGTAGATGGAGGCTTGTAGGATACCGGAGTGGCGCGGTCCGAGTTTGAAGAAAGCTTCGCCGAAGACTTCACTTGTAAATGGAGGCTTGCAGGATCCCGGGGCAGTGCGGCCCCGGGATAAGGCCTTTAGGAGATACTTCCAATTCGCGAACTGAAGCGAGACTGCCTTTCTTCACCGATTGTTCGGCTTTTATACCTTTCTAGAGAGAACGGAAAAATTATTTAAATTAAACGCAAATTTTTTGTAAATGATCAAGAGAAAAGAGGATTTATGTGGAATTATCGAAATAGGAATAATAGATCGGTAGCAAATTTGAATATAATTACCATGGAAACGATATAAATAAGAAAGACAAAATATGTCAAATTTTTGTTTTTGGTTTATAATAAGAAAACGGTAAGATTTAAGTGGAAAATGAGATATTATTGATATAGGAAAAAAGGTAGCGCAACTGCCCACACAAAGTCCAAGATTGTAGAGTTACGGAAAACTAGCTAAAAGATCGAAAAAAGGTAGACTCCATTGACACCAATTTAAAAGTGCTGATAATGTGAAAATACGAAGTAGAAATGATTTGTTATTGTGTTCTTATGGTTTAAAATCGTTACAGGATCCTATGGAAATAAAGGTGATGTAAAATATCCAGTTTTGAGGTGAATGCAGAAAATCGAAACAGAATGGAAAAATGAATTTAAAATAATGTAAAAAGATACGTAAGTAGTATAACACTACATTTTCCCCCCGACCCTGGAAAATTTTTGACTCAGCAAAAATTTTGATATATACATTCTAAAATAAACCATAAAACACAGCTTTGCAGAAACAGACATCACCAGGCAAAATCAGATATACTATCTCTTACATACATCATCTGCCATTCAGGTAAGGGTGGAGTTCAAATTCAATGACTACCACTCTAAAAGTGTGTTTTCGAAACGACATTAAGGCTTATTTAAGGAGTAGTCATCCGCTCCTGCGTGGAAAAAAAAATAAATTAGTCGAAGAAACACCACTCTTAAAAGTGTGTTTTCGAAAGGACATTCAGGCTTATTTAAGGAGTTGTCATCCGCTCCTGCGTGAAGATAAAGATAAAGAAATCAATCTTAAGCAAGCTTTAGTCGCTATGACTTAAGTAAAGATAAAGAACGGCCAGAGCGGTAGGGCTCAAAACCAGAGATCAGCAACATCACTAGCGAGATGTGTCTGAAATAATAAGAAGTGAAGATTAACCTACCAAACAAACAAACAAACAAATTAAAAGAAATAATAACAAGGTGAAAATGATGGTGATATTTATACATATATACAAATTAAATGTGATATTTATACATATATACAAATTAGCAGTTAATAAATGTTTAGATATTTATACATATATACAAATTAACAGAGTAAATGCTTAGAAAAGTTATGAATCGTCTCGCTTCAACTTTGAAAAACAATTTTATATAAAGTGTAACGTTCAAAGTTAAGTTTAAGAAATAAAGATTTAATTGAAAAGTTATACCTCTTTAAGTTACCTAGAATAAAAATATTAGAGTGATGAATGTAAGTGAAGTGTTGAATGTAGGTCTAAATATAGTCTAGATAAGTTGAAACACTAGATGAAGTGTTGTTTTAGAATTTGGAAAGTTATCTACAATAAAAATATTAAAGTGATGAATGTAAGTGTAGTGTTAAATGTAGGTCTAAATATAAGCCAGATACGTTGAAACACTAGATGAAGTGTTGTTTTAGAATTTGGAAGGTATGAAAAGGATGAATAAATGAATGATGAATAATGAGTTAAGAACGAAAGGAAGAGCAATTAAATCAAAAGGGAATGGACAAGGCGCAGTAAAGGTGAAGAATTAAGAGAGAAAGAGGACTTTTACGTTGGGCGCCAAATGTCGTGAAGCGACAATTAAAAAAAAATAGAACCTAACCTAAGTACAACAAAACAACAAAAGTAGAGCCAGAAAACAATATATTTAAATTTATAAAAGGTATTTACAATTTTATAAAAAAAATGATGTGAGGATGATGATGAATGAAGTGAGAATACAATTAGATTATAAAAAAAATAAAGGTGAGAGAATAGGGGAATATAGCGTTGAAGTGGGGCCTAAAAGTCGAAGCGACACACGTTGCGTTTGTAGAAGTAGGTTTCTTAGCAGCGACGGCACGCAGCGCCTGAAGCCAGCACACGCCGTTTGCGCTTGTAGAAGTAGGTTTCTTAGCAGCGACGGCGCGCAGCGCCTGGAGCCAGTTCACGCAGCGTCCGGAGCCGGCGCACGTAGCGCCTGGAGAAGGGGCGCGCAACGCTTAGAGCCAGCAGTTGCAGCGCCCAAAGGTAGCGCCGGCGGTAGGTGCACTCGGCGCCTGGAGTAAGTAGTAGTAGTGCCCGGAGTAGTGTGGCCCCCGCGCTTGTAGTAGACTCGAAGCGACTTCCGAGGTAGATGGAGGCTTGTAGGATACCGGAGTGGCGCGGTCCGAGTTTGAAGAAAGCTTCGCCGAAGACTTCACTTGTAAATGGAGGCTTGCAGGATCCCGGGGCAGTGCGGCCCCGGGATAAGGCCTTTAGGAGATACTTCCAATTCGCGAACTGAAGCGAGACTGCCTTTCTTCACCGATTGTTCGGCTTTTATACCTTTCTAGAGAGAACGGAAAAATTATTTAAATTAAACGCAAATTTTTTGTAAATGATCAAGAGAAAAGAGGATTTATGTGGAATTATCGAAATAGGAATAATAGATCGGTAGCAAATTTGAATATAATTACCATGGAAACGATATAAATAAGAAAGACAAAATATGTCAAATTTTTGTTTTTGGTTTATAATAAGAAAACGGTAAGATTTAAGTGGAAAATGAGATATTATTGATATAGGAAAAAAGGTAGCGCAACTGCCCACACAAAGTCCAAGATTGTAGAGTTACGGAAAACTAGCTAAAAGATCGAAAAAAGGTAGACTCCATTGACACCAATTTAAAAGTGCTGATAATGTGAAAATACGAAGTAGAAATGATTTGTTATTGTGTTCTTATGGTTTAAAATCGTTACAGGATCCTATGGAAATAAAGGTGATGTAAAATATCCAGTTTTGAGGTGAATGCAGAAAATCGAAACAGAATGGAAAAATGAATTTAAAATAATGTAAAAAGATACGTAAGTAGTATAACACTACAAGGGGTAGGCAGAGATTATGGACTTCCATTTGGCACGATCCTGACACACCTCTCTCGCTTCCTCCACATCCATATACCTACGCATACACGCTCGTCGGTTAAAGGTACTCTTGATATGGCCCATTTTTAATATATCGCCAATTTGGTCGATAAACTTTCGCCTAGGGCGACCCTTCCCGACTATGCCGTTCACCTCTGCAACATAGATTTGCTTTGTCACTCTTTCCTCATTCATTCTTTCTACATGGCCAAACCACCGAAGCATTCCTTTCTTAATCCTGGTCACAACATCATCTTGCAAACCACACTCTTCTCTTATTATTATTATCTCTTATTATATATATATCATTCAGCTTCATCCCTAACATACTCCTTAATGACCGCATTTCTACAGCATTTATTCTACTCTCATGCTTCTTCTGCCACAGCCAACTTTCACTACCATACATTAAAGTAGGTACTAACACAGCATTGTGAATTGCCATACGTACCTTTTTGGACACATTCTGACTTTTCACAATTAAATATATAAATATATACATAATATTATATACATATATCTATGCCATGATAAATAAGGAAAATATGTGACAATAGAATAAATTTTAATTTTCTGCACTCCTTCTCTAAGTAAACTTTAACTAATCCAAATCTCACACTCCTCCGTGCGCGCAATATGCTTAAAGAGGGTGTGAGACACATCATTTTATTTTACTACGCGGACCTTAACTGATCGATTTTTTAACAACCTTAAAGGCAAAGGTTTCCCTTCGCTTCACGTATTAATATCTAGAAAGACAACTTTGAGTTCAGTTTTAGTTTTGTTTAAGTTTGCCAAAAATACAGAAACACCTATCAAGTAATTTTAGCAACAGTAGGAATAAGGTGTGGCTGAGGTGGCTCAAAGGCCGTCTTAAATCCGTAGATATTTCAATGATATAAAAATTATTTGAATTACACCCCCAATCGAGCCCAACCTAGATGTATTACTTCTTTATTCCCACATCCTGCAAAATGGTTGGTTGATAATTTGTACATATCAATATTCTTAATCAATAGTCACTGTGATAAATGATGAAGTTTGAATAGTTATTAATGACCTGACTCAATAGGACTTGTTGTTAATGTTGCTTGGACATTGTACGTATTACCCTCATTTATCTCTTGGTCACTATATATACCATCACTTTATATATTAACTGCATATAAATTATAATTATGAAATAGTATAATATCGACATCTCAGTCACAAAGTGTATTAATTTAAACCTATTGGATTGAAATTAATACAATTTGAAACAATACAATACAATGATTAACATACAATACGATGCATACCAATGATCATTAGAATCCAATGCAAATCTTCGAACAGTGTGACAAGTTGCTCGCCGCCATTCACTGGTAACTTGCCCAAGTGCAACAAATGCAGTTGACTTTCTAATCTACACAAAAAAATATAACAAATAGTATTACATAGTATACTAGCGATCCTCCCACACCGGATCACGACCACAGCGCCTACTACCGAGTCTAATTGTAAATCTAAACCATCAAGAGACCCACTCAAACACAAAAAATTTATTAAATCGGTTCAGCAGGAGGACTTAAGTGACAAACTCGCGCACAAAATAGTTATATTATATATATAGAAGATTACTAGGCCGTCGGTGGCGGATCCTTACAGCAAACTAGGTACGTGTCTAGGTGCACAAGGATAAAAAAAGGCGCGCGGAAGTATTTACACAAAAAAAATTCGTCTACTTGATGACACTTTCATCACCCTCACTCTCACATCATACTTTTTATTCACGTCCACCTGTTAAGTTACACATTTCCTAATTATTTTGCAAATATAATATAGATTATACTAGCTGTTCCCCGCGACTTCGCTCTCGTGTTAGGGTTTTTATTTTTTTATGCGGAACCCTATTTCTTTTTCTAATTTTTTATAATTGCTTCATTTTAAATAACGTAATGTAATTTTAATTTTATGCATACCTAATATTACTAAGAGTGGGGGAGAATACGTCCCTCATAGTTCTCCTCTGTCAACGCAAAGCCCACATGTGAATCTCAGAGCGAATACCTGTTTTTGCAATGGTAAGGGAGGTTAGTTTTTAGTTTATTCCACCTAAAGCTTAATACAGAATTTTGGGGTGGGATGAACGTCTTAATAACTCGAATCCTCTTAGCTCACCAATGATGATTACCTCTTGCTCCTATCCTGCAGCAGTGTGAAGAGCACGTGACAGCAGTGAACGGGTGCCTTCCTGCCCATCGCGCCGATCGTCATCAGCACGTCGCTGTACAACTGCCGCTCGTCCTCCTCTATATCTTCCTTGATGTCTTCGCCACATCCATCCTTTACTTCTAATCCCCTTTAAAATTTTACATTTTATTACAGTAAGAATCAAACAGACAAAGGACAATAGCCGCCTTTACACATACGCTCTTTAACGCATGAAACGGGGCATGTAAAGATAGAAAAGAAAGGCGAGAACGCACGCGCGTGCCGCCCGCTCGCGCATCCGCTCATACCTGTCATGCGTTCAAGTCTGTGCGCTTCATACATAATTTACACGCACGGTTTTGTGAAAACGATTGTCGTCGTAAAATGACGGACAAGGACCTTATTACAGATTTCTTGACAAAATAAAAGTCTCATGCATGCCATGTTATGTTATGTTTGATTTTATTTAATAATATATTAAAATGAACATATGAAAATTAATTAATAAATATATAATTTTTTTTTAACACCACACTAGGATTTTCTCCTGTATCGTGGAGGTAGTTTACAAACATAAATTGCACAAGGATAAACATCCCGACCCGTAACAATTATTTGTAGGCCGTACAAATACTTGTTCCGTGCGGGATTCGAACCCGCGGCCCTTAGCGCTGCAACTCATTGTTAAGCCACGGAGCCGTCAAAATATAATTTTTATTATACACTTAAACCAGCAAACATAACTGCCTTTATCCCTTCTAACCCTTTTGTCCATTAATTTAGAACACTCGGCTTTTCCGAGAACATCAAAAGCGGTGACTGACTGTATGTTCTTCTTAGGCTATGCCTATACTATGTACTAATTAATACAAATAATATTCAGCTACAATGGAGCATCTAACACCTACTCGATAACAGGTATTTTTTGAATAATAATTTTAGGTTATTTTCTACTTTTAGGTTATTTGCTATTTTGAAATATCTTTTTTCTCCCACCGTTTAAGAGTTCACATTTGCTTTTTTGTTAGTTTTATCACGATCTACAACTATTAATAAGTTTTCATGATAAGCGCTACTCCTAACAGTGGGTCCTGTGAAATGTTTGGTACAAGTCAAGTCTAGTGCTGAACGAAACGCGGAGGGGATAGCTGCTCATATCGCATCAGTACGGGTGACGGAATGCGACTGGAGAGCCAATCAGCGCGTGCGAACGATACACACGCCCGCCCCGCGACCCGCTTACTACCCCATGATACCATATTTTCCAATTATGCGCAATAACGGTCACCGCTAGACTTACGTGCTGCGACTTATGCATACTGCGATAATTAATCAACCCGCCAAACACGATGATTTAGACTAATCCTGTTGTGACCTTTTACGCGAGCCAGTGAAAAAGCACATGCTGTCTTGTTTCAAATAAACAGATCATTCTTTGTGAGGTAGCAACGAAATAAACTCTTCACCGTTATTTCTTCTGTGAATAATACATTATTACATTAAGAGAAATGACAAAAAAAATTAAGGTTTTCGATAAATAGCGCAATAACCATCTTAACAATTGTTATTTGAAATAAATTCAAAGCCGTAATGGGAAGCTTGTAGTGAGCAGGGCGTCATATCTATAATATAAAAATGAATCGCTGAATGTGTTGCTAAGCGCAAATCTCGAGAGCAGCTGAACCGATTTCGCTAATTCTTTTTTTATAATATTCCTTGAAGTATAAAGATGGATTTTACGGTGAGAAATTTTTAAAAAATTGCAACAACACTTTACTATATTCCCATACAAAAGATTCGTAATAATACTTAAAAGTCAATTTGAACTTTAATACCATACCATAAAGTTTAAGTGTTAGTGGAGGGGTTCCGGGAAGGCAAAACAATTGAGTTACGTTAGTATCGTATAAATATTAATGTCAATATTTGTCAATAGTGTTTTATGATTTTTATTTTTTGACATAATATAATTGTTGACTTATCAACTTTCTTTTTCCTTTTTTATCTTACTAGCTGACCCGGTATCCCGAATAGCAGAATAAGTATAAAAAAATAAAAAATTAAAGAATCGACTGTTACGCGGTACAAAGTTCGCCGGGTCAGCTAGTAAAGAATAAAACTCAATCTAATACAAACAAACAATTTAGTTTCACAGAAACATTCCATAAGAGTAGTCTTCTATGATAAATTTTATTTCCAATAAGTTCCTGTGCTATTAAGGTATTCTAAAGAGACGATGTGAAATATATAAAAAAAAATTGGACAGTCGCGTTATGAAATAGATGTATTTAAGGTTTTGTGACGATATGAAATTCGTCACTTGGTAGCCGAAACATGAAAAGAGCATCCTCGTCATTGGCGTCAATGTATAAATACTAAAACTTACTGTTTCTAACAGTTATAATCATTAACTAACGTAACCCGGAGGTCAGTGACTTAGCTTCGCAGCTGCTTATGCTGGGGATCAGTTATAATTATTTTCTACATAAAATTTTTTATTGGAACGAAGTTCCTTATCGGACAGTACGGGTTTGGCGGATGGGAGCTAGGCGACAAAAAGTGTAAGATTTTATTTTAATAAAATACACTACGTGTGTCGAACACGTAGTATATTTTATTTTAAAGGACGCTTAATTTTAATAGACGCTAGTAATACATTTATTTTTATTTGTTAATCAATAATATAATACGTTTATCAATATTTTTTTTAGGATAAGGGTGATAATCGAGCACACAGTCCACCTGATGGTACACTTGGTGATCTTCGATTACGAATCAAAATGCAGATGCGTTGTCATCCATGAGGACTAAGATGGAATGCCTCGTCTCCAGTAAAAAGGGTCTCCGGATCTCTACACTCACCATACAGCAGCGTTAAGCTGCTATTTTACGCTGGTATTCTGTGACAGCGTGGTCCTTCCCCGATCGAACCGACCGATTCGTGCCACAACCATAACATACCTGCAGAATGGTTCTACCACGTAAAAATTATAAGGCACTTCGTTCCAACCGAGTGTTCCACAACACTCACTCATGTTTTAATTTTATTAGAAGGTAAAAACTAACCTTGTGCCATCTGGTGGAGCTAATCTACATTGTAGGTAGGTATTAAATACTTCTATACATGGATTTTGCAATGTTTCATTTGAGTATCCATCTGAATCGTGCACTAGAGAACTCCAGCTATGTAGAAACTTGTTCAAAGCCTCTCGTAATAATGTATCTTCATTTATCTTAAAGTTAATGAATTAAAATGTTAGAATAATAAAATAAAAGAATAAAAATGATTTTATGTATAAGTTTTAACAGAAATTTAATATGTTTATTGTTGGAGGCCATCCAAAAAGTTAAGTCACGCGTTAAGAAGTAGGGATATCTAGAAACTGACATGGGATGACACGGTAGAAGTTTTGTAACATAACATTTAAAAACCAAAAAAATCTTTATATATAAAAATTACTTGTCACATTCTTTCTCCGCGATGAACTCCTAACCCACCGAACTGATTTCAATGAAATTTTGCACACTGTGTGCACTTTCGTCCAACTTGAGAGATGGGATGGTTTTTATCCCGTGTGTGTGACCCTTAATATTTTTATTACGAATAGGATTTTTAATAGGACAAATGGTCGTCGAAGAGGGCAGAACAACATCTGCGTGGCCAGTATTTTATTAACATTGTACTACTGCACTCACCTGTAACCTGTACTTACTTTACGAATGTTTAGTATTGAGCAATACTTTATTTTGTTACTTCCTAATCTAATATATAAAAAATTATATTTGTTTGTTAACATTATATATGCTGCCATACTTTGTTTACACTTGCGCGAAAGTTATAGGCATAATACAATTAACTTACAGTAGGTGGCGCGCGTATTGTAACGACAAATTTATTTGAATGTTATATATCATTCAACTTCAATTATTATTTTTTTCTATCTTTAAAAAACGTTATCTACATACTAAGGTTTTCTCCTGTATCCTGAGGGCAGTTTACATACATAGGATAAACATCCAGACAAGGAACAATTATTTGTAGGCCATACAAATACTTGTTCCGTGCGGAATTCGAACCCGCGTCCCTTAGGGCCGCAACTCATTGCTAAGCCACTGCACCACGGAGCCGTCGACTTCCATTAATTTATTACTAATTTATATTTATTTTATATTAATTATTATTTTATTTATATTAATTAATAGTAACTTCAATTAATGTATTATTATTCCTATAATTAAACAAATAACTCTTCCAAATTTAAAACGACATTTCCACAATTATTAATTTCTTATGTGGCAGCAACACGCCGGGTTCCAGCCAGTAACGTATAAAATAAATAAACACTGGTATAATGATTGAAGCGAACTTACAATCCACCAGAAGGCAAGTGGCAGCTGCTGCCTGTGGACACTAGCATCCAATCTAGTTCAAGCAAAGGATGCTACAAACGCATGGTCCCTTCTGGTAAAGTTAAAAATGACTTTCAATAAGAATTACACATGTAATGTATATTGAATAAAAAATATTCTATTCTATTCTATTCTATTCTATTCTGAGGAGTGAGATGTAATGCCTCACAGCCTGCCATTATACTGATTCTCTATACCCTTCAGATTGGTGGAATGCAGTGCAAGCCTACCATTTAGCGACAAAATAGTTTTTATTATCTAGTAGTGAATAAGTTCGAACTAATTCTTAAGTTACTATTTTTTGCGAAATCCTGTTACTCTAACATTGTATATTATTTTATTATATGAAATCAAAAGATTAAAAGTAAAATAAAAATATACTTACACCTTCTTCTATAATCGACCCTCTGATACAGTGGCATGTATATGTCGTCAAATATTGGAGGAAAGCCGGTGGGGTCGCTGCTATCATAGCGGGAGTAAAAAACTGTATTAACCTTCGATAAATTTCCGCAATTCCCAACATTTCTCTTTCGACTGGTTGAATGAAAGACAACATTCGCAGGAAATAATTAACATAGTTTTCTAAGTACTGCTGTTTTAAATTGCTAGCTGAGACTACAACTCCACTTAAACTTGCCAACTGCACCAGACATGTTAGTGAAGGATTCGCCAAGTCTGGGTTGGAACGTACATAAATATGTAATTCAAAGAACAATGCTATAAGCTCTGGTTTCATAATTGTGTCACGCCAATTCACACTTAGTCGCAAGGCCGGTGCAGTTTCACTTTCATAAATTGCTTCAAAAGCACCAATCAACCTTTTGGATAGTAATGGAGAGACATGGCTCCAACATAGTATTGTTTCAATTATCGTTATCAACTGCTTAATTAGCATAGCTTGTTCTCCTTCGGGTGGATGACCAGAACGAATTATTTGCTCAAGTACTCCAATTGTAAATCGAAATATTCGTTTCAGATTTATTGTTTCAAATGATTTCTTTAAGCGGAAGTGTACTTCCCATATTAATCCGACATCAGCTGATTTGACAGTGATTGCAAATTCTTGCATAATTGCTAAAATCAATGAGCATGCCAGTTTCTGTTGACTGATTGGGGAACTTAAAATTATTTTTTCTAATTCAGCCAATAATGCTTTTCTTTCTCTGCCTCCATCATCAACACTACCTCTTTTTATGATTATGGCGATGGTCTAAAAACAATCAAAGCACAAACTTATTTTATTTCATTTATTGAGGGTACACATTACACACGCATAAACAAAAGCTGTTACAACCAACTACAAAATAAATTATATTTAAAGGTATTTTGTTGACAATTTTTTAATTTTAAGCAGTTTTAAAAGGATTTTATAGCGTTAAACTTATTTTATATTCCTGACGTTTCAGTATAATAAAAAAATAAGCAATAGACATAAATTAGAGGAGTCAAATAGGATTGCAATAATTTTTTCTACACAACTGGCTCAATCAATTTAAATAAATTGTAATACTCTCTATAATTCAGAGAACCTAGATAGCTCAGCTTTTTGCATAAATTTGACACAAGAAACGAGAATAAGATCCCGCCTGCATTAATCCAAATTTTAATCAGAATAAGTGCTGATTTACCACATGCTTGGTAGCAGTATAATATAAGTTTTATACTTTACTCTCCATATAATCATCATAATTATAATATATAATTCCATTATAATCACTATACTTGCTGATTCTGCTCTGTAAATGTTTAACTTTGGAATGACCAGATGTGATGTTTGTTGGATTTTAAAAGATTTAATATGCTGAATAAAATCATATATATTTTGTTTTGGGCTGCAGTTCCCCAAAGTATGTAGAAACTAATCACCAAGTTATCTGACAACAATGTGGCTCGAGCAGGCAGGTAAGCCGATTGGAGCTAGGCCCTTAGGCAGTTGTCTACTTTGCCTTTGGAGTAAACTAGCTTTAGTAATTAATCTTTCTTTACAAGTACTATTAATAAAGCTTATGAACTAAAATATTGTATGAGAATGTAAACAAACCTGCAATAATCTTTCTTTCAAAAAAGGGGGATTTTCTTTTTTTAATAGATAATTTAGCAAATACTCCCTTATTGAACATGTATCTTCTTTTGATAACAAACTCCATTCTCTAATAAGGCCTGATTTTATCAGACCTGCTGCCTCAAATAACACATAATCTGAGGTTGACTTCTCAAGTATGTCTCTACACAGTTCATAAGGATTTTTAGTTGTACGAAATTCCAAAAATACACTTTCAGCTTGATGTCGTTGTTCTGATGTAACCAGGTTTGGTGGTGCCTTAAACAAAAGCACAAATTACTAATATTAATATTTAGGAGCTAATTAAGGTATATTAAAAGTTGTATAGAGCAAATCTGTTAAAGTCCATCTATCTAAAAGAGACTATGACAAACATTATCTTGAACTTTATTTTATTGTTGTTAAGAAAAAATTTATTTCGAAAGTGTCACTGGTATTTATAATACTTATATAAAAGTTAGTACACATTACCCTCAAATGAAAATTAGGTAACACAACTGGCTAAAATAATTAATCAAAAACATATTACATATAGAGCCATGCTGCAGCTATATTATGGTTGTAGCACGAATGGGTCGGCTCGACCGGGGAAGGACCATGGTCTCACAGAATACCAGCGTAAAATAGCAGCTTAACACTGCTGTGTTTCGTTTGGTGAGTGTAGAGAACCGGAGACCCTTTTTACTGGAAAAGAGGCATTCTATCTTAGTCCTCACGGGTGAGCTAGCCGAAAAAAGTGGTAACTGAAAATTCGCAGTTACATATGTGAAAAAGTGTTAGCTAGCCGAAAAAAATGGTAACTGAAAATTCGCAGTTACATATAGTGAAAAGTGTTAGCTAGACGGAAAAAGTGGTAACTGATATTCGCAGTTACACAAGTGATAAAATCAACTAGTTTTAGTTCATTAATAGCTGTTAGTCAGTAGTGTTAGAAAACCAGCTACTACCAATAGATATTTTGATACTACCAGTAGATATTTTGATACTACCAATAGATATCTTAATATTACCAATAGATATTTTAATACTACCGCACATTTTAATTGAATCTTTTGAAATATATAGTGACCAACCGATAGTGAACAACCGTAGTTGAACAACCGTGGTCAATAAATAATAATTATAAAATTTCGCAACTAATTAATCAGTCGAACCACTGGCCACTCCCTTGCTATTTGAATTTATAAATCGTGCATTTTAATTTTGAACCTCAGTCCACAGTTTTCCAGCAGCACACACAGAGACTGCAGTGAAAGTATCCTCTGGAACCTATAGGTGTAGGACGTGAGCGACTCGCGGAGTATCTTCGACAACATTTACTCCGGAGAGTTATGCCCGTCCGGCACACTATTCTTATCAGAAGATACTTTTACAAAATTATTGTAAGTATAATAAAATTAATGTAAGTGCCAAAGTTGTATAGCTTAATGCTTTTAATGGATATGAAGTCTATAAAGTTTTTTACAAAAGGAGTGAAAAAAAATATAACAAAGATTTAAGATTTATAGGATAGGGGATGTTATTAGGGAAAAAATTATATAATGAAAAGGAGAGATTAGAGCAGTTAAAACATTTATGATCTATCTTTCCTTCATGTAGTCCTCACTCATAATTTGAGCTATTTTTAATCTTAAGTTTTGCAAAAAAGAAAAAACTACGGGTAAAAAAGTATGTCCCAATCTAATTCTACATATAACAGATGTACTATGTTTGGAGCCATTCATGAATTTAAAAAAAAACATGGTTTGGAGGGGATGTCAGGTTGGACTTCTGAATAATATTTACTTATAGACTTCTGAGTTTTTTTTTCCAAAGAGAATTCTAATCTGACATCTGATAGATTTTCACAAGAGAAATAAGGTCATGAGTATGAGTTATATAATGCATTATGGTACCAGAAGTAGATGCTCTACAGTGAATCAACAGTTTCATTGTCACATATTCCACTATAACTTGGCAGCCAAGGGAGTTTCAAGTTAATACCTCGACAAAAACATCCATATAGTGCATCTTTTATTTTAAAAATATATGGGAATTTGAATTTACTTCAAAATGGGTTAGATAAAATACTTTATAATGAACTATATAATTTAGTAAAAACAATACATTTGCTTCCAAAGTAGCAAGAGCTTGACCAGTGAAAATTGAAGTAGCATTTTCAAAATTTTAAATAATTATATATTTTGGAATCTAGATAGCTGAACCAACAAAACTATTAACAGAAAGCTTAAAGGCGTCAGTAGAAAGGGAGCCTCTCCATTTTTTTGCATAATCTATACAAATAAATAAAATTGAAGTGTCTATTTGTAATGTCAAAATTACAGCTTTTTACTAAAAGCATATGAAAGTATATACGGTACTAATAACAAAAATACAACTTTGAAAGTTTTTGTCTGTCTGTCTGTCTCGGCTAATCTCCGAAACGGCTGGACTGATTTTGATGGGATTTTCACTGGCGGATAGCTGATGTCACAAGGAGTAACTTAGGCTAATTTTATTTTAGAAAAAGAATTAGGGTGCTGTGCAAAAAAATTAAAACCCCAACTAACACACGGGCAAAGTCGCGTGGAACAGTAAAATCACACTAAAATCTAAAATAACTGAAGGATGATAACATAGTTTCAAATAGATATTTGAACAAAAGGTTAATAAAAATTTTGAAACATGGGAAATTTAAAGGTAACATCTTTATGGGTCCAGTAGTTATTATTCTTAAACCAGAGTTTAATAAATCCAGTTTAGAAAGAAGTGGATAAGAAGATAGTTCAAATATTATAAATATATAACGATCGGCAAAATATATCCAGGTTAAGAGGAGGTTCGCTACATTCAACTTGTAGAGCATTTGAATGAGATGATTTCTTAGCTCCTAAGATAATCTGTAAGCACTTGATTTGGATTTTATCTAAAAGCTTAAGTGCTTATTTATTGCATGGTTCCAAGAGAAATGTTACATAGTCAAAATTGCTATAGATGAGGGTGTTGTATAAAAGCTATAAGCAATATGGGTGAGATCCCCACCTGACACCTGTCAGTGATCGAGGGATATTTACTTTCTTTTCGCATGTTTGGACAATAAATGTTTAATGGGGAACACCAGTCAGCAGAGTAGAAGAAATAATATTTATATTCATCAAGTAAGCTACTTAGAGTGTTAATTTATGTCATAATAAACAATAAATGAAGCGAATGTGTATGAAATATGAATACATATATTATAATGATGTTTTGTGTAATAAAATTCTAATATTTTAACAAGCAATTTAACATTAATGTTAACCTCATTAACTTTAATATGTATCAGATATTCAAGTAACAAAATGTGATTGGTGCAATTTTGGACTTTATTTTATTATTTTTAAATTTAAGTAAATTAGTAACAGGTACATAAAACATCTTACCATCAAAATTTGTGCCGCTGCCTCTAAGATTTGAATGGCAGAATCGTTCATTTTGATAGAAACAAAAATTTTTGTATTTACGACAAGAAAGCTTCTATTGTTTACATGAGTAATCACTTATTTGCATTCACAAACACAAAAAGCAAATACCAAAACATTTTTAACTTCAGACATCTCATCTATAGCTCAAAAATATGCCTATTGCCTATCTAATAATATAGAATTCCTTAAAAAGTACTCTGTGGAATTGCTGTACTAGTACTAGTACTAGCTGTCGACTGTTGTCCTATATAGTAGGTATATTATCAACGCCAGCTGTACTAGTACTTAAAATATGTATTAGTTAGTACTAGAGATGTTACGGAGGTTTGATTACGATTCAGAAAGTTCAAAACTTCCGATTGATTTTGCACCTTCGATTCCAATTTCGGTTCCGTTAAATTTTAATCGGAAGTTATATATATCGGAGGTCGATGCACATTGGTGGTGGCGGCAGAGATCAGAGTGTACAAAGAAGTTTATACTTATCGCCTTGATGACTTGATGTTTTGTTTCGTATTTGGCAATAGTGATGACGATTCTTTCCGAGAAAGATAAATTTTTAAATAAATTCACAAAAAATCGAGGTCTAAAAGATTGATTTATCAATCGAAAAAAAAATTACAAATAGAACTTGAAAAAAAAAACCGATTCTTTTTTTGCAAGTTCGATTTTATAATGTAGATAAATGTAAACCAGTTTTATGAAAAACAAGAAAGATACCATAATAAATAATCTCATAACAATTATTTTTATTACCATATCAAAGTCAGATCAGGTATGAAAAGAGACATTTATTTTCATAATGTATTTATTACAAGAAAATTTAAAGTTCCCAATGCTTCATATCTAAACTTTTTAAAAATAATAGTCTGTCAAGTCTACTGGGATCCAAGCGGTTCCGCTCATCACTTGCGATACTCATGGGCTCATGGCCACAGAATACTTTACTCCTAGCGGAGAGCTAGCTCATGGCTAATGAGTGAAAATCGTGATAAATAGTATTTATGTTCTTGCCAGCACAGTATAGGATCATACTTCAGGTGCACAACAGCCAACGATAAAAATAGTGTTATAATTAACCCTTTAACAGGCAACACCGTAATATTACAGATACATTAAACTAATTGTAAATAATTTTATGGTTTTTACCAAAACAAAAAAAAATCGAATGGTGATTTTCAAGAGTGAAATATTGATTCACTGTATCGATTCATTACTGCTTATCAATTTAAAAAATCGATCTTTTGGACCTGAAAAATGAATTCTTCGGTTAATCGATCTCAGATCGCCATCCCTATTTGGCAATTGGCATGTTGTTATTTCGCGCTTCATTTATACTTATCCCAGTTTTTTATTAGTTTTAGTAGTGTTTTATTTGACGTGTAAGAAATTTATTTGAATTGCAAAATGAAGCCAAAATCAAGTGCCATTTGGAATTATTTCAATGAAGTTTCTGGGAATATACCAAAGTGTGAACTATGTGAGAAGATATATTCACGAAAGGGAGATACGACTACTTCGTTAAAAAGTCATTTAAAGTCTGTGCATGCCACTGAACTCGAAGAATTCAAAAAATTTGAAACTGAAAAGAAAAGTACTGTTCAATAGACCTGCCCTTAACACATCTCTTCTGCCTCCACTTCCGATTCCGGTTCCGATTCCGACAAAAATTTAAAAACTCCGTTTCCGATTTCGGTACCGATATAACCACTTCAGTTACATCCCTAATTAGTACTATGAATATGGAGTGTGGAGCAGCGTTGCCAACATCAATGTGACAAATTCCCCAAAAATCCATGTAAAATTCCCCAATTTAAGGACAAAACTTCAACAGATTCCCCACAAATTCCTCTTCATTGTTTTTTTACTTCTTATAAGCCAGTGCTTGACCACAATCCCACCTGGTGGTAAGTGGTGATGCAGCCTTAGATGGTAAATCGCACTGTCTTATCGTAACAAAAGCCTATTCACTCTTACCTTGAAGACGCCTAGATTGTATTCGGACGGGAAGATAGACGCCTGTAAATTATTCCACTTACTTGCGTACAGCAAAGGTGTACTGCTTTGTTTTAACAGTGGTAAAGCCACGCGGCAGCTTTAGCTGTCGCACGGATGGGCCGGCTCGAACCTCACAGAAAACCAGCGTGAAGTAGAGGTTTCCCTCTGCGTTTCGCTTGGTGAGTGCAGGTGGCCGGAGGCCCTTTTTACTGGAAATGAGGCATCCCATCTTAGTCCTCGCGGGTTACAACGCATCTACATTTTGATTTGTAATAGAGGATAGATGTAGATGTCTATGGGCCGCAGCAACCACTTACCATCAGGTGGACTGTGTGCTCGTTTGTCACCCTTATCCTATAAAAAAAATACGCATTACAAAAGACGAAGTAAACCGTTTGGTTCTAATGCGTGGAATATCGACAACAAAGGGATGAAGACCCGCCGACCGTCTGGTTGTCCGATGGTGGAAAGGAGAGGGAGGAATTAAGGCGTGTAATTCCTGCGCACACTCACTGAAATGCATCCTATAGAATACCGAGAGACTGGCTACTTTGCGCTTGTGCTTGAAACTGACAAGATTGGTTTCAACCAAATCAAGATCACTAATGAGCCTCTTAGCACGTCTCTCCACTGAGTCCAATGCCGCCAGGTGGCATTTTGCAGCACCAGTCCATATGTTACAGCAATACTCCATGCACGACCGGACTTGAGCTTTATATAAGGTAAGAAGCTATCCCGGCGTGAAGTACCGCCGCACCCTTGCATGGACACCAAGTTTCCTTGCGGCTGCTTTGGCTCTGGACTCAATGGACCGCCCATAGTTTAGGTTCGGAGAAAATTCAATCACTAACAACTGAAGGCGGTCAGTGTACTCCAACGATACATTCCGGAAAGTAGGAGCCAAGGTGAGCGGGCTCCTTTTAGCGGTAAAAAGACACGCTTGTGTTTTGGAGGCGTAAAATCTCACGAGATTGGCATCGCCCCATTCGGAGACTGCCTGTAGTGTGAGACTCATACGCTCAACCATAGCCTCTCTTTCTGACTGGATTTGATCCCGACTGGCCCGGGCGCTTGGTTGGTATCTCTCCACAACTGTGCTGTCGTCTGCATACCCATAGACACCGGGAATGAGCAGATCATTTATATGCAGCATATTACATACATGCAGCAGGAAGAGAGTGAGAGTTGCGGAGAGAACGGACCCCTGAGGAACACCGGCGTTAGTCGCCACAGTATTGGATGAGCAGCCATCAACGACGACCCGGAGAGACCGTTCACTCAGAAAGTCCTTCACCCAGACAATTAGGCCGGGGGATAAGCCGTACGCTGAAAGCTTGCCCAATAGACTAGCGTGCCAAACCCTGTCAAAAGCCTTCGAAACATCGAGGGAAACAGTAAGTGCTTCACCACTGTTCTCGAGGGCTTCGCCCCATATATGAGTGGCATACGCTAGAAGGTCCCCAGTTGATAGATTTCGGCTAAACCCGTACTGGCGATCACTGAGGAGATCATTTTGCTCTAGGTATGCCATGAGGTGGGCGTTCAATATACGCTCCATAATCTTGCAGAGTATGGAGGTAATTGAAATTGGCCGATAGTTGGCAGGGTCGGTACGGCTACCTTTTTAGGCACAGGCTGCACATTGGCCAGCTTCCAAGATTTAGGCACTATTCCAGTCCTGAATGAGAGGCGGAAGAAGCGTGTCAACACAGGAGACAACTCAGGTGCACAGACCTTTAGAACTATAGCCGTTATACCATCAGGTCCACTAGCTTTGTTCACGTCTAGACTTCGCAAGGTTTTAAGAACCTCCTTGTTGGTGATACGAAACTCAGACATAGAGGTACCGCAGTGAGGTAATTGAGATGGTACGCTGTTTCTACTATCCGGATGCAAATTGCAAGCAAAAAGAGAAGCAAATAAGTCCGCTTTCTCCTTAGGCACATGCGCCAGTGAGCCATCTGGTTTTACCCGCGTAGGCAGTGTAGACCGACAGAAGTTTGTCTCAACCGCTTTGGCGAGAGACCAAAAAGCTCTACTGCCAGATGGTTTGACAGAGAGCTTTGTGCCGATGCGTTTAGTGCGGTCGAAACTGGCTTGGCGTAATGCCTTTTTGCACGACTTGGCGGCTTGGTTAAAGGATCTCTTCCTAAGGCTAACATCCGGAGCTTTACGGTCTCGAGCATCGACCCAGGATAAGTACGCCATATGCTTTTGCTTTTCAGCACGAGCGCACTCGGCGTTAAATCAAGGGCGAGCTTTACCACCAATGGGCACGTCAGCAAAGGGGATGAAATACTCCATCGCTTGACGTATCACATTGGTTATGGCATCCGCACAGCTCGATACGTCTCCAGAGGAGAAGCAGACATGCCGCCAAGGATAAGATGCAAAGAAATGCCGCATTTCATCCCAATCTAATATAAAATAAAAATAAAAATATATAAAAAAATATAATATAAAAAAATCTGCTGACTTCTATCGCCACATTTGTGTGCCCATCCACATCAAATACCCTAGTCGCCTGTTGTACCAGCTGGGAGAGCCCCAGCGACAAGGCAAAATACTACGCCTCTCTCCCAGCGTGGTCGGTCTTCTGGTATGGGAACAGCCAGTCCTGATTACAGGCATTAAAGTCCCCCAGAAAAACCAACTGTGCATTAGAGTACCGATTTAGAGCCACATCAGAGGCTTCACTGAGGTGTTCAAACAGCCTAGTTGTTTCCTGGTCGCCGCTGTGCGATCGGTAGACACAAGAATAAATAATTTTATCCATTCCTGTGTCTATCAATACCCAGATCGTAGAGAAAGTGGGGTCTTAAAGGTGTCGGAGACGCTTAGAGCGATTTTAAGAAATGAAGGAATATTCAATTAATTTTATAAGATTTATTTTTTAACTAACATTTTTTTCTTTTTTAACGAAATTGTATGTACACTTTTCATATTTTTGTAACAAGCATTTTACACCATGGAGTATTTTTAATTCCTTCCCTTGTGCTATTATAGGGATGAAACGATACGAGTTACACTTTTATTTTAACACATTAATAGATAATACACTCATCTATACAACAGATTAGTTAATAGTTTACTAAACAGATACATCACTCCCATACAAAAGCGAAAATACCTACGTTATAATAGCCTACAAAATCTTAATAATAATATCTACTGTTCGCAGCGAGAGGAAAATGTACCATAGATCCGCGCATAAAGAGTCGAGATTGTGTTGACTGACGTGCGACTCACGTGCAATCGCGTCATCGCACGAATGCTCTAGGGTTGTACCTATGATGATTATTGTAATAAAACGAATCTTGCGAAATTACCATATTTTTTATTTGTCAATAAAATATGTTTGAGTTTTATAAAATGATTTTTACATTTTTTTCCTTCAAATTAAATTCTCGGTTATTAAATTTTATCGTTGAAAATGGTTGTCATTCAATTTATAAATTAAAGCACTGTTATGCTTTGTTTCGATGTAATCTTATAGTTAAGAAAAAAAGACAATTTTTCATTTGTTTTTTGACTCTGACACCCATCCACTGCACAATAATTACGTGGTTTCGGCATTTTGACGAGTAAGCGCGGGAAACGTGTGCGGTGCAAGCGCTCATGCGGGCATGCGGCAGCCCAATGTCGGTTGTATCGTAGGCGATACGCAAAACGGTGGGTATATAACGCAGGGTCTTGAGCGAGTGACGGAGGCCTGTCTATACTAGCAAAAAAATATTTATTGTGTATCATTTTTTGAAAATTTTGAACGCGTTCTAGTTTTGTTAGTTTTGTGTAGTCGGCAAGTTTGTTAGTCTATGCCCGAGAGAAAAAAACTGTCTGCCATTCATTCGCCATACATGCATAATGTTTGTGTCGTCTTTGTTTTCATTCTGTGTTTGTAATCCTAAACTTTGACTGTCGTTGTTGTTTGTTTTGTGTTTGGCAATATTTCACAAAAAACGATGACAAAAACGCAAGTTGCAAAAAATGCTTTAAAACCGTGCGCTTTTGTGGCAATACGTCTAATTTTGCATAAGCATTTAAAAAGCAACTCTGATTATATTGCACCTGATAACGTATCAATAAGGAATATCAATACTATTTACTGTTCTAATTTTGTTTATTCCAAATTTTACAAATAAAAATCGATCGATATATGTAAGTATCGATACGTTTCAAACGATAATGAGTAACTATCGATACTCTAAGACCGATACTGTATCGATTAAAAGTATCGATACACCAGTGGTATCGTTTCATCCCTATGCCATTTAAGGATGATTCACGCTACAACGTGTCGCCACCGGGCCGTGCCCGGCCGGGACACGTCCACCGTGCGCTGGCCGGGCCAGTCATTCATGTTACACCGGGCTGTTTGCACGACCGTGGCTTATGCGCGACTCTGTGTTATGTGGTTTTTGTCAGCTAGTGATTTCATCTGTCGATAGACTTCACGCTTACATAAATATGCAATTTTCACAATTTGAATTGGCAGCTATTGCAATTGCCATCGATGATGAAGTATTGGAAAAACGAAGCGAAACTACTAAAAGAAGATGGGGTGTACATCCAACCTGGAGAAAGCGAGAAGCAGAAGGAGAATTTGCTTTACTTTACAAAGAATTAATAGATGATGAGAGCAAGTTTTATGGTTATTTTAGAATGTCTAAAGAATGCTTTACTTTTTTACTTGAAAAAGTAAAACCAGACCTAACCAAAAAAATTACAAGATTTCAAAAGCCTATATCTCCCATCGAACGATTAGCAGTCTGCATCAGGTAAATAATAAATTGTTATGCACTAAATCACATAGTATTTAAAAATGTAGTATTACAAATTGACCCGTCTCACAACCATCTATCAGAGCTGGTTGTAAGATGGGTCGATTTTTTCTAAATACTTCATTTTCAATTTTTCAATAATCAAAATTGCATTGTGAATGAAAAAAGTAAAAATTTAAATAATTCGCATAGTATTTATTCATTTCATTAGTCTGCCGTGAACTCTGAAAATAAAGTAGACAAATTATTAGATTCCAAAGGTGTAAGTTCCGAAGGCGAAGGTTCCGAAGGCGTAGGTTCCGTAGGCGTTGATTCCGGTGTTGGCGTTGGTGTAGTCATCGGAACCGGTGCATACACCGACCTTGAATTAGTAGACGACGCTGACGTTGTTCCACTCATTGGAGATGTGTAAGAAGAAGGCTCTGATGACAATTGCTCCCACTCCAAATCTTGTACTACTGCAAATATTCTTCCTTTTGCAAGATGCTGATAGTAAGGGGAAAAAGATTTTATGGTGGCTGCCAAACCGTTGAAGAAAGCATCAATAGGATGAATGTCTTGTGTGTTGGACTTTTCTTTATGTTTTAGAATGTATTCCATTAATGCGCTTGACGCAGAGGACTGGGATTGTGGCACTATACGACGGCGATTGTGTGCAGTTGCAACGGTTGCATTGCGATTGCGGTTGCCGGAACGAGTGAATTGTGCAGTTGACGGGGGATATGGATTCGGATCAGCAGGTGGCGTAAAATTTGGTTCACTAATAGCTGGTGAGCGATCTTCCTGCTGCTGCTGTTCATCGGTGTTAATTGTTTCGTTGGGCGTAGTAACTGGCGAAGTAACCGTTTCGTTTTGCGTCTCTTCGTTCTCAGACTCGATACTTGTTATTGTATTTCGATCCTGTATATGAGGCAGTAAAAAATTCAAGCTCTCTTCATATTTATATTTTTTTATTGCCACAGCACCCTGTCCACTCTTGGTTTTACGTTTGTTTCTATGTTTTTTGAACTGGTCCCGTATGTTTGCCCACCTTTTTTTACATACATCATCTGCAAAAAGATAGTATAGAATGAACAAGTTAAGTAATTTTCTTTACAACCTGTATAAATGGTACTCTTAATACGTAATAGCTCACTGTAGTACACAGATACCGCGAAATTATACCATTATTATTTTTTCAGGTTCCTGGCTACTGGGGATTCGTTTAAAACTATTTCGTACAGTTTTCGATTGGGGCATTCAACTGTGACCGAAATTGTACATAGCACATGTCGATCTATCGTTAAAAGATTTAAGAAAGACGTTATACCAGAACCAACAGAAGAAATGTGGCGTAAAATTGCCGAAGATTTTGAAAAGCTTAGAGGTTTTCCAAATTGTATAGGCGCATTGGATGGAAAACATTTTGTTATTGAAGCCCCAGCCAATAGTGGTTCTATATATTTTAATTATAAACACACATTCTCAATTGTTTTATTGGCGTTAGTGGACGCATGCTACAAATTTATTGCAGTTGATGTTGGCGCTTACGGACGAAACAGTGATGGTGGCATTTTTGCACAATGTAATCTTGGAAAACGTTTAGAAAATGGGACGCTTCATGTACCTATTGGTAAAAATTTACCCGGTTCCTCTACGTTTGCACCATATGTAATAGTTGGTGATGAAGCGTTTCCTTTGAAAACATACCTAATGCGACCGTATCCAGGACACCAAGCAACAGGTGACGCTAATAAAACGAATTTCAATCATAGACTGTCTTTGGCCCGGCGACTAGTCGAAAATGCCTTTTGTATTTTGACACAAAGATTTAGAATATTTCAAAGAAGAATGAAACTTGCTCCAGAAAATGTTGATTACATTATTCTATCTACATGCGTACTGCATAATTTTTTTATGCGAACAAAAAGATTACACAGGGCTTATCAATCATAGTGCACAAAATGCGCAACCACATTTATTAAATCCATTGAGCGTTCAACCAGGAAGACCGGCTAATGATGCATTTGCGGTAAGAGAAACGTTTAAAGAATATTTAGCGTCAACAGCGGGACGTAATTTTATAGGACAACAGTATCAAGAATAAATACATACTTACACTATAATATACTTCTTATAATTTACCTAACATATTCTAAAATACCTACTAAAAACCGATAATCCCACTCACATGTACTTACATGTTGTCGTAAAGTAATTAGTGACACTTGAATAACTATTATAAATGTAAATTGAAATAAAAGTTACAACTTACCAGATTGTTTTATTTCGTCCGAAATGGTTTTCCAAATAATATTTTTGTATTTGTTATCTAAATACTTAGGATGGCTCATATCGTAAATCACAGGGTACTAGCGCACACATTCTAATAATTTTTCATCGTCCATTTTGCTGTTGAGCTGCTCACTTCACTAAGATTTGACGTTGACTGCTCTCCGGGCGCCCGGGCGCATATATTCATGTTACAACGTGTCGGGGCCGGACCGTGCCGGAGCCGGGAAACAATACCCACCGACATTTCAACGCCGTGCCCCGGCCGAGTCCCTGCGGCGTACGGCCGGGGCACGGCCGGGCCACGGTCAGGCATGAATCGCTTCATACAAAAAGTACACCATAATGTTTGACCGTGCCCCGCCCGGGGCACGCCCCGCCGCGCCACGTTGTAGCGTGAATCATCCTTAAATGTACTATTTAATGGCACAGGAATGAAACGATACCACAATATCTGCATTTATATGCATGCGGTTCGCTGCTTTAAAATTAAAAATTAAAAAAATGAAAAGCGTTAAATTATACACAAAAGTTGCTGAAATTAATCTGAAAATTAAATGTGGTGCAATGAAGATAATTAAAAAAGGGAGTACCTAATTCGATATTCATAAGTAACCTAACAAAAATGTTAAGATAAGTATTTAGATTTCTTGAAAAAAGGTTCTGACTTGGCCAGGGCTATCGATAATCAAAATCTCCGCATTTTCCACCAATTCCCGAAAAATCCCCAAGCAACTTGAAATTCCCCACAATTTGGGGAATTCCCTACATGTTGGCAACGCTACTGTGGAGGTTTAATAGTGTTACTTAATAGGTACTTTACTAAAAAGACATAAAAATTTAAAATAATAATTTATGGTACATTATCCAGCTTGCTACATATTTATTTATCTATGACATTATCGTCCTTTTTCACAGGTTTTTTGTTTTATTTGGTTTTATTTATTACGGAGAATGAACTAAGTATACAAAATAATTTTGTACTAAAGTTGAGATGTCCACAGACTATAGTCGTTGCGTTGTAGCATGGTGCGAAAAAGTTTCGTATTCAATCTGTTGATTCAATTTGTTGAAGAAGGCGAGATTTACCGTACTCTACTGTTCTACTCACGAATCAATCGTGTTCACAACATATAAATCAATGGTTCACATTCACAATTTCATTTGATATTGTTAGCAGATGTGCAAGCACGCCTCAGAATCGCTATGGTTTTTTCCATTGAAGTAATATGTACTTACGTATTAGAACAGCTATTTTTAATGGTCCCCACACACGGCCAGTTAAGCTGATCAGTTTAACTGACGTACATCCAAAAACTGATCGTGAGTGTGAAATCTTAAGTTGAAATTTTTAACTGACGACAACCCACGGATTGTTTCGTGCGCACTGTCAGTTAAACTGCTCAGTTGAACTGACGTACAACCAAAACTGATCGTGAGTGTGAAATCTTAAGTTTTAACTGACGAGTTAATTTTTTAACTGACGGCAACCCCGCGTATTTTCCGGGCGATCCGTAATCCGCTGGCTTCAGATCGTTTCAATTATTGGAAAGTACATACTTTCTTAGTAGCTACTTAAACATTATTTGTATGCTGTTTAGATTTTATAATATTATTTTATATATTTAAATTAGTTGGTTTGACGGAGGATGGAGACCAAGGTGATTGTAATGATGTCACCTTCCTTATGGTGGACTCAGAAGGTGGGTAAAGGATCTCAGTGATGCTACTACGTAGAACCATTGTGTTTGGACTCATTTTCAAACAGGTAAATGGAGACCTAGACGACTGTGATGATATCACCTTTATGATGGTGCAATCCGAAGGTGGGTATAGGTAGGATCTCAGTGACGGCACTAGATAGAACGATCGTGTTTGAACTCATTTGAATCGGCTCATAAAGACCTAGGTGACTGTTATGACCTAACCTTTTTGATGGTGCAATCCGAAGGTGGGTGTAGGATCTCAGTGACGGCTCTATTTATTTTATTTATTTATTTATTAAGGTCATCCGACAAATCTTACACCAAAAACATTAAATTCTTAAGCTATCATCTAAAATTTACGCTTAGATTAAATTACAGGCTGCCACGACTTGCAAATGTGAGTTTTTAATGTTTATTTAAAAAGTAATAAAATATATAAAGTAATCCAAAATTATTCCGTACTCAAACTTGCACCTAGAAGTAACTTTTTGAATTTAGAGAGGCTATTTGAAAATATTGTCGTTGCAGCCTGTTCATGATCGCGTGATGGCCGAGATTGCTTTTGGATCCCTTGGTAGAACATGGTGTGTATTTCCCTTTTTGCGAGATTTTATAGGGTATATTAAGCCGAAGCTGTTCCAACAGTCCAGGGCAATCCAGACCACCTCTTACAATTTTATATAAAAACAAATGATCTAATATAAGCCTCCTATTTTTTAAGCTTTTCATTTTGAATTTTGAAAGTCTATCAACGTACGAAGGCAACTGCTAGACCGGATTGAAATGAGACATGCCATAAAAATCTTTTCTGCACACGTTCTAGTCGCTTAACATATACTTCGTAGTGTGGTGACCAAACCGGGCTGCAATACTCCAAAATCGAACGAACGTATGCGTTATATAATAAAATTTTAGTGGCTAGATTTAGTTCCTTACAGTTACGAATTACGAACCCTAGCATTTTGAAGGCCCTAGATGTTATGTCCTCAATGTGTTTGTGAAATCGAAGTTTTTATCCAAAATAACGCCTAGGTCCCGAATAGAATCTACCTCTTTAAGTTGTTTTCCATTAATGTGGTACGAAGGTGATGCTTGCAACCTATGTCGTGAGAATCTAATAAAATTACATTTATCAACATTTAGTTCCATTCGGTTTTGATCGACCCAGATTGCTAGATTATCAACATCCTCTTGAAGAAGCACAAAATCAGTGGCTGAGTTGATTTCTCTACAAATTTTTAAGTCATCTGCAAAAAGATAGACCTTTGAGTATTTTAAAACCGAGACTATAGCATTTATAAAGATGTTAAATAGGGTAAGGCCACGATGAGAACCTTGGGGTACGCCTGAAAGAATTGGCAGTGGATCAGAAGTAAAACCTTCCAGGACTACACTTGCTACTCGACCTGATAAATAAGAAGAAAACCACTTAAGCAATCCATCCCCAAAGCCATACTCTGCCAGTTTTGACAGCAGAATACTATGGTCCACTCTGTCAAAAGCCTTGCTGAAGTCGGTGTAAATAGTGAAAACTTGATTGTTCTTGTCTACTGACTGACTAATATCTTAAAATGTTTAATATGCCAGGATAAAACAGGACAAAGAAGTGATTCGAATACTTTAGCAATGATTGGTAGCAGTGAAATTGGTTGGACACTAGATAGAAGGATCGTGTTTAAACTAATTTGAATGGACTCATAAAGACCTAGGTGAATGTTATGATCTCACCTTCTCCAGTAGCCTCTTTTCCAGTAAAGAGGGTCTCCAGTTCTTTACACGCACTATACGAAACATAGCAGTGTTAAGCTGCTATTTTACGCTATATAATGACACTGCCAAGCTTTAGCGGAGCACATACCGAATGGCTTTCTTTCCGTGCCATTTACAAAACAACCCGAGGCTACTTCAATGATATCGAAAATACTGCAAGACTACGAAGAAGTGTACAAGGAAGAGCCTTGGAAACAGTCAGCTCAGAACTCATCGGGCATGCTAAGCCAGATGAGATTATGCGAGAACTGGAGCTACAATTTGGGCGTCGAGATTCAATTGCACAAGCCGAAACCGAGAAATTACGAGGATTACCACACTGTACAGAAGCACCTAGAGACATCTGCACATTCGCGAGCAAAGTGAGGGGAAGCGTCGTCACTCTTCGAGCACTCAAACGAGACAATTACGTCGTCAACGCAGAGCTGCTACGACACCTCACCGACAAATTGGCAAACTCTATACGTGGACAGTGGTATAGAATCTACACCGAAAAATACGACTCTAGACTAGACCTCGGTTCCTTCAGCGAGTTTATCACCGAACAAGCTCGCTTCTGCAGTGCATCTGCGCCTCCTGAAATTATAAACGGAGCGCAGAGCAATCGTTCAGTACACAGACAACACTCAGCTACAGTGGTAGCCGCGTGGCTTAGTGAAGCCGTCTCCGAAATGCAGAGTGTGCGAAAAAGAAGGTCATTACGGATCCGACTGTAATAAATTTAAAGAAGCAGATATCGATAAAAAATGGGAAATGGCAAAACAAAGTAATTTATGTTTCCGCTGTTTACGCTACAGAAATCAAACACACAAATGCAAAATCACTAAGTGTGGCATAAAAGGATGCACCGCGACACATAATCGACTTCTCCACCATAATAAAAAGGAGAAGACAGAGGTCACACAAAAAGAACCTCAAGAAACCGTAGCTAACTCATTCGCTGTGTCAAAGCATCAAGCCTACCTAAAAATAATTCCAGTAATTGGATCGGCGGGAGCTGTAAACACACACGCCCTGCTGGATGATGGGTCAACAGTCTCATTAATGGATGAAGAGATTCCCAAACAAATCGGAGCTACAGGGCGGTTGGACCCATTTAAGATCACCGCTATCGGGAACACTACCCTCGATTCACCGGACTCCCGAAGAGTCAAAGTTTCGCTGAAGAATCTCCACAGAAAAAGGGTGCCATTCAGAGCACGCCCGGTCGCCAGCCTAAACTTGGGGCCACAGACTGTGTGTGCAGCAGATATAGCAAATTGCAAACACTTAAAAGACCTGAAGGAGCAACTAATATATGACTCCGGCAATCCAAGAATCCTAATAGGACAGAACAATTGGAGACTTCTGATAGCCACTCAAGTCCGCAGAGGTCCGCCGCACCAGCCAATCGCCTCGCTCACAGAACTAGGATGGGTGCTACACGGGGCACACACTAAAGCCCCGTATCAGCGCATCCACGCGGCCAATGAGCTGCACACGAGCGAGGAAACCATAAATGATCAACTCTGCGATTACTTCGCGCTGGAATCTCTCATAATCAATCCGAGAAGACCAAACTCCGATCCGGAGAAGAAAACTGAAGACATACTAAATAGCAGCACCCGTCAGTTGGAAAACGGGCACATAGAAACAGCGCTTCTCTGGAAAAAGAAAGATGTCGAGATGCCTGGTAATTATGAAACGGCGATAAAAAGGCTCGTTTCCATCGAAAAGAAATTAGATCGAGACGAAGATCTAAAACGGAAATATAATGAACACATGAACTCTCTAGTACAAAAGGGATACGCCGAGATTGCACCGAAAACTAACACACCGGGAAGGACATGGTACCTACCCCACTTCGATGTCCATAACCCAATGAAGCCAGAGAAGTTTCGAATAGTACACGATGCCGCAGCTAAAACAAAAGGGGTGGCATTGAACGACTTCCTGCTCACGGGTCCAGACCTACTGAAATCACTACCAGGGATCATGATGCGTTTCCGCCGCCATAATATCGCTGTCTCCGCGGACATAACCGAAATGTTCATGCAAATCAAAGTCAGACCCGAAGACAGAGATGCCTTAAGATATCTCTGGAGAGGAGATCGACGCGATGAGGCTCCACAAGAATATAGAATGACGTCGATCATCTTCGGTGCAGCTAGTTCACCCTGAACAGCCATATTCGCAAAGAACTGGAACGCCAAAAGGCACATAGACAAGTATCCAGAAGCCGTAGAAGCTATCATCCAAAACCACTATATGGATCACTATCTCGACAGTTTCCAGTCCCTGGAAGATGCGAGGCGAATATCGAAGGAAGTGCGCGATATACACAAAAACGCGCACTTCACATGGGTTTCCAACTGAAAATGAAAAGTTTCCACTGAAAATGGGTTTCCAACGCACCAGAAATTGTAAGAGAGCTAGAACCTGACCACGAAGCAACTGAGTCAGTCGACCTGGGCAACAAGGGAACCGAAGAGAAAATACTCGGATTAATCTGGAAACCGAGTACCGATCAGCTAAGCTTCAACCTAAAGCTCGCTCGACTTCCAATCGATTTGCTGCATAAAACATCAACCATGAGGGAAGCACTCAAAATAGTAATGTCGCTGTATGACCCGCTCGGTCTCGCCTCCCCAGTTACGATACGAGCAAAACAAATACTGCAGGAAGCATGGAGACGAGGAACTGACTGGGACAGACTGGGACCAGGAGTTGGACGAAGACCTGACTAAACAGTGGTCCACATGGATCCAACACCTGGAACGACTCAAATCAGTAAGCATCCCAAGATGCTACCCGGGATTCAGCGATGCACGTTTACTCCAAGTACACGTGTTTACCGATGCCAGTGAGAGCGCCTACGCAACGGCAGTCTACTGGAGATCAACGACACCCGATGGGCAAGTACACGTGAGCCTCGTCATGGTCAAGGCGAAGGTAGCTCCGCTCAAAGTAACTTCTATACCTCGCCTTGAGTTACAAGCCGCCGTGATGAAGTCACGTAGCTGCTGCCGTCATCCAGGAGCATCGCGTAAAGCCCGAAGCTGTCACATATTGGACTGACAGCAAAACTGTCCTTACCTGGATAAAAAAGGGGTCCAGAAGTTATAAACCTTTCGTTGCACACAGAATAGCAGCGATCGAGGACCATAGTAAAGTGGATGACTGGCGCAGGGTACCTACCAAATTAAACATAGCTGACACCGCTACGAGGGACGTACCACCGACTTCGACTCAAATCACGAGTGGTACAACGGCCCATCGTTTCTTTATAAAGAACCGTCAGCATGGCCGACCGTAAGACCCACGTCATCCGAACCTACCGGTGAGGAAAGATCCCTCACCATTACAGAATCGCATAGAGCTCCGCTATTCCGAGAAGCCGTTCCCGATCCAACGAAGTTTTCAAAATGGGAACGCTTATTGCGAGCTACGGCCAGAGTGCTTCAGTTTATAACACTCTGCCGCAAAACAACAGACAGGACCTTTTACAAAAGGACCAAAAGGAGTATAGAGAAAGATCCCGACTGGAGGAAATCGAAAAATAATCCGCGACACCTCGCGCAGCCTCCCAGTCGAGTGAAAAATAGAGATGCAAATAAATACATCACACTCGAGGCCGAATACATCAGAGAGGCAGAAAAACTTCTGATACGTGTCATTCAAGAAGACTCCTTCACACAAGAAATAGCCGATCTCCATAACAATAAAAAGGTCGCCCATGATAGCCGCTTACGACCGCTCCAAATAGAAATGAAAGACGGGATCATCGCTCTACGAAGTCGCATAGCCGCCGTAAAGGGAGTCTCGGAACTCGGAAGACATGAAAGGGCTAGCTATGTTGGATGGTGATCATTATATCACTCAACTGTACATCGACTGGACGCATTGTAGCCTGCATCATTGCGGAACCGAACGAGGTTCGACAGCACTACTGGATAATCCGACTTCGACCCACCACGAAAAGGATAATGAGCCAATGCGTACAGTGTAGCATCAGAAAGGCGCAACTATCCGTGCCAGCCACCGGTGATCATCCCAGCACACGTCTCGCTCATCACCAGAGACCGTTCACCTTCACCGGTCTGGACTATTTTGGGCCACTCTCCGTCACAGTGGGACGTCAACACCAAAAGAGATACGTGGCTCTCTTCACCTGCCTCACATCCAGAGCTGTCCACTTAGAAGTTGTCGCAAATCTCAGCGCAGACTCCGCCATACTGGCATTGAGAAGATTTGCGGCACGCCGAGGGTGCCCTACCGAAATTTACTCCGACAATGGCACCAACATGCACGGCGCAGACAAGGAACTTCGGGAGACTTTTCGAGAAGAAGCCAGCCGACGAGGCATAGTGTGGCGCTTTAGAACCCCCTCCGCGCCTTTCATGGGAGGGGTGTGGGAACGTCTCATACGATGCGTGAAGACGGCACTATACACCGTCCTTCATGAGAGACATCCACATGAAGAAGTCTTAACCACGCTTCTCTGCGGGGTGGAGTATACAGTAAACAGCAGACCATTAACTCACATCTCTGTAGACAGCAACGACAACGAGTGCATCACTCCGAATCACTTCCTTTTGGGAGGATCTGCGAGACTGCCGACACCTGGAGTATTTGATGAAAAAGATATACATAGCAAAAGGCGACTGGCGACGCTCCCAGATACTCGCTGACATGTTCATGCTCCCAGATACTCGCTGGCAGCGTTGGGTCCGAGAATATCTACCGGAACTTCAAAACCGGCGGGTGGCCCATGGTCGAGGCCCCAATCTCCAGGTAGGCGATCCAGTCCTCATAGCCGACGGTCAGTTACCTCGTAACACCTGGCAACGAGGAAGGATTGAAGCAATTTTCCCCGGTGCGGACGGACAGATCCGCACTGTGGAGGTACGCACCGCAACCGGCTAATCAAGAGGCCAACCAGGAAACTCGTGCCGCTGCCGAAGTAGAAGCAACGTCGCTCACCCGAATGGATGCAGCGCCGCTGCGATGAGATCTTCGCGACGCTGCACGGCGGGAGAGATGTTCGCGACGGCCTAACGACTTTAAGAAACAAAGTGATGAAAGAATATTATTTTGTATAAAAAGTGAAATTACCAACACGAAATCGAGTAAATAGTTTGTTAATATAGTTTTACAGTGTGTTTACAACTCTTAATATATTTGTATAGAATGTCGTTTTAATAATAGTTAATATAAACAACTTTAATCGTTTAAGAAAAAAATCGACCAATCACAGCGCGTCATATCGTAGAACTTTCTGGAAATTTAATTAACTGCGCAATAGTTTATACTAAAAATAATGAGAATATTTTTGTGTTCTAAAAGAGTTGTAAATATGACATTTAGTTAGCATAATATATAGATTACGATAGTGAAGAAATAATTTGTATAATTAAACGCATTTGGTAGTTATAGAAAAATTAAAGAATTAATGTACCCATTTGTTATGAAAATTTGGGACATTTCGTTTAATAACTTTTTTAAATGTAAATATATTGAATAACCTTTATCATATACTGATAAAGGACCAAAATGCCGATTTAATGATGTTTAGCATATTAGTGTAAGATTTAACCTTGTATAGAAAATATTGCAATTTATGCTAATTACATAGTGAAAATGTTTTAAAATAAAGAGGCAAAACTGAAAATGGCAAGCGGCTCACTATACAGTATAGCCGAAGTCTACCTTATGGGGGCGAAACCCAGTAACGTTGTAGTAGGAAGAACTACCAGTGACAAGCAGTAGTATCTGGTAGTAGCTGAATTGACTAGTAGCAGAACATAGTGAACAGTGAATTAGAAAAAAGTGTTAGCTAGCCGAAAAAAGTCGTAACTGAAAATCGAAGTTACACATAGCCGAAAAAAGTGGCAACTGAAAATTCGCAGTTGCATATAGTAAATAAGTGTTAGCTAGCCGAAAAAAGTGGTATCTGAAAATTCACAGTTACATATAGTGAAAAAGTGTTAGCTAGCCGAAAAAAGTGGTAACTAAAATTCGCAGTTACATATAGTGAAAATGTGTTTTAAGTATATTATAATAGAACGTTTTTTTTACACACGAATCTTTTTATTACTATTTCTGAGTTTTATGGCGCCTTTAAACAGATTCGAACCTAGATTTCAAAATAATAATCATAACTTTCGATAGAATTAACCAATTTTAACAAAACAAAGATTAAAAATGAACTCGAATATACGCTTTATGATTTTATTAACGACTTCTTTGCAAAAAAAGTAGTTTACTCAAAACGTAAACGTAACCTTATTAATCAATTAAATTTCTAAAATACCATAGCAACGTGAAATAAAAGAGTTCTGAATTAAAGATGTAACTAATCATTGTCATAAAAGTACTCAATTAATTTTTAATTTATTTTAGCTATAATGATTGAACTAACCTCGCTCTTAGAAGCTTTCTATACTGGCTTTTCTCAGTTCTGACTTCCCATCGGGCGGCTAGGGTTTATTCGTCGTTCGCGCGCCCAGCCAAGTATTGAATTATTTTAATTTTACATTATCTCTTAAACTATGCGTCCAAATAACATGGTATAAAGAACAAAATTTATCTTCATAAAATTGTCTTGATGATGAAGTAACTTTCGTTCGTGAGAATAGGCCATGCCTAATAATCATCATTTCATCATTATCATCATTACAGCCCTTCACAAGTCCACTGCTGAACATAGGCCTCCCCCAAAGAATGCCACAAAACACGGTCCTGAGCCACCTGCATCCATCGACTTCCTGCATGTCTTACCAGGTCGTCACTCCATCTCGTGGGGGGACGCCCTACACTTCGCCTACCGGTACGAGGCTGCCACTCGAGAACCTTTCTTCCCCATCGGTTGTCGGTTCTTCGAGCTATATGGCCGGCCCACTGCCACTTCAGCTTACTAATCCGTTGGGCTATGTCGGTCACTCTGGTTCTACTGCGGATATCCTCATTCCTAAGTTTATCACGCAGAGAAACTCCGAGCATAGCCCTCTCCATAGCTCGCTGAGCGACCTTGAGCTTCCTCATACGGCCAGCAGTGAAGGACCACGTCTCAGTTCCGTAAGTCATCACTGGCAACACGCACTGGTTGTACAATTTCGTTTTAAGGTTTTGAGGTATGTTTTGAAGATGTGTCGTAGCTTCCCGAACGCTGCCCAGCCGAGTTGAATCCGTCGATTGACCTCTCGGTCGAAGTTGGACTTACCCAGTCGGACTATTTGTCCCAGGTAAACATACTCGTCAACAACTTCGAGCTTAGTGTTCCCAACAACTACCGGCATAGGTGTGACATGGACATTAAACATGATCTTAGTTTTGTCCATGTTCATCTTAAGACCTATCCGTTGGGAAACACTATTGAGGTCATTGAGCATAGTGCTTAGGTCCTCCAGCGATTCTGCCATAAGGACTATATCGTCGGCAAATCGAAGGTGAGTGATGTACTCGCCATTGATGTTGATACCGTATCCTTTCCAGTCCAGAAGCTTGAAAACGTCTTCCAATGCAGCGGTGAAGAGTTTCGGGGATATGACGTCACCCTGTCTTACACCTCTCTGCAATTGGATAGGTTTCATACTCTGGTTCTGTACTCGGATAGCCATCGTAGCCCTACTGTACAAGCACTTCAACACTTCGATATACCGACAGTCAACTTGGCACCGCTGAAGGGACTGCAGCACCGCCCAAATTTCGACGGAATCAAAGGCTTTCTCATAGTCCACATACGCCAGACATAGTGGCAAATTGTACTCTTCGGACTTCTGTACAACTTGCCGAAGGGTATGTATGTGGTCTATGGTGCTAAAGCCCTTTCGGAAACCGGCTTGTTCGGGAGGCTGGAAGTCGTCAAGTCTGCGCGCGAGACGATTCGTAATGACTCTCGAAAACAGCACGTAGACGCGGCTCAGAAGGGAAATCGGTCTGTAGTTCTTCAAGAGAGCGTTGTCACCTTTCTTGAAGAACAAGACCACCGCACTTCTGCTCCACGCCTCCGGTGTAATGCCACCATGGAGGACGGAATTAAAGAGCTTCTGAAGGACTTCAAGTACCGGTCTTCCACCCGCTTTCAGAAGCTCCGCTGTAATTCCATCCTCGCCTGGGGCCTTACCGTTTTTAAGGTGCTGGAGAGCCATCCTAATCTCGCTCAGACTGACATCCGGGATATCTTCGGAATAGTGTCGGATGAGACTCGCTCTTGGATCGTTACTCACACTTGCGTGTGGCTCCAACGATGATGTGTACAGCTGCCCATAGAACCTCTCAATCTAATTCAAAATCTCAGGTGTCCCGGAAACGATGCTGCCACATTCTGTCTTCAGCTTTGACAGTTGGCTCTTTCTGGCAGACAGATCTCTGGCAAAGACTTTGGAGCCTTGGTTCCGCTCGATCGCTTCTTCAATACGAGCTGTATTGAAGTTGCGTAAGTCCCGCCGCATGCATTTGGAGATCTGTCTGTTCAGATGCCTGTAGGCTGTCAAGTCTGTTGAAGAATGTAGCTTCATCTCCCGTCTAACAGCCATGAGATTAAGAGTGTGATCGGAGAGTTTTTGTGTTCTTCTGCGGCGGGTCTTGCAGAACTTAGCTCCAACCGCATGGACAGTTTCCACGAGCTTGTCATTCATATCGTCCACTTCATTGCAGTCTTCCAGGCACTGAAAACGGTTTTGTAACTCGAGCTGAAAGGTTTCGGGACTTTGGAACAGAGCACGAGGGGGACGGAGCGTTGACTTCATTAGACGAGACCTCTCCAACTTAACGTTTAGGTTCAGTGTGCCTCTAACCATTCGGTGATCGCTACCAGTTTTCACCCTCGCGATCACGGAGACATCACTGAACAGTTGTCGTCTGGTCGTCATAATGAAGTCAATCTCATTTTTTGTGGAACCGTCGGGGCTCGACCAGGTCCACTTCCTGTGGGGCCGCTTCTGGAAGAAAGAGTTCATCATAAAGAGTCCCTCTTTCTCCACGAAGTCGGCCAGCTGCTGGCCCCTTGGGTTCCGTTGCCCTATTCCAAATTTCCCTACTTTCAGCTCACCGTTCTCTCTTGTGCCTAGTTTTGCATTGAAGTCTCCCATTAACACCGTATATTGGGTTTTGGAGGAATGCATGGCTCTAGAGATATCCTCATACATTTCCTCCACCTCCTCATCGGGGTGTGCCGAGGTTGGTGCGTAAACCTGTATGACCTTCAGCGAATACCGTTTGGTGATTCTGAGTATAAGGTACACAACCCTCGTCGACACACTCCCGATTTTTACAACATTGTTAACGAGAGACTTGTGGACGATAAATCCGACACCTCCTTGGGACAGATGGTCGCCCTCCCGGTGATAGAGCAAGTTGCCGGATTCGAGGATTACCGTGTCCTCCCCCTCTCTTCGGACTTCGGATAATCCTATAATATGCCAGCGCAACTTGTCTATCTCTTCTTCCAGCTCCACGATCTTCTCGTCAGTCCTCAGGGTGCGTGCGTTGTACGTTGCCAGGTCGAGCCGTCTAAGGTGGCAACCGAACCTCCACCGGAGATTCTTAGCACTCCCTGCCCCGCCGTTACCATGGTCGCCACCGTAGCCAGGAATAGCGGGGCCGCCGGGGACTGGGGGCCGTTTTTTTGTTGCTCTCATCATTGGGGGGTATTTGCCATAGTTGCCACGCTTGGCGAGCGGGTTGGCAACCGCAGTTTTTTTATTGTAATTTGGCTATTATCGGGAAGATGCTGCTGCCCATCTCCTGGCTGTTTCCCTTTGTCGCCTTTTACGACACCCACGGGAGGATATGGGGTAGTGGATATTCTTGACCGCCACTACACGGCATAAATAATAACGCTCATAAATTACTTTGAAATTTTCAATATTTTCTTGTCACAAAATACCTAATTATGGCTTATGTATAAGAAAGAGACATATGGTATCGCGGACTTTTTTTTAGACGGAGTAAAGATCTATATTTTTCTAGAACATTGTAATTACGTATCCTTAACGATAACATCAGGGTACACGGATAAATCATTTCGAGAGTGCTTTTTCTTCTGACTTGCTTAACAAATATCCATATTTAAGGCTAGCTGAGTGATAAAGCTTAATGCGCTAGCCTATACTATTCCACATAAATTTAGCTATAATATACAAAAAGAATTTTTCAAATCGGACAGGTAGTTCCAGAGATTAGCGCGTTTAAACAAATAAAAAAACTCTTCCGCTTTGTTATATAGTATAAAAGATATTTGTTTGCACTTGATGACTCAATCAACGCTACCATTGAACAAATTCGTACATATACCTCGTACCCATACTTCAGAATATTTAACATAACTTTTGATGGAATGAACTGATTTTAATGAAATAAAGACTAAATGTAACCCGAAGATACGTTTTATAATTTCCTTAACGATTCTCATGATATAAATTACTAATTTATATGTCATATGTTAACAAACAAACAGACAGATAGACAATTCTAAAAACGGTGGAAATGTATTTAATTACTTATTTTTAGTATCTCTCAATCACTTTTATTACAAAAATATAAAATGTACAGACACCTGCTATTTACATTTTTATTATATGTAGGTATATATAATAAACAATTTCTTAATGTAAGAGCGAAAGAAATTACAAGAGATAAGTCCGCCTTAAAAACTGTCGCCAATTGTTTTGACGTAATTCTAGTTGAAATAAATATACATTAATGTAAATTCAACCTTAAAAACATTGCCTAAAGTTATATTCACAAAACTACGTACAAATTAAAAGCGCACCCAAATGTTCGAGTCGACGCTCATTCGGTAAGGACATTTTTTGTCACTGATTGCGTTTCTAGTTTTTTATCGATGTATTAACCACATAAAAACTGGTCTTAACGGTGACTGACGGAATTTCAATTATGTTAATGTTGTAATCAATTACTATTGCAACACCTATTGTTTCAGTTCTACCACAGAATAAATAAGTTCTACTTCAAATTATGTTCTGCTTAATTTACTACCTTCCATACTTTAAATTGTCGTTAGCTTTTTTGTACCTGTGGTTCACAAACTTACTTAAACACTTTTCATGTAAGAAATCTGCTTGTAGGTTGTCCCGTCATGGTTCTTTGTGGTTCTTTGAATGAGAATGAGATGATGGCAAGAGATTAGACGGTATGACTTCGATCCCTTGGGAGAGAGGTAAAGCCCTAGTGTGGGATGCTACTTGCGTAGACACTTTGGCAGCCTCTCATCTCAGGGTACTTCGTTTAGAGCTAAGGCGGCCTCAGAGACAGCTGAATTAAGTGGCGCAAGTATGAGTCACAGAGATGAGAAAACATTTGTGCGATTTGACCTATAAAACATCTTTGTGCAATTTACTGTACAGACTATCGGTCCGTGGGGTCCACATACGGTGAATATCCTACAGGAACTGAATCCGCGATTCCTCCACGAATTCGGTCATCGCTGCTGGCCATATGAGGGCTGGTTCTTTTTTCGCTCAAAGGCTAAGTATAGCCATACAGCGAGGAAACTCAAGCTCAACCAGCGTTCGTGGCATGATACCGCGGGAAATAGGCGGTATGATAATTAACCGACATCAAAAAGGAGGCGGTACTCAATTCGACTGTATTTTTTTTGTGTGTTACCTCATAACTTTTTATGGGTGAACCGACTTTGATGATTCCTTTTTCATTTGGAAGGTCGTGCTTCTCATGTGGACCCATGATTCATTCTGATCATGGTCTCAGCAGTAGTTTTTGAGTTATCCTTAATAATGCGCACTTAATTAACTTCGACTACATTGATGATGTACTCATCTTATTTACATTGAAGTCGGTTGTACAAAAAAAATTAATTATATCACTTGTTTAAGTTAAAGATCTTTAAAATTAATTTGCTTATATCCGCGTAATAAAATAAAATGATGTATCTTACCTAGTTTGAAGAGCACCCTCCCGCCCTCCATTGCGTACACTACCCCCTCACAATCTTTTAACTTCTATGCATCAGTAAGACAATGTCACTGTTTTACACAACATTAAACTGAATGTGTCTTTGTTATTGAAACATTGGGGTTTTATTTTAATAATATTTCGACAATACTTATTTAAAATTTTCAAACTTCGATAATGTTTGATTTAGCAACAATAACATGTATAACCAGACTAACGGCGCACGGATGACTAACGGTGCTCTAGCCATCCATGCGCCTGGGAGAAAATTTGCGACACCCCCATCCTTTTGCTTAGTAAAGCCGCCCTTGGCTCCATCATCTACCTGTTGCGTAAGTAGTGATGAAGACCTAAGATTGTAATCCAAATATAGCTAAGACATCAGATTAAACATGGGTCGAAGCACTGTAAGGGCTTGTAGCACCCTCTTGACACTGAGACCCAGGGTGAATACTTAGGTCGCTTAAGCCACCAATAGATATAATTATAACATAATTTCAGTATGGTTCATGTCTTTATCCAAATTATAAATTTATTTATACATTATCATGTGAATATTAAAATGACTAGTATAATAATATAAATCTTAACAAAATATTATACAATAAAATGATTTAGGATTCATTTTCAATTATTTTTAACCTCCTCTCTAACAAATCCGTGTCCAATTTGTGCATGCATAGAAACTTTCCATTAAGGAATAATACAGGTATATCATGTCGGTACAGTTTTAGCCATCTCAGATTATCCTTATCTGTAATATAGACTTTGTGAATAGATAGCCTGTCTTTAAATGGTTCGAGCTCCTCCATAACTATATCACATAGAGAGCAGGGGTCTCTTGTGTAGAAAGTTAATACGGGAGGTCTTTGCACAACTTCAGGTCTGAAAAAAAAATTATCTGCTTGATAGAGAATAAAAGATTCAAAAAATGAACATTGTATGATTTAATCATCATTCATTATAAAAAGAGTGTCATATCAAAATAGCAGCAAAAAGGCTTTAAAATAATTACAAATATATTGAAAATAATTACATCTTTAACTTATGATTAACATTATATTATATATAACTTTTCACCTATGAATATATTATAATCCTCAACCAACCATAACAATAAAAATTTACCTTACATAGCAAAACATAATTAAGGCACATGAAAACTCCAATATTGAGTCAATACAACACTCTATAAACAATGACAGTATAACATAATTTATTCAATATTTAATATTCAAATAAACATTATACACCAAATTATTCATACACATATTTAAAAATTATATTGATTAAAAAACTTACAATTTTTCAATCATAATAGAAGATGCACCACCACCTCCATTGCAAATAGATGCAACACCTTTTTCTCCTTTTTTTAATGCATGACACAAGTGAACAACAATGCGTGCTCCCGACATACCAATAGGATGGCCTAAGCTTACAGCACCTCCATGGACATTAAGCTTAGAAGGATCTAAATCTAGTAGTTTTTGATTAGCTACTGCAACCACACTAAATGCTTCATTTATTTCCCAGAGAGCAACATCATCTTTCTTCACACCAGTTTTTTCTAAAAGTTTGGGAATTGCAACAGCAGGAGCTATTGGGAAATCAATTGGATCACACTCTCCATCTGCAAATCCTACCACACGGGCAATTGGAGTAACATTTAACCTCTTTGCTGCTTCAGCAGTCATTAACACTAATGCTGCGGCACCATCATTTAATGTGGAAGCATTTCCAGCTGTTACTGTCCCATTTTCTTTTTGAAATACCGTTGCCAGTTTTGTAAACTTTTCAAAATTTACTCTTTTGTATTCTTCATCTTCTGTAAATAATACTGGAGGAGCACCTCTCTTTTGAGGTACAGAAACAGGAACTAATTCATCTGCAAAAGCCTTACTTTCATATGCAGCTGCACTTCTTTTATAACTGGACATGGCATAATCGTCTTGTTGCTGTCTTGAGATTTCTAATTTCTTAGCAGTATTCTCTGCACAATTGCCCATGTGGAATTTATTATACACATCGGTGAGCCCATCAAACACTATACCATCAACTAATTGCATGCCACCATAAGTGGTTTCACCTCTTTTCAAGTAAAAGGGCACATTTGACATTGATTCCATTCCACCAGCCAAAATTACATCTTGAGCACCAGTTTGTAAGCCCTGAGCTGCCAGCATTATTGATTTCATTCCAGAAGCACAAACTTTATTAATTGTGGTACATACAGTGCTTTTAGGAAGTCCAGCAAATATAACAGCTTGCCTTGCAGGAGCTTGTCCAAGATTTGCAGAACACACATTTCCAATATAGACCTAGAAAATATTTAAAATTAGAAGATGTATCATACATTCATAAAATGCTTAAGAGAAATTATCTTTCTTATGTTTTTTTTTTAAATAAAAAATACATCTTTCTTATCAATATGATAACATTTGATAAGATTAATCTAAAGCAAAGTTATTTAAATAAGGAATTAGATATATATATATATATATATAAGTTACAAACTGGGTTTTAATTCTCAAACAATATAGAAATAACTGTACACTAGAAAGTAGGTAAACTTAACTAACCTCCTTTACTTCTTCCTTAGGAATGCCGGCTCTCTCTATCGCTGCTTTAACAGCAACAGCGCCGAGTTCACTGGCAGAAAGACTGGCTAAACTGCCCCTAAAAGAACCAATTGGGGTCCTTACGGCCGATGCTATTACAACCTCATTGAGGGAAACTTTAGTAGAATATGTCGCCATCACTTTCAAATACTGATAAAGAGAAATATGGTAATGAAATTATATTATTTTCAATAATATAATGCAATTAACTTATAATTATTTATCGTAAGAGTAGTAGACTCTTCATAACCTAACGCAACGCTGATTCAAATACGTCTGAAGCTGAACTGAATATATAATTGACGGAAAGAAAACGAAACTGGCGACTACAAACCTTGCTCCCGCTGATGCAAATGATCTTCGTACCTTTTAAAAGACTCATGGTTTTTCTAGTAATAAAATATATTTATTCTTCTTTATGTAACGTGAACCGAGATGAATGTTAAATATTGAATAATAATTCTAATGATACATTATGTATGTACTTTATCTTCTTACAATTAATATTTATTTATTCAAACTTATCTTTCATCAGGCTTATTTGAAAAAAAATTTTAATACAATGTAACAAAGTTGAATTTCATACATTTCTGTAAAAACAACTTTGACCTGGCCATAGATATTATCAAAGAGTACACTCGATCGACGACATTGAACTACGATACCACGGAATATAAAAAACAAGAGGAAGCCCAAAGTGGGCGGGGCGGACGTGTCACAATTAGTGACAGTAGAGCGTAATAGACCGTCAGTCGCAGACTCAAATTGTTGCGAGCTGACGGGTCGTTGCTTGAGTGATATATGCGAAAATATGCTGTTTTGTGCAATTTAGGAGTGTAGAAACGAAAGTAAAAAATAAAAATATTTCGAATAGAGGTGTTTTCTAACAAAGGCACGTGTAATTTTTTAATTTTTTGGATAGAATCTTAACTAAACATGGACAAAATATCAAATTGTCTTTATTACAAGCAATATTCAACCTTATTTCGTTAAGATAAGGTCCAGCTGTAAACACGTTTTGAATAAAATAGCTGCGATAGTGTTGTAACAACGCCGACATTAAAGTTTTCGATAAAATGTTATCTCAGTCCTGTTAATTCACTAACATATTAATGTAAATTTGCAAATGCTGGAAGTCTCTGAAAATGTACGAAATTGTAGGGTGAAGGCTACAAATGAACATTTGTTAGGGTTGCTAAGCCAGAGAAATAAGTAAGTAGTTTAGTAGTTCTCACGACTTTTGAAAAAAAACTGAAATAAAAGTGATCTTAATATCATGATCTACATTGGTAACCGAATTCATTATCATCTAAAATTTTATATTAAAGTGTGGACATGATAATTTTTAAACAAATATGTGTTATTTCGATGAGAATAAACAATTGCTAAATTATTATTTTTTTATTATTCTCCTTGTTTCAATTTCAAAAATGATAATTTAGCTTATTGTAAATAAATTTCCATTAAATACAATTAATTATATGCCGGCTATATGAATTACAGGGATATACGTGGTACATTATGGTAATTTCCATTAAATTTTGCTATTTTACTCATTTTATCATATATATATATTTTTTTCAATTTAGTTTCTTTAGTCAATTCATATACATGATAATAATCATAATTATACTGAATATCGATATACGCCAGATCATGTTCAGGCAGAGCTACATCACTAACATCATTCACGTGGCAGTACAGGTTAGTTAGGGCATGAGTAGGGCATTGTCAACGTTATATCTATTATCATTATGTCTCAAATAGCGTGAATTTATTATTGCGATATCTAACGTTAAGAAGCTAAGTTTGCTCATTAATTATAAAACTTCGTTCATGAAAAGGAATATAATCTCTATTCTTAAGGACTTATTGTTCATGCTCAAATGAATGGTGAGTAACATGATGCCTTTCTCTTTTATTTTTAAATAACCAATCACGCGAAAATTATTGAAATGGTACACAATTGTTGATACACATTTCTTTCTTGTGCATGTGTGAGTTTGGCGACAGTGGTTTCGCTACAAATTATGCGTTTTGCTACTTCCTCTTGTTTTTTATATTCCGTGTACGATACGATACGACATTTGTATTCTTAGGCCGGCCACATACATACGGAATTCCGTTTGGACATTTCGTTTCGGAATACCGCTTCGGGATTCTGAACGCGTCAAGTCCTCACACATAAGATCAAGGACTCGTCACACACGTACAGTAGATTTTCATTCGAAATTTTTAGGGCACAACGGGATTCCGAGTGTATGTGGACGACCCGTTTGGAATTTCGAACACAGCAAATCTATATGAAATCAAGGACTTACCACACACGTTCAGTCGCTTTCGAATTTTGCGGGAATAACCGGATTCCGAATGTATATGGCAGTTTGCCTACTTGCCTTGTTCCGTCACGTTGAATATGAATCTGAGATTCAAGATCATTGAATAAATGTTCTGGTATTTCAAATGTATATTCATTCGATGTCGTAGAATTGTTTCCCAATTGCATTCGATTTATTCTTTTCCGTTTTACTATTTCTATTATTTCAGACTGAACATCTAGAGCATCTATTAGGGGCAACTGTCGGAGCTGGCTGGCGATATTTTTGGCGAAAAGGGAGAATTCATCTTCTATTTCTTTATGACACAGTACTTGGTCCTTGATATTATTAAGTGTTTCAATAGACTTCTCGATATGTTGAGGTACTAATGGTCGTTTAAGTGGTCGCTTCTTCTTGATAGTATTTTGTGGCTTAACGAATATTTCACTATTTAACTGCTGGGAAGATGATGGCGTTTGAAGATCTGCCGGTGGTGGAAGAGGTCCTGGTATGTCCGATGAAGGTTCGGCGAGAATATCTGATGAAGGGGCGATGGGAATGTCTGGTGAAGGGGCGATTGGAATGTCTGGTGAAGGGGCGATTGGAATGTCTGGTGAAGGGGCGATTGGAATGTCTGGTGAAGGGGCGATTGCAATGTCTGGTGAAGGTGCGGCTGGAATGTCTGGTGAAGGTGCGGTTGGAATGTCTGGATCTGAAGAGCTGTTATCTGAATTCTCCTGTAACAAAACAATAATAGAAAATTAAAAATATGCCGTGTTTTTTTTTCAGATCCCAAAGACAACTGAAGAATGGAAAAATATTTCGAGAGTGTTTGATAACCGTTGGAATTTTCCTGGATGTTGTGGAGCCTTAGATGGCAAGCACGTCAATATACAACAACCAATCGACAGTGGAAGTGACTTTTTTAATTATAAAGGTTACTTTAGTACTGTACTTTTGGCTCTGGTAGACGGGAACTACTGTTTTACATATATTGATGTGGGCAGCCAGGGTAGATCAAACGATGCTTCAATATTCAGTAATTCAATACTTAAAGAGAAATTGGAAGATGGGACTCTGAATTTTCCTTCTTGGGGTGTCATTTTAGGAGACGAAGCTTTTCCACTGAAACAGTATTTGATGAAACCATATTCTCGAAGATTAACATTGACAGCCGAAGAGAAAACTTTTAACTACCGTCTTTCTCGTGCCAGAAGAATAGTAGAAAATGCATTTGGCATAATGGTGTCAAAATTTCGAATATACCGGACTCCAATATATTTGTGTCCAGACAAAGTTGACAAAATTGTTAAAGCAACTTGTGCACTTCACAACTGGCTCATGAAGACAGCCATGCACTATTATGCACCAGTGGGAACAATGGACACAGATGACAGACCTGGTTCGTGGAGACAGGAACCTAGTTCAAATTATATTGCACATGTTGTGAATCAAGGTAGTAATCATCCATCTCGGTTGGCAGAGCAAAGAAGAATCAATTATAAAAATTATTTCATTGGAGAAGGCTCCGTCCCGTGGCAAAGTAGCAGAATATTTTAAGAATATCTGTGTTCTTATATTTTAACGTGACATTATAAAACGGCTAATTAATTAAATACAAATGTTTATTGTTTTATTATAATAAACAAACTTACCACATTCTGATAAGTTTTCCTGCTTTTTATGACCCCAGATAAAAATCTGTCGGCGATTTCGTACCAAGCCAACGAAGGAACATACACATCATTAGCTCCTGATCCGGTCCCGGTAGATTTTTTAATTTTTACTTTTTTCTGGGCGTATGTGCTACGAATGTTATTTATTTTCGTGTTCACCTCTTGAATTGTAACCTCCATATTGAGGTTATGTATAATGCGCTGAATAGCGGCATTCCGGGCATCTTTGTTTTTATAGTCTTTGAGTCGCACGTTCCACAACACTTGTTCTTCTTCATACAGTTCCACGAACCTTACAGTATCACGTTCCGTCCACTTTTTCCTTGACGCCGCCATTTTTAATTAAAATGATCCGAGCTGAGATGTGTGTGAGCTGTAGCCGTGTAGTGGCGGTTAAGAATATCCACTACCCCATATCTTCCCGTGGGTGTCGTAAAAGGCGACAAAGGGAAACAGGCAGGAGATGGGCAGCAGCATCTTCCTGATAATAGCCAAAATAACAATAAAAAAACTGCGGTTGCCAACCCGCTCGCCAAGCGTGGCAACTATGGCAATATACCCCCCATGAGCAATGACAATAATAAACGGCCCCCAGTCCCCGGCGGCCCCGCTATTCCTGGCTACGGTGGCGACCATGGTAACGGCGGGGCAGGAGGTGCTAAGAATCTCCGGTGGAGGTTCGGTTGCCACCTACGACGACTCGACCTGGCAACATACAACGCACGCACCCTGAGGACTGACGAGAAGATTGTGGAGCTGGAAGAAGAGATAGACAAGTTACGCTGGCATATTATAGGATTATCCGAAGTCCGAAGAGAGGGGGAGGACACGGTAATCCTCGAATCCGGCAACTTGCTCTATTACCGGGAGGGCGACCATCTGTCCCAAGGAGGTGTCGGATTTATCGTCCACAAGTCTCTCGTTAACAACGTTGTAAAGATTGAGAGTGTGTCGACGAGGGTTGCGTACCTTATACTCAGAATCACCAAACGGTATTCGCTGAAGGTCATACAGGTTTACGCACCAACCTCGGCACACCCCGATCAGGAGGTGGAGGAAATGTATGAGGATATCTCTAGAGCCATGCATTCCTCCAAAACCCAATATACGGTGTTAATGGGAGACTTCAATGCAAAACTAGGCACAAGAGAGAACGGTGAGCTGAAAGTAGGGAAATTTGGAATAGGGCAACGGAACCCAAGGGGCCAGCAGTTGGCTGACTTCATGGAGAAAGAGGGACTCTTTATGATGAACTCTTTCTTCCAGAAGCGGCCCCACAGGAAGTGGACCTGGTCGAGCCCCGACGGTTCGACAAAAAATGAGATTGACTTCATTATGACGACCAGACGACAACTGTTCAGTGATGTCTCAGTGATCGCGAGGGTGAAAACCGGCAGCGATCACCGGATGGTTAGAGGCACACTGAACCTAAACGTTAAGTTGGAGAGGTCTCGTCTAATGAAGTCAACGCTCCGTCCCCCTCGTGCTCTAATCCAAAGTCCCGAAACATTTCAGCTCGAGTTACAAAACCGTTTTCAGTGCCTAGAAGACTGCAATGAAGTGGACGATTTGAATGACAAGCTCGTGGAAACTGTCCATGCGGTCGGAGCTAAGTTCTGCAAGACCCGCCGCAGAAGAACACAAAAACTCTCCGATCACACTCTTAATCTCATGGCTGTTAGACGGGAGATGAAGCTACATTCTTCAACAGATTTGACAGCATACAGGCAACTGAACAGACAGATCTCCAAATGCATGCGGCGGGACTTACGCAACTTCAATACAGCTCGTATTGAAGAAGCGATCGAGCGGAACCAAGGCTCCAAAGTCTTTGCCAGAGATCTGTCTGCCAGAAAGCGCCAACTGTCAAAGCTGAAGACAGAATGAGGCAGCATCGTTTCCGGGGCACCTGAGATTTTGAGTGAGATTGAGAGGTTCTATGGGCAGCTGTACACGTCATCGTTGGAGCCGCACGCAAGTGTGAGTAACGATCCAAGAGCGAGTCTTATCCGACATTATTCCGATGATATCCCGGACGTCAGTCTGAGCGAGATTAGAATGGCTCTCCAGCACCTTAAAAACGGCAAGGCCCCAGGCGAGGATGGAATTACAGCGGAGCTTCTGAAAGCGGGTGGAAAACCGGTACTTGAAGTCCTTCAGAAGCTCTTTAATTCCGTCCTCCATGGTGGCATTACACCGGAGGCGTGGAGCAGAAGTGCGGTGGTCTTGTTCTTCAAGAAAGGCGACAACGCTCTCTTGAAGAACTACAGACCGATTTCCCTTCTGAGCCGCGTCTACGTGCTGTTTTCGAGAGTCATTACGAATCGTCTCGTGCGCAGACTTGACGACTTCCAGCCTCCCGAACAAGCCGGTTTCCGAAAAGGCTTTAGCACCATAGACCACATACATACCCTTCGGCAAATTGTACAGAAGTCCGAGGAGTACAATTTGCCACTATGTCTGGCGTATGTGGACTATGAGAAAGCCTTTGATTCCGGCGAAATTTGGGCCGTGCTGCAGTCCCTTCAGCGATGCCAAGTTGACTGTCGGTATATCGAAGTGTTGAAGTGCTTGTACAGTAGGGCTACGATGGCTATCCGAGTACAGAACCAGAGTACGAAACCTATCCAATTGCAGAGAGGTGTAAGACAGGGTGACGTCATATCCCCGAAACTCTTTACCGCTGCATTGGAAGATGTTTTCAAGCTTCTGGACTGGAAAGGATACGGTATCAACATCAATGGCGAGTACATCACTCACCTTCGATTTGCCGACGATATAGTCCTTATGGCAGAATCGCTGGAGGACCTAAGCACTATGCTCAATGACCTCAATAGTGTTTCCCAATGGATAGGTCTTAAGATGAACATGGACAAAACAAAGATCATGTTTAATGTCCATGTCACACCTATGCCGGTAGTTGTTGGGAACACTAAGCTCGAAGTTGTTGACGAGTATGTTTACCTGGGACAAATAGTCCGACTAGGTAAGTCCAACTTCGACCGAGAGGTCAATCGACGGATTCAACTCGGTTGGGCAGCGTTCGGGAAATTACGGCACATCTTCTCGTCAGGTATACCTCAAAACTTGAAAACGAGACTGTACACCCAGTGCGTGTTGCCAGTGATGACATACGGAACTGAGACGTGGTCCTTCACTGCTGGCCGGATGAGGAAGCTCAAGGTCGCTCAGCGAGCTATGGAGAGGGCTATGCTCGGAGTTTCTCTGCGTGATAAACTCAGAAATGAGGATATCCGCAGTAGAACTAGAGTGACCGACATAGCCCAACGGATTAGTAAGCTGAAGTGGCAATGGGCCGGCCATATAGCTCGAAGAACCGACAACCGATGGGGAAGAAAGGTTCTCGAGTGGTAGCCTCGTACCGGCAGGCGAAGTGTAGGGCGTCCCCCCACTAGATGGAGTGACGACCTGGTTAGATATGCAGGAAGTCGATGGATGCAGGTGGCTCAGGACCGTGCTTTGTGGCATTCTTTGGGGGAGGCCTATGTTCAGCAGTGGACTTGTGAAGGGCTGTAATGATGATGATGATGATGAGCTGAGATCCGAGTAAAAGGGGAAAATAGAGCATCATCCGATTCCACTCGGATTAGATGCCGGCGTCCGAGTACGCTCGGATTACATGTTTACACGATACGAGTAACGTCCGAGTAGTAATCCGAGTGCACTCGGTCCGAGCCAACTCTTATCGTGTCAACCCGGACTAAGCCGCGAGTGTCAGCCGCGGCTGACGGAAGCGTCCGATAATTTGTTCTCAGCTTTATTGTGTTCCGTGCGCCAATATATTATAGACGACCTGACAGCCTGGAAACACGTGATTGTGTGGCTTAGCTAGCGATGTATATTTTATCCAAAGAGAATATAACCACATTTTACCTATAAAATCTTTCGCTAAATGATTGCAGTATGACATCAATATTCTACTGGAAGGGCTAAGGGAGCGGTAAAAAGTGAGTAAAGTTAACTGGTTTTTTACCACGATAGTTCTAAAATAAATACTAATAATAATAATTGAAGTTATACTTCTTTTGGCGCGTTTAAGAAAAATGATAAGAGTAAATCTTTTACGATGCGCACACACACCGACACCTAAAAACGATAGCATGGAGTTGTTACGATGCGAAAATTTATAACTATATTCAATCTGACTTGACACTGGCAGAATTCTATCAAGAGAACCCATAACTTAAAAGAAGATGAAGAACTATATTCAAGGTAGTTATTCAAATATATAAGAATCTATAAAACGCGTTTTATTTTAGTTATGTTTGTTTTGTTACGCTAAAGAAGTATAACCTTTTACGTGCGTATAAACGTACACACACGTTCTTTTATTATTTTTTTATTTTAGAAATGCAATATCTCTTCACAGTGCCAGTAAATCGAGCGAATCAGAAAAAAACTCAATCGTAGACGATTCGGTCCGCTCTGCGCTGAATGCGGTAAGCGGAAAGAGCTGGCAGCTGACATTGTGAGGCCTCGGCTCAGAGATGACAATAGTATTAAACGTGAGGTCAAACTTGAGCATTGTAAAGTTACAAGCGGTGTTTTTTAACATAATGTAAATAAAATATGTCCGCGCCTGTTATAAATGACATTTAAGTTTACATTCATTTTTAAGTTGAATGCTAAAGAAAATTTGTATAACGTATTTTATTATTAAATATCTCTGACCACTTAAAACATCTTGGTCTTAATTGTGGCGCACAAAAACAACACAACTCACGTCGGATTTTAAGTAAAGTATAGTATAAAAAGTAAAAATCTAAATAAAGTCTTTTTACACAGTAAATCGTGCATATTATTTCATTCCTCTTGTTGTTTGGGCTGCATATCGATTAATTATAAGCATTAAAGATTAATATCGACAGTTATTTCGATAAAGTTGAATCAATCCCTAGCGTATATGTAAAATAGTTTAATTAATAATGTATCCACCAAAATCATGCAAATTATTAACAATGTGACTTTTCTCTAAACAAAATATTAAAATCGATAAACTTATTGAAATTATTCTATATTTAAAACAGAATGAAATATAAATTTTAACATAAAATAAACCCGTCATAACAATGACGACGTCCTGAGAATCAACCTATGATATGTGCAAATATAAAGATATAAAGACTTTTATTAATACCGCAGCCACTCACAGAACGTATCGTAGTTGTTTTTAGTAAAAATAAATTTCTTCAAAAACTACCCATTGTTGAAGAAATTTGTATTTACTAAAAACAACTACGATAAAACTAAAAAAAAATGAATGACTGACTGAAGTTGTAAAAAAATTACTCTAATCATTTTTCTCAAACGCGACAAAAGAAGTATAACTTCAAAACTTGAGTAAGTACTTAGCACACTCAGAACATTGTTTAAAACAAGTTGCAAGTTAGCTGCCTGCATACTTAACTTTTTGTTTTACTGTACCTAACAGAAAAAATCTGTAGCAGAATATGCACTACATAAGTGTACATATGCGGTGAAACCTGGTGAAGCAGCTCAATCTAAGCATAAGGGATAGCAATCCAAATCTAATTTGATAACCCACAATATCCATTGCTTCGTGTAATTGAAAAATTCGTTTGCTCGACAACGAAAACAACGCAATGGATATTGTTAAACTGTCAAATTGGCATGGTTTGCCATTTTAGGTCTGTTACGCAGTTAGACTACGGATTTAATTTCTATCTACACAAAAGCCATAAAACTGTCAGACACATTACTTATTCTTCATATAAGTTATGATTGAAAATTCAGCCCTGTACCCATATAAATACCTATGAAATAAAGTAAATTAAGCAAAAAAATTCAATTATATGAAATGAGAACAAATTCATATTAGTAAAAATATCGATATCACCTGCCCATATTGCTGAGTTACATACAACACTATAAAAGGCGGCCATTTTATGCGCCATATTTTTGTAGGTAGTCACGCTAATTTTGTAGGTGTGCCCAGTCCATATACTTCTAAGTCAGTGCTCTCAATGGATAGGTCTTAAGATGAACATGGACAAAATAAAGATTATGTTTGTGGTGGGTAGAAGGAAAAGGGGAGATCTCCCGCCGGGCAAGGTGTTCTGCCCGGGGAGCGGCCAACGCTCCGATTAGAAGTTCGGAGCTATTCTATATGTGCTGCTTCAACTTCGGAACTTTGTTAGCGCGATTTAGGCTTCGATATGTTTCGCTTGTGGCGCGACGACAGCGCCGCCACATCACCCCCCTGTTCAGACCGGAGGTCGATATTGCAGTCTAGATGTCGACGAATTTGCAAGTGTTAGGGAATTGCCTTGTAAGTCTGCGGTGGGTCGAGAAGAAGGCAAGTAATCTGCGAGAGTGCCGTGAAGCAGAGGCGAGCAGTAAGGCTCAGAGCCATGCCGAACACTGTAGCGCAGAGAGTAGCTTGAAGGAACAGGAAGCATTATTATTCCAGTGCTGCGATGAACCTTTGTAAAGCTAGATGGCTTACAGAATGTGAAGACTGCAGACAATATCTACTCGGAAGCGAATGAATGGGGTACTTCAGGACGATGACGAAGGTGTGAAGTTGTAGTTTCCGAAGGTTGTTGGTTGCGTGTTCATATCACGTCGGTTGGTCATCACTGTGGCGGGTGGAAGGAAAAGGGGAGATCTGCCGCCGGGCAAGGTGTTCTGCCCGGGAGCGGCCAACGCTCCGATTAGTAGTTCGGAGCTATTCTATATATGCTGCTTCAACTTCGGAACTTTGTTAGCGCGATTTAGGCTTCGATATGTTTCGCTTGTGGCGCAACGACAGCGCCGCCACATGTTTAATGTCCATGTCACACCTATGCCGGTAGTTGTTGGGAGCACTAAGCTCGAAGTTGTTGACGAGTATGTTTACCTGGGATAAATAGTCCGACTCGGTAAGTCCAACCTTTCTCCGAGAGGTCAATCGACGGATTCAACTCGGCTGGGCAGCGTTCGGGAAATTACGGCATATCTTCTCGTCAGGTATACCTCAAAACTTAAAAACTAAACTTTATAAATAGTGCGTGTTGTCAGTGATGTGACCTATGGAACTGAAACATGGTCGTTCACTGCTGGCCGTATGAGGAAGCTCGAGGTCACTCAGGGAGCTATGGAGGGGCTATGCTTGGGGCTTCTCTGCGTGATAAACTTAGAAATGAGGATATCCGCAGTGGAACCAGAATGACTGACATAGCCCAACGGATTAGTAAGCTGAAGTGGCAATGGGCTGGCCATATAGCTCGAAGAACCGACAACCGATGGGGAAAAAAGGTGCTCGAGTGGCAGCCTCGTACCGGCAGACGAAGTGTAGAAGTGTAGAGCCACTGCCAGCCGCACACCGCCGCGCCACCTGGCGGCGTTTTTTCACCTACATACTATCGGGTGACGCGACAGCTCGAACGCAATTGGAGGGCGTCCAACATGGCCAAATTTAGGCATAAACAAACCCTTTTTTAAAAAGGTTTTGTTTAATAAAAAAATTACATCAGTTTCATAGACAGGCTTCGAATATTTTCCAGGCCTTAGTTAATTATACCTATGCCTAGGTCTGTTAATGTTTATATAGTTTACTTATCTGTATAACGTTAGTGTATAATAAAGAAATATTAAAAATTTATATTAAAAATATTAAATATTAAAAATAGTGAAAATTAAATAAGAAATAGTGGTATGCTGTTAATAAATAAACCGCAGCAGCCGTTAGCGCATCAATAATAACTTAACTTAACTTATCTTCACGCACAATCCCTGACGGGGTAGCCAGAGAGAACAGATCGCCAAGTGTCACGATCCTTAATACCTCTTTCGCTTCTTTCAGATTCATTATCTTCTTTATACATGCACGTCTAGGTATCCGAGTACTCTTGACCCTACCTTCTTCGAGCAATTTGCTCACATGGTCTTCGAAATTTAGTCTCGGTCTATCTCGACACCTTTTAATATTAACTTTCGCGCTATATATTTTCTTCACCATTCGGTCTTCACTCATTCGCTCAACGTGCGCAAACCACCGAAGCACGCCCTTATCAATTATTGTGATAAGGTCATCTTTCAAACCTGCCATATTGCGAATCTCTTCGTTCGCTTTCGGTCGGCCATGGTAACGCCGCACATTTTACGAAGAGATCGCATCTCCACTGCATTCAACTTGCTTTTATGCTTCTTCTGGTATACCCAGGTTTCGCTGCCATATAACAAAGTCGGTACCAACACTGCGTTATGTATGGCAAGGCGTGCACTCTTCACTACGCCTTGCCTTTTGCGACACGCCTGTCCACATCTAAATCACATCTTCCATCCCGGCTAAAAGCTCTCCCCAAGTATACAATTTCATTTACCTGTTCTAGACATTCCTGATTTACCCATATTTCACACTTCGTTCTCTCTTCGTCCGTTTCAAATACCAGAACCTTAGTTTTATTAGCATTCAAACGGAGACCTTTAATTTCACATTCCTCTTTCATACACGTGACTAATGCCTGCAGTTCTGCCTCTGATGGTGCAATAAGCACTGCATCATCAGCATACAGCAGACAATTTACTTTAATGTCACCCAATTTCACACCCAAACAGCTAGATTTCAGCTTCTGTAAACAGCTGTCGAGATACAGTATGAACAGCCAGGAAGACATGACACAACCCTGCTTTACGCCCGTTTGGACGTTAAACGTGGGTGACAGATCATGCCCTACCCGCACACAGGCTTTACAGTCACAGTAAAGAGACTGCACAGCCCTTAGCAATCGACCATCCACACCATACCCCGGCAACAGTTCCCACATTTTCTTCCTTACAACCTCAAATGCTCTCTCAAGATCCACAAAAGCACAGAAAATCCTCTGGTTAGCAGCCAGAACCTTTTCCGTGATCATGCGGAGAGAAAACATTTGATCCGTGCATCCTCTTCCAGGTCTAAATCCGCATTGTGCCTCCCATAGAAATCTTTCCGATTTCTCGTGCATCTTACGTGTTAAAACTTTTAAGTAAACTTTACTTGCTAAACTGGTCAAGCTGATCGCCCGATAGCACGCGCAGTCAAAATGTGAACCTTTACCTTTATATAAAGGCACAATGACTGCGGATCGCCAATCTTCCGGGACATCCCCCGTCCGCCAGTACAAATTGCACAGCAGATGAAAGCTGTCCCAGACGCGAGGCCCACCATACTTGACCATTTCAGCAGTAACACTGTCTAGTCCCGCAGCCTTACCACATTTTAAACTTCGAATCGCACGTTCAATCTCTTTCATACTGATGACCTCAGTGTCATCGAGGTCCGGGTCTGGCGTACCAGTCACGGCGTCATCCCCGGATCCCTCACTAAGATCATCACACGCATACATTTCTCTATAAAATTCGCTCCATCGCTGCATGAAGTCCGATTTTTCTGAGAGGACGTCATTAGTTCTCGAAAGCACTTTGTTCATTCTTAAGGCCGTTGCACCACTTCGGGTCCTTCTAACCTCTTTCCAGAAGAGTTTGGAGTTCTCCTTAAAGTTGTGCGACAACCTTTCGTCCGCTTCCATTCTACACCTTTCACGCACTTCCTCAATCAATGCTTTCGTGTGAACTTTCTGCAGCTTATATCTTTCTTTCATCTTTTCTCTCATATCCTTATCATTACTAGAGGCCAAGTAGTCTAACCATGCTTTCTTCTTCTTCTTTACAGCTTCTTTCACTTTATCATTCCACCATGCATCTCTTCTTTTACTACTGCCTCTTTTTATTGTTCCACACACTTCTTCCGCTGCACTTACCATTCCATCCCTAAGGTTCTGCCATGTTCTTTCTACACATTCTTTTCTGCCATCGATGGTGTCAAGCTTTTCGGCTACCCTCGCATGATATTTGTCCCTAGTATCCGCTTCCTGAAGCTTCCAGTTTCGGATGCGACAGACCGACTGTGGTTCTGTTACTTCCGTCCGGTAGCGCCAACCCGCGAACAGACCCCTAAATCTAGCAATCACTAGATAGTGATCCGTTCCCAGGTCAGTACCCCTGAACACTCGCGTATCCATCACCTGTTTTCGCAGTCGGTCATCCACCAGGAACAAATCGATCATACTTCTCTCATTCTTTCGTTCTCTAGTATACATATGGATTTTCTTGTGATTAAACATAGTGTTTGTCACAAGAAGACCCTTTTCCTTGCACACCGCCAGTATAAGCTTGCCAGCATCATTAACCCTTTTATCGCCAAACCTTCCAAGTACCGACTCGTACCCTGGTCGAGCGGTACCAACCCATCCATTCAAGTCACCACATACAACAATTCTTTCGTTTCCCCTAGCCAAATCTAGAACTTCTCTTTAACCCTTTTATCGCCAAACCTTCCAAGTACCGACTCGTACCCTGGTCGAGCGGTACCAACCCATCCATTCAAATCACCACATACAATAATTCTTTCGTTTCCCATAGCCAAATCGAGAACTTTTCTTACATTCTCCTAAAACTCCTCCAGCTCAGCCCTGGACGACGAAGCTACCGGCGCATAAACAGCCAAAAGGAATAACTTCGTCAGTCCCAATTTAAAGCGAACCCAGAGAAGTCTTGAGTTCACAACCTTATATTCACTCATAACATCGACCAACCGAGAAGACAGCAGCACCACCCCCCCCCTGGCGGTGCGTTAGCTCTATTATCCGGAGTCCCGGAGAGCCAGAACGCCTGCCAGGGAGCTCTTCAGTACCACTGCCCTTCCGATTGGTCTCCGACATACACACGACATCTAATTCTCTTTCTTTCATTATTTCGATCAACTCATTCGTCTTATCTCTCATGCCTCCTCTAACATTCCACGTGCCAACTCTGCACTCTGTCCTCCATCAGCATCAATAATCATTTTAATAAATGCGCCCGCACATTGGCCTGAACCAAAGCAAACTGAACGACCTTCCAACGTGTGGAGGCGATCACAAATTCTTGGCCAATAACTCTGCCAACACATTCGCCACTATATTGGCCAACGTGAAGAGGCGCCATAAGAACAGTAGGGTAAATGGTATGGAAATGTTCAAGAAAACCTACCTGTAGCACCATGGTATAACAAACTGAAAGTGTAAAATCAAGTGACAGTGCAAGATCCCTCCCGCCGCCTGAGTGATATGTTAAAAAATAGATCCTATTACGGGCTTCTATATAAATTCATCAAAAATACAGTGGGTAATTTATAATAAACCGAATAAAAATATTCAAGACTTGGGCTAAAGTTCTAGATACCAGGCTATAAACTCCAAAAAAAAAAAGATATGTCATGCAACCGTCAATGTCATAATTAATAATTACCAATATCATTTACATTTTACAATGAAGTTCTCAACTTAGTGTTCAAACTGAAACAAATTAAATCATTTATTTATCAATAAAACTTTATTATCAAGTGTTAATTTCATTCGGATCTTAATTAATTTATCAAAATCGTTAAAATGAGCTGTACCTATGGCGAAAAATTCAGGATTCGGGTTAGTGGTTTTACTACGTGTTTTGCGCAATGTGAACAAGATATTCACCATAATCACTTTTCCTTTTTACCTCCAAAATCTGAAATGGTTTTATGTATTGTTTTTACTTCTGTATTCTTCTAAAGCAACAAAAATAAGACAATTGATACTGAGTCACAATAAACATTTTTTTTAGCTATACTAAGTAAAACTAGACCTTTATTTACTTACAGTGTTTTAGTTAAACGAACACGTATACCTTAAGGATGTGAAGTTCGAACTAGTTTTATAGGCTGATTATTCTCTACTTCAATTCTGGGTAAGTGTTACATATTATGCTTTTAACATCAAGACATTATTCATAATTACAGCTATGTAGACGGCTAGGCTTGGGGTTTCTCTATGCTATAAACTTAGTAGAGACAGAGTAACCGACATAGTAAAACATATTAGTAGGCTGATGTAGCCCATTGCAAGCCAATTGACTTGCCATATAGCTTAAAGGACCGAAAACCAATGGGGAAGAAAGGTTCTCGAGTGGCAACCTCGTAAAGGTAAGAGAAGTATATGGTGGCCCTTCCAATAAATAGAGTGACGACTTGGTAAGATATGCAGGAAGTCATTGAATGCAGGTGGCTTGAGTCCATGCTTTGTGGCATTCCTTTGTTTTTTAAAAAGGAGGTGGTACTCAATTTGACTGTATTTTTTTTACATGTGCCCTCATAACTTAAATAGGTGAACCAATTTCGATGATTCTTTTTTATTTGAAAGCTGGTGCTTCTTATATGGTCCTATGCAAATTTGAACAAGTTCTGACCAGTAGTTTTTCATTTATCCTTAATAATTTATATTGAAGTTGGTTGTACAAAATTTTAAATTTTACCACTTGTTACTATAAAGTGGTAGTTTTATTCAACTGCTTATTTCAATACATTTTTTCATGGACATTGTTTTATGATCATTCCATGGTAGCTCAGGGTAAAGCATTCACTGTTAAATTTCATAGTACAAGAACAAATCAAGCAAACTACTCATTAATCATTTAAAGTAAGTAGTTGTAATTTAAAATTTATTATTTATGAGGAGACAAATCTATGAGACACTTTCTTAATCATGTAGAACAAATAATGGTGTTGTTTCATTCAATTTTTATATTACATCCCATCTAAAATCTACTGCTGAACATAGGCCTCCCCTATATATTTCTTCATTGACGGGTTATATGTAAAAGTTATCGCACTTTGCAGGCAGATTGGCAACTGGAGTTTTTTAACTAGAGCTGTTATCAGGAAGATGGTACTGTTCATAATCTGTTTCAGTTTCCCCCTGTCGCTTCTCGTGGAATAATGTGTAGTGTTTTCTTATGCCCCTATAACATGGTGATTTTGATGATATGTGTCTTAATAAAAAGCCATGATACTTTTAATTGAGGTTTTATTTTGATTATTAAATATGTATTTTTCTCTCACAATTTCTAATGCGGGTCTGGAGTATTGAAGATCCATTTTCAACCACTTCAAAGAAGGTGGAGGTTGTCTATTCATCGAAATCTTTTTTTTAATGTATGTACACCAATTACTCGAAGACGCCTGACCTGATTTGGAAAATTATTTTTAAGTTTCAAAGAATATACTTTCCAGGTGGTCCCATTAAAATATTATCGAAATTGATCAAGCGTTTTAAAAAAAAATCAACATTAAATTATTTATATTGAAGTTGGTTGAACAAAAATTTTTATTTTACCACTTGTAATAGATATAAATGAGTGTTACGGATAGAATTCCTCACAGTCTGTAAATTTTTTAGGCCTGCATGAAGGGTATATATATCATCACACTGGTACTCTGACCAAAGGGGTTGGTAAGGTTCCCACTGGTAATACTTCTCCCAGTCACCTACCTTTGTATTTGTGAATTGGAAAAGCATTTTTGAATGGTTAATGTTAACATTTTTCATCATTAGTTGGTCACCATAACATTTTTTTTAATAGGATAAGGGTCACAAACGAGCACACAGTCCAGCTGATGGTAAGTGTTTACTGTGGCCTATAGAATTAAAATGTAAGTGCGTTGTCACCTCACCTCGTTTCCTGTAAAAAGGGTCTCTGGTTGTCTACACTCACCATACAAAACACAGCAGCGTTAAGCTGCTATTTTACGCTGGTATTCTGTGAGTGCGTGGTCCTTCCCCGGTCGAGCCGACCCATTCATGCTACAACTATACTACTAATATAGCTGCAGCATGGCTCTACCACATATAGAACATCAATCTTTAATTACTAGAGTGAAATCTGTATGGGTGATAGTCATTATTGAAGATTACACTTATGATGTAAGTATTTATAGAATTATGGTAGTTTTTTATAAGAATAGAAATGTTATAAGTGAGGTGACATAATGGATGTAAAAGATAATTGATAGTAAACCAGATGACAATAGCTAAATGAAGTATTATGTGTTTGATACTTTTATTAGACATGGAGCCATTGTTACTCATTGTTTGAATAAAATAAATATTCTCCTTAATGACTGTTTAATTACCCACTTGATTTCATCATGTATACTTGTAAGTATTACATACACCCATTTTATCTTTTTGTTATTATATTTAAAATTTTACGACTATCAATTTCTATATATTTGGAATTAATGGTTATAATCAATAAAAAATAGTACCAATGATTATGAGTTGACATAAGCCTATTGTATATTATAAGAGATTTTTAAAATCAATGGTATATAATATTTAATTTAAATATATAATATAATATTATATCATAGCTGCTGATGATTAAAGATTTAATGAGAAGGGCATTATAAACATGTATGAATCAGTTTGTGTTCAAATGTAACACTGGCTTATGATAATAGTGCTAACACTTTGTTTTCTGTGGATGGTGCTATAATTAGCTTTATTAGCTAGTGCATACTTAAATCTACCTTGTCTGCTGTTGAGCATGTATAAATTGTGGGATATTGTAGCTTACCAAAATTGTTTGTGTCTACTTTAGTAATTTAATTAAAATTTTAGTGTGTTGATATGACTTATTTTAAAACATGATTTTTTGTTGTAGGGTTTAAGCCAAAAAAAACTAAGTATGACTTAGGCTATGCTATAAAAATGGAAGTAGTTGACATGGATGATGGCCGGTATGAGCAAAGGGAAAGTTTACCAGGAAGTAGTGTTGACAGTGACACATCAAGCTGTGTATTTGGGAGCAACAAAAACAGTGAACAAGCTAGTGACAAAGCATCTGATGACGAGGAAGATTTGAGAGAAGATCTGCAAAAAACTATTCCTGAATGCTACAAATCTGATTCAAATTTTTCATCACATATCTCTCATGGCATCACAAATGATGAAGAGTTTCAAGCAACAGCACTTTGTCAGTTTATGGACATCTTAAATGACTTGGATGAAGTTCTAGATAAGTCTCTATTAGCTTGTCTTGATGACACACAAAACTTTGATAGTGATGAAGAGGATCTCATATGTAAGATTAAAGAATGTATAACTAAACCTGAGGAGCCATCAGAAAATTCCCATAGCCAAAGTTCATTGGATGATAATATCCAAGTAGTAATTGGGGCTTCTACTCAAAATCCAGATCATGGTTTGGATGATACAAATTTAGTACAAAACGTGGTTGAACAAACTCAATTCACTAGTTTAAGGAGGTCTAAAAGTTTTTCAGAGTTGCCTCAAAATCATAGGGATATGTTGCCACAACAATTGGAGAGAGCTGACACCATAAATGAGAATATAAGGAATTCAATGAGAAGGCTGGATCCTATAGTTTTACCTGCCATTAATGCAGAACAAACTGCAGGTGAACCTTTAACATTGCCAGTGATTCTGTTTTTAGAACATCATGTTAATATGAGACCTACTAGTGCACCAATACAGTTGCAAGTGACAGCTACGAATTTAAGCAGTAATGGATCATCTGGACCGTTGATAGTAGGACGTCGGGCTTTGCTAATGAACCGCACATTGTCTTTACCCTCTCCTGGTGATAGTGACATCACAACAAGAGGTTGGGCAGGTTGTCATACTGCCAGAAGTACAGCAAGAAGTTCAAGTACAACATCAAGCTCGTCTAGTGAATCTTTGGCTGGTATAACTGCTATGAATCAAAATGTTACAGGACTCAGTGAAGAGAGGTTAGTTGAGTTTTTTCATTTCTCTTAATTTTGTCTAAATTATTGTATTAAAGAGACTAATAAGCTAACATTCAAGCTTAGTGATGGAGATCCTATGACCTGTGGGCCAGACACTGACTGCTTTTTAAATGATGTGTTCATTTTTAGAAAATACTTTTTTTTGTTGTGTTCACAATTGTAAATACTCAGTGCAGGTATGGCTGCCGTCTAGGCATGATGTCACTTAGTGTGGTAATCCTTGGTACATAAATAGGGTTAATTTATACTGATTTTGGACATCGACCATTATTTTTGTACTTCTCACTTGCAAAAGTAGAAGTTAAAAGTGAGAACTAAAGAAGGTAGTTCTTAACCATTCCTGCATCTTTTCAAGGGACGCCACTGGTTTAGTGGTCCAAAAGCTTGTACTTAAATAATAATAAACAAAATTTGACCCTCTTCTCAAAAAAAATACCGTCATTGATCTAACCAATGGTAAGTGGCTACAGAGACCATGGACAATTGTAACCAATTTCGAATAAAGAAGGTTATTAGTGCATTGTGATCCCTGAGTTTGTTTATTGTTTGGTGGTCCATGTGATTTTCCAGAAGTTACAGCCATACATGAATAGTTTGGGAAATCTGCTGTCACCAGAATTTTTTTCAAAGCTGCGCCCGTGGTCACCACAGAAACTAAGAAAAGCTAGGATAAAAGAAAATTAGGGCCATTCTTTTAATTTATTACTCATGATGCCATATTATCCATGCTTCACAGATTTGGTGGGCAATATAGATTACAACAATTCTCATTGGAAGTCATTTATGCTTTTATCACTGGTTCAGAAAAAGCTCTGTCCTGAGCCAGCACGAGATCCAGTAAAACATTTTTACTACTACTACTAAAACTAATTAAACCAATTCACACCAAACCAACTAATTATACCAAAAGTATATTATATTTAAAAAGTTAAGTTACAGCCTAAATAGGACCCACTGCTAGGCATAGGTTTTTTATTAGTTATGTAAAGCTAAATATGGAGTTAGGCCAACAATCTTCTCCAGTTGATGGATTTTTTTTTATAGGATAAGGGTGAAAAACGAGCACACAGTCCACCTGATGGTACGTGGTTGCTGCGGCCCATAGACATCTACATCTATCCTCTATTACAAATCAAAATGCAGATGCGTTTTCACCCGTGAGGACTAGGATGGAATGCCTCATTTCCAGTAAAAAGGGCCTCCGGCCACCTGCACTCACCAAGCGAAACGCAGAGGTAAACCTCTACTTCACGCTGGAATTCTGTGAGGTCGTGGTACCACCCCGGTTCGAGCCGGCCCATCCTTGCGATAGCAAAAGCTGCCACCTGGCTCTACCACTGTTAAAATATCACATATTCTCAAAATATTTCTCAGACATGCAAGTTTCCTCCTGATGTTTTTTATTCATATATCAATTAAAATTGTAATTAATAATTTTAATGTCGCCGGCAGGCATTAAACTTTGCTTCACGTTACGGCCAGTACTTACTTCAGTATCCTGTGTATGCTTATTAATCATTTTTGTAAGTAGAAATGAAATTTGCTTCATTTATTTCAGAAATGAAGACACTGAAGAACCCCCTTTTGGGGTTTGGCCGCATCGTATGAGCTCGATGTTGGCGTGCCTTAGTTGTACTGTTGGAATATTCAATATTTCTAGGTTTGCCATTTTTAGCGTACATTATGGAGGTGAGCTTAAGACCCGTTAATAACCTAAATATATTTTATTATTATATATTTGATAAATAATGTAATAAAATTTAAGAATTATTGCACATTGGAATAATATAGGTACTTGTGGTGTGATAACTTTTATTTTGACATTTAATAATATTATGATATATTATTATTTTTAATTTTGATAACACATTAAGGTAATTTTTTTTTGCAGCCAGCTTCATTGTACAGTTTTTTATACTTTCACTTTTTACTGGAATACCATTATTTACATTGCATTTATGCCTTGGTCAAGTACTAGAGTCGGGGCCTGTTGACATGTGGCGTATCTCACCAATTTTCCAAGGCGTTGGCATTTCATTGCTTATCACACAAGCAGTCATTGGCATCTACAGTATTATTGGCCTGTCGTGGATACTTGTTTACTTTCGAGATTCTTTTATCACAGCTGACGATAAGTACAAGTGGGCTCTGCCGCATGAATTTAGTTTTGAAGGTGAGTGTCATAATTCATAATATTACACATCCCTACAAATTTTATAAACGCGAAAGTGTGTTTGTTTGTTTTTTTTACGCAGCAACGGATCGACGTGATTTTTTGCATAGAACTTATAGGCCGATCAGTGAAATAGGCCACTTGTATCCTGGATAATTTAAAATTAAACATTTTGTACAGCCAACTTCAATATAAGTTATTAAGAATAACTCAAATAACTCAAAAACTATTGGTCTGACTTTGATCAAATTCATATGGGACCACACGAGAAGTTTCAGCTTTCATATAAAAAAAGAATCATAGAAATCAGTTCACCCAGTTAAATGTTATGAGGTAACACACATAAAAAAAAACATACGCTTCGAATTTGAGTACCGTCTCCTTTTTGGAAGTCGGCAGAAAAATGCACAGTTCCTATGACTTTGATCTAGAGCGTAATTCAGTAATTACCCCTTTTCCTGTTGTATGTCTTGGCGTCTCCCGGCTTCCACACGGACAAGCGCCAGTATTATATACATCTGATTTATGAAATTGCGAGCATGTGGTTACGATATTTGCATTATTGAACTCTCTAACTAGCGGCAAAATTCACTTTCTAGATTTTTAAAAATAGAAAGAATAGCAATTTTGTAAAGGAAAAATTGTCCTTGGGGCTTCACTGATACTAGTTACAAATGAGTGACTATCAGTGTAGGATATGCGTAAGATACGATAAAATTAACAATCCATTCAAAAATATTTTTCTGCCGACTTCCAAAAAGGAGACGGTACTCAATTCGACTGTATGTTTTTTTTTATGTGTGTTACCTCATAACTTTTTACTGGGTGAACCGATTTCGATGATTCTTTTTTATTTGAAAGCTGGTCCTTCTCGTGTGGTCCCATATGAATTTGATCAAGGTCAGACCAATAGTTTTTGAGTTATTCTTAATAACTATTGAAGTGTTGTAAAATATTGAAGTTGGCTTTACAAAATTTTTATTCTTTAATTATTAATTATTATAAACGATTATAAGCCAGTACTTGCTAGTATCCCACCCTGATAGTAAGTGGTGATGCAACCGAAGACGATGACTAAGCTTAACAAAAGCTTATTTACTCTTGCCTTGAAGACACCTACATTGTAATCGAACGGAAAGACAGATGCTGGCAACTTATTCCACTCCTTTGCTGTACGCATGATGAACGACTTGGCGAACCGTTTGGTTCGAATGCGTGGTAAGTCAACAACGAAAGGGTGGAGACTAATAGTACTTTGCTACATACATACATACACATACATACATTAGAAACGATGTAACAAACTGTTTGGCACGAATGAGTGGTATATTGACAAAAAAGGAGTAGAGAGCAAGAGACAACCAAGTGTCTGGTGGTAGATGATGGAATAGAGAAGGAGGAATTATGGCACGCAATTCCTGCGTACACTCTTTGAAATGTATCTTGTAAAACACCGAATGGCTGGTTATTTTGCGCCTGTGCTTTTGAGACTGTTAAGATTGGTTTTAACCTTATTGGTGTCACCAATAAGACGCTAGTACGCCTTTCCATTGAGTTCAAATCCATTAGGTGGCATTTTACACCACCAGCCCATATATGGCAGCAATATCCTATGCACGACGCTTTGTATATTGCAAGCAAATGCCCCGGCGTGAAGTATCGCCGCACATATGCAAGGACACCTGACTTCCTTTCAGCTACTTTGGTCCTGGACTTAATGAAGCGCTCAAAGTTCAGGTTCGAGGTAACCTGGTGAACTACAGCAACTAAAGTTAGCTGGTAAATTGCAGTGATACATTTCGGAAAGGAGTCAAGGCGAGCTGGCTGGTGATTTTGAGTTTTGGAGGCGTTGGATCCCATAAGATTGGCATCGCCCCATTCTGACACTGCCAGCAGTGAGAGATTCACACGCTCAGCCATAGTTTCTCTTTAGGACTAAATTTAATCTACCCTGGTCCGAGCACTTAGCTGATGCGTCTCGACAACTGTACTGTCATCTGCGTACCCACAGATACCGGGCATAAGCAGGTCATTGATATGCAGCAGAAATAGATTTGCGGAGAGAACGGAACTCTGTAGAACTTCGACAACGATGTATACATTTAAAATCTTTAAAATTCACCACTAAACTTCATAACTGACACAAAATTAATATTTCCACAATTACATTTACACAAAAAAACACTGTGTAAATGTATTTTTATAGGATCGAAAGTTTATTGGATATATTAGCATAATTACACACAAAATGTAACTATAAGTTTCTCCTCTAATTGTCATAGTTACGACACATTTGCGTGACGAAAGACGTTGAAATATTTTTATCGCGGAGATATAAACGACTTTGTTGCTAGAATATTAGAGGAAAACGTGTTAATTAGTTTAGCGCTTAACGTATCCGTACATATACTTTTAAAATGTCATTGTGGTTACAAAGTATCGGTTATTTAGTCCAAAATGATAATTCCATTACTAAGTTTTCCGTTAACTACTCCAAGCAAGCTGCATACCAGGAGTAGTTCACGACAGTATTCGAACTCATAACTTTTAGGTTCGCGCTCCGTACTTATAATTAGTAAGCCCACTAGGTGGTATAGGACTCCTATTTGTCTACTCATTGGCACTCTGGTTCTCATTCTCCGACACATATCAGTCCTTGAATTGTCAACTCAACTAAAGGACATGCGTAACTCTAAGACACCCATCCCTAAGACTTCCAAGCACTTTTCAACCATCGACTACTTCTGTTTGTTTTCTTGTATATACCAGCATTATACCGCATTGTTCCCGAACACCCAAAATGTTTCACGTATTTGCCTAAGGTGATTCCCGATGAAATCTCAAACGCCGCGCTGCTAGCTCACGATCCTCATAGGCACTTTTTTTTATAAAAGAACCACGTTAATTTAGTAAGGCGACCGCAACTTGGTTTTTATTAAATATATTTAAAATAAATTTATAAGACAGAACAGATAGATAACACTTTATTGTACGCCAAAAATATATAAATTAGGATACGACGAGAATTACGTTCCATTTTTTGTTATTTTTTTTTTTTAGGTACTTTAAATGATTTTCAAAAATATTGTACTTCGTATGCCCACAGGGTAGGACATAGTTGAACTTGATTATATAATAATGTATCTAACATCTATTTGATATCTATGATCCACAAAATAAATGATTAAAAATCAATGTGGTTGGTACAATAGACGGCCTTATCGCTAAAAACAACAAATCTAAATAGAGGCGGTTATTAAAAGTAAATAAAAGCCTAATTAAAAGATCGAAAGTAGTCTAATTTACGACAATGAAAAGGAAAGCGGTATGATAATTGCTTAAAATGCATAACATGCGCTAAATCTGTTGTGATTACGGGGGCTTAGCGCTCGCTGTCAATTTCACAGTACGCGAGCAACCTGGGTTCGATCCCCGCCGGCATTAATGAAATTGTTAATTGTAATTTAAAGTGTTGATTTACCACGCGCTCTGCGGTGAAATAAAACGTCGTGAGGAAACCTGTATGTATAAACTAAAAAAAAAATTGGTTCAGAAGTGAGAGAACGACTGTGCCCAGCTGTGGGACGTATATAGGCTGTAACTTTACTTTAACTTTACATTGATATTATATTTTTCACTGTAAAAAAAGCAAAACTACTTTTTTATCTGTTTCGGAAGTAGGTAATTTGGCATGATCTTACGGATTAGTGACGCTTCAATCGAGAAGCAAAAAAAAAGCAGGAAATATGTTGTGAAGGTCTGTCTGAAAAAGTTATTATGTAATAAATCCGATTTATTTTATTGTTACGGTTTACGGATTACAAAACAAAAGTCATTGAATTCTTTTCTTTCTTTGCATTTTCTACCGACTTCAAAATGGAGGCGGCACTCAATTCGACTGTATGTTTTTTTTTTCTTTTTTTTATGTGTGTTACCTAATATTTTTTCTGGTTGAACCGATTCCGATGATTTTTTTTTTATTTGAAAGCTGGTGCTTCTCATGTGGTCTGACCAATAGTTTTTGAGTTATTCTTAATAATTTATATTGAAGTCGGTTGTATAAAATTTTTAATTTTAAATTATACTTCACAAAATCTTCGTTTGTAAACATTATAATTGGTGTAGTGATGTAAATAGGAGCATACGAGGAAGCTCCAAGGTTGTATGACTGACATTGCGCTAACTATTTTTTATTTGACGGTTACGTCCAAGTTACGTCTACTTAGTTCAACTCTAGTAAATTTTTAGGTTCTGTATTTAAACAATTCACATTTGAACAAAATAAGCGTATAGAACGTGTGCAAATTATTCGTAATTTCAACTGTTCTACATAATGGTAACAATTTTAGTCTTGTGACACTTAAAAGTGATTAGCGTTAGTTAATGGCATGTTGAATAAAATTAAAACTAACCTCGAATCGCGCGCGGGTTCAATTCTCGCACACGGGACAAGTGTTTGTATGGCCTTCTAAAGTAATTGTTTCTATTTTGGTTATTTGCCCAAGTGTAATTAATACGTGTAGGTACAACGTCTCCACGGCACAGGAGATGTACCTAGTATGGAGATAAAGGTTTGAATAAAGAGGATCGAACCTTAAACCTTTCTACTTATACTTTTTGAGAAGGCTATGAAGTTAGGAAGAGTACGAGGAACATCGCTGACCTAGTACGAAACAAGCGGTAAAAGTAAAAATTTTGTACAGCCGACTTAAATATCTATAAATAAAATGAAAAAAACATTAATGTAGTCGAAGTCAATTAAATTCGCATTATTAAGAATAACTCAAAAACTACTGGTCAGATCTTGATCAAATGTATATGGGACCACATTAGAGGCACCAGCTTTCAAATAAAAAAAGAGTCATCAAAATTGGTTCACCTAGAAAAAAAGTTCTGAGGTAACACATAAAGAATTGGCAGTTGAATTGAGTATCCTTTTTTAAAGTCGGTTAAAAATGCAACATCTTTACGTCGTCGGCTAAGGACTAGTAATAGCAATAATTTAAAATGAAAATTTTGTACAATCGACTTCAATATAAATTATTAAGAATAACTCAAAAACTGTTGGTCAGACCTTGATCAAATTTATATGGGACCACATGTAAAGCACAGTAAAAAGTTATGAGGTAACACACATTAAAAAAAACATAGTCGAATTGAGTACCGTCTTCTCCTTTTTGAAGTCGGTATTAGTCGGTCGGAATTATCTTATTGTTGATTGATGTACATAACATGTATAACAGTAATCATTATTGATCGCTTATTACAAATAACAATCCACGCGATATTAAGTCTATACCGTAATATCTAGTGATTTGTTGATTTTTTCTGTCTTTTATCTATTGTAGATAAAGATGAATGTTGTTACGCTTGTAATATTTATCAAAGAGTTTATTTATATTAAGATAACAATGAACAAAGATTTCATCAAGATAATACTCATGAAATAATGACATTGACATGTATACATCAATTCTTTCATTGCATTCCAAGGATTAGTGATTTACGAAACTTCGACTGTAGAGTTAAATACTTTTTTTAAAATATTGTTTGTTACGGGAGATCTAGTTTTCGAGGATATTAATGAATACATAATGTTAACTGGCAATAATACGGGTTTCGCTACCATGCTATTTGTAAATTGTTTTAAATTAAATTATACATTATAGTAATACTTAAAAAATGGTTCTTCTCAGGACAGGTTTTTAATGAAACCAAAGTAAATTTTTAGGTGCTAGTAGAACATACCTACGCGCTTTGCGCTTAAGGCATTCAATATATAACCAAAAGCAGTAAAAGCATAAATAACTCAATAAGTATTACTTACAATATTCATTAAATATAAAATATTATATTATATCCTAGAAAGTAATATATGTGTATTACAATGGACTCATGTTTCACCTTAGTGCACAATATACTGGATATTATGTTACTTGTTAAAAAAACCTTCATGGCTGTTTTTCGACGCCAATCGAATGTTTGTAAGGAATCATCTGCGCAGGTAATGCAAGTTTCCGTGCAGTCATAGAGGCCAATATAACGCTTGTGAATAAGACTAGATGTATAGTAGGATGAAATGTCAGACACAAAAATCGAAAGGAGAAAATAACTATCTATTCAACCAGACCCGAAAACTAAGCATTTATGTCTTTGTTTAAAGTTGGCTTGCACCGCAAACTCAAACAAGACCATGAAGCAAATACAAATAGGTGTTGTAATTAGATTTCACTATGTAACAACGCGTGACAATTTGCGGGGTGAGGGCATGTTAAGCCCCGCCCTCTTCACACTATCTATATCTACCGATAAATAGTAAAACTACTCGAATCGTTCCATATCGATGTTGCAATGTAGTTTAGCTACCTTGACGATAGATGGGTGGCCTATTCACAAAATGACTATAAACTATAAAAATAATATTTTGGCGATTAAAATTTCTTTGCGTCTGAATGCAAAACAAATTTCAGCACCTTCGTATGACTGTTTTACCAATACTGAGCTCTACGTACCTTTATATTTTTATAGTTATAGTTTCTAATGCGGCTATTATTCTGAATATCGCATTTTTGCCAAAATTAATCTAGTCATTTTACTTATGTGAGATTGCTTTAGAAATAAAATGCATTACTTTTATAATTTTTTATATTTTATGAAGTTTTAAACATAAATCATTAGACCTCTACGAAACAATAACTAAAATCAACAGCCTTCGTTTATGGGGATGAATCCCGTAAATTAGCACAAAAAATGGCTTTTTTTCTTACAAATAAGTTGACGATAGATGTAATGATACAATTTACGTACAAATTACTCCTAATATTTGGTATTTATACAGTCTTGGCAAACTTCAATCTTATGTTCGCCACAAACGGGCTTTTTGCACTTAGCACATGTCATCTTTGACATTCTTTTTTTTTTGACGAGCAGTAGCTGCAATAACGTCTTTTTTTGGCTGAAGGTTCCTCTTCTTCATCCATGGAAACCTGTGCAGTAGGCTTTGGCAGAATATTTTCAATATTACTTCGCACATGCCTTGGCAAAATGGGAGCTTCCAGTCTTTGCGTCATCCATGGTGTAGTCAGCTGAGTGCTGAGTTTTTTCATATAGTCTCTGCGATTCAAAGGCTTTTCATTTTTAGACAGTACGTTATGACAATAAATGACATATGAATTAATAAAAACTATATTCAATATGCCATAAAACATGGTCATTGGCCATCTATTCGTTTTTCTTGAGCAGGACATCGTGGAGCACATTTGATCAAATGTGTCCACGCCGCCCTTAGTCTGATTGTAGAACATTATTATTTCAGGCTTTCCGGTTGTTGGGTTTATGGCAGCTTCTTCATCACATGAAGATAATAGATAAACCATCTTGGAGGGCTTTGGCTTATATGACACGAGTGTCAAACATCCATCGTAACAGAACATTGACGTGCCTATTTGTCGAGATCGGGTATTTTTCAATTGCTCTGGAATCTCACGTTTATTAGAACGTACGGTACCAACAAGAGTCAGTTTGTAAGGATTCTCAAGAAGTGATTTCGCGAGTGGTATCGAGGTGAACCAATTATCGCAGGTTATGTTGCGATTTGTGCCATGAATAGGTCGGGATAACTCTTTCACATAATATTCTCCCTGTGGCAATCCATTAGTGTTTGTGGCTCTTCCGATATATGGCATTGCATTCAACATATACTTTGTTCTACTGTCGCACATCATTGGAATTTTAATGCCATACTTATTAGGCTTATTGGGAATATACATCCTAAAAGAACACCTTCCTCGAAATCCCAATAATTGTTCATCGATTGTGACCTGTTCTCCTGGTGAATAGTTTATTTTACATTGGGTAATAAATAGTTCCCACACTTTTCTGATTGGAATGAAAGGATCTCCTTGACGATGAGGCGACCGTAAAGACTTGTCATCCATCCTGAGAGATCTAATCAAGAAATCGAAGCGATCCCGGCTCATCACTGCAACGTATCTTGTTCCCGAAAAACCGCTATCAAATAGCTCTTCAGTTGATAAGTGATTATCTTTCATTGCTGCACTCAGGGTTAAAATCCCAATCAAAGCTCGAAGTTCAATCGAAGTTATGTCTCTAAAAGTGGCTTTGGTAATTTCAGTTCGACGTTTTATGGAGATTTCTACATTCGTCCACCGAACAATCTCTTCAACTATTTCGTCAGTAATGAACAAATCAAAACATTGTACTGGGTCATATATATTTCGGCACATACGCAGTGGACCCCTGTTTGTGCGAATTATATTGATGGCAGATGTTCTACCATGACTTCGACCTTTAGCAGTAGACCAACAATGTCTGTTCTTACCTCTAATCACTCTTCCCTCAGGAACAATTATACAGTGGTCAAGGTCTGAACTTCCTGGCGACGCTGAGGGTACAGGCTGAGATAAATCTTCGTCTTCTGGTACATAATTCGACTCCTCTTCTGCTTCGTTGTCGATATACTCATCTTCGAAATCACTCTGCACATCATCTTCGCTCATATGATCTTCTATCTCGCTGTCACTTTCCTGATGTTCATCGACGTTATTTCCATCTTCTTGGTTCAATAAAGAACATATTTCATCATCTAATAAATTCTTTCTACTTTCCATGTTAACCACATACCAAAAACAAAACAGAAATAAATAAAATTCATGTCACAGTAGTAAATATTAACACACTAAAAGTTACACAAAAGATAACCATACGCCTCGCGAGCGCATCCACTGGTCATAACTACGAAACTATAACTCTTACTGCATAGAAATAGCCGTCCCGCGATAGAGCACACCGGCGACTGAATTGGCTACGACGGACAAGTCAATACGCGTGTCGATTGGAAAGAGAAAGCAATATCTTTGCAGCGCGGGCGCCTCTGCGACGTAGGTTATCTTTCTAGGGATAGCCGTGCTACTACAGTGCGTAATGGCGGACTTCATTTGAGCTCGCAAAATTTTATTCCTCAGTCATGTAGATATTTTCACGATGTTTTCCTTCACCGCCGAGCACGTGGTAAATCAGCAATTAAAATTGCAACTAACAAATTCATTGGTTCCGGCAGGGATCGAGACCGGTGCTCTCTCAGCTACCACGGCTCAGGTGCGCTTTCATCTACCACGGCTCAAATAGCCAAGTCACGTAAGCTTTCATAGCTTTTTTAACTTTGACGTTAAAATTTATAGTAGGCATTTTTTTATGTCTTTAAAAATTGTAATGTCGCCAAAATCCACGAGTTGGTATTAGAAATAGCGCCTATCAAGACCGAGGCGCTATAGTTTCATAAATTATCACGGGGCAGGGAACCACCTGACTCGTGGGTCCGCGTGGGTGGGTCTGAAGTCAGAGTGGGGCGGTACATGAAGTATCTAGGCCTCCACCTGGACAGTCGCTGGGGCTTCAAAGAACATTTTGAGCGCCTAGTTCTCCCGGATCGAAAGGGTTGCGGGTACTGTGCATAGATTGCTGCCAAATCTAGGGGGACCGACGGAGGAATTACGTCGCTTCTATGCGGAAATCATACGGTCCGTAGTTCTGTATGGAGCGCCTGTATGGGCAAGGCTGGCCATCCGACGCTGTAGAACCAAAATCTACAGCGGAAGATGGCCATACGCATCGTACGAGGGTACCGCACTATATCCTTTGTGTCTGCGACAATCCTGGCTCGCTTTCCACCTCTAGAAATACTGGCGGACATGGACGCAAAGGTGTACAACCGGATCCGTGTCCTCCGCCAGAGCGGTGGTAGTGAGCCAAAAGAGGCACTAAAATCAATTAAGCGGCAGAAACGACAAAATGCTTGGCGACATGGCGCACTCGACTTGAGGAGCGTTATGAACGCAAACGTGTCATTGGAGCGATTCTGCCGGTTCCAAGCCTGGATGCACCGACGGGTAAGAAGACTCACCTACAGACTTACACAGATAATTACCGGGCAGGTGAGCTTCGGTGATTATCTGTGTAAGATCGGTCGCGAGGCGACGGCGAACTGCTTCCACTGTGGTGGACGGGATCGGGTCCCATACGCTCGCAGTATATCCTGCGTGGGAACGGAGCGGTAATAAGTGTCCAAAATTTTTTTTTTTATTTATTTTTAATTTATGAGGCTATCATTTAAGGCTCATTTATGTATATTAAACTTATTTATGTGTATTAAAATAATTACAGTGCTAATTTTGTGGTGAACACATAAGCAGCCCTAATCTCAAATTATAGCCACTTCGTAGTGACGACATTGTGTCGTATGTTCTATAAAACGAAGTAGTTCTTATAGAAAAGCTATATAGAATAGGCAATGTATGGAGTGACTATCATTTTGTTGTTAACAAAGGAAGCAAATAGCCTTCAGGTTGCTAATTCCTGTTTCTTGGTTTCTCAATTCAGATCTCTGGCAAATCAATATTTCCCATAACTCAAATTGTTTGATTGTAGCCGTACGTTTACATAATATGGTTTTAATTTGCAGATGTGAATTTTAAAAACAGCACAGTAAAAATCCAGGAGACTCTGCCACAGTATTTTCACGGAGAAGTGCTGCAGAGGAATAGTGGTTCATACAACAACTTCGGTACGATAAAGTTTCAAGTCGCATTCAACCTGGCTGTCGTGTGGATGATAGTGTTCGTGTCTCTGAGCAAGGGCTTAAGGTCGTATGGCAAGGTACGTACTATTTTTTATTACACGCAAATACACGTAAACCTACACTTTCATATACTCGCCTATACACGTCCATATCCATTGAATGGATTCAGCAACTCGCCTTATAATGTAACTTTTTATAACTCTTTTATGATATATTTCCCTCTGTATTATTATTTGTATTATAAGTAACCTATCCGCGAGGGGGGGGGGGGGGGGGGGCTGGTGACCTGTAACTCAGGTTTTTAATATAAAACCTATAACAGGCACTCGTCTCACGACGCTAGGTCCTTACTATGTACATCGATATTGTTAACCAGCCAGTAAGTTGTGAAGAGATAAATAAATTGAAATTAAATGCTAATACTTATGTCGTCAGATGTAAATCACAATATTAACTGGTGATGTTTAAGATGGGAGTTTTTGCGCTTGACTCTGTTTGCTTAGCAATATTTTACGACGATGAATTCTATAATTTTTTTTGAAACTAAATTAGGAAGAAAAAAAAATTGTAAAGTCGTAATCAACACAATGTTAAGTTAATATTTTGGAATTTTGAAGGAAACTAATTTTATCGCGTTTAATTGTAATTGTAACGTTGAGAATTAGAAAGTTAAAATTAAACGCGATAAAATCCGTAAAATTAGTTTCGTTTAATGTGTAGGGTTCACGTAAATATAAGGAATAATTAATATGGCATTTTATAAGACCACCAAAAGAGTTTTGTTCTCTGCCTGGTTTGAACATTGGAGCCAGCTATGTTTAGGACACGGGTTTATATCGAAACAAAGGATATAAGGCAAAAAAATAACAAATTCCTTGGGAGAATCGAGTATTTCGAGTAACATTTATTATATTCGTAGACCGTTAAAGAAATAGACTTATGCCCAAATAATCAAACGCTACTCAATTTTAAGATGTCGTTGAGTCTCGTGCTGTCTATCACTATGTCAAGGTGACGATGACACCATAAGACTTAACAGCATCTCTAGCATAACTACTACATCCATGCTTGTAAATATGCTCGTATAATCTAGTTATTATATATTAAGTTTATATCTTTTTATATATCTCATTCATGGTCAAATATTCAAACGCTCTATTTTACTTTAATACAATTACGATTTTTGGAAGACCGTACATGTGCAGTACGGAGCTCTGCAAGGCAACATATCGTTTGTAAAAAATATTGTTAAAACATAAAAAAGAGTGTCTACTCTACATATTTTATCCTCCACAAATCTTAAATAAACAAACACCGAGTATATTAGTTTTTGTTTAATATATTAAAACTTGCTCAGTCTCCCATAAACAAATCACAGTCCAGATGCTTTAACCCTTTAAATCTACAAGTAGTAAATTTAAAAATTTTGTACAACTGACTTCAATATAATTAAAATGAGAACATGATCATTGTAGTCGAAGTCAATTATATACTCATTATTAAGGATAACTGAAAAACAAAAAAAAAAAAGAATCGTCAAAATTGGTTCACATAGAAAAAAGTTCTGAGGTAACAAACATAAAAAATACAGTCTAATTGAGAACCTACTCCTTTTTTCTAGTCGGTTGATATATATAAATAGAATAGAATATTTTTTATTCAATATAGATAACAACATGTGTAATTGTTATTGAAAGTAGTTTTTTACTTTACTTTTTTTAAATAAATTTTACAATATAAATGGTTACAAACTATTTACAATATTTATTTATATAAAACAAATGATAAGTTCTCTAGTCTTCATAAATAAAAATCACACAGATTTGTTAGCTGTAACAGATGGCTGTGCTAAAAATAAACAGCACAGAAAATCAATATTGACTTTTAAGGAGTTTTTATTTCTGTATTACAAATGCCACGTGTTTGTTACAGGCTGTATACATGCTGATATTCCTGCCGATATGCGGAACGCTTGTGTTGTGTACAAAGCTGCTTACGCTCATCCCCTATGACAGTGTCACTAATATCTTCTCGGAGACTGAATGGAGTGAATTTTTCATCAATAGTAATGTATGTTAATGTACTTACACGTGTTAGATCCTAATGAATATGAATTATACAACGAAATACAAAATATAAAGTGTTATTTGAATTGCTAAAGAATACGAAAATAGTAGATGATTTTCTAATGACGTTTGACCTATTATAAAAACTAAAGTACATTAAAGTAAAAAGTAAAACTACCGCCTTTTCTCATTTCTGAGAGGGGTTTAAGGCAAGCAAGTGCCCACTGCGTTGACCTAATGCGTGTAACCGTACTTTACATGATCCGGTTTTTTTTAATTTCTTTGAAATACCGGTTTTCTCACGATGTTTCATCGCCACTGAGCATGTGGTAAATCAGCACTTAAAATTGCAATTAAAGCTTAATATTTTTAGAGGTCAAAGGTCTTTCGTTGATTTAATTATATACCTAATAGTCGCAATTAGTCGTATTGTTAGTATTTTTTAATAATATCAAATTGTGTGAACTTTTTGTCACGGAGATATCAAAATTATAAGTCGATTGTCTGTAATAGAATGGAGACAGTTAAAATAATAATTGACACCAGAAAACCTGTTACAAGACTATTCATAAGACGAAGCATATTTTTTCACTTTTTGTGTTTCACAAATACATATAAACTGTTTGTCCTGGCACAACTTAATGATGTATTTAAGAATGCGGTGATTTCAGAGCTGGGCCGCAGCAGCGCAAGAAACCTTTCTCACCTGGGGCTTACTGGGCCCCTGTATAATGCAACTGACTTCACACAAGGACACAAAGAACAAGTCCAGCAAAGTGCTACAGCGCGAGAGTTTGTGCATTATTGCGTTCACTTTCGCTGTACTGTTGCTTGCCTCGTTTCTAGCGAACACGTGCATTCAGATTTTGAAGAACTATGGATTTGTTTATTTACCGAGTAGTTTTGGTGAGCTATTAATTCTTATGGTTCCTTCGTGTTATATGTATTATCTTGTATCCTGAGCCGTCGTAGCTCAGGAGCTAAGTGTCAGAGAAATAAGAAAAAAAATATAATTAATAGAATCAGGCGTTACTTTGCGGAAATCCATTTAAAGTGGATGGAGAGCAGTGGACTGTATTTATACTTTAACTGGCGGTGTGAGGTTAGCTATACTAGGGGACTGCTCGAAGAAAAGATGGTACTTTTAACTATACTATATTCACTATTTACAAAGGGTTCGGCACTATTAACTAAATCACTATTCAAAGAGGGAGGTCTTCAGTATGGAGTCTTCTTCCAGGTTTTCTGTCTTGATTCTTCCTTGTTGTCTTCTCGAGTGCCGCTTCCGAATGACGCTTCCGAATGAACGCTTCCGAATGAATGCTTCCGAATGAATGAACGCCCACGGCCTAAATCGCCCTTCTTATATTCCCGAGGAGAGCGCTTCATTCCGTGGGGTTAGCCGCCCGATGGCAATTTTCGCCGCACGCGCGCTGATTGGTTGCCCGATATCGCGTGATCAGCGCCGGCGTGCGGGGTGCGCGGGACGTAACGGGGAACGAAGGGGCGACGGGGCGGCGGGTCTCTCGCTGTCCGTAACATTCTCCCCCCGGCGTAGCCTTGCGAGCCTAGGCTGCACTCGGGAGGACGGCGATCCTCCTGACCGGCCGCCGCAGCAATCCGCCCCTGGTCCTCACTTCGACGTTCCGTACCACGCCGTCTGGTCCGGGAAAGGTCCTCGTTATAACTCCTCTTGGCCACACGTTCCGCGGCATGGTCCCGTCTGCCACCACGACGAGGTCTCCTTCTTGTACCGGGCGCTGCTGCACGTCCCTTGAGTCTCCGCGCGCAACCAGCGTCGGCAGGTACTCCTTCACCCAGCGCTTCCAGTACTCGTCGGCAAGTCCCTGGGCCGCTCTCCACGCCCGACGATCATTAGGCGTGCACGGCGCGGTCACTGGAAGGCTCGATGGTCCCAGCAGCAAGAAGTGGTTGGGTGTCAATGCCTCTTCTTCGTCGATGTCGACCGGTACGTGCGTCAACGGTCGAGAGTTAACGGTGTTTTCGGCTTCTGTGAGGAGCGTCGCTAATGTCTCCTCCCGTGGGCTCTTCTGATTGAGTGTGGCTTCGAGCGCGGTCTTCACCGAGCGCACGAGACGCTCCCACGCGCCTCCCTGGTTCGGCGCACCCGGCGCGATGAACTTCCAATCCGTCCGCCGAGTCAACGCGTAGTCCTTCAGCAGGGGTGCCCACTCTTCCATTGCCCGTCGTAATTCGGTGTCCGCCCCATGAAAGTTTGTTCCGTTATCCGAGTAGATGACCCGTGGCCACCCACGCCTAGCCGCCATGCGCCGCAATGCCGATATCGCCGAGTCCGTCGTTAGGGAATAAACTATCTCTAGATGTACCGCGCGCGTTGTCAAACAAGTGAATAACGCTATCCACCGTTTTTCATGCCTACGTCCTATTGTTACCGTTATAGGCCCGAAATAGTCGATTCCGGTGTAGGTGAATGGTCGCGCGAATGCCCCTAACCGTTCAGGTGGTAGATCTCCGATAACCGCTGGCCGTGGTGTCGCCTTGCGTACCCTGCACCGCAGACATCTCCGCTCCACTTCTCGTACGGTCGGTCGTAGTCGAAGTATGTGATATCTCGTGCGTAGGTCGTTCACTACCCGTTCCCTGTTGGCGTGGCTTGCTTCCTTATGCGCCTTCTCCACAAGCAGCTTTACAAACTGGTGGCGTCCGTTCAGGATGATGGGCCTCTTCATTTGGCTGTCCACATTGGCTGCGTCAATCCGTCCTCTAGCTCGCAGTACGCCATCTTCGAATATGGGGTCGAGCTTCCTTAACGCGCTGCCGGTTGCCAAGTTCCTTCCTTTCTGCAGTCGACTGATGTCTTCAGCAAAACTCTCTTGTTGACTTCGCTCTATCCACATCCGCTCTGCTTTCTGGATGTGGTCCAATGTTAGTCCGTGCGCCTTTCCTCTCATGGCATCGACGAACTGTAATATTCGAGCGGTGGCCCTGACCAATCTCTCGTAAGAAGAGAACCTCTCGATGTCTGGCAGGTGTGGAGCGCCCCTGGTGTCGCTCTGGTGCGCCACGACTTCCTCCAGCTCGTCATCTTCATCCCCTGCCTTCTCTTCCCGTCGTCGAGGCCATCGATCTTCCTCTTCGTACAGGAATGGCGGTCCCGTAAACCATTTGTCGCTCTCTTCCTTGTACGTATAATTAATGCGCGTTGCCTGATCCGCGATGTTGTCTGCGGTCGGTATCCACCTCCATTGCTTGGGTGACGTCTTCTCCGATATCTCCCCTAATCTATGTGCTACGTATGGGGTGTAACGCGCCGTATCGTTTTGAATCCAATGGAGCGCCGTAGTGGAGTCTGTCCAATAAACTACCCTATCGGCTACCACTCTGTGCTCGCCTTGCACGAATTCCGCGAGTCGCGCGCCTATCAGATTCGCCTGTAATTCTAACCGTGGTATGCTTTGCGCCTTTATCGGGGCGACTTTCGCCTTGGCCGCCACTAATCGTACCTTAACCGTTCCGTCGCGGTATCGTAATCGCCAATACGCCGCGGATGCGTACGCACGTTCGCTTGCGTCGCTGAACACGTGGAGCTGACGCTCTACCACTCCCCCCGTAGGAGCATAGCACCTAGGCAGCCGCAGTCGTGATACTTCCTCGACGACTCGCAGCCACCTCTGGAATTCCTCAGCTGCCTCCTCGGGTAGTTCGTCGTCCCATCCGACCTTCTTCATCCGCCACAGGTCTTGCAGCAGGATCTTGGCGGTGATGGTGAGGTAGCTCAGCAGTCCAAGCGGGTCGAAGACCGACATGACTGCACTCAACGCCTCTCTCTTGGTCGGTGGCCTCTGCAGCGTCTTCACCTCGTTCGGTACCCGGTTCATGGATGTGTTAAACGTTAAGGCGTCTTCATTGGCCATCCATAATAGCCCTAGGGTTCTGCCTGGGCTGTCTTGTCTCAAGCCTACCTCCTTAGGCTTGCTCGCTAATAATTCCTCCGGCTTGTCTTCTAGTAGGGCTGCGTGGTTCGAATTCCAGCCCGCTAAGGTGAAGCCGGCCTGCTGGTGGACTTCCGTAACCTGCCTCGCAGTGTTTACCGCTTCCTCTACCGTAGCATAACTGTCTAGGTAGTCATCCATGTAGTGACTACGTACGATAGCGTTAAGTGCCAACGGATGTGTCTCAGCGTGTGCGCGCGCGTTATGATCCCTAACGCTATGTGCGAGAAACGGCGAGCTCCTCGCACCGAAAATCATTGAAGTCATAACGTATTCCCGCGGTGGGCTGGATCGCTCGTTACCTCGCCACAGAAATAATTGCGCGGGTTGGTCGCGACGGTCAATCTTAACGCGTAAGAACATTTCCCTAATATCCGCTGACACGGCTATTTCGTTTTCCCTAAATCTGAACAGTATGCCCGGTAGGTTCCGTAACAAGTCGGGGCCGTCAAGCAAATAATCGTTCAAACATTTACCGGACGCACGCGCTGCCGCGTCGAAAACCACTCTCGTCTTCCCAGGCTTGTTCGGGTTTCGTACTGCGAAGTGGGGCAGGTACCAGCTCCTAGGGTCCTCTCTCTCCGTCCCCTCGGCTTCCCTTGCGTATCCTTTCGCCAGGAGGTTATCTATTTGTGCGGTATAGGCGTCTCGAAATTCCGGCGATTTGTCCATCTTCCTCTCGATCGTCCGCAGTCTTCTAGCAGCCATCTCGTAGCTAGGAGGCATCCGCACGTCGTCGTCCTTCCATGGCAGTCCCACCTGGTATTGATCGCCGACCTTCTTGACGGTGCGCTGGAATATCTCGACAGCGCGCTCCTCTTCCCGTCGCGGCCTATTCCTTAGCGAGATACCGATGGAATCGATCTCGTACTGCCGTTTGAGGAGTTCCGTTATCTCCTCGTCTTGACTCGCGAACGTTCGGATGTCCCTATCTATCCGTCCGCTACTGCTTACGACGTGTAACACGGTTTCACCGTCCTCCCTACACGTGAATCGCGGCACGGTTCCCTGTATCACCCATCCTAATAACGTACGTGCAGCTATAGGCTGCCTTCGACGCCCTATCCTCAAATTACGGGTGATTATTAAATGCCAATTGTCGGCTCCTAATAATAATCTCGGTTTGGCGTCCTCATAGCAAACCGAGCTCGGTAGGTCGCGTAAATGCTTTAGACGTAAACACTCTTTATTTACCGACTGCGAACCTATCTGTAAATTTGTTACTGTACGCGCATTTATTCTATACATCTCGCTGCGCGATTTTCCACGTATGCCTATGTTAACTAGCCTGCTATCGGCCTCGCGCTGACTATTGCTTATTCCCCTAATATTCAGCGGCTTTACCGGTCCTTCCGCTCCTAACTCACGCGCTAAGTCGTCATCGGTCAACGAAATAGTCGAACCTTCGTCGAGCAACGCGTACGTGTCTATTTCCTTACCGTGTGGTCCACGTAACGTAATGGGACACACTTTCAACAATACGGATGCATTCCTACCGACGTTAGACGCGACGAGTACGGTCTCATCCGGTTTGGCCGATGTCTCAGGTGCGCGGGTCTTGCGGGTGTGAAGTAGGGCGTGGTGGGGGGCGTTGCAGCCGTCGACGCCGCATTTCTTTGCTTTACATTTAAACCGTCGGTGTTTACTATTTAAACATAGAAAACATACCCCGTCTTCTTTTACCCAATTCCACCGGTCGTCCACACCCATTTGCGCTAACTTCCTACACTTGGCGATCGCGTGTTCACCTCCGCAGCACATACAAGAGGCACTACCGGTGTCCTCCTGTGCGGTGAACGTTTTTACGTCGCGAGCCCTATTCTCTACGCGGCGTGTCACTATCCTTTTCGACGGCGGCGCCTCTCGTCTTACGGGCGATTCCTTAGTCGGCTCTACGGACGTATAGGCATGACTCAACGCACGATCAGCCTCTCTCATCATGAACCTGGACAGTGTAACGATGTCCGGCTCGTCTGCACTCCCGTAGTGCTCCGCATAATCACACCAACGCGACCGTAAGTGAGGGCTTAACTTACTCGTTACCTCCCTAGTAAGCATTGGATTTTGCAGATATCCCTTGCCGTCGACGTTTTGCAAAATGCACACGATATTTTGCAACTTTATTGCGAACGCATTTAATTCCTGTGCGGTTTGACCCGGGCGCGGAAGGCGTTTCAATTCTTCTAACGCGCGATCGATAATTACTTCTGGGCGGCCGAAACACTGCTCTAATGTTCGCATAATATCTGCTGGATCCTTCGCGGTAAACAGCAGTGCCGATACTACTTCCCTAGCTTCACCGCGTAAGCAATTTCTTAACCTTGCCATATTTTCCGTATCTGTGAATCCATATAGACGCGTGGATTCTTTCATCGCGGCTTTGAACGCTAACCATTCCGCGGCCGAACCGTTAAAAATAGGCAAGTCCTGCGTCTGCTTCGCGGCAGCGGGCCTAACTCTGACCATATTCTCCAGAGCTTCCGCTAGTCGCTCTATACCCCTATCCTTTCCTCGCGGAGTAAGCGACCTATCTCTATCCCTATCTCTCTCTAGCCTATGCTGTGGCGCTGGCGTCCTATGCGCACCTACATCCCTATGCGGCGACGGTGATCTACGATCCGCGTGGCGATGTGGCGATCTATGTGTAGGCGATAGAGTGCGGCGTTGGACGCGCGACGGCGACGTAACCCGTACACGACGATCCACCTGGTTCATTCCTGCGGCGACTCCATCTTCCCTCTGTACCGAATCTATGCGGCGCGGTTGAACGTTATTCGCTTCCGTCCTCCCCTGGGCATCTTCACTGTGGTCGTAACCGGTTACCCTGTTCGGTAGGGTCTGCTCTAACTCGATGCGGGGCGCGGGCTGAGAGGGGCGGGAAGGCGACTCCCCCCGCACAGTCTCTACGTTCTCTAACCACCTATCAACGCGTACCCTATTTTCAACTAACTCGTCTTCGTTGACACTTTCCCTATCTGTTTCTTCTTGCAGTTGCGCGACGTCCCTAGCGTACTTCTTCCTAATAAGATCTTCTTCCAACTGCAATTGCTTCCTCCTAATTGCAGCTAGTTCCTCCGCGGCGTTATATTCAATTTGCTTTAATTTAGCTATCGCACTAGCCGTCGACCGGGCTGAACGAACGGAGCGAACCGACGGGGCGCGGGGCGCGGGCCTATGTACGTCTGTTACAGGCGCGACGGTACGTACTATCGAACTAATCTCTGTAGACGGAAGATCTTCTATAATCGCGGCGAGTGTCTCTGTACGCGGCGCGGAAATGCTAACCTCTCCCAAACGATCGGTCGTGGACACGGACATAGCGGGGCGCGGCGGCGGGGGCGCGGGCGCGGGCGTAGATGCGGGCGCGGGCGGGGCCTGGAGCGCGGGCGCGGCGGAGGGCGCTTGTGCCATCGCGAGATAATCGGACGGGGACGCGGGTGCTTCTTCGAATATGCGCATTCCTACCGGCGTGTCATCATCGTTCCGTGTCTTCTGGCTTCGTGTCTTCCTCATGGTCCCACGTTGCGACCTCCGGTCGTCTTCAAAAAGACGTACGTACAGTCTTTAAAAAGACACACGTATGGATGTCGTTCCCGCCACAAGGGCGTTACCAGATGGTCACAGTTTGGCACCGTTAGGGAGTGACCACTGGCCGCGTAAACGCGGTTAAGAAACAAGAAATTGTCTGGAAACAGACAATAGACGTGTATGACGTAGGCGTAACAAGAAACAGGGAAGAAATTAGTACCGACGATCTTCTCTCTTCGTCGACGAACTTCTTTCTTCCTTGAAGATCTTCTATAATAAGCTTCTCTCTTCTGTAATTATGTTCTTTCTTCTATAACTGCCTTCTTTCTTGTTTCTTCTTACTTCTTTCTTCTTTCTTCCTTCTTCTGGCTGCTATCCGGCGACGATGGACCAAGATAAAGTGGTTGGAGAGCAGTGGACTGTATTTATACTTTAACTGGCGGTGTGAGGTTAGCTATACTAGGGGACTGCTCGAAGAAAAGATGGTACTTTTAACTATACTATATTCACTATTTACAAAGGGTTCGGCACTATTAACTAAATCACTATTCAAAGAGGGAGGTCTTCAGTATGGAGTCTTCTTCCAGGTTTTCTGTCTTGATTCTTCCTTGTTGTCTTCTCGAGTGCCGCTTCCGAATGACGCTTCCGAATGAACGCTTCCGAATGAATGCTTCCGAATGAATGAACGCCCACGGCCTAAATCGCCCTTCTTATATTCCCGAGGAGAGCGCTTCATTCCGTGGGGTTAGCCGCCCGATGGCAATTTTCGCCGCACGCGCGCTGATTGGTTGCCCGATATCGCGTGATCAGCGCCGGCGTGCGGGGTGCGCGGGACGTAACGGGGAACGAAGGGGCGACGGGGCGGCGGGTCTCTCGCTGTCCGTAACACCATTATATAAAAGCTTTTGCAAAAATTTACTTCGCAAATATCCGCGTTATAAAATAAAATGATGTGTCTTACCTAGTATGAAGGGCACCTCCCGCCCTCCCTCAATTGCGTGCACTATCCCCGTCACCACTAATCCCAGCACCGCTACTCCCAACACCACTACACTAGGCAAGACACACCACTGACGATAATACGACACGTGTTTCGCCTCTAGACACATCATTTTATTTTATAACGCGGATATTTGCGAAGTAAATTTTTGTAAAAGCTTTTAAGAAAAAAATATTTATAACACATTTGAAGTTGGCCTACACGCATTGGGGCAGCACGGCGGACATTTCTTTGCCCTAAAACTCTCAGAAGTGAGATGATTTTTATACGTGGTAGAGCCATGCTGCAGCTATATTAGTAGTATAGTTGTAGCACGAATGGATCGGCTCGACTGGGGAAGGACCACGCTCTCACAGAATACCAGCGTTAAATAGCAGCTTAACACTGCTGTGTTTCGTATGGTGAGTGTAGAGAACCGGAGACCCTTTTTACTAGAGAAAAGAGGCATTCCATCTTAGTCCTCACGGGTGACATCGCATCTACATTTTGATTCGCAAACGAGGATAAATGTAGATGTCTATGGGCCGCAGCAACCACTTACCATCAGATGGAATGTGTGCTCGTTTGTCACCCTATCTTATAAAAAAAAATGAGGCCTGTGCCCAGCTGTGGGACGTATATAGGCTGTAACTTTTCAACTATCTTGTAACAGTCCACTACTGGATATGAGCTTCCCGTATTATGTGAACATCAATGGCGAGTACATCACATCATTTGCCAACGATATAGTAGTTATGGCAGACTGTAAGACGCTGTAGGACCATAGCACTATTTTTAAATCTATATCTCTACGTGGTAGAGCCATGCTGCAGCTATATTATGGTTGTAGCACGAATGGGTCGGCTCGACCGGGGAAGGACGACGCTCTCACAGAATACCAGCGTAAAATAGTAGCTTAACGCTGCTGTGTTTCGTATGGTGAGTGTAGAGAACCGGAGACCCTTTTTACTGGAAACGAGGCATTCCATCTTAGTCCTCATGGGTGACAACGCATCTGCATTTTGATTCTTAATCGAAGATAGATGTAGATGTCTATGGGCCACAGCATCCACTTACCATCAGGTGGATTGTGTGCTCGTTTGTCACCCTTATCCTATAAAAAAAATGACCTTCAATAGTGTCCCCCAACACATATTTCTTACAATAGACAAGGCAAAGATCATGTGTAACGTCAACGTCATATTTTAATTGTTGGGTGCAATGCGGTAGAAACCGATGACAACTATGTGTTAATCTAGGAAAACTGTCCGACTAGGTAAGTACAACTTAGACTGAGGGTTCAATCGTCGAAATTACACGTTTTAGTCACGTTTTTCTCAAAACTTGAGAACAAAAGTGTACAACCTATACCTGTTGCCAGTGATTACACATTTTCTAGTGTACCATTTAAGTTACAATACAACAAAAATATCTCCTTTATAAAGCTGTTTTCAAACAAGATGAAATAGGTTTCGTCTCCTATCATTGTTGAATGACAAATGTTAAGAAAGATGATAGAGTTATGTTTTGTATTTTACACAATATAGTGCAATGCAATAATATATAAACTAAGTTTTGTAAACTATATTTTTCATAACTACAATTAAATTAATTTAGCATTCAGATTAACACATGCCTAATGAAAGGGTGAAATTTTTCATATTCTTCCTCTGGTCTTTCCATTTTTGGGATAAAAACATTTTTTATTCTATTCTGCGACAAATATTTATCAACATTTTCCGAAATCAGGAAGAATTCAACTCTGGAAGACACTCACACAATGTGGAGATATGTTGAAATTCTGACTTCCGAAATTAGAATCATTACGATCACATAAAAACTAGCTGAGCTAAGTATATTTTGTCATAAAATTACAGAGACGGTAAAATCATCACAATTCTTATGGCCTACATCGGAACCTGTACCGGGTAGTGCGGTATCTACACCAGTAAGGTATATGGGCCATTACGGCAGTCTCGTGGGCGTCACAGTTTGGAAGAGCGGCAACGCCGGGAGAGTTTACAGCGGGTGGCAACCCTTGCAACTTGCAACACAGATTGTGCCTGCTACGCTCGCTGTGCTTCCAGCGAATGTTGTGAGTTTAAACAAAATACACTACTTATTAAAATAATGATAAAATATTTTTTCTTATATCATTGTTATAGTACATTTTTCTAAGGTGGCTTAGGTATTTCAAACCTTCTTTCAATCGTCTTGAGGAGAACCAGCTTAAAATCCAATGGTTTAAATTTTAAAAGAAATTTATTTACGGCTTACAATTAGATTTATCATAACGCCTCCTAACTGAGGTCAGAAATTTATAGATCGTGAAATTTACGGTTGATTATTATGAAATAAAACTTGCATTTAATTTTTTTTTTCATTTTGCGACGTAACAGTTAAAGAAATTCTATTTTTAAAGCACTTAAATCGTAAAGCTATTTAGGCGCAACGAACAATAACTAACAACTACAATTATGATCTCTTTTATTTAGGACCATCAACAAGTGCTATATTGTAACTTAAAAACAAACACAAAAATTGTTGTAACAAAAATTAACGTTTCACAAAAATAGCATTAATTAATTATGCAAAATTAATTAATATTATATTTACGTTTTCCTCCTATTTTGCACTGCTTCCAGTTTGACATCTAAATATTTTGATTCTAAGGCTTTTTTATTGCACCCAATTACCTCTTTCTGCCATCTAGCAGCATTTACTATTGCGTTTCGTTTTAAAGTATAATATCGAGAACTATGTGACTATACACAAGATAATAGTCATCCCATTTTAGTTCTTACTACTTAAAATTTTCAGACATGCTAAATGATCATATGCAGACGTGGTAAATCAACACAATTTCATTGATGCCGACAGGGATTGAGCCCGGGTTTCTAACCCCTGAGCTAGCACGGCTCACGTCCTTGACTAATGCAACTAAATATATTAATTCTAAATATATTAATTCTAAATATATTAATTCTAAATATATTAATTCCAGCTATCGCCGGCGTGGGCTGTGATATTTTTCTTCATACTGATAATGTTCGGCATCGCGCAGCAGCTAGCGATTTGGCACTGCGTCATCGCCGGCATCATGGCCATCAACGCGGACGCACTTAAAATTTGGGAAACAACCATCACCTTCCTCAGCTGTGTTTTCGGACTTGCCATGGGATTGCTGCTTTCAACTGATGTATGTCTTTTTTTTAAATTTAAACAGAAATATTTTCCACAGTTGCTGAATGTTTGGTAAAATTAATTTAAATTTAATCTCAAATATATAAATAAAGATATACCGTTTTTGCAGTTTTTGAAATCACGAGTAAATAAGGCTTCTACTTTTATTTGAAATAATCCCAAATTGAATGTGATCTATGAGCAACAAGTTTTTGTCTACCGATTGACCCTAACGAATGTGTTAGTAGTAAAATCAGTTAAAATAATGTATTAACACACATTTTGAATTTAAAAGATAATAATTTAAATTTTAAAATTTGTACAACCGACTTCAATATATTTTATTAAGAATAACTCAAAAACTATTTACCTTGATCAAATTTATATGGGACCACATCCGAAGTTCCGAAGCACCAGCTTTCAAATAATAAAAGAAAAAGTTATGAGATACACATAAAAAAAAAACATACAGTCGAATTGAGTACCGTCTCCTTTTTGATTCGGTAGATAAGTAATAATTTATTTTGTCACTATTCATCATCTTAAATTAAATCCGTTTACCTTTAGTAGTATTATGATATAACTAAACGCATTAATTTGCAAAGCAATACAATTGTTATAACTTGGGTCGAGGGCAAGAGTACAAGTTAGTAGGAAAAGTAGTGTAAAGTAATGCTCTTTGATTTTTACATTTAAGATATAAATAAATAATTGATTATTAATTTATTATTGACTAGCTGTACCACGCGACTTCGCCCGCGTGAAATTTGATATTAATTCTTTCGCACGGAACAAGTAGCGAAAAAAGTAGCCTAAGTTACTCCTTATAATATTAGCTATCTGCCAGTGAAAGTCCGGTTAAAATCGGTCATGCTGTTTCGGAGATTAGCCGGAACAAACAGACAGACAGACAAAAATTTAAAAAATTGTGTTTTTGTTATAAGTACTGTATATACTTTTATATGCAAATAGTAAAAAGCTGTTATTTTGAAATTACAATCAGACACTTCAATTTTATTTATTTGTATGTATAGATTATGAAGTGCTCGTAAAAATAATTATTTTTATAGATTGTTCATTAATATAGATTAAGAACAGGAATGGGTCTAGAATCGACGTCCCTGAGGAATTGATACTACCGATCCGGAGGAACTTTTACCATTGATAACGACTTTTTGAGTTCTGTTATTTAAATATGAAATAATAAGTCTAAGCACAATATTTTTACACCGTAATATTGTAGTTTCCTCATTAATATTTCATGATGAACACAATCGAAAGCCTTGGAAAGATCACAAAAAATACCTAAGGCATCTTGTATTCTCTAATGGTGGCACTTCACATGGCTATTTGGTATTTGTGAAGCATATTGCCGTATTTGGCAAAAAAATTGACGTAAGGGCAAATAAACGATATAACCGTCCACACATGGAGCCAAATACCAAAAAATGAGACATGTTTGCCAGCGGAAAGTAGTTGTACCTACAAAATGGACGTTGCACTTAGGGGGTTTTTATGCCCCTCGTTTCCAGGGTCCCAAATGCATGGGTTCATTTGATAAAGTTCTAAAAACCTTACAACGGTTTCTTTGTCCCAATTCATTTTCCGTATAAATAATTACTTATTAAGGTTATAAACTGGTCCGTTCGTAATGGTTGACAGTTCGCGCGCTTATGAGCCCGACCATGTGTGGCCAGTATATTTGCGTATTTGCCTATTTGTCTCCTTTGATGTGCCTTGAAAAACCGACAGACGATCGGTAAGCCGTATTTGTTATTGGCTATATTTGCCAAATAGGCAAATACGGCAATAATTATGGCAAATATACTCTCCACACATGGAAGTTATTTGTCAAATACCCCAAATACGCAAATACAAATAGCCATGTGAAGTGCCACCATAAGACATGGAAAATATATTTCATAATCTCAACACCTGCGTCAGGCGTTGAGCGACCCGTTATGAAACCAAATTGATTTTTATGGAGTAAATAAATAATGCAATGTTGCGTTAGAATGACGCAACATATAAATTGACCGTCCAGTGGTGGTGTAAGAATATTACGTGGTAGAGGCATGCTGCAGCTATATTATGGTTGCAGCACGAAAGGGTCGGCTCGACATGAGAAGAACCACGCTCTCTCAGAATAGCAGCGTAAAATAGTAGGTCAAGTCGTAAAGTATATAGAACCGAATACCGTTTTTACTGCCAACGAGGCATTTGATCTTAGTCCTCAGGGGTGGCAACGCATCTCTACATTTTGACTCATCGAGGATAGATGTAGATGTCTGTGGGTCTCAGCATCAACTTGCCATCAGGTGGGCTGTATGCTTTTTTTGTCATCCTTATTCTATAACAAAATCTGCTACCCCATATCGTCCTCTGGGTATCGACAGAGGTCATGAAGGAAAACAAACGAGGAGATGCCCGGCAGCGTCTTTGTAATAATAACTAAAACTTAAAAAACTGCGGTAGGGTATTCGCCTACCAAGCGTGGCAACTATGGCAAATATCCTCGACGTAAGGCAATCAACGAGAGATTTCTATGTTCAGCAGGGGCTTCTTGATAGATCTGCTAACGGTGACGGTAAGCTTTAAGAGAGTGTATACAAATTTTAAATATGTGCAGGTCAAAATCTACGCGATCGTTCTAGAACGGCGTAATGGGGCCTATATACCATCGACCATGATTGACAACTACGGAATGGGGCATGATTGTCACAATCATTGCGCGGCTGCCCACAATCGTGCATCCTACATATTTGTATTGTCATCAGTCCGAGATGGACGTCGAAATAGTAGCAGCTGCCGCTATTTATTTAATTAGTTTATAATATAACTATCATTTAAATGTACACCATAACAGAAGGGTGAAAAGAAATGAAGCAAAGAAAGTGGATGTTAACTATACACCGAAATAGAACACGGTAAGTTTATAGAGCATCGGCGTTCGGCGATCATGGCCGAATTTCCTTTGATATTTGTCCGAAAAACCGACACAACGGCCATTACGCTCGATCATTACCGATCATGGGCAGGTATAGGCGATTTTGCCCTCTACACGATCATGATCGCTAGAATTCGTCCATCATGGCCGATGGTGTATAGGCCCCATAATATTGACGCACAATAAAATGTTCTCATTGTATGCGTGACTGGGTGAGCGCTAGGCAACTAGCACGTATCATTTTGATACTTTGCTGATTTATAGTACTTTTAAAATAATCGTATAAAATAATTGAGTAAATGACGAGACGAGCTAAAAGTTAAGATATTTAACATTACCTGTATTGTGATGAAATAATTATAATTGTTATGTTTATATTCTATATAAATAAAATGATAGAAGTTTGCAGTTGCATGTGCGTCACGGAAAAACTACTGGATAGATTTCAATTAGGTTTTCTAAGTTTTATTTCTTAGACACTTTGCTCTTATCTAAAAAATAGATATGATTTCTTATATTTACGCGAACACTACACATAAAACTATTTTTACAGATTTTAGCGCGTTTAATTTACTTGTTTTAATTCCCGACGTTTCGGGTGCTTTACAGCAACCCATGGTCACGGGGGGGACTGAGATGTTTGACATCCCGATGTCATAGTTAGCCCGGCTACCTTCAGTTTTTGAATATTTTTTTTTTTAACTTTTTAATTATTTTTAAATTTTATTTTTAGTCTTCAGTTCGATCTACGCAAATCGAGCAAAAGTCATGTATTATGTGCTCTGTGTTGCACTTCCAGATATTAAATATTCTGTTATAATATTGCTTAAAATAAAGTATTTAAACTCATAATAATGGTTGTATTCGACCTGAAAAATAACTCGCTCATTTTCGTAAGACGCTATGGAGAGTTTGTCTTCGCTCTAAAAACTCTTTAATAGCTCGTGGAGTACTATTGCACGCCTCATAACGCAAAGCGTTATTAGGTAGTGCTTTACTCTCGACACTTCAAGGTCAAGCAAATTTGTGTTCTTAAAATGCCTTTCTCATAACCATATTGCACTTATACGATAAATGAATGAAATGCCTTACATCAAGAAAACACTAATTAATCCGTGTTATATTTTCTAAAAAATCATTTTATATTACTACTTTGAAAAAAAAAAAGGTTTGTAAAAAATCTCACGATCTCACTCAAGAAAGGTCACGAGACTCCCGAAAAAATGGACGTATCGAGACCGTGTTTTTTTATTAGATTCAGAATTACATCAACCGGTTCCCTATTTCATATCAATAGCCTAGTATAAGTCACGGCACGTAAGTCTAGCGGTGACCCTTATTGCGCATAAGGTATCATGGAGTAGTAAACGGGTCGCAGGGCAGGCGTGCGTATCGTTCGCACGCGCTGATTGGCTCTCCAGTCGCATTCCGTCCCCCTTACTAAACGTAATACGTGCGCGACAGTACCCATGCGCAGCTATCCCCTCCACGTTTCGTTGAGCGCTAGAATTACGTGCCGCGACTTGTATGCGTAGTTTGTTAATAAAATGATTTTCAACTTTTATAAGTATTATTACTATTAAAAATTTAAAGGCGCTTTCATATTTTTTTTTAGTCCTTGATAGACAAAGGACAAATGGTCCATACAGTCTATATCGATTTTATAATTTGTGTAACACAGCCTGCTAAAATTATAGAGCGCTAAATTTAAAACACGTATATAATATATTTTAAAAGTCAGGAATACATTTTTTTTTTCATCTAAATTAAATGAAACGCTCACGAGGCGTGCACTTTTTGATTTTCCAAACTATTCATAGTTAATTATTATCAGAGTCGGGATCTGCAGTCAGGAAGGAGTCCGCCGTCAGAGCCTTTACTAATTCGCGTGTAGATACATCGTATCGGAAATATAAGGTTCAGTGTCGAACAGATTCATAATCACCAATTTGGTCCTTTAAGCCTTGAGTCCACTGAAAATATATTCTAGCTTAAAAAATAATAATATTCTGGATGGGTGTGCATTACACGTAAATTTTTATGTTATTCTATACACAGGCCTACTATTCTATTTATGTATCATTTTAATATAATGCCATACAATATAATATAAATGTGTCAATTAATACTTATGTCTTAGACACAAGCTTCATATCTTATAATCTACGTTTTTCTTTGTAACTATAGAACGACTCCTTGGGTATGTATTGAGTTCGTTTTAGTGGCTTAAAACGGCCCAGTGAGTAGGAAAAATTCGAGTAGGTATCGTAACTACAAAATAAAAATATAATTTTGTAAAGAACTTATTGTTAACTATTAATTTAGTCCTCGTAATAGAGAAAATCAATAAGCTGCCAAAATATGTCTATATCAACAATACGTATAGGTTACCATTTACCATTAGAATTTTTATGCTTTGTAATCACAGCTAGTGTAGAATCAGTTGAAAACCTGTAAATTAATAAATATTTGCCAATTATCCGTTGTCAGCGACTTTCAAGATAGGTGACAGATTTTTAAGAGTTAAACTATCAAATAGTTTTAATTTTTAATATAAACTGTAAATCGCCCTTACTTGTGGAATGTTACCACACTTCCCTTCTGGTAACGAATTTTACATTATCATTGTAACTGAAAATACTTTTTATATATATTATTACTAACATGAAACATAGCCGAACTACACAACACACACACTGTTTCTTGTTTAAAAACTTTAAAATACTCTTAAACGTTTTGAGCAAAACAACGGCCATTTGCAAATCATGTCAAATTTAGTTCACGGTACACTCAATGGCGGCGCTTCAACTTTTTGTTGGGTATAGGGCCAGTCCAGCGTACTATACTAATATTAAACACTCGCTGCCCGTGCTGCAATAAAATGGGTAAAATGATAAAACGGCAGGCCTGCCGTTAGACCCGTAAGTGCGACAGAGAACGCAAAGCGCAACAGGCTCTTACATTTTCCCCATTTAATTGCACTGCGGGCAGCGAGTGTTCAACATTAGTATAGTATATATGGAGGTTATACTCGCGACAATCTAAGAAGCCTGATTTGACAGCTATAAAAATACTTTACGTAGTGATGGGAAAAAAATTGGTTGCTTTAAAAACCGATTCTCGAGACATATCGATTATTTAGAGTTTGTGATGGACAATGTAACTACATCGTTTAAAATTTATTCTCAAGGCATATCGTTTTAATACACGTACGAGTTTGTTATATTTGACAGTTATTACAGAAATCCAAACTAAGTTGAAATTTAGGCCAGTTTCAAAGCCAAGACGTTACATTGTATATTATGTAGGCACGCCACTGATATGCACCCGTACGAAGCCCTGGCGAGTCGCTAGTCAAGAATAAAATTAACAATAAATAAGTGTGGTTCGGTCAGGTAAAGAAATAAATTCACTGAATTCATAACATTTTTATTCTCAATTCTTATCTTAATGCCAACAAACAATTTTTTATAAAACCTTCCCCGGCAGATCCAGCATGACAAATAATGAGGCGTCCACCCTTTCCCATTGGAACTTTGGAGCTGGATGCTTGCGTATCATACGTCCTAAACTGTGGTACAGTATGATTAGCATTTAACCATGTCTCATCAATAAATATTACCTTGTCCCAGTTGGTTATATTGTTAACTTCTCTTAAGAAGGATACTCTTTGTAGTATTACGAGGGGTGATCCAAAAGTAATGCTAATCGGTTACTTTAGGTCCGCATAAAAATCCAAAAAAATATTTTATGCTTGCTTATATACTCACTACGTCAACCTAAAAAAATCATATAAATAGATCACGATTTCCGGGAGATACATTCATTTGAATACGAACTGTCAAAGAGATAACATCAACATGGAGAAAAACGAAATTAGAGCTGTCATCTAGTACCTCTGTTTGAAAAAAATGTCTTCAAAAGACATACACAGTGACTTAGTGGAAACATTGGGGGACTCTGCTCCTCCATATTCTACAGTTGCACGCTGGGCCAAGGAGTTTAAACTGGGCAGAACATCCACTGAAGATGAACATCGCGAAGGACGCCCATTAACGTCCCTGACTGAAGACAACGTGAAAAAAGTGACCGAATGATCGAAGAGTGACCATCAGGCATGTAGCTGAGGTCACAGGGATCTCATATGGCAGCGTTCAAAGAATCCTTGCGAACGAGTTGCATATGAAAAAGGTCTCTGCGCGTTGGGTACCCAGAATGTTAACCGACGAGCAAAAGAAAAATCGAGTTGACATTTCGAGGGTCAATCTCGAAAAGTTCCAAGCAGATCAAGAAAAATTTTTGTTCCGTTTTGTGACTATGGACGAGACCTGGATCCACCATTTTGATCCTGAAACGAAACAACAATCGATGACTTGGAAGCGAGCCTCCTCACCGACGCCAAAGAAATTCAAAGTTTCAAGTTCGGCGGGAAAGGTTATGGCATCTGTTTTTTGGTACGCTCAAGGCATAATTATGGTGGAATATTTGGAAAAGGGAGCCACTATTACGGGCTCTTACTACGCAAACCAAATAAGAAGATTACGGGAGGCCATTAAGGAAAAAAGACGCGGCAAACTGCGAGCTGGAGTGCTGTTTCACCAGGAGAACGCACCGGCTCACAAAGCCGCAGTTGCGATGGCTGCCATTCAAGAAACGGGATTCGAACTGCTCGAACACCCTCCCTATTCACCAGATCTAACTCCTAGTGATTTCTACCTCTTTCCTCGGCTCAAGGAACGCCTCCGAGGCAAGAAATTCGAAGACGATAGCGAAGTAATGGCCGCTGTTGATGCGTTTTGGGAAGGTCAAAACAAAGAATTTTTTTAAAAGGGAATCCTGGGTTTAGAAAAAAGATGGACTAAATGTATTGATTTTTTTAGGAGACTATGTAAAAAAATAAATTATTATTTTAACTTTAATTACCGTGTTTTATTTTCATTATCATTACTTTTGGATCACCCCTCGTATGTCATACCTTTCCATCAATATTTTCCGTTTGTCGGTTTTTTGTATGAAAACAATATTTTTTAGAATTGTTTTTATAGATGTTGCACTGCCATCATATAAGTTTGCAGATTTAAGGGACACAAGTAATTTACGGTGGGGTATTCTTGTCTTGTGTAGTAGCCGCATGGGATCTAATAGCATCAGCATCAAAATTATCGATACTTGTCATAGGTTATTGCTTTTTTCGCTTTTTGTATCTGTGCAGTACATTATCTTCACAGCCAAAAGGCCCGTACTTTTCCTTTATAATATTTCCGACAGTTTTTATGCCAAATCCAAGCGCTTGTGCGACTCGATCTTGTACTTGGGTAACTTCTAAAAGAGGCCCTCTATTTGCTGACTCTCGTTCAAAGTACTCGTGCAACTTCAAAACCAAGTCATGAGACTGGCTGTTAAGAGTACGTCCTCTTTTATACATGTGGTCTAGTTCACACGATAACACTAAAATCACGTAATGTGTAATCAAAGTCCGGAATTAGCAAGCCAAGGTCAACGAATATAGCAATATAGCAACGAATATAACAGTGCAAGAGTGATAGTCGAGTCAGAAAATATAATAATAACCAATGACACAAAAACAAAACTATTTCCAATATTAACATATTAAATATCAAATTAAAGCTAGAAATATATGCGGTCAGATTTTGTTTTTATACGTTGAAACATTAAATAATACGTATCTCTCATCATTCATATTCATTTGTCATTGTAATAACGTCCTGTGGCGATATTAATCAACGATTAATTCGTGTTTTTGAGAGCATTTTTTTTTAGAATATAAAGTGAAACTTGGTGCTTACGAATAATACTCATTGTTATAGTGTATGGATAACATAGTAATTATTTAGGATTGTGAATTTGATTTTTCAACTTCTTATGTAGACGTTCATACAAAGTTATCGCGGCATGTATAATGAGAAACGTCAAATCGGGCTTTTAAGATTGTCGTGAGTATAGTGCCATGATAGCATTAAACCATCACGTGAAAAACGCCCTCAGACCAAGAGTCCTTGTTTTCAAAAATTTTTTTAAACGAATGAAAAATTATTTATAATGTAATGGAGAATACTTTGAAAAGTAGAAAATATATTAACCTACATATAAATTGTTTTATTTAGCAGTTACGCAAAACTTTCAGTGTACCCCACGTATACGAAATGGTTTTTCAATTTATATGCCGCACACATGTTGTAGAAAAATACATAACCAAACTTCCACGCAATAAACTAAGTATTTTGCATTTCAGGTCAAGTTAGTGCTTTGTAGGACCAATACCTATTGTATTTATGCACTAAATATGATAGTAGTCGTATCCAGTACCGTCTTTACCATAAGAGCAAACGGGGCCCATGCACAGGGCCCCTAGCGTCACGGGGGCCCGATAGGCCCGAAAAGCCGATATATTCGCTTACAATATGTTTTAGGAATTTTTTTTCTGTTTTAGGAAAAACCCTCAACACAAAAAAAAATTAGAGTAAATGAGGGCGTTGTTAGTGACTTTCCGGAAACCCTGAGCAGTAACAAGCTACACATTGCCGAGTTTGACAGAAAAAGTGGCATTGACAGATTTCTTAGGTAGAGAATATGTACCTAGTTCCACGTTTCGCCGCCATCTAAACGTTTTTTCGAGCTACTCATAGCCTGAATTTATTTTAATTTTCGGCAATCTATGTTTTCATATAATTACAGCTAAATAAATGTTGTTGATTAAATTGATAATAGAAAAAGACACGAATATAGGTTAGTAGCTTAGCGAATTTTAATCGGACACCAGAACATTTTTTTTTAAATCTTTTACTAAAAAGTGAACATTTTTAGTATTTAGTAGAACATTTAATAATTATAAAAAAATATCTAAAAGTACCTACATTGCAATTTCGAGTTTGCAGAGTCTATACAATGCACTACATAGAAGTCAACATTGTGTTTGGTTGGGGTATTTCACGAAATTTCAAACTTGTACGGTTAAGATTGTGGTATAATTTTGTTTTGTTTCATAGAAATTTTAACAGAAGAATTACGCGATATTTAGATTCGAAAAGGGCCATTATTTTTCCAAAATAAAAACTGTGACTTCTCCGAAACTTCTGCAAGTTTTCCAGATTCAAGCGGTAAAAAAAAAACTATATATTTAACTATAAATATTTTTACCCGTAAATGAATGGTGATTCTTTAGAAAAAAAAATGGCTCCTTTATTCACCGTCTAAGAAATCTGTGTACTGCTATTGCTGCCGTATATTTAATGCTACTACTGGTACTGGGCATAATTTGAGTTCTGCGAATGAATATAAAGATTGGAAGCAACTTATTAATTGAGCATGAGAACAGTTTATAGCACAGGCAATTAATGATGAATCATGTCGCAAGAAGCAAAAATACTGAAGGAGTTGACAATTAGTTACTGTCTCAATATAATACAGAAGTCAATTATTGGAAGAATGTATTTAGAAGAATTGTTACAGCAGTGAAATTTTTAGCTTCTAGAGATCTTGCTTTTCGTGGTGATAATGAGATATTAGGGTTTCAAAATAACGGGGATTATTTAGGATGCCTAGAATCGATTAGTAAATTTGATCCTTTTCTTGCTGATTATATACGAAACTGCAGAAATCGTGGAAAAGGAAGTACCTACATCATATTTGTCTGCAAATATTTGCAATGAGTATTAATTTAATGGGACAGCCAGTTTTAAAAACAACTGTCAACTAACCTTCACCGTTAGATACGTAAAAGACGGAGAGTCCATTGAGAAATATTTCAGTTTTTTTCTATGGATAAACATTGGGCAGAATGTATAGCACATATCATTTTAAACTTTTTGAAAGCCATGATAATTCAATTGTAAGTGCCATCAATCAACCAAGAGAAACAAGAAACGAAGCCCAAAGTCTAGCAAAAAAAAAAATGGTGAAATTGAATACTTTACATAAAACGGAGATATGGAATGATTTTTTGGGAATTATGAACAAAAGCAGCTAAAGTTTACAGAATAGCTCTAACATCATGGACGTTGCAACAAAATTTTACGCATCTCTGATACCGATTATGTCAATAACACATGCAATAATTTCAATCAGTACGAATCGATCGAAGAAAAAATCCAAACACTGATTATAAAGATAAGTCTGAAAGAAAAAGAATTCGCAGCACACGCGTTACTTTTTTTTGGAGGATGGCTTGAGACTGTACAGTAAAATGACAAAGAAAAATTTCGTGTAGATACGTTTATTCCTTGTAATCGATACATTAAATTTACAATCGTTTTAGTTTTCTGAAAAATGCAATGAATTTGAAGAATTCTATCATGAAGACACTAATGCATATGAGCTCAAATCAGAATGTTTTTATTTAGTGCTTTGAATATGTAAGGCTGAGTTACATAAACTAATAAATGCTAATAAATTAGAAGAAACTGTTCCCTTGCTTAATGATTACCAATTGTAGTGGAGAGCGCTCATATTCACACCTAAAGAGAATAAAAAATAAATTACGAACAACTATGTTACAATAACGACTAACAAATTAGTCAATAATTATGTGTATATAGAGTGATATCCTTCAAAAAATAGACTTTGAAGATATAATAGAAGATTTTGCACAACAGAAATCCCGAAAGAAACCACTGTCGTAATGGTAACCAATTCAAAACACCGACATACTTAAGTAATTAATACCAATTAACTATAATAAATATAAGATCATATAGCAGAAAAATGTTTTTATCATTCACTTTTTTTACTTTCCAACAGGGCTCCAAATTCTTGTGTGCCCAAGGGCCCTGGTATGGCCTAAGACTGCATTGGTAGTATCTATGTAAAAGTTCTCAAGGCCTAGTATGCAATTGACTGATATATCTTAAGCAGCCGTACGTTACGTCCGCAGGCGGGCATACGGATCGTGCACTTCGCAGACTACGTGTTGGTGGGGGCGTGGTGGCAGTGCGTGGTGCAGGTGACGCTGGCGGCCGGCGTGTTCGTGGTGCGCGGGCGGCCGTACTCCGCGGACGTGGTGGCCGGCGCGCTGTGTGCCGCGCGGGGACGCCTCGCCGCCACGTTGGCAGCGCTGCTCGCCTTCACCTGGAGCGTGCTGCTGCCCGTGCTGCTCTGTGTGAGTATCTGGTGCGTGTGTGTGCGTGTGCGTGTGCTTGTGTGTTCGTGGTGCGCGGGCGGCCGTACTCCGCGGACGTGGTGGCCGGCGCGCTGTGTGCCGCGCGGGGACGCCTCGCCGCCACGTTGGCAGCGCTGCTCGCCTTCACCTGGAGCGTGCTGCTGCCCGTGCTGCTCTGTGTGAGTATCTGGTGCGTGTGTGTGCGTGTGCGTGTGCGTGTGCTTGTGTGTTCGTGGTGCGCGGGCGGCCGTACTCCGCGGACGTGGTGGCCGGCGCGCTGTGTGCCGCGCGGGGACGCCTCGCCGCCACGTTGGCAGCGCTGCTCGCCTTCACCTGGAGCGTGCTGCTGCCCGTGCTGCTCTGTGTGAGTATCTGGTGCGTGTGTGTGCGTGTGCGTGTGCTTGTGTGTTCGTGGTGCGCGGGCGGCCGTACTCCGCGGACGTGGTGGCCGGCGCGCTGTGTGCCGCGCGGGGACGCCTCGCCGCCACGTTGGCAGCGCTGCTCGCCTTCACCTGGAGCGTGCTGCTGCCCGTGCTGCTCTGTGTGAGTATCTGGTGCGTGTGTGTGCGTGTGCGTGTGCTTGTGTGTTCGTGGTGCGCGGACGTGGTGGCCGGCGCGCTGTGTGCCGCGCGGGGACGCCTCGCCGCCACGTTGGCAGCGCTGCTCGCCTTCACCTGGAGCGTGCTGCTGCCCGTGCTGCTCTGTGTGAGTATCTGGTGCGTGTGTGTGCGTGTGCGTGTGCTTGTGTGTTCGTGGTGCGCGGGCGGCCGTACTCCGCGGACGTGGTGGCCGGCGCGCTGTGTGCCGCGCGGGGACGCCTCGCCGCCACGTTGGCAGCGCTGCTCGCCTTCACCTGGAGCGTGCTGCTGCCCGTGCTGCTCTGTGTGAGTATCTGGTGCGTGTGTGTGCGTGTGCGTGTGCTTGTGTGTTCGTGGTGCGCGGGCGGCCGTACTCCGCGGACGTGGTGGCCGGCGCGCTGTGTGCCGCGCGGGGACGCCTCGCCGCCACGTTGGCAGCGCTGCTCGCCTTCACCTGGAGCGTGCTGCTGCCCGTGCTGCTCTGTGTGAGTATCTGGTGCGTGTGTGTGCGTGTGCGTGTGCTTGTGTGTTCGTGGTGCGCGGGCGGCCGTACTCCGCGGACGTGGTGGCCGGCGCGCTGTGTGCCGCGCGGGGACGCCTCGCCGCCACGTTGGCAGCGCTGCTCGCCTTCACCTGGAGCGTGCTGCTGCCCGTGCTGCTCTGTGTGAGTATCTGGTGCGTGTGTGTGCGTGTGCGTGTGCTTGTGTGTTCGTGGTGCGCGGGCGGCCGTACTCCGCGGACGTGGTGGCCGGCGCGCTGTGTGCCGCGCGGGGACGCCTCGCCGCCACGTTGGCAGCGCTGCTCGCCTTCACCTGGAGCGTGCTGCTGCCCGTGCTGCTCTGTGTGAGTATCTGGTGCGTGTGTGTGCGTGTGCGTGTGCGTGTGCTTGTGTGTTCGTGGTGCGCGGGCGGCCGTACTCCGCGGACGTGGTGGCCGGCGCGCTGTGTGCCGCGCGGGGACGCCTCGCCGCCACGTTGGCAGCGCTGCTCGCCTTCACCTGGAGCGTGCTGCTGCCCGTGCTGCTCTGTGTGAGTATCTGGTGCGTGTGTGTGCGTGTGCGTGTGCTTGTGTGTTCGTGGTGCGCGGGCGGCCGTACTCCGCGGACGTGGTGGCCGGCGCGCTGTGTGCCGCGCGGGGACGCCCTTTCGCTTGGAGCATAATGCTCCCATGGCCGTTCATAATTTTTACATTCTAAATCGGAACCAGCTGGAATTCTGTAGGAGCAAATCAGCCCAGTGTTATTTTTTAACGGTATTTGCTTCGACAGTTTCGACTATTGGTAACTTTCTGACCACATCTTTAAAGACACTGTTGGGTGAAGAACAAAATGTCTCTCAGTATTAATCACGTACTCATTAGACCAATCCTTGACCATTTCAGTAACAATCACTATGAACCGCGCCAAAGGATGCCGCTCACGAAGTGTAGCACCATCTTTTATTATTTTATTAAAAACTTCTAAACCATTATTTGTAGCAGGAGTCACGGAAGATGCGCCCAGAACAGATTTTGTATAAGCCATTCGCTTTCATAGTATGCCAAAAACTCCTTTTTGAGTTACAAATTTGTCCATGAATTTTTTACAGGCTAGATCAATTATTTCCTGGGTTGAGACAGACTGTAAGAAATCAATATGACTTTATAATTTTTTTGGACACTGTTCTATTCTTGTTTGAATTTTATTTTTTGTATGGGCCCAGCACATTCTTATAACTTCATCAGTTCCAAACAAACGCGCAAAGGCGATATACTTTTGGCTGCGTCACAAACCAAAACTTTACATGTTAAGTTGTGTAAGTAGAGGGAGAAAACTGCGTTTTTTAATGCGGAAAATAAAAATTTGAAGTGTTCCGTTCGTTCTGTTGTTGTTCACTGCTGGTTTCTGTCAGTTGCCATCAGGTGGCTAGAGTTTGTGTGTCGTTCGCGCACCGAGCCGAGTGTTGAATTATTTTAATTTTTCATTATCTCTTAAACTATGCGTCCACATAACATGCGATAAAGAGCAAAGTTTATCTTCATAAAATTATCTTGATGTTCAGTTTACACCGAACACATTATGTACGCGTAGGCATTTTACTTTAAAGTTTTTATTTAAGTCAGTACATGTACGGACGCCAACATTGTCTCGTGTGTGCTCACATACATAACATTTATAAACATATAACATTTATAAACATTGTAACAATAATATTATAACAATATAATAAACATTTTGTGCATAAACAGTATTTTAAGTAACATTTACATCAAAAGGTGTTGAATACCACAACATCTTTTTGGTCCTTCGAGCCGGATCTGTAGGTGTTGTATCAGCCGCTCCGCCTCTCCCCTGACCTTGCTCTTTAAAAACTGCATTTTTTGAGCACTGGAAAGGGAGCGATTGTTATGAATGCATTCCGTAAATAGATCTTTGAACGGAACCCATTGGTGATAATTCCCGTTGAAGATAGGAATATCAAGCTTTGGTGTAAATTGTTCCTGATGAGCTGTTGACCATATTTTCTTGTTGATTGCCTTCTTTATGTCACTAAAGCTTCTCTCATGAACGGAAAATTCTTGTTCGTATGCTACGTTAGTACCCTCCAGCTCGCTGTCGAGCTCCCAATGAAGGGAGTCGATACGGTTCCATCTAACACTCAAGGTCTTCAGAGCATCTTCTAATTCCCAGTTATCGGTTAACAAATCCAAGTCAATGTTTGCTAACGTTCGCTTAAAAGCTCTAAAATTGCTACTTTGCTTACGCAACATCTCATCCAGCTTGCTGTTAATACTGCGGTCCACCTGTCGCGGTGTTGCTGACGACGTTGATGGCGGGGGGTTGAAATTTGATGGTTTTATGATCGGAGTAGAGGGTCTTGATTTGTCTTCAGTTGGTAAGAAACTTTGTATGTAGTCTTTTGTTTTTGTATAAAAATCAAGAACTTGTCCGTATTGATTCTGTACAATGTAGGAATGGTTTTCATCACACAACTCACGTACCTGGAGGTGAAGGTTGTGAAATTCCTGCCAGTAAGTATCCAAAGTCTCCAGTCGTTTTTTGATATGAGCAGCAGTCCTACGGTCGGCGCCGTCCTTTTTGAAGTTGCTGAGCAGCTGCTCCATACCAGAAACCATCTGTTGTTGATTTGCTTGTAAATCTTCCATGATGTTGTTGTTGATAGGTATTCGCTAAGTGTTGAGTGAACTGATCGCTTCCTGTTTGCGGTCCGTGTGACGATGAACTTCCAGCGATATATTATGCGCCTTCTCAATCTGCCTGGTGAGACCCGCTTCTGGGAGGCCAGACAAACCGATTCGCTATCACCGAAAAAATCACAATCACACTTCACCCTCGAAGGACCAAAAAGTGCCTAAGTACGTACAACATACAGATCTTTGGTTGGTGTGACTCCACCGCTGTTCTAGGCTGGTTGCACGGAGACGCTGCACGATGGAAGCCTTTCGTGGCGAACAGGGTCAAACAAGTGATCACAAATATGCCCCCCGCCTGCTGGGGCTATGTGAAGTCGGAGGAAAATCCAGCAGATTGCGCCAGCAGGGGCTTAACAGCAGGACAACTAAAAGACCACCCGCTTTGGTGGCAAGGGCCCTCTTGGCTACTAACATATAAACAAGATGTAGAAAACAACCCTATGTATACAACCAACGAAGAGGAAAAGCAAGTTTTAGTAGCTCAGAAAGCAAAAGAAGAAGAAAAAAGCTACATTTTACCGCAACTTATAGAAAAACAAAGCTCATTTACACGCTTAGTAAGAATATTAGCATGGATTCTACGAGTCAAAAAAGATAAAACTAAACAGAGGCAGCCCTACCTAACAATATCAAAGTTACAAACAGCTACTAATTTATTAATAAAACATGTGCAATCAGCCGAATTCAAAGACGATATCAATAACATTACGCAAAATAAACAAGTACCGAAAAAGAGCCCATTATCAAAGTTGAATCCGTTCATAGATAAAAATGGCATCTTAAGAGTAGATGGCAGATTAGAACTCGCAAATATCACATATAACATGAAACATCCAATAATTTTGCCGAACAGAAGCCGTTTTACACAATTACTGATTGATAGCGCGCATAAGATCACATTTCATGGCGGCGCGCGATTGACGTCAGCGTTCATTCGACAAAAGTACTGGATTGTTGGCGGAAATCGAACAATTAAAAGGTTAATAAGAACCTGTATAACCTGTCGACGTCACGCTCCCAGCATACAACCCCAGATCATGGGTGATTTGCCTGAAGCCAGGACAAACCCCTCCCGTCCTTTTTATCATACAGGAGTTGACTACACGGGTTACGTGGACGTCAAGGCAAGCAAGGGTCGAGGCATAAAAACAAACAAGGGTTATGTGGCTGTATTCGTGTGCATGGCAACAAAGGCCGTGCACCTCGAACTCGTGTCCGACCTCACGTCGTCAGCATTTTTGGCCGCACTGCGTCGTATGGCAGCTCGTCGAGGCGCGCCGCGTCACATATATTGCGACAACGGCACTAACTTCGTCGGTGCTAGCCGTGTTCTAGAACAAAACATAAAGCAGCTTAAAGAAAATATTTCTGATCCAGAATTCTTAACTGAACTTACGAAAATGGAGATCGAATTCCACTTCAACGCTCCTTCTTGGCCATCAGCGGGAGGACTCTGGGAGGCTGCGGTCAAGAGCCTGAAATATCACATCAAACGTGTTATCGGAGAGCAAAAATTAACATTCGAAGAGTACTCAACGATACTTACTCAGCTAGAAGCGTGCCTTAATACTAGGCCGCTGTGTGCATTAACTGAGGATGTGGAGGACCTGGACTTCTTAACGCCTTCGCATTTCTTAACTGGAACAGCTGATGTAACCATACTGGAAACAGAACACGACGCGCGAACAAGATGGAACTTAACAGAAAAACTAATGGCTGATATCTGGAAGCGCTGGAAATCGGAATACCTTACACAACTTACCGTTCGAAACAAATGGAAGCAGTCGACATCTAACATTCAAGTCGGTCAATTGGTGACAATTCAAGAAGATAACTTACCTGCTGGAAAATGGTTGACAGGTCGAGTTATACATTTACACCCAGGAAAAGATGGTTTCGTTCGAGTTGTCTCCTTGAAAACAAAAAACGGAATTTTAAAACGGCCAGTTACCAAATTATCCATACTGCCACTGCGAGGAAACCAGGAACCTGAACTCAGAAAACACCAGATAACAGCTAAAACAAGTCTGCTGTCAATTTGTGCTGCATTGCTATTTTTCTTGAGTATAATCATACCTACGCAGGGTGCTTATACTATTCAGCAACTTAATCAATTTTTGTATTTCGACGCTATTTCCAACATCCAACTTATTCGAGACAACTGGAAGCTCATAATTTACTACAACATGCAACCATTTTGGGAAGGCTCCGAAGCACTTGACAAATATCAAAAACACATGGAAAACATATGTAAAACAATGAAGGGTGACGGTCATTGTGATGCGATGCTATTGCAGTTACGTCATAGTACCAGTGAACTCGAGTACTACAACCGCATGTTGCTAGGTAAACAAACCGAGCACGACAGACAGAAACGAGGGCTTATCAATGGTGTCGGGTATATCGCGAATAGTCTCTTCGGAGTACTCGACGACCATTTCGCAGAAAAGTATAAGCGAGATATCACACTCGTCAGACAGAATGAACATCATTTGGCTTCCCTGTTCAAGAATCAAACGTCTATTATCGAAGCGGAATACAACATGATGAAAAGAATGGAAGAAGTTATGAGAAAACAACACAAGATTATCAACAAACAGATTAGTGCTTTAGACAGCAACATAAACCAAGTAAAAACAGAATTGGAAAAACTTTATAACATCAACCAATTTTTGGCTATGTCTGTCATAGCGAACAATTTACTGCTGAACTTGAAAAGCATACAAAACATGATGACAGACGCTATCACCGATATATATCATGGAAGGTTCGATGTTCATCTCATAAGCCCTACTCAGTTGAGAAATGAACTGAACACAATATCTGGACAAATACCTAAAGACTTGACTCTACCTATATCAAACATACAATCAGATTTTCAAAAAATATATCAGTTTCTTCAAGTGAAAACAAAGATGACTAATAAGTACTTGATTTTTGAAATCAGATTACCATTGGTCAGCCGAGATAATTACAACCTATACAGAGTTATACCGATTCCTCATAAACGGACCAACAATTTTGTGAACATTAAACCGATTGCAGATTACATTGCAATTAATTTAGAAAAGGATATCTACATCCCAATGACATCTATCGATTTACAAGAGTGTATGTACGATTTTTCAGCACATTTATGCCACCTCAAACACCCCATATACCAAAGAAATTCAGATGAAGATCTGTGTTTGAAGAATAATTACACAAATCAGTGCCAAATAAACATCGCCGGGTGCAGAAACATGTTTATTCAATTAAATAAAGCGAACAATTACTTATTTACAACGTGCGACAAATGCAACGTAAGAATTTTTTGCGGTGATCAAGTTACCGTGGAACGGCTGAGAGACGCCGGGGTCATTGCGCTGGAACCCTGTTGCTCAATCAAAAGTGAAGAATTATCAATCTATACGCACAAAATATTTACGAGTGAATTGAAAACCGGACCTGAAATTTATACGCCTGAAATCGCTGCTATTAACCAAATTATCAAGCTCTCTATCCCAGAAACAGGAGAGTTGGAAAAAGACGCTGACAGTTTCCAAGCCAACCTAACCACCTTGAACGAAAACATCAAACACCTAAAATCCCAAAATGTGATCGCTGAAAACATAACATTCCATGACATACATCATTACGTCGCGATTTACATCCTGGTGGGAGTGGCTGTGATAGCTGCTATATGCCTTGCCTGCAAACGACTACGACAAAGAAGAAACACGGCTATCACTTCAAGTATTAGCCTCGATAACATAACCACGGAAGGTCTAAGCTCCGCTCCTGTGGCTGCGCTGGCCGCCCCGAGAGCGCAGCGCGCCGCTGCAGTGCCCGCCCCGAGAACGCAACCCGTCGCCGCCAGCACCGCGACGCGCGAGCGTGCGTCCTCACCCGCGGTCCCGAACGCGTTCAACACCGCTGCAGTGCCCGCCCCGAGAACGCAACCCGTCGCCGCCAGCACCGCGACGCGCGAGCGTGCGTCCTCACCCGCGGTCCCGAACCCCGAGAGCGCAGCGCGCCGCTGCAGTGCCCGCCCCGAGAACGCAACCCGTCGCCGCCAGCACCGCGACGCGCGAGCGTGCGTCCTCACCCGCGGTCCCGAACGCGTTCAACACCGCTGCAGTGCCCGCCCCGAGAACGCAACCCGTCGCCGCCAGCACCGCGACGCGCGAGCGTGCGTCCTCACCCGCGGTCCCGAACGCGTTCAACACTCAACACCGAGCAACATCTCCTATATTGCGAACTCTCATTCTTAAACGCGATGAAGAATAATTTTATACCTAACTTTTCTCAAATAATTTTACTTTTTTATGTATTTTTAGTTTATCTCCCTTGTTGTGCGGGAAGATGTTCAGTTTACACCGAACACATTATGTACGCGTAGGCATTTTACTTTAAAGTTTTTATTTAAGTCAGTACATGTACGGACGCCAACATTGTCTCGTGTGTGCTCACATACATAACATTTATAAACATATAACATTTATAAACATTGTAACAATAATATTATAACAATATAATAAACATTTTGTGCATAAACAGTATTTTAAGTAACATTTACATCAAAAGGTGTTGAATACCACAACACTTGATGATGATAATATGAACTATCTTTCGTTAGTATTAATATGCCATGCCTAATAATAACGTTTATAAATCACTTTTTAATTTTCAATTATTTTTTATCATAAAATACCTTATCGTGGACTTTTTTTAGATGGAGTAAAGATCAAAATTTTTGTAGAACATTTTATTGAAGCATTACGCCAGCGCACGCGGATAAACTACGAGTATTTTGAGGTCGCTTTTTCTTCTGACTTGCTTAACAAAAATCGATATTTTAAGGCTAGTTGAGAGGTGTAGCCTAATGTTATTCCTCATGTATCTGGCTATAACATACAAAATGAATTTATCAAATCTAACTAGTAGTATCAAAGATTAGCTTGTTTAAATAGATAGAAAAACTCTTCCGCTTTATTATATTATTGTGTACCTACTCTACACGATATAGTTAGTGTGAGCTTTAAAATTTAAACGATATCTTTCAGGCAATATGCGTTATGGATTTTCGAATTGGACAACAACGTCAGCTGTACACCTGGAGGAAGCCCATTGGGTAAATAATTTTATTACATTTGTCGTAAAATAAATATCTTCATTATATGTATTTAGATAACTTTTGACCTTTGACATATTTTTGTAATCTTGGATATATTTTTGACATTTTAAATATCATATTGTAGACTTGAGATTTATAAATTGTTTAGTCATTAGACAATTGATATATCGCAAGTGAACAATATGATATTTAAAATGTCAAAAGTCTAGTGTTATGATATTGCATACAGTACACTGGGATCGCACCTACATATCGTAACTTAATACATTCTTTGCTTCAACAATTTGTATATTTTCATTAAATAATGTATGATGCTCGTTTCCAGTTACTGGCCTATATGGGCGAGACAAGTAGCCGTATTGATACAGCAAGGCGCATTGCTGATAATTCCCATAGCGGCGTTTATACAAACGTGGCGGTATATGAACAAAGGACCTCCGGATATTCTTGAGGTAATATACTGAAAAAAGACTCGTAAATGAGATTTTCTTATAATATTTTTGTATATATAATAAACGGACACTTTCATGCTGCCAGGAATTTGCATCAAGTGAATGTTTAGAAGAGTTGGTAAGATACGTGTAATGTGTGTGAATGTAGCTGTAATAAAAAACCGACTTCAATCATTATCGGATCCTTTGTTTAAAATAAAATCTTAAAAATTGATTAACTAACATATCATTGAATATTGTGTAAATACCTATGTTACATATTTTATATGTCAAATGAAATTTTTGAAGTCGGTTGAAAATATTGTGAATGTCGTTGTCTGTTTACAAAAATATTGCAGCAGCTTTGCTTTCAAAATATTACTTTACTTTACTTTACATTTTTTGCCACCACCAGCCATGTCTGGTTGCCCCCAGACACGCTCTTTTTACCGCCCGGTCTTCTCCCATTTGTTCTATATATCAAAGCCTTCAAATTCTGTAATTCATTTATTCATTACAGCCTATCAAAAGTCCATTTCTGTACATAGGTTGTCTTTGAAAGGCGAGAGAGCGAGAGTTTAGTCGGTTTCTTAATCAGTATTAAGATGCAAGTGCCCATACTATAACGATTAGTTATCGGCCAATAAATCAGTTTGATGGGCTACACGATTCCCTTCAAACTAAACTGTTGGTTAACTATCGGCCAACTGCTAAATCTCTTAGTAGGGATATTTTTCATAGTTGCGACGTTTAGAAAGCGTGTTGGCAACAGTTTATATTATTTCGAGTTATTAGGAATCTGACTATCAAGTATCAAATATCTGACGGCCAAGTTTTCGCTGCAGACCAACAAAGAAATATAGACGGAGCGCTGGGTACATTTCAACTAACGCCGATACCATGCCCGTACTTAGTGTAAGGAACACGCACTCACGCACGCGTGCATTTATAATCATTTGCAACATACAACATATTTAACATAGTTTTATAATGTTCAATAGATTTTTATGGGCTGATAAAGTGTCAAGTAGTAGAGTATGGTTTCGGAGTCACTTGCAATGCACGCATCTCTCCGTCGGTTCTTGCTAAGGCCTCGAGTATCAATTTATTTATTTATCGTAACGTTGTTGAAGCGCCGCGAAGTGGCGCAGGACGCCTGATTTTTTTTATTTATAGTAAAAGGGTTTTGTCGCTGATTTATTTATTTTTTATAGGAGAGGGGACAAAACGAGCATGCGGCTCACCTGATGGTAAGTGACTACCGCCGCTCATTAACAACTGCAACACCAGGGGAATTACAGATGCGTTGCCGGCCTTTTAAAAAGGAATAGGCTCTTTTCTTGAAGGTCCCTAAGTCGTATCGGTCCGGAAAAATCGCTGATGGTAATCGACAAGGAAGTTGTGCGAGGAAAAATACATCTTCTAAATCGCACAGTGGTGGACCGCCAATCATCTAGATGGTGTGGATGGTATCGGGAGTTCTGCCGCGATGTGCGTCGTAAAATTTGGCGGCTGGGATTAATTCGTACAATTCCTCGGAGCACACCCCGTAGTAAATGAGACAGAAAATGCAAAGGGATGCAACATCTCTTCGCAGTGCCAATGAATCAAGCCGATCGGAAAGGACTCGGTCCTCGAAGATTCGAGCCGCTCTGCGCTGGATGCGATCAAGTGGAAGGAACTGGCACTGGGGAGCCCCTGCTCAAAGATGGGAACAGTATTCCATGTGAGACCGAACCTGCGCCCTGTAAAGTTGCAGGCGGTGTGCCGGCATGAAATACTGTCCCGCCCTGCTGAGCACGCCAAGCTTTTTAGAGGCCAATTTGGCCTTCCCTTCCAAGTGACCACGAAACTGCACGTCACTCGATATGTCGACTCCGAGGATACCGATACTGGCTGAGGCAAGAAGGGGAGTGCCTTGAAACTGAGAAGATACGACAAAAGGGTTCTTTTTAGCAGTAAACGCGCAAACTTGTGTCTTCTGGGGATTGAATTGGGCTATATTTAGTCGACCCCAGTCTGAGACTGTTCAACAAAGTCTCGACTTCAGACACAAGTTTGTCCCGGTACTCGGCGATGTTTTCCCGAGAAATATTGGCACGGCCGGTGTATAGAGCATCACCAGTGGTGTCATCCGCATAGCAATGAATGTTACCGGTTTGCAACATATCATTGATATGCAGAAGAAACAGCGTTGGTAATAGCACGCAGCCTTGTGGAACACCAGCGTTAATAGGCTGCTGGGAGCATGCACCATCTACAACGACCTTGATGCTCCAATCTGGAAGAAAGCTGGTGATTCATTTGCAGAATTTCTCGGGAAGCCCATAGGAAGGGAGCTTCGAAAGAAGCGCTTTGTGCCAAACCCGATCGAAGGCCTTCGCAATGTCCAAACTAACGGCCAATGCCTCCCCCTTGGACTCTACTGCCTCCGCCCATCTATGAGACAGGTAGACCAGAAGATCGCCAGCTGATCGACCCCGACGAAAACCGTATTGGCGGTCACTAAGAAGCTGGTGATCCTTAAGGTACCGCATGAGCTGGCAGTTAATAATCGATTCCATTATTTTGGAGAACAAGGAGGTGATGGCGATAGGCCTGTAGTTAGACGGGTCTGAGCGGTCGCCTTTTTTAGGGATCGGGTGGACAAAAGCTGTCTTCCATGATTTCGGGACTACACCTACGGAGTAGGAGTACCTTAAAAGATGCGTTAGAACCGGTGCCAACTCCGGAGCACACATCCTCAGCACATTTGGGGGGGGGATTCCGCCAGGCCCACTCGACTTGTGGATGTCCAGGAAAAGGAGTGCTTTGCGAACCGAGTGCTGCGAGAACCGCACATCCGGCATGGAGCACTCACACCGCGGGATGGTCGGCGGTGTGTTCCCCCGTCATCAAGAGTCGAGTTGGAGGCAAAAAGTGAGCCTAAAAGGTCGGCTTTCTCTTTTGCGGCGTGGACAAGTGAGTCGTCCTCCCTGTGCAGAGATGATAGTGATGGCTTACAGAAATTCCCTTGGACAGCCTTGGCGAGAGACCATAATGCAGAGGTTCCCGAAGGAAGGCGAACTAGTTTCTCGCCAATTCTGCCTATGTGCTCTGACTTTGCCTTGGCAATAACTCTTTTGAAGGACCTGGAGGCGAAGTTATACTTCTTTTTAAGCATGCTGGTGTTTATATCCCAAGTCGCCGAAGCCGCAGCCCAGGCTTGATAACACTCCCGCTTACTGCGTAATGGAGTCTTACAGGAGCGACCAAGCCAAGGCTGAGATCTGCCTCCGATGGGTACCACAGATGATGGAATAAATAGTTCCATTCCCTGTAGCACCACATCCGCGACAGAGTCAGCAACAGCGCTGGGATCATCCAGCGAGAAGCAAACCCGTCCCCATGGGTAGAATGAAAAAAAAGACCGCATTCCATCTCAATCCGCCGACCTGTAATGCCAAACATGGCGGCAACCTGCAGAACGCTACCGCGAGGGGAGCGTGAGTGGCACCACACTCCGGATCAGACAATGGTCCGAAGAGCCGAGAGGGGCATCGACGGAAACCTGATATCCGTCCGGATGAGAGGTCAGCAGAAGGTAACCAACAGGGAAGGTGTATGATCCTCCACATCTGGAATCCGCGTAGGCGAAGTAACCACTTGTGTCAGACCATATGCCAATGCAAAGTCATAAACAGATCTCCCCGCATGATCGGTTAAACGTGAACTGAGCCATTCGGTGTGGTGGGCGCTTTAAAATCGCCAAGGATCACGATCTCTGCGGATGGGACCTGTTGTAGCAAGGAATCTGTAGCCATTTGGACGTGGTCGATGAGTCGGTCTGTTTCGGCATTACCGCTATAGGACCTATAGAGACACCCGTAGACGCGCGGATGGTCGTCGCTGTCTACGCGTAGCCAAAGGATGGGTAGGTCCAAACCTTCAAGACTGCCGAGGCGTCGAGAACAGATTTCCTCTCTGACATACACGCAAACTCCAGCCCGAGGCACAAAGGAGTGCTCCAATTTGTGCCCCGGGCAGGAGAGATACGAAGTATCAGTCCGAGAGGACACCTGCGTCTCGGTCAGAAAGAGCAAGGCCGGCTTCGCCGTCTCGAGATGGTAGTGGACGGCGTTTAGGTCCTAGTGAAGTTCCCTGATGTTGCAGAAATTCACCGATACCGTGGCAGGGGTCGCCTTGGTATTGTTACTTAGTTTGCCCCGAGTAGCTATGTTTTTGAGCAGAATTTTGCAAGAATACGCGGGGCTGCTTGAGCACCCACGCCCAGGAGTGGAATAACATGGTCGTGGATACTCAGCGAGGAATTTTCCAGGGGTGCTGGTACCCTCCTGGGGTAGTCTTTGATGTAATTCCGCTGCCATGTCGATGGGGGGATTGGACCTCCGGCCACCTGCACTCACCAGACGAAACGCAGAAGCAGAGCTTCTACTTCACGCCGGTATTCTGTGAGGTCGTGGTACAAACCCGGCTCTAGCCTGCCCATACGTACAACAGCAAAAACTGCCGCGTGGCTTTACCACCGTTAAACAAAATGCTGATGCGATTATGACGCCCTGGTTATTATACGTGGTAGAGCGATGCTGCAGCTATATTTCTGGTATAGTTGTAACACGAAAGGGTCGGCTCGACCGGGGAAGGACCACGCTCTCACAGAATACTAGCGTAAAATAGCAGGTTAATGCTGCTGTGTTTCGTATGGTGAGCGTAAAGAACCGGAGACCCTTGTTTCTGGAAACGAGGCATTCCAACTTAGTCCACATTGATGACTACGCATCTGTATTTTCATTCGTAATCGAGATAGATTTCTATAGGCCACAGCAACCACATACCATCAGGTGGACTGTGTGCTCGTTTGCCACCCTTATCCTATAAAAAAATACAATGATTATGACGCCCTGTTTATTATAAAACAAATAATTGCAACAAAATATCTTAATTAAAATACTTATTATTGCACTAACAAATAAAAATTACGTACTAAATACTTAATCTCTTATTTTACTAACAAATAAAGCTAAATCTGATAATGGGTCTGATAAAATACTATTTCTACTGCCAATCAATGACAAATGTAAATTATATTTTTTTCTTTCTGTGGAGTGACGCGTGATGTTTGTGCGTAGTGAAATGAAGACATGGCTTAAAGGGCAAGCATCCAAGCCAAAAATGTAACAAAAAATTTGTGCGCAGCGCGTGCAGAACCTGTACCGGCCGCGCATGGGCGGCGGCGCGGAGGGCGCGGAGGGCGCGGCGGGCGCGCCCGCCCCGCTCCCCGCGGCCGGCGCGGCGCCCGCGCCCGACCCGCCGCCCAAGTACACGCCGCCGCCCTCCTACTCCACGGCCACCGGCGCCAGGCTGCTCAACACGCTGCGCCGCAGCTTGCGCACGCTGCGCAGGTACCTCACTACCTTCCCTTATTGTTACCAATACAATTACGTTACGTTTGAAATGCACTTTGTCTCGAACCGTACTGTGTAGTGACGGTGTAAGAATGCCCACTACCCCATATCGTCCCGTGGATTTCGTAAAAGGCGCCAGAGAGAAACAAATCAGGAGATGGATAGCAGCGTCTTCCTAATAACGAATTGCCAATCTGCTTGCCAGGCTTAACAACTATGGCAAATATCCCCCTTATAAGACAATCCCTATAAGGGAGGCCCATGTTCATTAGAGAACTCTAATAGGCTATAACAGTAACGGTATTTCTCTAAAATCATTATCATATTATTATTTTAAAACATCCTTTAAAAAAAAATCCTTTACAGTCCAGCCTATTACGCTCTAAAATACTCATTACTTGTATTGTAATCATTACTTCTATCAATCTCTCGAACAATTAAAATTACTACTACAATAGTTTAAAATAAACTATTGGTAAATCCAATTGAGCATGCCCTAAGCGCATTAAAAAAATTACGTATAACATCATTATACGTAATTTTTTTAAGTAGTTTAAATACACACAAGTTTTCACTAATAACCTTATTATTATTTTTCCAATTCTCCAGTAATTTTATGTCAAACTTCTATTTAAAAAAAGTTTGGAAAATCCAAAAGTGCACGACTCGTAATTTCATATGATCATCATATCATCATCAGGTAACTCCATAAAGTCCAAGACGTATTTAAATATATACATCCTACTTACCTCTGCCGTGTAGTGGCGGTTAAGAATATCCATAACCCCATATCTTCCCGTGGGTGTCGTAAAAGGCGACAAAGGGAAACAGGCAGGAGATGGGCAGCAGCATCTTCCTGATAACAGCATAATTACAATAAAAAAACTGCGGTTGCCAACCTACTCGCCAAGCGTGATAACTATGGCAAATACCCCTCAATGATGAGAGTGACAAAGAGGTGGCCCCCAGTCCCCGGCAGCCCCGCTATTCCTGACTACGGTTGCGACCATGATAACGGCGGGGCAGGGGGTGCTAAGAATCTCGGGTGGAGGTTCGGTTGCCACATAAGACGACTCGACCTGGCAACATTCAACGCACGCACCCTGGTTACTGACGAGAAGATCGTAGAGCTGGAAGAAGAGATAGACAAGTTACGCTGGCATATTACACGGTAATCCTCGAATCCTGCAACTTGCTCTGTCACCGGGAGGGCGACCATCTGTCCCAAGGAGGTGTCGCATTTATCGTCCACCAGTCTCGCGTTAACAACGTTGTAAAGATTGAGTATGTCGACGAGAACCCTCGTCGACATACTCAATCTTTACAACGTTGTTAGGTACTGAGTATAAGGTACGCAACCGCGTACCTTATACTCAGAATCACCAAACGGTATTCGCTGAAGGTCATACAGGTTTATGCACCAACCTCGGCACACCCTGATGAGGAGGTGGAGGAAATGTATGAGGATATCTCTAGAGCCATGCATTCCTCCAAAACCCACTATACGGTGTTAATGGGAGACTTCAACGCAAAACTAGGCACAAGAGAGAACGGTGAGCTGAAAGTAGGGAAGTTCGGAATAGGGCAACGGAACCCAAGGTGCCAGCAGCTGGCCGACTTCATGGAGAAAGAGGGACTCTTTATGATGAACTCTTTCTTCCAGAAGCGGCCCCACAGGAAGTGGACCTGGTCGAGCCCCGACGGTTCCACAAAAAATGAGATTGACTTCATTATGACGACCAGACGACAACTGTTCAGTGATGTCTCCGTGATCGCGAGGGTGAAAACTGGTAGCGATCACCGAATCGTTAGAGGCACACTGAAACTAAACGTTAAGTTGGAGAGGTCTCGTCTGATGAAGTCAACGCTCCGTCTCCCTCGTGCTCCGTTCCAAAGTCCCGAAACCTTTCAGCTCGAGTTACAAAACCGTTTTCAGTGCCTAGAAGACTGCAATGAAGTGGACGATATGAATGACAAGCTCGTGTAAACTGTCCATGCGGTCGGAGCTAAGTTCTGCAAGACCCGCCGCAGACGAACACAAAAACTCTCCGATCACACTCTCAATCTCATGGCTGTTAGACGGGAGATGAAGCTACATTCCTCAACAGATTTGACAGCACACAGGCAACTGAACAGACAGATCTCCAAAAATGCATGCGGCGGGACTTACGCAACTTCAATACAGCTTGTATTGAAGAAGCGATCGAGCGGAACCAAGGCTCCAAAGTCTTTGCCAGAGATCTGTCTGCCAGAAAGAGCCAACTGTCAAAGCTGAAGACAGAATGTGGCAGCATCGTTTCCGGGGCACCTGAGATTTTGAGTGAGATTGAGAGGTTCTATGAGCAGCTGTACACGTCATCGTTGGAGCCACACGCAAGTGTGAGTAACGATCCAAGAGCGAGTCTTATCCGACACTATTCCGAAGATATCCCGGACGTCAGTCTGAGCGAGATTAATGGCTTTCCAGCACCTTACAAACCCCAGCCCCAGGCGAGGATGGAATTACAGCGGAGCTTCGGAAAGCGGGTGGAAGTCCGGTACTTGAAGCCCTTCAGAAGCTCTTTAATTCCGTCCTCCATGGTGGCGTTACACCGGAGGCGTGGAGCAGAAGTGCAGTGGTCTTATTCTTCAAGAAAGGTGACAACGCTCTCTTGAAGAACTACAGACCGATTTCCCTTCTGAGCCGCGTCTATGTGCTGTTTTCGAGAGTCATTACGAATCGTCTCGCGCGCAGACTTGACGACTTCCAGCCTCCCGAACAAGCCGGTCTTCCGATAGGGCTTTAGCACCATAGACCACATACATACCCTTTGGCAAATTGTACAGAAGTCCGAGGAGTACAATTTGCCACTATGTCTGGCGTATGTGGACTATGAGAAAGCCTTTGATTCCGTCGAAATTTGGGCGGTGCTGCAGTCCCTTCAGCGGTGCCAAGTTGACTGTCGGTATATCGAAGTGCTGAAGTGTTTGTACAGTAGAGCTACGATGGCTATCCGAGTACAGAACCAGAGTACAAAACCTATCCAATTGCAGAGAGGTGTGAGACAGGGTGATGTTATATCCCCGAAACTCTTCACCGCTGCATTGGAAGACGTTTTCAAGCTTCTGGACTGGAAAGGATACGGTATTAACATCAATGGCGAGTACATCACTCACCTTCGATTTGCCGACGATATAGTCATTATGGCAGAATCGCTGGAGGACCTAAGCACCATGCTCAATGACCTCAATATTGTCTCCCAACGAATAGGTCTTAGGATGAACATGGACAAAACAAAGATCATGTTTAATGTCCATGTCACACCTATGCCGGTAGTTGTTGGGAGCACTAAGCTCGAAGTTGTTGATGAGTATGTTTACCTGGGACAAATAGTCCGACTAGGTAAGTCCAACTTCAACCGAGAGGTCAATCGACAGATACAACTCGGCTGGGCAGCGTTCGGGAAACTACGACACATCTTCTCGTCAGACATACCTCAAAACCTTAAAACGAAATTGTACAACCAGTGCGTGTTGCCAGTGATGACTTACGGATCTGAGACGTGGTCCTTCACTGCTGGCCGTATGAGGGAGCTATGGAGAGGGCTATTCTCGGGGTTTGTCTGCGTGATAAACTTAGAAATGAGTATATCCGCAGTAGAACCAGAGTAACCGACATAGCCCAACGGATTAGTAAGCTGAAGTGGCAGTGGGCCGGCCATATAGCTCGAAGAACCGACAACCGATGGGGAAGAAAGGTTCTCGAGTGGCAGCCTCGTACCGGTAGGCGAAGTGTAAGGCGTCCCCCCACGAGATGGAGTGACGACCTGGTAAGACATGCAGGAAGTCGATGGATGCAGGTGGCTCAGGACCGTGCTTTGTGGCATTCTTTGGGGGAGGCCTATGTTCAGCAGTGGACTTGTGAAGGGTTGTAATGATGATGATGATGATGAATACAAGGCTGCTAAAACACCAAAAATTTCGACATTTCGTTGCCGAAAAAATTAATTATGACTAAACAAAATAAAATTAAACTGCCATTTATATTCCTGGCTTCCCACATGATAGATGAAGAGATTAAAAAATAGATTGATTCAAACAATTAATATTTTCAAAAGTTATCGTGTTTACCACTCCATGCGGACTTGATAAATCTACACGATAAGCCACTAAAACCACTTTTTATTTAAAAATAGCAATTAATCGATTTAAAAAAAATATTAATAAGTTCAACAATCATTTATCTTTCTAACAATGTACTTTTTATAACATTTATATGTTCAATATGAGTTTTACCATCAAATGGAGTGTGTGCTCGGTGGTCACCCTTATTCTATGAAAAATTAAAATTACATAACATAAACTCTCATGTCTGTCATCCAGAAAGGTAAGCAGAGACATGGACTTCACTCTCACCTCTTTCACATCTTTGTATAATCGCATATATGCTAGTCGGTTTAATAAAAAGCTGCAGTTGCCAATCCTGTTTAGGAGGTCTATGTTAAGCAATGGACTTTTGATAGACTGTAGTGATAATTATGATGATGAACGCTACGGTTGCGTTTATGTTTGATTATAAACGATTTTATTAAATCTACGAGAATATATAAAGCTGATTTTAGCGATTTTGCAAAAAAATAATGTCAGTTACGACGAAGAGCTTGCTTTTTCTGCTTTTAATTTGTTTTACTACTCACATGTTTGTAAATGTTTACAGGATAACTTCAGCACATAACGAGACGCCGACTGACGACACATCACAACTACCCATCACATTAAGCGAGAGCGTGGATCGGAACGCGCCACTCGAAGCACAACCACCCGACTACAGCGGTGTCTTTACAACACCCTCTATAACCATCACCAACGAGACTGATTCCAGACCCAATCGGCCCACTTCCTCCCGGAATTCACTAACATTCACCCGGGATTATCTCCGTCGCTCGTTTGTAAGAAAGAGCGATTCTGTGAAAAGCATACGTTCCAGTTTACGCAGAAGTTTTAAATATGGCGGTGCTTTAACCACAAGCAATGAACAGCTGGTGCGCGATATAGAACCCATTTCAAATACGGTCGCAATGTCCGCCATGATGGCGGAGGGTTCCCCACCACACACACGCAGTCTTGGCTCAGTTATTTGAATACAAAATATATTCGATTTGTGTTTATTTCTCATGTACTTATTAAAGTACTTATGTTGACATAGTATTAGGAAACGATATAATCACATTACTGATCTGTTGAATACGACAATATACATGTGATCTGTTTCTCATTTTAGGAAGAGACTTATCACAACTTACCCTGTTAAATGTCACAGTTGTTTTAGTATGAATTTTGATATAACAAAATGCAGTAACAAATATGGTGTATATTTACTCCGTATTAAATTCTTAATTATTATATACGTATAGGAAGAAAATTACGTATAACCAATTATAAAAGAACACAATTTTGTACTTATTAAATTATAACTGTTTTTATACCTACATTATCTTATATTATTTATCGTTCTTTTGCCACATTTCAATAGAAATTGAGCTTAATAAATTTTGTATTATTAATAGATTGTAGTTAAAAATGTCATTAAGATGCGTTTTGTGTCAAATTCCACGCTTTGTAAGCGAAGACGTTTTATGATAAGTATTAACTTAAGGTTATTATGTACTAAAACTGACAATACGAAATTAGAAGAGCGAATCTCATCTCCAACTAATCCACTCTCCATTTTTAGGCTCGCCTGCAGTAGTATTTATATTTTGTATCCCACAAACAACTGATGAATTTCTACTAAGAGGCCTTGCTATTTATGGGTTGTAGCGTTCTAGAAATCGTGTGAACGTGTGATTTTATCGAGGCTAGCTGCCACCTTATTTGGAATGAGCATTTCATGTTTATTTTTCATTCGGCAGGCGGGCTTGTTTATTTATTTGAAAATCAAGAGCTATGTATCTAGCTATAATACTAATTTTGTTTAATTAATCTTACATTGTATACTTAACTCTTAGCTATCTAACTTATTTTTAGTTACACTAGTGCATACCCTTGGTTATAGTGACAATTTGTTTGTTATGCGGCTATTTTAGCTATTGAAAATTAATATTTAAGAATTGGAATAACCTGCGTATTTATACATTTTTTACTTATAATTTTTTTTATGTAAATGAAAAAAAAATTTAATACGACAAATTGTTCATGGAGAATGAGAATTTTACTGATTGGTAATCATTTTATAACCAAAAATAAAGTTATTAAAAATTACTTATGAGATCACATTAAGCAAGTTTATAGTAATCATAATATATTTTCTATTTTTTATTACAGTAATACATGTATTATTTAATTATAATTATTATATTTTGACACAAAATGATTTGGAACACTTAGAACTTGACAAATAAAATGTATTCACACGGCGTTCTATATGTGGTGTTATCCGTTATCTTTTACTATATAGTTCCATCAGGAAATATAACCAATTGTTATATAGGTACAGTAATATGCCCAGTAAACTATAAAAAAAACATCGGCTGGCGATGTGCGCGCCGTGTGTGAAGTTCGAACACTTAGTAGAGCATATCGACACGTCCTCCTCGTTATATATATGCTACTATCCACTTTGCACTTAAGTTTTAAATTATTACACCTACACTTGTACTAAAAGGGAACTAATATTTAGCCTACACAAGGAGAAGGAACAAATTACTTGATCTCTTCTCTATCATTATGTCGGTTATAACAATACAAAATATTATATGAAAACAAAATTAGTTTGTATAAAACATCACATAATTTCTATTAAAACGAATTTTTTTATGGCCAATTGGTAACCAATTACTAGCAGAGAGAAGCCACAGATGCATCCTTTGCAAGATATATATTAGTAATAATTTATAAAAAAAAAACTGTTGCGATCACCGTGTCCGATGGTAGTGGCTTAGGGTTAAACCGAATATTAATCTTCAGAGCTAAAATAATTATTTAAGATTTTTAAACCTTAGTTGTATCGATGCGATGGTAAGAAGTTCTTTTTTAAACAACGTATCGATTTAATATGAAATGTGTTCTTGTTAGATTAAGATAGCATGAGAGAATTTTCAAAATAATTAAATTTAGGACCTTTTAATGTTTAATTTATACTAAATGGCAATAATATTTTAAATGAATACGATTGCGATATTTTGATAAGTGCATTGTGAAACAAAAGACTTAAATAAATGTATTTCATTATCACATTTTAACTATGAAACATAATAGTCTATGGTAGCTATGATAAGTGAACTGTTTTGTGATTTTATAATAAATGAAAACATGTTATAAAGTACAATGAATTTAGTAATATGCATAATTTGATTTTCATGTAAGGTCTTACGATTGTCGTAGGTATCTTTTGTTGGAGAAAATTTCGCTGTGTGCAAAATTTCCTTGTGAACAAAATATCATTGCATCTACAAAAACTGTACAATTTCATTTTTAGCATAACTATAATAGAACGGAAGCTAATCAAAATAAAAATTGATTTTTGTGCATACTTGAAGTGACACGAATATCAAAATATTTATTTTAATGAATTTTAACCCTATTTCCAATAAATGTATATCAGAAAGGAATCATTAATTTTATGTTTTTATCTATTTCTATAGTTCTATTATTATACAATATAGTAATGAACATTACTTCATGAAAGTATAAAGATTAAAAAGAAAACTGTCCGCCAGTCTATTATAATTGTTTCATTAGTTCCTTTTTGCATTTATCAGTCGCTTGTGAAAAATGTGTTCTTCGAAAATTTTAGTTCTAGTCACTTAACGGCTTCCATTTATAGTATTTTATTGTCGATTGCAATAACAGCATCACATTTTTAGAATGTTCGTATTAGATCGACGCACATTTTATTTGCACTTAATTAATTACACTTTTTTTTTCTCTTATTTTATTTCATTTATCTTTACATTCCATGTTTACTATTTGTATTAGAAGGCAATAAAAGATTTTTTTAGAATAATTATGTATTATTTTGGCCTGACAATAGCAAAAAATAAATAATAAAAATATCAATATTGTTGTATATAATTTGGGCTTTGATGATTTGGGTAGAGACTTATTATGGGCTAAAATATAATGTGCCACTGCCGTTTTGAGCATGTAAAAGACTTACATGCTTAAAAGTGGCAGTCATCAAAGTACCTAATGAGATCACCAAGTCTTGGGAGGTTTGACCCAGTCCTTATTGGTGTAAACAAATGGAGTTTCGAATGAACCAAACATGTTAGTGTCACTGACACTAAGTCAATCTTATTGCATAAGTGAAATTAAAAAAAAATTAAACAATTTATCTTTTATTAATGTTTAATAAAACATCACAATTAGTAGTCAAAATAATCTTAAACACCTTAAATTCATAGAAACAATACACGACGATATAACATTTCAGTCACACAATATTACTATAAAGTTAATAATTAAGGATGCTGAGGTAGAGAAATGCATCAGTTTAGGAAATAAGAGAAGGGAAATACGAAGGCACCGTAGGTTAAAGCGACAGCAAAAATAAGAAATGAAATTTGAGACATAAAGAGATAAATGATAATTTTAACATTTTACGACCTCAACTTCACTTTTTATTAAAAAATTGTAAGACTTCAAAATGGTAGAAATCAAATCAAATATTTATTATCAATGTTTAAAAATTGATAATCTTATGATATATTTATGGCATTTATGAAACAATATTATTAGGTGTAAAAGATTTTTAGATAAAACATACCTAATTTATCACATTAAAAACCACAGTATTTTCAGTCAAAATTTACAATGTACATTCACTTGATTTAATTTTATCTTATTAACGAATTCATGTTCAGTAGGGACTTCGCAGCCTTTGAGTCAGTGGGCTCTTTCTTCTTGGACGGATCTAACATGAAACATTTCCAGAGCCTGTAAAAATAAATATAGGTAGTTTAGTAATCGTCGACGTAAGGTGGCGGCGTTGGTATAAGCCTTCATCTCTTCCCACGGTTCTGGTAAGATACGAATACTGGAAATTTTAGGAAGATCTTATGGCCTAGCTGGCGATACCATCCCATATATGTTATATGTAAAACTAGCTGTTCCCCGCGACTTCGCTCGCGTGTTAGGGATTTTATGTTTTTGCGCGGTACCCTTATTATTTTTCTAAAATAAAAGTAGCCTAAGTTACTCCTTAAGAAATCAGCTACCTGCCAGTGAAAGTCCCGTCAAAATCGGTCCAGCCGTTTTGGAGATTAGCCGGAACAAACAGACAGATAAAATTTTTAAAAATTGTGTTTTTGTTATAAGTACCCGTATATACTTTCATATGCAATTAGTAAAAAGCTGTAATTTTGACATTACAAACAGACACTTCAATTTTATTTATTTGTATAGATATTCCGACTAAAGTCTGGAAGCAGCGACTATTCCTCTTGAGAGGAAGGATTCAGAAGTGGACATTAAACAAATAAGATAACTATGTATTGAGACCAACTTGATCATCTGTTAGAAGCCTTTTGTTACAAGTCTGTTAGAAGATTTTTGATAACTGTTTGTTGAGGTGGATGCTCCGATAGCCCGCCCATACATTTTTGTCTGGACATATACGCTAAACACAGACACTATTTGTTTAAAACTAATCATTTTATCACTTTTCCACTGAAATGTGCTCGCGATTGACCTTTTTAGGAACAATAACAATAATGAAATCTAGGAAATTATTGACACTTCTTTAGTAATGTGACTTTTGAAAACTGACAAGCAAAAGCGTCAAAAACATAGTTTAAACATTGGCACGCTAGATGACGTGCAGACGATATTATAAATCGATATCTTATATATAAAATTGATTTATTTCCTTTCCTACCGTTCATTAAAAAAAAACAATAAAATAACATAAAACTGACGACCTTTGACGGCAATGTATACAATTTTATTTCTGTTGCTTGGCAACCATTATTCGTGCAACGATGCTGTCCTTCCTAACCTTGACATAGGTACATGCCCTACGTTGAAAGAAGAGCGGCGTTGCCAAACTTCGTTCGCTTTTTTTTTCATTGTAATAAAATACATTCTGATGTAATTCTAGATTGTCACGCGATAGGATTTGCGCGCGGAATTTCTTGCGTGTTATATATTTTTGTATGATTTTCATTGATTCAATTTCCAATATTTCTAGTACGTATTTGATTGCAATGTAATATGTAATATGTCGCGTGTTCCCAGTACTCTTCAATTTGGCCCTTCACGCAACGAAGCGTGAAGTGTCCGACGAGTTTTGTATGAAGCGTATCGCCTGGGCCGGAGCGTTATCGCAATGGTGTTTTTTATGGGTCTCTAGAGTAAGGACTGAGCTATTGTAAAGTGGGCGTGGCCATCCGAATCATGCGATAGTTTTAGTGCTACGTAATTGGTTAGTTCGCTTAGCGTCGCCGCTCGAGCCGGACGGCTTTCTTGTTTGTTTTTAGTTAATTGTGAACAAATAATACGTATTTTTTGTAGTATAACGTGATAATAATTGTAATAAAACAAAATTTATAATGAGTGATCATCAACCTGGTACCTCTAGGGGTACGAAACGATCAAACGAGATACCTTTGCGAGCGCAATCAAAACGTATTTTGTTGCACGAATCGGATATTCTTGAAGCTTTAGGAAACTCTGATGAGGATGATTTTGTGGGAAGTGATGAAGACGAAGATTTTTTATTGGGTGATGATGATGGAGACAGCTCAACCCTGGAGTCGGAAGAAGATGAAGAAGGAGTTATATCACCGCTACCACCTAGTGAAATTCGATTTTCATCTGCGGAAAGGGAGGAGTTGAATGAAACGATTGAAGAGTCAGCTATGCCACATGAGTCCCCTGAACCTTCCACCGAAGGATCAACCTCACACTGGAGTACTTCTTGCTCGTCTATGAAACAAATACCATTCGTTCGAGAGTCAAAGCTGCATGTAGAACCGCCATCACATCCAATAGATTATTTTTGTTTATTTTTCAATGAAGAATATTTGAGAATGATCGTGGAGTGCACAAACAGATACGCCGAACGTATGAAAAGCTCCAGTGAACATCGTCATGCACGTATTTCAAGATGCAAAGAGTTGACCGTTGAAGAGTTCAAAACATTTCTGGGCCTTCTGTTACATACTGGCACTGCAAAAATGAACCGATTGACAGATTATTGGAAGGGTCACTGGTTATATAAATCATGCTTTTCGAAATACATGTCAAGAAACAGATTTTTTATTATTTTACGTTGTATACATTTTATTCTCCCTGATGAAGAAGACGCCACTGCTAGGCGTCTAAATAAATGTCAAAAAATAGTCGACAATTTCAATAATACAATGAATAATACATATTATCCAGGCCAGAACATATCTTTAGACGAACTTGTTTCTCGCCAATTCTGCCTATGTGCTCTGACTTTGCCTTGGCAATAACTCTTTTAAAGGACCTGGAGGCGAAGTTATACTTCTTTTTAAGTATGCGGGTGTTTACATCCCGAGTCGCTGAAGCCGCAGCCCAGGCTTGATAACACTCCTGCTTACTGCGTAATGCAGTCTTACAGGAGCGACCAAACCAAGGCTGAGATCTGCCTCCGATGGGTACCACAGATGATGGAATAAATAGTTCCATTCCCTGTAGCACCACATCAGTGACAGAGTCAGCAACAGCGCTGGGATCATCCGGCGAGAAGCAAACCCGCCCCCATGGGTAGGAAGTAAAAAAAGACCGCATTCCGTCAAAATCCGCCGACCTGTAATGCCAAACACGGCGGCAACCTGCAGAACGCAACCACGAGGGGAGCGTGAGTGCACCACACTCCGGATCAGACAATGGTCCGAAGAGCCGAGAGGGCCATCGACAGAAACCTGATATCCGTCCGGATGAGAGGTCAGCAGAAAGTCTAACAGGGAATGTGTATGATCCTCCACATATGGAATCCGCGTAGGCGAAGTAACCAGTTGTGTCAGACCATATGCCAATGCAAAGTCATAAACAGATCTCCCCGCATGATCGGTTAAACGTGAAACGAGCCCTTCGGCGTGGTGGGCAATTATTTATATAATTAATTAATTATTTAAATAATTTAATTAAATTATTTTATTTAATTATATTATTATTAATACTTTAATAATTATTATCGCATACTAAATTGTTTTTTAGATTTGTTGTTATCTCTTGTTTATGAATAGTTTCTTACGTGTTAGGTAATGTCAAATTTTATAATAATTGGTTATGTTACAAATCTTCTGTGTTTTGAGTTTCTTTTATTTCCCAAAATTATTACTGCATTAAGTTTACGCCTACAATTACAACTTTTATTTTTATAACATAATCGTAAAATACTGGTATTCAGCTGAATCCGGTTTGACTGGGAGCCGACCCCAATATAGTTGGGGAAAAAGGCTAGACAGATGATGAATCGTACATAATACATTATATAGAACCCATACAGAAAAAAGAAAAACATTTTTTGTCATTCACGCCATCTAGTGTTCAATCTTCGTAAACGTAGGGAGGACTAGGAATTCAGCCACGTCTGTGTGTGTAAACGACACTATATTCAATGACAGATGTTATTTTAGGGTTTTGTGTCGAATTGTGTGGATTTTAAGGCAATGATATGACCTAGTACAATAAATTATAATGTCCAAGTACCGCGGGAGCTACTTCTACGACTTAATAATGTTCCATATACATACATACATATACACTCACGCCTGTCACCCAGAGGGGTAGGCAGAGACTATGGACTTCCATTTGGCACGATCCTGACACACCTCTCTCGCTTCCTCCACATCCATATACCTACGCATACACGCTCGTCGATTAAAGGTACTCTTGATTTGGCCCATTTTCAATATATCGCCAATTTGGTCGATAAACTTTCGCCTACGGCGACCCTACCCGGCTCTGACGTTCACCTCTGCAACATAAATTTGCTTTGTCACTCTTTCCTCATTCATTCTTTCTACATGACCAAACCACCGAAGCATTCCTTTCTTAATCTTATTCTTAAATTGCAATCCACACTCTTCTCTTATCAAACAATTTCTCACTCTGTCATTCAGATCGTTTTACTTTCTTCTCTTTCAAAAACCATAACTTTCGTCTTACTTGCGTTCACTTTCATTCCCATTTCTTTTAATGTCCTGTTCATTAATGTAACCATCAGTTGCAACTCGGCCACCGACGAGGCAAGTATGACTTGATCATCGGCGTACAAAAGGCATTTGACGGTTAATTCACCCATTCTTAACCCACATTCTTCTACTTTCAAATTTTCCAAACAACTGTCCATAAATAGGTTGAACAGCCACGGGGAAGCCACACAGCCCTGTCCGACACCTTTATGGATGCCAAACCAGTCCGAGTAGGCCCTGTTGATCCTGACACAAGCACTAGAGTCCCTATACAGAGACTTCAATGCCTGTATCAACCCAGCGCTCAACCCAAATGAGTTCAGTGTTAGCCATAACACATCCCTATCCACTCTGTCATAGGCCTTCTCCAAGTCCATGAATGCACAAAAAACTTTTTGGTTTTTGGCCAAAAACTTCTCCGCGATCATGCGCATGGAAAAGACCTGATCCGTACATCCCATTCCCTTTCTAAATCCCGCTTGCACATCCCAAATTTTTCCATCTGTTTCTTTCATAACTCTAAACATAACTCTAAAAATGATGGCCTCAGCGCCATCTCGTGGAAATATTGGCCGAGAGCAGACCGTATGTTTCACCTTGAGGAGCCTTTGTTATGTAAATGGTACTTGCGGATTTCCTGCTCCCACTGAAAAACCTACCTAATAAATAACATACTCCGTGCACGTGAGTAGTACAAAAGCGAGTATGAAAGCAGATGCAGATAAAATACGATAGATAGATGGCCAGAGCATCTCGCTGACATACAATAGAGTGATACCATCGGGCCAAAACACCAGAAAGCAACCGATCTAGCGTCTCGTCAGTAATTTAATGCACTCGGGCGAAATCAGCAAGTTGAACTATCATGACAGAGTTTGAAGTCCGAGGCAATGACGTCAAAAGACGAAGTGTAAGATGAGCATAAGACCGGAGGCTGCCCTGAGCGTTTCGTCAACAGGTAAGACCAAGGTACCGTCGAATGAAGTGGTTTGCATAGTTTGGTGTTTACCATATAATTGGGGTTCTGACAGTAAGCAGGGTTTGTTACCGAGTAGTGTTCTTTTATTTAAATAACTTTGATGATAATTTCTAACAATATTATATTATATCCCGCGATTGGCTTTCACACTGTGAGATATACTTTTTATCCAGTGTGTGTTCGTCATTGGACCACATCGCATGTGTCGTTTACAAACAAAATGAATATTGTTTTGATAGATAGCCTCGACAGTTCGTCAGAGATAGATGATGAATTCTGTTTACATGTTACTTTTAGGTAAAAACAGGGAGCGTCGATACTGGATATCAGATCATAATATAAAGTTTAGAGGTGAATATGGTGAATATGGTGAATTTACTTTTTAATGAATTCTGTGAAGTTAACGAATACAAATGAGTATACGCACTACGCACAAGTTCACTCAGATAATGACAGACACGAATTTGAAGATGTAACGGTGGCGCGGAACGGTGTGCGGGGTACAGGGGGCGAATTATAATATGAAAATATGGCTCGGTCGATCGAAAAAATATTTATAGTATGAGATAGATGTAATATATATTACATCCAATTACATAAGATATAATTGTATGTAAACGGTTCCATTAAAAAAGTATGGTGAGCGATATTAATTTATATCTTGAGATAATATAAATTGCATTATATCCATAGTGTAAAGCGAGCTTAAGGTTAAAGAATGTACCAGGAGAGCATGACTGGCCGGTGGCATTGGCCTGAGTGTTTCGACGTCGGGTACTATGGTAATGTCGATAGAGAGAGTAATGTGAACTAAAGTACCGGGAGAGCATGACTGCTTGGAGGCACTATGGATGGGTACCGTCGATTGAGAGAGCAAGGTGTACAAAAGTACCAGGACAGCATGACTAGGCGGAGGCATTGACGAGGGTTTCGTCGACAGGTAGGAACTATGGGTACCATCGATTGAGAGCAAGGTGTACAAAAGTACCGGGTGAGCATGACTGGTTGGAAACACCGACCTGAGCGTTTCTTCGACGGGTAGGAACTATGGGCTATGGGTACCGTCGATTGAGAGAGCAAGGTATACAAAAGTAACGGGTGAGCATGACTGGTTGGAAGCACCGACCTGAGCGTTTTTTCGACGGGTAGGAAATATGGGTACCATCGATTGAGAGAGCAAGGTATACAAAAGTACCGGGTGAGCATGACTGGTTGGAAGCACCGACCTGAGCGTTTCTTCGACGGGTAGGAAATATGGGTACCATCGATTGAGAGAGCAAGGTATACAAAAGTACCGGGTGAGCATGACTGGTTGGAAGCACCGACCTGAGCGTTTCGTCGACAGGTAGAAACTATGGGTATCGTCGATTAAGAGAGCAAGGTGTACAAAAATACCACTAGAGCATGACTGGGCGAAGCACTGACCTGAGCGTTTCGTCGGCGCCGGCCGACAGGACTGTGGTGCCGTCGGGCGAGAGCGCCAGGTGCAACACGCGCGCCATGTGCCCGGTCAGCTCGGCCACGCGCGACATCAGCGGATATTTCCAGATCACCAGCTGGTTGTTCGCGTACCCGTGCCCCGAGATCAGCTCCTTGTAGTGCGTGCTCCACACGATCGAGCACACCTGCGAATAATTGTAACCATTCGAGTTAATCTTTGCAGTTAAGTAACTAGATTGTTTTGACGGTAGTCACCTGATGGACCACTACGTTTCTAAAAACTCTTATTTAAAAATTAAGGGAAACACGGCAGAAAGGAGAAAGAGAGCTACTCGCAGATTTTGAAAGGTATTTCACATTGGGTTAGGAAGAAATTTCCAAATAGATAAAGTGGTGTTGCTGTTGGCTTGCATACTTAATATGTTTTAGTGTTGGCTTGTATTCTTACTGCTACGGTTTTCCATGAATATTTTATATCGTAAAAGTATATAACTATATGTAACTAATTTTGGAAGTAACTTCTAACAAGGTTAGGTAGGTATGTTTTATTAACTACTCCTCCTTTCTTCTCTGGCATAAGATAGTAAGGTGTAGCCAAGTTACTATCACAGTTTATAAACTGTAGTAACTTGGATAAAAGCTTTTATAAATATTATAATTTTATATTTACTAATTTTATTTAAGCGACGCTAGATGAAGTCAAAGGATGTAACTGGCTGAGGACCATGCTTTATGGGGAAGTTAGATGTTTAGCAGTAGACTTGGGATGCGCTGTAATTATTGAGGTCGACTGTTTTGATGCTGGACTCTAGGAGGGTGACTATATTATTTCTCTCATTAGAATGACAACATACGTACTACATTGTATCGCTTGTTAGTGGTAACTGGTTAATATTGAATGTTAAGGTCAGATTGTTAACCTGCTCTTAACGTTTATGCAATAGTAACGTTTATCATACCGTAAAATAGACTTCGCACTGACATGCGATTACGATACATCATAGTCAATAGCCATTTCATTACAAGTATACCAGCGTCAAATAGCAGCTCAACACTGCTGTGTTTCGTGTGGTGTAGAGAATGATGTAGAGAACCGGAGACCCTTTTTACTGGAAACGAGGCATTCCATCTTAGTCCTCACGAGTGGCAACGCATCTGCATTTTGATTCGCAAACGAGGATAAATGTAGATGTCTATGGGCCACAGCAATCACTTACCATCAGGTGGACTGTGTGCTCGTTTGTCACCCTATACTATAAAAATAAAGTTAGGTACAATTCAACAAGAGAACACAAAAAACAAACTGAACTCAAAGCAAAAGTAAGATTAAGTAAACGACACTAACGACAGTGTTACCAACTCGAAGTTTGTCTTGGAGGTAGGTATGATTTCAGAAGTTGGTAGTTTCCTACAAATTTTACTTTGAAAAGTAGTAGATCCACCACCTATATTTTTTTAAAGTTTTCTAGAGGCCTCCCAATAATAATGTGATACTCATAACTAATGTTTCTATTGGGTTATAAATATTTTACCTCTTTTTATAATTAACTCCATGTGAAAGCAACTAATTGAGAAGTTAGTTATAAATAAAAGTTTATCAGTTTGTAGAACTAATACACAAAACAATGCCTCAATGGTTTCCTCTTTCATTTTATCACATTTTTAACTTTTTTTTTTAATAATTCTACTTTTATGAATATCTGTGGTTTAGTTTATTTATTTTTAATCTAATTAATATTAAATATAACTAATAGTACAGAAAGAAACCGTAACCTCTACGTTTTTCGAACAAATTAACTTCCCCACTATGAAATGTGTCAAATATTACACCTCATTTTTAAGTGGCACCGCCCTTAAAAAAGTCGTGGATCATCGTCATTAAGATATACTTCATTACTTCTTAAAAATCATCAATTCTCAAAATATACCCGAAAAAAATTAAAATTGAAAAATGAATCATGATAAATTTAGTACTTATATCTTATGTATTTTAAGTTTTAAGTTTTTGATTATACATGTTCAATTCCTTTATTCGTATAAATTTGTTTTAGATAGTGACCGACCGAAGATTCGGTTTTGGTAAGTTTCGGCAAAAAAATCTAGTTTCGGTAATAGTTTCGATTTCCTTCAAGAACCTTCGGCGGCGCCGAAACTCAGTGTTCGTGGATTATCGTGCGTCGTTCGGATGAGTCCGTGACTCGTGTATTATTCATAATTATACAGAAACAGAAACTTTTTTATTCAATTTAGATTGTAAATAATACTTATTGAAAGTCACTCTTTTGGTTAATTATCACTGGTTCGAAAAAAAGTCTGTCCTTGGAAGAACCAGCAAGAAACACAGCGGGACTTTTTTTTAAATAACAGCTTACAATCAAAGGCGTAGCGTAGACTAATATAAACGTGGGCGAAGTTGCCTCAGCGAGGTCCCTTTTCTTTCGTTCCAAGGATCTACTCAATAGATCTATCGTACCAAACATGGTTTGACACGACATACGAGGGCGGCACTGAAAGTTTTTAGAACTGGCCACTTGTAAACGATATAATAAAAAAATAAGTTCAAATTTTGAAAATGGTACTCTGCCAATATTATTGTGTATGTACTTTATTAATTTGTCATTTGTTTACGATTTGGCGGCAAATAGAAAATTGTCTGTGTCACGTCAGCATGAATTTAATGCGAGAAAATCAAGAAGAAAGTTATGATAGACTTGAATTGGCCTTTCACGATGAAGCCACATCTCTGCCACTGTTTACAACTGGGTTAATCAGTATAAACGTGGTCGCACTAATCTCACCGATAATCTGCGTGAGGGACGGCCTTCTACGGCGACGACTGAAGATAACATAGTGTTGTGCGGCTTATGATAGAGACTTACAAAAGAGTGAATTATCAGCAGATTCGGACAAGCTTAGGCATCGGTTTCAGTCAAGTGCACAAAATCCTCCATGAATATTTAGCGGTCAGGAAGCCCGGTGGATACCTCATAATTTGACAGAGGGCCAAAAACTCCGTCGTGTTGATTGGTGTCGTGAAATGGTTCGAAGATTTAACGGAGGTGATTCAAATGCTGTGTTCGACATACTTACGGATGACGAAATCAGGATTTATTGTTATGATCCTGAAACTAAGAGACAGTCTGCTGTCAGAGTGTTTGCTGACCTTGTGATTTTTATTTATTTCCGAAAATAAAAATAAAAACTTCTAGGAACACGTTTTATGGACGCCAAGGAAGCAGTGGCTGCGTTTCAAAATGTCGTCGAAGAGACCCCTAAGGACGAGTAGGCAAAGTGCTTTTCTCAGTGGTTCCATCGGATGCAGCGATGTATTGATGTAAATGGACACTATTTTGAAAAGATATAATATTGTGAACACAATAAAATATGTTCTCAATTAGGGAGTAACTTTTTATGGGTGTAATATTTATTTATTTTAAAGTAATAATCAACAACTTGACGTTAAGAAATAATATTAATAATAATATAGTGGTGTGTCGTGCCTAGTATGGTGGTGCTGGGGGTGGTAGTGCTGGGATTAACGGCGACGGGTATAGTGCGCGGGATTGAGGGAGGGTGGGAGGTCTCCTTAAAACTGGACAGGACACATCATTTTCTTTCTTTACGCGGAATTAAGCAAATTAGTTTATAACAACCCCATTATTATTATTATTATTATCCTGACATTGGTGGGTCCAAGTGGCATAGAAAAAAGTTATTATTTTAAGATCCCTACACAGGTGGATAGAAGAAAAAGAAATATCTTGGCATCCATCCACCTGTGGATCATTATTCAATTGAAGTGCATGATGATCCATGTGAATCAAGTATTACAAAGATTTTTCGACTCATTTGACTTTTTCTGAAAATAGTTTAAAATGTATCTCTGTCACTATACAAACAAACTAAGTTAACCTTAGGAAATGGTAGGTTTGGGGCAGGGAAGTTTTTTTTTCACACATTATTTTTAATGCAAATCATATTTAACTAAGGAATTTAAAAATAATTTTCTTGATAATGACTAAAAACATAAATAAATTCCTTAAATAAATTAAATTATACCTGAGATTTAGTGTCAACAGTGTTGAGGTTTGCGCCAGTGTTGATGTTCCAGATTCGTATGGTTCGATCAGCAGTGCCGCCTCCAGAAGCTAAAATACCCGCACTCCATGGACACCATGCTAGCCCTTTAACGGCTGCTAAATGTTGGCTAGAAATTATAATTATAATATAAATGATGTCATAAGTATTCTTATAAAAAGGTGTTATTTTATCCATTTAATTAGTCTTAATTTAGATTTACTCTGGCATAAATATTTTAAGAGAATAAGTTCGTTAGTTCATTAAGTACATAAGATAATCTGCCCTTGTTACATGACACGGTTGTTGTTTGTGTTGGTGTTGTAGTTGGTGGTTTTCATTTTTGTTCTCACAACACGTTATAACTTTTTGATTGCCTTATTGTAAAAATTAACAAAGTATTAAAAAAAGCACAAGTATTCTAGAAAAATAATTCTAGATAAAGGTAAAGACATGACATTTTCTGCCACCAGGGCGGCGCCACTAGAAAGTGAGGTATTATATTTGACAGGTTTCATAAGTGGGAAGTTAATTTGTTCGGAAAATGTAAAAGTTATTGTTTCTTTTTGTACTATTAGCTATATTTTATATTAATAACATTAAAAATAAATAAACCAAACCACAGATATTCATAAAAGTAGAAAAATTAAAAATGTGCACAAAAATTAAAGACCAAACTACTGACGCATTGTTTTGTGTATTAATATAATACTCTAGAAACTGATAAACTTTTATTTATAACTAACTTCCTAAAGTAAATTACATTGTGTAACAAAAAACTTTACCTCAGTGTCAACTAGCGACATCTGAGCAGAAAATTATTAGCCCTCATTGCTGTAGCATTTTTTTACAAAAGCAACAGAGAAGATTTCTTACTTAAAAGAATAGAGATATTGAGGTTGTGTGTAGTGCTGTCCTTGAACAATTGGCCAGATGTTGAGGAGATTGTCATTGCCACCTGATGCCAGGTACTTGCCATCAGGGGACCACTTTAAACCACAGATCTGTAACAGATAAAAAAAATCAATTAATTATAAGTGTGTATGTCGTAAGAGCATACCAAGGTAAATGATAGAAAGATCTTGTAGTCTCCCAGGTGAAAAATATCCAAACCAAGCATTATCAAAGATGGGAGTACTGCAATCATCAAACTGTTTTCAGCAGTACGGCCTTATAAAGAAGAATATGAAAGAGTTTAACACAGGAAGGAAGACACTCTCACAGAATGCTGATGCTGGTGTGTTTCATATTCATATGGTGAGAGAAGAGAACCATAGACTCTTTAGACTGGTAACTAGGCATTTCATCTTAGTCCTCAGGGGTGACAACACGTCTACATTTTGATTCTTTATTGAGGATTGATGCAAGGCCACAGTATCCACTTAACCTTATTCTATATTAAAAAAAAATTATGCATATTGATTAATCAGAATTCATTAAACAAAACAACAAAAAATTTATTGAAAAAGGGACAGTTATCTTACCACCATACTATTAATACTGTGGTTGTAAACAATATTAAAACTTTGAATGGCAAAAATATTTTCTAATGGCCACAGTGTTTCGTGTAACCTTCTTATACAAAATAACCAAAAAAATTTCATGTGTGTTCTTTAGGAATCAATTAAGATTTCTTTATTTAATTTGTTTTCGCAATATTTCTCTTTTTTTTTTAACAGATTTATCTGTCAATTCCAAAAATTTGATTTCAACCACCAAATATTACAATATAGTCAAGTACTGGCTCGCATTGAAAGAAACATTTTCTCCATAATATGGGAGAATAGCATCACAATAATATGTTCTAAAATGTCAGTTATGTATCATACAACAACAGCTGGATTAAGTTTTCTTATAGGTTTGAAGATACATGAGCACTTGTAAAATTTTCTATAGCTCAATGTTCTTAAGAAATTCATAAGGCTAGTTCTTAGGGACATACAAATGCTTGTTCCATGCGAGATTCAAACATGCAGCTCTCAGCACCACAACTTACTACTAAAGCCACTGCGATTCGGAGCCATTAATTGTTCATTTTGCAACATTGCTCTTTGATTTCATATACTGTTGATATTATTTAAATTTGTAAACATTTAAAGACTTGAAAACATGTTATGTTACCACTTCATCACAAATTAAATGATTTTCATTTTATGTTACAACTTTAGGAACTTATGCTATGCAACATGGCAAACAATCAATTATAAACAAAAGATTAAAACATCATCTGGAATTTGTTGAAAACTACAACAAATGATAACAAATTTTCGTGTAACATGCATTTATGTAATTAATGCATGATTAAAATATAATCAAATCTCTTCTCTCTCAAAAAATTATCTAATAAGTTCCTATTATGCAATGACTACCTATAACAATGACTGGTATGTGCTTTTTTTTGTTCCCTCTATTATATAATGCTTCAACTTCAACTCAATTTGTGAAACTGATATTAGTGTTTTTGGATGATTTTCTACTATCCGGCGGTCGCTAAAGTACCACATACATGGTCAGGTAGGCTTTTTTATGTGAAACTTCAAGAACAGTCGCCATTTATATGGAGGAAAAATTTTGCGTTTTATTTTTGACACTGTATTTCATATCTGATATAATATAAGATGGTTAACACTATCTTTTGCAAGACATAAGATCTTCAGGGAATTGCCTAACTAGCCTCTTTAGAACACTCACAGGATCAGATGTGATTTAGTACTTCCACCACACACATTTAATAGTGGTAGAGCCACAGGGCAGCTTTTGCTGTCGCATGGATGGGCCGGCTCGAACCGCGGTGGTATCACGACCTCACAGAATACCAGCGTGAAGTAGAAGTTTACTTTTGCATTTCGCCTGGTGAGTGCGTGTGGCCGGAGGCCCCCCTTCCCCCCCCCCCCCCATCAACATGGTAGCGGAATTAAAAGGAACACTACCCCAGGAGGGTACCAGCATCCCTGGAGAATCCCTCGCTAGGCATCCACACCCAAGCTACCCTACTTTTTCTGAGCGTGGGTGCTCAGGCTGCGGCGAAATTCCGCTCAAGACGAAACCTGCTCAGGGCAAGCGGAGCAAGAAGACAAAGGCAACCCCTGCCACGCTTTCCGTGAATTTCTGCAATATCAGGGGACTTCAAACCTTAACGCCGTCCACTACCATCTGGAGATAGCAAAGCCGGCCTTGCTCTTTCTAACCGAGACACAGGTGTCCTCTCCGGCTAATACTTCGTATCTCTCCTACCCGGGGTACAAATTAGAATACTCGTTTGTGCCCCGGGTTAGAGTTTGCGTGTATGTCAGAGAGGACATCTGTTTTCGACGCCTCGGCAGTCTTGAAGGTAAAAAGACCATTCTATGGCTACGCGTAGACAGCGACGACCACCCCCGCGTCTACGGGTGCCTCTATAGGTCCCATAGCGGTAATGCCGACACAGACCGACTCATCGACCACGTCCAAATTGCTACAGAATCCGTGCTACAACAGATCCCATCCGCAGAGATCGTGATACTCGGTGATTTTAACGCCCACCACGCTAAATGGCTTGGTTCCCGTTTAACCGATCATACGGGTAGAACTCTCTATGACTTTGCCTTGGCATATGGTCTAACACAACTGGTTACTTCGCCTACGCGGATCGCAGATGTGGAGGATCATGTACCTTTCCTGTTGGACCTTCTGCTGACCTCTCATCCGGACGGATATCAGGTCTCTGTCGATGCCCCTCTAGGCTCTTCGGACCACTGTCTGATCCGGAGTACGGTGCCACACACGCTCCCATCGCAGGTTGCGGTCTGCAGCTTGCTGCCGTGTTTGGCACTATAGTTTAGACGATTTTGACGAGAGGCGGTCTTTTTTTGCATCCTACCTTTGGGGGCGTGTTTGTTTCTCGCTGGATGATCCCAACGTTGTTGTTGATTCTGTCGCTGATGTGGTACTTCAGGGAATGGAATTATTTATTCCATCATCTGTGGTGCCTATCGGAGGAAGAAATCAGCCATGGTTTGGTCACTCCTGTCAAATTGCATCATGCTATATGCAGGAGTGCTACCGAACCTGGGCTTACGCATCAACGTCCCGGGATGTAAATACAAGCGCTCTTAAAAAGAAGTATAATTCCGCCTCCAGATCCTTCAAGTGTCATTGCCAAAGCAAAGTCAGAGCACATCGGCAGAATTGACGAGAAACTAGTTCACCTCCCTTCGGGAACACGTGCATTCTGGTCTCTCGCCAAGGCTGTCCAAGGGAACTTCTGTCAGCCATCTCTACACAGGGTGAACGACTCACTGGCCCATGACTCAAAAGAGAAAGCCTATCTGCTGGGCTCACTTTTTGCTTAAAACTCGACTCTAGGTGACGGGGGGAACACACTGCCGACCATCCCGCAGTGTGAGTGCTCCATGCAGGAAGTGCTGTTTACACAGCGCTCGGTGCGTAAAGCACTCCTCTCCCTGGACATCAACAAGTCGAGTGAGCCTGATGGAGTCCCACCTATAGTACTGAAGATGTGTGCTCCCGAGTTGGCACCGGTTTTAACGCGTCTTTTCCGGTATTCCTACTCCATAGGCGTAGTCCCGAACTCATAGAAGTCAGTTTTGGTGCACCCGATCCTTAAAAAAAGCGACTACTCAGATCCGTCCAACTACAGGCCTATCGCAATCACCTCCTTGTTCTGGAGTAATGGAAACCATTATTTACAGCCAGTTCCTGAGGTACCTTGAGGATCACCAGCTGATTAGTGACCGCCAGTACGGTTTCCGTCGAGGTCGCTCAGCTGGTGATCTTTTAGGTTACCTAACTCGTAGACGGGGGGAGGCAGTGGAGTCCAAGGCGGAGGTGTTGGCCGTTAGTTTGGACATAGCGGAGGCCTTCGATCGGGTTTGGCACAAAGCACTTCCCGAGAAATTGTGTAATCACCAGTTTTCTTGCAGATCGGAGCATCAAGGTCGTAGTAGACGGTGCATGCTCCAATTTCAAGCCCATTAACGCTGGTGTTCCACAAGGCTGCGTGCTATCACCAACGCTGTTTCTTCTGCATATCAATGATATGTTGCAAACTAGTAGCATTCATTGATATGCGGACGACAGCACTGGTGATGCTTTATACACCGGCCGTGCCAATATTGCTCGGGAAAAGGTCGCCGAGTACCGGGACAAACTTGTGTCTGAAGTCGAGACTTTGTTGAACAGTCTCAGACTGGGGTCGACTACATATAGCCCAATTCAATCCCCAGAAGACACAAGTTTGCGCGTTTACTGCTAAAAAGAACCCTTTTGTCGTATCTTCTCAGTTTCAAGGCACTCCCCTTGTTGCCTTAGCCAGTATGGGAATCCTCGGCGTCGACATATCGAGTGACGTGCAGTTTCGTGGTCACTTCGAAGGGAAGGCCAAATTGGACTCTTAAAAGCTTGGCGTGCTCAGCTGAGCGGGACAGTATTTCATGCTGGCACACCGCAACTTTGCAACTTTACAAGGCGCAGGTTTGACCTCACATGGAATACTGTTCCCATCTCTGGGCAGGGGCTCCCCTGTGCCAGCTCCTTCCACTTGACCGCATCCAGCGCAGAGCGGTTCGAATCGTCGATGACCGAGTTCTTTCCGATCGACTTGACTCACTGGCACTGCGTAGAGATGTTGCATCTTTTCGGTTTTGGTTTAAAGAATTTTATTTCTCATACGAACATACAATGGTTCACTTATAATGAGATACAAAGTAATTATTATAATTTGATAATATTATCATATCTACCTCTAGTGCTGGAAGCGATATAGTCTTAGGTTATGCACATACATATTAGGTACCATGTGTTAAAAAGATTACAATGTGCGTACGTATTTCCTAAGTTTACTTTTAAGCAATTTCATGTTGTTGCAGTTTTTAATGTCATCTGGTAATTTATTGAACAGCTGTGCTCCCTCAAACAATAGGGTATTTTTGCCATAATTAGTTCGTGCAGTCTTTAGTTGGAGTTTATTTTTACTTCTTAAGTTGTGTGTTGTTGTTTTTTTATGTAACTGTAGGTTTGATTGAATAGAATTAGTGGTTATATTTTTTATTAGGTTGGAAGTGCAATAGGTATAAAGTTGTGTAATATTTAGTAAGTTAGTTTTCTCGTATAGTACTTTTGTTGGAGTTAGATAATGGTAGTGAAATAATGCTTTAATAATTTTATTTTGGGTTCTTTGAAGTGGATCTAGATTAGTTTTAGCGGCTGATCCCCATATCTCAATTAGATATTCGATATGCGATTTAACTAAAGAGTTGTATATAATTGTACGTGCCTTTTTCGGAATACAGTTTGCGACTTTACGTACGTAATACACCTAATAATGACATCAGTTTTGATTTGACATGATTAATATGCAGTCTCCAAGTGAGTTTGTCATCTACCAACAGGCCTAGATATTTTTCCTGACTTGAACGTTTTATTATTTTACTATCAATAGTAAGATGTGCAAACTCTGGTAAAGGTTTATTCTTTGTGGAAAAAATCATAAATGATGTTTTTGAGGTATTAATTGTTAGTAGGTTATATTTTAACCATTCTCCGAGTAGGTCAAGATCTTTTTGAGCATAAGTTATAATGTTGTGAATTGATTTATCGAAATAGAAAAGACATGTGTCATCCGCGTACAAGGTAAGGTGTCCTGTTAGCCCTATTTTTTTTAAATTATTTATATAAATTAAAAAAAAGTAATGGACTGATAATTGAGCCTTGAGGACAGTCGTACGATACATTTTTAACCGAACTAGTAAAATTATCCATTTGAACAGCTTGTTGCCTATTTTGTAGATATGATGTGAACATTTCGAGGGCCTTGCCTGTAAAACCTATGTTGTTTAGTTTCTGCAGTAGCTTATGATGGCTTACTGTGTCAAATGCTTTCTTTATGTCAATGAAAATCCCCAAAGCAAAATTCCTTTGATCGATACGAGTTTTCATATTTGTGATTAAGTCTACTGCAGCTGTGAGAGTGCTCGATTTCGATTGAAAGTCATATTGTTGGTCAATGAAAAACTTCTTTTAACTTAAGTAATCGTTTAGGCGAGTATACATGACTCGTTCAAATATTTTTGATAAGACAGGCAAGACAGACACTGGCCTATACTTACTTGGGTCAGTCCTATTTCCGTATTTGAAGATAGGACTGACCTTAGCAACCTTTAGAGTGTCGGGAAAAACACCGCGTGTTAAACACACATTTATACAATTCGTTAACCTTTCTACAATTATGCTTTTTAGGCATTTAATCGCTTTGGTGCTTATACCATCTAGACCAGTACTAGTGTTGCTATCGAGATCATCGATTATTAATTTTTGATACTTCATTAGTGGTACAAGGTATGAGTTCGCTTAGTGTAATTTCGTGTGTATAGTCACGTTCGTACATAGGGGTGTTACCAGTGTTTATGTGATACATATTAGGAATTTTGTTAGCCAAATCCGAGCCTATTGAGGAGAAAAATAATTAAATAATTCATATATTGAGTTACCTTCTGTTATGAGTCCCGCGTTCGACATTAGTTTGGGAGGAGCACTGCTGTCTTTAATTTTATTTAATGCTAAGTTATTAATTATCTCCCACATTTTCTTAGGTTTATTGTAACTGTTATGGAACAAGTTATGATAGTAGATTTTCTTGTGTGTCTTGATAAGAATTTTGACTTTGTTCTGTTCTTTAATTAAGGTTTTTTGTAGGTTATTATCTTTTGGATGAGATTTAGTCTGCTGCCATTAGTTGTTTCGTAAATTTGTTGAATTTATCATATCTCGATTTATCCAGTCGTGTTGAGGTGGGTTTAGAATTTTTGTTTTTTTTTATTTTATTTTTGTTTATTTGTTATAACATAAATTTCTCTAGGTAGTAAAAGTCATTATCTTTATTATTATATTGGGCTATTAAAGTAGTATTGTATAATTTTTCATAATCAATTGCTTTATATTGAATTCTTTTGTGTGTTCCTGTTGCCAAGTTGCCTATTTCGAGAAATATCTCTTAGTCTATCCGTGTATTTTTCGGTATGTGGTGAAGCCGTTAGGTATTGGTTTTTTTGGTAGGTTTTTTTTTTATAACAATTGAAGGTATGCCTTTTATATATTTGATAACAAGGTCTTTTTCGCCGTTTTCTATTCGTTTCGTTAATTCCTCTTTCAATTGTTTAAAATACTGCTTTTGAACTGGTGTTTTATCTGAGTAAATACATATGTTTTCGGCTAGGTTCTCTTTATTTCGTTAGAGGTATTTCGGAGTATTTATATTGTTAAAGTAAACTTTGATAGGCCGGCTCTTGTTTGAAACATATTTCCCTAGTCTTATACATTTAATTGGCTTAGGGCAGTCTTTATGCAATGATATCAACAACTTCATCACTTCTTCATTATCGTAATTTCGTCTCGTTTTAGTAATTTTTTTTTCATTTATTTCTGGTATACCCGCAATAATAATATTTTTCTCACGATCGCATCGGTCTTTGAGTTCGACGATGAGGTTTTCGTGGCGAAAGACGGGCGATTTATCCGTTAAACTTTCAATGAGTTGTTTATCTTTTATCAGGGATATTTCACTTTCTATGTCTTTTAGTTTGTTTTGAGTAGTAGTATGATCGGATTTAATATTTTCTATTTCAGTGTTTATTTGTTCAAATCGTTGTGTAAAATTTTTTGTTGTTGATTTTATTGTTTTTATATCATTTTTAATTACCGATATTTCTTCGCGTATCTAGTTCAGATTCGCATTTTGCGTTTTGTCGAATTCTTCTAAGAATTTCATGATGTCTGCTCTAAAACTTGCAAAATCTTTTCTATAATCAATTTCATCACCGCGTTCCTTCCTTTTTCTCGGACATACGTTAGAATGGAAATCTTTGTCACCGCTTTCGCTTATCAACATACCACTAGGCGGTGTTCACTGTAGATTCATTGCGTCGCGTGCAAAGTATTCGTACGGGTGCGAATGTGATGAATAATGGCAGCTGCTATCGTCACTCGCGGTAGTGAGCGGGGCTGCACACGTGCCACTGTGTACTTTTACACCAAAAAACACAAGATCTCAAGTTATTATGCACTTTGTAATTAACTAAACTTTAAATCTGTGCTATTAAGAATCACTTTTAATTGTCAAACTAATATTAAAATTACGATAATTTTATGCTAATTGACAAACACGTCTGCTTTCAACGAGCACTAGAGGCAATCCCTCTTTGCGTATTTTATCGCATCTATCACGGGGAGTACTCTGAGGAATTGTTCGGACTAATTCCAGCCGCTCAATTTGACCATCGCACATCGCGACAAAACTCGAGATACCATCCATACCATCTGGATGATTGGCGGTCCACCACTGTGCGATTTAGAAGAAGTTTTCTTAACTTCCTTGTGCGAGGGAGAAAACTTCTTCTAACCACCAGCGATTTTTCATATTCATATTGTATTTTGATACGACTTAGGAACCTTCGAGAAAAGAGCCTACTCCTTTTTAAAAGGCCGGCAAATCTGCAATTCCCCTGGTGTTGATATTGTTCATGGGCGGCGGTAGTCACTTACCATCAGGTGAGTCGCATGGTCGTTTGTCCCCTCTCCTATAAAAAAACCACATAAAACTTACCTCCTGTGAATGTGCACTGATGGTAGCAAGAGCATGTTCACGTTGCCTCACATCATGGTGCACAATGTTACCATCCCGAGCACCGCTAGAAACTATGTACATGTTCCATGCTAGTGAGCCCACTCGACCCGTGTGCCCATCCATCACCTGCAATATAAGGATGTTATAACTAGCAGTATTAAATATTCGCCTTCCCAGGGTTAGAAGAAATTGAGAGATTGGAGGATTATAGTGTCTTCCCCCTGTCTTCGGACAACAAATAATGCAATAATATCCCAGTGCAACTTGTCTATCTCTTCTTCTATATCCAGGGTCTTCTTGTCAGTCAATAGGTACATTTAACGCACGCATCGTTAAATGTATATTAAGAATAATAAATATGGATTAAATTAAATAATCTATACTAATATAATAAAACGGAAGAGTTTTTTTTGTTTGTTTAAACACGCTAACTCTGGAAGTACCCGTCCGATTAATTCTTTTTTTAAGTTATAACCAGATTCATGGGGAACAGTATAGGCTATCTAGCATGAGGCTGCACCTCTCAGCTAGCCTTAAATATTGATTTTGTTAACCCGTCAAGCGCCTGGCCATTTTTCTTTTTTACGCGCCAAACGTCCAGAGTCTGTACCGAAGATCGTCCAGTAGTGGCAGGCGCTAATGTAAACAATGATATATTTTTAATTTCGTATACCGGCTATATATAAAACTTAAACATATCGAATCGTTATGAATTAAGCTATTTAATAGTATATGAATCAGTGGAATTCTACTTTTATACATATTATTGTCAATGTCATTTCAAAATTGTGCGAACGACGCATAAACGCTAGCCGCCCGATGAGAACCGAGAGAAACCAGCAATGGACGCTTGCAATAGAGTGGATGTTTGCAGCAATGTATGGAAAATTTTGCAAAATTAATGGAGTACTTTTATCTATCGATATATAAACGTTATAGGGCGAATTTAAATTTTATCCACTTTACCTCCCCTTCCCGAGTGCGGGTCACCCCTTCGCGCCCCAGAAAATGTCCCGAGGCACGGTTTTTTCCACTTTTAAAGAAAACTATAAACATTACATAGGAGAAATAAATTCCTCTTTTTAAAGAGCATATTCTATTCTTTACTTTAGTCATACATGTATGACTAAAGTAATTAGTCATACATGTATGACTAAAGTAAAGTACATATATCTCGGCGGTAAAGTGGGAAATACTTAAGAAAACTAAACTTTCAGCAAAAAAAATCGATAAATGATAAAAAATGTTCATATTTCGTGGCAAATTGCGTGGAAACTATAAGTTATATCGCTTTTGAATGTATAATAGGTTGATAGAAAATTTATCAAGGATCATTTCGTACCTACACACTTTTCATGTGTCGTGTAGGATTTTCTTTAAAACTAAAAAAACCGCACCTCGGGGTATTTTCTAGGTTGCGGGGTGATGACGCTCACTCGGGAGTGGGAGGGAGAATGGATAAAATTTATCTTCGTTCTTTAATGTACATATGTCGATAGATAAAAGTACTCCATTAATTTTGACAATTTTTAGCTAAAATGATTGAAATTCATGAGCGAGGTGGCATGTCATGTCATGCGGCTGAGACGCGTGATATACGCGGGTGAAACCGCGGGGCACAGCTAGTTAATAATAAGTTTTAAGTGTAGGGCGGCCCTTTATTATACGAGTGACACCTGGTATGGAAAGCAGAGAATGGATGCAGGTAGTTGAGGAACATACTTTGTGTCATTTTATGTATGGGGAAGGCATAAATAAGCTGAACAGTGGACTTATAAACTTGTAATGGGCTTTATATTGGACAATATTTATTATTTAATTAATTAATATTAAATATAAAGGATTGAATTTTCTAGTCAAAATTTTCAAAATTTTTACCCTTTAAATTTCTTCCATGTATGTTTGAAATTATATAAAATTTACATACCCTCAATCTCTTAATTTTCTCACAATCCCACAGTTCAACTGTTGCAGATGAAGTACCAACAGCTAAGTGTGTACCACCACCTTGTACCCAAGAAACAGAACATACTGTCTCTGAGCCTTCTAGTGTCAGAAGTTGTTCTATTTGTCCAGTTCCAGCATTCCAAAGGTACACTGAGTTGCCTAAAGCTACTGCTAGAATGTTTGATGCACTCCAGTCTACTAAATTAAGATCTAAGGAACAAAACATAGCGTTCAGTTAGTTAAAGTAATCTTCAAATGTACCAACGTAATGTAATGTATTATAAACTTACAATAGTCGTCCAAAATATCAGGGGCATCAAGTATTCTGTCAGGGGCTTGTGGAATGTATCTTGTGGTGTTTTTCACTGTTGAAGGAACTTTGGCCTGAAAATGTGTTATAATTCTCTTTACTTAATATTTACTTCATAATTTATTCATAAATAAGTTTGCTATATGCCAATTATATTAACATTTTATTAACATTTAGTGCTAATTTATAAACACAGATTAGGTTAACCATGATTTTTTTAAATAAAGAAATTAAATATTTTTGGCGTGCACATCAAAATTCTTCAGTCCTTTGACATATCTATGGTCTGTAAAAAATCAAGATGAGGGTGCACTTTTGACTAAGATGGAATGTTGATAATTACTTAATGATAACAAAGCATAATTATGTATTAATAGTCTTATAATATATCTTATATTCTAGAGATAGATTCATACTTGTGAGTACACAACTCGTAATCTGTTCTGGTATCCCTCAGGTGCAGCAGGTGCTTTACATGTGTACTGAAGCAATCTTCCTGGTTCAGTATCTGTAAGTGCTCTTCCAATGGCCTCACTAGCTGCCGTCTGAGTAACAACTTCTTCACCTTTTTCTTCATCACGGCTCATCTGTAATATGGACCCATTTACAGTTGTCTCGCCAGCAACGCAAAGTCAGGAATATGCATTTAGAAAAACCCAAAATTAGGGGCTTTTTATATGTGCTAATTAGGTGCCAAGTTTAAAAATTAGGTGCTTTAAAATTTTCACCGCAACAAACTGTTGAAATTTGCGTTTCTAGCAAAACGTATCGCTAGCAACGCAATGAAGTTATCAGATATACGATAAATATTAATAGCAAGAAATTAATCGCTAATTAGGTGCTTCAAGTATAGGCAATGATAAGGCGCCCCTAATAAAAATAAAGTCGTTATTCAGAACAAAGCAGATGCAAAATTCAGGTTTTCTGAGAATCAGAATTGAATCAAAATTGCTTTTAGAAAAAGCCCAAATTAGGGGCTTTTTAGGTGCTAATTAGGTACAAAGTTTAAAAATTTGTTGCTCTAAAATTTTCACCGCAACGAACTGTTGAAATTTGCGTTGCAGTAATTGACATAGTCACTTCTGCAACGGCTTCGGCGCTGCGAGGAGTCCAGCCCCTTCACCCTTGCGTAGCAAATCACAAGCTCCTATGCTCACCTCTGCAGCTTCGGTTTATTGGTCGCCCTCGGCGACCAGCCTCAGCCTCTACGGCTCGCATAGACGCCTGCGTTTTGCCACAGCGGGCGAGAGCTGCTCTCCCTCCGCGCCTACGGCTTTATAAAAACACTCCAGGGGTAGGGCTGATACGACGTCAAGTCGGTTTTAGTACAAATTAGACCTATCTTATCTATAACTAGCTGTTCCCCGCGACTTCGCTCGCGTATTAGGGTTTTATGTTTTTGCGCGGAACCCTAATTATTTTTCTAAAATAAAAGTAGCCTACGTTACTCCTTATGAATTCAGCTATCTGCCAGTGAAATTCCCGTCAAAATCGGTCCAGCCGTTTCGGAGATTAGCCGGAACAAACAGACAGACAGACAGACAAAAATTTTAAAAATTGTATTTTAGTTATAAGTACCGTATTTACTTTCTTTTTTTTTTTTTTTTTTTTTTATAGAATAGGGGGCAAACGAGCATGCGGCTCACCTGATGTTAAGTGACTACCGCCGCCCATGAACAACCGCAACACCAGGGGAATTGCAGATGCGTTGCCGGCCTTTTAGAAACGTGTAAGCTCTTTTCTTGAAGGTTCCTAAGTCGTATCGGTTCGGAAAATTCGCTGGTGGTAATTGATTCCACAAAGAAGTTGTGCGAGGGAGAAAACTTCTTCTAAATCGCACAGTGGTGGACCGCCAATCATCCAGATGGTATGGATGGTAACGCGAGTTTTGTCGCGACGTGCGATGGTGAAATTGAGCGGCTGGAATTAGTCCGAACAATTCCTCAGAGCACTCCCCGTGATAGATGCGATAAAATACGCAAAGAGATGCAACATCTCTACGCAGTGCCAGTGTATCGAGCCGATCGGAAAGAACTCGGTCGTCGACGATTCGAATCACTCTGCGCTGGATGCGGTCAAGTGGAAGGAGCTGGCACTGGGGTGCCCCGGCCCAGAGATGAGAACAGTATTCCATGTGGGGCCGAACTTGCGCTTTGTAAAGTTGCAAGCGATGTGCCGGCATGAAATACTGTCTCGCTCTGCTGAGCACGCCAAGCTTTTTAGAGGCCAATTTGGCCTTCCCTTCCAAGTGACCACGAAACTGCACGCTATTCGATATGTCGACGCCAAGGATTCCGATACTGGCTGAGGCAGCAAGGGGAGTGCCTTGAAACTGAGGAGATACGACAAAGGGGTTCTTTTTAGCGGTAAACGCGCAAACTTGTGTCTTCTGGGGATTGAACTGGACTAGATTTAGTCGGCCCCAATCCGAGACTTTGTTAAGCAAAGACTCGACTTCAGACACAAGTTTGTCCCGGTACTCGGCGACGTTTTCCCGAGAAATATTGGCACGGCCGGTATATAAGGCATCCCCAGTGCTGTCGTCTGCATAGCAATGAATGCTACCAGTTAGCAACATATCATTGATATGCAGGAGAAACAGCGTTGGTGATAGCACGCAGCCTTGTGGAACACCAGCGTTGATAGGCTTGTAATCAGAGCATGCACCGTCTACTACGACCTTGATGCTCCGATCAGCAAGGAAACTGGTGATCCATTTGCACAATTTCTCGGGAAGCCCATAGGAAGGAAGCTTCGAAAGAAGCGCCTTGTGCCAGACCCGATCGAAGGCCTTCGCTATGTCCAAACTAACGGCCAATGCCTCCCCCTTGGACTCTACTGCCTCCGCCCATCTATGAGTTAAGTAAACTAAAAGATCACCTGCTGATCGACCCCGACGAAAACCGTACTGACGGTCACTGATCAGCTGGTGATCCTCAAGGTACCTCATGAGCTGGCAGTTTATAATGGATTCCATTATTTTGGAGAACAAGGAGGTGATGGCGATAGGCCTGTAGTTGGACGGGTCTGAGCGGTCGCCTTTTTTAGGGATCGGGTGGACCAAAGCTGTCTTCCATGAATTCGGGACTACGCCTTGGGAGTAGGAGTACCGGAAAAGACGCGTTAAAACCGGTGCCAACTCCGGAGCACACGTCTTCAGCACAATGGGAGGGACTCCATCGGGCCCACTCGACTTGCTGACGTCCAGGGAGAAGAGTGCTTTGCGAACCGAGCGCTGTGTAAATCGCACATCCGGCATGGAGCACTCACATCGCGGGATGGTCGGCGGTGTGTTCCCCCCGTCATCTAGAGTCGAGTTGGACGCAAAAAGATAGCACAACAGATCGGCTTTCTCTTTTGCGGCATGGGCCAGTGAGTCGTCCTCTCTGTGCAGAGATGGGAGGGATGGCTGACAGAAGTTCCCTTGGACAGCCTTGGCGAGAGACCAGAATGCACGGGTTCCCGAAGGAAGGCGAACTAGCTTCTCGCCAATTCTGCCGATGTGCTCAGACCTTGCCTTGGCAATGACGCTTTTGAAGGACCTGGAGGCGGAATTATACTTCTTTTTAAGTGCGCTGGTGTTTAAATCCCGAGACGTTGATGCGTCAGCCCAGGCCCGGTAGCACTCCTGCTTATAGCGTGATGCTATTTTACAGGAGCGACCAAACCATGGCTGGGATCTGCCTCCGATGGGCACCACAGAGGATGGAATAAAAAGTTCCATACCCTGAAGTACCACATCAGCAACAGAATCGGCAACAACGCTGGGATCTTCCGGCGAGAAGCAAACCCGCCCCCAAGGGTAGGATGCAAAAAAAGACCGCATCCCGTCCCAATCAGCTGACCTAAAGTGCCAAACACGGCGGCAAGCTGTAGATCGCAACTGCGATTGGAGCGTGAGTGGCACTGTGCTCCGGATCAGACAATGGTCCGAAGAGCCCAGAGGGGCATCGACGGAGACCTGATATCCGTCCGGATGAGAGGTCAGCAGAAGGTCCAACAGGGAAGGTACATGGTCTTCCACATCTGGGATCCGCGTAGGCGAAGTAACCAGTTGTGTTAGACCATATGCCAAAGCAAAGTCGTAGACAGATCTACCCGCATGATCGGTTGAACGAGAACCAAGCCATTCAGCGTGGTGGGCGTTGAAATCACCGAGTATCACGATCTCTGCGGATGGGACCTGTTGTAGCACGGAGTCTGCAGCCATTTGGACGTGGTCGATGAGTCGGTCTGTGTCGGCATTACCGCTATGGGACCTATAGAGGCACCCGTAGACGCGGGGATGGTCGTCGCTGTCTACGCGCAGCCATAGGATGGACAGGTCCGTACCTTCAAGGCTGCCGAGGCGTCGAAAACAGATGTCCTCTCTGACGTATACACAAACTCCAGCCCGGGGCACAAAGGAGTGTTCCAATTTGTACCCCGGGTAGGAGAGATATGAAGTATCAGCCGGAGAGGACACCTGAGTCTCGGTTAAAAAGAGCAAGGCCGGCTTCGCCGTCTCTAGATGGTAATGGACAGCGTTAAGGTTGGAATGAAGTCCCCTGATGTTGCAAAAATTCACGGATAGCGTGACAGGGGTCGCCTTGGTTGTATTGCTCCGCTTGCCCCGAGCAGCATTAGTCACGAGCGGAATTTTGCCCCCCCCAGAATACGCGGGGCAGCCTGAGCACCCACGCTCAGGAGTGAAGTAGTTTGTTCGTGGATGCTCAGCGAGGGATTCTCCAGGGTTGCTGGTACCCTCCTGGGGTAGTCTTGTATTTAATTCCACTACCATGTTGATTGGGGGGGGGGGGGGGGAATTGGGCCTCCGGCCACCTGCACTCACCAAACGCAACGCAGAGGTAAACCTCTACTTCACGCTGGTATTCTGTGAGGTCGTGGTACCACCCCGGTTCGAGCTGGCCCATCCGTGCGACAGCAAAAGCTACCGCTTGGCTCTACCACTGTGAAATTTTGTGTGTGAAATTTCATATGCATTTCGTAAAAAAACTGTAATTTTGACATTACAAACAGACACTTCAATTTTATTTATTTGTATAGATGTATAGATATATAACTGATAAAGAACAAAAAATGCCATTCATGCCTTATAGTAAGGTAATGGTGGTCCTGGACCCGATCGTTGCGTTGAGCGTGAGCGTACGGACGTGTTCAGTGTGTTTAGTACATATTTAATTAGTATATATTTTAAAACAAATAAAAAGTTTTTCGCTAGGAAGTGTCAAATGGGGACTAAATGTTAATGATATATATTTGAAAGAAAATATAAATATTTTCTTTCAAATAAGATAAAATCCAAATGAGTTTATAAGTGACGAAATTCTGAGGTAACAAATATACAAAATACACTGAACTCAGAACCTCCTCCTTTTTTGAAGTCGGTTAAAATTAAACTTTACACAATATCGTTATTTCATTCGATCGAATAATTTTATATGGCTTAATATCCTTAAATTTAGATACGTCTGTATTTTTGTACCATTAAAATATATATAATAAAGTTATATTAGTACCATCATTATCGTGCTTATTTTATTACATTTTATATATTCTCATAAAATACGTCATCGTACGTAATACGTAATTATTATTTTATCGGTTGATTATTTAACCTTCCAGCGGTCGCACCCTTGCGCCGAACTTAAGCAGTCGCGTGCGGTCTGTGATTCCGCAACTTTAAGTGTCTTGTTTGGGAAAACAAATGAATATTTCGACTTACTGTATAACACATGATTAAAAAGAACTCTTATACATGTAAAATAAAATAGAAAACATATTATTTATCTGTTATTTTTTTATTTGTACTTAATAGAACAAAGGTCTATAAAAACTCAGAATTATTGTCTCTGGTTGAAAATCAACGTTATAAATCAACAAAAACAAAACAAAATGAAATTGTCTCTTTTACTACTTACAACTTATAAAATTGACTATAATTATCTTAGAAATAAATCATATTCATTGTCAATGGCACTGTGTAATGGGAACTCTAAAATTGCATTTATTTTTAGATCATTCTATGTACGGTGAAACCTTACAACTTTGCCCTTGGGGGACATCTTTGCCCAAACACGAAAATTAACTAAAACTACCGATAGAAATTTTATTTTAACAAATGGTAACTTTGTATGGTGTCTAAGAAAAACTAGAATATCTGTTTGGCAACTCTGACTACTGCAATCGCAGCTAAGTTTATTCAGTCATCCGTCATCAACCGTCAAAGTGACAGTGTCGAAGGTGGTGCAAAAACATTGTTGCAGTTTTACATCCCGCATTGACAAGAAACGCTGCGCAGGTAAGATTCATTATTATTTACGTGTAGGGCATTAATTGTTGCTGCTTTTAATCATGGTCTTTTTCTTACACTTGTCTTAGTTAGCGAGAAAATTGTGTGGGCAATGTTGTAAGCAATTTTATAGACTGAGGTCGACAACATTGCCCAGCTCAAAAAGGTTATTAGGGTTGACACTATTGACAAAAAAAAACAAGGAAGCATGTTGTTTTTTTCTTGTCTATTATTTTTGTAAAATATATATATATATAAAACAGTATCTATTTACCTATACTGTTATCTATATATTTACCTATACAGTAGTTTAGTTTGAAGTTAACAGTAGTTATTGTTAATTGTTTTTTTTATACCTATATATTTGCAATTTATTATATATAATTTTATTTAATATACTATATTAATTTTTATATAAAATAATATATATATATATATATATATATATATATATATATATATATATATATTAGTATATAAAAAAACTATTAACAATAACTACTGTTAACTGCAAAGTAAACTACCGTTCTGATAACTATATAGGTAACTAGATACTGTTTTATATATGTTAAATATAATAAATAGGTATACATTTGTGGGGAATTTTTGTCAGAAACCGCTAGTTTCCCAAAAGAGAGAGCTTAAATATTCTCAGCTTCAAACTAAAGTTTTAAATAAGATTTATGCGGCAATTCGTTTGCAAAAAAAAAAGTCTGAAAGACAATTTTCTCCTCAACGACAGACATTAACGATCGCAGGCAAAAATGGCCGGCAAAATTGATTGGTACGCATAATAGGTGAGCCACGCACATCAGTGGTAACAAAATCAGTATAAGCTGGCCTCATATTATATTAAATAAGTATCGTCGGCGTCTACTTTTCCTTACCTCAACTATCAGGGTTGATTTCTGAGATAATTTTCTAGAAGTACTTACCTAGTACTATTCTATTTATTTGCAGGATGGTGAAACCTAAAAGGCAAAGCCGAAGACGCCTCGGTGCCAGGTATTACAAAAATTATAATGATGACATGTTAGATCTCGCAGTTGGGTACGTTAAAAATAAAAAAATGTCATCGAGAGAGGCTGAAAAACATTTTGGTATACCGAGACGGACCCTTCTGAACAAAGTTCAAGAGCTGCACCAAAAAAAAATAGGAGCTCCAACGCGACTTACTGAGGAAGAAGAGAAGAATATAGTAAAAGTGGCAGTCGCAACTGGTGACTTTGGTTGTCCATTATCAAAGCTTGACTTACGAATAATCGTATACGAATATTTGAAAAAAAAATGGGCGTGAGGCAATTTTTCATGGAAATCTACCAGGAAAACAATGGATTTCAAGTTTTTTAGGAACGAAATGCTTCAGAACTAACAGTAAGATCTTGCCAAAATATAAAAAAAGCAAGAGCCGAAAAAAGTGTTGAAGAATTTTTAGATTATTTCAAAAATTTAGAAGAAACTATGAAAGACGTTCCCCCGTCAAACATATTAAACTTGGATGAAACAAATTTAAGTGATGATCCCGGATCATCGAAATGCATTTTTCGTAGAGGGGTAAAGTACCCTGAAAGGGTATTAAATTCAACGAAAGGAGCCATTTCATTGATGTTTTCGGCAAGCGCAGACGGAACGAACCTACCACCATATGTTGTGTATAAATCAGAAAATATTTATTCTGAATGGATAACAGGCGGTCCACGAGGCGCAAGATATAACCGCACTAAATCGGGGTGGTTCGATTCGTCCACTTTTGAGGACTACTTCAAGACAATAGTTTTAAAATGGTCGGAAGGTTTGCCGGGAAAAAAGGTGGTCATATGTGATAACCTATCAAGTCATCTAAATGTGGACATTATCAAACTTTGCGAAGAGCATAACATATCTTTTGTTTTCATTCCTGCCAACTCCACGCATCTTACCCAACCCTTAGACGTGGCTTTCTTTGCTCCGCTTAAGAAAGCGTGGCGGAAAATTTTGCTGCAGTACAAAATGGAAAATCCCAATCAAACATCTTTAAATAAAAATCATTTCCCGAAGTTGTTGACGTCTTTGATTAACGCAATAGACTTTACCAGAACCAACAATATCAAAAGTGGATTAAAAGCTACCGGAATTTGTCCTTTAAATCCACGTGAAGTGCTCAAACGGCTGCCGGAATATGCTGAAGAACTTGGAAATTACACAGTTGATAACGCCTTATTAAATTACTTGCAAAAGTGTAGACAACCGAAAGCAGTGAGTGTAAAACGCAATAAAAAAGTTTCAGTAGAGCCTGGCAAGTCTGTTTCAATAAGCGATTTCGGTTTGTTGAGTTGTTCAAATCAAGAAGTTACAGAGACTCAGACCTCTAAAAAAAACAATGGAGTTGGAGCGAAAAAATCAAAAACAACAAAAAATAAGACTTCTATTACAAATCAAGATAATCCAGAAAATAATGATCCCGTATTTGACCTCTTTTTAGACAATACAGCTATTGGACAGCCAATAAACGATAAAGATGAAACCGCTGATATCTATAATTATTTGGAAGAAGATATTTTGAATGATAGCAATATACTGTTAAATCTGACATGTGACTTTTATAAAATTGATAAACTTGAGGTATCGGACAGCAAAAAGGGTGAAACTGTAACAAAGTGCATCTTAGATGAAAAAACTGTGATAATAGACACTAATAACTTTGACGAAATTAATGAAATTAATGATGAGCCAGTACACAATGAAAACAAAGTCGAAACAAGTTGCACTTTGGATAAAAATGGTAAGATAATAGCCATCAATGACAGTGACGACATATTCAATGATAACACCCATAAATTTACTGTCGAGTCTGAATACCAAGAGCAAGAGAATGTATCAAGATGCATTCTAAATGAGAAAACTGGAGTTCTTCAATATACAATAGCCACCCGAGTGAAGCAAGTTATAAACAACAAACCAGTATTGCGAAATAAAATAAAGTTAACCTCATCTAAAGGCATGTACACTGAAACTGTGATAGGACCTAAAAAAACAAGAACATTTAAAAATGACACCAAGATTGCATCTGACAACATTTGCCCTAACATTGTAAATATTTTACCACGTCGTAGCACATCTGATTATGGTAGCACACAACAAATTATAGACTTAAATGAGAAGAGAGAAGAATTAAATGCAAACAATTTAAATATAAAAAAGTACAAAAATAATAAACATCACGAAAAGCTACAAGACTCAAAACAAAATATTTTAACCGCAGTAAATACTTCTACGAATGAAACTAAAGTTATTTTGGAGACTGGCAAAAATAATGGCAAAGAAAACAAAACTTTTAAACATACTGATTTAAATAACGAAATAAATAAATGTGCAGATACAAAACAAAACACCAATCGAAAGTCGGGAAAGAAAATAACTAATCAACCAAAGAAAAAAAGAAAAAGCAACAAATCAACCATTGAACCAAAGACAAAACCAGCCCGCAGAACATACAAGAGAAATATAAGTGAAACAAGTAATAGTGATATCAACATTAGTACTCACAGTGATTCAGATATCTGTGATATAGAATCTGATAAGTCCGACAAAGACATTCAAAGTTTAAATACAAAACAGCCTAAAACAGAGTCAATGAAAGATAATAAAACAACAATAGCAACGGAAACAGAAAAACCTTCATCGAGCTACGACGACCATTTAAGTGAAGCTTGTTCTAAATCAATTATGCTGTTGGGGACATTATATTAGTCAGATACTTTTTTAAGAAAAAGGTTGATTATTTTGTCGGTAAAGTCATAGCAAAAGTAGGAAATGATAGAGTAAATGCATCATTTTTCAGACGAACCGGTAGAAACGACAATACCAAGTTTATAAAAACCAAAAAACAAGAAGTAGAAATAATTGATTGTAAGAATATTGTCAAAACCGTGAATTTACTTACAATTAATACCAATGAAACAGAGTTTGTTCTAGATGATGATGATGACTATTTATATTTTGATTATTAGATCTCACTTATCTTATCACAATATAATGTAGGTAGGTAAAGTAAAAGGTAAAAACTTATTTTTAAATATTTTTATTACGTACACCTAAAATTTATTTACAATAGGTACAACAATGTTGATTTCGAATAAGATTTATTTCTAATTATGTGCAAATGTGTATTATATTAATCTGTGATTCTTGTGCCATAGTTCTAGTGCTAGAACTAAGTTCCATCGTGTTTAATTTTTTAAACTTCTCATCATAAAAATCGAATCACCCCACGAGTTTATGCCTTGTAATGATTATCTGAAAAATGTGTATATTTAGGAATAAATAATAAATTTTTGTATTTTTAAATAAGCAGAATGTGAACATTAATTTTATTATAATAAAATGATATTATACGTTAAAACTATTTTTTTGATAATCTTTAAAAACATAAACTCGTGAGGTGTATCGATTTTTCTGATGAGAAGTGTAATGTGTAGTTAGTAATTATAGGTATAAGTATATATACTTATACCTATAATTATTAGCTAGAATCGAAAGGGTAACATCAAAGACTGTTAGTAATTTTTATTTAATTTTTCAATTTCAGAAGATATTTCTTGAAATTTAGCACTATAAGGATAATGTTTTAGGCTGCTATTGTTAATTTTTTGTTCTAGAAGAAATATTTTGTTTTTTTTTTTTTTTGTATGAGGAACGGTAATCTCCCTTGCGTGCGTGTGATAAAAAATTTCTGCGCTGCTTACCTATCTTTTCTTAAAAACTAATACTCACGAAGGTAACTAATAGGCACGCTTGCGTTAGCGGAGACCTATTTGTTTTTTTTTTTATTAATATTTAATAGGTACGTTACCTACCTAAACATTGATTTTCTTGATTTTTGTTGTTGTTCAGTTAGTTGTTGCTTTTAATTTTAAAAATAAAAAATACATTATTGCCTCAATATCAGTTTATTATTTTCCTTTCATCTGATGTACAGCCCTAGCACCTCAAATCTCTTAGTATGAAAGCATGACTAAATGTGGTGATAACATTGCCCACCTCCATTAAAACTAAAATGGACTTCTATTTATTTGAAAATGTAATAGTATACAATTTTGCCGGTTTGCTAACAATATATCTTAAAATCAAAATCATAGAGCTTATAGTTGGTGAGAAATTTAGGTTGAGCAAAGATGTAAGAAAGTGGAGATAACTTTGCCCGCGTCTGTTTTTGTTTTTTTCTCAGCATCTGTTAGGAATTAGGTCACCTGGATTTGACAGGTTATTTGTTGCATAGAGTGTCGTTTAATGCTTCAGTAACCATCAAAATAAAGTGGATATTTTTTGAAAAAAGTATTAAAAACCGAAATATGTGGGCAAAGATGTAAGGTTTCACGGTATAATTCTAGTTATGATCTAAATTATAATAAAATAAAATAAAGGAAACATACCTAAAAGCTACTAATTATTATTTTAGGAAAACTATAATAAACTATTGGTCGTTATTATCCATAATATCTACTTGAGATGAACATTCTCGGCATATAACAACCACATGTTATATGCCGAGAACTGTACTTTGTTCTGCGGTTCTTTTTCCTATCGCAATAGCAACAAGGACGTGACGTTATCGTCATCGCTGTCACTCAGCTCAGCATCCGATTGAACATACTCATCAAAATTTCTACTGGGTTGTCTTCTTGGTCCGAAACGTCATCAAAGACCTCATCTTCTGATTCCACCTCCTTTAGCATGCGAGGTATTCGATGTTCTAAGTCTTCGTAATTCATAGTCTATAACTAAAAGTAATTTTTTTTAAATTATACTTTTATAATATTATAATATAAAACATAAAAAGTAATAATAAGATACAAAAAACATGAAATATTTACCCCGGTTTCACTTTAAATGCACTGGATTGTTCTGGAACACAATCGGTCGCGCGCGGAATCTCAGACCGCAAACACAAATAAAAAAGCACGTGTGCATGCGACGAATGTCACAGGGCTACATAGGGGTGCTACCTCACCTTCCTGAGGATATCACGGAAGCGCAAGCGTCTATTGTTTATAGTTTTAGTAAATTGACTAAAACAAGTTCGTTGCGGACTCAGAGACCGCGCGCGACCGTTGGAAGGTTAAAAGAGCAGCATCTATTAAAACTATATTCGTCCATAGTAGCTGTAGATATGAGAATACTATATACTTAGAAATGAGTTTAAATTATTTTTATGACATTATTAATTCAATTATAGATGACTGCGTTCCAAAAGAAAAGCGAAACGTTGTGAGCTCGAGCTATCATTACCCCGATTGGTTAACACCTGAAATAATTCGCAACATAAAATTAAAAGCGATTCTGCACAAAAAGTATAAATCGAGTGGGTTAGCGGAAGATTACGGTAAATAATCGAAGTGTAGAGCGAGAGTAAAAAAGATGATAGGTATTGAGAAGACACTTTATCAGCACCGCGTCCAAAATCACCTAAATAAAGAACCAAAGGCATTTTGGAACTATATAAAATCTCAAAGGGGTAGTAGACACTCGCGGTCAATATTACAGGATGGGGAGGCGTTAACAGGTCAACAAAGTGTTGAAGAATCCGCGAGGTATTTCCACTCGGTGTATAGCACGAAACAGGCAGACTTAGAAGTGAACGCGAGTATCATTAGTCCTGGTGGAGGTAACGGTGGTGCGCGCGTGCATCTAGACCGCTTAAAACTAGAAGAAGTTAGAGGTACGCTACATCGGTTAAAGCCTAAGTCTGCCGTAGAACCGGATGGCATACCTCCCTACGAATTTAGGGACTGTAGGAAAGTGTTGGCTGAACCTTCTAGTTCAAATATATAACCTTTGCATTGAGTCGGCGGGTGTTTCTCGAGAGATGAAAAATAACACGAGTCGTGCCGGTGCCTAAGAAAGGTTTATCAACTAAAGTAGAAGGATACAGACCTGTAGCTGTCCTGTCAACACCGGGGAAATGTTGGAGTCTGCTATACATAAGAATGTACTCTCACAGGTAAACACCCAGCTGACAGATGCTCAGCATGGCTTTCGACCAGCACGAAGTACCGCAAGCAACCTTCTGAATTACATGGCTGATATCGTGTCGGTAGTGGACAGTGGAGTGAAAGTCGCTTATTTTGATTTCAAAAAAGCCTTCGACTTGATCGATAACGACGTATTACTTAAAAAGTTAGCAAGCATTGATTTTACTCCTTTAATTGTATTTGAAAGGGACGAAGAGAGAACGAAGTATGAAATATGGGTAAATCAGGAATGTCTAGAACAGGTAAATGAAATTGTATACTTGGGGAGTGCTTTTAGCCGGGATGGAAGATGTGATTTAGATGTGGACGGGCGTGTCGCTGCCGGGAACAAAGTCAATGGTGCCCTAACTGCGTTAGTCAAAAGGCAAGGCGTAGTGAAGAGTGCACGCCTTGCAGTACATAACGCAGTGTTGGTACCGACTTTGTTATATGGCAGCGAAACCTGAGTATGCCAGAAGAAGCATAAAAGCAAGTTGAATGCAGTGGAGATGCGATCTTTTCGTAAAATGTGCGGCGTTACCATGGCCGACCGAAAGCGAAACGAAGAGATTCGCAATATGGCAGGTTTGAAAGATGACCTTATCACAAAAATTGATAAGGGCGTGCTTCGATGGTTTGGGCACGTTGAGCGAATGAGTGAAGACCGAATGGTTAAGAAAACATATAGCGCGAAAGTTAATATTAAAAGGTGTCGAGGTAGACCGAGACTAACTTTCAAAGACCATGTGAGCAAATTGTTCGAAGAGGGGAGGGTCAAGAGTACTCGGATATCTAGACGTGCATGTATGAAGAAGATAATGAATCTGAAAGAAGCGAAAGAGGTATGTAAGGATCGTGACACTTGGCGATCTGTTCTCTCTGGCTACCCCGCCAGGGATTGTGCGTGAAGATAAGTAAGTAAGATTTTACTCCACACTTACTACAATTGTTTGCCAGTTACATGAGGAACACGCAACAATATGTGGAATACGCTGGTTTCGTATCGAAACCATATTACACTCGATCTGATGTGAGTCAAGGCAACAACCTCGGTCCTCTCGAGTTTACATTAATGATAAACGATCTGCCGAGTGTTATGATTGACTCTAAATGTTTGCTGTTCGCTGACGACCTCAAGTTGTATCTATGGATCAGGGAACCGGAGGACTGTGAGACGTTACAACGCGACATTGACAGGGTGATAGCGTGATGTGAGGATAATAAGTTGCAGTTTAATTCATCTAAGTGTGTAACGCTAACTTTTACTCGCGCACGCAATCCCGTGCTCTATACGTATGCACTGGATGGAGTAGCTATGCCACGAGTGAACGTGGTTAATGATTTGGGTGTTCGTTTCACCTCAGTACTTAATTTCCAAAATCATATAGCGGACATCTGCAAGAAAGCGTATCGCAACTTAGGTTTTAAACTGCGCAGGGCTCGTTGTTTCACTAACATTAAAGCCATTGTAGCACTGTATAACGCCTTATTTAGGAGCCAGCTTGAGTGCAACGCGGTTATCTGTGCTAGAGAGAATTCAAAACAAATTTGTTAGATTTCTATATTTCAAACAGTATGGCGTATATCCTTTTTACCCACTTAAATATCCAACCTTATTCGTTTTAGGTATGGTGGGATATAATGAACTCCGTGTTAGGCGGGACCTCGCATTAGTATCATATATTCTCCAAGTAATAAGAGGAAAGGTAGACAATCCTTATTTCTTGGAGGGTATATATTTGAATGTGCTGGAGAAATACGTGTGGCGAAGGCGGCGGCCGCGGCTGCTGGCGGTGCCGCGCGCTCGCACCAACTTGCTGCGGGAGACGCCGCGCACTCGCGCCACCAGACTACTTAACCTTATCCATGAGGAAGTTGACATATTTATATGTTCTGTGAGTAAATTCACAAGGGATGCATTATCTATACAAATAAATAAAATTGAAGTGTCTGTTTGTAATGTCAAAATTACGGCTTTTTACTAAATGCATATGAAAGTATAGACGATACTTGTAACAAAAACACAATTTTTAAAATCTTTGTCTGTCTGTCTGTCTGTTTGTTCCGGCTAATCTCTGAAACGGCTGGACCGAATTTGACGGGACTTTTACTGGCAGATAGCTGATGTCATAAGGAGTAACTTAGGCTACTTTTCTTTTAGAAAAGAATTAGTGTTCCGCGCAAAAAAACTAAAACCCCCAATAACACGCGGGCGAAATCGCGAGGATCAGCTAGTTTATAATATGTTACATATGTCCGAACCCAATAATCTTATATATATTATCGTCACTGCGTTGGTATCGATACGTTTTGCCAGCAACGCAAATTTCAACAGTTGGTTGCGGTAAAAATTTTAGAGCAACAAATTTTTAAACTTGATACCTAATTAGCACCAAAATAGCCCTAATTTGGGCTTTTTCTAAAAGGAATTTTGAATCTATTCTGATTTTCAGAAAACCTGAATTTTGCATCTGCTTTGTTCTGAATAACGACTTTATTTTCATTAAGCCTTGTCATTGCCTATACTTGAAGCACCTAATTAGCACATAATTCCTTGCTATTCATATTTATCGTATATCTAAAAACTTAATTGCGTTGCTAACGATACGTTTTGCTACCAACGCATAATTTAACAGTTTGTTGCGGTGAAAATTTTAGAGCACCTAATTTTTAAGCTTGGCATCAAAGTAGCACCTAAAAGAAGGCCCCTAATTTTGGGTTTTTCTAAATGCAAATTCCTGACTTTGCGTTGCTGGCGAGACACAGCTCCCATTTACGCAAACAGGAACCAACCAAAGGAAACAACAACAACAAAGGAGTGAAATTGAGTTTGGTACACAGATGGTGTTCAAATGACGCTTTCTATTTTCCCAAAAAATACAAGTGTATATAAGAGATTTCTTAACTACTTCTTAATTTAGGTAACTTGGTACCTAAACACTAATAACTTGTTTTGAACCCTAAAAAAGGAGTCAACTCTGATTCGAAATTAATATTTTGATGATAAATTGAGACACATCCTTGTAATTAAAAAATGTCTGCATTTTAAATTATGAAGGTTTAAATACAGTGTGGTGTGTTACAGGTAGATTGTAACTTGTAACTTAACTATTTTATTATATAATATGTCAGAAGACATCATTTTGGTTTGTTCTGCAGCTTTGCATGTTTCTGATGACGAACCGCTTTTGTCTGGAAAAGTGTGATTATAGGTAGTTTCGACAATTAAAAATGAAAAAGAATCAGGTGGAAAAAGCATTAGCCCTCCATCATTTTCCCACTTAACGCCTAGACCTCCTGTGTTACATGCACGGGAACGGGAATGTAAAACTTTGAATGAAAATGCTGTTGAGGACATTGGGAAAATAAGTAAAGAGCCGCCTCCCTATTCTTTACTTCCACCTAGAGTGTCGCAATCGCTTGCTAGCATGTTACATAGCACAAGTGATGGTAAACAATGCATGACCATTTCTTTATCCAATGACAAAGAGCTAACTAAAATCGAAACAAACAAAAACAAATACTAAAGTTCAACTGTCCATCTTCCCAATGCTACCGATGTCGCCAGAGACGACTGAATTATTTAATATTCTACCTGAATCTCTTGATAATGATAAAATAATAATGATAAAAATGCTGCACAAAATTCACCCGTTTTGTCCGACATAAATAGCGATGATTCTGTACATGATCCAAATTTCATATGTCATGATGAAAATATTATGTTTGGTGATAACAGCTCTGAAAAATCTGTCATTGATAACAACATTAACATAAGTCCATTAAACACCGAATGAGACGGTACTTGAAACCTTGAAGTATTAGTACCAGTGAAATATTGCAAGAAACTGAAACTGAATCTTCATACCAAGCGAGACCAATCAGAGGTAGAAAAATTTTAAACGATGGAGCGCTAAGAGAAGAGAAAAAGAAGGGACAGTACCAATAACCAAAGCTATAAGAACTCTTGAGAAGCAAATCATTGATTCCAAGGTTTAAATCGATTAATAACTACAATTGTGTAAAAAAATGTCAAGAGAAGATATCTACAGAAGAAAAACTTGTAGAATAAATAAATTCTAATCAATAAGCTCATATGTTGCCCATAATATGTATTGAATAACATGCGTTAAAGAATTACAATAGAAACTATGTCACTACTACGAAAAATTAAAATAAAAACAAAACTTATTCTCGGGAATATTATTTGAATGACATACTTGTTTGCAAACAAATGTTCCATCATCCAAAAGTGTAAATATAGCTCTTTGTAAAATGTAAAAAAAAATAGCAGCTTAATGCTGCCGTGTTCCGTGTAGTGAGAAAGAGAACCAGAAACCTTTTTACTGGAAAAGAGACATTCCATCTTAGTCATCACAGCTGACAACGCATCTGCATTTTGATTCACAATCGAGCATAGATATAGAAGTCTATGGGCCACGGCAACCACTTACCATCAGGTCAACTGTGTGCTCCCTTATCATCCATATCCTATAAAAAAATGCGGAATAATTGCCTTAAAGATAAGCGTGGTCAGCAAGAGGGTCATAATGTGGCTTCAACAGAATGAAGAAGTGTGACATCATCACCTTTGTCCAAGAGTTATATGAACTTGCTTTGGCCCACTGGGAAACCCATTTCCGAGGCAAAATTAAAAGATTTAAAAAGTATTGTGCACCTTATACCAAAAGCTGCACAGGTATTTATTAAAAAATAAAAAGCAGCAACAATATAGATGATATTGATGGTTATACTGGTGCTATTGATTTTGAGGTAGAAGATGACAATGGAGTTTTTAGCTTAAATTTTTTGTATTCTTTTTATGATTTTTGTATGTTAGATGTAAAAAATGCTAAGATAGATATTTCACAGCAATAAAAAGTGTTTAAAGTAAAGATAACTTATTATTTTTAAAAATATTATAGAAATTAGAACCTACGTACAACTTGTAAAGGAACCAAATTTGCTTTTTGCCAGATAGAACCAACCATTTTTTTACTATTACTTATAGTAAAATTTTATAAAAATAATAAATTATATGTTCCTAGAAAGGCCTTGATGTCCCACGTAAGTTTAGAAATTTTATTTTTTAATATGCTTCATATACATTTTACACACTCTTTTTACAAAAGTCCTATTTTCTCAAAATCAATCTGTTGTGGGTTGGTTCCTATTTGTGTAAATGGGTCCATATGTAGTAAGAACTGTAGTGAATACAAATTATTTAAAATCTATTTATAAATAAATGTATAATAAATAATCATACATTTATTTCTTAATATTTTTTTTAATTAGTGGTGAAACAATTTATGAACATATATTTTAAAATAGTTGTAACTTTACAACTTACCATATAATGACATAAATCATAGTTTGAATTACTCCTAGAAGGGATAAATCTGTCAGCTTTATTAGGGGTCTTAGAAGCTTTATTAGGAGTAGGTGTAGTTGATCGACCTGCAATATAACATAAGAATTATTTAAAACTTGTATAACTTGTTTGTTGTGTAGACAAGAATCAAAAGGAAGTTTATAAAATTTATTGGTCCCTTTACATATATATGGACTAGTCAAGGTCTTTTATTTACTTGTAACACATGTAACTCTTGCTGTGCTTGTTTTTAATTAAATATTTATAACTCACCTGGAGATTTATTCTTTGAGGGAGTCTTTTTCCCTTTTTTGTTTTCATTTCTTGTAGGAGTCTTACTACTAGATAACACACTGTTATTGCAACTTTGATTTGCTGATATTGACAATTTTTGCATCGACTGATTGCAAGAACTTAGGTTTGCGTTGGAAACATTTTTGAAAGATGCACTCAACGATGGATTGATATTCTCGTTGGTAGTCTTTTTCACCCATCGTTGAAGAGGGCCTCTTGTTATTGGCCCATCCATTGTCGCTAAACTGTTTAATTCGTTTAGATAATTGAACTGGGCCATACTTTTAACCAACACTAAGCCCAATATTTATTGTGTATCAATTTTAATTTTTATGAATAATAATTTAATCAAACGTTGCACATGGAAATCAGATAAATCAGATATCAGAAATAAATATTTTATAGATAAAATCTATAAAAACACGTCCTACTCAATGCCAAACAAATCTTGACGGTAACGGAAATCGGTTGAAATTTAAAATTGAGAGGTATATTAAAAGTACTCTGTGGTTACGGTGCTGTCACTGGTCTACAATTACTTGTCTATGGTTGAATCTCGTTATGCAACTGTCATAGATTTTGGTAGGGAGGTGGTACTCACTTTCCTAATTAACTTTTAAAATTTTAAAATTTATTAAAAAAACTCAGAATAATTACTACCATTGAAGGAATCTTAAAATAAAAACAAAATTCTTATAGTTGAACTTTTTATGCATATTATGCAAGAGCATAGTAATATAATAGTAGTAAAATATACGTGGTACAAAATAAGATAGAAAGCAATCTAGCTGATTACTTTCACCTATGACTTAGTAAAATTAAGGATTTTGTTTATTTCGGTTTGTATAATACATAAATATATTAATGAACGTTAATTAAAGCTTCATCTGACATATTACATCAAAAAGGTAGTTGTTAATATGGAATTTCGTACTATCGTGTTAAGTTAAAATATATCGTTGATAAGGTCATTATGCAATGTACTTAAATTCAGGCAGTATGTTTCTGTCAAACTATCCCTAGCCTTATTATAGGTTTCGTGGGATATATTAACTCTAAACATGTACCTAACTAAGTACCCCATTGGAAATTTTATTTATTCATGTTTGTCTAATAGACAAAGGGTTTGCTTCACAGAACGTACATAAAGGGCACTGGTACGATAATATAAATACAGCGCCACGACCACAGTCTGTCTTCCTTTTCCTCACTCCACTCCAATAAATTGTTTACGAACGTATTACCCGTTTTCTTCTCCGCTCCCTTAAGATACAATCCATTATTCATTCATTAATTACAGCCCATGAAAAGTCCTCTGCTGATGTTGCTACATAGGACTTTTCCATAGACTGCCCCATAGGGGGAATATTTGCCATAGTTAGCAAAATGCTCTTAGTAAGTGGATAACCGCAATCTTTTATTATTTTGAGTCATTATCAGGAAGCTACTGCTGCCCATCTACTGTTTCACTTCCCTCCTGTGAATATCGTAAAAGGTGATCTTTACGATACTCACGGGATGGTATGGCGTCTTAAGAGCTACAAAATATGAGGTAGTAGATTCTCTTAGGCCACCGCTATGGCTACTTAACTAAAATACAGTGCATTTAAACAAATAACTGTTTTTGAAGAAAACAAAACAACAAACAAAAAAAACGTATGCAAATTCTTATAGGTTCTGATTCCTTAAAAATAACAAAAAATTAGTTGAATTCTATTACTTTGAAATATATCACGTTATTATCTGTGTAATTTGACAGCTATGGCTGTAGTAAAAAGGTAAAAATTTATTGGTTATTATAAACCGTGTAACAGAGCAACACGGGCTAACGGTGGACCGGAGGGGAGTAACCATATGCAGGTGTTCCCCTCTGTCAAAATATAAGTCCACACGGTCCTATGCGAAGAATAAAACTAATTGCAGCCGCAATGATCACTACACTAAGTTTAGTTGCATGACTGAATTGACGTCCTAAAAAATACCGAATGATTCTATTTTTGGCTGCAAAAAGTGATCTGTCACGTCAAATTTACAAAAAAAAATGGCGTTATCTTTCATATATAATGTCTTTTTAACAACATTACATACTACTATTTACTACTATTTTTTTTAAACTTAATAATTACAATAATAAAGATCGTGTTGTTTCGAATTTGTTTATCAAAAAAGGCCGCTCGCCATCATACAATATACAGATTGGTTGAGCGATTGATAAGAACATATATCCAAGTTGTCGCAGTCACCGAGCGATAGTGTTATAATATATATATATATATATATATATATATATATATATATATATATATATATATATATATATATATATATAAGTGTGTGAAATTGTTATTTTATTGTTTTAACTGTTATGTTTGTGTGAGTTTCGTAGTGACTGACGATTAATTGCTTTTAGTTCGCAGATTTCCCCCCGCAAAAAATGACAGATTATTCTGTATCGTAAAAAAACGCTATGGCTACTCCTCTCCAGTCTACTGGTGGCCCGTGATGCTCTATGCCGTGTTACATGATATTAGCTATTCAATTTTATTACTTTTGATATGATTACTACGTTACATTAAACTTTTACGATTCTGTAATGAGGGCTCATATCTTACGCTCACCAGATGTCGCTAGTTGGGACTAAGGTGAAGTTATTTCATACGCAGTATCCTCATTATGAAAATTTTGCGATTAAACTAATAGTTATTTTTTTTATATTTACCATTTTAATTTATTTAAATTTTGCTTTTAGTAATATCTGTAGTTTGATTTATCCAATACTCATCTAATTCATTTTAAATTTAACTAATATTTAAGAAAGAAACATTAATCGTTACACTTTTCTAACAAATTGTCACACAATTCCATAAAAAAATTAACTTCTCCCGCTATGAAATCTGTCAAATATATCTGCCACCAGGGCACCGTCATTAATGTAACTTTTGGAAAATGAAGCGAGCACACAGCCCACCTGATGGCAAATGGTTGCTGCGGCCCATAGACATCTACATCTATCTTCGATTAAGAATCAAAATGCAGATGGGTTGTCACCCGTGAGGACTAAGATGGAATGCCTCGTTTCCCGTTTCCAGTAAAAAGGGTCTCCAGTTCTCTACACTCACCATACGAAACACAGCAGCGTTAAGCTGATATTTTACGCTGGTGTCCAGTGAGAGCGTGGTCCTTCCCCGGTCAAGCCGACCCACTCGTGCTACAACCATAATATAGCTGCAGTATTGTTCTACCATGTATAAAAGGAAAGTTTTGATTTCTTTTTTGGAACCTCGCTTACGCTCTTACAAGTAAACGTCTTCTAGACAGCCTACACTCCCCCTGGTACATAACACTTTACAATGTGGGCATCTACGACTTTTTCTATTTCCAGGGCGGCACCATTTTGAAATAAGGTGTAATATTTGACAGATTTCATGAAAGGGGAAATTAATTTGTTAGAAAAGTGTAGCGATTAATGATTCTTTCTGAAATATTAGTTATATTTTATATAAATTAGACTAGAAATTGATAAACCAGTATACGGATACGCCTAAAAGTAGAAGAATTTAAAAATGTTAAAAATGTGTAAAAAATTAAAGAACACAGCACTGAGGCATTGTTTTGTGTATAAACATACACTAGAAACTGAAAAACTTTTGTTTAAAATGCAACTTTTTATCCGTGATGACACTGTGTAACCATTTAAGTCATAAATACAATATAATCTCAGTCCGCACTAACGACATCTGGTGAACGTAAGAAGGCCATTTGTGCATTCCCCTATATAGTATCTTATAGCACACACCCAAAGAGAATATAATCACTATGTTTAAGAGGCTTAACTTCCTATAGAAAAAGTAAACGTATGAACGGGCTATGGAGTGTAGAGTACGAGGAGTATCATCTTATAAGGGGCGAAAGTTGAAAAAGTGTCCTACTATTTACTGAAAATAGAGCTTCCAAAACCTACCACAATAGCGCTGGCGTTCGTAAAACTACGATATGAAGATAGCTGTTGTGAATGGAGTGAAGTCAGTTGAATTCAAATATTTAAAAAATTTCATGACTAGAGTAGTTAGTAAAAAGCCAGTATACAAAATCTCAACTATTTACGTAGTAAAAAACCAAGCGGATTGGTCGGTCCTTGTTTATTTCTCCATCTTATTCTAATTACTTTTGGAGCTTTTTTTTTTAATTTATCCTATGCTACTGCAGCGCCACCCTTATTGGATTGGACACGTTTTTAGGGACACTTTTCATATATAGAGATGGTCCTCCTTCTCTCTACACTCCATAGAACGGGCTCTAAGTTACTCTACCAACATCAAGTCATGACATTTAATTTTTGACAAACAGTGATGACAACATAGGCATAGGCGAATTAGTAGTGTAAATGTCTATCCTCGAATAATTTTAGTGATATAACATTTATCAATATATTGTTTATCGATATTTTTACATAATAAAAGTTAGATCTCTATACTGAATTATTTATGAGAAATAATTTTTTTAACGTGGGGATTGCGTAAAGGATAAGAAATCAATGTATTTTACACACAGCAATTTGTAATTATATCTCTACAATTATTAGGTACAAAAATATGTGTAAACAAAATATTAAATAAAAAAAACACACTATTATACTAGTAGTTAATGTAGTATAATATAAATGACGTTTCCGTAGCGCAGTGGCTAAGCGTTTGGCTGCGGCACTGCAGGACCGAGGTTTGTTGCCGCACTGTACAGTACAAGTATTTATTTTACAACATAGCAACTGAACAAGTTGCTATGTTGTAAAATAAATAGTCTGCGTCTGGATGCTTGTTCTGAACGTCAGTTTTTTAAGGTGTTTTTACTATTGGGTTTTTTTTAACACTGATTGGATTAAATTGCTTTTAAGTGTAACAAATACTATGTAGAAATCACTAGGCTTCTTCCCAGAAGTACCTTTGTACATACTACTCGCAGAGATCGTTTACTAATTGTCGCTTTCAAAATGTGTGGTCATTATAGCTAATGTTTGTAGACGAATCTATAAAAAATATTATTTAAAACCAGGTAATTACAAATAATTTTGAGTTTAGTTATATAATCGAATTCTTACCAAAATGTGACTTTAGAGGGATATTATCTTTTGCTACATGTAAATGAAACCTAATTAACATATACATAATTGTGGAAGTTTAAATTAAGTACACTGATGAAATAACAGTTCGTTTTAGTTGGGTTCAAAATCCTCGGATTTTCAATGTTTGCCAGAAATGTTTTAACATGTGAATCTTTTCAATTGGTGCATGTGCCAGCTATTTCACTCATTGCTTGCGTCTGAAAAAATAATGTGAATAAAATCACATTTTTATTGAACAAATAGAATGTAGAACGCAGTCACAATTGATAATGTAGTTTCTAAGTATAGTTCGTTTGGGATTGTCATCCCATCGAACTATCAGAGTTAGGAAATAGTGTTTGTATTTGTGCACACAATCTTAAGCTGAGAACAAATTATCGGACGCGTCCGTCAGCCGCGGCTGACAGACGCAGCTTATTTGAATCTAGCCAGTACATTTAATACTACACTGTGCAAACTATCGGTCGTAAGACGCGGACGTGCCCTTGGGTCATCCTTGAGCGTTCAGACGTCCGAACAGAATATAGCCGGCTGGATATTTGTGCGTCCTCGGACGGTGTGCACAGGCCACGGGACGCGTCCGCGGACGTTTCGAGCGTCACAAACGAACCGACCTTGCTCGCGACATGTCAGACGAAGAAAATTTAATTGAATGTGTTCGTGGCCACATAAATGCTACTTTAAAACAGGAAGTATGGGAGCAAATTGCTGCTGAATTAAACATCATTTTCAATCAGACTAAGCAGAAAATGAAATTGGTTTTCATTAATTCTTAAGTACATTTTGTAACGTTTATCATCTTTTTGTAAGTCTGGATACAATGTATGAAATTCATCATACTCGAGTCGTTTTACATTAATATCATGGACCCAAACACTCCTTTTCACTTTTTTTTTTTTGGAAAACAACATAAGGCAGCTGCTGCTAGCTCTATAAATTCATCCTCGCTGTCGCTGCTTGTCGTGTTTCTCGATTGAAACACCTTTATAGAATGACTGAAGTGAGGCGTCCGAAGACGCCGTCTTAACTACCGTGCACACCGCTAAGCCGCGACTGTCAGCCGCGGCTAACGGACGCGTCCGATAATTTGTTCTCAGCTTAACACTATAAAAACCCATCCTACGTAGATGGCTATTCCAAAAATGTACTCGCGTTAAATATCATATTACAATTAAAGTTGAAATCACCACATACCTTTTATCATCTAAGTGAAATATTGGTACGAATAGCCTTTTCTTGTTATTATTTTTTCCGCTTCTTGCACCAATCTTAATATCTTATATCTTAATAAATAAAATATATACAAATGTAATTGTTTGATTTGACATTTGAACCTATTTGATATGACAATGTTGTTAATAGACATATACATACAGGCTGGTGCAACTTCCATAGTAAAAATTATATGTACTACAGGGGTCAAATTTTAATGACGGTTACTCTTCTTTATGGTTTTCGTGATATGTCTATTAACCACAGAACACTATTACTCCTACGGACTATTAACGACATTGTCAAACGAAATAGGTTCAAATGTCAAATGAAACAATTATATTTGTATATATTTTATTAATTAAGTTTGCTTTTAATTTTGCTATAGGAGCCGTTGTTACAGAATTGTTAAGAAATAAAATATGCATAATAAAACTTTCCAATTAAATGGTGCAAGAAGCGGAAAAAATGATAACAAGAAAAGGCTATTCGTAGCATTATTTCCCTTAGATGATGAAAGGTACGTGGTGATTTCAACTTTAATAGTAATATGATATTCAACGCGAGTATATTTTTGGACTAACCATCTATGTAGGACATGTTTTTATAGTGTACGATTGTGTGCACAAATACAAACACACTATTTCCTAAATCTGATAGTTCGATGGTTTGGCAATCCGAAACGAACTATACTTAGAAACTATAAGTCAATTCTGACTGCTAACATTCTATTTGTTCAATAATAATGTGATTTTATTTATATTATTTTTTCAGATGCAAGCCATTGGTGAAATAGCTGGCACATGCACCAATTAAAAAGATTCACATGTTAAGACATATTTGTGACAAACATTGCATATGACCCCAACTAAAACGAACTGTTATTTCTTTAGTGGACTTACTTTAAACTTCCACAATTTATGTGTATGTTAATTAGGTTTCATTTACATGTAGCAAAAGATAATATCCCTCTAAAGTCACATTTTGGCAAGAATTAGATTATATAACTAAATCATTATTTTATTCATCAATAAATATTAGCTATAATGAGCACTTATTTTGAAAGCCACAATATGTAAACGATCTCTGCGAATAGTGTGTACATAGGTGCCTCTGTGAAGAAGCATAGCGATTTGTACATAGCATTTGTTACACATAAAAGCAATTTAATCCAATCAGTATTAAAAACTCAATATTTTTACCCTTAAAAAAAACTAACGTTGAAAACAAGCATCCAGACCCAGACTATTTATTTTACAGCATAGCAACACTTGTTCAGTGCGGGAAGGAAGCCTCGGTCCTGCAGTGCCGCAGCCAAATGCTTTGCCACTGCGCTACGGAGTCGTCATTTATTTTTTACTTAATTAATTACTAGTATAAAAGTACGTTTTTTATTTTATATTTTCTTTATACATACTTTTGTACCTAATTGTAGAGATATAAATACAAATTGCTGTGTGTAAAATACATTGATTTCTTATCCTCATCGGCATTTTTACTCAATCCACACGTTAAAAAATTTATTTCTCTTAAATAATTCAGTATAGAGGTCTAACTTTTCTTATGTAAAAATATCGATAAACAATATATCGATAAAGGTTATATCGATAAAATTATTCGAGGATAGACATTTACAGCACTATTGTAATTCATCAATGTTGTCAGCACTGTTTCTCAAAACTAAATGTCATATCTTGATGTTGGTAGAGTAACTTGGCGTAATTTCATGCAATTTTCCTGTATAGGACTGTTACTATACTCTTTGATGCAATTATTTTTACTATGGAAGTCCCGCCTCTTAAACGTAGTGATTATATTCTCTTTGATATACATAGGCCGTACTAAAAGTATCGGGAATGGAATATTTCCACTGTTCCTGTCATATTAAATTCTTTTTAATTGAAAACCATGGTTTTAAAAATTGAATACCATTTATTTATTTAAAAAAAGATTCTCGGTCTTGTCACAAGGTTTTGTCAAACTTGTTTAGTCGTGGAGAAAATGGAATTGACTCGAGAAAATTCAAGAGCGATGATTTATTATGATTTTCGAAGTGGTTTAACACAAAAACAGTGTGTTGACCGGATGATTTCTGCATTTGGTGATGAAGCCCCATCCAAAACCACAATTTATCGCTAGTTTGCTGAATGTCAACGTGGACGTGTCAAGCTCAGTGATGATCCCCGTCAAGGTCGTCCAAAAACTGCAGTCACCCAAGAATACGTTGATGCTGTGCGTAACCTGATTGAGGAAGATCGACATGTAACATACCGCGAAATTCAGGCAACTTTAGACATTGGCACGAGTCAAATACAAATAATCTTGCATGAACAATTAGGTGTAAAATAGTTGTTTTCCCGATGGATACAGCATTCGCTCTGTGAAGAGCAAAAAGCTGCTCGCGTTACTTGGTGCGTCAGAACTCTCGAAAGATTCCACGCAGGATCCTCAAATGCTGTATACAACATCGTATCAGGTGACGAATCCTGGATATACGCGTACGAACCCGAAACAAAAAACCAGTCACGAGTTTGGGTGTTCGAAATTGAGTTAAAGCCAACAAAAATTGTTCGTTCACGGAGTGTTGCAAAAAAAATGGTGGCCACGTTTGCCTCCAAAACCGGCCATGTTACGGCTATTCCTCTTGAGGGACAAAGAACGGTTAATGCAAAATGGTATGCTAGCATTTGTTTGCCACAGGTCGTTTCTGAACTCCGTAAAGAGAACTGCAACCGCCGCATCATCCTCCATCACGACAATGTGAGTTCTCACACCTCACACAGTACAAAAGAGATTTTAGAGCAAGAAAACATAGAGTTATTAGACCATCCGCCGTACAGCCCCGACCTAAGCCCTAATGATTTCTATACTTTCCCTAAAATAAAGAATAAATTGCGTGGACAGAGATTTTCATCACTTGAAGAAGCTGTGGACGCCTACAAAACGGCCATTTTGGAGACCCCAACTTCCGAATGGAATGGCTGCTTCAATGATTGGTTCCATCGTATAGAAAAATGTGTCAAATTTCGCGGAGAATACTTCGAAAAGCAATAAAATAAATACATTTTTAAATAATAATGTTATGTCACTTCCTTGATTCCCGAAATTTTCAGTGCCGCCCTCGTATTACGAAAACACTGACCTGTATATATACAAGTACGAAAAGCAGTAAGAAGAGATAATCGTCATTAAAATTTGTACTTATTATACTCTTTTCTGCACACACCAATCACATTGTATTAAAATTAGTTTTAATAGACAGCGCTAGTTTTTCTAATATCACATTTTATAAGCTAAGTGGAAAACGCGTCAGGTAAACTTTTCGATGACCGTATTTTTATTTTAGACACGAGTAACTCAGCGAAATTCATCAATGGATTAGATACTCTTTGATAATAATTAACATCTATTGTAGCTGCATGCCGTGTAGTGGCGGGCGGTGTATAAATATCCACTACCGGTGGGTGTCGTAAGAAGCGACAGAGGGAAATCGAAACAGGTGATAGACAGCAGCATCTTCCAGATAACAGCTCAAAATAATAAAAACCTGCGGTTGACAACCCGCTCGTGACCTGACAACCCAAGCGTGTCAATTATGGCAAAATCCCCTATGAAGAAATCTATAGGGGAGGTCTATGTTTAGCATTGGACTTTTATAAGCTGTAATGGATTGCAGACATAGAACAACACGGGCCACCGGCAGATCGGAGGGCATAGCTTCTTTCCTCGATACAGAACTTGTCATTTTTTCACAAAAGCTATCATCTGTCACTACGAAACTCACACATAACAATTAAAACAATAAAATAACAATTTCACACACATATATAATATACATTATAACGCTATTGCTCGGTGACAGCGATAACTCGGATCAGTCGCTTGACCCATCCGCATACTGTATGAGGGCGAGCAGCCTGTATTGGTAAATAAATCCGAAACAATACTACCGTTATTATTGTAATTTTTATGTTTAAAAAGAAGTAAATAGCAATAGTGTGATTAATAATTACTAATATATGAAACGTAACTCCATCTTTTTGTAAATTTGAATTGAGAGATCTGTTATTGCAGCAAATTACTGAACAATTCAGCATTTTTGTAGGAGGTCGATTCAACCGCTCAACTAGATTTGGCCCAGTGAGCAACGCGGCTGCAACTAGTTTTATTGTACATACGCATAGGAACGCGTTATTCTTTGGCAGAGGGAACGCCTGCGTATGGTTACTCTCCTCCGATCCGTCGATAGCTCTATGATTGTAGGTCGTGGAGTGAAACCTGTATAATTTTCCAGAATTTCCCCACTTACACGTACTTAACCAAAGGGTGAGCTTTTTAAATGCAATTTAATTTTGATTTCAAGGTTAATTTCGCCTTAAAAACTATTAGAAATCAATTACGTATGATGTTTTTTAACAGTAACTTTTTATAATTTGTGGTTTATAGTAGGCAGCTATTTTCATAACTTTACGTTCGCTAGGAGTAGTCTTCTGTAAATACAGAATACTTTTACTCCTAGGGAAGATCTGTGATTGTCACGCGCTTAATATGAAGTTGCGGGCAAAGCTATTAAGAGCGTTAATAAAATGAAGAAAAAAAACGGTTCATCTGGTAATGCTCTCAAATATAAATTCCTCGTCTCAACTCATTTTAACACAATTTAACAAAATTTGTGGTTTACGGTGGATAACTATTAACACAATTTAACAAAATTTGTGATTTACAGTGGATAACTATTTTTATAATTTCACTTCCGCTAGGAGTAGTCTCTCTGTAAATATCACGCGCATAGATTAGGCCGTATACAGAAAGAAAGCTGGCAGCCTGGCAGCCTATCAGCGCTTATAGGGACCGGTCCACGCAGGTAACCGGCGCAGGAATTTAGATGAAAAGGCGCCGATAACCGCCGAACGTCGCCGATAACCGCCGAACGTTGCGAACAAGTTAATAATCTTCGACACGCGTCGGTCAGTGCTGGCGCCGCCCGCCATTTAAAATTAATGAACAACTATACGACAACACGTACAACTACGACACGCATATATTTTTGAATGAATAGTGACGTGTTGATTGTACGGAAGACGGCATATCAAAGGTAACACTTAGATACTTTTTAAAATAGCTCTTATTACAAAATAATAAGGTCGGTACAAATCTCAGTGTTACGCTTGATCTGCTGTTTACTGTACAAGTGTTTTTTTTTTATAGAATAGGGGGCAAACGAGCATGCGGCTCACCTGATGGTAAGTGACTACCGCCGCCCATGAACAACCGCAACACCAGGGGAATTGCAGATGCGTTGCCGGCCTTTTAGAAAGGTGTAAGCTCTTTTCTTGAAGGTTCCTAAGTCGTATTGGTTCGGAAAATTCGCTGGTGGTAATTGATTCCACAAAGAAGTTGTGCGAGGGAGAAAACTTCTTCTAAATCGCACAGTGGTGGACCGCCAATCATCCAGATGGTATGGATGGTAACGCGAGTTTTGTCGCGATGTACGATAGTGAAAATGAAATTGAGCGGCTGGAATTAGTCCGAACAATTCCTCAGAGCACTCCCCGTGATAGATGCGATAAAATACGCAAAGAGATGCAACATCTCTACACAGTGCCAGTGTATCGAGCCGATCGGAAAGAACTCGGTCGTCGACGATTCGAATCGCTCTGCGCTGGATGCGGTCAAGTGGAAGGAGTTGGCACTGAGGTGCCCCGGCCCAGAGATGAGAACAGTATTCCATGTGGGGCCGAACTTGCGCTTTGTAAAGTTGCAAGCGATGTGCCGGCATGAAATACTGTCTCGCTCTGCTGAGCACGCAAAGCTTTTTAGAGGCCAATTTGGCCTTCCCTTCCAAGTGACCACGAAACTGCACGCTATTCGATATGTCGACGCCAAGGATTCCGATACTGGCTGAGGCAGCAAGGGGAGTGCCTTGAAACTGAGGAGATACGACAAAGGGTTTCTTTTTAGCGGTAAACGCGCAAACTTGTGTCTTCTGGGGATTGAACTGGACTAGATTTAGTCGGCCCTAATCCGAGACTTTGTTAAGCAAAGACTCGACTTCAGACACAAGTTTGTCCCGGTACTCGGAGACGTTTTCCCGAGAAATATTGGCATGGCCGGTATATAAGGCATCCCCAGTGCTGTCGTCTGCATAGCAATGAATGCTACCAGTTAGCAACATATCATTGATATGCAGGAGAAACAGCGTTGGTGATAGCACGCAGCCTTGTGGAACACCAGCGTTGATAGGCTTGAAATCAGAGCATGCACCGTCCACTACGACCTTGATGCTCCGATCAGCAAGGAAACTGGTGATCCATTTGCACAATTTCTCGGGAAGCCCATAGGAAGGAAGCTTCGAAAGAAGCGCCTTGTGCCAGACCTGATCGAAGGCCTTCGCTATGTCCAAACTAACGGCCAATGCCTCCCCCTTGGACTCTACTGCCTCCGCCCATCTATGAGTTAAGTAAACTAGAAGATCACCTGCTGATCGACCCCGACGAAAACCGTACTGACGGTCACTGATCAGCTGGTGATCCTCAAGGTACCTCATGAGCTGGCAGTTTATAATGGACTCCATTATTTTGGAGAACAAGGAGGTGATGGCGATAGGCCTGTAGTTGGACGGGTCTGAGCGGTCGCCTTTTTTAGGGATCGGATGGATCAAAGCTGTCTTCCATGAATTCGGGACTACGCCTTGGGAGTAGGAGTACCGGAAAAGACGCGTTAAAACCGGTGCCAACTCCGGAGCACACGTCTTCAGCACAATGGGAGGGACTCCATCGGGCCCACTCGATTTGCTGACATCCAGGGAGAAGAGTGCTTTGTGAACCGAGCGCTGTGTAAATCGCACATCCGGCATGGAGCACTCACATCGCGGGATGGTCGGCGGTGTGTTCCCCCCGTCATCTAGAGTCGAGTTAGACGCAAAAAGAGAGCACAACAGATCGGCTTTCTCTTTTGCGGCATGGGCCAGTGAGTCGTCCTCTCTGTGCAGAGATGGAAGGGATGGCTGACAGAAGTTCCCTTGGACAGCCTTGGCGAGAGACCAGAATGCACGAGTTCCCAAAGGAAGGCGAACTAGCTTCTCGCTAATTCTGCCGATGTGCTCAGACCTTGCCTTGGCAATGACGCTTTTGAAGGACCTGGAGGCGGAATTATACTTCTTTTTAAGTGCGCTGGTGTTTAAATCCCGAGACGTTGATGCGTCAGCCCAGGGCCGGTAGCACTCCTGCTTATAGTGTAATGCTATTTTATATAGACCAAACCATGGCTGGGATCTCCCTCCGATGGGCATCACAGAGGATGGAATAAAAAGTTCCATACCCTGAAGTACCACATCAGCAACAGAATTGGCAACAACGCTGGGATCTTCCAGCGAGAAGCAAACCCGCCCCCAAGGGTAGGATGCAAAAAAAGACCGCATCCCGTCCCAATCAGCTGACCTATAGTGCCAAACACGGCGGCAAGCTGCAGATCGCAACTGCGATTGGAGCGTGAGTGGCACCGTGCTCCGGATCAGACAATGGTCGGAAGAGCCCAGAGGGGCATCGACGGAGACCTGATATCCGTCCGGATGAGAGGTCAGCAGAAGGTCCGACAGGGAAGGTACATGGTCTTCCACATCTGGGATCCGCGTAGGCAAAGTAACCAGTTGTGTTAGACCATATGCCAAAGCAAAGTCGTAGACAGATCTACCCGCATGATCGGTTAAACGAGAACCAAGCCATTCAGCGTGGTGGGCGTTGAAATCACCGAGTATCACGATCTCTGCGGATGGGACCTGTTGTAGCACGAAGTCTGCAGCCATTTGGACGTGGTCGATGAGTCGGTCTGTGTCGGCATTACCGCTATGGGACCTATAGAGGCACCCGTAGACGCGGGGATGGTCGACGCTGTCTACGCGCAGCCATAGGATGGACAGGTCCGTACCTACAAGGCTGCCGAGGCGTCGAAAACAGATGTCCTCTCTGACGTATACACAAACTCCAGCCCGGGGCACAAAGGAGTGTTCCAATTTGTATCCCGGGTAGGAGAGATATGAAGTATCAGCCGGAGAGGACACCTGAGTCTCGGTTAAAAAGAGCAAGGCCGGCTTCGCCGTCTCTAGATGGTAACGTTAAGGTTGGAATGAAGTCCCCTGATGTTGCAAAAATTCACGGATAGCGTGACAGGGGTCGCCTTGGTTGTAATGCTCCGCTTGCCCCGAGCAGCATTAGTCGCGAGCGGAATTTTGCCCCCCCCCAGAATACGCGGGGCAGCCTGAGCACCCACGCTCAGGAGTGAAGTAGTTTGGTCGTGGATGCTCAGCGAGGGATTCTCCAGGGGTGCTGGTACCCTCCTGGGGTAGTCTCTTATTTAATTCCACTACCATGTTGATGGGGGAGGGGGGGGGGGGGAATTGGGCCTCCGGCCACCTGCACTCACCAAGCGCAACGCAGAGGTAAACCTCTACTTCACGCTGGTATTCTGTGAGGTCGTGGTACCACCCCGGTTCGAGCTGGCCCATCCGTGCGACAGCAAAAGCTACCGCTTGGCTCTACCACTGTTGCTATAAGTGTATATTTAAACCACATTTAAACATTTTATATTATTATTTATTACAGAGCTTTACAGTTCTAAGGCGAATATTTTGTAAAAATTGACCAATGGACAAATAAACATCTTTTCTTAACCATTTTTTTTATTATAATCTTTTTATAAATCTAATAACTTTATCTTTTAATAACTAAGCGATAAATATATTTTTTCGTACTTAGTCTTTCTTCTGGAAGGATTGGTTGTTTATGCCAATTACACCAATTTGCATCAAATGTTTTTCCACTAAGTCTAAATTGTAACAAAATGTTTCTTGAGTCATTCTTGTATACCTATAGTTTTTGATCATCAAATTTCAATTGTTTTACAAAAAAATTGTGGTATTCTCCGAAATGTTTCCTTTCTCTATTAATCGAGGTATAGCTTATTTTCGCATTTTAAAATACACATTTTCTAACAAAACTAATTCATCGTCCGATGAGTACGATATTTTGCTCGCTCTGCTTCAATCGGCTTGCTTTATGTAACTGTTACCAGAATAGACCAGCGCCGATATGCGCTGGTGGATCGGCGCCGGCTGCCTGCTAGAAGTAGAGAAGTTACGGCACAGCTATTAAGAACGTTAATAAAATGAAAAAAAAAGGTTCATCCTGGTATATAGTGTATTATCTATGGGTTCATCTGGTAATGCTGTAGTGCTCTCAAATATAACTTCAATGTTTCAACTCATTTTAACACAATTTAACAAAATTTGTGGTTTACAGTGGATAACTATTTTTATAATTTCACTTCCGATAGGACTAGTCTTCTGTGAATGTCACGCGCTTCATTAGTTCAGTCAAATTAGCGATAAACCTCGGAATGTGTAGAAGTAGAGAAGTTGTGATGCAGCTATTAAGATAGTACAAGTAACATATATACACATTAATAAAATGAAGAAAAAAAGGGTTCATCTAGTAATGCTGTAATGCCCTCAAATATAACTCATTTTAACACAATTTTTAATGACAGTGAGAATATGAATTCATTGTCGAGAACAGGAGGTAAATAAAGAAATATTATAAGAAAATTGTTTATTTTTAAAACTGTACATAAAGTAAATCACAAAAATAATATTATTCTATCTAAAACATCTAAAAATATTTTTACTTTTATTCAATTGCGTTCTAATTATAAGACAATTATTTCACATTTAATAAACTTGAATAAATCAATACAAGATTATATTTTAAATGCATTCATAAATCCATAATTGGCAGTATTTTATGGATTTTCATATTACACAGGTAAAAATGTACGTTAAAAGTGGTCTTAAACTAGAAACAGGCGTAAAAATGCAAAATTGAGCATTACAATATACAGATAACATTCTAATTTTTTATACACATTCTGCTGTACAGATATGTAAAAATCATTAGAAATAACTTCCCAAACAGTTTAACTTTCAACACCTATTTATAAAATAAATCTATAATGTATAGCACCATATTTTATAAAAAAGATATAAAATCTTATCTACATTATTTAATACGAGATCTTTTCCAGACTTGCATACTTTTCATAATTTACAATTAAGCAATTGATACTTACTATAGGACCGAGTAAAACTTGTTCATAGTAATGGTTGATTCATTGAATACAATTATACAAGAAAAGAAATATTGTGACTATGTAAGTTACTGGTTTAAACTATTGGCAATAAATTGTTATATACAACTTTAAGTTATGCTATAAAATAAGACTTAATAGTGTGAAATTCAAGCAATGGCAAATTAACAAATAACTGTTCTTTTTAACAGTTTTTAGTAAATTTTTTAAATAAAAAAATGCTCATTGACCCATTTTCTGCTAGCCATTGTTTTTACAATAAATTACCAAGAAATATTTAACTTAATACAGTCAACATAAATTAAAAATCGTATACATGAGACATATAATTGATTATTAGCGATATTTAACATAAGTCTTCAAGTAATATATAAGATCGGATGTTTCTAAAACAGCTGAGGAAGTCGCAGAATACCACAGAACTGTGCATAGAATTTTAACACCTAAAATATAAGTGTGGTGGGATGGGCTTTCGGTTACTTATAAATTAGTACTTTTTATCTATGGTAAGTACTATTTATTTTATTTACATTTCTAAACTTATTATTAAATATGTGCACTATTTATCGTCTTGTTTTTCAATGTAGATTAGAATATGCATTAGGAGCACATCAATTTTCAACTAAAATCACCCTAACTGAAAACAGTTAAACTCACTTAAAGCCGTACAAAGTTATTAAAAAAATAAGTGACCTTCTTTAAATTTTACTATTTACTTATGTGTCAAATTTTAGTGAATACCTAATTGACGGAGATATTGCCTAATAAACACATTCGATGTATTTTGTCTATTTTAAAATTAATAATAATACATATTAAAATCCTACCTAGCGAAAATTATTATTATTTTGATATGAACCATTTATTGAGCTTCATAATTTAAACGTAAAAATGTTCAAATACATCATAAATTACGTATACGGCATTCAGATCATAATTAAAGAAGCTTAACTGTAAAATCTATTCAAAATTTTTATTTATCTATTATATAAATTATGAGCATAGTTTTAAAAATAAGAAACATTAATAATCATAAATACTTCATAATTTGATCTAGTTTGATAGTTTATGATTTGCTTCATTTGTAACAATGTTTATCAGCATAGTCAGTCCATAAACAGTATATGTTCAACATGTGGTAAAAAACGTGGTAGGACCACGCTCTCACAGAATACCAGCGTAAAATAGCAGCTTAATGCTGCTGTGCTTCGTATGGTGAGTGTAGAGAACCGGAGACCCTTTTTACACAACATCCACTAACTAACAGGTGGACTGTGTGCTCGTTTATCACCCATTTTACTATAAAAATTTGGTCACATTGTTAATTCGATATTTATTATACAATTAAGCATGAAAGACGAACACTCGGCCCACCTGATGCTATGTGGATGTTGTAGCCCATAGACATATTCTTGATTAAGAATTGAAGTAAACCAATGGTAGTCTATACCTTTTTTTTTATATAAAAAGTGTTTTTGTTCGTTAACATAATCTCAAATAATACTGGATTGATTGTTAATTTTTTAACATTACGTAGTTTGTATTTATTTATAAAATGGATCTTATCTTAAAGCATTGGAAACAAATCTCAAGTGAAAATCATGCACCAATGCAATTACTACACAATAGAAACATTTATCATGGAAAAATATTTAGTAAAATTATTGGCAGTTGTGTGTTCCTTTACAACCACTTTTAGCAGCACTAATTTGAGATTTAGTGCCAGTAACACAAAGTGGTTACCATCATCATGAAATTTTCAATAGTTACTTTAAAATTCAAAATTATTACTTGATAAAATATTAAAGGAAAAATAATGCTATATGAAAAAAAAAAGATGTTTTGGAACAAACATTATCTTAATCATTTGAATTGTACTAGAATTGCATTAAATTTTTGAAAGAAGTTTTTACGTATAATATATATCTTACTTTATAACTAAATATAACTATTATATTATATATAGTACTGAATATTAATTGCGATAAAATATGGCAGTGAAAGAAGGTATACAAATTTACAAAATCAAATTATCCAATGCCTCAGATTTCATGATGAAAATTAATTCAAGCATAATATCCTTTAGAAATTTTTTTCTACTTTGGTTAAATAATTTCCAAGAGCATTCCCAAATAAATCCCATAAAATTATATAACTAGTTTTGTCATTTTGAAATAATGCTATGAAGAGTTGCTGCACATTAAATTCATAATGTGTATATGACCTGGATGGTCGACTGTGACGAAACACGAAAATTTGTCGTCGTGACAAAGTTTTCTAGCGTTAACACCGGATAACTTGATGCATGCTAGAATCTCCTTTCTTTTTGAACCTTCTTTGCACCTGAAAATAAACGAAAATTGTTTAGTTTATAGGTATAAGACGTTAAGGAGAAAACATTCGTCCTACGGGTATAGTAAGATATGGCAATAAGGCCAAATGAAACAGGAGATGGGTAGCAGCATCGTCCAGATAACGACTGAAAACACAACCAAGGCCATTATGGCAAAATTCCCCTTTAGCAATCTTTGGGGGAGGCTTATGATCGACAGTAGATTTTATAATGAATGAAGGAATGAATGAAGATAAATTAAAAAATAAGTTAAAATTAATTGTGATGAAATCCGTGAAATTGGTTTTATTCAAAATAAAATTAAGCTTTATATATTATAAACTAACACTACTTACGTTTTTCCCTTCCAATAACATTTCCAGCATTCCTGTGCATTCATTAGTCCAGTTCCAAAGAAGAAGTTATTTGTGGAAGGATCCACATTTAAATTTTCCAAGGCTGCCGGGAGATTCACTGTGTCTATTGGACTAGCAATAGGCGTGACAGCGTTCCAACGGTTTCTAGAATATTCATACAGCATAATAAATATAACAGTATGATTATGTATTTACAGCCGGCCTACACTTTATACCAATTAGGAATAAAGTGTAGGCCGGCATCCAATATTTATGGTAAAATACCTAGCACTGTTGTATTCCGACATATAGACTCTATATATATATAATTATATATAGTTCTATATATATACAGCCCTTCAGACTGGAGAGCCAGTATAATTTCAGGTGATGCATTCTTATCTTAGTCCTCAGAGGTGACAATGCATCTGTAGATTCTTTGTTTGTAGGGCTCTAGGTGTCCATGGACAGTAGATAGCTCAGGACCGTGCTTTGCGGTATTTCTTGGGTGAGGCCTATGTTCAGCAGTTGATTTGTAATGGACTGTAATAATGATGATGCTGATTCAACGGCTAAGAGGCGACTATCAGAAATGCAATTATTCTCACAGAATACCAGCGTAAAATTGCGACTTAATGCTGGTGTGTTTCGTATGGTAAGTGTAAAGAACTGGAGACCCTTTTTACTGGAAAAGAGGCATCCCATCTTAGTCCTCACGGCTGACAACGCATCTGCATTTTGATTCGCATACGAGGATAGATGTAGATGTCTATGGGCCACACCACTTACCATCAGGTGGACTGTGTGCTCGCTTGTCACCCTTATTCTATAAAAAATGCAAGAAAGATCTCATGTCCTCCGACAGATGGCAGTATAATCTTGTGTTTATGCCAGGTGTGAAACACCCAGATCGACAATAGTTAGTAGAGTAAAATGTGCAATTATATGTGTGCACATTACGATCTATTTTAATCAGTAGTTGCGAATATTTAGATAACTATATATTATTAGAACAACCAGAGACTTAAGGTCAGGAAATCAAGTTTAAATATCGTGATCCACAGAGATCAGTTCAATATTTATAATATTTTTGATTTTAATAATAAATAATAAAAAATAATTGAAGATTTGAAAAAAAATGGTCTTCTCAATCTTTATTTCGTTTATAATCCAGAGTTAATATTTCTCTTACTTACTAAAATATAAATATATACTGCTACATACTAAATTAAAATGTAAGTACCTCCAAAAACCCTTATTGATTCTCGTCTTAATCAAATATGTGATATTCCACCAGACAATCTCCGAAGCCATTGTCACTAACACCAAGGGCGGTTGTTCATCTTCCTCTACGAATGTTGGGAGCTGGTTTGATTGGGGGGATGGGGAGTATGTGCTACTCCTGGACAAACGTTCAGGAACTGGAGAGAAGCAACACCACTGCACCTTTGTTTTATGGTGCTTTATGAACCTTAACTGGCGTTGGTTGGTTACGTGCCATACCTGGAAATGATACAATTACAAACAATTCCCCAGTGAGGCCTATGTAGTGCTATCCCAGGCGATATTATATTATTCTTAAAATATTCCATTTTTATCAATAAAAAGAAATTATGTAAAAATTACAAAATAAAAAAATAAAGGTACATATAAATTAGGAAATGTCAACATACTATTAAATCAAGCTGTGCATAACAAACTGCACATTAAGAAAGCAAATAGATTCAATCAGAGCGCGTGATACACATGCTTGTTGCTTGCACTTGCTAATTACTGGAAAAATAAGCTACTCGCGATTATGCCCATAGCTTGTGCCATGTGTCACAAAACATATCAGAAGGATTAGCCAAGTCGACTTTCTACTATCATTAAAGCTAATAGAAAACTATAAAAATGAATGAGAATGACATATCTCAATGTTGTGTCATGTGAGATCGTAAGCAGTTTATTTTTTCCCAGCATACCAACTTCTTAGGTGATTTTTGTAACCTTCTGAGACTTTTTTTCATTTCCACTAATAAATGTTCGCTTACTCCATGCAGTTTCTGCAGTGCAGTGCTGGCAGTAGCCTGAGTATCAATACAATTTCTCATACATAATGTTATTTTTCTTTAGCAGAGAGGCTATTACTTCTTGCAATCAATTTTTTTATTTACATTAGCCATAGTTGTACAGTAATACTAATTAATTTTTCATAAATATTCTTCTCTGACACTCAACTCGCATGTTCCACGAATATGCTGCGAAGAATATGAAGAGAAAGAAAAATCTAGCATACCAGCATGTCAACGCATAGCACTCACAGGCATGTGTATCACAGGCTTAAAAATCGATAAAAACTATTCAAATATAGTACCTATGACAACTGCAATGAAAAAAATGTGATAAAGTTTGCACCTACTATGACATCGCCGGAATCTAGCCCCATAGCCAGCAAGCTACCGTCGGCTGTGAGGTCACATGACACTATACGGTTGTTCAACCTGTATTCTTGTATACTTTGCAACTCCACCCTTTCGCCAATTTTAAGTTCGAAAGTCTAAAATAAAATGAACATGGAAAAGACGAAGATTACAAGTAACATTCATGTCCAGTAGCTAAAAAAAATCTTCCAAAGCAGCAAAGAGTTGTTGGGAGCACTAAGCTCGAAGTTGTTAACGAGTAAGTCTAAAGAGGACAAATTGTCTGACTAGCTAAGTCAAACTTCAATCGAATCTATATGTTCAGCATTAGACTTTTGATAGGCTAATATGAATGATAATGAATGTCACACAGTAAAGGAATCTCTTACGTTTTATGCACACATTTTAACCTGTATGTGTAGTAAGTGGCAAAAAAGGAATAAAGTTATGGCTTGTGATGGTGTAACTGGTGACAGGGAGCAGTATCAAAGACGTGAGACATCAGCTGATCTGTCTATCAAACGTAAAGATTACAGCAAATCCTCCCTTCAATGAATGAAGTACATATCTAGCAAAGGTATTTTAACGGGCTGATGATAATGAAAAACATTTGTAATTTTTTATTTGCAGAGAATTATACATTGCTCATAGTTTTCTACCTCATTATAATTTCATTAAACAACAGCTGAAATGTAGGGAATAGATGTTAAATTATCACCATAAAGTCAATCAAATCAATAAATTGACGGCTCCGTGGCGCAGTGGCTTAGCAATCAGTTGTTGCGCCGGGGGCCGCGGGTTCGAATCCCGCAAGGAACAAGTATTTGTATTGCCTACAAATAATTGTTCCGGGTCTGGATGTTTGTCCTTGTGTTTATGTTTGTAAACTGCCTCCACAACACAGGAGAAAATCATAGTGTGGGTGTAACGTTTTATAAAAAAAAGATAAGAAAAAAAATCAATACTATAAAACATCATTATTCTTACAATAACATATTGAATTCATATTAGCATTTATTTATTTACATAAATACATTTTTCATCAATGATCGACTATTTTCTACCGACTTCAAAAAGGAGATGGTACTCAATTCGACTGTATGTTTTTTTATGTGTTACCTCATAGCTTTTTTCTGGGTGAACCGATTTCGATGATTCTTTTTTTATTCAAAAGCTGGTGCTTCTCATGTGGTCCCATATAAATTTGATCACGGTCTAATAGTTTTGGAGTTATTGTTAATAATTTATATTGAAGTCGGTTGTACAAAATTATTAATTTTAAATTATTAAGCAAACTGTCGCTGGCTAAATACTGGTAGTTATGCATTATTATTATTATATACATAGACTCACCTGAAACCCCTTATTATAATCGTCGCAGATCACAAGTATATTCTTTTGGAAAGCCGCACAGTTCACGTACACATCCGTTTGCCTTCCATTTAGTATGCATGCAACTTGCAAGTTACGGTCCCACAGTTTGATTGTGGCGTTATTTTCTACAGTTATTAATCCCACATCTGGGACCCAGAAACAATCGACCAAGCTGCTTGCTTTACATAGGCGTCCCTTCGTATCGCCATTAGGGAACAAGCGATCTCTGGAGTTGATGCTTGCGTCGCTGCTCGATGTGGACATTTTTTCTGGACTGATCTTCTTTTTAAAGCCTGGATAAATTATTAAGTTTATGTTAAATAATAATAAATTACGGCCAGTGTCACCATGTAGTGGCGGTGTAAGAATATCCACTACCCTTCATCGTCCCTTGGTTTTCGTAAGAGGCGCCAGAAACATTCGTAGCAGCGTCTTTCTAATAACAATTAGAAAATAAAAAACTGCGAAAAATATCCCTCTTATGATACAATCTATGGGGGAGAGCCACGTTTAACAGTGGACTTTGGTAAACTGTATTTACTGATTGATCGATTAATGGACGGTTATTATAGTGAGTTCAAGTTAGAAGAAAAAAACTTACCTTGTATATCATTCAGGATCTCCTGCGAGCCAAGATGCGTATTCCCTCGCTGCAACATCTCAGACTTCCAATCGCCCTCGCTCGTAAAACGGTATGCCATTAAGCACCTATTTTTCCCCGCCACTATCAACAAGTTGGGATTCACGAAGTTCATATATTGCACGGGGCTGTACACGTCGATGATGTCTTTAGTTTCTTTGGATCTCAGCGCGTACTTCGTCACGATCCCATTACTAAGCCCGTATATAATGTATTGGTTGCATGGTGAAATGTTCACAGCCGTAATTTGATCGTCCGTTTTAGGTGATACTTCTGTTAGCAGCTTCCTTCCGCGCATTATCTGAGAATTGAGAGGTCAAAGTACATGGAAGCCGATTATACAAGAGATAAGCCACGCAGGTGTATTATGGCTATAGTTCGACCGTCGAAGGACCACGATCTCGCATAATATAAGTGTAAACTAGCCACATATTGCTGCTGTTTCGTTTGGGGGAGTGACGAGTGGTCAACAGGGCTGACAACAGAATATGTATTTTGATTCTTAAACCAATAAATATTTAAACTATAAAAATATTTCGTTTAATAACAGTAGTATGTATCTCACGCCAACTCATCCTAGGGACATCTATAAAACACTTAAATCTTTAAATAATACAAATTCAACAGGTTATGACGAATTAAATGTAAAAGTTTTAAAGCAATGCGCTGAATACATCTCAGAACCATTATGTTATATTATAAATCTGTCTCTAAAACAGGGTGTATTTCCAACGCGTATGAAATTCTCCATTGTTAAACCTATGTATAAAAAGGGAGATAGGCAAGACGTTGGAAACTACCGACCAATAACTCTTATTCCTGTGCTCTCAAAAGTTTTCGAAAAAATAATGCATGAAAAACTATATTGTTTTCTTAGCGCCTTTAACATTCTAAAACCAGAAAAGTTCGGTTTTCGAAGAAACTGTTCCACAACATTAGCATGTTATGAACTGATTAAAATTATAACTGAAAGCTTAAATTCACGAACTCCACTTTTAACTATATTTCTTGATATGAGCAAAGCTTTTGACTTCGTATCACACAGTCTTCTGCTAGATAAATTAGAAAGGTATGGAATAAGAGGAACAGCCCAAAACTGGATAGAGAGTTATCTTAAAAAGCGTAAGCAGTGTGTTGAAGTTACAAAAATCATAAAGAACACAAAGATATCAAAACGCTCCCAATATCTTACAAACAGTTTTGGTGTTCCACAAGGCAGTGTACTGGGACCTTTGCTGTTCTTAATATACATTAACGATCTTCCTGACTTTACTACAAGCAAATGCATTTTATTCGCTGATGACACTACTCTTATAGTTAAAGGTAATAACAGATCTGCACTTGAAATCGCAGCTAATGGTGCTCTAAATGAGGTCATACAATGGATGAATATAAATAATTTAGATATAAATATAAATAAGACGAAATTTATTGAATATAAAACCCTCAAAAACATTTCAAATGACATTAAACTCACATATAACAACTCGATAATTAAAGAAGTCGTTTCCACGACATTTCTAGGAATAATATTTGATGAATTTTGTAGTTGGAAGCCGCATATAGAAAGCTTATGTACTAAAATAGATCGTTTCGTTTTTGCATTGCATAGACTAAGAAATATTGTATCAGAAAGAGCTGCACTGATGGCATATCATGGATATATCTCATCCATACTACGATATGGTGTTCTACTCTGGGGGTATTCGGTGGATTCGGATAAAGCATTTAAAGCACAAAAACGCTGCATAAGAGCTCTTTGTGGTGTTGGTCCTTTAGTGAGTTGCAAACCTTTGTTCAAAGCTAAAAGGATCCTGCCTTTGCCTTCATTATACATATTTGAAATGTGCATGTTTGTTCATAAGCATCCACATTTATTTCAACGTAAGTGTGAAGTGAGTGAAAGTAAGGGTAGATACAAGAATAGGTTATATGCACCAGCAAATCGTCTAAGAGTTACAAAAAGAAATGCTTCTGCAATGTCGATAAGAATTTATAATAAATTACCTGATAATTTAAAGCGTAAAAGTTTATTGTCATTTAAGAAATCTGTTTTGGCATTGTTGCTCACTAAATGTTATTATTCTGTAGAAGAGTTCTTAAACGACAACGACCTACATACGAGTAATAATGAATGATAATTTTAGAATATGATTAATTACGTAATTACAAGATTCTAATGTTTAAAAAAATAATGTTTTTGATATTATTTTATATAAAATTAGACTTATGTATTTAATTCATTAATAAATTTGATGTAAAAATAGAAAGAAATTAATGACAATTGGATATGTAACATTATTTAATTATTGACATAAGAATAATAATTAATATATGACATTGACCTATAATAATAATCTTACTTGACATAATAATACTTACTTATATATTTGATGGCATTTTCTGACACTGTAGCATAATAAATTAATTATCAAATCAACTAAATAATATTAAATATTTTATATTTTGTTAAATTAATATATGTTGTTAAATTCGATAAGTGTTGTTGTTTAGGTTACTTGACCATTAATATTTGCACACCACTAAGGTAGAATATGTAGAACGAATTATACTCAAACACCATTGTACAACCATATTCTTGCAAATAAAGATTATTATTATTATTATTATTATTATAAAAGAGGGTAGTTGTACAGTCTATAGGCCACAGCATACACTTACCATGAGTTGGACTTTGTGCTTGGTCTATCACCCTTAATTATATTATAAAAAATAACACAGTAAACATTTTTATAATCTTCAAACGAAGTTAATTCCATGTTATTTTACTGTATAATAAATAGATGACCGATGGGGATAAAGGTTCTCGAGTCGCAGCCTCGTACCGTTAGGCGAAGTGTAGGGCGGCCCCCACTAGATGGAGTGACCACCTGGTCAGATATGCGGGAAGTCGATGGAAGCAGGTGGCTCAGGACCGTACTTTGTGGCATTCCTTGGGGTAGGCCTATGTTCAGCTGTGGACTTGTGATGGATGATGATGATGAAATAGAGTACGTGTGCGTCGGCTGCAATGAAATTATTAATTGCAAATTTACCGCGTGCTCGGCGGTGAAAATTACAAATACTTCAAGGAGATTAGAGGTCTATCCCCAGCTGTGATACGTATATAGGTAGATAGATGTTACTTTACTTTTACGATTCGTAATTAAAGAAAAACATGCACAAGTATTTTGTATAGATTGATATTACTTACTTCACTTACTTTTTTATTTTATTAAGTAGCAAAGAAGAGCAAGTTCAATCTAATGGTAACAAGACCCATTGACATATGACCTTTATCTAGACTCATTTTACTTCTCTTTATTAGCACTAACAGTGCACAGCTGGACACGGACCACTCCCATTGTAGCAAGGATTTGGTGATCAGAGGCAGCTGTTGATGATTTAATAACACTGCTAACTATCGCATTTTGGGTGTTTTACATCCGGCATATAGTAAAATGGTATAGAAATTTATAGCAGTCAAAGATTTCATTCGAATATTTCCTTATTAATTTTATATTTTGTATGCCTACTGGTGGGACAAAGAGAACCTACCTTATATTTTATTATGTACATATCGAGATCTATAAATTAACCAATGTTCACAAAATAAAGAGATTTGATTTGATTTCTTTAATCGCTTCTTACGACGCCCACAGTACGAAATAGGGTGATATCATTATTTCTGCTAGAGATATATGAAACGAAAAAAGTTCACTAAAATATGGCTGTAAAACACTTGCAGGATAACTTTTGGACCTCATACGTAGAGACATGTTGAAATTTGGATTTTCAAAATTTGTACTCTTTACAACAACATCCAAGTAGGAAGTTAAAATATTTTTTTTTAACTATTAGTTACCTGTATATTGTTTTTATCATCGACAACAGCCAGCAAGGGCTGTATCACTCCGTCGTTGTTTCCATTACAAATACCTTTCAAATTTAATGGCTTCAAGTTATGTCTATCCAAGCTCATAGTTTTCTTGGCGAGCTTCTTTTCGATCTCTTTATGCGTGACAAAAGATTTGTGGCGTTTGGGCGTGTTGTCGTAGCTTTGTGACCCATTGTTGGGAGTAGTGCTTGGAGTTTGGGGCGATAAAGCACCAACGAAACTCACGTCGAATGTTGTCGTTAGTCGAACTTTGCTGTTGAAATGTTTAAGTAGAATGTTTATCATATAAATATATAAGGTTTAATTTTATGTAAAGCCACAAATCAAAATGAAAATTTACATCTTGAGATAAATGGAGCAAATTTTTCTTGGAATTTCTGTCAATCTGTATCGTCACTTTGGGTGACGAAAAACCTGTGTGTAAATTCTAAATAGAGTCGCGAGTGACTTTATATGCGTGGACGGAATTTGTTTAATATAATTCAACATTCAATACTGATAGTATTAATGTCATTATTTTTTCTAGTTTTACAAAACTAGATTATGTAAAAAAAAACCATTATATCTATCATCAGGTCTGGATGCAATATTTATGGGTTCATAGTGAAAATATTTTCTATCGATTAAAAAATTATAAGCTACATTGATATAACTAGCTTCAGTGATAGTGTGTTGCATACACGGAACAAATACAAAGAGGAGACGGCCTAAACAACTGTGCACTGTGATTCTAACTAGGTCCTGACGTCATCACAGTGGGCATGGCTTTATTTAGTACTGTCAGCGTTCGTCCTGTGGGCTTATGTGTCGAAAATCGCAAATCGGTGTGTTTTCGTAGTATTAAGAAGAAAAGGATGAAGGGTTGTGTTTTATCGTGTAAAAACTACTCAGATGCTATGCTACGCTCTGATGGTATGGATGGCATCACATTTCATTTGTAAGTAATTTTATACTTTATTTATTAAAATAGTTATAAAAAAGCTTTGCGTCAGCTTTCAAATGTAATTAAATATATTCGACACTGTGACATGGTATTTTAGAATAAGGGTGACAAACGAGCACATAATCCACCTGATGGTAAGTGGTTGCTGTGGCCCATAGACATCTACATCTATCTTCGTTTGCGAATTAAAATGCAGACGCGTTGTCAGCCGTGAGGACTAAGATAGAATGCCTCTTTTCCAGTAAAAAGGGTCTCCGGTTCTCTACATTCACCATACGAAACACAGCAGCATTAAGCTGCTATTTTACGCTGGTATTCTGTGAGAGAACGATGCGAGTAGTTTTACTATTTATCGGTAGATGGAAAATAGTTAAGTGGGCGGGGTTTAACATCCCCTCACCTCGCAATTTGTCACGCGTTGTTTCATAGTGAAATCTAGTTACAACACCTCCTCTTTGTATTTGCTCCTAGGTTACGTACATTTAAAAGAAAATAAAGTTAAATTGTTATCTTCTTATTCGAAATGGTCTATAAATTATTGCTTGCAATTATAATACTCACCTGTTTTTATGAGTGTTTTGCGAGACGTAAGAAGCGTCCAAGAACCATACTTTGGCTGAGTTCTCTATTGTTCCAGTCCCAGTAAGCAGGACATCAGAGCCAGGCATGAAATCATCCCACATCATGACCTCACTGACAGCCATCGACATCACATTCCTAAAAGTGTCATTTGATATAATATACGAGGGCGGCACTGAAAATTTCGGGAATCAAGGAAGTGACACAACATTACTATTTAAAAATGTATTTATTGCTTTTCGAAGTATTCTCCGCGAAATTTGACACATTCTTCCATACAATGGAACCAATCATTGAAGCAACCATTCCATTCGGAAGTTGGGGTCTCCAAAATGGCCGTTTTGTAGGCATCCACAGCTTCTTCAGGTGATGAAAATCTCTGTCCACGCAATTTATTCTTTATTTTAGGGAAAGTATAGAAATCATTAGGGCTTAGGTCGGGGCTGTACGGCGGATGGTCTAATAATTCTATGTTTTCTTTTTTATTGTCGTGATGGAGGATGATGCGGCGGTTGCAGTTCTCTTTACGGAGTTCCGAAACGACCTGTGGTAAACAAATGCTAGCATACCATTCTGCATTAACCGTTCTTTGTCCCTCAAGAGGAATAGTTGTAACATGGCTGATTTTGGAGACAAACGTGGCCACCATTTTTTTTGCAACACTCCGTGAACGAACAATTTTTGTTGGCTTTAACTCATTTTCGAACACCCAAACTCGTGACTGGTTTTTTGTTTCGGGTTCGTACGCGTATATCCAGGATTCGTCACCTGATACGATGTTGTATACAGCATTTGAGGATCCTGCGTGGAATCTTTCGAAAGTTCTGACGCACCAAGTAACGCGAGCCGCTTTTTGCTTTTCACAGAGCGAATGCGGTATCCATCGGGAAAATAACTTTTTTACACCTAATTGTTCATGCAAGATTATTTGTATTTGACTCGTGCCAATGTCTAAAGTTGCCTGAATTTCGCGGTATGTCACATGTCGATCTTCCTCAATCAGCTTACGCACAGCATCAACGTTTTCTTGGGTGACTGCAGTTTTTGGACGACCTTGACGGGGATCATCACTGAGCTTGACACGTCCACGTTGAAATTCAACAAACCAGCGACAAATTGTGGTTTTGAATGGGGCTTCATCACCAAATGCAGAAATCATCCAGCCTATGTACTCGTATTTAGAAAGATATTACGTGGCTGTATGGAGGGCGGGGGGGGGGGGGGGGGGGGGTTAAGCCATAGGCATCTCATAGTTGTCATATATTATGTTAACCAGAAAAAAGAAATATACTATATCAAGAAAACTGTGACATCGTCCCGTAGGAGTCGTAAAAGGTGACAGAGAGGCCTAAGTACGTATGGCGAGTGTAAAGTGTCGAGGGTATATGAAGATGCCTATGAACCACAGCATCCACTTACCATCAGGTGGACTATGTTTCCGTATGTCATCATTATTCAATAAAAATAATAAAGAGAAGGATACTAACCCTCTCCTCGAACAACTTATTACATAAAAAAAGAAGGATACAAACCCTCTCCTGTTATCAAGATCGAACACCCTCGAGTTTGTCTTGAGATCAACACAAATAACTCTACTATCGTCAGTGGAAACGAACAGGAGTGAGCCAGACTTGTTTACTGCCATCGATATAAAACACACATTCTCCTTGATGTCGTTACTGGACATCACCTTTCTGCATATATACACATTGCACACATTCTGATACGAGCCTGTCGTCAATTTGTACTCATGCTCTTTAATTTCACCTTCAGATAGCGTTATTATTCTGTTGCAACCTAAAATAAGTAATTTTGAAATTATAGTAAGCAACTGTATTTAGCAATCTTATTTTTCTCAAGTCTGTAGGTAATAGAGTATACATATACTTGTACGAAAATTAGATGTATGTAATAGTCTCATTCGTCCGATAATGAATTTATATAGCATTATATGAATATCCATCCATACATGAATTACTACTATAGTCCACTACTGAACATAGACTTCCCCCATAGGCTGCCTTATAAGGGCATATTTTCTTAGTTGCCACGCATGAAAGGCGGGTTGGAAACCGCAGGTTTTTAATTTTTAGTTGCTATTAAGAAGACGCTGCCGTCTAACGAGACCCCGGGAGGATATAGGGCAATAGATATTCTTACACCGCCAGTACACGGTGTACATATGAATAACTAATACTAAAATATATGTTAATTTTATTAAAAACACATTAATTAATATCGGCAAAAGTTGGAGGAGGTGCAGATTTAATATAATGTTACGAGCTTGGGGTTCGAAACAATTAAAAACTGGCGATTGAATTACCAAAATTGACACTTTAATTATGGAACACTAATTACAACTTAAAACCACACTAATAATAAAACACAATTGTACTACTGATCACTTTAGTTCGCAGTTGTATAGCTTCGAAGTGTTCGCTTGTATCGCCAATTCAATACTGACTCGGTCGTGGTCTATACCGGCCTTATATAGGACCTCAGCTAGTTTCCAGAACCTTCTACTGTAGAAACATCTAAAATGTTCGAGTACAAATCGGTCCCGAAATTTCTAGAAGGATCTTGACTCTCCTAGTTCTGTTACTCGATACTAGATGGCGCTAGTGGTAACTAGTGTTGCCATGTACAAGACATTAATAGTGGCGCGCAACAATAATATAATTGCTTTACTCCCATTTTGACAATTTCAGGTATTCCAAGTTCTTTGTCTTTAACTTTTACTACTCTTAAAAACCGAGACAATTTATTGAGTAACTACTATATTTAGGGTACCATATAATAGAGAATTCTTAATATTAGTCATAAAAAAACTAAAATGTAATATTTAGAATATCGAATGAATAGGAAATATTTATGTCTGATAATTTTGATATATTAAAATGTCATGTTATAAGATAAATATATCCAGGTATCCAAATTTTATATAAGTTCAGATACTTATATAAATAATGATACACTGTTATTGCCGTTTTTGAAAATACAAGTAAATAAGGCTTCTACTGCTATTTAAAATTGTATATATGTAATTTTATGGGCAACAACTACGCTTACGCGAGCTCCTGTGTGTGCGATTCAATTCACAACGTTTTTGCCGACCGAGCGGCCCTTATGAATGTGGGCGGGCGTAGTAAAATAGTATGCGTTAGATATTTATGAATAACAATCAATTAAAATAATACAATACGAATTCTATAATTTCTGTAATTTAAATTCAATAAAAATTAAAAGATAAAGTGGCCAAAATGCTTGATATTTTTTTAAATTAATTTTTCTTCACCATTCGCCTATTTTACTTCTTTTGAACATTCTTTGCAAATTTGGGCGTATATTGCAAAATAATCTTGTATATATTACAATGAACTGAAAGTCAGAAGTCCAGTTGAAAAACGGAGTGGGAAGATTCTCTTTTGTTAATTAATTTTAAGGACAAGAACAAGAAACCACCACCAACTATTCAATTGACCCAGTCCAGAATGTTCATTCAATGCGTCGATATTTTCATCGTTGCATAGGCTACAATGTTGTACTCGAGTTTACAATAATACTTATGCTGACAGATAATGGCCAATTTCCTTAATTAATATTATTACTCACTCATTTGGCACAAGCTGATATTTTTATTTGTATTATTAGTTGTACCAAATGTATTACACAGATATACTCACAAAGAACAGAAAAGATTTTATACTACATGAAATAGATGCCGCAACTTACCAGGAATAGTCAAAATATTCTTCACCGCATCTGATTCTTCAAATGACATAACCTTCTCTTTAGTGGTCAAATCAACGATTTCCAAGCAGTGCGTTCCGTTTGTTGCAATTATCACCTGCTTATCATTATTGCACGGAACACAGCACACTATATCACGGTCCCGTCCGAAGTTGTCTAGAACTTTGAGCACTTTCCCGCTAGGGTCGTATAAAATGATCATTTTGGATGTGTGCGTTATAAGAGTTTCCTCGTTGTTGGCCCAGCGGCAGTTGAGGAATGGACCTATTTTAGGTGGTATTGATACGACGTTCGCGTAGTTATTATTGAACGCTTCTTCTGACTCTGTAAAGCGTTTACGTACTTTAAAATAAAAAAGATAACAGAGAGGGAAAGAACTATATGTGAGAAACACTGACATGTATTGGATGAGATATGCAGACATTTTTAATGTAAACTTTATTTAATAGATCATATCAGTCGCTACGTACAAGAGTAAAAAATATTTTTTGAATTAGCAAATATACATTTGCGTTAAAAATTATATTAAAAAAAAAACAAGTACATCTTATACCTATTATAAGCCAGTGCTTGTCTACTATGCCACTAGATGTAGATGGTAAGTATAGACCAAAACAATATATCATTAACGAAACAAGGAAAAAAAACTTAACTTTATACTCTAGATGATAAACTGCATTGGAATTATCGCATAGCTTTACTTAACAAAAAGTGAGGCTATGCGATAGTTAGTATTCAGCGGCTTTCGTTATAAGAAAAATTAGGCAGTTAACTGACATCGATAGTGCAAGAATGGTTTACTTCAGTTATTTTAATACTCTATTGTCATATGGAATACTTTTGTGGGACAAATCATCAGATTGTATTTGTCATTCACAAAAGAGTTATACGAGCAATTTACAATTTAAACCCACGAGTCTTTGAGAGAATTATATAAAGAAATTAACATATTGACTGTATCTTCGCAATATATCTATTCGAACATTTTTTTTTTTCGTTCGTTCATAAGTGTTCATAATTTTACATGAAAAAAAAAAGTATATCATCAGATACTTTACCTTCTTCTATGATATCGTCGGTATCTTCCTGGTCGATGTCATCAATATACCATATTGTTATGTACCCAGTTGAATCAAGTGCCGCTACTATAGGAGGGTTCATGGGACACGCACCAATCCATTCAATTGCAGACCCTTTACCAGGTAACTCTTTTTCTAATCTATTGGTTGAAATGTGGAAGAACTGGAAAATGTTATGAGGATATGTCATCTTTTGTATATATATGCTTTTAATTGCCATAATATGGTATTGTCTTTTTGACAAGTTACATTACTTTCTTACAATGGCATGTGTTTAAATTGCATGATGTTTTGTACAAAAACAAGAGATTATAGCTAGGTCGTTTCCCTGTTTTATTTTTTTAAGCAGGATAAAGTACCAAAAAAAGGACCTGTGTTTCGTATGGTGCGTGCAGAAAACCAGATAGCTTTTTTACTGGGAAAATACCATCTTAGTTCTCAGGGTTGAACGAATCTCCATTTTGATTCTTAATCTAGGATAGATGTAGATGTCTATGAGCTATAGCAGCTACTTACCATCAGGTGGTTTGGGTGCTCGTTTGTCACCCAAACTCTATAAAAAAATGAAGCTTAGTGTTAGTTATGTAAAAAATATGAAATACCTTGATAACACCCGAATCAGTTCCAATGAGGACATAATCACCGAGAAAGCAGACTGCTGTAATGATTTCCTTTACGTCTATGGTGGAATGTTTTATTTCTTCCACATTTTGCTCATGCCTGAAATAAACAGTTATTTCATATATGCAAGTTCTTAAGGTTAAGACTGACTCAGAAGAATAAAAATTCTGCAAAGGGGGCGTTCAAGTATTACGTAACATAATTTGGAGGGAAGGCGGGTCTTGCAAAACGTTACGATACGTTACAGGGGTGGGAGGAGGGTTCGACAACTCGTTATGTAACAGTTTTTTTTATTTATATAAATATATGTATATATTTTATATATGTAAATATAGCCAAGCTGCAGCTATATTTATAGTATAGTTGTAGCACGAATGGTTCGGCTCGACCGGGATAGGACCACGCTCTCACAGAATACCAGCGTAAAATAGCAGCATAATGCTGCTGTGTTTTGTATGGTTAGTGTAGAGAACCGGAGACCCTTTTACTGGAAAAGAGGCATTTCATCTTAGTCCTCAAGGCTGACAAAGCATCTGCATTTTGATTCGCAAACGAAGATAGATGTAGATGTCTGTGGGTCACAGCAACCATTTACTATCAGGTGGACTGTGTGCTCGTTTGTCGTACTATTTCTATATAAAAAAAACTATGGACCTAAAATCTATATAGTCTAATATAACGTAAAATGCTTGTCTTATTTACGTATTGGCCTATCACTATTTTTTCACTTGTCCCGCACAAAATCTCACGTTGGCAACCCTTTTCGTGTATGTTTTACGCGGGAATCCTTCGACTGTATTGTACGTAATTTTTTTTTCAGTTTTTGTTAGTGTTTATGCAGAAGCACATTGTAGTAGTCAGTATTGTTAAAGTGAGTTCATACTGTAATGTCCTCAAAAGGGAGATTTGCATAATCTGCACATTGCTCCCAAAGTGGTTAATATTTGAAAAATACGTATTTTGTTCTTTTACATCATCATAAAGACAACATTTTCATTATTATAGACTTCCTCATTGTTAAAAGTTTTTTTTTTGGTGGGTCACGACCCACCTGATGTTGTATGCACACGTGCTTGTTTGTCACCATACTTTTATAAACAACGAAAATTGTTTTAATGTGATTTTTTTATAGTGTCAAATTATTTTAATTTTTTTAGTACATTGAAGTCGGCTTTTACATTTTACTAAGTTATTTGTATAGCCTTTTGAGTAGACATAGGAATATCACAATATCAATGTCTTCTAAAGCGTTATTTAAAAAAATCTATCCCCTATTTAGCCACCATTAGGGGTAGAATCTTTTATGCAAATTTGTATAGGACTACCGCAAAAGAAGTATTAACTATTTAATAAAAAAGAATCATCATAAAATGACAAAGATATTATGTAACATACAAACAAAAAAAAATATATACTTAGTCAAATTTTAAACTACCTCCTTTTCTAGGTTGGCTAAAAACATTAGATGAGAGATGTATGAAATTCAAAATCATGAACAATAAATCTTAAATTATAATTATAATCTAAATCTTAAAGAAACAGCTACGGTTATTATCAGATAGATTTGTGGCCTATTTAGGGTTAAATAAACGATACTTACAAGAACTCAAAATAAAGCTCGTTGATGGAGCTTCTCTCCTGCGCAATGGCCGAGGCTTTGGTATAAAGGATGCCTTTGGATTCATGCTGCAGTATGCTCTGCACAATGTCGGTATATGGATACCGGTAAAGGTCTGTGCCGTGCGTACTGAGATAAGCTTTGATACTGTATAAAAGCTCTTTGTCTAGTGTCTGGAATAAATGTAGGTTAAATGATAAAATTAATATTCTTAGCGTGCTGGGGTGTGGCCCTATGGCTAAAATTGATCAAGAGATTATCATAAAAAATCAAATACTGAAAATAGCAGTTGGTAGGGTATGAGCACATTCTGTAATCTCATTCATTTATTATACATTTTCTTTTTGTAATAATACAAAAAAAATATGTAAAATAAATGTGTTAAAAATAGAGTGACCGACATAGCCATTATTAAGCTGAAGTGGCAATGATGACCGCTCATCCTACCATCATTCAAGACCGTTACTATAATGTAATAAAAATACACACATTTATTTACTAATATAATTTCACTTACATCTTCCGCAATATAGGTTTCATATTTTTGCAGATCCATAATAACATCAGCTGGTCCAGTTAATCTCACTTTATTGCCCAAAAATTTCAAATCTAAAAACAATTTGTTGAATAAGCTCCATTTATTGCTCAAATTCTTCGTATTCAGTATATGGTAACCAATGTAGAAGGCAATGTAACCATCGTCTACTATATCTAAAGGAACACTATTGACATTTTCATAATGGTAGCTTTTGAGGAAATCACCATGTAGTTTTTTCAGTTCTTCCTCAGTCCAGCAAGTTCTCAAATAATCCATAATAAAAACGTGTATTTCATAAATATAATTCCTTTGCTCTCGATCATAGAATTCTATAATAAGTGATTTGCTACGTAATTGTTTTATTATGGACTCGACTTCTGCCAATTCTTTGTTCCATAATTTACTTAACACTTTGGCGGACACTTTGACGTTGTCTGGCAACACTGTAAGCATTTTGAACAGTGCTAGTATGTCCGGTTGTAAAAGATTTATGCACACTTCGACAGCTTTCTTTGGATTATCATGGTGTCTTGACAAGCTGTAAATTATTAATAACTATGTATGTATGTATGCAACAATATTTTCTTGTATGTTTCGGCAAATAATACGTAATTTTACACAATAACAATATCACGCCTGCATTGATGTAAATATTACAATATTATATTTGTAAAGGAGAAGTATCATTAAAGCTATGAAGTTACTCAAAAAAGAGAAAAAAATGCCCTGAACCAATAGAAATATTATTGCGTGAATATAAGACTAATTACTTGTGCTGAAAAATATTTTTTTTCAATAACTGCCCTATTCGCGCCATTTTGATTCAGCATAATTACTTGCCTGCGTTCAGAAATCATGTTATCAGATGTATATGTAATAATGTTAAGAAATTATGATCACAACTACATTAAATATATTAATGTCCTCCAGACCGAATTTCGGTGATGGCGGCCAGCCTCAACGAAGACTAGCCATCGGCGCAGGATAGGATTTTAGTGCCCAAGTGTATGCGCAAGCACAGGTGCACTCTCATAGTCCGATGGGACGGTAAACCGACACGACCGGAGAGAGATCAGGCGCAGGACCAACGGCTTTACGTGCTTTCCGAGGCACGGGGGTGAGACACCGCCAACTTCCTGACTCCGGGCAGCTACTGAGAATTTCTTGATGGAATAACTCAATAACTGATTTTTTTTGCCCGACCCGGGATTCGAACCCGGGACCTCATGATCAGCAGTCGCATTACTACAACCACTAGACCAACGAGGCAGTCAAATATATTACAAAGTATTAGAGTATCAGTAATAAAGTATAGTACATATATAAAGTATCAGAGTTAAATATATTACAAAGTATATAACTGAGTTATTAGCGACTACCTTATAAACTATTTAAATTAGTTACGAGCAACTGCTACGGTGTCAACATAAAAATATTTATAGTTCTTCATACTGCTTTTGTGGAAGGCGTTTTGGAATGAAACATTTGTAATATCATTTTGTTTTTACGTTGATTTAATATCATATTATCTTTAAAAAACCTATTAAATTTTAAATCTATGCTTGGATAACATTGGATGGTATTCCTTGAATCACGTTCGTAAAAAGCGATTCAAAAATTTGAAAAAAAATTTTGAAATGCTCTATATTATAAATAAATTGTTGGTTGTATTTATTTAAGGGTTAATTTTCCAGGTTCCTTAAAATTAAACATCTTTTGAGTTTAGGATTTGTAAATTTGGCGGAGGCCTATGTCAGGCAGTGAACTAGTAATGGCTTGCAAAGATGATGATGGTGATATAATACTTACAAAAAGAAATCCCTCTTTTCTAATTTATTCAAATAATAGTTCCAATACTTTTGATCATGTTTGAATCGTTCTTTGTTTTCTGTTAACTGAGCGCCAATCAGAGCTATATGGAATGGACTTCCTTTGCATATTTCGTGAAGTTTCTTTGCTTGCCTCGGTAACTGAGACACAGGTTGGTCTAGACATGAGGCGAAAAGCTCCAATGTTTCTTTTTCGGTGAAATTGTTTTCTACCTGTAATTTAAATTAATAAATATATTTGACAGAACAACGGTCTATATATCATTTGATATATTTGGTCATATATCAGCATTATTCTTCCATAGTAAGCTTATACGAGGTAGAGCCATGTTGCAGTTATATTACTGGTATAGTTTTAGCACGAACGGGTCGGCTCGACCGGGGAAGGACCACGCTTACGGCTGCTGTGTTTCGTATGGTGAGTGCAGAGAACCGGAGACCCTTTTTACTGGAAACGAGGCATTCCATATTAGACCTTACGGGTGACAACGCATCTGCATTTTGATTCTTAATTGAGGATAGATGTAGATTTCTATGGGTCACAGCAACCATGTACCATCAGGTGCATCATGTGCTCGTTTGTCACCCTAATGTCTATAAAAAATGAAGCTTAGTGTTAAAGTTATGTAAAACATGAAATACCTTGATAACACCCTAATCTTATACTATAAAATATATATCTAAGTTGACTGGAAGAGAATGCCAAAGGCATTAAGTCCTCCCATCGTAACCCTTAGATTAAGGTGTATTACAATGAAGATTAAATAAATAAATGGTAACATTCTCCTGGCTGATTTTGGCTACTAATAAAACTTCCGAATACTCTTGAAACTTATCCATAGCCATGATAAATATAAAGCAGTGCTTTCCAAATAAGGTAATATCTAAGACTAATGGTAAGCTGCTATAGGTTGCTAAGGAATAAAATAATATAGAGACATATTTAACCCAATGAGATTATATCTACGTTAATTTATCCGAATGTGTATATATAGTGGTGATCATATAATTAGAAACACATCTTATGAATATAGAAAGTATAACTTCAATGTTCACCTTTCCAAGGCATTCGACTGTGTTCACCATGAGACATTAATCAGAAGCTACAGTACTATGGTGTCAAGAACACAGCGCTTAAACTTATTATTTCATATTTAAGTAATAGAAAGCAGAAGATTATTATCAATGGTAAAAGTTCTTCCGGGTCACCTGTACGAATGGGTGTCCCTCAGGGCTCGATTCTCGGCCCATTCCTGTTTCTAGTGTATATTAATGACTTACCTTACCTTGTAGGGGATAATCATGATATAGTATTATTTGCTGATGATACTTCCTTGATTTTTGAACTTAAACGTCAATCATTTAAAGTTGACGAAGTGAATAATGCTATATCAAAATTAGTGCATTGGTTTAACGTTAATAATCTACATTTGAACGGAGATAAAACTAACTGTGTTAAATTTACAACAACTAATGTTAAAAATCTGAATACCAATGTGTTTTTAAATGGGGAGGAACTGAGCCCTGATGTATCCACTGTTTTTCTTGGCATCACTCTCGACGCAAAGATTCAGTGGGGCCCCCATGTATCCATATTAGCAAGCAGACTAAGTTCTGCAGCCTATGCTGTAAAAAAGATTAGAGGTCTCACTAGTGTCGAGAAAGCTAGATTAGTTTATTTCAGTTATTTCCATTGCATAATGTCTTATGGGATTTTGCTATGGGGAAATGCGGCTGATTCGGAAGCTATTTTTGTTTTACAGAAGAGGGCCATTAGAGCTATTTACAATCTAAAACCGAGAGAGTCTCTTAGAGATAAATTTAAAGAAATAAATATACTAACTTTGGCCTCTCAGTATATTTACGAAAATTTAATGTATGTTCACAAAAGCAAAGGTAGTTTTAGTAAAAAAAGTGATATACATTCTGTAAACACTAGGAACAAACACAAGCTAGTGGATGCCAGTTTCTCGACTCCACAGAGTCAGTAATTCATTCTTGGGGCAATGTATACGCTATTACAACAAGGTCCCGGAAAGTGTACAGGCTCTCTCTATTACCAAGTTTAAATGTTTTGTTAAGCTGAAACTGTAACAAAAGGCTTCATCATCATCATTACAGCCTTTCATAAGTCCACTGCTGAAACTAGGCTTCCCCCAAGGAATGCCACAAAGCACGGTCCTGAGCTAGCTGCATTCATCGACTTCCTGCATGTCTTACCAGGTCGTCACTCCATCTCGTGGGGGGTCGCCCTACACTTCGCCTACCGGTACGAGGCTGCCACTCGAGAACCTTTCTTCCCCATCGGTTGTCGGTTCTTCGAGCTATAAGGCCGACCCACTGCCACTTCAGCTTGCTAATCCGTTGGGCTATGTCGGTTACTCTGGTTATACTGCGGATATCCTCATTTCTAAGTTTATCACCCAGAGACACCCCGAGCATAGCCCTCTCCATAGCTCGCTGAGCGACCTTGAGCTTCCTCATACGGCCAGCAGTGAAGGACCACGTCTCAGATCCGTAACTCATCACTGGCAATACGCACTGGTTGTACAATTTCGTTTTAAGGTTTTGAGGTATGTCTGACGAGAAGATGTGTCGTAGTTTTCCGAACGCTGCCCAGCCGAGTTGAATCCGTCGATTGACCTCTCGGTCGAAGTTGGACTTACCTAGTCGGACTATTTGTCCCAGGTAAACATACTGGTCAACAACTTCGAGCTTAGTGCTCCCAACAACTACCGGCATAGGTGTGACATGGACATTAAACATGATCTTTGTTTTGTCCATGTTCATCTTAAGACCTACCCGTTGGAAGACACTATTGAGGTCATTGAGCATGGTGCTTAGTTCCTCCAGCGATTCTGCCATAAGGACTATATCGTCGGCAAATCGAAGGTGAGTGATGTACTCACCATTGATGTTAATACCGTATCCTTTCCAGTCCAGTAGCTTGAAAACGTCTTCCAATGCAGCGGTGAAGAGTTTCGGGGATATAACGTCACCCTGTCTTACACCTCTGCAGTTGGATAGGTTTCGTATTCTGGTTCTGTACTCGGATAGCCATCGTAGCCCTACTGTACAAGCACTTCAGCACTTCGATATACCGACAGTCAACTTGGCACCGCTGAAGGGACTGCAGCAACGCCCAAATTTTGACGGAATCAAAGGCTTTCTCATAGTCCACATACGCCAGACATAGTGGCAAATTGTACTCCTCGGACTTCTGTATAACTTGCCGAAGGGTCTATGGTGCTAAAGCCCTTTCGGAAACCGGCTTGTTCGAGAGGCTGGAAGTCGTCAAGTCTGCGCGCGAGACGATTAGTAATGACTCTCGAAAACAGCACGTAGACGCGGCTCAGAAGGGAAATCGGTCTGTGGTTCTTCAAGAGAGCGTTGTCACCTTTCTTGAACAATAAGACCACCGAACTTCTGCTCCACGCCGCCGGTGTAATGCCACCATGGAGGACGGAATTAAAGGGCTTCTGAAGGACTTCAAGTACCGGTTTTCCACCCGCTTTCAGAAGCTCCGCTGTAATTCTATCCTCGCCTGGGGCCTTGCTGTTTTTAAGGTACTGGAGAGCCATTCTAATCTCGCTTAGAATGACGTCCGGGATATCATCGGAATAGTGTCGGATAAGACTCGCTCTTGGATCGTTACTCACACTTGCGTGTGGCTCCAACGATGACGTGTACAGCTGCCCATAGAACCTCTCAATCTCACTCAAAATCTCAGGTGTCCTGGAAACGATGCTGCCACGCTCGGTCTTCAGCTTTGACAGTTGGCTCTTTCTGGCAGACAGATCTCTGGCAAAGACTTTGGAGCCTTGGTTCCCCTCGATCGCTTATTCAATACAAGCTGTATTGAAGTTGCGTAAGTCCCGCCATGCATTTGGAGATCTGTCTGTTCAGTTGCCTGTGTGCTGTCAAATCTGTTGAAGAATTTAGCTTCATCTCCCGTCTAACAGCCATGAGATTAAGAGTGTGATCGGAGAGTTTTTGTGTTTTTCTGCGGCGGGTCTTGCAGAACTTAGCTCCGGCCGCATGGACAGTTTCCACGAGCTTGTTATTCATATCGGCCACTTCATTGCAGTCTTCTAGGCACTGAAAACGTTTTTTATCTCGAGCTGAAAGGTTTTGGGACTTTGGAACAGAGCATGATGGGCCGGAGCGTTGACTTCATTAGAAGAGACCTCTCCAACTTAACGTTTAGGTTCAGTGTGCCTCCGACCATTCGGTGATCGCTACCAGTTTTCACCCTCGCGATCACGGAGACATCACTGAACAGTTGTTGTCTGGTCGTCATAATGAAGTCAATCTCATTTTTTGTGGAACCGTCGGGGCTCGACCAGGTGTACTTCCTGTGGGGCCGCTTCTGGAAGAAAGAGTTCATCATAAAGAGTCCCTATTTCTCCATGAAGTCGGCCAGCTGCTGGCCCCTTGGGTTCCGTTGCCCTATTCCAAATTTCCCTACTTTCAGCTCACCGTTCTCTCATGTGCCTAGTTTTGCATTGAAGTCTCCCATTAACACCGTATATTGGGTTTTGGAGGAATGCATGGCTCTAGAGATATCCTCATACATTTTCTCCACCTCCTCATCGGGGTGTGCCGAGGTTGGTGCCTAAACCTGTATGACCTTCAGCGAATACCGTTTGGTGATTCTGAGTATAAGGTACGCAACCCTCGTCGACACACTCTCAATCTTTACAACGTTGTTAACGAGAGACTTGTGGACGATAAATCCGACACCTCCTTGGGACAAATGGTCGCCCTCCCGGTGATAGAACAAGTTGCCGGATTCGAGGATTACCGTGTCCTCTCCCTCTCTTCGGACTTCGGATAATCCTATAATATGCCTCATAACTTTTCTATCTTTTCTTCCAGCTCCACGATCTTCTCGTCAGTCCTCAGGGTGCGTGCGTTGTATGTTGCCAGGTCGAGACGTTTTAGGTGGCAACCGAACCTCCACCGGAGATTCTTAGCATCCCCTGCCCCGCCGTTACCATGGTCACCACCGTAGCCAGGAATAGCGGGGCCGCCGGGGACTAGGGGACGTCTCTTTGTTACTCTCATCATAGGGGGGTATTTGCCATAGTTGCGATGCTTGGCGGGCGGGTTGGCAACCGCAGTTTTTTATTGTAACTTTGCTGTTATCAGAAAGATGCTGCTGCCCATCTCCTGCCTGTTTCACTTTGTCGCCTTTTACGACACCAACGGGAAGATATGGGGTAGTGAATATTCTTAACCGCGACTACACGGCAAAGTCATTACATGTAGGAGTTTATTTTCAGTTACTGGCCGCTTGAACGCCTAATTAGAAACGTTTTAAAAAAGCATCCATAGCTCGTTCTTTTTTTGAAATTGGAGAATAACATTTCTTTCTTGGCTTTTTCTATTATTTTGGCGGCAATTCAAAATTTAATCTGAATTTTGTTTTGTTCAAAATGGGCAAAAATAAAAGTTGAGATGCGCTAACTAGGCAAATAATTGTTAATTTACATATAGATCATAAGTGGGCGTACAGAAGAATAGCTGAGCATTTAAATTGTTCTGTTAGGAAAGTTTTTAATGCAATTGATCATTATAAAACACATGGAACTGTTGAAAATGTTCTTAGAAAGGCTCGGCTAAGAAAAACCTCTCCCAGAGAACATACGCTAATCGTTCGTGTTGCTAAAAAAGACCCAAGTAAAGGCTCCAACCAGATTAAAAATAAAGTTTTTTCGCCTGATGTACCGAGAAACATCTCGTCAAGACTAATACGCCGAAGAGTTAGTGGAAGCTAAATTGATTGGAAGAATCTCTCGAAAAATACCGCTTCTTACCAAGCAACACCGAGAGAAGCGATTATAATTCGCTAAAAAATATGTTAATTGGACGGTACGAGAAAGGAAAAAAGTGTTATTTTCAGATGAAACAAAAATAAATATGGTAAATTCCGATGGAAAGCGCTATGTTAGACGTCCTGTAAACAATGCTTTTAATGACAAATACATAAGGAGTATAGTCAAGCACGGTGGCGGTAAAGTTTGGGGATGTTTGTTGTGGATGTTGTTCGATGTGGAGTTGGACCCGTTTGAAAGATTGAAGGTACAATGGATCAATGGCAATACAAAAATATCTCATAGTACACAATTATTCCCTACTCGGACGATCATTTGCCTGTAACCTGGATCTTTCAGCATGACAATGACCCTAAACGCACGGCCAATAGCGTCAAATGTTTCCTTAGCGACCAGCATATATCCGTTTTAGACTGGCCAGCAAATAGTCCGGATTTAAACCCGATAGAAAATTTCTGGTATATTGTTAAAAAGAAAGTCTCAAACAAACGTAACACCAGTCAAAACGAACTATATGAAGCATTTGTTGAAGCATGGAATTTAATCCCCCTAGAAAAAGGTATGAAATTGATTGAAGAAATGCCACATCGTTGCAGTGCTGTTATTAAACATAAGGGATATGTCACTAAATATTAATTATAACTATTGGTAGGCTGTGGATAGTAGCTATTTCATAAATAACAATACTAATTACTAATACATACTTAAAAAATATTGATTTTTATACTTTTTTGTTGTTGTTTCTAATTAGTTGACCGTTATTGTTCATACCTTAAAACTGATTTGAATTTTTGTCCGTAATGTAATATTGAAACTGCACTTGTGTAATGGGATTTATGTTGTTATTCAAATAAATGATAAATTGTTGAACATATTGTTGTCCTATTTATTGTTTAATTTCAAAATAAAAAAGGATTGCGGTGAAGTATCTTACATAATGTCAAGGACCGTTGGTAGTGTTTCTAATTATACGACCACCACTGTATAACGTCTATGTAATAGCAAGTAACCGTGTAGTAGCGGTGTACGAATATCCACTATCCCATATCGTCCCCATCTCCACCGCAGAGAGTGACGACTCGATATAGTGGTCTGAGCCATCTAAGTACCTGATGACTAACTCGGTACTGAATTCAAATCACAGCTACAATCGTTCAAAATATAAAATGTCGCTATTCGTGCATGGTTGCGTTATTTTTATTATCCCTTGGAGTGCGCACACAATGGCAATTTCTTGTTAAGTTATACAGGTTCATTGTAATAACACGTAAACATATTTTATAAATTTTTAAGAGAAATTATTCCGTGGGTGTCGTCAGAAGCAGCAGAGGAAAATGAAACAAATGATGGGCATCAGCATCTTTTTGATAAAATTAAAATTAATAAAAAACTGTAGTTGCCAACCCGTCTGCCGAGCGTTGCAACTAGTGCAAATATTCCCTCTATGAGGCAATCTCTGGGGGAGGCCTATGTTCAGCAGTGGACTTTTTATAGGCTGTAATAGTAACGGTTTAGGCAAACTTTTAACGCTTTTCCTTTTATATAAAAGAACTAACAGTTTGCCTTGATAAAGCTTACTTTTACTTCTTATGGGCCGAATGCGAATCTATGATTCAGTGACCAAGATACTATACTATACTATATTGTATCTTAGTTTTCTGATGGCGCTACTATAGAGTACTAGCAGGGCCACATCGTCCGCGTAGCTTCAATAATTGATCAATTTACCACCAGTTGAACAACCTGATTGCTATACCAATAAACAAAAAGATAATATATACATACACATATATATATATATATATTACCTTTATCCAGAGAACTTCATAGATACTCCTCCAGGAAGTATTATTTAACAGTCTGTTTTAGGCAGAAAATAGCAAATTGCCCATCATTTAACTATAGATGTTTGTAAAGGTATACTATCCATAGGAATTACTGTTACTGTACGTACCAAAGAAAGTGAATACATACCTTAATAATCTGTGCTTGGAAATTCAAAACAACATCAGTGTCAGGCGTTGTGATCAGTATCTTGCAGCCGATATCGAAGGCCTCTAAGCATTTTTTCTCATTCACCTCATCCAACACTAGCAAGCACTCTTTCAACGTCTGTTCCAGGAATTGAGATTTGAGCCGGTCCCTCATGTCCTGCCACGACCAGTCGTAGAAGGAATGGCTGTCGGCATTCGAGCCAATGCTTGACATCGAAATAGAAGAGTTCATGTAAGAGTTTTGTGAATAGATTGAAGATGCTTTCCGGTATAATCTGTAAGGAATTTATATATTATTTAAACTATTTTTGTAGTCTGTTTTTTTTTTTACATTTTTTCGGTATTAGAATACCAGAGCTAGCCTGAAAGTCATTTTACAGATTTCTAGGACTAGAAAAAGTACAGGTTTGTAGTTATAGAATATTCACCCCTATCGTTGGGAGCTGTAGATTGATTGAATATATTTTGATTTTCCTTGCTAACTTTGACAGGCAAATAAAGGGGATGAATACAAAGTTGAAAACTTATTCTTCCGAACAATCTGTGATCTGTGTAGCTTTGAGCGGCCGTGTGTTGTCTGATCAGTTGACAGATTGTTATGCAGGGTAAGTATATTTTATTTTCAGTCGTAATCTAGTGCCATCATCAGTAGCTTACTCTATTTATCTACATGATAGGCATAATATGGCGGCTTCTTATGTTTTGCCAGCCAGAACAGAGTTTTTGTGAAGAGGTGAGTTCAGGAACTCCCAGGTCTCATTGATAGCCAGACTTTATGAAGGCATGCCACGGTGCTTGTATGTTTCGGTAAGTTGTAATTAATTAAATAAGTGTAACTACAAGGCGATGTTTGCTTAATTAAACTTTTTTTATTAAGTTTATTTAATTAAAAAAAAAAACGTTATTGTGGAGGAGATTTACATACATAAATTGCACAAGGACAAACATTTAGATGTCCATTTTATTCTTTGGTTAAGTGTGGTACCTACTTAAGCAAATTTTTGCCAGAGAAATATTTGTCAATATAACAAACTGAAGCTTATTGGTAAAGAAAACCGTATAGAAATACGGTAAAGAGTAACTTGAATGTTCCTTATGAGTTCTACTACGACATCATGTGTCCTCTGAATAACTTAAAAATCTTTTTGAAATGTCATCGGCTTTTCTTAAATAAGCCTGGCCATGTAATAGCTGCACTAGTGTTTTGTGGATTTGCTTCGCAGTCCACCCTAAAACCCACACCAAACATGATAGAAAACCTCTGAACTACCTAATAATAATTCAGTCAAAATTAAAGTAAAATTAATACAGTGGTGTTTTTTTTAGTAATTAATAACAATTTAATCATAATAATAATTTACTTCAAATTAAATTAAAACTCAGAACAATACATATAGATTTATGTAAATATTAGTTATAACAAAATAATTAATAAGACCGCAGATAAAACTTGGTGTTATTTTCCTAATTTAGTTGATTAAAGAATAACTTACTTGTTTTGCATTGCGGTGATATCATCTTCAGTTTTACAATTGCCAAAGTTGAGCCAGAACACCACTCCATTGAAGTTGTTCGTTATAAGGTCAGGATTGGTCCTAAGCACACTGATCGCCACCGTCGTCTTACCGCAACCAGGCATGCCATGCAAGGCTAATATTTTATGACGATTTAGCACCTTTAATTTCACAGCGACTTCTTGCTCCTGAAATTGAAAAACAAATTATAATATTCATGAGAATGACAAAGTGAAGAATGGTCAAACGCAGAAAAGAGAGTTTGAGCAATAGTCATTAAGTGTAAGTAATATTAAGGAAAAATAATCATCAACAATATGTATATTTTAGTCGCCCTAGTTAATTTTTATAGTGTCATGTACATATAAGTTTGATATTCCACTGTAGCTATGTTACGAAATAGAAAGTTTGGGGGTCCCTTAAACGAATGAAGAGTTATGACCAGCATAAAATATCAATCACATGAGTTGTTTAAATGGTTACTGAATTGTATGTCAGTTATATTTCAGATCGAGATATTTTAGGGCTTTTGATCAATTTTTGAGCTGAAACTTAATTAAGATAAGAAAATATTTCAAATATATTTAACTTATGTAATACTAAAATTCAAATCGGAACAATTATTTGTAGGCCATACAAATACTTGTTCCATGCAGGCTTTGAACCCGCGGCCCTCAGTAACTAACCGTAACTAATTGCCGAGTCACTGCGCAACGGTGACTATAATCGTCTGAAAAGGATTACATGAAGATAATCATATCACGATACTTAAAACACTTCACGGCTTTGACAGGATTTTGTTTACATATTGTATATGTGAACAGGGGATGTAAAACATTACATATCAAGATGACATATGAACACTATAGTATTTTTACGATGCCACAACAATGCGCGACATACTCTATGTAAATTCAAGGAATAAACTAAAAAAGACATCATACCACAGCAACTCTTCTCACGTAATGATCGGGCAGTCTTGGCACGTCTCCTCTACTGAGTCCGTCCTCGAAACTATCGTTCAGCATCGCCTCGTTGGTCTCGTCCGTGAATTTCTTGTACAGCCACTGCCAGTCCTTAGCCAGACTATCTACGAACACCTCGTAACTGTTGTTCGTACCATTTTGCAAGAGTGTGTCGATTAGGTACCGGGTCCGATCGGCACGGCTAGTCTAGAATAAGATGTATAATTATATAAACATGTAAGAATAGATTTTCTCTAATTATATTTATTCGAGGCGTATGTTTTTAATACGCTTTTATTAGCTTCGCGTGTACCTATTTATCTATCTATGTAACGGAATCTGATCAGTAAATTTCATCAATTTGTTGATGGCTGATTGGCTTGAAAATTTGCATTTATCAAGGACCGTTGAGAATACATTATTTAATAACTTTGTCCCATAATCCTGATCAGGATCACTATAGGATAAAAGAAAGTATTTATCAGGATCATCACAGCTCATGATTTTTTTTACAGGATAGGGGGACAAACGACCACACAGTCCACCTGATGTTAAGTGGTTGCTGTGGCCCATAGACATCTACATCTATTATCGATGACGAATCAAACTGTAGACTATGCGTTGTCACCCGTGAGGACTAAGATAGAATGCCTTGATTCCAGTTAATAGCGTTTCCGGTTCTCTACACTCACCATACAAAACACAGCAGCGTTAAGCTGCTATTTTACGCTGATTTTCTGTGAGAGCGTGGTCCTTCCCCGGTCGAGCCGACTGATTTGTGCTACAGCTATACTACTAATATAGCTGCAGCATGTCTCTACCACGTTTTTTTTATATAGAATCGGGTGACAAACGAGCACACAGTCCACCTGATGGTAAGTGGTTACTGTGACCCATAGAGACATCTACATCTATCCTCAATAAAGACTCAAGATGCAGATGCGTTGTCACCCGTGAGGACTAAGATGGAATGCCTCTTTGCCAGTAAAAAGGGTCTCCGGTTCTCTACACTCACCATACGAAACACAGCAGCGTTAAGCTGCTATTTTACGCTGGTTTTCTGTGAGAGCGTGGTCCTTCCCCGTTCGAGCCGACCCATTCGTGCTACAACCATAATATAGCTGCAGCATGGCTCTACCACGTAGAGCATGGCTCTACCACGTAAAATTGTTCAAGATCAATGCGCGTTGTTTAAGTTCTTATAATTTATTATGTGTTCTTGGAAACTCCTGATCCGAGTGAAATGATTGTTTTTATTAAATAGGTTATACTTGAAGGATGGTCTCATATAAATTAAAAAAATTCTATCCTTAAGGGTGGTAAAAAGGGAATAAAGATTTTAATGTAACATTTTAGACGACATTCTAGTTATAACCTTGTAGAAGTCTGTTTGTAATTTCTATTAAAAGTTTAATTTGCATATTTTAACATTTTAAAGCTAATGTGAAAACACGAACTTAGCACTATTTTACTTATAATGTACACTAGAAAATAATAATTTTCATTCAATATAGATAACAAGTAATACTTATTGAAATTCGGTTTCTGTTAGGTTAGAAAAAAGCCTCTAGAGAAGAACCAGCAAGAAAACTTTGCGGCTTTGTTTAATAATAATTTGCAATGTTGTTCAATTTAATATAAAAACATTTAGAAACAGTATTTTAGTTCCCAGGGGTTATTATCAATCATTATAATAACCCTTTTTATTCTGCTTTTGTTCAGGTAAAATTTTTAACTTTTTGAAAGATAGACCTTGTACATTTTTGGGACTTTGTTACGTAAACATTGTCCCATTAAAGGAATTACTAATTCTTTAAAGTTCAGTAAAAGGTATAAAGCCGCGTATCCACCAAAAATGTTGACAACAGTTATGTTTCCAACAAGCGTCTCCATCGAGGGAACAAATGTTGGCAACAAGCATATTCCTTTGATGTTGCTGCCGAAAATGGAAACAAGTTTTGTTGGCAACTGTTGTGTTGGCAACACATGGTTGGTTTTACATTAGTTTAGGAGTATATTATCAGCTCCTTCCAAACTTTTGTAATATTTTGAAGTCTTATGTGCATCCAGTGACGGATTATCCCTAAGTACTGGACCGCTAGCCATCGAGATGATGAGGATGGACTTTCGAGTTTTGTCGCAGTTTAAGATGGTGGAATACAGCAGCTGGTATTAATTCAACAATTCCTCTGAGCACTCCCCGTAGTAAATGCGGTAGAAGATGCATAGAAATGCAACGTCTCATTGCAAGGCCAGTGAATCAAGTCGATAGAAGAGAACTTGATCGTTGACGATTCAGGCTGCTCTCCGTTGAATACGGTCAAGTTGAAGGAGCTGATACTGGGATGCCCCGGCTCAGAGATGAGAATAGTATTCCATATGAGACCGAACTTGCGCGTTGTAAAGTTGCAAGCGGTGGGCCGGCATGAAATACCATCTCGATCTACTGAGCACACCAAGCTTTTTTGATGCCAGTTTAGCCTTCCCTTCCAAGTAACTGCGGAACTGTACGTCTCTCGAAATGTCCACGCCAAGGAACCTGGCTGCTGGTTCTGGCTGAGGCAACGAGGGGGAGTGCCCTGAAATTGAGGAGATACGACAAAGGGGTTGTGTTTACATCCCGGGACGCCAATGCGTCGGCTTTGGTCTTTTAGTACCTACTCCTGTCTTAGTCGCGATGCAATTTTGTAGGAGCGACCAAACCAAGGCTGGGGCCTGTCGTCGAATAGCACTACAGATGATGGGATGAAAACTTCCATCCCCTGAAGGACCACATCGACGATAGACTCAGCAACGATGTTGGGATCATCCATCGAGAAGGAAATCTGCCCCCAGGGGTAGGATGCAAAAACGCCCGCACCGCATCCCATCCCAATCCGCTGACCTATAGAGCCACACTCGGCGGCAGCCTACATCGCGCCTGCAATGAGAATGTGATGGGCACCGTACTCCGGATCAGGCAGTGATCCGAAGAGCCGAGAGGGGCATCGACGGAGACCTGATATCCGTACGGATAAGAGGCCAGCAGAACGTTCAACAGGGAAGGTGCATGATCTTCCACATCTGGAATCCGCATGGGCGAAGTGACTAGTTGTGTCAGACCATATGCCAAGGCAAAGTTGTTAACAGATCTCCCTGCATTATCGGTAGCACGAGAACCAAGCCATTAGGCGTGGTGAGCGTTGACATCGTCAAGGAACACGATCTCTGCGGATGGGATCTGTTCTAGCATTAGAATCTGTAGCCATTTGGACGTGGTCGATAAGTAGGTCTGTCTTGGCATTACCGCTGTGAGATCTATAAAAGCAACCATAAACGCGGGGGTGGTCGTTGCCATAGTCTATGCAAAGTCATAGGATGACCAGGTATCCATGATCCAGGGGTAGATTTTTATTTAACACAGCTGTCATGTTTTGGGGGTGGGGCGGGCTACTTAACTATATTTTAAGATAGTTTATTTGCAATATACGAAGTTATGATTTATCATATATATAGCCGCCAGAGGGGCGCCGCAGTGGTGTAGATGTTAGCCTTGGGCGCTGTCGACATTTAATCCGGCTCTCTCTATTTCTATTAGAATTCTTCTATTATCTCTATATATAAAAATCAATTGCTATCTGTTAGTCTCGTAAAAACTCGAAACCGACCGATTTTGATGAAATTTTGTGTTTAAGTGGATTCCTGAATGGTTTAGATTCACAATTGGACCCGAAAGGTAGCTCTTTTATTGAAATCCAGAAATCATCGGATCACTAGTCTATACATATAAATAAAATTGAAGTTTCTGTTTGTAATTAAATTATATACGTACTAATAACAAAAAAAAAACAATTTTAAATATTTTTGTCTGTCTGTCTGTTTGTTTCGGCTAACCTCCGAAACGGCTGGATCGATTTTGACGGGGCTTTCACTGGCAAATAGCAGATATTATAAGGAGTAACTTAGGATACTTTTATTTTAGATAAATAATTGGGGTTCCGCGCAAAAAAAAAACATGAAATCGTAGTAAATTCCACGAGGGCGAAGTCGCGAGGGACAGCTAGTTTACGATAAAAACAAAACAGTTGATAAACTGTTTTTACAATCGATGATTAATTATCTTAACAAATACAATATTTTATCAGAATTTCAATATGGCTTCGTAAAGGAATATTAACTCAAAACACAATTCTAGATTTGATCTCTATTATAGCTGAGGAAGTCGATAAAGGATTCAAATGCCTTACGGTCTTTCTAGACCTTAAAAAGGCCTTTGACACCGTTTCTATCTCCATTATTATTGACAGGTTACTTACATGTCCATACTTATTGAGAGCATTGGCGTCAGGGGGATTGTGCTCTCTCTATTTAGTAGTTACCTTCGTGACAGAACCCAAGCCGTAAAAGTAGATAGCTTCATTAGTGACGAAAATACCGTTAAAATTGGTGTTCTACAGGGGAGTGTCCTTGGCCCGAATCTCTTTTTAATTTATATCAATGAATTGTGTAACTTATAGGACGTCGGGGGTAGGATTTTCTCTTTATGCGGATGATACCGCTATTGTATTCACTGGCAAGACTTGGGATTCCGTACACCATCTGGCTGCCAAGGGCTTAAGCTCGTGTGTTGAAATGGCTGAGGGATAATCTTTTAACTTTAAATATCCAAAAAACGAACTACATCTGTTTTGCTCGCTATACATCGTCGCAACCAGGACATAATTTATGTATCAAAATCCAAAGCTGCCCAAATCTTGAAAATACTTCGTGTGAGTGTCTGCTTATAAATAAGGTGAACGTAACTAAATACCTCGGCATCATCGTTGATCAAAGGCTTAGTTGGCACTCGCAGTTGGAAGCTGTTATAAATCGAATAAGAAAGTTAATCTGGTTATTTAAATCATTAAGGTCAGCAATGTCTAGCACTCTATTAAATAAAATTTACATAGCTTTAACACAATCGATAATTTCCTATTGCATCCCAATCTGGGGAGGAGCCACAAAGACCAACTTTTTAGATCTAGAAAGAGCACAGAGATTTCTTATAAAGGTCATGTATTTCAAACCTTATAGATTCTCTACTAACACCCTATATCAGATTAGTAAAATTCTCTCAGTTAGAAAGCTTTATGTTCTTAACCTCATTCTAAAATGTCATAAATCTCTAGGTAAGAACTCATATTGTGGCGCCTATACCTCTTGTACGTACTGTCTTTGTTATTAGACAGTACCCATGTCAGTCTGCTTTTATATACAATAAATAAAATACTTAAAATATATCCTATGCAATTAAATATATGCAAAAAAACTTTAATGCATTGGTTGTTTACAGTGACTTGTGACGAGGTTGAAAATATTTTAAATAGAATTGTCTGAAATCTATCTCACCAACATCTTATACATTTACAGGTAACAGTCTAACAGTATACTGTCTTTCGTATTTGATCAGTAAAATTTTATTTTGCAAGGCAACTAGAGTCTTCTTACTTATACTCTCTTCATTCACCACCACATACACACACACCCGCACATCATACATACAACAACACTCCTACACTCACATTTACACACTCCTTAATATACACATACTAATTACAAATTTTCTAGAGGCTAAACTTTTTGTAATCTTACTTTTTTTCTAATCCGTAAGGGAAGTAGAGGGTCATTCCCAACACGATTATCCTCTGATTACTCAATGGGAAGTCTCAGTATTATGTTGTTAACGAGATTACCGAAATAAACGTATTATTTATTATTATTTAATCGTTGCTTTTCAAGTTATAACTAAGTTACTTGCGTATAGAAGTTCTTTATAGGATTCTTGAGTACCCTGCTTACGTGTGCAAGTTGTTTGATTTAAACATATACGTCCTTTGACATTATATATCTGCACTGCCTTTTACAAACAATAAAAGCAATTAAGTTAGCATTATTATTTTTCTGATTACCTTATAGTGCAGTTCTTTTGATAAGATATTTTTGTAGGACAGGATGTTTGGACATTGGTTATCGGCTTGCATACGCACACACACTCTTAAATGTAAGGTTACAATTACGCGCACAATATTCCGAGAATAGTTTATTTTTAATTGATTGACTTCCTATTAGGAAGTAACAACTTTGCATTGCAACAGCAATGGCCCCGATTTCCCAAAGTGAGATTCTACTGTTTTAAAAGGATGTTCTGATTTAGTTTTCGTTACAACCATTTCTGTGATTAAAAAGATCCAAATCACAATTAGCCACCAGATGGGAAGTTGATATTAATTTTGCAGTTGACATTATTTGTTTAGAATCGCACCCAGCTACATTTTTTGGCCCTACGAGCTCAATAAGTTTATATTATATATAGATAATTAATTATATTGTAGTGGAATCAATCAATTGTACCTATCATCCGAAAATATTTAACGTTTACGTTAACATGATATTAAAGACAGCAAAACCGGAAAAGATGGGAAAGTTTAGAATTCTATCTCCAGTTCAGATTCGTAACCGTACTAAACGTATCTAATGTTCAAGCTATAAATATCTATCTTAAAGAACTTTCGTTTTACGGTACAATGAAATCAATTATTCTACGAAATTGTAACTTTGAAATTGTTATAACTAGTGAAAATCTATTAAATTTTCTTTGATTTGAATCGACGTATATAAAAGAAAATAATATTACTTATTCAAATAAAACTTGCGTTTCCCAGAAATCACGGCAAAACAGCGATTTATAGTAGTGTCATCCAGCAATTTGATTTTGTTTGTAGTACATAATTATATGGCCCAAGCTTGCACAGAATATCAGCGTAAAATAGCAGCATAATACGGAAACACTTTTATACTTCTAATGACGCAATTTCATCTTAGTCCGTCCTCAATGTATATGAATTTTGATTCTTAATCAAGGGTGACCACTTGATGATTAGTGGGCTAGAGCATTCACTAATCATCAACTGGACTCACACTGCAATTTCTTATGTAATTCCGTCATCTATCGGAGGATATAAGATCTTCACGGGAATTTTGTAAGTTAACTCTTGCAACATCTACCGGATGAGATGGTGGTGTGGCGATGGAGACTTATGCCGTCACCACACGGCGAATTTTATCCTTCATTGTTTGATTATTTTTAATCGCGCTGTGGTTGAGACGATTACTGTACCATCCTTCCGATATCCTAACATTTTCCTGACATTTATTTAGTCTCTTATTACACTTTATACGTCTCTTATTACCCCATAATATTTTTTTTTGTAGAAATAGAGTGACAAACGAGCACACAGTCCACCTGATGGTAAGTGGTTGCTGAGGCCCATAGACATCTACATCTATCCTCGTTAGCGAATCAAAATGCAGATGCGTTGTCAGCCTTGAGGACTAAGATGGAATGCCTCTTTTCCAGTAAAAATGGTCTCCGGTTCTCTACACTCACCATACGAAACAGCAGCATTAGGCTGTTATTTTACGCTGGTATTCTGTGAGAGCGTGGTCCTTCCCCGGTCGAGCCGACCCATTCGTGCTACAACTGTACTATAAATATATCTGCAGCTTGGCTCTACCACGTGGAAAATATATACATATTAACTAAAATGACATGGGCAATAATTGTTAGTGGCCGTTAACAGTAGACTTTTACAAATAACTGCTACAAGGGTTTATTACGAAAAAAATTACAACATACGGGCAAACAAACATCCACACTGCTGAGCACAAGCTTTTCTCATAATCAATTTTTTTATTACGTCGTAATGCCATGCTACAGCTATAGTATTATGGTTGTAACACGAAAAGGCCAGCTCGACCGGGTAAGAAACACGTTCTCACGAGAAACCAGCGTAAAGCTGCAAGCAGCTTAATTCTGTTGTGTTTCGAATGGTGAGAGTTGGAAACCGGAGACCCTTTTTACTGGAAACAAAGCATTCCATTCTAGGGGTGACAATGCATCTGCATTTTGACTCTAAATCGAGAATGAATATAGATGTCTGTGGGTCACAGGATTCACTTACCATCAGTTTGACTGTGTGCTAGTTTGTCACTTTTATTCTATAAAAATAACGAAAATGTATTGGTAGTTAGTTCGTAGCGCTGCTTCGGTTCCTATTGACAGACTTGATATTATATTTTCTAAATATTTTAATTTGCAGACAAACTGGTTCCCTGACGACATTCTACACCTGACCGATATTCATTTATTTCTTCATCTTAACTGCATCGTTAGTCTAGAGGTCGTAAGCGCGGCTGTTGATTATGTGGTTCTGAGTTAGGATTCCGGGTTGGGCCAAAATCGGGTTTTCTGTCAAGAGATTCCCAGTAGCAGCCCGGAGTCAGAAAGTTGGCGGTGTATCAACGCTGCACCTCGAGAAGTACGTAAAGTCGTTGGTCCTGTACCTAAACTTCCTCCGGTGTTGTACTGATTGCCGTCTCATCCGACTATGAGAGTGAGGGAATAGAGAGTGCAATGAGTGACCTGAGCAGATTACTCTAGTCTCTGTTGAGGTTGGCTGTCGTGATTGAAATTCGGTCTGGTGGACATTATTCCTTTGCCAGAGCCAGTGCTTAATCAGAATATAATATTGCATTTAACAATTTTAGTGAGCATTTAGCTCCTTAGTTATCTCGGCACGGTACCCTAAGTAGGTCAAAGCATTCATACGTATGGTAAAGCAAAGATAATTCATGTGCTAATGATTCAATTGCGAACAGCACTTAATGACTAATCGAACACTCACCAACTTGTAGATGTTATCGAAATCCTCGTTGGATATCGCGTTCTTGGTGAACAGCTCGTCGAGGATGTACGTCACGTCTAGATCCCTGACCACGTCCTGCTGGTGGTGTTGCAACAGAACTCTGTTCTTATTATCCATGCCGCCTGCCTTTGTTTCATCTGTTTACATACAATATATTTTATTATTATTATTATCTATTTATTACTGTAATAACCGAGATATGGCGGAGTAAGCGAATCCATGACCCTATTTCATTCCGTCACCGTAAGAGGCGACGATGGGAATTGCCAACAAAATCCAATGACCTCGGACAGAAAGCGCTATAGCCATCATGTGTACACCAGGTAGACCGGACAAAAGTGCGAGATGTTTGGTAATGCGATCGCCAAATTACCTGTCAAGCATGGTCATGAAGGCTTTCATACAACGGACGAAGTCAATAGTGGACTTTAAAGCTAGTGAAATAGTTAAAAAACACTTAAAATTTTGTCATAGCAACGAACTCTAAATAGTGTTTAGATTCGTTGTGTCATGGTATGATCTTATAAGGAATAAATATGATAATAAGACCCCCTGTTTCAGATCTATGAAATCCTTTTAAATATTGGATTGGTAATTGCATTACTAATTGTCTTACACTGTAGACGATGAGTACCTAGGTACCTATTTTAGCTTTTTTGGTATGATATCAAGTAAACAATAATATTGGATACCCATTAAGAATGATTAATGAACTGGTAAAAAGTTTCAATGAAGATTTACCCAAATAGGTCGTCATGTTTGCCATGATTGTCTGATGAAATTTAACAATTTACAATTCCTACCTAGATGTGACACACCTTACCATAAAGGAAATAAGGTAAGCTATGTAATGTTACGAAATTTGTACTGTACATACTTATACAGAGTAATTTTGAGTTTCCGTCCCATTATTAAATTTGAAATGGCAATGGAGCGCTCCTTTTCGTGGATAAAGTGTATAGGCTACGAATAGAAGCGATCTGCACTGACTTGAACTTAAAATTCTAGACATACCGAATACTTAAAGAAGTATAATATGCTAGTTGATTACTACCATACTATTATGTGTTAGTTTGTAAACATGTTAGTGAATTGTTACTCCATCACGCATTAACGCTAAACGGAATGGTATGAAATTAGGCACACAGAACATGCTCGGGATTAATTTGAACATTTATTACTGAGGAAAAAATTCCCGCGGGAAAATAGACATGACGGTTTTTCTGTTTTCACGTAGGCGGGCAGAAACTACTTAAAAAATAATGTTGTTCATATACAATACGCGTTTTGTTTAGTATCGCTTAACAATTAGGAAAGAGGAATACATACTATTTCACAACAATATCTACCTTTAAGATGAAATGAATCTTTTTATTACAACGTATTTAATTCAGTCGATTTCGAGTCCATAAAATAAACACACGAATTCTCGAATTTAGCACGAAATATTCAACATTTAAAGTTCTAATTAAGTTACACCAAAGAAAATATGTACTTAAATCACACGCGTCCAAATCAATGAAGTGTAAAATACTAATGAACATTTGAAGAATAACATAGGTTGAGATTTGAGTACGACCTTGTCGATTGGTGCCACCTACATGACAAGAAGATACGCAAACAACCAAAATACGAGAACAATTTACTATGCCAATGACCGCTCTATGATTGCCAAGGTCGCGATGAATTTGATTTACGAAATATTATACTTATTTATTAAATTGGCCATTTATATAAACGAGTAAATACGTACGGATCATAGCGTCGTGGAGCACTTTTGTCGCTTGTACTTGTACTACGACATCCACCCTAGGGTGGATATACTCGGAAAAGCGTGTTCATCTATACACCCTAGACGGGGTGGATAATCGGAATTCGTATATATATTATTTTTTCTCCTGATTTTCACCCTCGGCTGTGGTACAGTCATTTATAGAAACATGATAAAAACTGGTACAAGATACGTACAAGTACGTAGTAGAATAGAATAGAATATTTTTTTTATTCAATATTGATTATTACATAATACTTATCGAAAGTCATTTTTTATTGACCACTGGTTCGGAAAATACCTCTGTCCTGGGAAGAACAAGCAAGAAACCCAGCGGGATTTTTTCAAACATATTTCACTTAAGAATAATTTCGTTTATACAATTTTTAAATGACTATTCATAGAACCAGCATGGTGGCGATCACCTTATTCCCATGAGTTATTTTCAGTATTCCTTGATATTATAATAACTCTTTTTGTACAGTTTTTCTTTAATAAAACTTTTAAACTTGTTTATTGACAAACTTTGAATATGTTCTGGGATTTTGTTGTAAAAGCGTATACAATGCCCCATAAATGAATTACTGATTCTGTGGAGTCTAATAACTGACATTACAAACTTATGTTTGTTCCTAGTGTTTAAAGTATGCACATCCTTATTCTTATTAAAGCTATTTCTGTTTTTTATGTACATACATTACATTTTCATAAATATATTGCGATGCCAAAGTTAATATGTTTATTTCTTTAAATTTTTGTCTGAGGGACTCTTTACAAATTAGGTTATAAATCGCCCGAACGAACGGCTCTCTTTTGCAAAACAAATATAGCTTCAATATCAGTCGCATTACCCCATAGCAAAATTCCATAAGACATTACGCTATGAAAGTAACTAAAACACACTAATCTAACTGTCTCAACTTCTGTGAGACTTCTAATCTTTCTTACAGCATATGCCGCAGAACTAAGTCTGCTTGCTAATTTAGATATGTGGGGGCCCCATTGAAGTATCGCGTCAATAGTAATACCGAGAACAGTGGTATCCACAAGACTCAACTCCTCCCCAATTAACAGCACATTGGTATTAGAATGTTTTACCTTAGGTACTGTAAATTGAATACACTATGTCTTATTGCCGTTTAAGAGCATATTGTTGGCGTTAAACCAATGTACTAATTTCCATAGAGCATTATGTACATCATCATAATTAATTGACTGCCGTTTGAGTTTGAAAATTAAAGAGGTATCGTCAGCAAATAATACTATATCGTGATTGTCTCCTACAAGATAAGGTAAGTCATTAATATAGATTAAGAACAGGAATGGGCCAAGAATCGAGCCCTGAGGAACGCCCATTGATACTACCGACTGATAGACATTAGCATACCTATAAAATATATGCATACTTCTTGTTTGAAAGGTCCTCACAGGATTACCGATTCAATTTAAAATGAAGTTAAAAGTAAAACAAACGTCCAAAATTAACGTTTTTGAGATGCTTGCAAAAAAAAAAACGCATCTGTTAGCAAAGAAATTTAGAAAATAATTGTAAATGTGCATTAAAAAAGACGAATTTATCTAGGATATCAAGTTACGTCTACTTAATAATGAAATTAGTGTTGGTAGTTTCCTGGACATATTGCAGGATTAATAAATTACGTAATAATATTATTTAAAACGATGAAGTTTAATTTGATTTAAATACAATACGTAATGCATGGACTTTAATAGGCTATAACTGTTATGATAATGGCAATACGTAATATGATTTTTATTTAAGGTGGATAAACGGAATAACCTATAAAACAAAATATCATGGACATCTGTGACAGTTAAGTTTATTAATTTGGATTATGCTTATTATTCGATTGTTTAAACTTGCAAACATTGAAAAAACAAACAAGCAAATAACAAAAATTAACCAATATAAGAAAAAAAGTACAGTAAAAAAACATTTATTTACTTAAAATTTTATTCATAAATGTTTAGGAAAGGCTATAACGTGGGCTATAATCCGTACAAACTTATTAGTGTTGCCTCCTCTAGCTCTCACTGCTTCCAGTCTCCCTGGCATGGGTACTCCTAATCAAGTTATAAATAAAACCTTGAGAGATTGCATTCCATTTTTTCTGTAATGCGTTTCGATGATACGTTAAGATCTCTCAAATTAGCGGGGGCAAGATTTCTTTTCTTAATTTGTCTTCCAAGCTAATCCTATACATGTTCTATGGGGTTTAAGTCGGGTGAACAAGCTGCTAACCCAATAGCATTGATTTCAACGTCTCAAAGGTATTTGACAACTACGGCCGCAGTATGTGGGCGTGCATTATTATAATGCATAAAAACAAATTATCTTCTATTAAAGGGGCAAATGGCACTACAATTTCTTTCAAAATTTCAGTTACATATTGTGCTGGTGTTTGTGAATGAAATATTCTCAATGACGCGGAGTTCCATATAAAAATAAATACAATAAAAAATTTCAACTTTTAGGAATATCTATGGTTTAGTTTATTCATTTTTAATCTAATTAATATAAAATATAACTAATAATAGGTACAGAAAGAAACATAAATTAACATTCCCAGCTATGAAATCTGTCAAATATTACAGTCTCATACCAAAGTAGCGCCGCTCTAATGGCAGAAAAAGTCGTGGATTAAAGTAACAACCCTAGTTGACGCATCTGGCCATTGCCAACTTGAGTGTTTTAGATCTGGCATTCTCCATTCTTAGTTTATTTACAGCTGGTATTCAAGGTAAAAATTTAAACAAAATCTAAAGTAAATCTCAAATTATAGTTGGCAAAATTTTACGCAGTATGAAAGAATGCAATATTAACAATAATTACCTACATAAAAAATAATGATATTCAAAAAAAAACCATTCCAAAACTTTCTTTTTTTGATAGCATAATATATACTTATGTTTGTGGCCAGTACGCATGATAATTACAACGGGAGAAATTAAAACAAATGTTTTGCGTTCCTCTTAATTTGGTCATGAGTAGGGTTGCCATCTCCTAAAATGAAAAAGCCGGACTCGGCGTTCCAAAAAGCTGGACTTTTGGCCCTATAAGCTGGACAGTAATTTTTAGAAAGCCAAACACACCTTTTTGAGGCCATGCAGCCAAAAAACTCACCAACTCCAACCCCCCGAGAAAAGAAACTAAAATACTCCCTTACATACGTTAATTGTTTATTAATCAATCACAGCACAGTTTCAAGTGTATACGTTACTTATTTATTAATCAATCACAGCACAGATTGAAATAAATTTAAACCACTTATTACCTACTTACAATAACAATCAACAAAAGCAGTCTTCTGTTTCTAGACTTTATAAAAAAAACCAAATCAAATTACAATTCTAAACAAAGTACTTAACCATTTTCACAAAACAAATTTTAAAAAATTACTCATATTTCAAGATAAAAAAATTAAAAACTACACTAAAGTAAGTTTTATTATTTCAATTATCAGGTACAATTAAAACTTTAAAATAATAATCTATATTTTGCTGGCTGGTAATAATGTATATGGATAGATAAATTCGGCATTGCTTCGCACATTCTGCAAGCGATGCGTGCAACGCGTTACACTAACAAAAAGCCTAACAAAAGCCGGACAGGCCAGACTCATAAAAAATTGGCCGGACACAACCCGAAAAAGCCAAACATGTCCGGCTAAAGCCGGACAGATGGCAACCCTAGTCGTGAGTGTGTGGCGGCGCTGTCGTCGCGCTACAAGCGAAACACATCGAAGCCTAAATCGCGCTAACAAAGTTCCGAAGTTAAATCAGCATATACAACGTGTCCCAAAATTCAACGATAAGCCAACACCGGAGGATAGACCTGCCCCGGACTAATCGGGTAAAAAAAGAAAAAAAAATATATCCCAATTATATTTTAAGTTATATAAAAAAAATGAAATTCTTCAGAAATTGAGACCGTTTATGATATTTTTCACTACCATGACCACAATTTTTTAAATATTTTTTTCTTTTTTTTTTATAGGCAACCTGAATAGTACTGCTATCTACCACAATTCTTAAAAACTCCAGAATAACTCTTGTTTTATCACGAAAATTAATGAAACTTATTTTATTCCCTAAATTTTTTGAAGACTTTTACTTTTAACCAAATTTAACTTATCGTGGTGTAAAAAAAAAGTATGAACACTAGTATGGCAAGTTTTTTTAAAAATTGACGCAACTAACCAATATTCCAAAATGGTATAATACTCTAGGAAAACAAGTTATAAAAAAATATGGGCCTATTATTTCTTAACAGGGGCCAAATGACGGTCGGGTGTAATAAAAGTATTATTTCTTGAAAAATGTTTAATATTTCAAAACAAATGGTACAAACAGTTTCACGTGTAATTTATTAAGTTATTAACATTATAGCAAATGTTCGAACTGTTTGCCACCAGCATTAATACATGCACGACATCGCCTTAAAAATGATCGTTTTATTTGTCTTGCATATCTTCTGCTATTAATGTAATCAGTAGCCTGAGTGATATTTCGACGAAGCTCGTCCAATGTCACAATGGGTTTTGAGTAGACCCTGTTTTTAAGACAACCCCAATAGAAGAAGTCCAGGGGGTTCAAATTGGGTGAACGGGGTGGCCATAAGATAGGACCAAGTCGCCCGATCCAACGCCCTGGATACTCTTGATTTAAATATTCTCGCACAGGACGGGCATAATGTGCTGGGCAACCATCATTTTGGAACCACATGTTTTGAAGATCACTTAAGGGCACGTCGTTTAACAATTCTTGCAAGTCATTTTGTAAAAAGTTTAAATAACTATTGCCATCTAAGTTTCCTTGTAACTCAAAGGGCCCAATTACTTTTCCATTTAATATGCCGGTCCATAGGTTAACCTTGAATTGATATTGGGATTTGTCTTGTCTCATCAAGTGTGGATTTTCATTACTCCAACTATGTAGATTGTGAAGATTTAAATACCCATCTTTCTTGCACGTTGTTTCATCCGACCATAGAATTTTGTCTAGGAAGTGGGGATCTTCACTGTGCCTTTGCAGCATTACACGGCAAAATGTGACCCGTAGCGGATAGTCCCGCGGTAATAACGTCTGCACACGCCTGTAGTGATATGGGTGAAGCTTGTGACGTTTTAATATTCGATGTGCAGAACTTTTCGAGATTCCTGTAGCTTCTTCTATGGCACGTACCGAAGTAGTCGAGTCATTTTCTATCTCCTTGAGAACTTCTTCATCACGATCCAATCTAGGTCTTCCAGCGCTGCTCCTATTGGATGGCATACGACCCTCCGAAAACGCTTGATGCACATTAATAAACACTCGATAATCAGGATATCTTTGAGCATTTGGGTATCTTTCTGGATACAATCTGCTAGCAGCGTTAGCATTACATCGGCATTCTCCATAGATTAAATGCATATTAGCGTATTCCTGTGGTGTGTACGGTTGCGGCATGTTAAACGCCAAACAGTCCAAAATGCGCCAGAACTCTAAATCACAAAACACACAATCGTAGTCCAAGATAATGCCAGGTCAGTTCAGTTTGCAGATCACTTCCAGTCCAAATAATGCCAGGTCAGTTAAGTTTGCAGGTCGATTCCAGTCCAAAAAGCCAAGCCAAAAGTCGATAGTATGTACGAGGGCCACGTAAGTTGAATTGGGTACGGTGCGCAGTAAACAAAGGAGCAGAGCGTACTGAACCGACTTGCTGAGAATAATAACAGCTTCTCTACCTGCCCTGTTGTTGTCTCTTTTTAACGTAAATATCTCTATCTATCTATCTCTCTCTAACATCTAAGGTATTAATGCCTCATTCGAATTCCTAGAAATTGTAACAGGAACCCATTTTGGGCATGTAGTAAAAGTGATTACTGACAATTACAATTTAAGGAATTTGGCCCCTGTTAAGAAATAATAGGCCCATATTTTTTTATAACTTGTTTTCCTAGAGTATTATACCATTTTGGAATATTGGTTAGTTGCGTCAATTTTTAAAAAAACTTGCCATACTAGTGTTCATACTTTTTTTTTACACCACGATAAGTTAAATTTGGTTAAAAGTAAAAGTCTTCAAAAAATTTAGGGAATAAAATAAGTTTCATTAATTTTCGTGATAAAACAAGAGTTATTCTGGAGTTTTTAAGAATTGTGGTAGATAGCAGTACTATTCAGGTTGCCTATAAAAAAAAAGAAAAAAATATTTAAAAAATTGTGGTCATGGTAGTGAAAAATATCATAAACGGTCTCAATTTCTGAAGAATTTCATTTTTTTTATATAACTTAAAATATAATTGGGATATATTTTTTTTTCTTTTTTTACCCGATTAGTCCGGGGCAGGTCTATCCTCCGGTGTTGGCTTATCGTTGAATTTTGGGACACGTTGTATATAGAATAGCTCCGTGTTACCACTCGGAGTGTTGGCCGCTCCCCGGGCAGAACACCTTGCCCGGCGGGATATCTCCCCTTTTTCTTCCTACGGCTACAGTGGTGACTACCCGACGTAATATGAACACGCAACCAACAACCTTCGTAAACTACAACTTCAAACCTTCATCATCATCCTCCAGTACCCCATTCATTCGGAGAGCAGATATTGTCTGCAGTCTTCACATTCTGCAAGCCATCTAGCTTTACAAAGGTTCATCGCAGCACTGGAATAATAATGCTTCCTGTTCCTTCAAGCTACTCTCTGCGCTACAGTGTTCGGCACGGCTCTGAGCCTTACTGCTCGCCTCTGCTTCACGGCACTCTCGCAGATTACTTGCCTTCTTCTCAACTCACCGCAGATTACAAGACAATCCCTGGCACTTGCAATCGGACTGCACTATCTACCTCCGGTCTGAGCAGGGGGGTGATGTAGCGGCGCTGTCGTCGCGCTACAAGCGAAACACATCGACGCCTAAATCGCGCTAACAAAGTTCCGAAGTTAAATCAGCATATATACAATAGCTCCGAACTACCAATTGGAGCGTTGGCCGCTCCCCGGGCAGCACACCTTGCCCGGAGGGAGATCTCCCCTTTTCCTTCCATCCGCTACAAGTGTATTTACCAGTATGGGAATAATTAACGTTGTAGAGACACGCTGCAGCTATTATGGTTGTAGCATTAATTGGCTAGCTTGACTGTGGATGGTCCACAGCCATCACACTCTCTAAGAATATCAGCGTCAAATAGCAGTCTAATGCTGTTGTGTTTCGTATGGTGAGTGTAGAGAACCAGAAACGATTATTACTGGAAATGGTAAAAACATCAAACCCCCCATCCACAATATTACAGTAATACGCACTGCGCTACCGAGCCGTATTTGCGGCACTTCAATAAAATATACAACTGTAACCACTTACATTATTGTTACTTGTCAAATTGATTTCACTTGCAATGTACTCTGCTGATAATGATTTCATAATTTAAGAAAAGTACCAGTATTCCATTGAAATATTTGCATAAATAGATGACTCAATGAAAATTAAACTTTTGTGATTAAGAAGTTTTATGATTTTGCACAAATATTGAAAAATAAAGGTTATAGCATGCAACAAATTCTTTTTAGATGATTGAAATTGTTAATTTAACATGAACTTAAATACTGCTTATTATATACAATATAAAAAAACTATAATTATAATAAAAAACTAAAACTAGAAACTTAATTATCATATAGTCTTACTTCCCGCAGTATCGTGCCAAGAACGCTGGCTGCGTTTCCCCGCTGAATGGCTATGCTTAGCCTTTGAGCGAGAAAAAACCAGCCCTCTTATCACCACCAGCCAGCCAGACCAGCCGCGGATGGAGTTCCTTTAGGAACTTCACCGCACGTGGACCCCACGGACCGATAGTCTCTACAGCAAATGGCACAAATATGTAGTCATCTCTCAGACTCATACTTGCACGACTTACTAAGTTCTGCTGCCTCTGATGCCGCCCCGGCTCTAAACGAGGCACCCCTGAAATGAGAGGCCGCCAGAGTGTCTACATAAGTAGCATCCAACACTACCTCTCTCCCAAGGGACCAATTTAAATAAATAACATTTTAACCAATTTACTTCAGAAATTATTTTTTTATGTGCTTTTCTTATGTACTCTTTTTAATATTTAAAGTTGTTGTTTAGTTTAAATACGAGCAGTATTAAAGTCGCGTAAGTCCCGCCGCATGCACTTGGAGATTTCTGTTCAGTTGTCTTTATGCTGTCAAATCTACTGAAGTTTGCAGCTTTTCCCGTCAAACAGCCATAAGATTAAGAGTGTGATCTGAGAGTTTTTGTGTTCTTCTGTGGCAGGTCTTGCAAAACTTATCTCCGACCGTATGGTCAGTTTCTACGAGCTTGTCATTCATATCGTCCACTGCATATATATATATATATATTTATAATATCTGGAGGTAGCCGTGGTTAACTATGACATTGGGACATCATACACCTCAGTCCCCCCATGACCATGGGTGCTGTGAAGTGCTCGAAACATCGCGAATATAAAATAAGTTAATATACGTGATAAAATCCATAAAATATTATAGTTTTATTTAAATAAATGTTAATGGTAAAGCTACTGAGAAAGGCAAAATACACTGACTTGGCTCAACAAAAGTCTATTCACTCTAACCTTTAAGACACCCACATTGTAATCGGATGGAAAGACATACCAGAAAATTATTCCATTACTTTGCTATAAGCATTACGAACGACAAAGCAAGCATTTGTAGTCCGATGATGGAACAGAGAGGAAGGAATTGTCATGAAATTTAGAGAGGCTAGCTACTTTGCACCTGTGCTCGAGACTGGGAAGATTGATTTTAACCATAATGAGGTCACATTAAGCCTCTTACCATGCCTCTCTTTTGAGTCTCTCTGGTGATTTCGCAGCATCAGTCTATTTATGACAGCAATAAGATTATCCTAAATTAATATAACATATACTTATGCAAATCTACTATCCAGACTGTTGTAGTCTGGATAGTAGATTTGTTTTGATACTTTTTTCTAGTTGTTGTTGACAATCATTACTTACATATTATACAAATTACATGAATGTAAAACCAATAATGAACAGCATGTTTCAATATTGACCTTAATTGCTTGTTCTAGTCATTATGTCAAGGTCAGCTTATTTTACTTATCTTGTAGTAAAATAGCAATTGGTGCCACTCTGCGTGTATTGTGGTCACAATAATTTGTCTGATAAAGTAGAAATAGACCAAAGAGGTTTGTTTCATTTACAAGTTTTCCTTTGTACCCTTGAGTTACTGTCGTAATAAATTTTCCGGAAGGTGTAAATTAAATAATTTTTAAATATACACTCACCGGCACGGAAACTTGGCCACTCGTGAATTTGCTGATTATTTGCACTGAAACGTTTTTTTAACAGTAAATTAAGGGTAGATGCATTCAATAAGTGTCTCTAATGGTTTTAGAACGTAGAAATTTAATGTTTACTTCACCGAAATTTTTCTTTTCAAGATAACATGTTTTCACTAAAATTAACATCTTTCCATTGTCACTTTAAAAACACTACAAAGTTAAAAATTAAGTCTGTTTCTTTATTGTCTATCAGTTTTAATATCGGGTGTTTCCTCCCCTAGCCCTGATAACCGCTTGCATTCGATCTGGCATGCTTTGAATGATGTTTCTGACATCAACTTGCGGTATGCTGTCCCAAGCGGCCAGCGCTGCATTTCGGAGCTCATTTAGAGTTTGTGGCGGTTTGGAGCTGGACTTTATCTTTCTTTTGAACATACCCCATACATGCTCAATTGGATTTAAGTCCGGGCTACGAGCTGGCCACTGTAATTTTTGTATTCCAACCTCTTCCAGATATTCCTCTACACAATGTGCGACGTGCGGGCGTGCATTATCGTGCATGAGGAGGAATTGGTCGTGTCCAATGAATCCCGAATAAGGAATTACGTGCTCCTGAAGAACTTCCTCGATGTATCGAGTAGCTGTAAGCCGATTATCGACGATGACCAACTCTGTACGTGCGTCGGAACTTACACCTCCCCATACCATTATTGAGCCTCCATGGAAACTCACAGTTTGGGTGGTGGTAATGGGTAGAAACCTCTCTCCTCTTTTTCTCCACTCGTTCTCGACCGTCTGGAGCACGTAAAGCTATTCGACACTCATCTGTGAACAACATTCTAGCCCATTGCTCGTGGGTCCAATTGACATGTTCTCCTGCGAACTGAAGTCGGGCTACTCGGTGCTGTCTGAGAAGTTCTGGACCTCGTGCTGGTCTACGAGCTTTTAAATTCACTTCCTCCATTCGTCTTCTCACCGTACGCTCACTAACGCCTCTTGCGATTTGGAGCCGCTGGCGTATCTCAACAGCGGTCAGGTAGCGGTTTCTCAAAATCTCCATAACAATAAAACGATCGTCCCGGGCCGATGTGCACCTTACGCCCCCACTGCCTGGCCTGCGGGTGTAGCGTCCTGTCTCCTGGTATCGTTTCAGTGAATACTGCATTGAGGACCGTGGTACGTTAAGCACAATAGCAACTTCACGCTGTGTCAGCCCTTGGTCAATTAATGCTACTGCTTGTGCAACTTGTGCTGGTGTTAATGGCATTTTTATTGACTTTAAAGCACCTTTAGTTATTGAATTAAGACACAAGATCACAATAATTGAATAACCTTACAGTAAACTTTTCACAACACACAAATTTAAAATGTGAACTTAGTCCCTCAAATGACCCGATTCAACTAAAAATTAAAGAATTCGTCATGGTGCACTTAAACATAATGAATTATCCTCTTGAACTTGAGAGCAAACATTTTTTGACATACCTGCATAACAAACATTCATCAGAAACACTTAAAGCTTTTGCTATCGCGAGATAACCGCTTGGCCAAGATTCCGTGCCGCTGAGTGTATAAATAGATCATAAAACAAAAAGTATTAAGCTTTTATGTATTTTAAAATCTAAGAAGTTTCGTAATCTGACTAGATAATCAAATATTTAAAGATTAGATTGTAACTTATTGTACCTACATGCAAATGTTTGCAGTTAACAAATTTGTCATTTCATTCATCACATAGGATGAATACAGAAATATTTTTTTTGGGTGACATCATCATGAGCACACAGTTCAACTGATGGTAAGTAGATGCTGTGGCCTATAGACATCTACATTTATCTTTGATTTAGAATGAAAATACGGATGCATTGTCACCCCTGAGGACTAAGATGGAATACCTTGTTTCCAGTAAAAAAGGTCTCTGGTTCTCTACGCTCACCATATGAAACACAGCACCATTAAACTGCTATTTTAGGTTGGTATTCTGTGAAATAATTGTCTTATAATAGTCTTATTAAATGCTATAATTGGTAATAAAATTTAATTTGCTTTTCATTAATTTTCATTACAGCCCACTAAGAGATCACTTCTAAATATAGACCTCCACCACTGATAGGCCAGCTAACTACACCAATGACCAGAAGCAGCATTTAGATGTAAAGGGATAGGTGCAAAAATGATGGTTACTTAGTTTGTAAATCAATACTACTTTTAAATGGTTAATTAACTTACAAAAAAAAATTTATAAAAATTTAATGTATGCACAAAATAAAAGTGATTGTAATAAAAACGTGATATACATTTTGTAAATGCTAGGAGGAAACACGAGATAGAGATACTGGATGATTGTCCTTGTGAATTTTATGTATGTCAACTGCCCCCACACCACTGTATAGGAGAAAATCCTAATGTAGAGGTAACATTTTTAAAAATAAATAAATAAGAAGAATAAGAAGATGAGCAGGAGCAGTAGAAAACTGTAGTTGCCAAACTTCATAACTATTGCAAATTACTCTCTAAAAAGGCAAACTATAGATAGGTTCAGCAGTGGACTTTCATAGGCTTTAACGAAACCTTAGGCTACTCCAATTATTGCAAGGAGGGTAAGTAATAATTCAATTTGTGTCTTCTTCTTTATCATCGTCAGCCTGTAAAAGCTTATAGTTATATTTAGCCTATCCTATTTTAATAATAACTTGCCTGATAAGCAGTCTGGCAATCCCAAAACCAGATGTTTCACCTTTTATACTACTTTCCATCAAATAATATTTGTCAAGTGTTAGGCCTTGTACTACAAAGTGCAGTATTTGGTGACACCACTAGATGGAGTAAAAGCCTGATGAGACATACAAGAAGTCAATTGATACAGGTAGCTCCACACCCCACATTGTTGCAATCTATGGGGGAGGCCTATGTTTAGCAGAGGACTTGTATCACAAGGCTGTAGTGGCTATAAGACAGTGGTGTAACTATCATTATCACACAATTACTACTACATTAACAAGAAGCTATAAATATTAATATCTAATACATATTTTTACAACTTTTAGTTGATTTTTAAAGTTACACAAACTTTTTTATTCATTTTATTGCTGTTTGAAGTAAGTCTAAACAAAAATGCAATGGAAAAAACAAAGAGCATCGAAAAGTTAAATATTTTAAATAATATAAGTGAAATAAGTAATGAAAGAGAAGAATATTATGTAGTGTTGGTTTTATTAGTTGTTTCTTTCAAAATCCTACACTTTTCATAAAAAATATATCAACGGATCTTTTGTCATTTAACAAACTGCTATTACTGAACATCATTATTATATTATTTTCGACGGCATAATGAACAAATGTTAAATAAAACTAAATACTTTTGTATGTGAAATATAGTATTTAATTGAGTATTATTTAAAATACGCTTTAAGAATAATACTAAATCCAAGTTAGATGTATTATTTTGTAACTTACCCCTTCACGTACTAGCGGAATTTAATAGTCATGGGATTAGTAATATTAAAATAAGTTATCGGATTTTCGTTAACAAATAAGCATACGAGTTAAAAAAAGAAACTCTTTTTAACTAACAAACACAAACACTACACTATACAACTGTTCCTACACGTCGTTTCTTTAGATTTGTTCAATTTATTTGTTTCGTTTGTTTGATGCATTTTTGATGCATTAGAAATGCAGCAGTCATTTGCTGTCATAGTAACGTACTTGATTGGTTCAAATTAAAACAATTCTCTCGTTTCATTGGTTAACTTTCTACTACGGGAATCGCGTTAGATTACAATCTGTTTTACGCAAGAAGTTTTGCGGAAAATGGTGAATTAAAATGTTATAAAAATACTTTTAAAACAGACTATCGACAAGTTGTATGTTAAACGTATGTTGTTTAGGAAACTGAATTAGCTAGTTACATATTTATTTAGTTGTACTCAAAGAGAATTATATTATATATATAGTATATTATAATCACTACGTTTAGTTGTACTATTTTACACTTGACTTGACATCTTGACAATAACAATTAAATCACAAATGTCAAAGTATCAAACGATAAAAAAATAAAAAACAAAAAACCATAGACTTAGCTATGGACACAAACTAATAAGAAGTGATCTATGGCTATGTGGTAGTATGCGCAGAACCAATAAGTATGTGGCGCAGACCCAGAGTGATGCAACTTTGTATGAAAATGAAAAATCTGCACACAATCATGATTATGTCAAAGTCATGAAGTTATAGATAATATAACTTCATGGTCAAAGTATCGCTGTTTCTTTCCTTCGCGTGGCTTCAGATTGCCATTTTAAAAATTAGATATAAATATACATAATTATTATATTGGAAGAAACTGAAAAAGTTAATTAGGTGCTATTTTTTTTTGTTTGCACCTTACAGTAATTATATACATATTACTCTGAGGTTTGCACAATTAATTGACCTTTTAATTGAATAAAATAAAATTATTAAATATTAGCAGAATTCTATTATAAGAAGCCATAAATTAAACGAAGAATAAAATGACATTTGTTTGTCAATTTCTTTTTTATTTTATTTAATATACAATATTTTATTATATACAAAATTAAATACTATAATAAAAAAAAACTAAAACTAGTAACTTATTTACCATACAGTCCTACTCCCCGTGGTATCGTGCCAAGTACGCTGGTTGCGTTTCCCTGCTGAATGGCTATACTTAGCCCCTGAGCGAGAAATGAACCAGCCCTTTTATCACCAGCAGCAACGACCAGCCGCGGACGGAGTTCCTTTAGGAACTTCATCGTACGTGGACCCCACGGACCGATAGCCTCTACAGCAAATGGCACAAATATGTAGTCATCTCTCAAAGACTCATATTTGCGCCACTTACTCAGTACAGCTGCCTCTGATGCCGCCCCGGCTCTAAACAAGGTACCCCTGAGATGAGAGACCGCCAGAGTGTCTACGCAAGTAGCATCCCACACAAGGACTTTACCTCTCTCCCAAGGGACCAATTTCATACCGTCGGGTCTCCTGCGATCGTCTCTAAATATTCCACAAGGTTCTAAAACCGAAGGAACATTTATAGAGACAAGAGCCCTTCGGATGACATCGTTATAAGAACCCTGCCGTGAAAACCTACCAGCACTTTTATTACATGAAAGTCCATGGAGCACAAACTTGTCGACGCTGCTACCACAGGTTACTACACTGATGAGGTTGACAAATCGCCGCTCCTAGTCGGATTCCTACGGCGATGCGCAAGCTTTCCCCATCAAGTAATGTACTGAAATTACTTGATGGTAAAAGGTGTAGCCAGTGACTAGATTCCTTAGTCGAAACAGCTAGAAGACGTGCTTTATATTGGTCACTATGGAAATTATGAAACAAATATTTTTGCACGTTCTGTACTAACGGAATATCCCACTGTTTTTGCTGGTTAACTTCCAGTGGAACATTTTCAGCGGGACAGAGCGTTTGCCTTGTCTGCCCTGCCTCCCTAGCAAAGCACAGGCCTACTTTATTATTTAATAAAATTATGTTATATAAGTCACTGACTCTATGCACGGAAGCAAGGAAAGCAGACAATGTAATACTAGAAAGATTTCTCAAACCAATACCACCAAATTTTATAGGCAAATTGCTTGAGTCCAGGCTGTTGTACTTAAAGTTAAATTTATAAAAGTTGAAAATATTTTCTGAAATTTAATCAAATTTATTTCATATGTTTAGATTTTACTATTTATTATTGCTTTTTGCTTAATCGCATTTATTGTCGGTTGATATTACTTAGTTTTCGTTTCTAGATATTTCCTCGAGGTTGTGTAAGTATAGATTTTTGTGAGATGTTGACTCTGTATGAGATATTCATCGACTATAAATTAATTTATTATTTAAAAAAAATTATGTACGTGTGCTCAGAATCGAAAGTAAATTAAGTGTTGTGCAAACAAAAAGCACAAAGTCATCTGATAACTTTCCGCAGGTTTCCTACAATAGAAGAAGATAAACTTTTGACAATAATTTAAGCATTTTGAATTTATTAATCATTATTTGTAGGGATTATTACTATAATATTAACTCGAATTTTATTTGTTTCGGATCATGTATTTGAGCTGAGTTAAATTTTTATTTTATGAATTTTGCTGATTTAAATTTATGTTAATTTTCTGTAAAGTATAACAGTCACAATAACGTTTATTATATATCAATAACATACGTGGAAATATAATCTACATAATTTAAAATTTAAAATTTTGAACAGCCGACTTCAATATCAGTTATTAAGAATAACTCAAAAACTATTGATCTGACCTTGATCAAATTCATATGGGACCACACGAGAAGTATCAGCTTTCATATAAAAAAAGAATCATCGAAATCGGTTCACCCAGTAAAAAGTTATGAGGTAACATACATAAAAAAACATATACGTCGAATTGAATACTGTCTCCTTTTTGGAAGTCGGCAGAAAAGCAATAAAAACATCAATAATAATTGTATAGTGTATAAAAGAATTTGTCGTCCAAAAAATAAAATTACATAACTATATGTACCTATTTTTAGTTTTATTTTATCCCACATGCAATTTTTGTGCAATCTCTCAAATGTATGGGAATTCACCCAATAGGTTTCTCAGGTTTAATAGTTCTTAGGAAAAATTACTCGAATATTTGCCTTAAATAAACAAAAAGGTAAAAAGTTACAATACAATACAGTGGTTTGAAATTCCCGCTTAAAAAGTTTTATATGAGCGCACACCACAGCGCATGTGGTGTACACTCATAAACACAAGTTTGCTTTTTTAGTATAAATTTGGTGTTCTTCTCTCGGTAGAGAGTAATTGTGTTCTGTGCGTAGACCTATAATTTTTTTTTGAGTTTATGGCCTGGTATCTGGACCTTTAGGTCAAGTCTTGAGTATTTTTATTCTGTTTATTATAATTTCCCAAATGTATAACTATCCTTCATAGTTCACTGCGTCACAATATGTTGATGCGTAACATTGCGCAGCCCTTGGGAGATTTTGACGGCAACTTGATACAGCAGACAGCTGACAGTTGGCGATGGTATTTAAAGGCGCCTATGCAGACAAACAGCTTATCTTGAGAATCCATCACCATCAGAGCACTTGTATCACCATTGCCACTAATAGTTCACATGCGTAGACAGTTAAAACATAAAATCGCACCACTTTTACATATCAAAATCCACTTCAAACTATTATTTAAACTATAATACAGAAGCAGCAAACCGCCTCCGGTCAAGTTCCCGCCAAAACTCCCGCAGACCTATAACACCTAGATGTTGTGTGGCCACCATAGAATATATTGGACAACGAGAACTGACCTGACAGCCCGAAAACGCGTGACCAAAAAGTATAGTAACTGTCCTATACAGGAACATACAAATACACGACAATGAATAGGCTTGACGTATTTATTGTCGTTTTGTCGTACGTAATTATTGACGTACGTCAAGCCTATTCATTTTCGTTTTGCGTCGTGCGTCGTGCATAACCTTGGAGGGACTTACAGCAAGATGGACCGTGTATAAGACGTTTTAGGATAGTAATAGACGGCCATAATGTGCAAGGAAGAAGAAAATTCCTTATGGCAATATCACAGTCTAACTACTACTAACAGTCGATCATCGAAGGCGTCTAGACGGGGCAATCGTGCGGTGCGGTGCGGGGTGAGATGCGGGCTGAGCACTGTCCGCTAGGGTTGTCTTGTCACTGTGAAAATTAAAATGGTTCACACTACATGTGCGGTAAAAAACTGTGGGTCGTCCTCATTTAAAGACAAGGAATTAGTTTCATCAGTTTCCACATACACATTAATTTGTTTAAACGTGAAATTTTTTATTACTTCCCGTTCTGACAACCCTAGCAATTTATTGTTTATGTCAGCTTTTCCGACAACATCAAACGCGATGACTGACTGTATGTTTTACTTAAGGTATGATTCCGAACTTCGCTGCACGCAACAGTGCTGCCGCAACAGTGCCGCCACTGTGATGCTGCGCTGCAGTGTCGCCTGCTGCGCTGATTACAAGCAAGGCAGCAGTGTTGTGCTGTTCGTGGTGTTGCGCTGTTGTGTATTCATTTAGTTGCTTTGAGTTGGCAAGATTTGTTGTTATTTTATACCAATAGTTAACTTAATTTATTGACCTCCTTCGATATATCTTTCCATATATTGTTAGTATGACTGCTATCGTAAAGGGCTGGATATAAATTTGCCAATCGTTCCTCTTCTCAATCAGAGAAATTCATCTTTTTTCTTTGCTACTTGTCAACATTAACGTCTGTCGCGGCGGCGTGGCGACAAGACTTAAGTCTTTGGTGGCCTACTATAGTGTGTTTCGCTTTATACAGTGAGTGTTGCCATCAAAACACTATTTCCATAACATTCATTCATTCATTATAAAAATCCACCACTAAACGTAGGCTTCTCCATAGATTGCCTTACGACAAGGAAATTTGCCATACTTTCCACATTTGGTAGGCGGGTTGGTAAACTTAGTTTTTTTCCCCTTTCGCCTCTTACGACATCAACCAGTCGATGTGGGATAATGGAAATTTTTACACCGCCACTACACGATTGGCATTAGAAATAATTCGTTCATATATAGAAATATTTCTTTACTAACAAAAAAAAAACACGAAATTTTTAATTATGAAGGAATATCTAAAGATTGTTGTTTTTGATGAAATCTTGCATTTCTTGTTTCTTACTGCTCATATTTACGCATTTTTTCATACCATGGTATGGCGCATTGTTCATTACGATTATTTGGAATAAAATAAAATGAATTCAGTTCTAAGTTAGGGATTAGTTTTTATTTCAACCTCAACATCGTGGTAATTTCCACTTTCGGTCTGAATTTAAAATAAAAAACAGCATTTGGGACGAAATCTTTTTTTCCTCAGGCATTTACGATTATCTATTTCTTACCTTCTGACACTTCGGTAAGGACACCTTCAGTTTCATTAGACTGCCAACATTTTATCACTTTATAGTCGGGATGTAAATAAATTTCATACAAATAAATGATCGGTCTCGTGTTTTTTCTCGTCCTATTATCATTTATTTTTCGTAAAAGCCTTGACCGCCAGGTAACATTGTCATATTGTTCCTTGAGGATTTTCGTTTTAGATAGATAGATTAGTCTGAGAAACTCGATAGACCCCTTGAAATTGATGTCTTCTTTAAGGTCACGATGCAATAGGGTATTTTACACCATGTAAAAAAAATCAAAGAATATATATTTATGATAGATTTTGTAAAAAGTAAACGAGAAATATTGAGTTCTATTTATAGAAATGCATAATAAATTGTATATTTCAATTTAAAGAAGCCTCAAATCTGCAAAACGATGTCCGCCATATTAGATAGCGTCGTGACCTCACTAGGTCAAAGAACTAGGTTATGTAATGTGTACTAACTAGCTAATTTCGAAATTTTTCAAGTTATCATTACGATAGTTGATTTTTATTCCGAATTTTATTGAAAAGGCATCATGGAAGACGGATTCGTAAAAACGAGTTTATTACTACGCTTTTAGCACTAATGTTATAGATATTATAATATAAGCTTAGGTGAGAAAAACTTTTTGTTATATTTTTTGTATAAACCCTCAGACGAAATAAAAAGTCACTTTTTTATTTGGTCTGAGTACAAACCATGTATTTATTACCATATAATAGAAGAAAACAGGAATTAAGTAAAACACTGCACTGCACTTGCAAGGGCTATCAAATTGGCCCACAAAGGGTGGGACAGACGAGTAATTAACCTAATCTATTACAAAATTTGACTTACAATCGGTACCTATCATGTCATGATGTTTTGTTTTGTTTAATCGATAGTTAAATATAAGTCATACTTACATCAAAGTGATCTTCACAGAAGTGTAGTTTAGATTTTGTAGACAATGCTTTCGAGTCTCTTCTTGCCAGTTTAAACCAAGTATTTCTCATATTTAAATCAGTTGGCACTTTAATTCATAACTTCCCAAGCGTTCTTATCAGGGGCGTAGCTACCGCCGTATCAGCCGTATCAATGATACGGGGCCCCCGGACTACAGGGGCCCCGAACGTGTGTAAACAAAAATTCCAAGGACTTCTATGGGACAGAAAAGGCTACCACTATCGTCTATAGAAGCAAAGAATTTAGAAAAACTGAAATCGGCTTCAGCTATGAATGCCGCCGAATCGTCTTCAGCTATGTTCGCTGAACAAAAGGCAAGAAAAGTGTATATTTAATTGTTTTTGGGGTAGCTAGTTCCTAGGAGTATTAGGTGAGAGACGCACTGCACCTAAACGTTAAGTTGGAGAGGTCTCGTCTAATGAAGTCAACGCTCCGTCCCCCTCGTGCTCTAATCCAAAGTCCCGAAACCTTTCAGATCGAGCTATGAAACCGTTTTCAGTGTCTAGAAGATTGCAATGTAGTAAACGATATGAATGACGAGGTCGTGGAAACTGTCTATGCGGTCGGAGCTAAGTTTTGTAAGACCCGCCGCAGAAGAACACAAAAACTTTCCGATCACACTCTTAATCTCATGGCTGTTAGATAGGATATGAAGCTGCAGTCTTCAGTAGATTTGTTAGCATACAGGCAACTGAACAGACAGATCTCCAAATGCATGCGGCGGGACTTACGCAACTTTAATACTGCTTGTATTGAAGAAGCAATCGAGCGGAACCAGGGCTCCAAAGTCTTTGCTAGAGATCTGTCTGCCAAAAAGGGCCAACTGTCGAAGCTGAAGACCGAGTGTGGCAGCATCGTTTCCGGGACACCTGAGATTTTGAGTGAGATTATGAGGTTCTATGGGCAGCTGTAGACATCATCGTTGGAGCCACACGCAAGTGTGAGTAACGATCCAAGAGCGAGTCTTATCCGACACTATTCCGAAGATATCCTGGACGGCAGTCTGAGCGAGATTAGAATGGCTCTCCAGCATCTTAAAAACGGCAAAGCCCCAGGCGAGGATGAAATTACAGCGGAGCTTCTGAAAGCGGGTGGAAAACCGGTTCTTGAAGTACTTCAGAAGCTCTTTAATTCCGTCCTCCATGGTGGCATTACACCGGAGGCGTGGAGCAGAAGTGCAGTGATCTTGTTCTTCAAAAAAGGTGACTACGCTCTCTTGAAGAACTACAGACCGATTTCCCTTCTGAGCCGCGACTACGTGCTATTTTTGAAAGTCATTACGAATCGTCTCGCGCGCAGACTTGACGACTTCCAGCCTCCCGAACAAGCCGATTTCCGAAAAGGCACGATAGACCACATACATACCCTTTGCAAATTGTACAGAAGTCCGAGGAGTACAATTTTGCCACTATGTCTGGCATATGTGGACTATGAGAAAGCCTTTGATTCCGTCGAAATTTGGGCGGTGCTGCCCTTCAGCGGTGCCAAGTTGACTGTCGGTATATCGAAGTGCTGAAGTGCTTGTACAGTAGGGCTACGATGGCTATCCAAGTACAGAACCAGAGTACGAAACCTATCCAATTGCAGAGAGGTGTAAGACAGGGTGACATTATATCCCCGAAACTCTTCATCGCTGCATTGAAAGCCATTTTCAAGCTTCTGGAATGGAAAAGATACGGTATTAATATCAATGGTGAGTACATCACTCACTTTCGATTTGCCGACGATATAGTCCTTATGGCAGAATCGCTGGAGGACCTAAGCACTATACTCAATGACCTCAATAGTGTCTTCCAACGGATAGGTCTTAAGATGAACATGGACAAAACAAAGATCATGTTTAATGTCCATGTCACACCTATGCCGGTAGTTGTTGGGAGTATGTTTACCTGGAACAAATAGTCCAACTAGGTAAGTCCAACTTCGACCGAGAGGTCAATCGACGGATTCAACTCGGCTGGGCAGCGTTCGGGAAGCTACGACACATCTTCTCGTCAGATATACCTCAAAACTTGAAAACGAAACTGTACAACCAGTGTGTGTTGCCAGTGATGACCTATGGAACTGAGACGTGGTCCTTCACTGCTGGCCGGATGTGGAAGCTCAATGTCGCTCAGCGAGCTATGGAGAGGACTATGCTCGGAGTTTCTCTGCGTGATAAACTTACCAGAACCAGAGTGACCGACATAGCCCAACGGATTAGTAAGCTGAAGTGGCAATGGGCCGGCCATATAGCTCGAAGAACCGACAACCGATGGGGAAAAAATTTTCTCGAGTGGCGGCCTCGTACCGGCGGACGAACTGTAGGACGTCCCCCCACTAGATGGAGTGACGACCTGGTAAGATATGCAGGAAGTCGATGGATGCAGGTGGCTCAGGACCGTGCTTTATGGCATACTTTGGGGGAGGCCTATGTTCAGCAGGGGACTTGTGAAGGGTTGTAATGATGATGAATAACGAATAATCAATAATATATAATAATTTTAACTCAAAGCAAACACGCTTGTTTTGTTCCTTTTATAAAATCTTTACTCTTCATTGGGGCCCCCCAACAAATTTTGATACAGGGCCCATCTAAGGCACGCTACGCCACTGGTTCTTATGCTTGTATTTTTGCAAGCAGGCACAGCACAACAATGATATAAATGATAACTCATTATTAAAAATTGAAAAGTATCTTATTCCTTTGCAAAATTGTTAAAATTCTACGACAGTGACGTCACGAGTTGAAAAGTATGGCGGCTAGCGTTTTCACGCGAAAATTCAAAACGATAGATTAAAAGTAATTTTTATTCGGTTTAAAAAAATTATATAAAAGTTATAGTGGTTCATTATCACTCTAGGATTCATTTAAAAGACTTTTTGAAAACGAGTGTAATACCCTATTCCCTGAACGTTGGAATAGAGTTGTGTCTAACAACACAAGTATCAAAGTCATCCGGATTAGAAACCGTTAATTTTGTTTCTTGTCTTTCTTGGAGTGACTAATTTCACTGTTTTAACTATGTGCTCAGGGTTCTCTGATGTTGAGTCCTACACCTACTGTGGTTGGGTCTTCTGAGGAAGGATTTCCAATTCTTTCGGTAGGATAATTTTCAAGGACTTTACACTCCAAAACTATGGACTTTACGGTTCTTTCAGAAACACCTAAAACGCAAACATACAAACAAAATTTATTAATTAATTCACATAAATAAAATTTTACCTAAAATAGGGGAAATAATAAACTAATTATCTAGTAACATTTTACCTGTCATAGCCGCTGTTCTTGTTATCATATTTTGAAATGGAATTATAGGTCTTTTGTTAAGCTTTCCTTGCTCACAAGAATATTTAGGGCAAGAATAATATTTCTAGCTGCACTATGCACTACTTTCAGCATATTTTGTGGTAATTGTTTCAAAATAACAATAAAGATCACTAGCACTGACGATCCAAAACGAAAATGAATAGGCTTGATGTACGTCATTGCTGTACGTCAAGCGTACTTATTGTCGTTTTGCATCGTGCATCGTGCATGACCTTGGCTAACAGCCATGAGATTAAGAGTGTGATCGGAGAGTTTTTGTGTTCTTCTGCGGCGGGTCTTACAAAACTTAGCTCCGACCGCATAGACAGTTTCCACGAGCTCGTCATTCATATCGTTTACTACATTGCAATCTTCTAGACACTGAAAACGGTTTCATAGCTCGAGCTGAAAGGTTTCGGGACTTTGGATTAGAGCACGAGGGGGACGGAGCGTTGACTTCATTAGACGAGACCTCTCCAACTTAACGTTTAGGTTCAGTGCGTCTCTCACCTAATACTCCTAGGAACTAGCTACCCCAAAAACAATTAAATATACACTTTTCTTGCCTTTTGTTCAGCGAACATAGCTGAAGACGATTCGGCGGCATTCATAGCTGAAGCCGATTTCAGTTATTCTAAATTCTTTGCTTCTATAGACGATAGTGGTAGCCTTTTCTGTCCCATAGAAGTCCTTAGAATTTTTGTTTACACACGTTCGGGGCCCCTGTAGTCCGGGGGCCCCGTATCATTGATACGGCTGATACGGCGGTAGCTACGCCCCTGGATCAAGTCATATTTGCATCGTCGGCGGCCGAGTTGCAAATGATGGTTACTTTAATGAATTGGTCATTGAAAGAAAGGGGTATGAAAGTGAACGCAAGTAAGATGAAAGTGACGGTTTTTGAAAGAGAAGAAAGTAAAACTTTATGTGAAATAAGAATAGAAGGGGAGTTGATTGAGCAAGTGGATGAGTTTGTATATTTGGGATGTTTATTTAGCAGGGATGGTAGATATGATAAGGATATAGAACGACAAGTGAACGCAAGAAATAGAGTGAATGGGGCTCTACACGCTATTATGAGGAGTCAAAATGTGTCAACTAAGGCACGTATGGCAATTCATAATGCTGTGTTAGTCCCTACTTTAATGTATGGTAGTGAAAGTTGGGTCTGGCAGAAGAAGCATGAGAGTAGAATAAATGCTGTAGAAATGCGTTCCTTAAGGAGTATGCTAGGGCTGAATCTGAATGACAGGGTAAAAAATAGTGTGATAAGAAAAAAGTGTGGTTTGCAAGATGACGTTGTGACAAGGATTAAGAAAGGAATGCTTCGGTGGTTTGGTCATGTAGAAAGAATGAACGAGGAAAGAGTGACTAAGCAAATTTATGTTGCAGAAGTGAACGGCAGGGTCGGGAAGGGACGCCCTAGACGAAGGTTTATCGACCAAATCGGAGATACATTAAAAATGGGCCAGATTAGGAGTACCCTTAACCGACGAGCGTGCATGCGTAGATATATGGATGTAAAAGAGGCGAGAGAGGTCTGTCAGGATCGCGCCAAATGGAAGTCCGTAGTCTCTGCCTACCCCTCTGGGTGACAGGCGTGAGTGTTTATGTATGTTTTATGTATAAGTTTAAAATATATAGAATATTGAATGTCAGGGTAGGCAAAGAGCATTGTACATATACACACGCACACATTCACAGAGTGCTCTCGTGTGAGTGAATTGGTATATACATAGTTGGCGTAACAATCATCAGGTGGCGCTGTTTCCAAGGAGCACCAGTTTTACTCGCAAGAGGGCTCTTTTCTTCCTTATATATTACTATACTCTTTGGCCAGTCGCGTTGCAGGCAACGTGTGAGATGAATGTACCGAATGTTTTATTAAATTTTGATCATAATCGGAAATAAAATACCAGTTTACGTATTGAAACTGTGTAAAAATAATACTATAAGAAATAAGAAAGACACTGGAATTACATACTATCATTAAGTATCATACAATTTCGAAATTTTTACATAAAAGAACACGAGCCATAAATAAGTCACAAAATATCAATGACGCTATTCAGTGTTGCCGCGAATACAAAAATAAAGTTCCCTGTGGCTGAGATTTTATTGTTACTATATTTTATAATATAATATATTAAACTTATTATAATATAACCTAATTCTATATTATTTAATGTTTATTTCTTTAGTATTGCTCAAATGACATAATTGCCATTTATTAGGGTTCCGTACCCAAAGAGTATCAACGAGACCCAAGTCTCCACTATCGTTCCGTCTGTCTGTCAGTAGGCTGTATCTTATGAACCGTAATATGTAGATACTTGGAACTTTCATAGAATGTGTATTTATATTGCTGCTATAACAACATAAAATAAAAAATAAAACAAGTAAAATATTAAAAGACCCAAAAAATTTTTTTTCTGTATGTGATATGTGTTTTGTTTACAGACTAAAGCGAAACCTGGATTAACACGAAATAAAATGATGCTGTGTGTATGGTGGCATTGAAAGTTTATCATGAGCTATTACCGCCGGGTAAAACCATCGATTCGGATCTCTACTACCAATAAATAATGAAACAAGCAAGAAATAGGAAAAGAAACGTCTGGCATTGATAATCAGAAAAGGAGTGGTCTTTCATCATGATAACGCCAGATCACAAGATTAGTTATCTGTTTGAGACTTTCAATACACACTAACATTCCTAAAAATCAGACCCTGATCTGAAGGGTCTGATTTTTAGGAATGTTAGTGTGTACCCTTCAGATCAGGGTCTGATTTTTAGGAATGTTAGTGTGTATTGAAAGTCTCAAACAGATAACTAATCTTGTGATCTGGCGTTATCATGATGAAAGACCACTCCTTTTCTGATTATCAATGCCAGACGTTTCTTTTCCTATTTCTTGCTTGTTTCATTATTTATTGGTAGTAGAGATCCGAATCGATGGTTTTACCCGGCGGTAATAGCTCATGATAAACTTTCAATGCCACCATACACACAGCATCATTTTATTTCGTGTTAATCCAGGTTTCGCTTTAGTCTGTAAACAAAACACATATCACATACAGAAAAAAAATTTTTTGGGTCTTTTAATATTTTACTTGTTTTATTTTTTATTTTATGTTGTTATAGCAGCAATATAAATACACATTCTATGAAAGTTCCAAGTATCTACATATTACGGTTCATAAGATACAGCCTACTGACAGACAGACGGAACGATAGTGGAGACTTGGGTCTCGTTGATACTCTTTGGGTACGGAACCCTAATAAATGGCAATTATGTCATTTGAGCAATACTAAAGAAATAAACATTAAATAATATAGAATTAGGTTATATTATAATAAGTTTAATATATTATATTATAAAATATAGTAACAATAAAATCTCAGCCACAGGGAACTTTATTTTTGTATTCGCGGCAACACTGAATAGCGTCATTGATATTTTGTGACTTATTTATGGCTCGTGTTCTTTTATGTAAAAATTTCGAAATTGTATGATACTTAATGATAGTATGTAATTCCAGTGTCTTTCTTATTTCTTATAGTATTATTTTTACACAGTTTCAATACGTAAACTGGTATTTTATTTCCGATTATGATCAAAATTTAATAAAACATTCGGTACATTCATCTCACACGTTGCCTGCAACGCGACTGGCCAAAGAGTATAGTAATATATAAGGAAGAAAAGAGCCCTCTTGCGAGTAAAACTGGTGCTCCTTGGAAACAGCGCCACCTGATGATTGTTACGCCAACTATGTATATACCAATTCACTCACACGAGAGCACTCTGTGAATGTGTGCGTGTGTATATGTACAATGCTCTTTGCCTACCCTGACATTCAATATTCTATATATTTTAAACTTATACATAAAACATACATAAACACTCACGCCTGTCACCCAGAGGGGTAGGCAGAGACTACGGACTTCCATTTGGCGCGATCCTGACAGACCTCTCTCGCCTCTTTTACATCCATATATCTACGCATGCACGCTCGTCGGTTAAGGGTACTCCTAATCTGGCCCATTTTTAATGTATCTCCGATTTGGTCGATAAACCTTCGTCTAGGGCGTCCCTTCCCGACCCTGCCGTTCACTTCTGCAACATAAATTTGCTTAGTCACTCTTTCCTCGTTCATTCTTTCTACATGACCAAACCACCGAAGCATTCCTTTCTTAATCCTTGTCACAACGTCATCTTGCAAACCACACTTTTTTCTTATCACACTATTTTTTACCCTGTCATTCAGATTCAGCCCTAGCATACTCCTTAAGGAACGCATTTCTACAGCATTTATTCTACTCTCATGCTTCTTCTGCCAGACCCAACTTTCACTACCATACATTAAAGTAGGGACTAACACAGCATTATGAATTGCCATACGTGCCTTAGTTGACACATTTTGACTCCTCATAATAGCGTGTAGAGCCCCATTCACTCTATTTCCTGCGTTCACTTGTCGTTCTATATCCTTATCATATCTACCATCCCTGCTAAATAAACATCCCAAATATACAAACTCATCCACTTGCTCAATCAACTCCCCTTCTATTCTTATTTCACATAAAGTTTTACTTTCTTCTCTTTCAAAAACCGTCACTTTCATCTTACTTGCGTTCACTTTCATACCCCTTTCTTTCAATGACCAATTCATTAAAGTAACCATCATTTGCAACTCGGCCGCCGACGATGCAAATATGACTTGATCCAGGGGCGTAGCTACCGCCGTATCAGCCGTATCAATGATACGGGGCCCCCGGACTACAGGGGCCCCGAACGTGTGTAAACAAAAATTCTAAGGACTTCTATGGGACAGAAAAGGCTACCACTATCGTCTATAGAAGCAAAGAATTTAGAAAAACTGAAATCGGCTTCAGCTATGAATGCCGCCGAATCGTCTTCAGCTATGTTCGCTGAACAAAAGGCAAGAAAAGTGTATATTTAATTGTTTTTGGGGTAGCTAGTTCCTAGGAGTATTAGGTGAGAGACGCACTGCACCTAAACGTTAAGTTGGAGAGGTCTCGTCTAATGAAGTCAACGCTCCGTCCCCCTCGTGCTCTAATCCAAAGTCCCGAAACCTTTCAGATCGAGCTATGAAACCGTTTTCAGTGTCTAGAAGATTGCAATGTAGTAAACGATATGAATGACGAGCTCGTGGAAACTGTCTATGCGGTCGGAGCTAAGTTTTGTAAGACCCGCCGCAGAAGAACACAAAAACTTTCCGATCACACTCTTAATCTCATGGCTGTTAGATAGGATATGAAGCTGCAGTCTTCAGTAGATTTGTTAGCATACAGGCAACTGAACAGACAGATCTCCAAATGCATGCGGCGGGACTTACGCAACTTTAATACTGCTTGTATTGAAGAAGCAATCGAGCGGAACCAGGGCTCCAAAGTCTTTGCTAGAGATCTGTCTGCCAAAAAGGGCCAACTGTCGAAGCTGAAGACCGAGTGTGGCTGCATCGTTTCCGGGACACCTGAGATTTTGAGTGAGATTATGAGGTTCTATGGGCAGCTGTAGACATCATCGTTGGAGCCACACGCAAGTGTGAGTAACGATCCAAGAGCGAGTCTTATCCGACACTATTCCGAAGATATCCTGGACGGCAGTCTGAGCGAGATTAGAATGGCTCTCCAGCATCTTAAAAACGGCAAAGCCCCAGGCGAGGATGAAATTACAGCGGAGCTTCTGAAAGCGGGTGGAAAACCGGTTCTTGAAGTACTTCAGAAGCTCTTTAATTCCGTCCTCCATGGTGGCATTACACCGGAGGCGTGGAGCAGAAGTGCAGTGATCTTGTTCTTCAAAAAAGGTGACTACGCTCTCTTGAAGAACTACAGACCGATTTCCCTTCTGAGCCGCGACTACGTGCTATTTTTGAAAGTCATTACGAATCGTCTCGCGCGCAGACTTGACGACTTCCAGCCTCCCGAACAAGCCGATTTCCGAAAAGGCACGATAGACCACATACATACCCTTTGCAAATTGTACAGAAGTCCGAGGAGTACAATTTTGCCACTATGTCTGGCATATGTGGACTATGAGAAAGCCTTTGATTCCGTCGAAATTTGGGCGGTGCTGCCCTTCAGCGGTGCCAAGTTGACTGTCGGTATATCGAAGTGCTGAAGTGCTTGTACAGTAGGGCTACGATGGCTATCCAAGTACAGAACCAGAGTACGAAACCTATCCAATTGCAGAGAGGTGTAAGACAGGGTGACATTATATCCCCGAAACTCTTCATCGCTGCATTGAAAGCCATTTTCAAGCTTCTGGAATGGAAAAGATACGGTATTAACATCAATGGTGAGTACATCACTCACTTTCGATTTGCCGACGATATAGTCCTTATGGCAGAATCGCTGGAGGACCTAAGCACTATACTCAATGACCTCAATAGTGTCTTCCAACGGATAGGTCTTAAGATGAACATGGACAAAACAAAGATCATGTTTAATGTCCATGTCACACCTATGCCGGTAGTTGTTGGGAGTATGTTTACCTGGAACAAATAGTCCAACTAGGTAAGTCCAACTTCGACCGAGAGGTCAATCGACGGATTCAACTCGGCTGGGCAGCTTTCGGGAAGCTACGACACATCTTCTCGTCAGATATACCTCAAAACTTGAAAACGAAACTGTACAACCAGTGTGTGTTGCCAGTGATGACCTATGGAACTGAGACGTGGTCCTTCACTGCTGGCCGGATGAGGAAGCTCAATGTCGCTCAGCGAGCTATGGAGAGGACTATGCTCGGAGTTTCTCTGCGTGATAAACTTACCAGAACCAGAGTGACCGACATAGCCCAACGGATTAGTAAGCTGAAGTGGCAATGGGCCGGCCATATAGCTCGAAGAACCGACAACCGATGGGGAAAAAATTTTCTCGAGTGGCGGCCTCGTACCGGCGGACGAACTGTAGGACGTCCCCCCACTAGATGGAGTGACGACCTGGTAAGATATGCAGGAAGTCGATGGATGCAGGTGGCTCAGGACCGTGCTTTATGGCATACTTTGGGGGAGGCCTATGTTCAGCAGGGGACTTGTGAAGGGTTGTAATGATGATGAATAACGAATAATCAATAATATATAATAATTTTAATTCAAAGCAAAAACGCTTGTTTTGTTCCTTTCATAAAATCTTTACTCTTCATTGGGGCCCCCCAACAAATTTTGATACAGGGCCCATCTAAGGCACGCTACGCCACTGACTTGATTATCGGCGTACAAAAGGCATTTGACGGTTGACTCACCCATTCTCAACCCACATTCTTCAACTTTCAAAGTTTGCAAACAACTGTCCATAAATAGGTTAAACAGCCACGGGGAAGCCACACATCCCTGTCTGACACCTTTATGAATGCCAAACCAGTCCGAGTAGTCCCCGTTGATCCTGACACAAGCACTAGAGTTCCTATAAAGAGACCTTAATGCCTGTATCAAGCCAGCGCTCAACCCAAATGAGTTCAGTATTTGCCATAACACATTCCTGTCCACTCTGTCATAAGCCTTTTCCAAGTCCATGAACGCACAAAAAACTTTCTGGTTTTTAGCCAAAAACTTCTCCGCTATCATGCGCATGGAAAAGACTTGATCCGTACACCCCATCCCCTTTCTAAATCCAGCTTGCACATCCCAAATTTTTCCATCAGTTTCTTCCATAACTCTTTCAATTAACACCTTAGCATACAGTTTACCCACAATGCTAAGCAAGCTGATACCACGGTAGTTTTTACAGTCCTGCTGCGACCCCTTTCCCTTATATATTGGGACTATAACGGCTTCGCACCAGTCTTCCGGTACCCGCTTCAGTTCCCAACATAAATTAAACAAGGTGTACAGCAGGCCTGCAACCACACCCTCACCAGCCCTTAGCATTTCGAGTGATACTCTATCATATCCGGCTGCCTTACCTGCTTTCATGCTTTTCATTGCTTTCATTATTTCATCTACACTTATCTCCTTACCTCTCTCCACTTCTTCCGGAATTTCTATTTCACTTATTACAGACGACTCTTCACTCTTAAACACGCTTTCAAAGTATTCCTTCCATCTCTTTAAATTCGAAACTTCATCATTCAACATGCAGCCATTCTCGTCTCGTATAGCATTCATTCTAGGCTGTTTTGAATTTCCCCTGGCAGTTCTTACGAGCTTCCAGAACATTTTAATATTTTCCTGGAAGTTATCAGATATCCTTCTATCATTTTTATCTATCCTTTCTTGCTTTTTCCTTTCAACAACTTCTTTTACTCTCTTATTTATACGTCTAAAGTCTGCCTTTTTTCTATCAATCTCATCATTCATACCGCCAGAATTACCAGCTTTAGTTGCTAGTAAATCTAGCCATGCTCTCTTCTTTGCTTCAACTTCCATCCGTACCTCATCATCCCACCACAACGTATTACTTTTCCTTTCATTCGTTCTCTTACTTATACCACATACTTCGGTGGCTGCATCCACCAAAACTTTCTTAATATTATTCCATACATTCTTCAATTCTAAATCTTTCATACATAATTCATTCAACCCACTTATATTTTCCCTCAGTCTGCATTTATATTTCTCTTTCACACCTTCATCTTGTAACCTCTCTATTCTTATACGCTGTAAAGCAGTGGTAGACACAGATGTCCGATGCCGCCAACGTCTGAATAGACCATTAATTCGGCATAAGACCAAGTAATGATCCGTCCCTACGTTGGACCCCCGGTAAACCCTTGTATCTACCACTGCGCTCCTCATTCTTTCATCCACAATTATAAAATCTATCATGCTTCTATCATCCCCTCTTTCCCATGTATACATGTGAATCCTCTTATGGCGAAAGAAAGTGTTCGCCACAAAAAGATTCTTTTCCACACATACGGTGAGGAGGTCTTCACCATTCTCATTTATTCTTTCATCGCCAAACGTTCCTAATATCCTTTCATAACCAGACCTCTTCACCCCAACCCTTCCATTAAAATCTCCTAACATAATAATATTTTCATTTTCCTTACATTTCATCAACACCAGCCTTACCATGTCCCAAAACTGCTCTCGGATATAAGTGGGCTTAGACATATCTGGGGCGTACACCCCTAGCACAAACAACTTCTTTAAGCCCACTTTCATTCGTATCCATAGCAGCCTTGGGCTAACACATTCATACTCTTTCACACATTGACCCATTCTTTCTGAAAGGATGACACCGACTCCCTGGCATGCCCTCTCGGTCTCGCCTACTCCAGACCAGTAAGCGGTATACATGCCATGTGCAGTGACATCTCTTCCCTTTCGTTTCGTCTCGTTCACACATAACACATCTATTCCTCTATCATTCATCATTTCGCATACTTCATCCATCTTATCATTCATTGCTCCACATACATTCAGCGTAGCCAGACGGGCCTCCGCAATCCACTTTTCGCCCCCCCGGGAGACAGGACGTGACGGGTGGCGAACCTCGTCGCCGGTTTTTCTCCCGGAGATTCTTCGCACCCCTGCCCCATTAAAGGGGCGCCGGGAACTCGGGGCCATTTCTTTTTCTTCTTGGCTCATGGTGCGAGAAAAATATAATTTACAAAACTTTATTATTTATCTACGAACATATTACCTATATCATTATATAAATATGGTTTAAATTTGTAACACGTTGGTAAATAATGAACACCATTAAATTTTAAAATGTCATACAATTTTATATTAAAAATTTTGTTAATTTTGTATCAACTACATCTACCAAAATATTGGCTACGTTTATAAAACGTTTAATGAAGGCATTTACATAAACATTAAAAACGCAACTTTTCATTGACTGATGATGACAAATAAGTGATAATAGAATCAACTTAGTTCCAACTAGCGACATCTAGCGTCCGATTATAAACCCTCATGCCGCCATCTATTAACTAAAATCAGTGTAATCAATGTAGATGGCGCACTGAAGCCAAATGACTAATGATAGTTGTGCATGGCGTTAGCGTAGAGGCCATGCTTGGGTCGCGGGGTCCTGGAGGAGTGGTGCGAGTGGTGCGAGGGGTGCGAGTAGTGCGAGTAGGCGTCGAGGTCGGGCGGCGGGCGCACGAGCAGCACGGGCTGCAGCGCCAGCGACTTGCGCGACCCCGCCACCGACTGCCCGTCCGTCACGTACGCGTTGTTCACCTCGCCTTTGTATAAAGAGGGTGGTGGGTACGCAGTATCCGGCTGCAGCTTAACGTGTCGCGTCGCCAGGATGAACGCGAGAACGGCCAGCACGATGCCGTCCAGGCACCCGATCACCGCCAGCAGATATGCCCAGCGAACGTGACACCGCCCTATGTTGTACTGGTCAGCAGTGGGGCCGCAGGTCTCCTGCACCGCGAGCTCGTTCCATCCAGCGGGGTACACCGCCGCGCCCGCCACCATACACAAAGCTGATAACAGCTGCAGCCATCCACAGATGTGAAACACCGTTGTAGATTGGCAAAAGAAGAACAACAGAATCGCGCATATTGTAAACAGCGCTAAAGCGACAGCTGAACCCACTAACACTGTCGCAATCCGGAATACAAAGCCGTTAATTGAGAAAAAGTCATCTAGTTTTCCTTTACAATCTTCCACTGATTCGTCTGCTCTGCATATTTGCCATAAGCCAAACTTTCTTGGATATTCAGTCTCCAAATCACCAATCCACTCTGGCGTCACGAAGGCCACAACGCTTATAATGGCATAGCAAATCGTTTAAACTTATATTATTATAATATACTATTTCCATTCCAATTTTCTACGAATGTAGAAAATACATTTTACATTCGTAAAAAATTAAAATGGAAATAGTAATAAATGAATATAATAGGTACATATTGGAATTTATAAAAATTTAATAACGCAAAGAACCCTAATAAATGGCAATTATGTCATTTGAGCAATACTAAAGAAATAAACATTAAATAATATAGAATTAGGTTATATTATAATAAGCTAAATATATTATATTACAAAACAATAAATTCACTTTTGAAAGATGCATTTTTTATAATTGGGAGAATTGTTTATTTTATTATTTTAATCGACATATATATATATATATATATATATATATATATATATATATATATATATATATATATAACTTGTATATACCGCTGTGTTATTTAATATGATAACCTAATCGCCACCCAGTATATCTATATATATATATATATATATATATATATATATATATATATATACACTATAGTTATATTATTTAGGGTTGTCAGGAAGATGCTGTTGTCCATTTCACGGGATGTCATGGGGTAGGGGATTCTCTTACACCACCACTACACGGCAATATCTAACAAAATATCTACCTTGAAACCCTTTAAGTAAACCTCAGTAAATACCTTTGAAAGATGATAGGGGAGCGGCGCATCGCAATGCCGACAGTCTTCTCAACCCACAGCCTCACCAGCATGATAGAGTTGTTGATGATTTTTATTTAATGTTGCCGTTAGATTGCGGAGATAAAGTAGGTAGCTTTATTTTATAGGATAGGGTGACAAACGAGCACACAGTCCACCTGATAGTAAGTGGTTGCTGTGGCCCATAGACATCTACATTTATCCTCGTTTGCGAATCAAAATGCAGATGCGTTGTCACCCGTGAGGACTAAGATGGAATGCCCCTTTTCCAGTAAAAAGGGTCTCCGGTTCTCTACACTCACCATACGAAACACAGCAGTGTTAGGCTGCTATTTTACGCTGGTATTCTTTGAGAGCGTGGTCCTTCCCCGGTCGAGCCGACCCATTCGTGCTACAACTATACTACTAATATAGCTGCAGCATGGCTCTACCACGTCTCAAATATTTTAAGCTATAATATTTTTAAGTAAACCTCAGTACTGATTTAGGATACTATGTGCCCCTTAGAAGAAATCAATGCTGAGATCGCGCGTTCCACCTCCCAATAATGGATATTACAAAGTGACAATGGAAGATACACTGTCATAATTGATGATGATTGCTTTTACTTTCATAGATTTGGTCGATAAGATAATATGCTGATAAAATAAAAATACTGACGAAAATTGCAAACTTTCTCAAAAGTCGACATAAGTACAACAGAGACCATTTTTTGTACACTACTTTTTATTATAAACACCCAGGTGTGTAACAGTATACACAATTTTAACTTCGCTTAAGACGATCAACAAAGGAGACCACACATCACAATGCGACCCGTTTACCGCCAAAACTGGCTAACCATTGTGATTGTCAAAACAAGATCGGTTACAATAAATCTTATTAAAAGTTCGGCCACACTCGCGCCATTCATAACCATCTTTAATCGGAGGCCAAAGAATACTTGTTTACAGTACCACGTTCTAATATTGCAATCTCTTTTGTGGTTTACGCATCTGTCCTACCTGAATAGATGATCCACTACTAATGCTCAAATACAAAAACTCTTCAAATTTTCCTATAATAGATACTATTGATGCAAAAAGGTTCTATTGTTTTCTTTTATCTACATAAATTTCATTTAGAACTTTCTTACGTTATATAGGTAAATATAAGGTCGGGGAAAAGTTTCTTCGTATTTTATATACAAATTCAAGAAAATTTTCTTCAAAGTTTTATTAAATTTAATTATAATACATATATGTGCCATTTTGTTCGATAACTTGTCGCCATCTTGTAGGTAGTGACATAATCCCATTGCTGTAGAAATCTTGGGATTTTTGAAATAAAAAATGGGACAAGTAGTTTTGACAGTCCTCTCTTGATATTATATGTAACTTAACACCACCCAAAGAATTCTGAAGAGACCGAAACAGATGAAAATCTGAGGGTACAAGGTCAGGACTATATAGTGGATGCATTAACACTTCGCAACCTCGCTCTCAATTTTTGCTGAGTGTCCAAAGACGTGTGTGGTCTGTTGCACAAATTCTCGGGAAGCCCATAGGAAGGGAGCTTCGAAAGAAGCGCTTTGTGCCAAACCTGATCGAAGGCCTTCGCTATGTCCAAACTAAAGACCAGGTTCTCCCTCTCTGCCTTTGCCGATTTATGAGTCAGGTAATCCAGAAGATCACCAGCTGAGCAACCCCGACGGAAATCTTACTGGCGGTCACTTTTCTGTTGGTGGTCATCAACCTTGATGAACTGGCAGTTCACAATGGTTTTCATTATTTTGGATAGGTCTGAGTGGTCGATTTACGGTTATTTTTTTGGGGTCTGGTGCATTAGCGCTTACTTCTTTGATTTCGGGACTACGCCTAGGGAGAAAGAGTTTTAGAAAAGACACGTTACGACTGGTGCCAACTAGGGAAAACACGTCTTCAGCACAATGGGAGGAACTCATCAGGCCCACTATACTTGACGTCCAGGGAGAGTAGTGCTATGCGCACCGAGCGCTGTGTAAACTGTATCGTACCGACCTGAAGGCGAAATTATACTTCTTTTTAACAGCGCTGGTGAAGCACTCCTATTATAGCGTGATGCAATTTTACAGGAGCGACCAAACCAGGCACAACAGATGATAGAATAAAGAGTTCCATTCCCTGAAGTACCACATCAGCGACAGAAGCACGTTAGGATCATCCGACGAGAAGTATAACCGCCCCTGTCCTCAAGGGAAGAATGCAAAAAAAGACCACATCCTGTTCCAATCGGCCGACCTATAGTGCCAAACATGGCGGCGATCTACAGAACGCAACTGCGATGGGAGTGTGAGTGGCCATAGTCCTGATCAAACAATGGTCCAATGAGTCAAGAGAGGCGTCGACGGAGACCTAGTATCCGTCCGGATGAGAGGTCAGCGAAGGTCCAACAGAGAAGGTGCACGATCCTCCACTTCTAGAATCCGCGTAGGTGAAGTAACCATTTGTGTCGGACTATATGCCATGGCTAAGCAATAAACACATCTTCCCGTATAATCGGTTAAACGAGAACCAAGCCATTCCGCGTGATAGGAACTGATAGGAGGAACTGTTGTAGCACGGAGTCTGCAGCGTTTTGGACGTGGTCGATGAGTTGGTCTATGTCGGCACTACCTATAGAGGCACCCGTTGATGCGAGGATGGTCGTCGCTGAACTTCAAGACTGCCGAGGTGTCGAGAACAGATGTCCTCTCTGACGTATACGCAAACTCCAGCCCGAGGCACAAAGGGGTTATATAATTTGAACCCAGAATAGGAGAGAATGTTGGACACCTGCGCCTCGGTTAGAAAGAGCAAGATCAGCTTCGCCGTCTTCAGATGGTACCTAGTGGACTTCGTTAACGTTCGAATGAAATTCCGTGATGTGGCAGAAATTCACGGATAGCGTCACAGGGGTCACCTTTGTCTTATTGCTCTACGTGCCACGAGCAGTATTAGTCTTGAGCGGAATTTTCCCCCTCCCCCTCTCCCCAGGATTCGCGAGGTAGCCTGAGCACCTAAGGAAGAGTAGAGTAGCTTGGACATGGATGCTCAGCCAGGGATTCTCCTATGCCAGGTGTGCTGGTACCCTCCTGGGATAGTTTCTTATTTAATTACACTACCATGTTAAGAGGGAGAGGGCTTAGGCTTTCGACCACCTGCACTTAACAGGCGAAGTAAGCTTCTACTTCACGCTGGTTATCTGTAAGGTCGTGGGTCTCCTCGGTTCGAGCCCGTCCACCCATTCATTACAGCTCCTCATTTCATGTCTTACCAGGTCGTCACTCCATCTAGTCTGGCCCACACGTGCGACAGCAAAAGCTGCCGTGTGGCTCTTCCACTGTTATGTTGTCTGCCTATATTATTAACTGTAATCTACTTCGTCATTGTTTATGCGTTACACATAACACTTAGTAGTAATTTAAAAGTTTATTATGCCCTGCAGTGGCCGACAAGGAGTTGATGATGAAGTATTTTTGCACCTTTAAAGTAATTAGGTTAGTTTAATTAGGGCCCCAATTTCATTTTTGTCCCGGGGCCCTTGGTTACATAGCTATGCCACTGCAATCTGCCACTTTGCCCTGCGTATATGGACTATGAGAAAGCCTTTGATTCCGTCGAAATTTGGGCGGTGCTACATTAACTTCAGCGGTGCCAAGATGACTATCGGTATATCGAAGTGCTAAAGTGTTTGTACAGTAGCGCTACGATGGCTATCCGAGTACGAAACCGATCCGCTGCAGAGAGGTGTAAGACAGGCTGACGTTATATCCCACGAAACTCTTCACCGCTGCATTGGAAGATGTTTTCAAACTACTGAACTGGAAAGGATACGGTATTAACCTCAATGGCGAGTACATCACTCAACTTCAATTTGCCGACGATATAGTCCTTATGGCAGGATCGCTGGAGGACCTAAGCACTATGCTCAATGACCTCAATAGTGTCTTCCAACGGATAGTTCTTAAGATGAACATTGATAAAACCAAAATCATGTTTAATGTCCATGTATAGTTGTTGGGAGCACTAAGCTCGAAGTTGTTGACGAGTATGTTTACCTGGGACATATAGTCCCCCCACTAGATGGAGTGACAACCTGGTAAGACATGCAGGAAGTCGATGGATGCAGGTGGCTCAGGACCGTGTTTTGTGACATTCCTTGGGGGAGGCCTATATTCAGCAGTGGACTTGTAAAGGTCTGTGATGATGATGATGACTTCCAATTTATACCAATAAGTACTACGAGTAATAACAATTTTATCGTGTAGTGCAGGATTCTTAGTTCTTAGGCGGGTTAGAATAGAATAGAATAGAATTATTTTTATTCAATATAGATTACATGAATACTTACCTATTGAAAATCATTTATGCTTTACCACTAGTTCGAAAGAAACCTCTCAACTGCTCAACCAGACTGGGAAGAACCAGCAAGAAACCTGGCGGGACTTCTTTTTTAAATAAAATAATTTACAATATATTATTTTACACAATTCGTCGTGAACGCCGCAAAGGGGCGAACCTCAATTTTTAATAAAATAAAATTAAAAATTTTGTACAGCCGACTTCAATATAAGTTATTTAAGAATAACTTAAAAACTATTGGTCTGACCTTGATCAAATTCATATGGGACCACACGAGAAGTACCAGCTTTCAAATAAAAAAAGAATCATCGAAATCGGTTCACCCAGAAAAAAGTTCTGAGGTAACACACATAAAAAAAAAAAAAAAAAACGAAAAAAAAAAACATACAGTCGAATTGAGTACCGGCTCCTTTTTGGAAGTCGGCAGAAAAAATACAGAAAAGCAAGAAAACAAGCTAAAAAAGCTAGTAATCGGGGAATAATAAATGTTTTCTTGTTCTTCTGTAATTTTTAAATAATTGAGGTTCGCCATTTTGCAGCGTTAGCGACGACTCAATATGAAAACATTTAGAAATAGCATGGTAACAATCACCTCATTTCCAGGAGTTGCTATCAATCATGTACTGTACTAAAAATTTAAAAAAAATTGATAGATAACCTGCATACTTTCTGGGACTTTACTGTATACCATATACAATGCGCCATGAATTAATTACTGTCTCTTTGGAGTCGAGTAACTGGTATAACTAACTTGTGCTTGTTCCTAGTATTTACAGAATGTACATCACCAATGTCCACATGTCTAAAGCAGGCCACCGAGACTTTTGCACTGAAAAGGTCACATAATAATTTCTCCAATGTCACTTACATACACAATCATTCAAAGTCACTTATATATCAATATGTTTTGTTTCTGTTCAAGACATGTCTTATTTAAGGCTCTAGTAATAATTAATACATTTTAGGAATAGGGATAGGACTCTTTTTCTGCTTAGGAGTCCGTCTGGGTACATCCTCTTAACTATTTCTGTCGAATACTTTTGAATTTAAAAATGTACTAAATAAAGTAATGTAATAAAATGCTGTAAAAATAAAATGAAATATATTTTCGAAGTTGTGTGATGTGTTTGAAGAGAATATTGAGTAAGATATTTCGGATCAGTGGCTTAATCAATCAGCAGGTCGCGACAGCAGGTGAGGATAGTTCATAAGTAGTTCTGACGTTTTCCTTAATCCTTTTGTGATTTGACCTAATATTTCAGACAAATCCAATCCCACCTGAAATGTAAGACAAATGAATACCTACCTCTTAGCTTTACTATGCTTATAACCTAAAAAACGGATGCGAATGTCTACGACGTAATACACTACAATATAACAATACAAATGTAACAAAAAGTACTTAGTCCTTTTTATACCATATATTCCTTATTATTATCCTATTAACAACTACCATATTATTAAAAACATCATATATGTCATCTGCTTACCTTTCTGTAAAAATTGATCCGTTTATTATTGCTGTCAGAATTGAGCAGGCGTTACGTACGGTACACAATGTGATGTATTTTGATGAGTGTACGCAGGAATTACACACTTTAATTTCTCCCTCTTCTTTCCAACATCGGACCACCAGGCTGTCGACGGGTTTTCACACCTTTCTTGTCGATATTCCATGCATTAGAACCAAACGGTTTGCTTCGTATTTTGTAATGCGTACAGCAAAGGAGTGGAATAATTAGCCGGCGTCTATCTTTCCGTCTGAATACCATCTGAGCGTCTTCAAGGTAAGAGTGAATAGGCTTTTGTTGCGTTAAGACAGTGCGATTTACTATCTAAGGCTGCGTCACCACTTACCACCAGATTGTGGTCTAGCACTGGCTTATAATAAGTAAAAAAAATCAATATATCTGATACGTAAACTATTAAGTTTCGCAAAAAATTACAAAAAGCCAAGAAATAATTATGATATAGTGCACAAGTTTAATTTTGTAAAACACGGAATTCAAGTCAACCTACCCCATGCCCGGGGTTGGTTGACTTATCACTATGGTAAGATGACCTATGAAATAATTAGTACGCATTATAGGAATAAATAAGATATAAAACATAAGAGGTATTTGTAATTATTATGATAATTTTTTATTTTAACGAAATTTTAAATCCTGACAATTTAAATAAACAACATAAATTATAAATTAGAATAAACAATTATACATTTAAACATTGTCAACAAAACACTTAAAACTTTTAAAAATTAAAACTTTTTTAAAAATTAAAACTAGAAAACTTTTTATTAACCTAATATATACAACATTAACAAGCAGTCATTTCTAATACAATTAAATATTTTTAAAGTAATACATCACATTATTGGAATCTGGATATCAAAACAGTCTTCTAAATCTGAGTTGCAATTTTTGCATTCATAGAATAAAATATTGCTATTTGCACAGTGTTGTGCATGGGCCCATAATTTGCATATTATAGGGACTTCTTGCACTTGCACTGAATCCATTTCTCTATGTATGTATAAATAGTGTAAGCCTTTGAGATTCATAAGGAGTAAATCCGTAATAAGCATCAGCTGCCTTCTTGAGGTAATTTCTAATGCAAGTTCTCCGCGTCACTAAATATTTGTCTATTTTTAGTGTAGCCTGCGCTCTTCAAAGTCAATGTAGATTTCGTCAATGCCGGTTTACTTTTTAACATTTTCTTCATTTTTAACACGTGGCGTTGGAGTTTTTTATATAGTATAGCAAATTCTTTTGCTGTAGAATTAATACCTTCTTTTTTATTAAAAATAACTTGTTGACATGCTATATCTTTGTGTGTGCTTCCCCGATCAGTCTTTTTTTTGTACGTTCGCATGGTTCTGCAACAACAACTTACTTATCTTACTTATCTTCACGCACAATCCCTGACGGGGTAGCCAGAGAGAACAGATCGCCAAGTGTCACGATCCTTACATACCTCTTTCGCTTCTTTCAGATTCATTATCTTCTTCATACATGCACGTCTAGGTATCCGAGTACTCTTGACCCTACCCTCTTCGAGCAATTTGCTCACATGGTCTTTGAAAGTTAGTCTCGGTCTACCTCGACAACTTTTAATATTAACTTTCGCGCTATATATTTTCTTCACCATTCGGTCTTCACTCATTCGCTCAACGTGCCCAAACCACCGAAGCACGCCCTTATCAATTTTTGTGATAAGGTCATCTTTCAAACCTGCCATATTGCGAATCTCTTCGTTTCGCTTTCGGTCTGCCATGGTAACGCCGCACATTTTACGAAGAGATCGCATCTCCACTGCATTCAACTTGCTTTTATACTTCTTCTGGCATACCCAGGTTTCGCTGCCATATAACAAAGTCGGTACCAATACTGCGTTATGTATTGCAAGGCGTGCACTCTTCACTACGCCTTGCCTTTTGACTAACGCAGTCAGGGCACCATTGACTTTGTTCCCGGCAGCGACACGCCTGTCCACATCTAAATCACATCTTCCATCCCGGCTAAAAGCACTTCTCAAGTATACAATTTCATTTACTTGTTCTAGACATTCCTGATTTACCCATATTTCACACTTCGTTCTCTCTTCGTCCCTTTCAAATACCAGAACCTTAGTTTTATTAGCATTCAAACGGAGACCTTTAATTTCACATTCCTCTTTCATACACGTGACTAATGCCTGTAGTTCTGCCTCTGATGGTGCAATAAGCATGCATCATCAGCATACAGCAGACAATTTACTTTTATGTCACCCAATTTCACACCCAAACAGCTATCTTTCAGCTTTTGTAAACAGCTGTCGAGATACAGTATGAACAGCCAGGAAGACATGACACAACCCTGTTTTACGCCCGTTTGGACGCTAAACATGGGTGACAGGTCATGCCCTACCCGCACACAGGCTTTACAGTCACAGTAAAGAGACGAGAGCCCTTAGCAATCGACCATCCACACCATACCCCGGCAACAGTTCCCACATTTTCTTCCTTACAACCTTATCAAATGCTTTCTCAAGATCCACAAAAGCACCGAAAATCTTCTGGTTAGCAGCCAGAAGCTTTTCCGTGATCATGCGGAGAGAAAACATTTGATCCGTGCATCCTCTTCCAGGTCTAAATCCGCATTGTGCCTCCCATAGAAATCTTTCCGATTTCTCTTGCATCTTACGTGTCAAAACCTTCGAGTAAACTTTACTTGCTAAACTGGTCAAGCTGATCGCCCGATAGCACCCGCAGTCAAAATGTGAACCTTTACCTTTATATAAAGGCACAATGACTGCGGATCGCCAATCATCCGGGACATCCCCCGTCCGCCAGCACAAATTGCACAGCAGATGAAAGCTGTCCCAGACGCGAGGCCCACCATACTTGACCATTTCAGCAGTAACTCTGTCTAGTCCCGCAGCCTTACCACATTTCAAACTTCGAATCGCACGTTCAATCTCTTTCATACTGATGACCTCAGTGTCATCGAGGTCCGGGTCTGGCGTACCAGTCACGGCGTCATCCCCGGATCCCTCAACAAGCTTTCGATAAATTAAAAAGAAGACTTAACTTTATTCCAAGTAAAGAATAATGCAACAACAAGCTTTCGATAAATTAAAAAGAAGATTTAACTTTATTCCAAGTAAAGAATAATATGGGGTAGGTTGACTAGATGGTCAACCAGCCCCGAAATAAGCTGATCTACCAGCCCCGGATCGCTTTTAAATTTTTAACCACATGGTACAGCCTCAAAACTGCGGCGAAATAAAAAAGAGTGATACGTAATAAAAGGATTAAGAATCAAATTTCTACTTTAAATGAATTGAAAGTAACTATCAACGAGTATATAGGCGTTACTATAAAATACATTAGGAGGAAAACAAATATTTATATGATTTGATTTTGGATATTATGCTCCTTCTACCGAACGACGTGCGTACACGATGCCACTCTTCCGGTACCTGAGCGGGGGGAGAAAACGGTTACCCGCACCTAGTTGGATGAGACAACACTTATCGAGTCTTGACCGACAGTTTTAAAATATTTATAATGATTAATTTTAGCTAGCACCAGCTTCCAACCGCTGCAAGACTTTAGCGAACATACATAGCTTTAGAAATGTAGAACTTTCTTCAATTTATTTGAAATAAAATGTGATATTAAATTTATAGAGTCTTGTTGTGTTTATTGTTTTGTATTTTTGATAATTTTGGGTTTTCTTTTTTATCATCATTATTACTGCCCTTCACAAGTCCACTGCTAAACATAGACATTCCCCAAGGGATGTTACAAAGCACGGCCCTGACCCACCTTCATCCATAGGCTTCTTGCATCTCTTATCAGGTCGTCACTTCATCCACTGGGAGGCTGCTCTACACTTATTAGTAGTAGTTTATCAGTAGGAGGCAGCCCTTCTAGAAACCTTTGCTTGACGGTTCTTCGAACTATATTGCCACTTCAGCTTATTGATCCGTCGGGCTAAGTCGGTACTCCGGTTCAACTGCAGATATATACGTGGTAGAGCCAGGTTGCAGCTGTATTATGATTGCAGCACGAATGGGTCGGCTTGACCGCGGAAGGACCACGCACCCACAGAATACCAGCGTAAAATAGGCGCTTAATTCCTGCTGTGTTTCTTATAGTGAGTGTAACTGGAGGCTATTTTCACTTGAAATGAGGCATTCCATCTTAGTCCTCAGCAACAATGTCTGAAATTTGATTCTTAATCATGGAAATATGTAGGTGTCTATGGGTCACAGCTTACACTTACGATTAGGTGGACTGTATGCTCGTTTGTCACCTTAATTCTATAAAAAAGCCTAGTTTAATCCGTCGATTAATCTCTCGGTCGTAATTGAACTTTCCTAGTTAGACGAATTGTCTTAGATAAACATACTCATCGACAAACAACCGACTACCAGGCCATGTTTTTGTTTTTATATAGAAGAGGGGGCAAACGAGCATGCGGCTCACCTCATTCTAAGTGACTACCGCCGGCGATGAATAACTGCTACACCAGGGGAATCGCAGGTGCCTGGGAGGCCTTTAAGAAACGAGTAGGTAATATATTTTCTTGATGTTCCCTAAGTCGTATCGAAAAAATTGCCATTAGTAAACAATTCCACAAAGAGGTTGTACGAGGAAGAAAACTCTTAGTAAAACGCATAGTGGTGGACCGTCAAGCATTAAGATGATGTAAATGGTATTTTGAGTTTTGTTGCGATGTGCGTTGGTGAAATTTGGTAAATGCGATAGAAAATGCAAAGGGATGCAACATCTATTTGCAGTACTAGTGAATTGAGCCGATCAGAAAGAACTCGGTCACCGACGATTCGAGCCGCTCTGCACTGGATGCGGTCAAGTGGAAGCAGCTGGCACTGAGGTGCTCCGGCCCTGAGAACAGTATTCCATGTGAGGCCGTACCTGCACCTTGTAAAGTTGTAAGCGGTGTGCCGGCATGAAATACTGTCTCGATCTGCTGAGCATGCCAAGCTTTTTAGAAGCCAAGAGGTGTGTCATGACCTTTGTTTATCCAATGTTCATTTTTAGACCTATCCGTTGGGAGACACTATTGAGGTCATTGAGTAGTTCATAAAAGTCGTATATTTACCTCGCCTTAAGAACCTCCAGCGATTTTGACACAATGACTTTATCGTCGGCACTTCGAAGGTGATGTACGCGACAATGATGTTGATACAGTGTCCTTTCCCATCTAATAGTCTCACAGGCACAATTAACCGCCCACCCTTCTCAAGTGGCATTACATTTGTTTTTGTAAGTTTATACACTTCATGATTATTATTTGTGTTAAGTGGATACATTTTGGAAACAAATTAAACAAATCTACCCTGTTTTTATTGCTTATCTTGTTGTTTTAACGCCATTTTGAAGATTAATCTACAGTTAGCGTTATTTAGAATCGGTATATTGGAGGCTTAAAATTATTGAAATTGAAATTATTCTTATCAGTTAAAATTGCTGATGTCAACTTCTTAAGGTAAATTTTAGTGTGTTGTGCTTAAAAATGCCTATGGATGCTACTGGAGCTGTTAGAGCTGTAGCTTTAACTGATGAGGGGTACAGCCAGCGGCGAAATGCACGAACACTTGGTGTACCACGTATAACGATACGAGACGCCATCCGGCGGTATCGGGAGACTGGTCGTTACACTCGGAGACCCGGTCAAGGGCGACATCGATGCACGTCAGCTCGGGACGATCGTTTTATTGCCAGTAATGTGTTACGAGATCGCTTTCATACAGCGTCTGAGGTTTGAAATCGTCTGTTTGAAGTCAGAAATATCAGTGTAAGTGAAAGAACAATAAGAAGACGGTTGGCTGAGAGAGATCTGACAGCATTTCGTGCAGCCCGCGCTCCAGAACTCCTCAGATTGCACAGAACAGCCAGGTTACGTTTCGCGCGTGATCATGCTAACCGGTCAATGCAGGAATGGAGTTTTGTACTCAGATGAAAGCAGAATTGCTTTAAGAGGTCCTGATGGACGCCAGCGTTTGTATAGATGCCCAAACGAGAGGTTTGCTTCGTGTGCAATAGTGGAAACGGTGGGATATCAAGGAGGCTCATTTATGGTATGGGGAGGCATCAGTTACGAGGCTCGCAATGACCGCGTTATCGATTTGACTCTACTGAATAGCTTTTTCAAACTGTATTGAAGTTTCATAAGTCTCGCCGCATGTATTTGAATATAATATGCCTGTTTAGTTGGCAGTGATGCTGTTATATCTGTCATGCATTCATACAAACAGATATAACAGCATACAACAACAAACATATAAATGAAGGATTGTATATGCTTCATTTCCTGTGAGTGTTATCGGAGGTCTTGCAGAACTTACCTCCGACAGCATTATTTTTTCGCATTTCAAAAATGGCGAAGGCGCTCTTCTGTGGGCGTTTCAAACTTACTTATTTTAGGAAAATCAAATTAAAAGATTTTGTTTTGCTTTTTTGATTTTAGGTTATTAAAAATGACTGCGTAGATCAAAATCTACAAACAAATCATTATGAATACGATACGATACAATAATTCTTTTTTTTATAACTCTTAGATTTTTAATAATTTTTTGAGTTCTTAGAGTACTAAAAAATATTATTTAGTAATTTGTATACCGAGAAAAAAAACAAATCTGAGAGCTATTTCCGGAATATTTTTCGCTTTTCCAATTTCAGAGAGCTAGATAGCACAGTGGTTTAAAGTTGGCCTGGTTATACTTGGTTCCTGCACGGTAATTATTCCTTTGACATAGGTACAAATAATTGTTCAGTTAATTAAACTCACTGTGTGCTTGTTACGAGTAGTTTATGTCTACTAATTCCTACAAGCAAAGTTATTTGCACGTTAGCAGACAAGAAGAAAGATTTGAAATAAAATATTATCGAATAAACGGGAGCAGTAGCTTTTAAATTTATAAAAAAAAGATTTTGTATAGGTACGAAAGTTAAGAATCAATTCGTTCGGAAAAATAAACCTTTTAAAACATTCGAGGTAATTAATAAATTTTAAAGTCGGCAAAGTTTTACAACTTTACAAATAGCGAAGCAAGCGAAGATAAGACTTGAAAGCCCCTAAAGTTTCGTAATTATGAAAGAAGATGAAATAACCGCTTTAATAAATATAATCTATAGGAATGTGCCGTAATCACGATCAATTGCTTATAGTTGTTTTAATTAAAAAAATCAGAGCGCATTCATCATCATAATCATTACAGCCCTTCACAAGTCCACTGCTGAACATAGGCGGAATGCCACAAAGCACGGTCCTGAGCCACCTGCATCCATCGACTTCCTGCATGTCTTACCCAGGTCGTCACTCCATCTAGTGAGGGGTTGCCCTATACTTCGCTTACCCGTATGAACTTGCCACTCGAGACCTTTTTTCCCCATCAGTTGTCGGTTCTTCGAGCTATATGGCCGGCCCATTGCCACTCCAGCTTACTAATCCGTTGGGCTATGTCGGTCACTCTGGTTCTACTGCGGATATCCTCATTTGAAAGTTTATCACGCAGGGAAACCCCGAGCATAGCCCTATCCATAGCTCCTTGAGGGTCCTCATACGGCCAGCAGTGAAGGACCACGTCTCAGATCCATAAGTCATCACTGGCAACACGCACTGGTTGTACAATCTTGTTTAAGGTTTTGAGGTAGACCTGACAAGAAGATGTGTCGTAAATCGCAATTTCCCGAACGCTGCTCAGCCCAGTTGAATCCGTCGATTGACCGCTCGGTCGAAGTTGGACTTATCTAGTTGGACCATTTGTCCCAGGTAAACATACTCGTCAACAACTTCGAGCTTAGTACTCCCAACAATTACCGGCATAGGTGTGACATGGACATTACACGTGATCTTAGTTTTATACATGTTCATGTTAAGACCAATCCGTTGGGAGACACGATTGAGGTCATTGAACATAGTACTTAGGTCCTCCAGCGATTCTGCAATAAGGACTATATCGTCTGCAAATCTAAGGTGAGTGATGTACTCATTCCTTAGGGGAGGCCTATGTTCAGCAGTGGACTTGTGAAGAGCTATAATGATGATGATGATAATGATGATGAAATTAAATATTATTACCAACTATGGCATTTAATAATACTATTACTTCTGTAATCATATGTACGTATATGATAAACGAAATGACTACACCAAAAAGAGTAAAATAATTTGTACATAATAGTTTCTGAAGTTGGTGCTAACACATAGTCTACCGAAGAATATAATTATATTTATGTGGTTCAATGCGAACGATATATTTTTACTGGGTTTAGTCAAACAAATATAAATCTTGCGCAACCATTAGAGCACCAGTCGTTCCTCAAGTCGTGACGTCAGGCGCTCCATATAGTGTCTCGGGGTCCGGGTGCTCTAATCTGACGGGTTGCCACTTACAAATGTACAACGACGTGATAGCACCGGAGCGCAGCTGAGTTATGGTAATGCACCCTATGATACTTTAGACCATTCATGGGACCTTGTATTCGGAAACGTAGAAATACTCTTATCTTAACGACATATAAACATAAAGATGTCTACTCTAGCGTCACTAAAAACCGATTGTTGTTAAATTTTATGGTGCATTAAATAGTTTAAAACCGCCTCACAAACGATAATTACGATATAGAGTAAAAGCAGTATTCGATGCTTTCTTTCTACTAACAAGGCTTACCAAGTCCAGTACAAAGTGTTAGAAGGTTTATATAGGATAAAATAATGTGTGTATCCTAACCCCCCTTTGCGTCTATCTCGAAAAAGAGTTAAAATAACTTTGTTTTTCCTTGTTATCCTGCGATGTGAGTCATAATTTATTATTTGAGAGTATGTGTATTTCTAAAACACAGTCGTATGTAGTCAGTGTCAGTACATACGCAGAAAAGATGTCTCTATCACTATAATACTTTTTCACGTAATTTTGTTTAAATTATTCTACAATTACTCAATGTTACGCTCGATACACTTATCTATGATTTCGTAAAATAGTGCATGTATATAATATGTTATTTAGTTGCGTTATTATACAAATTTTTGAAGTTGTATATTTTTCTATCTTTCATTTCATGTTAGGCCGAGTTATATTCCAGTGATAAATAAAAAAAAATTCTTGCAATATGTAGACAAGTATTATCTATATAATAATATATTATATTGAATTAAAAATGTTCCGTTTTGTAATCGCTAATCGCTTTGTTTTCAATGTTGATAGAAAAAAATAAATTTCAGAAATGAGAGGAGGCCTGTGCTCAGCGAGAGGTCGAGACGTAGGATACCTAAGTTGTAACCTTACGTTTTACTTTACTGTGAAAGATTGCAAGCATAAAAATAAATACGTTGTATATGTTTTTTCGATTAAAAACATTCAGAGAAATACCATGAGTCAGTCAGTAAAAAATCCTAAAAGTTAGTTTTGTATATTTTTTTTATGTCTCTATAAAGTGGAATAACATTCAAGTAATGGAGAGAGAAATAGCCGATTTCAGAGCAAATGAACGCATCTATTGAGCACAATCTTCCGACGCGGTTAGAATTTAGACCGAAATCTCTAAGCGAAATTTAGGGAAATTTAAATCGTAAATAAAGAGCTTAAATTAATCGTAAATAAAGACAATTTCACCAGAACAGATTTACTGTGCGTCGATGGTTTTATAAAGTTATAGGAACACAATAATAATTGTTTCAATGGCCAATTTAGGTTCTCTGTGTACGCCAACCTATTATTATATTTGTAAGTATCTCTTGCAAAGATTTAATGATTTCGATCGTTATAAATCTTACAAAAGATTATATTTAATACTAGCTTTTACTAGCGGCTCCACTCGTGTTTAATTAAAAACAGAAGAAATTATTTCAGTTAAAGGGTGCAGAACGCCCTACTGCTACGGAATTTTTTGAAGATATTGGTAAAAAGTCCAATTTCTTAGTACATTTTATTGTTTATTGTATATTAATATTAAAGAAGCGCGCGACAAGAAATAAAAATTTATTTGTCATTTTTTAGCAATATGTATTAAAAAATGTAATTTGGGCTAGACTCGCATGTGGTAGAATCATACTGCGGTATAGTTGTAGCACGAATGGCTCGGCTCGACCGGAGAAGGACCACGCTCTCACAAAATACCAGCGTAATATAGCAGCTTAATAATGCTGCTGCGTTTCGTATGGTGAGTGTAGAGAAGCGCAGATCCTTTTTACTGGAAAAGAGGTATTCCATCTTCGTCCTCATGGCTAACAACTTTTGATTCGCAAACGAGGATAGTTGTAGATGTCTATGGGCCACAGCAACCACTTACCACCAGCTGGACTGTGTGGCTTCACGGCCGTCCCGAACCGCCGAAGCCTCAGCCTAGGCCTGATAGCACTCCTGCTTACTACATAATGCATTCTTACAGGAGCGACCAAACCAATGCTGAGATCTGCCTCTGATGGGTACCACAGATGATGGAATAAATAGTTCCATTCCCTGTAGCACCACATTGGTGACAGAGTCAGCAACAGCGCTGGGATCGTCCGGCGAGAAGCAAACCCGCCCCCATGGGTAGGATGCAAAGAAAGACCGCATTCAGTCCCAATCCGCCAACCTGTAATGCCAAACACGGCGGCAACCTGCAGAACGCAACCGCGAGGAGAGCGTGAGTAGCACCACACTCCGAATCAGACAATGGTCCGAAGAGTCGAGAGGGGCACCGACAGAAACCTGATATCCGTCCGGATGAGAGGTCAGCAGAAGGTCCAACAGGGAAGGTGTATGATCCTCCACATCTGGAATCCACGTAGGTGAGGTAACTAGTTGTGTCAGACCACATGTCAAGGCAAAGTCATAAACAGATCTCCCCGCATGATCGTTAAACCTGAACCGAGCCATTCAGCGTGGTGGGGGTTAAAATCGCCACGTATCACGATCTCTACGGATGGGATCAGTTGTAGCAAGAAATCTGTAGTCATTTGGACGTAGTCGATGAGTCGGTCGGTGTCGGCATTACCGCTATGGGACCTATACCGGCACCCGTAGACGCGGGGATGGTCGTCGCTGTCTACGTGCAGCCAAGTATGGACAGTACCCTCCTCCATAACTTCAAGACTGCCGAGGCGTCGAGAACAGATATTCTCTCTGACGTATACGTAAATTCCAGCCCGGAGCACAAAGAAGTTTTCTAATTTGTACCCCGGGTAGGACAGGTATGAAGTATCAGCCGGAGAGCACACCTGCGCCTCGGTCAAAAAGAGCAACGCCGGCTTCGCCCATTCAAGATGGTAGTGGACGGCGTTAAGGTTCGAGTGAAGTCCCCTGATGTTGCAGAAGTCCACGGCAGGGGTCGCCATGGTTTTATCGTTCTGTTTGCCCCGTGCAGTGTTAGTGTAAAGCGGGATTTTGCCCCCCCCCCCTTCCCCCAGAATACGCGGGGCAGCCCGAGCATCTACGCTCAGGAAGTAGAGGGTAGCTTGACCGTGGATGCTCAGTGAGGGATTCTCTATTACCAGGGGTGCTGGTACCCTCCTGGGGTATTCCTTTCTTTTTAAATTCCGCTACTATGTTATGGGGGGGGGGGGGCTCCGGCCACCTGCACTAACCAAGCGAAACTCAGCATGGTCTGTGGTAAGGGGATTACTTGTAATACGTAGCTCTTTGGACGTGGTCTATAAGTTTGTGTATGAGTGTGGTGCTCGTTTGCTTAGAGCAGTTTGTGTGTAAAACAGTTTAAACATGTACTTGTTTTTGATAGGTATACAATAAAATTGAAGGGAAATAATCGGTGTGATAGGCGTAATGGTATCGAGGTAAATATTGGAAATTTCGCAGGCCGTACACGTCCATGATTGGTCATTTCAGTATATCTCTGTTAGACGCCATTCGAATCCCGAATGAATTACGTGAATTGTTTATAACCGATGGGCATGGGTTTTGTACGGATCGTCGATAAAAACTATCGAATTAATGCTTGCTATCTTTCGGAGTTAAATAGCCTATTTCGAAATTTAGAACGCGAATTTAAAGTTTGCGTTGCGCTTAAAATTTGTTTAATTTTCAAAGTAAATTATTGTTTACTTACTATTTGACACATGTTTAATGACTGATGCAGGGCTATCTATGAATATAACAAAATAAAAATTAATTATTTTTTGATGATTAATTCCATATGAATTAAAAAAAAAATGTTATAATGAATATAATTGTATACTTAATGAATGAATAAATATATCTAATAATTTTTTTGCATAGTAGTCTTTATTGAAACTTTCATTACATTTATTTGCAATAGGCACTCATGTTAATTAAATCTATAATGGGATTATAGGAACTGTTGGGATGGATGGGATTATGTGAACTTTTTTTACAATACGTAAAGTATTGTAAAATAAAAAACTTTTTAAATACATTTTATAGGAATACCAGGAAATGACTGTAATAAATCAAGTTATCAAATAAACACCATATTGGTTTATATTTAAATAATGAAAATATAATTCAATTTAAAATTGATGACCCATTATATTATGAGGCACTACTGAAAGAGAAAATAAAAGAAAACTATTAGAGTTTTAAGTTGGTAGTTATTGGTGCCCAAGGATGTTCGCCAGTTACATTTATATCAGGTGAACTGATAGTTTGTTTAATTAATGGAATCAGGCGTCACTTTGCGGAAGTCCATTATATAAAAATTGGTAAAAAATTACTTCGCATACATCCGCTCGATAAAATAAAACTTGCTCTTCAAACTAAGTAAGACAAATCATTTTTGTTGTTATATTTGAAATGAGATTGTATCTTAAGAGTAGGATTGTTTCCTCTTCGTCTTCATTCGTTTAGTATATTTTTTGTACCCAATTAGTAGTAAATAATAGTAATTTTGTCGCTATTAGTTGGCCATGAAATAGTTTACTCTCATGGTTTCCGATAGATGGAGCTATAACAATCTTGTGTAGTTAGGGCAGTGTCAAAGATGTAAAAGACTGTTTGTACCGTGATTGCCTAACTGCTTTTTAAACGTGGCAAATCCTTCCTACAGTGGGAAAGGCCCATGTAAAGTAACGGGCTGTCATTACAGGATTACAGCCTTTCAGAAGTTCACTGCTAAACATAGGGAGCCCTATGTTCAGCAGTGAACCTTAGATTGCCTCATAGGAATATTTGTCATAGCTGCCACGCTTGGCAAGCAAGTTGGCAACCGCAGTTTGTTATTTTTATTCAGCTGTTATCAGGAAGATGTTGCCCATCTCCTGGATTAGCTAACTTCTGGCGCTTTTTACGACACCCACGGGAATATGATATGGGGTAGTGGATATTCTTACACTGCCACCACACTGCTAAAAGAAAACGGTAAAATGAAAATACCACAACAATATTGTTTAATAACACGGATTAAATGATAGATAACTTGATATATTGTTATCGTGTATAAGAAAAAGAAAAAGTATGAACTATTTCTGAAATATCTCCTCACTCTGCTTTCAAGTAAATTTAGTTTTTATCGCAATATGGGTGTAAAATTTAAATATTTTGAATTCTCCTCTGAATGAGGTATTTATAAAAGTATTTCCCTGTAACTAGTAAAAGTGCACGAGCCAACTTTCTAACTAATTATATTTTTGTAAGTTTATTTTTGAACTATCTTTCTTTATTTAAAAAAGATTTTATCCTCTAAAGATATGTCAGTCTTATCGTACCATACCTTGTATCTGTTACACATATAATAAAAAAATGTAATTCCTTATTTAAATAAGAAATTCTGACATTTTAATTTTAGTGAATTTAACGCGTAATTAAATCGCGGGAAACTGTCCGGAAAATGCCATTTCTCGTATAAAGCATAATATCTGTATAATATTATGTCTGTATGTTTTTATAATATTGTAATTTCATAGTAGTTTCTTTTCACATAGAAATATTTTATACTAATACATACAGTAAAACTTGAAGGTCGAGATAATCGACGACCTTCCAGGAGGCCTATGTTTAGCAGTGGACTTGTGAAGGCCTGTAATAATATGATGATGATGAAGACTTGCTCTCGGATAGTTACTCACACTTGCGTGTGGCTCCAACGATGATAAGTGCAGCTGCCCATAAAAATCTCAATCTCACTCAAAATCTCACTCTGGTTCCGCTCAAGCACTTCTACAATACGAGCTCGTATATTGAAGTTGCGTAAGTCTCGCCGCGTGCATTTGATGATCTGTCAAATCTGCTGAAGACTGCAGCTTCATTTCCCGTCTAACATCCATAAGATTGAGAGTGTGACCAGAGACTTTTTGTGTTCTTCTGTGGCGGGTCTTGCAAAACTTAGGTTATAATATATAGCGCATAGACAGTTTCCACGAGCTTGTCATTCACATCGTCCACTGCATTGCAATCTTTTAGGAACTGAAAACGATTTTGTAACTCGAGCTGAAAGTTTTCGGGTCTTTGGATTAGAGCACGAGGAGACGGAGCGTTGACTTTATCATACGTGACCTCTCCAACTTAATTTTTAGGTCCAGTGTGTCTCTCACCATTCGGTGATCGCTGCCAGTTTTCACCCTCGCGATCACTGAGACATCACTGAACAGTTGCCGTTTAGTCATCATTATGAAGTCAATCATATATTTTTGTCAAACCGTCGAGGCGTAAAAAGATCCACTTCCTATGGAGCCTCTTCTGGAAGGAAGAGTTCCTCATAAATAGTCCCTCTTTCTCCATAAAATCGGCCAGCTAGTGGCCCTTTGGGTTCCGTTGCCCTATCCCGAATTTTCCTACCTTCAGCTCAGTGCTCTCTCTTATGCCTAGTTATGAGTTGAAGTCTCCTATTAACACTGTATAGTCGGTTTTGGAGGAATACATGGCTGTAGATATATTCTCATACATTTCCTCCGCCTCCTCACCGGGATGTGCCGACGTTAGTGCGTAAACCTGTATGACCTTCAGCGTATACCGTTTGGTGATTATGAGTATAAGGTACGCAGCCCTCGTCGACACTCCCAATCTTTACAACTTTACCGAGAGATTTGTGGACGATAAATCCGACACCTCCGTGGAACCTCAGATAATCCTATAATATCCCAGCGCAGCTTGTCTATCTCTTCCTCCAGCTCCAGTATCTTCTCGTCAGTCCTTAGGAGGCGTGCGTTATATGTTGCCAGGTCGAGCCGTCTAAGGTGGTAACTGAATCTCCATCGGAGATTCTTAGCACCCCCTGCCCCGCCGTTACTATGGTCGCCACCGTAGCCAGGAATAGCGGGGCCGCCGGGAACTGGGGGCGGAATCTTCGTAACTATCATGGGGAGTATATTGCCATAGTTGCTACAAGATATGGGGTAGTGAGTATTCTTGCCCGCCATACACGGGTACAGAATAGAATAGAATAGAATAGAATGATTTTTATTCAATATGGATTATTACATAATACTTATTGAAAGTCATTATTTTATTTACCACTGGTTCGGAAAATACCTCTGTCCTGGGAAGAACCAGCAAGAAACTCAGCGGGACTTTTTTTTAAACATAATTTCACTTAACAATAATTATGTTTATACAATTTTAAATGAATTTTCATAGAACCAGCATGGTGGCGATCACCTTATTCCCAGGGGTTATTTTCATTCATGTTTTCCTTGATATTATAATAACCCTTTTTGTACAGTTTTTCTTTAATAAAACTTTTAAACTTGTTTATTGACAAACTTTGAACATGTTCTGGGATTCTGTTGTAAAAGCGTATACATTGCCCCATAAATGAATTACTAATTCTGTGGAGTCTAGTAAGTGGCATTACAAGCTTATGTTTGTTCCTAGTATTTAAGGTATGAACATCCTTATTCTTATTAAAGCTATTTATGTTTTTATGTACATACATTACATTTTCATAAATATATTGCGATACCAAAGTTAATATGTTTATTTCTTTAAATTTTTCTCTAAGGGACTCTTTAAAATTTAGATTATAAATCGCCCGTACGGCTCTCTTTTGCAAAACAAATATAGCTTCAATATCAGTCGCATTACCCCATAGCAAAATTCCATAAGACATTACGCTATGAAAGTAACTAAAATACACTAACCTAGCTGTCTCAACATCTGTGAGACTTCTAATCTTTCTTACAGCATATGCTGCAGAACTAAGTTTGCTTCCTAATTTAGATATATGGGGGCCCCATTGAAGTTTCGCGTCAATAGTAATACCGAGAAAAACAGTGGTATCCACAAGACTCAACTCCTCCCCATTTAAGAGCACATTGGTTTTCGAATGTTTTACATTAGGTATTGTAAATTTAATACATTTTGTCTTATTGCCGTTTAAGAGCAAATTGTTGGCGTTAAACCAATGTACTAGTTTCGATAGAGCATTATTTACATCGTCATATTTACTATATCGTGATTGTCCCCTACAAGATAAGGTAAGTCATTAATATAGATTAAGAACAGGAATGGGCCAAGAATCGAGCCCTGAGGAACGCCCATTGATACTACCGATCCGGAGGAACATTTACCATTAATGACGACTTTTTGAGTTCTGTTACTTAAATATGAAGTAATAAGTTTAAGCGCCAAATTTTTTACACCGTAATGTTGTAGTTTCCTGATTAATGTATCATGATGAACACAATCGAAAGCCTTGGAAAGGTCACAGAAAATACCTAAGGAATCTTGTGAATTCTCCCAGGCATTAAAAATATATTTCATAAGCTCAACACCGGCGTCAGGCGTCGAGCTACCCCTTGTAAAACCAAATTGATTTTTATGAAGTAATTTATTTGTATTAAAAAAAAATTAACAATTGATCCAAAATTATTTTTTCAAAAATTTTACTGAGAGTTGGTAGTACAGAAATAGGTCTATAATTAGCGGGGTCCAATGTACTACCAGATTTAAATAAAGGTATTACTTTACTATACTTCATTAAATCAGGAAACACACCAGAATCGATACAAGTATTAAAAATAATAGCAAGATGAGGTGCAATTAAATCTATTATGGACGCAATCACTGTAACGGAAATCCCCCACAAATCTGCGGTTTTCTTTACATCAATGGTTTTGAATTATTTTACAATAATATGCGGTAATACTTTTTCAAATCTAAATTCTTTTAAACAGGTATTAACATTCTGTTTAAGTAATGACTCGGCGACAGTTGGAGAAGTATTCAATGACTCTGTTGTTAAGATAGGAACATCAGTGAAATATTTCTCAAACACCGCTGCAACTTCTTGATTTGATTTAGTCAATTCATTAATAATTTTTAATTGATAGTTTGAGTTACGAGGTTTCTCTTTACCGGTTTCGCTGTTAATTATACTCCACGTCATTTTAATTTTATTCTTAGCCGTCTTAATTTTGTTACTAATATGTAATGATTTGGCTGTGGAGCAAATTCTTTTAAACATTTGAGAATAATTTTTTACATATTCTTTAAAAGCATCGGAAAGATTATACGATCTTTCATGGTAAAGGTCATATAACCTTCGTCTGCTTTTATGAATTCCTACTGTCGCCCACACATTAAATGTCTTGCGACTGTTTCTGGAGAATGTTTTAGAAGTGAATGTTTTATTAAATTCATTGTTTATAAAGGTAAATAATTCTCTATATAAATAATCTGCATTGTTCTTATAAGAAAGGGATGGAAGGTTTTTTACCATATTACTTCTAAATCTCTCCAGGCGTTTTGCATTAATAGGAACAAACACAATTTTCTCAATTACCTGTTTTTTGTGCATATAAGGTAACGAAACCAGTTGTCCACAGTGATCTGAACTAAGTTTTTGAATTATTGATTTGTTGATTGGTACAACACCTGTAAAAATATTATCAATACAAGTTGCACTACACCCTGTAATACGTGTAGCTTCAAAGAATAAGTTATTAAGATTATAGGATTTGAACAAAGAACAAAATATAATACTGATGGAAGAAGTTTCCAGGAGATTGATATTAAAGTCTCCACACACTACAAGAGATTTATTCTGTTTATTAAGCTTAACTAAAACTTCTTCCATAATTTTTTCAAAAGTATCATAACTTGAACTTGGGGGTCTGTAAACACTGACAACAATAAGGTGCTCAAGCTCAACACATGCCATTTCTACAGTACGCTCAACAGAGAGGCTCACAATGTCTTTACGTTCTTTAATTGATAAGGACTTATTAGCTAATATTAAGGAGGCACCACGTAATTTAGTATCTCTATTGAACGAACTGACCACCTGGTGATTACTGAAATTAAATATGGAGTTGTAATCTTTCAACCAATGTTCTGTAATACATAAAATATGTATACTGTTACTATTTAAAAATAATTCAATTTCTAATTCTTTGCTTAACATACCTTGTATATTTTGATGCACCAGGTTGATACAGTTTTTATTATTGTTATTTTGTAAAATTGCATAATTATGTATTGGTAAGTTGCATTCTAAGCTATTTAAATTATCTTTGCTAGAGATTACCTCTATTGTCTTATTATCTAATTTAAATTACTTGGAACTGGTTCCAAATCAAATGTACACATATATACACTCTATAATCTTTACCTATATATAAAAATTAAGTGTCACATTGTTTGTCCGCGATAAACTCCTAAAGTACTAAACTGATTGTAATGAAATTTTGCACATTGTGTGCAGTTTGGTCCAACTTGAGAGATAGGATAATTTTTATCCCTATAAGTGACACTCAATATTTTTTATTACGAATTTAAGAATTTTTATACGACATAGGGTCGTCAGAGAGGGCAGAACAACGTCTGCCTGGTCAGATATATATATATATACATATACATATATATATATGTATATATACACACACACACACATATATATATATATGAAGTAACTTTCGTTCGTAAGGATAAATAGGCCATGCCTAATAATAGCGCTCATAAATCACTTTTAAATTTTCAATTTTTTTTTGTCACAAAATACCAAATTATGGCTTATGTATAAAAAATTGACTTATGCTATCGTGGACTCTTTTTAGACGGAGTAAAGGTCTATATTTTTCTAGAACATTGTATTTACGTATCCCTAACGATAACACAAGCGTACGCGGATAAATAATTTCGGGAGTGCTTTTTCTTCTGACTTGCTTAACAAATATCCATTTTAAGGCTAGCTGAGTAATAAAGCTTAATTCTAGATAGCCTATACTATTTCACATGTATCTGGCTATAATATACAAAAAGAATTTTTCAAATCGGACTGGTAGTTCCAGAGATTAGCGCGTTTAAACAAACAAAAAAACAAAAAAAACTCTTCCGCTTTATTATATTAAGTATAGATTGATATATATATATACACATAATATATGTTCATACATTTATATGTCCTTGAACACGTGTGCTAAGCGTGGGAACCACCAGACAATGGCATTTCATGACATGCAAAGCTTTGAAATATTCAAAATGGTGGACGATGAACCTATCTAAGGTTTACTCGCATGCTCGCTTTAGCCTATACTATTCCACATGAATCTGGCTATAATATACAAAAAGAATTTTTCAAATCGGACTGGTAGTTCCAGAGATTAGCGCGTTTAAACAAACAAAAAAACAAGAAAACTCTTCCGCTTTATTATATTAAGTATAGATAAGTATAGATATATATATATATATATATATATATATATATATATATATATATATATATATATATATATATATATATATATATTATATATATATATGTATATATATATATATATATATATATATATATATATATACACACACATAATATATGTTCATACCTTTATATGTCCTTGAACACGTGTGCTAAGCGTGGGAACCACCAGGCAATGGCATTTCACGACATGCAAACCTTTGAAATATTCAAAATGGTGGACGATGAACCTATCCAAGGTTTACTCACATGCGGAGCCGACACCCTTATACTGGTAATGCATTACCAGTCTGGCATATTTGAGTTCAGTTTTTCGACGAGTCTTCCAGTTCCATACTATTTAGGGACTTATACTAAGAAACATAAACCTTGTTCAAAGACTGGAAACACATTAGCGATTCAACCGATGTGGCAGATGTTTATAGGCAGCAGTGATCACTTACTACCGGATATGTCTCATGCTCATTAATATTTGGCAATTTGTAGGAAAACCGTTATATTTATATGATGTGCAGGTACTCCTATAATGAAGTTAGCCTGCAAACAAACTTTATTTAATCCCTGGTGTAGATAGTACTTAAACTGTTAGTAAAACTCAATCTCTATAGGTGGTAGAGCCATATTGCAGCCATATTAGCAGTATAGCTGGAACACGAATGGGTCAATTCGACCGGCAAGGACCACGCTCTCACATAATACCAGCGTAAAATAGCTTAATACTGCTGTGTTTCGTATGGTGAGTGTAGAGAACAGAAGACCCTTTTTACTGGAAACGAGGCATTCCATCTTCTCACGGGTGACAACGCATCTGCATTTTGATTCTTTATTGAGGATAGATGTAGATATCTATGAGTCACAGCAATCACTTACCATCAGGTGGACTGTGTTCTCGTTTGTCACCCTATCCTATAAAAAAAAACTTTTGAGTGGTAATTTACTATTAGCACATGATAAAGAACACGCACTGTAAACTTACAGTTTTGTTTCAATCAAAATAATGCGAAACGTGTGTGTTGCAGTGTAATCTTTATAGACTTATATTTTAATTTTATATATGTACATAATTTATAACATTCTTGTCAAAACAGAGACTTCCATTTGGCACGATCCTGCCTCATTTAGGTACATCCTTATACATACTCTTCGGTTAAGGGTCTCTTAATTTGGCCCATTTTCAATATAACACCGACATGGTCGATGGACTTACGTCTAGGGCGTCCCTGCCGTTGATTCATTATTTTAATTTCATAACCTTTATTTTTGTAACTGAGAGAAGATAGATCGGCTACTATTAGCGATTTTTCTGGACCGATACGAATTAGGGATCTTCAAGAAAATATCCTATTCCTTATCAAAAAGGACGGTATTTGTAATTCCTATGATGTTGATGATGTTCATGGGTAGTTACTTACCATCAGTCGAGCCGCATGTTCTTTTGGATCCTTTTATATAAAATAAAAAAAGGAAAAGCTAACCATTACAACTAAGAAATAGTTTGTACGTGGTAGAGCCATGCTGCAGCTATATTATGGTTGTAGCACGAATGGGTCGGCTCGACCGGGGAAGGACCACGCTCTCACAGAATACCAGCGTAAAATAGCAGCTTAACGCTGCTGTGTTTCGTATGGTGAGTGTAGAGAACCGGAGACCCTTTTTACTGGAAACGAGGCATTCCATCTTAGTCCTCACGGATGACAACGCATCTGCATTTTGATTCGTAATCGAAGATAGGTGTAGATGTCTATGGGCCACAGCAACCACTTACCATCAGGTGGACTGTGTGCTCGTTTGTCACCCTTATCCTATAAAAAAAAAAAAAACCTGAAATCAGTACCATAGATAAAAGTGTTTCCATTCTTTCCGAAATAAAAACAATATAAGATTTTTAGCAATCAGTAAAAATTTTGTTTTTAGTGGTCATTGAAGAGTTAAGGGTTGGCATGTTATGAGGGGAATATGAAAAGGTATACTGATCATTAGATTTCATTGCATGCCCGCTATTAACCTGACTTAAACGATTTAATTCTCGACTTCCCCTAAATATAGCGCCAACAGCCGACAGTACCTAATCACGATCCACGGACAAGATAATCCTCTAATTTATTGGCCATAGACAACCGACACTGTCATCAATCGAATTGATATTGTGGTCATACAGATGTATAAAGTTCGGCGCTAATGAAATTATATTGAATGGCCATAAATAAAGTAATGACAAAGGCCTTGGTCACAATGATAGCTATTTACAATGAATATCGCCCTGTGGTCACAACAACGACCACCCTTACTGTTTGACAGTTCGTGGGCCAAGGTCGCGTTTGAAAGCGTTTGTGACATCATTTATTCGATCTTTTAATTTATTTGTAACATTTATCACTACTACGCTGTTATATTTTGAATCCACAAGCAAATAAATAACGTATCGGTGCATTTTAAGCATACTGTATCATGGTGGTTACATAATATGCATTTTATTATTACTTATTAGTATACCCGGCTTCGCTTAGGTTGGATCCATTAATGTGGTGTCATTTAGATTTAACGTAATCGTCATTGACCAACTTTCTCTCCAAATCTCCAAGTTTTTCGGATTAAACATGTATGGCCGAGATCACTTGTGTTATTGGTCTGTATCTGTTCGTAAAATTTCATTACAATCGGTTCAGCCATTCTGAAGAATAGCTCGGACAGACTTGTCTGTTATTTTGGAAATGGTTATTCATAATTTAATCGTATGCAAATAACCCACTGAGCTCAATGAAGGGCAGTTATTTCGAGCTTACACATAGACACTTCAATTTTATTTTTTATAATATTACTTACTAAAAAAATTACTTAAAGATGTTAGAATTTTCTTTTCTACCGAGGAATCCATCTGAGTCAGTGCCAATCTCTTGCCTATCGCAAACAAATATTATGAAGACATGTGAAGATTGCCAACAAGCACAATGTAACAACGCGGGGGATATTTCTGTGCCCTAAAACCAGAAATGAGAGGAGGCTTGAACCCAGCAGTGGAACTGGAACGGCAATATAGGCTGTTACTTTACTTTTTTTCTTTTATGCGAGTATTTGCTGCGAGTACAATCACCGTGAATAAAGTAGCTTTGCGTGACAACCTATTCGCAGCATTAAAAATTTACTCGCCGCCAGTTGACTTGACTTTGTATTAAATAATTTCGCAGTAAAAGCGCTACTGTTGTTGCTGCAGCCTTCTCCTATATAGTCATGTGTGTAAGTCATGTGACAGATGTTCTCAGCAATATTTGGTTGTAGGACCGTGTAGAAATTGGTAAGTGTACTTGCTCACACGACAGGGTATAATTCTTTTTTAAATAATATTAAACGTGGTATAGCCATGTTGCAGCTATATTACAGTTGTAGTACTAATGGATCGGCTCGACTGGTGAAGGACCTCGTCCTCACACAATACCAGCGTAAAATAGCAGCTTAACACTCCTGTGTCTCGTATAGTGATTGTGCAGAACCGGAGACTCTTTTCGCTATACGAGGCATTCCATTTCAGTCCTCAGTGGTGACAACGTATCTGCATATTAATTCTTTTTTTTTACTTATTATAAGCCAGTGCTTGACCACAATCCCACCTGGTGGTAAGTGGTGATGCAGCCTTAGATGGTAGATCGGACTGTCTTATCGTAACAAAAGCCTATTCACTCTTACCTTGAAGACGCCTAGATTGTATTCGGACGGAAAGATAGACGTCGGCAAATTATTCCACTCCTTTGCTGTGCGCATTACAAAAGACGATCTTATAATTCTTAATAGAGTATAAATGTAGATGTCTATGAGCCACAGTATTCACTTACCATCATGTGGACTATGTGCTCGTTGAAAAATAAAATTTACGATTATATCATTGATTTTAATATGTATTAATTTAAAAAAGAAGTATTTATAATTAAAGGAGTATTACCGAATCCTTTCGTTAGAATCTCCATTAGGTCCATGACGTGCCTAAAATTTCTGTGGACAATGATCTGTAGGGATCGGGAACGTAGGTAGCGTTCGGCCTTCCGTTAATATCGACGACAGCGGGGCACCATTGTCACTGTGCCCATTGTATCACCGAGGATGCGATGCAGTGACCAAAAATCATTAATTTTGTAACACAAAGCGAGAACCCACAAATCGAAGCTTTGGAAAAAAAACTCACTCAGACAAGTTCGGATATGTCCGTCATGCATGACCTTTTAATTATACGAGAACGTTCATTTATTTTAGTTGACTTTTCGTTACCTGTGTATATTAGTAAATTACTCTGTTTGACCTGTTGAATAATTTCGAGGACATGTGATATGTGTGATGTCTGCCTACAATAAAGCAGTAATCAGCATTAGAGCAGGTCAGCGGCCTCTACCTTACCCTTAAACCATCTCAGAAATGAGAGATTTGGCGCATAGTAGCGGGACGCACATACATAATACCAATAGGTTGTTATTGTTGGTATGTGTAACTTTACTCAACCTTTGCACTATTTACACGCTGGCACACGGTGTTCTGATCCAATTATTTTATGTTTGGCTTGTGTTACATATCAGCGTTAGACGTTAGCGTTAGACGCAACTCAATGACTATAAAAGTGGCCAGGTTAGAAATTCAGTATCGAATGATGAAACAGTTACGTAAAGTAAGTTGTATGTATATTCCTATACATACCTACATTTTAAAGAACTGCTATGAAGGTTTCCAAACCTGTTTAGACTTTAACTGTTATCAGCGAAGTTGGCCCTATTTTAACCGACTTCAAAATAAGGAAGAGGTTCTTAATTCGTACGGTATTGTATGTATGTTACGCGACATATTCGTCAATTGTTTACCGATTTTAATGATTCTTTTTACTAAATAGGTTAATACTTTAAGAGTTGTCTCATATAAAGTTGGAGAGAAAATGTGAAAGAGGAGAAAAATCGCACATCCGAAAAAAATAATTTAAATACTATTTTAATACAACAGGCCAATGGCAAATGGCAATGTTGTGGTTTGAGGGTATCATTCGAAAGGTAATTTCATTAGCTTTCAGGAATTTTAATTGAATTTTACTTTTATAACGAGACGAAAGAGAAATTAAAGAAATAGACAGGGTATGTACAAATTTGCAAATTTATAATTTTAAAAAAATCTTAATAAATACAAAAAAAGTTCTTAAAACTTAGTGTTACTAACATAACCACCAGTCTGCTGAAAACGTTGGAACACCCGTCGAACTGAAAAACGGGACAGGTTCAACTGTCGAGCAACGTCACACTGCCGCATCCCCTACTGCAATAGGGCAATCACTTGAGCGGCTTCTTCAGAGCTGGTGTCCATCTTTACTTGTTCTCACTTGGGTTACTTGTTCACGTGTGTTCACTGTAAAGTCTAAATTACGACTGACCCATATTTTTTTTTTGCGCCCGAAGCAATTGGAAAAGGGCTACCCTTTAGGGAGGCGGAAATGCATTACGCATACCACGACAGCCGGTCTATCGTGGTTATGAGGGACTCACTGCCTACCGGGGGAACCTAAGTGATACCCTCTAAAACCGCCTTTGGGGACTGGCAACCAGCTGTTTAAAGCTTCTTATGCCGTATCGGAAGCGACCCTCTTTCGGGAAAAGAGGGCGCAGGCGGCTATTAGCCGCTGAGGGAGTGCCTACGAAGGCAAATTAATTATGAATAACTTAATTAGAGTTGGCCTGAGCCGCCAGGAGGCAGTTCAGGTCGTTTGAAAGTTTATTGGGCGGGTCCGAGAGGGAGTTCCTCGGCCTGCGGACGCTATAGCGCGAGGAGAGTGGGGCTGCATAATTAGCAGCCTAACGAATAAAATGATTGAAATGCGACTCTGAGGCTTTGAAGAAGTTCTCAGAGAGTTTTTTAAGGAATTCTTGGATTGTAGGGAGCTCTAAGTCCCGATGAAGGTCGGCATTACGGACGTAGCAGGTGCGTTCGTAGCTCGACGACAGAAGAGGTTTTGAACTACTTGGAGTTCATTAATAATTGTAGGGTCAGCGTGGGCAAAAATGGGGCCCGCGTAGGACATGACTGGTCGTATACAGACCTTATAAAGTGTACGCTTGTTTCTGAGGGACATTTTACTGTGTCGGCCCAACATACTGTTGAATACGGGAATGTCGTTGGTGAACAAAATGTACAGGAGAGGAGCAAGTACTGAGCCCTGAGGGACACCAGCTTTGATGGGCCGCTGAGAAGATAGCGTTGCTTCTTAGGCTTTATATACTGTTAAGAGCGAGATAAGTAAAAGTGCCGATTATGGTGACAAATGTATGTATGTAATCTTCCACACATACAGCAAGTATACAATTACGTCGTCCAGTGATCACTCACACCCGTATTCAAGAACGATACTATGCGTGCGCACAATAGTCTTTAACGCACAGTGGACGAAATTTTGTTTCATAAACGTCTGAAACGAAAGGTACGATGCTTTAGATAAGAGGCCACGAGACGTACTAGACGATCGGGGAGACCTATTTTGTATAATTTGTAGATAAGGCCTTCATGCCAGACTCTATCAAAAGCTTTAGCTATGTCGAAAAAGACCGCGATGGTCTCATGACGACGAGGATGAAAACCGCTGAGGATATATTCCACAATACGGTGAACTTGTTGGGGACAAGAGTGTTTCGCTCGGAAACCGAATTGATGGGGGATGATGTGAGGGTCACCGTCTGTGGGAAACAGATGGCGCCTTATGCGAGTTTGGATGACTCTTTCGAAGAGCTTGCCCATGGCCTTGAGGAGGCTAATGGGGCGATGACTGGAGGGGAGGTTGAGAGGCCTGCCTGGCTTGGGAACACCAATCACAGTTGCCTCTTTCCACGTAGTGGGAAAGTAACTAAGGTTGAAGCAGGCATTGAAGATAATAGATAAAAAGGTTAGCACCTGCTCAGGAAAGTGTTTTAGGACTTGGTTGGAGATGCCATCCGCGCCCGTAGCCTTTTTAGGCTTAAGTCCTTTGATGAGGGATGAAATCTCATCATTGGACACAGAGATAGGTTCGGAGGCTGTAGGGGGTGAGTTCCGGCGGCGGACCTCATCCTCCACTGCCTGGACGTGTGAGGGGTCGACGGGTTGAGAGCTAGGAGAGCATTGAGCGGCAATGCTGTCTGCAAAGCACTCAGCCTTTTCCTCGTCCTAGAAGGCTACCGTACCGTCGGGACGGGAGACAGGGGGAGTGTGGGTGATAGCGTCTATGCGGAGGGCTCTAGCCATCTGATAGTACGCTATATGAGAGGGAGAGATATTCTCCATGAGCTTACTCTTTTCGAGGTCTCGAAATTCAGAGAGGCGGAAACGGAGTTCTCGTTGAAGACGATTGGCCGTGTGCCTATATTCGGGCGTGGGATATTTTGCTGCTCTCCGGAAAGCAGCTTTTTTGGCTTTTAATAGGTTGCTAATATGCAGGGGAAGCCCACTATTATTAGCAACCGGGACGACCCTTTCATTCTCCTTAAGGGAGGTTTTAATAAGGGTGGAGAGTGAATCGACCGCGGTGTCGATTTATTCGGGACTGTCTAAGTCCGACGGTAGGGAGATTGGGGAGTCCTGTGAGTCCAGAGCTTTCGCTAGGGACTCCTTGAAGCCCTGCCAATTTGTGAAGGTTTTAGTAGAGGGTGTTGAGGGGGGTCGCTGATGGCCAAGAATGAGGGAGACCGGTCTGTGGTCGGATCCTAGATCGTCTAGTGTCTCGATTGCCCTGAGATTGAGGGAAACACTTTTGAATAGTGCAGAATCTAGCACGTCGGGAGCGTAATCGGTGATATCGGGATAGTGAGTAGCACCGAGGGGACTGTGGACGGTAAGGTCAAGAGACTGCGTGATATCGAGCAGTATCCTGCCACTACGTGAAGTAGTACGGCATGTCCATTCAGTGTGCTTGGAGTTAAAATCTCCAAACATAATGACTGAATTGCCTAGAGATAAAATAGCCTCAAAATCTTTTTTGAGGGGAAGGGTTTTAGAAGGGATGTAACAGGAGGCTATGAAGATGGACTGATGTCCAGTCATAGCTAGCCTACATACCGTGGCTTCCATGTTGGAAAGTTGCGGAGTAGAAATGGGAGAGCAGTGAAGTGTCTTCTTGTAATAAATGGCCGTACCGCCGCCTCGGCGGTCGGGTCTGTCATTACGAAGAAGAGAGAAGTTTTTGATGAAAAGGCCTTTAGTGTCCTTAGTATTGAGATTAGTTTCCTGTAGGAGGAGGAAATCGGCTTCACGATTTCGAAGAAAGAGCTTAAGCTCTGGGAGGTTATTTCGCAAACCGCGAATGTTAAAGGATACAAGCGATAAACCCTTAGGTTTGATACGACCGTGAGACTTTGGTAGAGCAAACTGCTCTGTCATTGTGAGTTAAGTTAATTAAGTTAATTTAACTTACAACGAGCACAAAAGATTATGATGCTCTGCAAGAGCGAGAAGACGGTCCTGAGGGGACCTCACAGCGCGCAATTTGCGTGCTAACACAGCGATTTCCTCAACGTTGATGTTCCTAATAGCGGAATACACCGTTTTTAGGTCATCAGCCATTGAGGATTGTGATTGTTGTGGGGCGGAGGATGTCCGCGGTGGGTCTGCCTTTTTGGGGCCCCAGGGAAAGACTGGAGGCTGCATAGGCTGAGAGAAGCCCGGAGGGGGCCCGAGGACACTCTTTAGTGTTGTGGGGTTCAAGGCACTTAACGCACCTGGGTGGGGCGGAGCAGTGGGCCGCCGCATGACCATACAGCTGGCAGCGGTGGCACTGCGCCGGGAACCCGCGCCTATGTGGAGGCTCAACCCTTACTCTCGACAGGCCGCACACTGTGCGTACCTGCCGGAAGATGGCTTTTGCCTCCGGCATGTTGGTTAAAATTACTAGGGCAAGAGAGAACCTCTGACCCGTTCTACTGTGCATTTTGTGCACGGCTTCAACTGGGAAACCTTGGGACTTAAGGTCCTCAAGGATTTCTTCGTTGGAAAATTCGAAGGGGACGCCGCGGATGACGGCCTTGACTTTGCGCTCTTCCGGGAGAGCGTACGTATGATAAGAAACTCGTTCGGCTGTGAATAGCCTGGTGAGACGCCGGAAGTCGTCGATTGATTGGGGGATGATCTTAATAGCCTCCCCGAGGTTAATGGCGTGGTCGTATTTTATGCCTGCGTTGTAGCAGGTTTTGGAGAGTTCTGTGAATTTGGCCTTGTCTCTTAGGAAGACAGGGGGCGGGACTTGCTTCTTGGCAAGGACTGGAGCACAGCGAGAGGCTGGCTTGGTCGGAGCGGGGATGTCTAGTGACATAAGTGGGGCCGAGGCAGCGACGGGGGCTGCGGGGGCAGAGGCGGCAGCGGGAGCTGCGGAGGTTGAAGGAGCGGCAGGGGCCGCTGAGACAGGGAGGGTGGGGTTTTTCGCGGCGCGTTTACCGCTGCGCTTGGAGTTCACCGTGGTGAACGAAGAATCCTCGGTTCCGTCGGAGTCACAGGACTCTGATGAACCGGTGCCAGAATTGGTGGCGGGCCTCTTCCGGAAGGCCGACGCAGAAGACTCGGAGCATGCGTACTCCATTTCTAATAGGGCGAAAGAGTTCTTGGTCTCTAGGTAGGCCGCGAGTACGGGCGGCGGTTGGAGTGTCTGACGGGCAGGTGGAGTAACAAGGGCGGCGATGGCGGCGAGGGCCGTCTCATCGAGGTTTAGGCCCAGACCAAGAGTTTGGTTTAGGGCGGCGACGAGGGACTTAACTTGGGTAACTGTGGACATGTTGAGGGCCTACGAATCAGTATGTATTTGAAACGGAAGGGGCTAGGGGGTGCTGTTCTGAAAAGAACAGAGACGTTCTGTACCTAAACAGTAAGGGCGGGGGATCACCGTTCTCAAAAGAACGGGACGTTCTTTATTCAAGGAGTAAGTGCCCCTGCTCTCAAAAGAGCAGGGCCTTGCTCTGAAAAGAGCAAGTAACTCCCTAGAAACAGTATATACACGTACACGTTATACAAATAAATAACGAAAACAAAATTAGAAATAGTTAACAATAATAATTAACAATAAAAATAACAATAACAAGCAGAGGTCAGTCAAACCTCCCTGCCCAAAGACAGGGGGGCAAGAACTGTTAGCAGAAATGACTCACCAAAGCGTCGACGCTGTACAGCGCGAGCAGGACAGCGGAGGCGCGAGAGCGAGAGAGCACTACCGTACGGGGACGGATGCGCGGACTACCTGGACACGACCGCTCGAGAGCGGTGCCACAGGCGGAATCTGCCCCCCCCCATATTTCATCCAGATCGACCCTTTTATACCCTTTTTAGGTGGTGTAACTAGCGTCCTTACTAACGAGCATTTGACAGTGTTTATTTTTGACGCTCTATAATGATATTTGTTTTAATGATTTCATGATTTTTTTATTAATAATGTAAAGCTATTCAAATACCCATTTCAAACATACCAATATTTATATAAATATAGTTCGTTTCTAGCCATTACAGCCATTTTTCGCGCAAACTCAGAGAGGTGCGATTTTTGTGACGCTGAGTGTATTTAGACTACATTTTCTACTATTTGTTGCTGCCTTTAGCCTGTAAATACACTTAAAAAGACCAAAAAGTATAACTTTTAATAAAATGTAAAAACCTAAAGAATACAGTAATTTCCACAAAACAGTTTTAGAAGTTGGTGCTAAGACATATTCTGTAGAAGGATTAAAACCTCGCCTTCAAGAACATGTTATGTAGAAATTATTTTAGTGCTTTGAAGTCAGCTTAAAGTTTAACATTTTTTTTTATTGGATTAGAGTTAGACACTAGACAAATTATGCTTCCCGTTACCGTTAACAAATTAGGAGATGGGCAGCAGAGTCTTCCTAATAACGACTAAAAATTAAAAAACTGCGGTTGCCAACCTGCTTCATAAGTGTGTGTGTGTGTATCCCCCTTTGAAGCAACCTACGGCGGCGGTCTATGTTAAGTTAGGCTGTAACGGTTCCATATAAAAATATATTTTAGTCGACGGGAAAAACTTTGACGTTTGAGTTCTCGTTTCTTTAGCGATAAAAATTTTTTTCGATAACATGAAAAGCATGTTTGAATTAGATTCTTAATGAGCAACATTTAATTTAGATCCTTTATTTCCAAAAACGTTTCAAATTAAGTAACTTTTTGTTCACCGAATCGCACGTTTACTTCGTGATGCACAAATAGGCGTACAGCGGAGTAGAAAGTCTACAAATGCTTGCGAAATTTGCATTCATTACAATAAAACTTTTAGTAGATTATTGGTATTATAGTAAAACAATGGAGTAGAAACAATATTTTGTACGTCACGTTGTGTAAAAGATGTTGTTTAGGAGATGAAAATGCTCCCGAACACGAGACGACTAGCCTAGCGGTCACTCTGTATGTTATAAAACGAGAATAATGCCCCTTTTGTTGCTGTTTGGAGTTTGGAGCATGTAACAACGTTACATATCAGTGTTTCCTAACTTTAGATTTAGATGAATTGGATATAATATTATGTTTGAGATCAAGTGTTTTAAAGCTCATTGAATTTAAATCAGTGAGCGAATTATTTTGATAATCCTGCCTTTAATTTAAATATTTTTTTTTTTATTATAACATTATTCATCTTCATCGTTGTTAAAGCTTCTCACAAGCCAATAATTTTTAATGGGTCTTATTTCGACAAATAATATACATTTTATTTACTTCCGAAGTATTACAATTGTTTGTTAGATTTTTTTTAATTGAAGGTGTTAATTTATTATTAATTTTTAAAATTACTGCGTTATTATGTAAATAAGTTTATATAAAATATCGCATAAAATATATAAAGATTTATGTTTGATTGTTCGTAATTTATACGTTGCCATAATGTTCATAAGATTGCGGTAAAACTTTGTCAACATGCTTGCACTTCCGCGAAGGTATACTAACAGTAGGTGGCGCGCGTTTCGCACCGACAAATATATTTGAAAGTTCTATATCATTCATGTAATGTATTATTATTCCTAAATAAACATTATAATTTATAACTCTTCCAAATATAAAACATTTCTACAATTATATCGGGTACCAGCCAGTGTTTAATAAAAAATCTTAATTGTTGCAGAATATAAAATTAGGTTAGACAATTAAAGTTCAAGAGTTATTTCCCCGACAAAACAACATTGTATTGGGCAGAAATTTGATCATCCATAATAATATAAAACGTAAAATAAATTGTAGAAACACCGTTTTCATATAAATTTCTATAAGTATAAATTAACATTTCAAACATTCTAAATTACAATTGAAAAATATTAATGTATTTAAAGAAAATTGTTAACTTTTAATCGATTATTTAGGCATAAATATTGGCTTTTGCTGCCTTCTAAACTTAGTTCTTACATATTTATCACGAAAGCGTCGCTTGTTTAACTTTTACAACGATATAAAAAAGTACACCGGAGTTTTAGAAACACTGATGTATAACTAAACGCGACATCGATACGTGATGTTGTTGCATAAATCACGTTGCCTTTTGTGATTAATGTCAACGTTAAAGCGTAAAGATTCATATTTAGTGCAGCGTTAGAATAAAACGTCCGTGACAAAACCAACCGGATTAGCCAGCTCTAAAAGTTGGTGTAAAATAAAAACTTTCTGTCCGCTGTTTACATATTTTCTTCCCATATCTAATTATTTATTAAAATCCTATCATAAATTCAAAATTCATCCGACTTGTTAGGGAACGTTTTAGGGTTCAGTTAGTAAATATTTATGGGACGTATACCTACGTATATCTTTTACGAATTTATAAGATACGCTTACCGTTACCGTTACAGCCTATTAAAGTCCACTGCTGAACATAGGCCTTCCCTATATTTTGCCTCATAGGGGGGGATATTTGCCATGGTTGGCAACCGCAGCTTTTTAATTTTTAGTCGTTATTAGGAAGACGCTGCTGCCCATCTCCCAATAGGTACGTCCTTACGACACCCAAGGGATGATATGGGGTAGTGGATATTCTCACACCGGCGCTGCACGGTAAATACGTTTAATATTTACATTTTTGTTTAAATTTATAATTATTTTAAGTAATAGTAAAATTGAAAGTAATAGTAAATTGTCTATGCGGTGGCGGCGTAAGACAATCCAATCCACCATTTCCCGTCGTGTCGTAAGAGGCGACTATGAGCATTGCCATATAAAAATTATGACTACCGATAGATGGCGATATAAACGTGTCCTTTACGTCAAACGTAAAACTAAGACCAAGATGGTGACGGGTAGTATAAATATAACAGAGCATAAGATCTCTTCTCTTCTCTCATAGTATAAAACAACTTAACAACAACGCTTCCGCCGTCTGTGCGTTTAGATCGTTGCAATTTTCATCAATAGACAGAATGATTCAAGAGGAAAGTTTATATGTATTATGCATGCATATTATATATTATTATATAATTCTTCCGGCCGTGTGTATATGACTGAAGTCCCCCTAAGCGGCTGGACCGATTTTGATGAAATTTTGTGTGTGTGATTGAGTTGATTCGATAATGGCTTATCATCCCAACGGGACCCGGTAGGTGGCGCTGTTGTCGAGATCCAGAAATCACCCGTGCGAAGCTGGGGCGGATCGCTATCGCTAGTTGATCCACCTAAAAATAAAGCTCAAGTATTAACAGGTAGTTATGTATATGACTAGCTAAAACTAGTTTAATGTGTTATGGACAGCACTGTTTGTTCACAATTTCTAATACTTAATTCTTCTATTCTCCCGCCTAAAACAAGAATATTAGAGGTAGAGACATTTTAATTTTATTTATATGTTTAGATTTTGAATTGTCAAATTTATGTTCCGTTATGTCGTTAAAAGAGTTGACAACAAAAACAATAATTTTGCGTTTTGGGTATGTTTTAATATAATTGTCTAATATATTTTAATAATTACGTTTATCGTCTAACATTTATACCCTCGTCGTTGTTTTTTCTAATACAAATATAATAAAATGAATAAAGCTCAAGAGATAAAATTGTACGGAATCTGAGAAAAAAAATTATGTTTATAATTTTTTTAACTGTCACCAAAATATTTAAACTAACCAACCAACTATTAATAATACGCGTAACAAATGCGATTAAAACCTTTATTCAAAAAGACTCGGATTCAACATTAGATGTTTGAGGTAAAATTCGAGAGCAAGAATGAATAAAGGTTTTTGTATAGACTAAATTCGCTTTATCCCAGCAAACCGGAATCCGCGGCCCCTCCAGACTAAATAATGCTAATCATAATGGCATTACATTCATTCGAAATTCGTCAAGTATCCCTGGATCGGCGCGGAATTCTCATAGAAGTTTTTTTGCGATGCTTTTCTTATTTACGCTAATCCAATCTGAATTTGCGATTGTGATAGATAATTAAAAGAAAATTAAGTTTATAATTGAATGATTCATGGTGGAGACGCTTAACATATTGTTTCTCAAAACAATTTTTTCTTCTAACAGACTAAGTAATAGTATGATGTAAATCATGCGTAGGGTCTATCAGTAATAATCGAAAGTATTATACATTTTATATTTATATGTAAAAATGTGTATTATTAGTTACAATCTTCTGTTACTTGAGTAACCTAGTTACCTTAGGTCTAAACTAGTTTTAACATCGTTATTTCGTTATTTTTAATATATTCATACAGAGAGTTCATCTGGCACCGCTGAATGGACTGCAGCACGGCCCAAATTACGACGGAAAAAAGTTTTTCTAGTTGTGCACATAAGTAAGACAAAGTGGTAAACTGTACTTTTCGGTCTTCTGCATAGAGCGATGTGAGTACGTAATATTATTTAACTCATGAGACTCAATGTATGTACGATGGTTTAATACGTATATAATTATAAAAGTAAATAAATAGGAGCAGTTTCTAAAGAAAACTTACAAATGAATTAGTTTGCAGTTTTTGAATTTTATAATAAAATTGATAAAATCAAATCTATTTTAAACATAAATTAATAATAGAAGATATTATAGGTATATTGGATCTGTAACGATATTAATTATTATAAAATATTAATTATTTTTATTTATAGTATATTATTTAAAAATTTATTTCATAAATCACGTAAGCTATATCACAAAATGATGTACACATTTGGTCATAATATTCCCCGTACAGACAACAATATAACTTTAATGTCAGCGTTACAAAGTACCACCATTAGCACAACTGATGCCAAATATTTTGACGTTTTATACCGCCAAAAATATACGGCTCTTTAGGGAATTCGAACGTTAGGGACAGTCAATGGCAGACAGCTCGGAAGATCGATTAGATTTATGCGTTTTTTGGTCGTAACACAATAGACCCTATTTATCGACAGATAATGGAATCGAACACACGGCGAACAGTTGGTTAGAATTGATTCAGCAAGTAATGTGGTTAGATATGGTGATCAAAATCACATGTTGTTTCATTTGTCCTACCACGTCACGACTCCTGTAGAATATGTTAGGTTATATTACAATAAAATTAATGTAAAATTAATAGTCTTCTAAATAAAGTTTAGGATAATATTAGGTGATATGAAATCTGGTTAAAACAGTTAAATTATACGAGTACTAAAAAAATCTTAGACGTTGGTTGATTATAAACGAAACCGAAACAAACTTCTGGCTTCTTCAATGTAATATTTAAGGTACGTTGGGGTAATACCGGACGGATTTTCGAATAGTTGGAAGAGTCTGCCAAAAACTTTAATTTCTCGACATTCGTATACGTCAGATTTATGGAACATGGAGCAAACCGTTATTCGTTAAACGTAGTTTAGCTCTGAGAATCTTTTGCTTGTGTAAACTCAACGGTTTCTGCTTTAAAGGTGTGCGAAAACTAGACATACTTTTTTATATGCATAATGAAAAATTGGCCATTAAGGGGTAAGACCGGACTTAAATTTAAAACCACTTCTACTGCTTAGAGAAAAAAGTTTATAAAAGAGATTTGTCCTATCTTTAACGCTCAAAAACATATTTCAATATGATCTATAAATTACTAGAAACATAAATGTTCCAAACGATTTTCTCTTTTTTTGTTTTTTGCCATCCGATCTTATCCCTGATATAAAGAAAATGTAATTTTATGTTTCTCAAACTTTGTTATGACATAAGATGGAATTACTCAATATAAGAGAAAGATCGGATGCATTTTATTTTATATGGGAAAAAAAAAATAACAGTAAGGACTAGCGAAATGCCCTGCGATAATGCAGGAGTTAAGGAAGATATAAATATTTTAACAAAGCGGCATTTATTATTATAAATTATTTTTTAAATAATTATTATAAATTACATTTTGATTTGTAATAGAGGATAGATATAGATGTCTATGGGCCGCAGCAATCACTTAACATCAGGTGGACTGTGTGCTCCTTTGTCACCCTTATCCTATAAAAAAATGTATTTTAATGTGTACTTAAAAGTAATAAAACCATCGTATTGTTTTATTACTTTTAAATATACAGACTTGCTAACGAGACTGAGTTCCATACTCACTTGAGTAATCAACGAAAAAATATACACGACCAATGAAAGTTTAACAACCACTGCCATATTTGTAACAGGCAAAGATCGGATAATATTCATCCGATCTTCACTCACGAGGGGAAACATCGGATCTCGGCCTACAGAGATCTTACCCCTGCATGGACCAGCTTTATTTAGCTATAACTTCATAAAAATTAGTATCCACACAAAATAATAACAAAAGAAGCCATATTCTCGCTAAAAATCGTAAATAAAAGTGATAGGGAAAGATCGGATGGACAAAAATAATACAAAAATTACATTGTTTTATAAAATGCCATGCAGCACAGGTCCCACTTGCCGGAGTGACTGGCGCGAACTGAGGGTCGGGGCAGGATGAAATGGCGTCGTGTAGCATATTGTTAGCTTTTCATAATATAGCATAATTCGCCGGGAATTTGAATCCTACGGTCTTGCCCCATCACCGATCTTACCCCAACGTACCTTATTTTATAGCTATAACTATACAGGGTTATATTTCAAAGAGTAGCTAAATTTTAAGTTTAAGTTCAAATACATAAATAATGATATACCGTTATTGCAGTATTTGAAAATACGAGTAAATAAGGCTTCTAGTTTTATTTGAAATTATCCCGAACTGAATGTGATTTTTGGGCAGCAACGTTTTTGCCTACCGATCGACCCTTACGAATGTGTGCGTGCGCAATAAAATCGGTTGAAATAATGCATTATCTCGCATTTTGAACTTAAAACATAAGAGGAGAGAATGTTTGATATTTTTTTATTTGTTTTTTCTTCACCATTTGCCTATATTACTTATTCTGAACCTTCTCTGCAAATTTGGCCGGTTATTGCAAATTAACCCAATTAATTCAATTGTGGCGACATGAAAAATTCAATGAGCCTTAAGGGGTTATCACGGCGTTTGTATTACATTGCGTGTCATTCGTAAACGACATCAAACGAAGAGGAGGACTCGGGAGTATTTTTTGTTTATTTTTGTTTCAGTCACTCGAACAACAGTGTAACAGGGCAGGATGCGTATGCAATAAAAAGTATAACAAAATTTTCAGCGGTTTGTCTAAAATGTAACCAATATAAAATGGCCCGTTGATTGAGACTAGCGAGAGCTAGAGCATGTCAAGGTATGGTGGTACAGTTATAAGAATCGAATGACAAGGCGGCAGAGCTTAGTGATTTATAAGTTCCTGATCGAAAGGGCGTTTACTGGCACAGTACCTGAAAGGACTTAAATGCGCTAGCTATGCTGTAAAGTTACCGTAGTAGACGTTTGAGTATTTACGCAGATTCTAATAAGTCAGGTCATGAAGTGTCGTTTCCTTGTAAACATGTCTGAACATTAGTTTATGAATCAAATTTTTTCTACTTAAAAGCACAGGGAATTAAATGGCTAGTTATCACATGTTTATTAACATAGGAACTTATTCGAATTAAAAAATAACTATTATACTATATACTATTATTCTAATCGATAATTAATATTAATCTAATCGATATTGAACGGCATAGTCGGGAAGGGTCGCCCTAGGCGAAAGTTTATCGACCAAATTGGCGATATATTAAAAATGGGCCAAATCAAGAGTACCTTTAACCGACGAGCGTGTATGCGTAGGTATATGGATGTGGAGGAAGCGGGAGAGGTGTGTCAGGATCGTGCCAAATGGAAGTCCATAATCTCTGCCTACCCCTCTGGGTGACAGGCGTGAGTGTTTATGTATTATGTATTACAATTAGATATCACACACAAAGTATCAAAATTGACTTGCCCGTGAAATATGATTAGCAATTTCGCCATAAGTATAATTTTCTCAACACCCTAATCAGTTTGAATCCCGCAATTTTAAATAATATTGTACTTGTTAATTTATGTTTTTTACTCTTTTGGCTCAGGCGATATCACATCTGGGCAAAAATAGAATATTATTAAAAATAAATTATTATGCTATACCTACATATTTAAAAATTTACAGAAAATCATTGTTTTATCGATATACAATCATATAAAATTAATATCTGTTAAATAGATAAAATAAAAAATAATAACACATAATATGTATTATGTATATTTATACGTAACTGGGTCCTCGAAAATGGCTGAAAATATTTTACATTACAAGTTTTTCTAGATAGGCCTAAGAAAGTTATATCTGGGTACTAATATATGAAGTAATTATTAATTAATAAATAAAATAGTGGTAAGGGTCGCCCAAGTACTAATCTTGGTACCTGCAACTGTCTAATTATATAGGTAATTAGTTATTTAGTTATAACTGTCATCGAAATGCAAAAGCAACATAATATTTTAATACGACTGATTTTATTACTACTTTCATCTTCATTTACAGGGACTGATCGATATTTGAAAATACCGATACTTCTCTATTAATATCGATATTAGTATTGAATACTGAATTAATTATCAGTATTTGGTACTGATGTTCATTTACAAGTCATGGTCGTTTGAGCCTTGTCATGTTTTCAGGTTACTCACTGGTATCGCTAGATGGCGGTAGTTGTCAGATCGGACGTAGTAAAATATTGATGGCAAAAAAAAACTTGAAACCTACATATTTTTCTTTCGTTTTTTGCTTCTTAGGAATAAAATGTATTTAAAAGCATATTTTAAAAATTAAAAATAAGTGCCTTTAATAAAATCAATTTTTGTTTCATTTTAATGCATAAAAGGGTAACTTATATCCTTATGCTTAGGTTTAAATGAGTGTTTTTAAGTTGTATTACTTAAATGCCTGCACAGTTGAATTATGTATAGGTATACAACGGAAAATAAAACTTAACATTAACAATATTTATGGCGTACCAGACATTTAAGAGTGCAGACAGCATGCCTTTAGATCAGTTAACTTTGAACGATTTTTGTGTTACGCCGACGAATGTGCTAATCAATGCGTTTTATTTATCGCGGCTTTCACAAAGAATTTTCAAGTGCACACTTCCTATAGCGATGATTACGATAAAATTATGAAATCAAAAAATAGAACCGCTTCCACTGTTCTTGAAACTGATTTCCGATAAAGGTTTTTATGGCAGCGTTCAGAGATATTTTACAAGAACGTTCATATGCTGGGAAAACATCTTCTTTGTTGAGACGATCTTAAACAATTAGTTTTCTATGAAAATACAAAAAAAAAAACATATAAAATATTTTGATTTTTCAATTACATAAATTGAAATTTTAAAGGCAACGAGAAATAAATTTTGAAATTAATAGAGTTTTAAAACCTGTAAGTAAAAGGCTTCTAACATTAATAGCTTATTCTCCTGCACAGTCATAAGCATGTAGTAAAGTTTTTATTACCTCGGTAAAAAAAAAAGAGTTTTTCATTAATAAATTATCTTAGTATATATAATAGTGGTGCACATATTGTTTGCATTGAAGTTACTCACATAGAAATCCTTGGACTTAGTTTATAAATAAAAACGATCTTTGGGAATATATTTTCCAGTAGTAATAATGACGATAATGACGGTGCAGTCTTGTACTCGATTTTTAATAAAAATAAGCATAGACAGAATATCTCTGTATCAAACACACTAAGATATGCTATAAACGTTAATACAAATTCCGAGACAGTACTTGTAAATTGTAGTCACCTTTCTTTTGTTGCTGAAATGTAACTTCGCACGTATTTATGCGATTTTCATCAAACCAATTTCTACTTGTACCGTCTTTCTAAGCTTAAATTTTAGGTTTTTAATTAAATTATCCTTTAAGTTTCTCTAATTAAGCTTGGCGACGATATTTCGTTGCTTGGTTGATGTGACGACTTAATATTTCGCGAGCGTGTCTGCTGAATTAACTATCTTCGTAACTCTGTAATTAGCGTACAAAATTAAACCGGTCTGATGCTACTTGAATACAACACTAGCTTGAAAACACTGGTATCAATCTAGAGAGCATCGTGTATTATATATTTAGAATATTATCTATGTTCTTAAAATGCTTGTTTGGAATAAGGACGACTCTACAAAAATAACTAAAATATAATATTCTATATAAACTGCGTAGTCCTTTCCTGCTGACCTAATGAGGTAGCTCAAAGTCACTCAGCAAGCTATGTGGAAAGGGAGGAGAAAATCCGTGCTTGGATTTTGTCAGCGTGGTAGAATCCGTAACGTTGATATCCACAGTAGAACTAGGGTAACCGACATTCCAAAGGATCAGTAAGCTGTAGTGCCAATGAGCCGGCCATGTAGAACCGACGACCGACGGGGAAGAACGTTTTTCGAGTGCCAGGCAGCAAGTGGAGAATAGGGCGGCTTCACCAGACGGAGTAATGACCTGAGGAAACATGAGAGGATTGATACATGCAGGTAGCTCAGGACAGTGCTTTGTGGCAATCTATGTGGGAGGCCAATGTTCAATTGTGGACTTATAATAAGTTGTATTGGTGATGATCATGATATAAATTACTATACGTACAAGAACTAAACTGTCAAACATAGAACTATTAGGCTCTGTCAAATAAATCTGTATTCATTAAAGAAATTCAATGATTGTAATATGATTATTTAAACTTGTTCGTCTGTAACAGATATTATGTACTGCTGGATAAAGGTCTTTCCAAAAACGCGCCAACTGAGATGAATATCTTGAGAGTTTTGTATATCATATGTTTAGATTAAATTTTTGTATAGTTTTATTCAATATATATTACAAGAATAGGAAAAGAACAGCCTATCTCCTTGTATGTATTCTTAGAAACAGCAAAAATACAGCAGGACTTTTTATTAAACAATAATTTACATTATCATGATTGTATTAGGGGCATGTAATCAATCATATCGTTCTCTTTAGTATAAACCCTTAATAAACATTTTTTATTTAATAAATATTTTAATCCTTTTGATTGATTGGTTCTGCATATTTTTTCTGGAACTTTGTTTAAAAGCGTACATTGCCCCATGAAAGAATTTCTGATTTTTATACTCGAGGAACTGGTATTAATAGCTTGTGCTCGTTCCTAGTATTTACAGAATTAACATCACTATTTTTTTTTCTAAAAGTAATTATGATGTCCCAGCAAAACCATAAATGTTATTTTATCGATTTTTATTAGAAGCAATAATTATAGGAGGCTTGTACATTACAATAGTAGGAAATTTTAACAGTGGTAGAGCCACGCGGCAGCTTTTGCTGTCGCACGGATGGGCCGGCTCGAACCGGGGTAGTACCACGACCTCACAGAAAACCAGCGTGAAGTAGAGGTTTACCTCTGCGTTTCGCTTGGTGAGTGCAGGTGGCCGGAGGCCCTTTTTACTGGAAATGAGGCATTCCACCTTAGTCCTCACGGGTGACAACGCATCTACATTTTGATTTGTAACAGAGGATAGATGTAGATGTCTATGGGCCGCAGCAACCACTTACCATCAGGTGGACTGTGTGCTCGTTTGTCACCCTTATCCTATAAAAAAAAAACTTTTTAGTCTGTTATATTAGTAATTCAATTAAGCGATTATTAAAAAAATGGAGTATTCAATATACATGAGTTAAAACAAGAGAATATTTTAACTTGTTATCTATATTCTGAGTGTGTACAAATTACTAGGTGAGGTATAATGCTCTTAAAATAAACATACTAGGTAAATGAACATTTTAACCTTACTTTTCTAGGTATCAGAAATAGTTGCGATAGGATAGGAGGGTAACACTTAAGCTGATGATGTCATTATGTGAGTAATTTGACAAGTGCAACGATAAGGTATGGGTTATCGCTGCTTAAATGCGTCATGGACACAGGTAGGTTTAGATTATAGAACAAAGCAAATTTGCGAAAATGAACTCGTAGAGCAATGTAAGTATTCTTTGGGGTCATCCGGCTAAAGATAAGATATTGGGACTTATCTTATTTTTAATTTTAATGCACAAGTTAATACTAAGGTTACATAATAAATTTTATTTTGGCATTGTAACATGGTGAGCCGTGGTATTTTCGCATTCGCCTTATATTTTATAGTACGCGAGCACCCCGAGTTCGATTCCCGCCGGCACCAATGAAATTGTTAATTGAAATTTATAGTTCTGATTTACAACGTGCTTGGCGGTGAAGGAAAACATCGTGAGGAAACCTGTATGTCTGGGAAATAAGAAAAAAATATTTCGATGACATGTTAACATCGCCAACACCTTGCCTTGCTCTAAAACCCTCTCAGAAATGAGAGGAGGCTTGTGCCCAGCAGTGGGACGTATACTGTAACGTTAACTTTATTGTAACATTTAATATATTATGCCAATTTAAATATTTTCTGCAAGTCAAATACTTAAAAAGCCTTTACAATATCCATTATAATTCTATTGTATTTTTATGATTAAGCAAAACAAACAAAGTAGCAGCGCCATGTTTATAAAAGCTCGCAAAGCGCGCTCCTGTTCATGCCAATCTTTGGTAAGCAACTTGTTGCCGTTGTGAACTTTTAAGAAGAAAGAGACTTTGATATCGGACGTCCCTGTCAGGGGAGGAGCGTTTGTGTGGGGAGCCAGCCGGTCGCTCAACTCCATCCGAGCCGTCACTCAGTCGCTTCTCGCACATCGTCGAGAGTAGTGTCTTTAAAAAGTTCGCGTACCGCGTCCGTTATGATTTTTACTTCGAAACAAGTTTGACGGGAAATTCGTGAAGTTTTCCGAGCGCACTGGACTAGCGAAGCGATGTGCGCGACAACACCTGCCTATTTAGTGACAATTTAAATAAGTGACAGTTTGAAGTGAAGTAAACACAATGAAATCGATGGGATTATTGTTGTGGTATGCGGTGTGGTGTTGGATGTGTTTGGAAGCGAGCGCGGCGTCGTTGACGAGTCGAGTGGCGGAGGCACCGCAGGAGTGCGAGTGGCAGCGCGTGTCGGGTGGGCCCGGTGAGCCCACGCGTGTGCAGTTGGCTTGCTCCCTACGAACGGCAGCTGGCGCCACCGACCTACTTGCTGGCCTTAGTACATCTCAAGCTCAGCGCATTACTGCGCTTGATTTGCATTGTACGGATGTTTTATTTTTCGAAAGTTCTCTTGACGTAGGAAGAAGAAAAGAAGAAGGCACTGAACTTCTATCGCGATTTCATAATCTAAAAGAATTGAAGATAGAGTCCTGTAAAATTAGATATGTGCCATCTGCAGTTTTGTCGCCGCTTAGCGGTTTACGTACTTTAAGTATAAGAACTCACAATACAGACTGGTCTGCTATGTCTATGGAATTTCATAGAGATACATTTCGAGGACTCACTGACCTCAGAACTTTAGATTTGGGTGATAATAATATATGGGTGCTGCCGTCTGAGATATTTTGCCCGCTGTATAATTTGAAGGAACTAAACGTTACACAAAACAGATTACAAGATATATCGAATTTAGGGTTTTCCGATTGGGGTAACGGACCAACAGCACCCGGAAAATCTTGTAATACGGTTTTAGAGACGTTAGATATGTCACATAATGAAATAAGTGCACTACCCGATAACGGCTTGTCGAGTTTACGCGCACTTCAAAAACTATTCTTGCAAGATAATAGAATATCGACTGTAGCAGATCGCGCGTTTGTCGGATTAAGTGACTTACAGGTTCTTAATTTATCCACGAATGCATTGACAGCGCTACCACCAGAAATGTTTCAGTCTTCGAGAGATATCAAACAAATATATTTGAACAATAACTCGTTGAGTGTGCTCGCACCTGGTTTGTTGGAAGGACTCGATCAGCTGCAGATATTAGATTTATCTGTCAATGAATTGACTAGTGAGTGGGTAAACAGAGACACATTCTCAGGGCTGGTGCGCCTTATTGTTTTAAATTTATCACACAACAGAATAAGCAAAATAGACGCATTGTTATTTCAAGATTTAAATAATCTTCAATTCTTAAGTTTGGAATTCAACAATATAGCTCGAATAGCGGATGGTGCATTTTCTAATTTAAAAAATCTTCATTCGCTGTCTATAGCGCACAACAATATTATTGAAGTGGACAGCAGCCATTTCTCGAATTTATATGTACTAAACCAGTTATTCCTCGATGGTAACAGAATTACGAAAATCGACTTACGCTCTTTCGAAAATATTACGAAGCTGCATGATTTGGGCCTCAGTGGAAACCAGTTGTCCGAGGTACCGGAAGCTATAAAGACTCTAAGATTTTTAACGTCTCTAGACTTAGGCATGAACAGAATTACAAAAGTTACAACTTCTCAGTTTGAAGGCTTAGATGATTTGTATGGATTGCGACTTGTCGGTAACAAAATTGAAAAAATATCGAAGGATACTTTTGTAGCCTTGCCATCGCTACAAATATTGAATTTAGCTTCGAACAATATCGATCAAATAGATGATGGAGCTTTTTCGTCTAATCAGCAATTAAAGGCTATTGGACTGGACGGGAACAAGTTGGTAGATTTAAAAGGCATATTTACAAACACGCAACCCCTTATTTGGTTAAACGTGTCTAATAATGAGTTACTTTGGTTCGACTATAGTTATATACCAACCAATGTTGAATGGTTGGATATGCATGAGAATAAAATAGAGAAGCTTGAAGATACGTATGGTTTAAAAGAATCGTGCAATATAAAGATGCTTGATGTAAGCTACAATAAAATAAGAAGCCTCGATGAATTTTCATTTCCGAGTAGCGTAGAAACTATTGTTTTAAATAACAATCATATAGAAGATATAAATCCGGGCACATTCCTTCAAAAATACAACCTAAATAAAGTCATACTTTATTCAAATAAGATAAAAACGTTGGAAGTTGGGGCGTTCGCCATATCATCTGTCTCGGAAGACAAAGATCTACCTGAGTTCTATATCAGTGAAAATCCGTTTGAGTGCGACTGCACAATGGAATGGCTGCAGAGAATTAACCAATTAAGCGACCTCAGGCAACGACCAAGAGTAATGGATTTAGAAAGCGTAAGATGCTCTTTAACACATTCACGAAATAAGTTGGCCGTTTTTCTACTCGAAGTGAAGTCTTCGGAATTTTTGTGCAAGTACGATTCACACTGCTTCACTCTTTGTCATTGTTGTGACTTTGATGCTTGTGATTGTAAGATGGCTTGTCCAGATAATTGTACGTGCTATCATGATCTCACCTGGAACTCCAACGTAGTGTATTGTTCAAACGCCGGCTACGATCACGTGCCGGAAAGAATACCGATGGACGCGACCGAAATTTATTTGGACGGGAACAATTTAAAAGAATTAGGAAATCACGTATTTATTGGTAAAAAACGACTGCAAGTTCTTTATCTCAATAACAGCGACATAAATACAATACAAAATAGAACTTTTAACGGCATTGAATCATTGAGAGTACTTCACTTAGAAAATAATAAACTTGAAGTACTGAGAAATACGATGTTCACGCGGTTGCCGAATCTAAATGAACTTTATTTAAATGACAATAAAATAAAAGTAATTGAAAACGATACTTTTAACTACCTGCCTTCGCTGGAGTATTTGAACCTTGACAGTAACGGTTACGTTGATTACATGCCGTGGAGAGTTATTACAGACAATAATCCTCGCACGCGTGTATCTGTAGACGGCAACAACTGGATATGCGATTGCAGGGATGTGGCTCAGCTAAATCAATGGTTAATAAAAAAATCTAAAGACACCGAAACCATGATGTGCTACTTTGCTCACGGTCTGCCCATGAATAAAACTATAGCGACGATAGCGAAGGAATGTAAAACGGAGACCACTACCGAAGAGACCGGGACGGAGACTTTAAAGCGATTATTCATTGAATCGAATGACGGCGTCGAAAATTATATTCCATATATCGCCGTTGTATTGATAATAGTAATCATACTCTTAGTAATGTGTGCCTTTCTGTTCATGTTCCGGGAAGATTTTAAATTATGGATGCATTCAAGATACGGCATAAGAGTGTTCAGTTCCACTTCAAAGGATATGAATGATAACAAAAACAAAAGATTTGACGCTTTCTTTGTATATAATCCTCGAGATGAAGATTTTGTGACACGTGCAGTGAGTTCCGAATTAGAAAATTTGGGTCATTCTTTGTGCCTTCAACACAGGGACTTGCAACTGATCGAAAGACGGTCAGGCGACAGTTTAGTTAGTGCTTCGGAAAGCTCTAAGAGACTTATTATTGTGCTATCGATAAACTTTTTAGAACAAGAATGGTACGCGCCAGAATCAAAGGCCGCTGTACAAAGTGCTATCAATTCAGTGAATGTTAGGCATAGACGTCAAAAGATAATTTTTCTCGTAACCACGGACTTGAGTGCCATTAACATTGATCCAGATTTAAAAGTGTTGCTTAAAACGTGTACAGTGATTGTGTGGGGGGAGAAAAATTGTTGGGAAAAGCTAAATTTTCGGTTACCCGACGTGGACGTGACGTTGCCAAATCGGACGCTTCATAACGCTAATAATATGAAAACTAGTAATAGGGAGGTGTTTGGACGTCATGGGAATCTCAGGTACACAGCGCCCCCGACATCTCAGGACCCGTGGTATAAGTATGGGATGGCACCTCCAATCCTGATGATGTCGAGCCCTATGCATTCGACCAGTGCAAGTGCGGAGGTGTCTGCGCGAAGTACAGAGGACGAAACTTGCTCAGTAGCCAGCAGTGAGGGCCGACCTGATGATCGACTTCCTCATCATCACAGTTACGTGTCCATAGACAATCATCAGTGTGAGGAGAGGCCTCTTAGGCCCGCGCAACAGATTCCTATGTCCAACACAAGACCTAGTAATTTAAGAAAGACTTATTTTGTTTAAAACTATTATAAATGTGATTTACGTCTTACTTGTAAATTATATGTAATATTGTTAGTTACTTTAATGTATGTTTATGTAAAACAATTTTCAATCGAAATATTATAGAGTTCTTTAAGTTGGTGCTCGTATGTTACTACAATCATTTTTAAAATATTTTCTTCAAACTTGTACTGTAAGTACTAATTATTGTACTGATTATTGTAAATTACATGCCTTTTATAGTAACCGTATTTCTCGAAACGACACAAAAGTTCAAAGCCTTTACTTGCGCAATTATTTATGTAAGGATTATGCATTCCACTCTTAAGTTAACAGTTATGTATTGTAAATTTCATTGTAATGTTCCTGATAAACTTAATCCAATGGATAAACAAAAGGTTAAATAACAAACTTGTGATAATGTTAGGTACTTATATAGAGCACTATAAAATGTGGGAAGTGTGAGGTTCTTGTGCTATAAGATATGTAAATGGCTGTAAATATAGATAGTTAAGATAATTCTGTTGAAGAACTGAAATGTACCCTAGTCAATTGTAAATAGCTGTTTCTAAGTATAAGTTTATAATTTGTGATGTATTTTTTAGCTAGAACATGAAAAAAATTCGTATTTATTACGCTTCCAAACAAGAGTATAAATAAATTAATATTTTATCTACTAAACCTACTTTTATTTGCGTATTCTTCTTTTGTGGTCAACAGTTAACTATTTCTTTAAAACATAAAAAATAAAGGTGCGAATAATTATACAATATGGATACAAAGGTTTATTCGTATCGTAATTACGAAAAGAATAATTTAACCCATCAGAAATTTAATGTTACTCTTGACAAAGCCTCGACTTCAAATTCTATTTATAAATGTATTGTAATTATTTTTTATTTATTTATTTATTTATTTCTACCTCTGTCTTTACAGGCGTACCTAATACGACAGTGTAGGCACATATAGTTTCATTTGTAGTTTTTTAGCAACTGATTAAAATACTCTGTAATTGATTAGACATGACTGTTTATGCTAAAACAATGATTCTGAAAGTAATTTTCAGTAACTGTTGTTGCAGTAGGAATGTTTTTTTTAAAATAGAATGTCTAAAATATTTAATACAGATAGCACTATACATAAAGATAGAAACATACATAGTTCACTTATATTTATTAATGTAATAAAATCTACACGATTGTATAGTGGAGAGTGTCTGTCAAAAAAGCCTCCACGGACATAATCAATTTACAGAATCGCGTTATTCGCCCATCCACATTCAGATGTATAAATATTTATTTTATCTAAATTGATCGATCGGGATAAGATCACGCCGAGCTCTGTACGATTTTAATTTAAAAAGCAACCGCGACAGTGCCTGCCCAATGCCCGCTGCGAAACTATAAATCATTGTGTGACTGAGCGAGGATGAATAAACAGCATTTTAATTGACTTTTGATTGCACCTCAATATCGCTCAGTGTAAAAAAAATACATGTGCATAATATAGACATTTGTTTAGTCAAAATCTGGTTGTATTTGTATTCGAGTTGTTATCATAGATTTATATATGAGTACTATATAAGTATCTAGCTGGCCAGGCAAAAGTTGTTCTGCCGTTTTCGACGACCCTTTGTCTTTCTATAAAAAAATCTTAAAATCGCAATAAATAATATCGTGATATAAACTATAGTATCTCTCAAGTTGGGCTAAACTGCACACAGTGTGCAAAATTTCAATGAAATCAGTCTAGGAATTCACCGCGAACAGACAATGTGACACATAATTTTTATATATTATAAACATATTATTTTATTAGTCATCCTTGTCAATACGCCAAAAATGTCGACGTGATGTATTGCACTGAACGGACTGCAGGATTGATGAAGATGAAATAGGTAATGAGCTTGTTAATCTAGACTAGGTACTAAAATACTATGTCTATGTTATAAATGGCGTTACAGGAGTACTTCATTTGTAAGTGGATTTATATTTTGTATTATACGGGGTGGATAAATGAAAATATTTTTCCTAAATAACGTTCTTTGAACATACACAACTCAAAAATATAATATAACAATTAACATTCTAGTCGCGGTAGACCGTCTTTAGTTTTTTGCCTAATTATAATTACCTATGAATGGGAAAGTGTAGGTAAATAATTACCTATGTCGATGCTGCGTGAGCACTGCGCACCTGCCGGACCGTTGCCGATTTTACAGGTCAGTTCAGGACAGTAAACTAATATTATCAAGGTGATTTATTTCGTGTCAATTTTTACGCTATTTATGTTGTTTAAATGATGCATTTTTTTATTTTTGGTAGAATTGTTTATTTTATTATTTTAACAGACAATATATGAACTTGTATTTACCGCTGTGTTATTTAATGTGATAATATTGTCACCCCTAAGAACTAAGATGGATTCCGGTTTTCTACACTCACCATATAAAACACAGCAGTGTTAAGCTGCTATTTTACGCTGATATTTTGTGAGAGCGTGATGTGAGAGAGACGGTCTGTACTATATGTAGATTGCGGGCGACATCGGAAATTTCCGATTTAATTGACAAGCTACATCTGCATTTCTTAAATGATAAAATAAAAACGAATTTTCTGTTCTTGTTGAATTTAATGTTTTGTGCTAATTTATTATTAAATTTTTATTATTATTATTACACACTTATCTGTGAGTGTGGTTGTACCCTGGTCGAGACGACTCATTCATAATAAGGGACTAATTTATTTTTTGCCATCGTATTTGATATATTATCAAAATAGGCAATATATAAAAATAGGTAAAATAGGTATATAAGAAATTGGTAATATAAAAATATAATATGAGAAATTTCTGAACGTTTGAGTTGGACCATCATACTTTGTTTGACCATTTACATAACAATAACACACATAAATAAAAATGTTCTGTACTTAGTACACAATAAATTATGAGACATCTGCGTCTAAACTAGATAAATAGATATCTGTTTACTAAATAAACAGCTCATTACCAAATAAACGTAAACGTGACATGATTCACAGACGCAGACCTAATCACTGCTTCATAAATGACGTTAATTATTGTTTTTTCTTGGTTGGTTTTACACTTAAAAAGAGTGAGACGAATAGGAAAAACCATAGAGACTCCACTATTTCCTTTTGTAATACATAACTCCCAGACAGATAAAAATTGGTATACTGTACGAATATCAGCTCCGGATGGGATTGAATCTAGATCTAGGCACACACATATATATATATATATATATATATATATATATATATATTTAAATACCTTATTTTCCACCGAATTCAAAAAGGAGACGGTACTCAATTCGACTGTATGTTTTTTATGTGTGTTACCTCATAACTTTTTACTGGGTGAACCGATTTCGATGATTCTTCTTTTATTTGAAAGCTGGTACTTCACATGTGGTCCTATATGAATTATTGATCAATGCCAGACGTATTTTAACGTATTTTTACGTATTTTAACCTTTAACGTAATAGTTTATACATGCTTCTTATGCATATGGAGTTTCTATATCGTCTACTTATAAGCTTTGTGAATAGCCTGCAATTAGTTCTGATGATTACTGACCACCTACTGCGAAATTCGTGGAACGCGAGTAAGTCCCCACTTACGCATTTGATAGACTGAACAATCAGTAGGAAGGAGTGCTATGTGACCAGTCGGCAGATACAAAGGTCAACGCATTGTTTAGGGTTCCGAACCTTGGTTTGTCGAGACATTTATTGTGTACCGTTAGCTATCTGGTGGCTTCTGATTTTAACACGGTATTGAAACGGTATTGAATTTATTTGAACCGTATCCTGTAAAAGTAAATTCGTTCCAATCGGTAATATATGGCCACAACATTTCTGGATTTATTCTATCGATACGAAGATTTTGTATAGCGCAAGTTGAGTAATCTAAACAGTGCTGTTACTTAAGAAGATCTATAGAAATAGAATATAGATAATTTAAAATTAACAATATTGTACAACCGACTTCAATATAAATAAATAATAATAGCTCAAAAACTGTTGTTCGGGTCTTGTACAAATTTTTATGGGACCACACGAGAAGCACCAGTTTTCAAATAGAAAAAGAATCATCGAAATCCGTTCACCCAGAAGAAAGTTATGAGGTAACAAACATTAAAAAAAACATACAGTCGAATTGAGTACATGCTCCTTTTTGAAGTCGGTAGAAAATAAGTACTTCGCACTGGAAACAGATACGCAATCATTACGATTTTCTATAACGACTTTATATCGCCATGTTATGACAAAATATCTATGAAACAAGAGAAGGATAAAGTAATTGAAGGATATTTCTTTACTTGGATTTCTAACATAACATAAGTATTATTTACAGAATCGAACAATAAAAATCGAGCCTTAGGAACCGTTTCGTGGCTATCCCGTTACATTGTTAACACTTTTATAACAATTACTTCTATATAGTTTCTCACTATTTCTTAGGCTTGATTATTCCTTTAAGCTTATTACATAAACAAATTTTTAGCCGCCTTCAAAAAAATAAAGGTGGTTTACAATCTTAATGTTCTTTTGTGTGTATGTTACGCGATATCTTCGTAAATTGTGTAGTGTGTAGGTTATACATAAAAAGTGGTCTAATATGTATAGGTGGTATTTTTTTTAGAGCGTAACAAACGGGCATATAGTCCACCTGATGGTAAGTGGTTGCTGTGGTCCATAGACATCTACATCTATCCTTGGTTACAAATCAAAATGTAGATGTGTTATCACCCGTGACGACTAAGATGGAAAGCCTCGTTTCCTGTAAAATGGGTCTCCAACTCTCCGGTCTCTCTACACTCACCATAAGAAACACAGCAGTGTTAAGCTGCTATTTTACACTGGTATTCTGTGAGAGCGTGGTCCTTCCCCGGTCGAGCCGACCCATTCGGGCTACAACTATACCAGCAATATAGCTGCAGCATGCCTTTACCACGTGTATTATTATAGGTGGTATAATAATTTGTAGAAAAAGTTCCACCCGTTAGGATGGAAAATAGGGAATGAACATACATATTGAGTTTGTGTTATTCCTTAGTCCGTAAGTAGCTAAATAAAAAAAAAGTTTGAAAGAACTAAAAAGAATAAAATAATTTACAATAAATAACTGTATGTAATGTGTATTGAATTATTCTTCAATAAAACCTAACTTTGAAATATAAAATGATTTTGCTCGTCCTAGTTCTTTGAAGTCGGCTTTTATTTTTTCTTAAAAGTAATGTTTTCAGTTAATCGACGAGTATTAATAATTTTTTATTAAATTACGTGTAGTAGTGGTATTTTTGTTATGGGGCCTTAGTGGTTATCAATTTCATTATTTAAAACATTACTTTAATGAATTTTAGTATCTGTATGTACATTAGCTACAAGTAATGTTATGTACAAATATATTAGCTTAAGTTTTTTTAGACGATGCTGAAAATTGTGAAGCTAAGAAACAAAATGAAATAATGGTGCGTATTTATAAATATAGCATGAAAACATAACTTTAATTTATTCATTATTTTTAATCTTTTTTCGGCAAATAATGTTTTATTAATAAACATAAAATAATTGATGAAATCTTTCGTCGATTAATACTGTGATTATACATAGCTGATTAAAATAAATACATGTTGGAACGTTATCTAACTTGGGAGACTACCCTATTTCAGAAGTTAACTATGTATTCTGTTAATTATGAGATATCACTTTAAAACAGTGAACATTAAATAATTGTATCGTAAAATAGTTTTAATATTGCCGTAGACACGAAGATAATAATATTATTTATGATTAATACGACGTCTCTAACTTTCTTGCGTTACATGTGTATTGATGGAGAACGGCAAATATCTCAATCATGTCCTTTGTAACATAACACCAGATATATTCAAACATTCGATGTTTGAATTCTCGTTCGAATTTATAAATGTTGTCTATCGAATCGTCCCACCGCCTTTAGGCGCGCACCATCCATTCGTGCCAACCGTGTTCCAACTCGTCCACTCATCACCTTTTTTCCGGTGCAATACGATACCCGATCGTTTATAGACGGCGTGCTATCCCAAACCCGTTCTAAATGGATGTGAGACATCGAGAACTTAGCTGGGAAATATTCAAAGTCGAGGTGACAATTGATTATGCGTCCGGCGGAGACAAAAAGCGGAATGGCGCGATTAGTTATGTCGACGCCGGGCGTAGGCCGCGAGGAAACAATAGATTGGTTCTGCTTTATGATTCTATAAACATTTATGTCCCTATAAATGGTCTTTTAGCTTTTCGTGAAGCTAAGATTGTGATGTTATCGGACGTTGGACAGTTTTATTATGAGTGTTGATGGTAGCTATGTGCGAAAGCAGCGCATTAAGACTTGACTTATTGCGATGCTGCTGTTTGCAAGTTATACGGCTTGATTAGCATGAATTAACTTAATACAACAATATTAAAATACATGAAATGGTTTTACTAAACAAAATGTATAATTCAGATATCAAATATTTATATTCATATTTACTTGTCTGACTCATTTTTGTGTAATGTATTGAAGAAGTAAATTTCATTATAGACCAGGAAATTAATTCTTATAATTTCCAATCAAAAATGTTTGGATGTAAACGCAAAGTTCTTTCTATTTTTTTAAAGTCAATGAAATGAGTTAGTTAAACATAAATTAATAAATGTGGTTTACATTAAACAAAAATTGACTTGTGGTGTTATCTCTGAAGCATAAGAATTCATCAATAGCATTACATAAGCTTAATGATGATCATGTTATCAGATCAAGTGAAAGCTGAAATGATGTCGAAATTTTGGGTTGATAATATTTATATTTTATTAAAGTTTCGTATTGGAAATCAACTTAAACAGAACAGTAATTATATTATTGCTTTTGTATTTTATAAGTTTATAAAGAAAGGTAACTAAACTAAACTAGGTAAGAAAACTTTTGTACTTGACATGGATTTAAATGAGGTAAAGTTACAACCATTTATTACAGCCTACAAAAGTCCAGTGCTGAACATAGGCCACCCTCATAAATTGCCTCATAGGGATATTGCCATTGTTGCCACACTTGACTAGCAACCAAACTTTTTTGTTATTTTAAATTGTTATCAAGAAGATGCTGCTGCCCATCATTTGTTTTAATTTCTCACTGTCGCCTCTTACGAAACTCACGGGACAATATGGGGTGGTGACTATATTTACACCGCCACTACTAAGTTTTTTTTATAGGATAGGGTCAAAAACGAGCACACAGTCCACCTGATGGTAAGTGGTTGCTGTGACCCATAGACATCTACATTTATCCTCAATGAAGAATCAAAATGCAGATGCGTCGTCACCCGTGAGGACTAAGATGGAATGCCTCGTTTCCAGTAAAATGGGTCTCCGGTTCTCTACACTTACCACATGAAAGACAGCAGTGTCAAGCTGCCATTTTACGCTGGTATTCTGTGAGAGCGTGGTCCTTCCCCGGTCGAGCCGACCCATTCGTGCTACAACTATACTACTAATATAGCTGCAGCTTGGCTCTACCACGTATGAAAGTTACATGGTTTTTGTTTAATCGCAAATTATGTTGGAAATTGTTTCAACAAAAAAATGAGATATATAATTCCTAAATGATTTACTAAATGTATTTTCATTGTACTTTATTATTACATAATATTGAAGACACAAATGTTTAAGTTAGAAATGACCGGCATTTCTTGAAATTATCATCCCACCACGTGAAAAGGGGGCCAAGTTCAGCACAAACGACGTTCGGGGTTGTCGGTTTTGCCGATAAGAGTTGAGATCTGAACGAGTGCCAAGCTCCATGGCACTTCCTTATTATAGTAGTTTTAGGAATGTACAACGTTCTCCAACTGATTTAAAAGATACTCACTGCTGGTGCATCGTCCTTTTCTTTTCCGTACTTGGGTGACACACTGTCGTGTAATAGTAATTTTTAACCGACTTCAAAAGAAGGAGGAAGTACTCAATTTGACTGTATTTTTTATGAGCCTCAGAACTTTTTCTAGGTGAACCGATTTTGATGATTCCTTTTTTATTTAAAAGATGGTGCTTTTCATGTGTCCCATATAAATTTAATCAAGATCTGATCAGTAGTTTTTGAGTTTGAGCCTTAATAATGCGTATTTAATTTACTTCGACTACTTATTTATATTGAAGTCGGTTGTACAAATTTTTTAATTTTACCACTTGTTAATAGTAGCATTTTATCATACCCCTAAAATTCTGATCACAATTTTTGGTTCACTTATACTGAAGATGTAAATAATCTGATGATAAAGTCAAATATATTGAGTTCGAGAGCTGTGCGTAGGATGTTGGAATGTCGTAAAATAAAATTTGTGTTAACTTTATAATTTTTATTAATATAAACAAATAATTTATTTATGAGAAGTTTCGTTATGATTTCGTCGGAAAATAAGTTAATAGTTAGACAAGGTTAGCAATGAATGAAAGTGAGATGTAAACGCTTAATGATTTCTTATATTAACGTGAATACTGCATATGGAACAAAACTAATTTTACGGATTTTATCGCGTTTCATTTTAACTTTTTTTTTAATTCCCTACGTTTCGGACACTTTTCAACACCCATGGTCAAAATGTAATAATCAAGGTTTAAGGTATCCTTCGTTAAGTATGACATCGGGATTTGAAGCACCTCAGTCTCTACTGTGACCATTATTAAGTTATTTGTTGGAATGTAGGTTGATAGAATTTATCTATTTAAATTTAAATTAATTCAGGCGCAGTAGTTGAGCTATACACAGTTGGTATACAGTTCACTTGAGGGTAAATGAGTGCTACAGCCTCGATTAACAATCAAAATTCAGATGTATTGTCTCTCCTGTGGAATAAAAAGGACCACCACGTTACCAGTAATAACGGTCTTTGGATCTCGTCACTCAGCTTACGGGACAAAGCGGCAATATGCTGCTCTCTTTTGCTGGTATTTTGTGAGAACATGGCCCTTCTCTGGTCGAGTAATTCATGTTTTATCTTTCTTGGTTTTCTATCCAATAATATTTGATTGCCTTGTTGGACTTAGGATAAAGTCTGAGTAGCGCGAACAACAGCTTGTGTTTGCCATACGCAATATCCCGCTGTACGTTCGCAATGAGTTTCTATACTTATTTTCCTTAATTGTTTTAACAATTTGATGGCAGTACAATCAATTTTTACAAGTGTAGAGAGCCACTATAATTGCAGGCTGTGAGGTATCCCATCTTGGTTTTCAGAGGTGACAACGCAACTGTAGCCCTCTTTGTTTCAAATTAGTTGCGGGTGTACCTGGTAGCAGTAGGCACAGTATCACGTGAACTGTAAGTTCGTTTGTCACTTTAGATTTATAAAAAAAAAGAGATTTCTAATATTTAACCGATATTGGATGTTGTACACAGACTAATTAAATAGAAATTGTAATAGTCTCCCATTTGTAAAATCACGATAGAGATATTTTTTGTTAAAGTTTAATGATTTCAAATATATAATGTAAAGAAAATAAATTTAAAAAAATAAACAGTAACACAAAAATGTAAATTGATACATCATAATTTAATCACTTATACCAAATAATTAATTGCTGTAGTATTTGAGCGGCTTTACTGATAGCATAATGAAGCAAAATTACTTAATTACGATCTGTAGAACTGTAATTCTTCTGTTGGTAGTTAATTATGCAAAGAAATCGAGGACATGTTAATTTACTTATTGTACATTGTTATCTTATAACAAAAAAGTAGTTAATACAAATCAATTCACAATTATTAAATCAAGTTTTGAGTTTTTTGTTATTAATAGAAAACGTTGAACAAAATTATTTTGAAATTTTTGCGTAGTAATTCTCTCATCATCGCTGTAAATATTGATTCTATCCAGGAACAAACAACTGCGAATAAGAATAAATGTATTTAATAATAGTAAATGTTTTTTTATATGAATAAATTTAATTTGACCACTTTTTTTTTCACTGTAGATTCTTATTATGAGAACGATGCGATCTGTATTACCAACTAGTAGTTTGAAAGTTGCCCAATGCCCAAAGTTCAATTTATAATTATTAGTACTGCAGCTGTTTCCGTTCGATGGGTGGAGTTAATTTTTTTTTTTATAAAAAACAGCTCACCGTTATTGGTGGAAGGAAAAAGACAAGTCTTGGAATTACAAATTTAAATTCGCCGGGGGAATACGTTGAAAGGCGAAGAATGTATCGCATATGTTCGTACTATCATAATGAGGTAGTTATTTTTTGTTGTTTTCTTTACGGTAGAGCGAACGGTGACTGTAGAAGTTTTAATCTGTTTGTGTTTACGATTTGATACTTAAAAGATGGAAATATTTATAGGTAGATAATAATTAATTATCATATAAACATCTATCTATACATAATTATATTCAATATATTATAGTACTAGCTCCGTGATAAAGTTCGCGTAGAAGTCAAGATTTAATACAAATGTCGAAGTGAAATCTTATTACAAAACTTTCTTAGATAGTCGAAGATTTTATTTTTAATTTGTGCATTTTTTAAATACTTAAATGAAATCTCATTGAATTGTTAAGCAATAAAATGACTTTTTTTTTCTTTTAAACAAATGTACAATAGGAAAATATATTTAGGAGATAACAATTATACACACAACAATAGTTTGGCGTCCATAGTCAAACTTTAAGATACATATATGGATACTTTTTAGATTTTAATAAGATATAGTAATAAATATGAATAAAGGAATTGCTTAAATAAAAAAAAAACAATTATCCAAATTCCTTTGGATAATTTTCTTTATTTAGATGTTTGAATTTTAGTTCAAGCCTCTTTATTTAACGGGATATTAATTATAATAGGTTTTAATTGTTTTAAAATTATAACCATCACACACTAGCAAATGATAAAATAAATTATTGCAATATCAATTAAAACAGTGAGTAAGGTTAAAAAAACTTTTTTATTTTTATTACTGTCTTACTGCTATTAAAATTCCTAACTGAACGTAAAAGAGATAGAAATTGCTTTTTAAAGAAATGAAGCAATAGAAAAAATGGCCGACTGGGCTTTTAAAGGATTTAATTAAGGATGTAACCACCGCGATGTTACCTGGGTGGCTTGCGAGATCGACGTCCGATAAAACGTTTATATTTTTAATTATTATCCTCGACCAGGGCGAGGGCAACCCCTAATTTCTGTTTTGATATTACATGAGAAACATCTGAAACATCTGCAGGTCATTAGTCATACAAATCCATGGTATTAAGCATAAGTTTTTATCTCTAAGTGGGGAGGAAGTGATGCGTGATTTCAGAGCAAGAAAGTTTTGCGATAATTCCCCAAACGTGCTGCGGGTATCGTTGATAGTAAAATTTCTTGTGAGGTTCCGTGCTGTTTTGGGATTCAAAAACAATTTAACATCTGGTTGCCTGTATATTTATAATACTTAATTATTTTAAATTTGAGTTTTTAAAGTGTAAAGGTGATATAAGTGTCGTTATAAAAGCAAATGGCAGTTTAAAAGCGTCCAAAATACCAATAGCAGTAAGCAGCTAATATAATCCCATTGTTATAGAATCATTATTATCATAGCCCATCGCAATTCAACACAAGGTCTTGCTCATAGATTTTAGTAGGATATTGTTGAAGATGCTGTTGCCAAATTCCCTGTTTAATACTATGTGAGCAAACCGTGTTCGATCTTACCGGCACCAGTGAAATTGTAAACTTCTATCGGCCAATTTCAATTACCTCCATACTCTGCAAGATTATGGAGCGTATATTGAACGCCCACCTTATGGTATACCTAGAGCAAAATGATCTCCTCAGTGATCGCCAGTACAGGTTTCGCCGAAATCGATCAACTGGGGACCTTCTAGCGTATGCCACTCACATATGGGGCGAAGCCCTAGAGACCAGTGGTGAAGCACTTGCTGTTTCCCTCGATGTTTCGAAGGCCCTTGACAGGGTTTGGCACACAAGTCTATTGGGGAAGCTTTCAGTGGACGGCTTATTGCCTGGGTGAAGGACTTTTTGAGTGAACGGTCTCTCCGGGTCGTCGTCGATGGCTGCTCATACGGTACTGTGCCAACTAACGCCAGTGTTCCTCAGGGGTCCGTTCTCTCGCAACTCTTTTCCTGCTGCATATAATAAAAAACTGCTGGTTAACCATATGTTGAACGGTGAACGAAAAAGCCGTGAGAAAACCTGCTTTTCTAAGAAATAAAAAAAAAAACATTTTGAAGTCATTTAAAGTTTGCCAACACGTATTGGCTTAGCGCAGCAGAGTCTTTCTTAGGAATGAGAGAATTTTTTTATATAAGATAGGGTAACAAACCGGCACACAGTCCACCTGATGGTAAGTGGTTGCTGTGATCCAAAGACATCTACATCTATCCTTAAAAAAGAATCAGATTGCAAATGCGTTGTCACCCGTGAGGACTAAGATGGAATGCCTCTAAACCTGAATTGAGACGTACGAGTACTTGAGTCAGTCTCCAAAGATTCAGTAACTCCTTCATGGGGCAATGTATACGCTTTTATAATAAAGTCCCACAAAATATGCAGACCTTTTCTATAAAAGGTTTAAATTATTTATTAAGCAAAAATTGTCTAATAAGGGTTATTATACTACTAAAGAGTACATGACTGTTAATAACCCCTGGGAATGAGATGATCGCTACCATGCTGTTTCTGATTTTTTTCCTAACAACTGTATAAAATATTATACTGTAAATTGTGTTCTTTTTTTAAAAATAAGTCCTGCTGGGTTTTTTTGCTGGTTTTTCCCAGAACAGAGGTTTTTTGCTAACCAGTGGTAGAAGTAAAAAATGAGTTTCAATAAGTATTATGTATTGTAATCTATATTGAATAAAAATGATTCTATTCTATTCTATTCGTGTATTCGCTGTTCTTTTATTATATTTAACTCCAACCTTCGTTGTTTCAGTGGTTTAAAAGAAGGTATGGCAAGAAGGTCTTTTATTATAAATACGCTATATCCATAATCATATAATCACATAATAAATGCTATCAGTTACAACCTGCTGTACAAAGTGCGACTAATATGCAATTGCATAATATAGTGAGATTTATTTTCTATTTCTATTCTATTGGTAATCAATCACTGTCCATGACTAAAGTTGAGAAAAAACTACACATCTTTGCAAACTTCAATATTTGGATAAGCGATAAAGGTTCATATTTTATGACGTGCTAATAGTCAGTAGTATGTGATATATTTCGCGACTTCTGCCGAGTGCTCATTATGAGTAGTTTCGCGGTGTAATGTTTATACAAATATGTGTTGTAAATACAACTATTGTGAATGTTGTTGGAGATGTTCCTCTTCAATACAGCTTTAAATTTTGATTAAAACCGGATGTTATTATTACAGAACATTTTATAGTGCACTTCAAGTGCAGGCATGTATTAGCGCTACCTCGTGCGTACCTCGGTCTAGTGATCGTAAATGCTACTACTGATTATGGATTCCCGGGTTTGAATCCCGGGTCGGTCAGTTATTCCGATTTTCTTTCAAGGAAATCTCAGTAGCAGCCTGGAGTAAAGAAGTTGGCGGTGTTTTACCACCGTGCCTAGAAAAGCACGTAAAGCTATTGGTCCTGCGCCTGATCTCTCCAGTCCCATCGGACTTTGAGAGTAAGGGAATAGAGAGTGCACATGTGCTTGCGCATACACTCGGGTACTTTATCCTGTTCTCGCTGATGTCAATTTTCCGTTAAGACTGGCCGCCGTCACTTAAATTCGGTCAGGAAGACGTAATATAAGCACGGTATGGTATGGGTACCCATAGCCTAACCTATAAGACTGTATACCACACGGTATACAGTCTTATTACAAAACGTGGTTTATCGATAGTCTTGGGAAAGAAAAGTCTTTGTTACGAAAGAAGTCCCTTTTATCCGCACCGCCAGTCTTCACAAAATTTGTAATTATCTGTCAAATTATATACTTTACATTTTAGTTGACATGGTTTCCACGTGAATTCTTTATTGAAACAGACACTAGTTTAAACATGAGACTAATTATAAACTACTTTAATATAGTCGTTCACTCGTTTCACCTCTCCTATCTAATGTGATAATGATAGTGATATTGTTCTTTTGATCAATTTATTATAGAAGTAAGGTTAATAAACGAATACACCGTTCGTCTGATAGTAAATGCTGTGGTTCACAGGCACCTACATCTAACCTCGTAAAGAATTAAACTTCAGATGTGTTGGCTCCCCTGAGAACCCAGATGGACTACCCCGTTACCTCGTCTGCCGCCATATGAAACACAGCAGTATTATGCTGCTATTTCACGCCAGTTTTAGTACAAGCGTGGTTCTTCCCACTAAACCTTGAGGTGGAAGTTATCATAATTGTGAATAATATTATGTGTGACACAGAGAAAGCTCGCATGAGTCACGCTGTAGCAATTACCGAGACAGATTTCTGATGTTGAAGTACGCGGCGTGTTCAGGGTCGAAGAGCTATATGATTGCGTCCACGCTAATTGGGGTCGTGTGCCTTCACGAACGAAATTGTAAATTTGATGATTTATTTACTATGACATGTAGCGTACGTTGGATACGTGTTGACTTAATGAATCATTATCAGATTCTGTTTTTGATGTGTTGGACGTGAGCTGTAAAAACTATTTGAAATGAAGTTGGGTTTTAACGTGACGTATGGGTATAACGTGTTACGTTCGTAATGGTCAAGGAATTGTGAGAGATCGAGTTACGGCGATGGTAATTTACTGCATAGATTTTGAGCTTTTTTTTTACTATTATACACAAAAAATTCCACCTCTAATGGTAGAGGTTTTTATTGTAATTAAAGTATTCTAACTGATACCAGGCGCGTTGCTGCCGCAGAAATAATAATTGTGGAAGTATCGTTTTAAATTTGGCGTTACATTGTTTAATTAGGAATGATAATACATTCATTGAAATTGAATTATATAATATTTCAACTTTCAAAAAAAATCGATACGATAGTACAATTACTATGCCTATAGTCTTTGCAAAAGTGAAAGCAATAAATTGATAAAGTCTTACCGCAATCTGATGAACGGTATGGCAGCGCATAAAATTTGGCGTTACATTGTTTAATTAGGAATGATAATACATTCATTGAAATTGAATTATATAATATTTCAACTTTCAAAAAAAATCGATACGATAGTACAATTACTATGCCTATAGTCTTTGCAAAAGTGAAAGCAATAAATTGATAAAGTCTTACCGCAATCTGATGAACGGTATGGCAGCGCATAAAATTTGGCGTTACATTGTTTAATTAGGAATGATAATACATTCATTGAAATTGAATTATATAATATTTCAACTTTCAAAAAAAATCGATACGATAGTACAATTACTATGCCTATAGTCTTTGCAAAAGTGAAAGCAATAAATTGATAAAGTCTTACCGCAATCTGATGAACGGTATGGCAGCGCATAAAATTTGGCGTTACATTGTTTAATTAGGAATGATAATACATTCATTGAAATTGAATTATATAATATTTCAACTTTCAAAAAAAAATCGATACGATAGTACAATTACTATGCCTATAGTCTTTGCAAAAGTGAAAGCAATAAATTGATAGTCTTACCGCAATCTGATGAACGGTATGGCAGCGCATAAAATTTGGCGTTACATTGTTTAATTAGGAATGATAATACATTCATTGAAATTGAATTATATAATATTTCAACTTTCAAAAAAAAATCGATACGATAGTACAATTACTATGCCTATAGTCTTTGCAAAAGTGAAAGCAATAAATTGATAAAGTCTTACCGCAATCTGATGAACGGTATGGCAGCGCATAAAATTTGGCGTTACATTGTTTAATTAGGAATGATAATACATTCATTGAAATTGAATTATATAATATTTCAACTTTCAAAAAAAAATCGATACGATAGTACAATTACTATGCCTATAGTCTTTGCAAAAGTGAAAGCAATAAATTGATAAAGTCTTACCGCAATCTGATGAACGGTATGGCAGCGCATAAAATTTGGCGTTACATTGTTTAATTAGGAATGATAATACATTCATTGAAATTGAATTATATAATATTTCAACTTTCAAAAAAAAATCGATACGATAGTACAATTACTATGCCTATAGTCTTTGCAAAAGTGAAAGCAATAAATTGATAAAGTCTTACCGCAATCTGATGAACGGTATGGCAGCGCATAAAATTTGGCGTTACATTGTTTAATTAGGAATGATAATACATTCATTGAAATTGAATTATATAATATTTCAACTTTCAAAAAAAAAATCGATACGATAGTACAATTACTATGCCTATAGTCTTTGCAAAAGTGAAAGCAATAAATTGATAAAGTCTTACCGCAATCTGATGAACGGTATGGCAGCGCATAAAATTTGGCGTTACATTGTTTAATTAGGAATGATAATACATTCATTGAAATTGAATTATATAATATTTCAACTTTCAAAAAAAAATCGATACGATAGTACAATTACTATGCCTATAGTCTTTGCAAAAGTGAAAGCAATAAATTGATAAAGTCTTACCGCAATCTGATGAACGGTATGGCAGCGCATAAAATTTGGCGTTACATTGTTTAATTAGGAATGATAATACATTCATTGAAATTGAATTATATAATATTTCAACTTTCAAAAAAAAATCGATACGATAGTACAATTACTATGCCTATAGTCTTTGCAAAAGTGAAAGCAATAAATTGATAAAGTCTTACCGCAATCTGATGAACGGTATGGCAGCGAATAAAATACGAACAAGTAAAAATTAATTTTTATTTATTATATTATCTAGTTTCTGTGATGTTAGTGCTGTCAGCCTTGGCTTTTACAGCTTCATCGGACTGGGGACTTTTAATATTGTAAATTCTTACACGTCATTGTAGTTGTTACATTGAGTTTGTCATATTTTTGTCGAATCAAAAGGGTCAAGAAATTAAACTTTTAACATACGACGGCTCTTTGGCTTCATAGAACTAAAAAAATAATATAAATTCACGTTATGATGTTGGGACTTTAATACTTCTATAGGTACATAGTGTATGAAGTTACTAAGACTAACTTAGCACTGACATCAGAAAATATTTAGTATTATTAGGAATTTTTTAATTAGTATTATTAGGAAAAATATGTAATTTAGCACCTTAATTACTGAATCAATAAGCGTTTTTATGCTTTATATTTATAAATATTAGTGTATGTGTACATAAAATCATTTGTATAACTATATAAACATATGTTTGATCAAAATTAACAAGCGATAAGAATAAAAAATATATGTCTTAAAAATTGAAAAATTGCACAAATTTTAAAAGTTACGTATAATTCGCGACCAGATTTTTAAACATCACGTTTTAGAGTTAGAGTTTTAGTAATGTTAGGCAGGGCTCTCGGGCTTGATTTTTTTTCATAATAGAGTCACTAAAATACAGTTTTTTCTCCGATTTACTATTTGCTAAGTTAGAAAGCAAATATCGCGATAAAGCCTATTTCTTTGAGAAATAATAATAACATAAACCAGTATGATGTAAATGTTATATAATGTTGTTATTATTTATTTATCAGTATAAACTACTAAAGATTAAATAAAAGTGGCCTCTAATTCCCACACATTTTATGAGAAAATTAGACATCTGGTCACAAAGCCGATACCGCAATAATGTTTTAATCGATAATGGTTCAACAAGTAATAACACGGGCTTAGCTGAAAATCTGACATATGTGAAGAATAAACTGGGGTTGCACTTGTCACAGAAATATTAAGTGGCTTGAATTGAATATGATGATTAGGACGCCGCTTGTGTCGGGTGCGGTGGGTGCACTCGATTACAATACTTAGTTCGTTAAAACTTATCCCCACAGGAAAACAATCGAACATGCGTAGAGCTGTCCTATAATTTCAAACGAAGTTAGTATCGAATAAATTAATACTGTTAGTAAAATTTTACATTTGTTTTAGTTTACGAATTTTCTATATAGTCTGTGCTAGGTCACGGGTAGCGTTCCGCTGAGAAAATGATCTCTAACATTTTCTAAACTTTATTAGTTAAGCTTAATTATTTCTTGGTTCATTAAAATTTTATCAATTTTGAGAGCTGTATTTCACTTTTTTCTTCGTATTTTTGTAGCAGATTTTTACAATTTTTTTTTTGCTAAAATACAGTAACCGATTTAAAACAGCAAGAAAAGACCCTACTACTTTTTAAAAGGCCGGCAACGCATCTGCAATTCCTCTGGTGTTGCAGTAGTTGTTCATGGGCGGCGGTAGTCGCTTACCATCAGGTGAGCCGCATGTTCGTTTGCCCCCTCTCCTATAAAAAAAGCATTATTATGACAGATCTTCACAAATTCACTGCTGAACATAAGCCATGCCACAAAAACTCGAAAAACCGTGTTTTGTGACAATTTTTGGGACCACCTGCATTCATTGACTTTCTGCGTATCTTACCAGTTCATCATCACTATCATCAATGAAGATATTTTAAGGTTTTCTTTCGCCCTCCACTATATTTATACAGGTTATAGCGTTGAAAATATTATTTATATTTTAAATAAAAAGTTAGGCAAATATAGAACCAATAGAACTTCATCATTAATGATAACTATAATATGTCAGAAATTTCATCGCCTGTTAAATATAATAAAAATGCATAAAAATACTTATATATAATTATAATGTAATATTAATGATTTAGGCGTCACACTTTATCACAATATATTTTTGTACTAATGAAATGACCTATATTGAAGAATATGTTTGAAAAAAAATCCCGTTGGGAATAAATTCCAAAATATTTTTACGAAACCATTAGCCAAATATATATTTTGTTATATTTAATACTGTAGCCATATTTTTACATTATTCGGTCAACAACTCTAAAATCTCTCTCTTGTAAATTAGAAAACGGCCAGAATAAATAATAACAAATAATTAAACGCAAAACTATCGTAACGAAGGGCAATATCGTTTGGTTATAGTTTTAATTTCATATAAAACCATCCAATCTGTTTTAATTATTTTTTTTTGAATACCAACTCAATCGGCTTTGTGTGCCGCACTGTCTGGGACCCGCGGCGGCCCCGCGCGATCTCATTCCCTTTATATTTCGCCGCCACAATGCTCCTGCAACTTGTTCTGGTCTTTTTTATTTCGGTCACGGTCCTTGAATTACGTAATTAGCAGTAACTTATTGAAAGTTGGGGATATCTCATAGGTTTTCAACGTAATCAAGTGCTGTGTAGAATGATAATATTTGTTTGTAGGTAATTGCGTTTCCTAAGGGGAGGGGGGAATATAAAATAGTAATGCAATTTCTATTTAATTGAATTAAATTGAAGATGATGCCCCTGCATCAACCTCAAAAAGTCAAAGCTACTGAACGAATTTATAGTAGTTGGAATTTTAGAATGAAAGATTATCACGTCAGCTTGGGTGGCATTTTAAACGATCTTATAGGAAAAGTAGGTACCTAGGTGTTGTGCGAGGCGGTGCTGCAGTTTCGATTCTTCTGAGACACATTACGACTGGTAACACCAGATATTAAGTAATATGGTCCATTACTTAATATCTGCTGTTCTTGTAGTTTTTTTTTATAGGATAAGGGTGACAAACGAGCACACAGTTCACCTGATGGTAAGTGGTTGCTGTGGCCCATAGTTATCTACATCTATTTTCGATTATGAATCAAAATACAGATGCTTTGTCACCCGTGAGGACTAAGATGGAATGCCTCGTTTCCAGTAAAAAGGGTCTCCGGTTCTCTATACTCACCATACGAAACAGCAGCATTAAGCTGCTATTTTACGCTGGTATTCTGTGAGAGCGTGGTCCTTCCTCAGTCGAGCCGACCCATTCATGCAACAACCATAATCTAGCTGCAGCATGGCTCTACCACGTATAACAAGTAGTTGATGTTGTTTAATGTTTTCATATATTTTTAGATTAGATACCCATAATCAAATTTAAAAAACAAAGCTACGAATTAGGCACGGATTTAAAAAAAAAAGGCTATTGTTCGTAGCCTATTTTTTTGAAATTCGGCTAGTTTGGTGTAAGAAATCTATCCACTGTGCCATATCGTGCCGTGGGTATGGTAAGAGACGACAAAGGAAGACAAACCAGGAAATAGGTAGCGTCTTCCTAATAACAATTTTAAACTGCTGTTGCTAACCTACCTGCCATGCGTTGCAACTATGGAAAATGTCATGATATCTATCAAGCTATCTATGGAGTAGGCCGAAGTTCAACGGTGGACTTTTATTAGGCTGTAACGGTAAGGCTACAAACTAAATATTACCTCTGATGGAGTACAACCTACACACTGATGTTTATCGAAATAAATTAGTTTGGAGATGATCATATTTCTTCTAGAGATATGCGAAGCACATAATATACCTAGTCAGGTCATAAGTATTGTCACACAGTAAAAACTTTTCTTTTAGAATGCTGGCCACAAAAAAGTTTTATGAATTCGAATTTCGAATTGTTCATGAAAATAAAACTGTATACTTTTTAGAGTTTTACTCATTTTTAAATATGGAGTGGACGCTTAAAGAAGACCGTGTTGCAGTTATTGCGTTGCATCGTTGCGGTTACGCGCTAATTCAAATATTTGATATACTGAAAAATTTGAATATAACCAAAAGATTCGTATATCGTACCATCAAACGATACTATGAAGACTCTAGTGTAGATGACAGGTCAAGAAGTGGTCGCCCTCGGTCTGTTAGGACTCCAACAGTGATAAAAGCTGTGAAGGCGCGAATTCAAAGAAATCCCAAACGTAAGCAGAAACTGTTGGCCCTTCAGATGGGGTTAAGCAGAACCACGGTGAAAAGGGTGTTAAATGAAGACTTAGGGCTTCGGGCATATCGAAGAAAAACAGGACATCGTTTGAATGTTCGTCTAATAGACCTGAGACTGAAGAGATGCCGCGCTTTGTTGAAGCGGTACGCGGGAAAAAAATATCGGTAAATTCTTTTTTCGGATGAAAAAATTTTTACCGTAGAAGAGAGCTACAACAAACAAAATGATAAGGTGTACGCACACAGTAGTGAAGAAGCGAGCAACCGTATTCCGCGTGTCCAACGAGGTCATTTTCCATCCTCGCTCATGGTATGGTTGGGAGTTTCTTATTGGGGCTTAACAGAGGTAAATTTTTGTGAGAAAGGTGTAAAAACGAATCCTTGATTAAGGCAGCCGCCGATATTGACATGGACCTCGTTCGTGCTGCGATAGACAACTGGCCGCGCAGATTGAAGGCCTGTATTCAAAATCACGGAGGTCACTTTAAATAAACTGTAGTGTCATAAGAATATATGTTTTGTTAAGTTCATTTTGGTATATAAATGGTTATATAATGAATAAACTTGTTTCAATTATTTTATATTAAACATGTGACAGAATTTATGACCTTACTAGGTACATCTATTAAAATAGTGGAATTAAACTTTCTCAAAACAAGAAGATTTTATATAAAAGTATGGGAGACAAACGACTAGACAGTCCACCTGATGGTATTTGGGTGTTATGGTCCACAGGCCACCACATCTATCATCATTAGGAATTCATCCTTGAGGTCAAAAATTAAATTCTCGTTATCAGTAAAAAGCGTCCTCAGTTCTCGCCAACCACCGTACGAAACATAGTTACACTATGTTTGTATTTCATATATTCCCCGATAGGGCCGAATCATTCGTGCTGCAATCATAATATGCTGCAGTATCGGTCTACCATGATATTTTGAAAGTTTCGATCTTTAAATATTAGATTTTTTTTATAGAATAAGAGTGACAAACGAGCACACAGTCCACCTGATGGTAATTGGTTACTGTGACCCATAGACATCTACATCTATCCTCAATAACGACTCAAAATGCAGATGCGTTGTCACCCATGAGGGCTAAGTGGAATGCCTCTTTGCCAGTAAAAAGGGTTTCCGGTTCTCTACACTCACCATACGAAACATAGCAGTGTTAGCGTGGCCCTTCTCCGGTCGAGCCGAATCATTCGTGCTACAACTATACTACTAATATAGTTGCAGCATGGCTCTACCACGTAAATAATATATATATATATATATATATATATATATATATATATATATATATATATATATTGCTATCTAGGGAGGATTTGCGATGTCGCTACGCTAGACGATCACAATTTTAGGTGTCTTGCATCTTTAACATTGATTCCCACGTATTTTACACCTGGTTACGAGTACACGAAATGGTCCTTAATTTATCGGAAGCTATTTATTAAATTTTTTTTAAATAAATATTATACTATTTTTTTAAATATAGTATAAGCAGTTCGTATTACTGTTCTTTACCAAAAAAAATATGTTAAAGACTATTCCAAAGACTTGTTTTGTGCGGGAATCCAACCCGCAGCGCGCAGTACCGCATCTAAATACTTAGCAACTGCGTTGTGAAACAGTGATGGATACAAATGGCCGATTGCGTAACTTTTCCTATGAGTTATTATTTAGTTATAATCATTTAATTTTATGTGGTAAAGCCATGCTGCAGCTATATTAGTAGTATAGTTGTAGCACGAATGGGTCGGCTCGACTGGGGAAGTACCACGCTCTCACAGAATACCAGCGTAAAATAGCAGCTTAACAGCTTGCTGTGTTTCGTATGATGAGTGTAGAGAAGACCCTTTTTACTGGAAAAGAGTCATTCCATGTTAGTCCTCACGGGTGACAATGCATCTGCATTTTGATTCGTAATCGAGGATAGATGTAGATATCTATGGGCCACAGCAACCACTTACTATCAGGTGGACTGTGTGCACGTTTGTCACTCCATCCCATAAAAAAAATCTAAATTTTCGGTTTAGAAAAATAAAATGTCCTTCAAAATAGTAATTAGGGTCCTTTAAAATAGATATAACAAATATTTCGTTCATTTATCATTTAAGAGAATCTAATATCCTATATCAATCGGTGGATATCGTATGAGGCGAAATAGAGAAATTGCAGTAGGAGATGGACAGCAGCAACTTCCTGATAACAACGCAAAATAATATAAAACTGCGGTTAAAAACGATTACCATAGTTTGGATTACATACACACAGGCTAAGATGTTTTTTCCTTTTTTATTACGTCTTTTTTTTGTTCGATACTCCGATTTTCTTTTCCAACCGGTTAGAACAGATAGTATCAGTTTATGCCTAATGGCTACATGTGGTTTGCGGTTTAAAGGTTTAGTTCCGTTGTGTTTATAAAGAAATATATAAAATCTCTAAATAAAATATTGTTAACATTTTTTAATAAGGGCGAATTTTATATCCCAATGCAATCATACATCTGTTTGTGAATAAAGTAAGTCAGAATAATAGATACACTTAAAATGTTATACTAATATCATACCTTTAATATCCGAGAGGTGGGGGGGGGGGGGGCAAGGTAAAAAGAGCACCAATCTACTCGAGCAAACTATAGCCAAAAATATAGAAAATAAGGAAAATTTTGAAAAGTAAAGTGATAGGTATTATATTTACACGGTAGAGCCATGCTGCAGCTATATTATAGTCGTAGCATGAATGGGTCGGCTTGACCGAAGAAAAATCACGCTCTCACAGAATACCAGCGTAAAATAGTAGCTCAATGCTGCTGTGCTTCGTATGGAGAGTGTAGAGAACCGGAGAAACTTTTTAATGGATACGAGGCATTCCAGCTTAGTTCTAAAGGTAGACAATGCATCTGCATTTTGATTCTTAATCGAGGATAGATGTAGATGTCTATGAGCCACAGCATTCGTTTACCTTCAGGTGTGCTGTATGCTCGTTTGTCAACCTAATTCTATTAAAAAGGTAGCTAGCTCATCGCCTACACAATCATAAACTATTATTTTCTTCTAGCTAAATGGCTGGCCCATTGCTTCTTCGTTTCGCATTTTATTCCATAGAGAAATTTCTTTACATCGCACGCTGAGTGACTTTGAGCTTTATTATACGGCCAGAAGTGAATGATTTAGTTCCGTAAGTATCACTGGCTACATACACAATTATTATTACCTATTAACAAATATATAGATTCGTGGTAGCTGAGAGGAAAAGCGCTCTTGTGAGTTTCATTGTCCTACTCGGACCACTCAAGTTCAATTTTCGTCGGCACCGAAATAATTATTTGCTAATTTTAAGTGCTTACTTTCCATTGACCAACGGTGAAGTAAAATATCATGAAGAAACCTGTCTATCTTAGAAATTAAAAACATTTCTAGGACATGTTAGCAGCAGCTGGTAGCGCGGCGGACTTCTTCCCCGTTCTAAAACTGTCACAGAATTACGAGGAGACCCGTGCAGGACGCGTGTAGGTTACTTTTTAATGTACTCTAAAAAGTTACAGTAAATAATGTACGATTACTTTCTAATTTGAACAAATATTACACGGCTTCAATGTAGTATTTGTACCTTACTCGTAGTAAAAAATATGAAAATACATTACAACCTATGCATTAATAAAAAACACTTGTAGCTATAATAAATAAAACGTAATTATTAACAAGTGGTCACATACGACCCTCATCATTCATATGTTGTTATGCCAGCATCAAAGCTCCACGACGTACCACGCGCTTTTCTTTTCAAATGAACCCCCAATAAATAAAAAGCACATTTGGTGCTCGCTCTGAACACAATAGATTAAAAAACGCAGTCGCATAAAAAACATCCGTGGTTATCTATTAGTATCTAGTTAGAGTTACGCTCGCAGATGTTACAAAAATAATAATCCACCATCGTGGCGTGCACTCACGGCTACTAACCTAATATTAGAAAAAAAAAAACTTTACCTGAACAAGGGCTTTTAAATACGGGAGGGATTTGACCCGTTAAATAAATAGAAGATTTAGGAGTAGGCTGCCGGTTGTTTAGCTAATTGTTTTAAAGCCGATGTAAGATATTATACCCAAATTTAGAATCCAAATTTAGAGTGGCGGTAATATAAGAAGATGAATTACGCATAGACGTATCTGGCATTGTTTATCAACAATTACAATAACTTTGCTTTTTACTGGTAAAGATTACAAAAGATTGATTATAGAAACCTTTATTAACTGACTTCATTATAATAACCATGTTAGTAGTGCATTATTAATACGTTTAGTCTGTAATATTTCTTTCTATAAATATAGAATATTTCTTTCTATAAATATATAATATTCAAGATGTTTTTTTTAGAATGGGATTTGAAGTTACGCGGTTCGGTAGCTTCAATATAATATAATAGGTTTCAATTTCCAAACGGAACAACTATTTGTATGGCTCATGAATAATTTTCCGGATTATATGCAATTTATGTACGTAAAATATCTCCAAGACACACCAGAAAATCCTAAATTGGAGAAAAAAAAATTGATAACATACACTAATGTTAGTCATGTTTTGACCAACTAAGCTGGAGTAAACAAACTAGGAGAGGGCTATGCTCGGAGTTTCTCTGCGTGATAAACTTAGGAATGAGGATATCCGCAGTAGAACCAGAGTAACCGACAAAGCCCAACGGATTAGTAAGCTGAAGTGGCAATGGGCCGGCCATATAGCTCGAAGAACCGACAACCGATGGGGAAGAAAGGTTCTCGAGTGGCAGCCTCGTACCGGTAGGCGAAGTGTAGGGCGTCCCCCCACGAGATGGAGTGACGACCTGGTAAGACATGCAGGAAGTCGATGGATGCAGGTGGCTCAGGACCGTGCTTTGTGGCATTCTTTGGGGGAGGCCTATGTTCAGCAGTGGACTTGTGAAGGGCTGTAATGATGATGATGATGAAACAAACTAGGCTGTGTAGTTCTGTGGTCCTCACACTAGGCATGCCTGCCAAGAAACTTGTAGAAGGCCTTTACGACATGCATTCTACTATTTTCTTTTCACACATGGCTTTCATAAATTGACACTGGGTCGACATGTGATTAATAGGTTAATGAAATAAATAAAACGTGGTTGTTCTGTTTCATCTTTAGTATTTATATTAAGTTAATATTTATAAAATCAAATAATTATAATATGTAAAGTAATAAACAGTGAATATACAAAATATTGTTATTCATAGATACTAAAATGTAATAAAACATATATAAATTAGAAACACCTTTAGATACATATGGATGGATATTACATATTGTATTCATATAACGGATTAAAGTAATTTAGTTTAATATTTAATATTTGATAATATAGACATAGATATACAGTGTCATACTGGTATTAATATTATTATTATGTATAACTGAACAAAGAGCTGTAGATTCTCGTGCAAGTAGTGTAAATTTTCAGAATGCAAACTTGCAAAAGCTCCAGCTGGTGTTTACATACGTAAGATAATACCAAGGCTTAGATGAAATCGCACCTGCTGTTATAATAACTAGGTACACGGACAAGCAAAAAAATATGCAAAGCTATGGATATATTTCTCTAAGGAAAAATTCATTAGTAGCAACAAGTTGGAAGCTTCCTGTGTCGCGATACACCCATCTGCTTTTGCCAACAAATCGTTTCATAAAAATATCGAGTTACATTTCGTACACACAGCTCTTTGTAGAGTCGCGGATGTTCGAGGTTTGGGAGATTTTGGGGTGTCTTTTTGTGTTTTTTTGAACCGCATTTAGAGATATTGAATGACTACCGAGGGCAATTAATGCAGTTTATACAATAGCGGGTACGATGGGCGTACAACCGAGTTCCGACCGGAAAAGTTTGATCACGATTCACAATCGAATGCAACATGATACCGTGTGAGGAGAAGCCCACCTGTTCCACTGTCTCGCATGCGTAAGGCAGCAATCGCGTACTTTACAATCAATATTTTCTGAATATAATATTCGCACAAATAATATTTTTTTGTATAACGTTTTGATAGCAATGAGGTTAATATTTCAGAAATGTTTTCTTTTCGCTTTACACTAACAAAACTGATTTATCAACGTGGTCAGGTTATCTGTAATTATATGGTACGAGTTGGAGGATTCCTGTATAAAATTTTTTTTAAATACTAAAATGGTGTTAACATTACTAATATTCCCAATATTTACTTCCTACTAAGTTTAAATGGTATTGAGCGTGGTTCAGGTTAATAAACGTATGGCGAAATCGGATTCATGAATTTTAAGTTTGCGATCTGTATCCTTAACTATAAGGCTGCAGTCAAATTGCACTAATAAATATTCATTCATCATCCATTCATTACAGCCAGAAGTCCACTGTAGAACATGGGCCTCCCCCATAGATTATCTCATAGGGAGAATTTGCCTCAGTTGTCACGCTAGGCAGGCGGGTTTGCAACCGCATTTTTTATTATTTTCAATTGTTATCAGAAATATGCTGTTCCTGTTTTCCTCTGTTGCCTCTTCCGACACTCACAAGTATGGGGTAGTGGATTCTCTTACGCTGTCTCTGCCCAGCGAACTAATTTATAAAATATATAAATGCCAAATGGTGTTGTACCAGTTAGTAGCTATTCTGCCATACCAAATGACTCGATATGTTACTACGAGTTTCGAGAGGCTATATAATGCGACAAAAAGAATACTAAAACTTAAAATTATGTATGTACAATTTATTTACTTTACTTTTATTTTGATAACGGAATCACACAGTTTCCATTTTTATCGATGTTTGACAAACGAGCACAAAGTCCACCTCAGTGTAAGTGGATGCTATGGTCCATGTGGATGGCAGATGCATTGTCAGCCCCCAAGAATAAGACATAATGCCTCGTTACACCCACCATACGAAAAACAACACTTTTTTACTCGTTATAAGCCAGTACTTGACCACAATGCCACCTGGTGGTAAGTGGTGATGAAGCCCTAGGTGGTAAATCGCCAATAATATTAGAGCGTGGTTCTTCCCCAGTCGAAACGACCCAATCTTGTGAGCGGGGATTAACCACATACATTATTTATTTTATATGTATGTGTACGAGTATGTATCACTTCTTAATATTGAGTTATGTACAAATTTTATCAATAATTTCAATATAAAATTAACACGATCACTTTATTTATCGCTCGAGGAAGCGAACCGAGTCGAATCCTTTTCTACAAACGTAGCAACTTTTCAATTCTCTTTGAAATTGTAGTTTGTAAGTAAATGCCCTCAGGTTGTTCAAGTCTTATCTAATGCTTGGTTCTTGTGTATGAACTTTTTAGCTTTAAGCCTATAATATTGAGATAGAGATCTTTGCAAGAGGGCGCTCTCTAATTTTAGTGATGTATTTTTAATTTTGCACTATTTTTAATGTGGGTAAATATGTGATGTAAACGATGAAATTGCCAATTGATTTACGTGAGAATATAAGCAGATCTTATAGAATTGAAAAAATAAGAATCAGAATTGAGTTTATTAATTAATTGTGTCAATAGCTTTATTTATTTCAAATGTTACATATTGTTATACATAGAAGAAGCAAGTTGTGACTCCTTTAATATGTTTTTATCATTATCATCATTGTAGCTTTACAAAAGTCCACACAGCTGGACGTAGACCTTACCCAAGGAATGTCACAATATACGGTTCTGATTCAACTGCATCCATCAAATTCCTGCATCTTATCATGTCGTCCATCAATTAGTGGAGAGCTGCCCAGTACTACTGGAGAGCCTTCTCCATTGTATGTCGGTTCTTCGAGCTATAAATTCGGTACATTAATTTCAGCATTCCGACTTCAGATTGGCGATGTGTTGGGTTTTGTCGGTTAATCTGGTTCTACTGCGGATAGTCTTTCAGGTCCACAAGATATGGTTACCTAGGATAAGTTCCTAGTATCAATTGTCAATAGAAAATAAATATAACATATTTTTTCACATTCATATTTGAAATAAAAAGAGGGTATTTTTGTGAAGTTTTCGGAAAACTTAATCTTCACATTATTTATAACATTATAAATAGGATATACTTCTATTTCAAACGACTTGAGCTCTTTTAAGACCTTCGTCAATAAGTTATATAGTACAATCTTAGACTTGCAACGTGATAAAGCGCGCGTGTTAGTATAAAATGGTTGAGCATGACTCAAACTGCCACCGCAATGGCAATAACAATATATCGAGCGAGTCAGCGCCGACTCTTAACTTGGTAATTGCGAATTAATAATTTCAATTATCGTACGGACTAAACCGATGAAGCACCGCAGCAATCGTGCCGATCGTCTGACTTATTATGGCTTTAATTTATATGTAGAGCGACATTTAATATCCAAGTTATAAATTTTAAGATTTCATGTGCTTTGGCGCGCCGAGTTTTGCTCGCGGGGGGTTAAGCGAATAGTTGTTCTGTTCGATCGTATATCAGATTTTAATAGCCAATCCTTAAAAGAACTTATTTTTAATTACCTATCGCAGTTTCTTAGCTAGGAGGTCCGCGAGATGCTATGATGTTATAAATTGCATCATTTAATATTACCGTGACTGCTCAGTTGTGAGTGGATTTTATCGTCCAAGTCAAAATTTTTTAGTGTTTCATATAAAAGTTAAAGTTAAAGTTACCAATCAGCAAGCACGTGGCCAATCAGCACTTAAAATTTTGCAATTGACAATTTCATTGGTGCCGGCGGGGATCGAACCCGGGTTGCTCGCCTACTGTTGAATTTACAGAGAGCGCTAACCATCTGAGCTGGCACGGCTCTCTCAAGCTTCATATTATGCTCGTAAAATATTTACTCACATAATTCTTCGAGCGCAAGTTATACTTGCACAAACTGTGTTCCGTATGATCAGCCTCCTACCTAAAATTATAATATTCTCAATAACGATGGATCACGCTAATAGTCGAGTCAATAAAATCAGTCAGTTTCAATTCAACTAGTACACTTGTTCTTGTAAATGGTAACAATATTTAATTTATACGAATAATGTTTTTTCCCAAAGATATTTAAAAAAAAAAGTATTTAATTCCAGGTTTTCTTATTAAATACTAAATCCTGAAAATAAATACTAAATAAAAACTATTAAATAATTTGAAAATAATTATTTCATATAATATATGTGTTTTGTAGAGCCACGCGGCAGCTTTTGCTGTCGCACGGATGGGCCGGCTTGAACCGGGGTGGTACCACGACCTCACAGAATACCAGCATGAAGTAGAGGTTTACCTCTGCGTTTCGCTTGGTGAGTGCAGGTGGCCGGAGGCCCTTTTTACTGGAAATGAGGCATTCCATCTTAGTCCTCACGGGTGACAACGCATCTGCATTTTGATTTGTAATAGAGGATAGATGTAGATGTCTATGGGCCGAGCCACTTACCATCAGGTGGACTGTGTGCTCGTTTGTCACCCTTATCCTATAAAAAAAGTATATTCGTGCAGAAAGACTACCCGATAAGAAAATACTTTATTACACTTTTATAAAGGGCCGGCAACGCATCTACAATTTTCCTGGTGTTGCGATTGTTCATGGGCGGCGGTAGTCACTTATCATCAGGTGAGCCGCATGCTCGTTTGCCCCCTCTTCTATAAAAAAAAAGATATTTTAATCAGTAAACACCTGTTTTCATTCTGTTTGGTGTTTTTAAAGTCATTGATTTTGCTTAATGAAGTCAATAGGTAGATAATAGGGAATTTAATTTGCTAACAAGTGGTAAAATTAAAAATTTTGTACAATACACTTCAATATAAATAAAATGAGAACATCATCAATGTAGTCGAAGTCTATTAAATAAATAATAATCTAAAATTAAAAATTTTGTACAGCCGACTTGAATATGAGTTATTAAAAATAACTCAAAAACTATTGGTCTGACCTTGATCAATAGTTTTTGAGTATGGGACCACACAAGAAGTACCAGCTTTCAAATAAAAAAAGAATCATCCAAATCGGTTCACCCAGTAAAAAGTTATGAGGTAACACACAATAAAAAAAACATGCAGTCGAATTGAGTACCGTCTCCTTTTTGGAAGTCGGCAGCATAAAAAATATAGTCGAATTGAGTATCGCCTCCTTTTTTTGAAGTCGGTTGAAAATGAACTTATAGATGTTAATTATCTCATAGTGAAAATATACATAAACAAATTATACGTTTTACCACAAAACAAAAGGGACAATGGAAATCTTCCATATAATCTCTATATAATTTCTGATTATTAATGATGTTTCCGAGTAGGTTTGAAAATAATTAAAAACAAGAATTAGTAGAATTCACTGAAGGTATAGATAATTACATTTAGCATATTAACATACATCTAATAGTATAAATTATAATATCTTACGATAGATTGCCTCTCTGGTCACGTGAGATTCATTTAGTTGTTATAAAATAGTACAAAATTAAATATAACTTAAAGGTGTGTAACCTTTAAGTTGGATTTAATTTTATAATAATAAAAAAAACTATTATAAAGGAAACATTTACTATACGTAGTAGAGCCATGCTACAGCTATATTAGTAGTTGTAGCACGAATCGGTCGGCTCGACCAGGGAAGGACCACGCTCTCACAGAATACCAGCGTAAAATAGTAGTTTAACACTGCTGTGTTTCGTATGGTGAGTGTAGAGAACCGGAGACCCTTTTTACTGGAAAAGAGGCATTCCATCTCAGTCCTCACGGGTGAAAACGCAACTGCATTTTGATTTGCAAACGAGGATAAATGTAGATGTCTATGGACCACAGCAACCACTTACCATCAGGTGGACTGTGTGCTCGTTTGTTAACCTATCCTATATAAAAAAAAACAAAACTAAAAATTTTAATTGTCATACAGACCTACTCCCCGTGGTAACGTGCCAAAAATGCTGGCCGCGTTTCCTCGCTGAATGGCTATACTTAGCCTTTGAACGAGAAAAGAACCAGCCGTCTTATCACCAGCAGCGACGACCAGTCGCGGATACAGTTCCCTTAAGAACTTCACCGCACTTTAGTTAATGTTGTTATATAATAATTGTTATTGTATGGGCCAGCAAATATAGTAGTTTTAGTGCTTGTTAGTATTGTATATGTCTCTTGATTATATAGTTATTTTACAATTTGTTATGCTTTGTATTATCTGTGTGACCTCTTAAATAAGAGTATTATATTACATATAATATACAAATAAAAATATTAAAGGGTTTTAAACTTAAATGAAATTGTTTGCGTATCGCACAAATATAAAACAAAATATTGAAAACTAAACAATATAGAAAATATCCTATAGACTACGATGTTTTTAAAGTATGTTTTTAAAGTATAAGTACATACGTCATAGTCGCTCTAAAATGGCAATACAAAAGTCAGGTAATTGCCCGACTCGCATTCAGTCGGACACGCTTTCGCGTCGCGGCTATACCTACGCTACAGCGCGTAAATCTTCTAGTTATTCGTGGTAAAAATACATTCCTGTGTTTTTAGGTGGTGCACAAATTACACGGCTACTATTAGAGACAAGAAAAACGTCTCATTAATATTTTGAATATCATCTATATGTTTGTTCATAATTGGTTTTATTATTTCAACACTAACCGCTAGTGTAAACTTTGATACTAGATAGTGTGTTCATTTCCATATCGGTATGTTACGCGCTCGCGCCCAGCAGCAATCAATACGCAACTAATGATGTATAATAATCTTTTTCTAACGATAGGTATGCCGTATCATTTGTCTCTTTTTGTTAGCGCAACGTGTCATAATAACTGTATGTAGATATAGTACTACCTGCGCCACTTTAAAATACAATAATTTTAGTGTGTAACTTGTCTATCTTTTTAATACGTCTTTGCCTATAGACCGAATTTCGTTCACGGTGGCAGTCTCAACGGAGACTAACCATCTGCGCACAATTGGATTATAGTAGTGCCCAAGTGCTCTTTATTTCCTCGCTCTCAAAGTCCAATGGGACGGCAATCCTACACTACCGGAGAGGGATCAGGCTCAGGACCAACGGCTTTACCTGCTTTCTGAGACACGAGTGTGAAAGACCGCCAGCTTTCTGACTCCAGGCGCCATTGAGAATTTCTTGACAGGAAAACTCAGTAGCTGATTTTTGGCCCGACTAGTGTTGCAATCTGTCCGGCTTTAGCTGGACATGTTTGACTTTTTCGGGTTGTGTCCGGCCAAATTTTTATGTGTCCGGCCTGTTCGGCTTTTGTTAGACTTTTTGTAGTGTAACGAGTTGCACGCATCGCTTGGTTGTTGTTGAGTTGTAGTTGGTGAGTTTCTTGGCTGCATGGCCTCGGAAAGGTATGTTTGGCTTTCTAAAAATTACTGTCCGGCTTTTAGGGCCAAAAGGCTTTTTGGAGCACCGAGTCCGGCTTTTTCATTTTACGAGATGGCAACCCTAGGCCCGACCCCAGATTCAAACCCTAGCCAGAACGTCATCTAGATCACCGAGACAGTCAGAAAATATCGCAGTAGTAATGTACTTAGTTTAAAAAATAAAGAAGTAAAGAAATTATACGATTTTTAAAGTGAAGAGCATTAAAATTTAAGTGACTGATTTAGTAGGCGAGCGTAGAGTTTAAACGGGATTTGGTAGTAGGGATCAGTTTAAAATGCTTTCTTGGATTCAAACGTTTAAATATACACTTTTAATTTGTTTTAAGCCAATAAATATTTGGATGTCGCAGAGACTATAAATGTCATCTTAACAACTTGGGTGTTACAAATGCGTGTATCTGCATATCAATTTGAAGTCGTATATAATAAACTCAACGGATTCCGCGTTATGTCGGAATTAAAAAAGAAAACGATTATATTTCGTATATCATTACTGCCCTGCGGTGCGGCCCACGTTTTTGTTTATACGTTAGTGTCATTATAATGATAATAAAATGTCATCCGAATGGCAATGAAGAAAAAGCCACGGCACTTAATTTGGAAAACATATCGAATGATGTACAAAGAGTCCATATTTTATTTGTACCTACACCTATTAAGTTTTATGTACACTGTGCCATCGAGCGCACTGTGAGACCTTATAGTAATATTTGTGAAATGTGAATACGGGTGACAGGCATCTCGAATTGAGAGCGTTTGCCATCGTGTTTCGCGGGCAAATGGCTGATGGCAGTACCAGACGCTTTGCCTCCTCGTGCTTAATCTGACTTGTTCCACTATTATGGATTCCCTTAACAGTTACGACACCTTCAAAACGTATTGGGGAAATGGATTCTTTTACGGTATCACCACACTTTCTTTAATAAAATGACAATACGAATTTACGATTTATTTTTTGAATTTTTTTTGTTTATAAAATCTTAGAATAAATATGTATTAATCAGCTTCTTTGTATTATATAGCCTCGTTGGTCTAGTGGTTGTAGTAGTGCGACTGCTGATCATGAGGTCCCGGGTTCGAATCCCTGGTCGGGCCAAAAAATCAGTTATTGAGCTTTTCCATCAAGAAACTCTCAGTAGCTGCCCGGAAAAGAAACCCCCGTGCCTCGGAAAGCAAGTAAAGCCGCAGGACCAACGGCTGCCTGATCTCTCTCCGGTCGTGTCGGTTTACCGTCCCATCGGACTATGAGAGTGAGGGAATAAAGAGTGCACATGTGCTTGCGCATACACTTGGGCACTATAATCCTGTCTTGCGCCGATGGCTAGTCTCCGTTGAGGCTGACCGAAATTCGGTCTGGAGGATATTATTGTATTATATGATTAGAAATGTGTCACTGACATCCATTTGATATTAAGTCTTGATAATTTTTTTAAATCTAAAGTGGAAATACGGCAAACATTATCACTGCCCAGTTATATCGTTCATAACTTAGTAATGAGGAGTGTGGAAGTACTTAATTGTAAACAAATATGAGTAGGCAAAAGCTGTTACAACTTTTAACATTTAAAATTTAAACAAATACTTCGTTCTTATCTAAATATAATAATAAATAGTATATATAATAATAATATAATAATATTACATCGATTAAAAGTCAAATAAAACGGCGTTGATAGTCGTCGTTTCGCATGGAAGACAATGTGTCGCGTCGACCGGCGAGATAACTTTAGCGTAAGTAGGTATATTAAAACGAAACTTACAACTTGCGCGTCGCGTTTCGATGGACCGAAACGCAAAGAGCCGTGCCGTGCCGTTTTGCTACATTAAAATCGAAATAACAAAAAATACTTCTACAATTCCATTTTTTTACATTAAATTAATTCTTTTAATGAAAGAAATAATTACGAAGTTCTAGTGCCTTGAATACTTGTCTTATTATCTTGGATGATGATGAGCGCTAATAAAATATTTTTATGACAAATGGGCTACAGAATGAATTTCCGTTCCGTCATCCGTTTCGAGAAAGAAATGTTGGCAAAAAATTAATTATCTAATTTTCCACTGAAGAATTTCAGTTCATTAAAAAAAAATAAGCATAAAAATATTTTCGTACAACAATTGTGATGTTAGTAATTATAATATTACGCACAATATTTATTAGTTTTATTACGCACTTCATGATAATCCTATAAGAAAATTATTTTTTGTTAATTGAGAAATTATTCATTTAAAAAAAAAAACTGTACAGGCAGTTCCCGCGCTATCGTGCTCAAAGCGGCCGCCATGTTTGCATTTCGATCCGCAAAGAACCTGTGTTTAAGTTGACTCGAGAATTATATCGGGGCGATTAGTGTAATAACTGGTTGGCTCACGAGGCATTTTCTTGTTCCAGTGCATGTGCTCGCTTACGTTTCGACAGCTCTTCTCATTGCATCGGCGATTTCGATTGTTTGGATCGAGCGCATTGTTTTCACAGCAATCAAATTTGCCCAGTTATTTTATGATAGTATTATTTCATCACTTTTTGTTATAATTAAGTCACTTATTTTGCTCATGATCTGTAATCATATAATAAATATTTAATATGTAATGTAATAAATTTACAGTGGTAGAGCCACGCGGCAGCTTTTGCTGTCGCACGGATGGGCCGGCTCGAACCGGGGTAGTACCACGACCTCACAGAAAACCAGCGTGAAGTAGAGGTTTACCTCTGCGTTTCGCTTGGTGAGTGCAGGTGGCCGGAGACCTTTTTTACTGGAAATGAGGCATTCCATATTAGTCCTCACGGGTGACAACGCATCTACATTTTGATTTGTAACAGAGGATAGATGTAGATGTCTATGGGCCGCAGCAACCACTTACCATTAGGTGGACTGTGTGCTCTTTTGTCACCCTTATCCTATAAAAAAAAATACGTACAAATACATTTCTTTGCATTTATTATTTTAATATAAGGTTTTAAGTTACAAACGCTTTAATAACAAGCAAAATGATTTTAATGACTGAAAAACTAAATATATTAAGTAGGAATATCGCATGGTTGTTTATTTATGTACGAACACGAAACACTGCGAGACGGCTGGTGTGCTTTCGGTTTTACTAAAATCCAAGCGATGAACACATTTTGCATACTATTTGTAGGTGGTTGCGATAATTTATTAACGTTGTAAGTGAGAGTTAATGCCGCAATGTAATAGTGTGCATCGTAATGTATCGTTCAGTATTATAACATTGATTGTTCTTCAAACAGGCGTTTGTAGTTGCGTGTGCGGGCGAACGTCGCTGTCTTTATAAAACTCGTTGGAAACCGCATGGAATGTAAACCAGAATGCTCCAGGACATTAATGTGTATTTATTGAAAGCGTCCTGTAATGTTTTTATCGGTTGCGTTTAAGCTCCGAACGAAACGATTTGGCGGGATATGTGTTAGGATTCGTCGTCGTTCTTTTAACGATTTCAATATGTACTCGACAATTTACAGTGACGTTTTAATCCCCCGCGTATTTTTTGTTATTTTATCTGTCCGTTAAAAGACTTAACGAAACGATTATCGAACGAAAGAAACATCGTTAAACATCGTTTTTCGTGTCTTATTGCTTGGTTTTATGTGACAGGTAGCTATAGCGCTAATCTCATTTACTTACACTTTTATCTTTTTTGTGTATTTAACATAGAATAATAATTCTATGGTGTTTAAATATTTAAAAAAAATAGGTGTAAGTAATATGAAATATATATATATATAGCGAACGCACACGCCGAGAAAAGTAATAAGTCGTAATTGTAACCATTTATGTTGAACAATTAACTTGCTGTTTTGGTTGACACAACAATTACTTGCAAATAACGCTGACAATTTTAAACTTTCCTTACTTACTTTGCAATCATATTATTAAGTACGCACGCGACCAAATTCATTTTGAACTCCTATCCGGACTTTTAAAGCTCGTGGTGTGGGTTCTACCCACTTTTATTTGATCTTACATTGTATTTTAACTGCTTAAAACATTTTGCAAATGCAAGTTGTAAACAACTTCAGTTTATTCGATTGATTTAAAATTTGAATTTTCGTTGCAGTCCATTGAATTTAGCGTATCTTAAAAAGTTTGCACGTTTGTTCAATACTTTTTGTTTTTAATATTTTATGAGTAGACCCAGCGTGGCTTAGTGTTCAAAGTAATGATGAGTCACGGATCCTACCTAGGCTTAAATCACAGCATGAGCTAACTGTTTTTAACAACTCCGTAAAAGTCCATCGCTAGACAAGTCCAGACTATCCGAAGCTATGAAATGTTTTTGGAATTTCCTATAGTCGTTTCTTACAACCTATATGATGAAATGGGATGATGGATTCTTTTACGCCGCCACCACATGGTGAAGCAATATTTGATCAAAATAGAAATACGGTCGGCTCGACCGGGGAGGGACCACGCTCTCACAGAATACCAGCGGAAAATAGCAGCTTAATGCTGCTGTGTTTCATATGGTGAGTGTAGAGAACCGGAGACCCTTTTTGCTGGAAACGAGGCATTCCATCTCAGTTCTCACGGATTCGTAATCGAGGATAGATGTAGATGTTTATGGTCCGCAGCAACCACTTACCATCAGGTGGACTGTGTGCTCGTTTGTCACCCTATCCTATATAAAAAAAGATTATTTTAAAATGATCATTTTAAGCCTTAGTTGATTATGAAAGCCTTAGTCTAACTTAAAACCATGTGATAACTTGGAGTCGCCATATTATCGCGATCTCATACTGATATAACTGTCTGGACGTTTTACAACTTGGACGCAGGTAAAACCGCGAGGCGAAAAGCTAGTTTATAATACAATAAAATATATTTTCAAGATTGGTTCGTGTTCAGTTATTTAGCTTATGACAGAGTCATGCCTATCACTCAATCATATAAATTAGGTTATCTTTTAGTTACAAAAGGAGTACCTAATAATTTAGAACGAATCGAAGAGATCGTGTTTGTGATACACCTTTAATGATTGTTTTAGTTAAAAACTATTATAAGTATATCGAAGCTTATAACTTGTTACCATTAACTTTATAATTGAAACTTTATCGAACCTAAGCCGTGGAGCGTAAGTCAAGTTCTCATAATATCTTGGTTTTCTTAAACAAAAGATTTTTAACGCCTAAAATATAATCTTGATAGCATTTATTTAATATTAATTATTTTTAAGAATATGTTGGGTACTAAAATTCTTATTTATTGTAAGATTTAATTATTAATTTGGTAGTTATAAAAGTAATTTGTAAGTTTATCTAGAGGCTTATTAATTCCATCAACATACATATTTTTTTTTTAAAAAACGTTACCCCCACACTAGGATTTTCTCCTGTGTCGTGGAGGCAGTTTACAAACATAAATTGCACAAGGACAAACATCCAGACCCGGAACAATTATTTGTAGGCCATACAAATACTTGTTCCGTGCGGGATTCGAACCCGCGGCCCCCAGCGCAACAACTGATTGCTAAGCCACTGCGCCACGGAGCCGTCATACCATACCATACCATATTATATATAGGTACTTAATGTTTTCGCCGTTGTTCTTTCCTCTTAGGTTATTATATTTGAAACACTCCATAGTTCCTAAGTCTATTTTATATGCATTGTTTCAATTGTTCCAAACGACAATTCAATACATTTACTGTGATTTAGCACCCAACTAACAAACCACGATTGCCTTAATTAAATCAAGCGGTCCGGCGGTCGACTTGGTCCATTAAACGTTGAGTTGCGATTGGAAATGCTTATGAGCGATGACAGCTCCTACTGTTCACCAATTGATCCCAAGGGAACGTTCGTTGAGAAGCAAGCTGCATCATCGACATATTTAGAACATTATTTTACTTGCATTACCTACTTCTTCTTTCGGTCAATTGATTTCAGATTCAAAAATACTTTTATCGAGATTGTGGTAATACCTACCAAGTTATATATTTTTTACAGTTTACTTCTACATACATTATGGAAGTACTTCTTATAACTTTTCGAAATTTGTACATATTCGGGGATAAAGTTTCTTCGTATTTTATATACAAATTCAAGATTTTTTTTTTCAAAGTTTAATTACATTTAATTATAATATTATATGTGCCATTTTGTTCGATAACTTGTTGCTATCTCTTAGGTAGTGACATAATCCCGTTGCTGTAGAAATCTTGGGATTTTTGATCATAAAATACGACAAGTAGTTTTGACAGTCCTCTCTTGATGTTAAAGATAAAGATAAAGAAACATTTATTGTATAACTGTGTACAATATGATTTTAATACTAAAACATATAGTTTTAGGCTCAACACTCTACCCATGTCGGAAGGAAGAAATAAATTTAAAATTAACTACTTACTAACATTATTTTTACTAAAAAACCCATTGAGGTTATAAAAAAATTTTCATTAACAATTTCTTTAATTTTGTTTTGAACATATTTCCATTTAATTGTTTAATAGCTAGTGGTAACTGGTTGTATACACGGATAGCAGTAATATAGGTACTTTTAAAAAAAATCATATTTTTAATAATAGGTAAGTCTATATCATATTTACATGGTTTGCGAATGTTTTTCTTTGAATCAAATTTCAAATTAAAATATTGCATGTTGTTTTGTTAACCTAACACTACCCATATAATTCTGAAGAAACCGAAACAGGTGAAAATTGAGGATGCAAGGTCAGGACTCTATGGTGGATGCATTAACACTTCCCAACCAAGCTCTCACAATTTTTGCTGAGTGGCCAAATATGTGTGTGGTCTAGCGTCTGGCCGTTTTTTCGCAATTTCTTGCTTGATTCTCATTAGTTGTTGGCAGTAGAGATCTGAATCCATGGTTTTGCCCGGCGGTACAAGCTCATAATAAACGATGCCCTTCCAATCCCACCATCACCATACACACAGCATCACTTTATCGCGTGTTAATCTGGGTTTCGCTACAGTCTGTGGAGTTTGACTACCCTTTGACCATGACGTACCATACCTTTAAAGCTAATAAAGTATGCCAGTTCTGTGTTCTGATTTTTAATATGTAAAGCGTTGTGAGCATCCTACAAAGTTAGTGAAAGTAATGAATGATTAAAGAAAATTTCAACGAAGCTTGGTTATACTTGTTTATTAAAATAATATGTTTTTCGTTAATTTAATATGAATGGTTCACTATTGCTACAATTTGTTTATTTTTATAATCTTTATTGTAAAATACCTTAGACTAAGAATTACAATAGGTGAATTTAATGCCTTATTGAATTCTCTACGGGTAGGTACTTAGAATGGACAAACAAAAGTTGGTAGATGTTTAAAAAATACTTTGATTTTATTGCATTAAATACAAATTGGTATTAAACAACGACAAATAAGGATTAGATCGGCTATATGCTAACAAAATTCCAATTTTTTTACTAAAATGTGGTTACGTCTGACGCTCTAAAATAGATAGCTTAACGTAGAAAGATGAATATAATAAATTAAAAAAAATTGAGAATACCTTTCAAAAATAATTCATATTTTTCAATTTAATTTCAATAATAATATATTTTTCTAAGTGTAACGTTACTTATATTTCAATCACGGTAGCATTTAAAATAGCAATACACTTGATGCACTGATAACTGGCAGCAAGTGATTATTTCACTATTTCAGAGGTGTCTCGGGCAGTTTTAAAATCCATTAAACCACTGTGTCGCACGGCAATTTTACACTAGCTGACTCCCATCGCCCACACACAGTTTACAATCAAAGAGTTAATAACTATTATCAAAAAATATTCGAGTTGAATGCGTCAGTGAAAATTGTGATTAATATCTGTTTAGCTAACGGTGCCTTTGGGTGCGACGGCCATGTTGACCCGATAGAGTCTTGCACGCGTGAGTATTATGGAACGTCAGCGTCACATTCGTGAACCGAATCATGCTAAGGAGTATTAATTAATTGGTGATAACTGCAACAAAGTGATTTCAGTATTGATATGTAACTACACTTAGCGTATATACCTATAGTATGTAACTGAATTGTGTGAGGCAGTAGCAATATGGCCGGCACTGAAGTAACACGCGTATATAATAAACTGCTATTTCTTACAAGGACTTAATCTAATTTCTATCACACTACACGGACATTAGTTAAAGATAAATGTCTAGTGATGTTCTAATTTTATTTGTTTATAAAGTAAATGGGGATTTATGGTATGAAAAAAAAGTTAACAATAAAAAAAATAAAGAGTATTTCATTAATTATAAAGTCAAAAGCATACAGGCAAATGGTTATTGGTTCTTCAATGTTAGAAGAATTTACTAGAATTAGGAATCAAGTATCAAGAATCATTTATTTGCTAGAGTAACCTTTTCACACACATGTATTGGCAGTCGTATATGAGATGATATGAGTTAGACTTTTGGCACTGGTCCCCGTCACTAGCCTAGCGTAATATTTGGGTTACATATTCTGCTATCAATCGGAGTTGTTAATATTATTTTTCCTATGTTGAGTTATAGTCATTTCAGGGATGTCACGTGGTAAAAGATTCTCTTACGTCATCCTAAATAAATAACTTATTTTACGATCTTACTAAAAGATAATTTAAAATTTTATCACATTGTAACGAACAGATTAATAATATTGGAATAGACATAAGAAGATAAACAATATGAAGCTCTTAAAAAAAAAACAAATAAATCACATAACACTCACTGATCTTCCAACAACGATGGTGAGTGTTACAAAATAAACGGAGCACAAACCGCTCAATCAGAGCCGAAGCAAGAAAAGCGGCTATGAAACCAGTAAGTATTACTTGTACAAGGAAGAGTGGCTTTGATAGCAAACGTTCAACAACGTAATGCTGCCGCCCAGCGTGGCTGCATTTATTTATTTATGGAGATTATTATCGTGCATAATAATTCACTAAGTTTCAATTGCATAATGACGGCCGACAGGGCTACCGACTCGCTCTGGGCGGACGCGTTGCAGATAATCTTCAGAGGGAGGACTATTATTAAATAGAGGTCTGTCAGACGATCCCGCGCCGCCTTCTATCGTTTCCTTCCCGACGTTAAGTTTAATATAGATTGCAATGTTGATGTTGAAAACGGATCCGATCTATCTGCTCCAATGTAAAATTCACAGTGAGGTTCCACTATTAATGGTCCATTTTTCTATATATTTAGATCTGTTTCATAATTTTCTTTGCTGGTGTAAGAGGTACCTCCTCACTCTGTGTTCATTATAGATAATACAAGAAGCCTATAATGTTAATGGTCGAAAATTTTAAAATTTTAAGCATGTTATAAATGATAGAATAACATCTTATAAACGCTAAAGATATATATATATATATATATATCATCATCATTACAGCCTTTCACAAGTCCACTGCTGAACATAGGCCTCCCCCAAGGAATGCCAAAAATATATGTCGGAGCGTCTGTAAAATACCCGGTTGGATCGAGGTGCAATGGAGGGTATATCGAGAAACCCCCGCTTGTTTGTGCAGTATAAAGTTCACTGTAGGTGCCGTGCGCGAGAGAGTCCGTTTAAGTCATTCAACGGGTGTGGTCATTCTACTAGTGCTAAGATAGTGTCGTGGTTCTGTTCGTTGTTGTAATTCTTCTAGTGCAGGCAAGGAAGATTGGTGTTGCTGAGAGGCTGCCCTGTGTTACATTGAGATAAGTAGTGTTGCTGTTGCTGTACATATTTTGGTGTTATCATGTAATTACGTACCTCACGTTACACTGGTGTGTAATTGTGGCGGAGACGTGTTACGATGTGGTCGAACTGTAATTTCACTATACTGAATGTATAGTGCGTTACGTTACCTTATTACTGATAATGATTAAACTGCGTAAGCAAGAGAGCAAGTTGAACACCCGCTCTCACACTTTTATTATTTTTAACAATTAACGCTATCCTGATGTATTTCCATGATCAAAATTGCGATCCTCTATTGTAAATCTCCGACATATATAATATATATTATTATTATTAATATATGTATATTTATACGTAGATAAGGCTCGATAACAAAAGTCTATTATGCCTTATAACGGGAGTGGCTTGTTTATAGGCCACTCCTGTGGTAAACGAGAATTTGCCATAATCGCCATGTTTGGCAGGCGGATTGGCAACTGTCGATTCAGACTTATTGAACCTGTGACGCTGCTCTCCGACGCCGATTTGGGTATTTCACGTCTGCTGGTAACCAAATAGTTATACCGTAAACATATATATATATATATATATATATATATATATATATATATATATATATATATATATATATATTTACGCAGTAGAGCCATGCTGCAGCTATATCACTGGTATAGTTGTAACACGAATGGGTCGGCTCGACCGGGGAAGTATCACGCTCTCACAGAATACCAGCGTAATAGCAGCTTAACTTACTGTGTTTCGTATGGTGACTGTAGAGAACCGGAGACCCTTTTTACTGGAAACGAGGCATCCCATCTTAGTTCTCACGGGTGACAACGCATCGGCATTTTGATTCGTCATCGAGGATATATGTAGATGTCTATTGGCCGCAGCAACCACTTACCATCAGGTAGACTGTATGCTCGTTTGTCACCCTTATCCTATAAAAAAAAATTCCGGCATCTACTGGGAAACGTAAAGTTTTACTGACTTTTCCCATAGTTGTGTACCATATCTATATAAATAAAATGATAGAGGTTTCCAGTTCGCATCGCGCATTTCGGTAAAACTACTGGATAGATTTCAATTAGGTTTTCTAAGTTTTATTTCTTAGACACTTGGACATTATCTAAAAAAAATATTGCGATAATATCTTCATTTAGTATAAAGTTATTAAAGTTTTTAAGAAACAACGATTTTTATAAGCACTATGTGTTCAGTGATATGTGTAAGCAACGCGGACGAAGTTACGGGTATCAGCTAGTGGTATAATAAACTTATTTTAATTTCTAAAGTTTAATAACCGTCCATTTGTACCATTAACTGATTGTATAAAAGAAAATTATAGCGTCACAATCTCTGCAAAATAGAAGATCGTCCAAATGTTGTCCGAAGGTATTACAGAAGGTTTTGTCTTGTGCCAAGAGTGCACGGCTTCCGCAGAGAAACTCATACGACATAACCTACTCGTGCCTGATGGAATGACTTGCGATAAGATTGGGATACGGTGAGAGTGCAGTATCAGTGACATATTGATAGTCATAACACGACATTATGAAAGCTAATGTTTATTTTTTTGTATGCATAATTGTGGGTTCCGGGTTGGGATTCGCATCTAATGGTGCCTTTCCATGATTGCCAAGCCTTGGCAACCGTCTTCAAGCCCCAAGCGTCCACAAATCTCGTTTGGCGTTTGATAATTTGATTGTGAATGCGTCAGTGTGCTACGTACACCCAAGCATGGCGGACACCGAACTTGTGTCGGCTATTGCGTTTGGTTTAACATACTTTTATTTGAAACTAGCTGTGCCCCGCGGTTTCACCCGCGTCATCACGTGTCCGAGGTGCGCGACATGACGTAGTTCAAACATTTTATAACGGCTAGGGTTTAAGCGTCGTTCGCGCGCCCAGCCAAGTATTGAATTATTTTAATTTTACATTATCTTTTAAACTATGCGTCCAAATTACATGGTATAAAGAACAAAGTTGCATAAAATTGTCTTGATGATGAAGTGACATTAGTTCGTAAGGATAAATAGGCCAAGCCTAATAATAACGCTCATAAATCACTTTTAAATTTTCAATATTTTTTTGTCACAAAATACCAAATTATGGCTTATGTATTAGAAATAGACATATGGTATCGCGGACTTTTTTTTAGACGGGGTAAAGGTCTATATTTTTCTAGAACATTGTATTTACGTATCCCTAACGATAACACCAGCGTACGCGGATAAATCATTTCGGGAGTGCTTTTTCTTCTGACTTGCTTAACAAATATCCATATTTAAGGCTAGCTGAGTAATATAGCTTAATGCTAGCCTATACTGTTCCACATGAATCAGGGTATAATATACAAAAATAATTTTTCAAATCGGACTGGTAGTTCCAGAGATTAGCGCGTTTAAACAAACAAAAAAAAAACTCTTCCGCTTTATTATATTAGTATAGATACAAGCAAAGTAATACGAAAACAAGGAATTTTTTGGCTTTTAATTCTTATACTGGCTTTCCCGTTAACTGGGCAAGACGACTCCAAGCATCTGCAACTTTATTTTTATTTTTATGACTACCGTCTTTTGGGTTCCAGATAGACGATTCGCTCTGGTAATATTCCAGAAACGATAAACTCTCTTCGTTCGACCAGCCACTCATTTTAAACAAAGAACTAAACATGCGCTCGTCGCTAAATCACAATTTCTACTAAACGCGTACAAACGTGTGAATGCGTTCCAAGCGCTTGCTGCAAGCACCCTTTGATCTGTGTCCAAAAACCGACACTAGACCGGATCGGGGACAAGCGTCCACAAGCTCACGCAAGCCAAGCCAAACGCCCTCTTTACACGTTTGTGTTTGTGGATGCTTGCAGAGGCTTGGCAAGCGTGTAAACCCGGCATAAGAGCCATGATTCAACTATACAGGCGCACTTATAGTTTTGAGTCTTCAGAACGTTTATCGCTTCATCTCATCGTATAGATGTCGCATAACAGAAAGGCTTTTAAAATCTGAAAAATTATAGTAACTGGCTACACTTATAAATCCCGCTTCTGTTCTGGTTCTTCTCTTATTTCTGAAACGGTCCGGGGTAGAGCATAATCCACTGATCTGCTGTTGTTGTGGTACTTCACTCGCTCTCAAATAAAATTAATCAAATAGCGGTCCAGTGATAGTAATTAAATTCCGAAGTACAAGATTTTGCGATCATTGATCTGTCTACCAAAAGTGGCTAATACAGCGATTAACAACAGCGTTTTTTTACGCATTTTCTTTCAATATGCATACAGAATCTTCGTAAATTCATGTTTTAATTGTTGGACAGAGATATATTTCGGGAATCAAGGAAGTGACACAACATTACTATTTAAAAATGTATTTATTGCTTTTCGAAGTATTCTCCGCGAAATTTGACACATTTTTCTATACGATGGAACCAATCATTGAAACAACCATTCCATTCGGAAGTTGGGGTCTCCAAAATGGCCGTTTTGTAGGCGTTCACAGCTTCTTCAGGTGATGAAAATCTCTGTCCACGCAATTTATTCTTTATTTTAGGGAAAGTATAGAAATCATTAGGGCTTAGGTCGGGGCTGCGGCGGATGGTCTAATAATTCTATGTTTTCTTGCTCTAAAAACTCTTTTGTTCTGTGTGCGGTGTGCGCATTGTCGTGATGGAGGATGATGCGGCGGTTGCAGTTCTCTTTACGGAGTTCAGAAACGACCTGTGGCAAACAAATGCTAGCATACAATTCTGCATTCACCGTTCTTTGTCCCTCAAGAGGAATAGTCGTAACATGGCCGGTTTTGGAGACAAACGTGGCCATCATTTTTTTGCAACACTCCGTGAACGAACAATTTTTGTTGGCTTTAACTCATTTTCGATCACCCAAACTCGAGACTGGTTTTTTGTTTCGGGTTTGTACGCATATATCCAGGATTCGTCACCTGATACGATGTTGTATACAGCATTTGAGGATCCTGCGTGGAATCTTTCGAGAGTTCTGACGCACCAAGTAACGCGAGCCTCTTTTTGCTCTTTACAGAGCGAATGCGGTATCCATCGGGAAAACAACTTTTTTACACCTAATTGTTCATGCAAGATTATTTGTATTTAACTCACGCCAATGTCTAAAGTTGTCTGAATTTCGCGGTATGTCACATGTCGATCTTCCTCAATCAGCTTACGCACAGCATCAACGTTTTCTTGGGTGACTGCAGTTTTTGGACGACCTTGACGGGGATCATCATTGAGCTTGACACGTTCACGTTGAAATTCAGCAAACCAGCGATAAATTGTGGTTTTGGATGGGGCTTCATCACCAAATGCAGAAATCATCCGGTCAACACACTGTTTTTGTGTTAAACCACTTCGAAAGTCATAATAAATCATCGCTCTTGAATTTTCTCGAGTCAATTCCATTTTCTAAACAAATTTGACAAAACCTTGTGATAAGACCGAGAATCTTATTTTTAAATAAATAAATGGTATTCGATTTTTAAAACCAAGGAGTTTTCAATTAAAAAGATTTTAATATGACAGGAACAGTGGAAATATTCCATTCCCGACACTTTTAATGCAGCCTATGTATTTAATGAGTGGTGATGCCTAGTTTAAACTTAACAAAGTTTTCTTATGAAATATAATATTTGTAAATTGTTTTTATTCATATTTCTAGCACTACTACTATGCTTCAGAAGCAAAAAAAAAAATGTAAATTTGACGTCAAGATACTTCTTAAGATTTTCTAGAGGCTCCAACAAAATGATTAATCGAAAAAGACGTGTTGTTTTTGACACAGTCTCGCGGGCTAGTTGGCCAGTTCATGTCCTGAAAATTCCAAGTGGCAATGAGTCAAAAGGGTTGTGTTTCAGAATTTTTAAACGCATTCTCTTATACTAGTTTGTAAGTTCAAACTTAGTGTTAGCAGTGCAGCTTTAAGTCTTATGAATATTTAAATTTTATTTCTTCTTAAAACTCGAACGGAAATGAATCCCACTTGAGCGTATCGATAATATAAGCAAACGACACACTTCCAATGAAATATGACGGATGAAATAGACCAAACCAGCGCTTGTCTTATTATTTATTGATAGTTAGTTTATTTCGTGTTATTTATTATGAATTTTGTGTATTTACAAAAATAGTCTAAAGTATCGGTCAATATTTTCAATTTAATACTGTTATTAAATTCCAAAACGATATAAAAATTGTAATGATTTGTATTAGTCTCAAAGATTAACTAAAATATTTTCTACTGTTGTCTAATAATAAAATTAATATCATAACAGATTTTTTTTTCAAGATAAAAGAGATGTAACAATAACAATATCGAAAAGACTCTTTGTTTTAACATGTCACTCACATGTTTTCTATCTGTTTTGGTTATCGGTAGATGTACTATATTTATTGAAGTGGAGTCTCGAGACAAAAAATAGATTGAATTTCGCTCTACAGGTCAGCTGTCATAAAAATAATCTCAAGAAGATTTGGATTATAGAATAATAGATATATTTATTTAGGTAGTTATGTTTACAACATTTAATAGTTTTCATTGAAGTAATGAACCCCTTGATATTTTTATTAAAGGTACAACTACGAGTATCAAATATTTATCTGCTTATAGTGTAGTAGGAAAATATTTGCTACGTTGCAGGTTTCGATTTCTGTACGGAACAAGTATTTGTATACCTGAAAGATAATTGCTCCAAATCTGTGTATTTTTGATGTGACGAATTTCTTAATCAATAACAGAATCGTCAACACGTAAAAGGAGGAATTCCTAGTGCTAATGCTACAAAAATAAAAAATATAAGATTATATTAACTAGTCGGGAGAAAGATGTTTCGGTCTATTTTAGTTCTTAGCTTCTATGCAAAATATTGTAACATACTCGTATTTATTGGAACGAAGTTCCTTATCGGACGGTACGAATTTGGCGGATGGGGGCTAGGCGAGAAAAAGTTTAAGATTTTTCCGTCACGCCCCCTTTTGACGTAGTGTAGACAGCCTTGGCGGCTCCAAGGAAGCGAGATGGAATAATATCCATCTCCCTCGCACTTATTCTTATCTTATGAAAAATTTCTTAATGAAAAATTGTTATGAGACTGAAATAGAGTGTCTTAATTCAGAAATTTTATCACTTCAAACCTCATTACAAATTATGTCAAATAAATATAAATCTGCAGGGAATGAGATAAAAGAACACATACTGGCCATGGATAATCTGGTAAAGTCCTGCAAATATAACGAGGAACGTTTTGACTCCTTATTAAAATATCAAAATGAATATCAGTGCTCACTGCCAGGTTCTTTAGGGACAGTGTGTGTTAATAATATTACAAGCAGTAATACTTCATTTTCTTTACCTACACTCTATGATAGTACCATAACAAAGCAGATAAATTTAAAAAGTAATCTATATAATGAAAAAAATAATATAATTGTGTATAGTGATGACATAGGCAAAAACTTGGGTATATCATTGAATAACTGTTTAAAAAGGCAACAGATAAGTAATTACTGCATGCCTGGAGCATCATTCAGTGATATTATGAATAAAATTTTAACTAGTAAATTTAACCCTAATAGTATATTAATAATTTTTGTTGGGAGAAGAGGCAATATGAACAAGAATCAATTATTAAAATATATTGAATATCTCAATAACATAAATGTGGTTAAAGTTATCTTGTTTACATTGCCTTACATAGAGGGGTGGCCACAGGAAAATAAACTAAGACATAATTTAAATTTAATGATGCATAACTTGACATGTAATAATAACTTAAATTTGACATTTAATTGTAAGAATAATAATGATAAATTTCATTTAATTGATATTAATAATTTAACTAAGAAGTTTTTGACAAGAGATAGGTATTACCTATCAAAATATAGTTTAAGACTGGTAGCAAATACGCTATCTTATTATTTATATTTTAACTCAGCCAATGATTTGGCTACCTTGACACCTGCTTCTTTTGAGCAACAAAATAATTTTATATTTGATTTGGAACCAGTTCCAAGTAATTTAAATTAGATAATAAGACAATAGAGGTAATCTCTAGCAAAGATAATTTAAATAGCTTAGAATGCAACTTACCAATACATAATTATGCAATTTTACAAAATAACAATAATAAAAACTGTATCAACCTGGTGCATCAAAATATACAAGGTATGTTAGGCAAAGAATTAGAAATTGATTTATTTTTAAATAGTAACAGTATAAATATTTTATGTATTACAGAACATTGGTTGAAAGAATACAACTCCATATTTAATTTCAGTAATCACCAGGTGGTCAGTTCGTTCAATAGAGATACTAAATTACGTGGTGGCTCCTTAATATTAGCTAATAAGTCCTTATCATGTAAAGAACGTAAAGACATTGTGAGCCTCTCTGTTGAGCGTACTGTAGAAATGGCATGTGTTGAGCTTGAGCACCTTATTGTTGTCAGTGTTTACAGACCCCCATGTTCAAGTTATGATACTTTTGAAAAAATTATGGAAGAAGTTTTAGTTAAGCTTAATAAACAGAATAAATCTCTTGTAGTGTGTGGAGACTTTAATATCAATCTCCTGGAAACTTCTTCCATCAGTATTAAATTCTGTTCTTTGTTCAAATCCTATAATCTTAATAATTTATTCTTTGAAGCTACACGTATTGCAGGGTGTAGTGCAACTTGTGTTGATAATATTTTTACAGGTGTTGTACCAATCAACAAATCAATAATACAAAAACTTAGTTCAGATCACTGTGGACAACTGGTTTCGTTACCTTATATGCACAAAAAACAGGTAAATGAGAAAATTGTGTTTGTTGCTATTAATGCAAAACGCCTGGAGAGATTTAGAAGTAATATGTTAAAAATCCTTCCATCCCTTTCTTATAAGAACAATGCAGACTATTTATATAGAGAATTATTTACCTTTATAAACAATGAATTTAATAAAACATTCACTTCTAAAACATTCTCCAGAAACAGTCGCAAGGCATTTAATGAGTGGGCGACAGTAGGAATTCATAAAAGCAGACGAAGGTTATATGACCTTTACCATGAAAGATCGTATAATCTTTCCGATGCTTTTAAAGAATATGTAAAAAATTATTCTAAAATGTTTAAAAGAGTTTGCTCCACAGCCAAATCATTACATATTAGTAACAAAATTAAGACAGCTAAGAATAAAATTAAAATGACGTGGAGTATAATTAACAGCGAAACCGGTAAAGAGAAACCTCGTAATTCAAACTATCAATTAAAAATTAATAATGAATTGACTAAATCAAATCAAGAAGTTGCAGCGGTGTTTGAGAAATATTTCACTGATGTTCCTATCTTGACAACAGAGTCATTGAATGCTTCTCCAACTGTCGCCGAATCATTACTTAAACAGAATGTTAATACCTGTTTAAAAGAATTTAGATTTGAAAAAGTATTACCGCATAATATTGTAAAATACTTCAAAACGATTGATGTAAAGAAAACCGCAGATTTGTGGGCGATTTCCGTTACAGTGATTGCGTCCATAATAGATTTAATTGCACCTCATCTTGCTATTATTTTTAATACTTGTATCGATTCTGGTGTGTTTCCTGATTTAATGAAGTATAGTAAAGTAATACCTTTATTTAAATCTGGTAGTACATTGGACCCCGCTAATTATAGACCTATTTCTGTACTACCAACTCTCAGTAAAATTTTTGAAAAAATAATTTTGGATCAATTGTTAATTTTTTTTAATACAAATAAATTACTTCATAAAAATCAATTTGGTTTTACAAGGGGTCGCTCGACGTCTGACGCCGGTGTTGAGCTTATGAAATATATTTTTAATGCCTGGGAGAATTCACAAGATGCCTTAGGTATTTTCTGTGACCTTTCCAAGGCTTTCGATTGTGTTCATCATGATACATTAATCAGGAAACTACAACATTACGGTGTAAAAAATTTGGCGCTTAAACTTATTACTTCATATTTAAGTAACAGAACTCAAAAAGTCGTCATTAATGGTAAATGTTCCTCCGGATCAGTAGTATCAATGGGCGTTCCTAAGGGCTCGATTCTTGGCCCATTCCTGTTCTTAATCTATATTAATGACTTACCTTATCTTGTAGGGGACAATCACGATATAGTATTATTTGCTGACGATACCTCTTTAATTTTCAAACTGAAACGGCAGTCAATTAAATATGACGATGTAAATAATGCTCTATCGAAACTAGTACATTGGTTTAACGCCAACAATTTGCTCTTAAACGGCAATAAGACAAAATGTATTAAATTTACAATACCTAATTTAAAACATTCGAAAACCAATGTGCTCTTAAATGGGGAGGAGTTGAGTCTTGTGGATACCACTGTTTTTCTCGGTATTACTATTGACGCGAAACTTCAATGGGGCCCCCATATATCTAAATTAGCAAGCAGACTTAGTTCTGCAGCATATGCTGTAAGAAAGATTAGAAGTCTCACAGATGTTGAGACAGCTAGGTTAGTGTATTTTAGTTACTTTCATAGCGTAATGTCTTATGGAATTTTGCTATGGGGTAATGCGACTGATATTGAAGCTATATTTGTTTTGCAAAAGAGAGCCGTACGGGCGATTTATAATCTAAATTGTAAAGAGTCTCTTAGAGAAAAATTTAAAGAAATAAACATATTAACTTTGGCATCGCAATATATTTATGAAAATGTAATGTATGTACATAAAAACATAAATAGCTTTAATAAGAATAAGGATGTTCATACCTTAAACACTAGGAACAAACATAAGCTTGTAATGCCACTTACAAGACTCCACAGAATTAGTAATTCATTTATGGGGCAATGTATACGCTTTTACAACAGAATCCCAGAACATGTTCAAAGTTTGTCAATAAACAAGTTTAAAAGTTTTATTAAAGAAAAACTATACAAAAAGGGTTATTATAATATCAAGGAATACATGAATGAAAATAACCCCTGGGAATAAGGTGATCGCCACCATGCTGGTTCTATGAAAATTCATTTAAAATTCTATAAAAGAAAATAATTGTTAAGTGAAATTATGTTTAAAAAAAAAGTCCCGCTGGGTTTCTTGCTGGTTCTTCCCAGGACAGAGGTATTTTCCGAACCAGTGGTAAATAAAATAATGACTTTCAATAAGTATTATGTAATAATCCATATTGAATAAAAATCATTCTATTCTATTCTATTCTATTCTTACCATGAAAGAAATATTATTTTATTTTAAATGATGCTTCATTTCCATGGACGCTAGTAGTTCATTTATTTGTATTTGTTAATCAATAATATAATACTTTTATCAATAATAATAATATATACTACGAAAGGAACTTCGCTCTAACCAAGTGTTCCACTATACTCACGCATGTTTTTGAAACATTTAAATGCCTATTGATTATCTGTTTGGGGTGAGCTTTATATCTAAAATGTTTTGCTCAATCTATTATTTCATAAAGTTGTCTTGGTGTTGCGAGCGAGCCTCTAATTGAATTTATGCGAGATTGTGACTGCTCCGACGTCACGCTTTATTGCTAATTGATCGAATATTCAGGAAACGATAAGCCATGATATAACACTTCGTAATAATTTAATTTTCAATATATGGTTTTATCCCTATTTTCATGTACCTAATACGAACTTAGAAAAATGACAAATTAGATTACTGGTCTGATGATGTTATTAGTGATATTTATTCCTTTGCTTGTAAAAGATAAAATAACAAACTTTCGGAGGATAAATTAAATAGAAGGGCGGACTATGATTAGTATACGCTACTGAAAAAATTGAAAAATCTTACTCACTTCGACAAACGTTGTCGGAAGGTACCTACAGAGTGACCATCGATAAATGTAACCTAACTGTAAACGTTATACTAACTTTTAAAATTAAGTAACGCAAAATATAATTATCAGAAAGCAGATATCAAAAATGAGTCTAGACAATCTTCTTCTTCTTCTTATATATGTATAAAAATCAATTGCAGTTCATTAGTCTCACTAAAACTCAAAAATGCCTCCATGGATTTCGATGAAATGTTTTGTGTTTGAGTGGGTCGCTGGATGATCTAAACGATTCACAATAGCACCCGGTAGGTGGCGCTGTTGTCGAAATCCAGAAAGCATCCGTGAGAATCCGGGGGTGGATCGCTAGTGTTGAATAAATCCACGTGCGAGTATTTAAAATGTAGGTATACTGTGCTTAGTTGGAATTTTATTATCCTATGTATTTAGCCATGAACTCAGAAGAAGTTCAAGGCAGTTACTGTACTCTATAAACATCTGCCTTTACTACGTAATATATTTTCGTACATACATATTTATTTATTGGTTCACGTTAGCGAACATTCACGAAACAACCATAATAAAAGTAAAAGTGTTTTAGCACTGAATACAAATTCTAAAATCAGCTGAATTGTAATTAATATTTACTGTAGAACATTAACTTAACTTGCATCAACAAACAACTATCAACACGATCAACCGCGTCGTGCGCGTTCGTATAAAAACCTCAACTTAATTACTAATCACTATAAAGCAAACATTCAATTTACAAGGCGGGTTAATTGCGTTGTCCGTATGATGTTTTGTAAAAAGCCAGCTAAAAAAACTGTAACTTAACTTATTTCTTAATTATAGACCAATTCGTAGCTCCGTCGCGGGCTTTAAGCGAAAGAACGGTTGACGGAATCTTTTCAAACGGCTTAGTAATGTTCCGTCTTTAACACATAGTGATAAGACTGTTTTTTCATTAATCCATAAAAGCCTATTCTAGCAGTCTCGGTAAATAGTATTTCCAATAATTACATAGTTCAGACAAGAGGTTATCAGCCTTTTAATACATGTTATACGTTATTCATCTGATGATCTGCAACATTTTGTTGCTAAGCTCTTTAAAGTAGACGAGTATTGTTGAATATTCACGCTTTATGACAGAATTCACAGACCAACAGAATCAAAGTGCTATTTAACAATTTATGTACACACATACAATTGAGAGGATGTTAAACAACAAAAAGTTCGTGATAAAAATTCGTCCACTCTTCTGCTTCATTAGCTCGTAAAACTAGCGTAACATTACTACTACGAGATATACTCGTAACATTAGCGTCTTTTGGGAGTATTCTCTTTATTCGTCACGCTTGGCAGGCAATTAGATAAATATAAATTTATACTTGTGTATTTTTAGGGTTCCATACCTCAAAAGGAAAAAACGGAACCCTTATAGGATTACTTTGTTGTCCGTCTGTCTGTCTGTCAAGACCCTTGTTTTCAGGAACGCGTGGAGGTATCAAGCTGAAATTCATATCAAATACTCAAGTCTACTATCCGTTAGAGCTGTGAAAACTGTCCCTTGGGGCTGTGAAAAAATCAAACTTCTAAGCTAACGAAATCAAAAGATACAGCCGTTTATGGCGCAAATTTTCGACATTCGCAAGGAAATCAAAACCTACAGGGTACTTCCCGTGAACTCAGAATCTTAAAATATTGGTACGAATCAACGTATTATAGCACAGATAAAGAAAAAATTGCGAAAAGCATAAATTTTTAGTTACATCATATAATAAAAATATTTTTAATAATTTTAAACTTATATACCTACGGATTTGTTCGGAACCCTCGGTGTACGAGTCCGACTCGCACTTGGCCGGTTTTTTTTAAGTGTAAACTTATTATCGTGTGGCAATAAATAATTTTATTATTATTATTAAATACCCAGTACGTATAAATGTCGTGAGGTGGCGACGTAAACGAACTTATCGCCTAATTTTATTCCGTGGGTGTTGTAATGAAGTCTATGGGTAATGGCAGAAAGATCTTATAGCTTCCGATAGATGATGGTGTAACCTTTCGCTTACGCCAGATGTAAAATATCCAGACGGGAGACGGGGAGCAGCGTCAAAATATACGATACATGTGGTCCTGTGATCGTAAATTCGTCAGTCAAACTTCTTTCAATCAGAAAGACCCTTGTCCAGTAGTTGACTTTTATGGATTGGTAGTGGAAGCAGAAGTGATATATATGCACAAAAGCTTGTAAGTTGTGACACTAAAAATGGGTTTCTATAGTTGTCATGTCGCTTTCGTGGTGAAAATACAAATTCGTAATTTTAGCTTTATTGTGATGGCTCTCATTGGCTCTCATTTACGAACAAAATGACGTTCAAAGTCGCATTTTAGAATGAAATTGTTTTGTTGTTACTTTACACGTGTATATTATGACAAGGTTGTACTTTCTCGATGGAGTCTGTAAAAGTGTTACAAATATATACGGATGTTTAGCACTGCTCTGTTGCTTTGATATCTACGAATAGAAAGGAAATGTTACGTAAAATTGTCAATTGTATGGACAGTTTCTTCTTCATCATAGGCTTGTAAAAGTAAACAGCTGGACATAGGCCCTATCAACCTACTGCCCGTTGCTGGTCTAAGTAAGTGGTGTAAACGAGATGGTTATCCTGCCATCTGTTAGAAGTCATGAGATTTTCCTGACATTTTCCAGAGTCGTGAGTTTCTAGATCGTGATGGATTCTCTAACGCTGCTATCACACGGATTTTTTTATATTTTATTCTTTTTCTTTATATATTTTTAATGAGTCAAAAATATCGGAATTTGTGTATTTTTAAAACTTTTAAAAACTCATCAAACAACTCCGAAAATACTAACCTTATTAGAAAAAGTCATAAGACCTTTTTTATTCGTATTTCATCAAAAATATTTAATAAAAAATGTCTCGTTTGAAAATAACATTTCCTTGCAATTGTTTAAACAATATGGGACAGAGTTGCCCCGTGGCAACATGCATTTATATCATCAGAAGGACAATTTGAAGAGAATCGCATAAAAAAAATTGAGGTGGAATTGTTTTCGTTACCCATGCGCCGATTCCTTCAGGACTAAATTTGTAATGCTTACAATGACAGATCGTCATTTTTATTTCAACTATTTATTTATTTGTTTACCAAACGCAATACGTTGTAATAAATATTTAAAACAAGTAAAGTTGCTTTAGTAATCTGACTAAACTGATCGCCATGCTTACATGTGCATATAAACATAATACGTTGTCGTTCGTTATACATACAAAGGAGTTTTTTTTAAACTTGCGTCGTCTGCTGTTTTTCTTTTACTCTTTACTAACTTAGCTTGAAATAATTTTCTAGCATGTCTTGCTATCCGATTACAATGTTGGTGTCTTCGATGCAAAACTAGACTTTTGTAAGGCTAAGTGTGTTTTACCATCTTCGGATATATCACTACTTACTACCTTGTAGGCTAGTAGTCAGACACTGGCTTATAACAGTCTCTACATAGTATTTTTTATAGGATAGGGTGACAAACGAGCACACAGTCCACCTGATGGTAAGTGGTAGCTGTGGCCCATAGACATCTACATCTATCTTCGTTTGCGAATCAAAATGTAGATATGTTAGTCACCCGTGAGGACTAAGATGGAATGCCTCTTTTCCAGTAAAAAGGGTCTCCGGTTATCTACACTCACCATACGAAACAAAGCAGTGTTAAGCTGCTATTTTACGCTGGTTTTCTGTGAGAGCGTGGTCCTTTCCCGGTTGATCCGACCCATTCGTGCTACAACTATACTACTAATATAGCTGCAGCATGGCTCTACCACGTATAAACAAACAAGGTCGCTTCCCGCCGTCTGTACACTAATCTTTTAAACTACGCAACAGATTTGATGCGGTTCGGTTTCATCAATAGACAGTATGATTTAAGAAGAAAGTTTATATGTATAAGGCATACATATTATATATTATATGATTTTTCTGCCCGTGTATACGTGACTGAACTCCTCCTAAATGACTGGATTAATTTTGATGAAATATTGTGTGTGATTAAGTTGATTAGGGCATGATTTAGATTCACAATTGGACCCGGTAGGTGGCGTTGTTGTCGAGACCCAGAAATCAACCGTGCGAAGCTGGGGTGGATCGCTAGTATGTAAATGTGGCATAATACACTAGTATACTTCTATTGGCTTACGGTATTTGTGTTTTTTTTATAGAATAAGGGTAACAAACGACCACACAGTCTACCTGATGCTAAGTGGTTGCTGGGGCCCATAGACATCTACATCTATCTTCGTTTGCGAATTAAAATGCAGATGCGTTGTCACCCGTGAGGACTAAGATAGAATGTCTCTTTTCCAGTAAAGAGGGTCTCGGTTCTCTACACTCACCATACGAAACACAGCAGCATTAAGCTGCTATTTTTGTGTACCTTTGTTTCGGGAAATAGTTAATTAGTGGTAAATAGTAAAAACGTAAACACACCAAACGTGATAGAAATTGTCGTAAATTAACAATAAATAATAAGATTGATCCTTTATTTCCACGTTGTAGAGACACGCTGCAGCTTACGAGGGGAAAGACCACACCCACAAAGAATACCAACGTAAAAGAACAGCATAACTATGATTTATTTTGATGATTGAGGAGTGTTGAGAAACAACTGTACTAAGTTTTACATTCAACAAATTATATTAAATAGAAAATAAGCAAAAAAGTATCTAGTAGAAATATGGAATTCAAAATTAAGGCGAGTTAAAAGAGTCATATTTTTTAATAATAAAACTTTAGAGGCATAAACGTCTTGGTCGGATATAGTTTAAAACAGTGTCCTATTGTTGGCAATGGGTTAGGCGACAAATGGAACGGCACTCAGACAGAATTAAGCGTAGCATTCGAGTCTAATTTGAAAAAGCCAGACGTATAAATTTTGCTCTAATCCTACAATTGTGTGAGGGGAAATTGGACGTATTTTCGTACGCACTGGCTCGACCTTTAGGTTGCAAATCGTTGCGGTTTATTGCGCAACACGCGTTACGTTGCTTTATAGGCCGCTTTGAATAGCCGTAACTAGCTAAGAGATAGATGTTCGTTAGTAATGATGTTTTATATCAACTTCAGTGCGTATTCAATGGGCAACGATTAACACAATGCGCAACAGTTCAGTCATTATGGTAAATTATACATTAAATTATAAATTATGATAATCTGTGGGCCTTCTTTTAAACTACCTATAGCATAAGATATATATAGGGTAGTGCCTACTCAAAGTAGATAAAACTTACCTATTTTTAAAGCCTAGTTGCTAGGTACATTGTTGTGTTCCAGTAGATACGAGTAGTACAGTAAAATTACAGAGTGCAAAGCATTCCATCTTATGCTTCAGTGACAACGCAGCTTTAATATTTTTATGTACTTAAATTTGGTTGCAGGTATCCGGAGACTGTAGACCGACAACTCATCAGGTGGACTGTGAATTCGTCCTGCAATAGAATGGTGTTGAAAATCATAAACAAATACGGTAACGGCCCATGTTATTATATGTCTTAATGCTGTAAGTAGATAGTCTTTTATAACGACCTGTGCAATATCATAGAATATAATCAAAAACAAAAGAAAAAGGTTTTCCCGTGAGAGTGTAGCGAACCTGTACCCAATTATACATTAATATAATTTTAGTCCACGATGAAAACACATATAACTTTCATTCTTCATTACTCATCTCATACACTCTTCTAAGTAGGAGTATAGAGAGATAAAAAAGCGATCTCTTATCACCATTAGTTATTTGTTTAATATATAACATAATACAAAACGAATATTTTAAAGAATATGTTTTTTCTATGTGCGAAACCACGGGGATTAGCAAGGCCTAGTCGGCGGAATGTTGAATTTATTGCGCTAATAACTTCCAATGACAAAAAATAGGCTATAGCGGTATTTTTTTATAGAATTGGGGTGACAAACGAGCACACAGTCCACCAGATGGTAAGTAGTTGCTGTGGCCCATAGACATATACATCTATCCTCAATTACGAATCAAAATGCAGATGCGCTGTCACTCGTGAGGACTAAGATGGAATGCCTCGTTTCCAGTAAAAAAGGTCTCCGGTTCTCTACACTCACCATACGAAACACAGCAGCATTAAGCTGCTATTTTACGCTGGTATTCTGTGAGAGCGTGGTCCTTCCCCGGTCGAGCCGACGCATTCGTGCTACATCTATACTATTAATATAGCTGCAGCATAGCTCTACCACGTAAGAAAACGTATTAAAAATTGGCTTGTTAAATAATATCAAATATTTGTTCGGCACTTTAGATAGATGTATGGAACATCATCTAAAAGTAACATTCGATTATATTTATTTATTCAAAACTTCATATACAAACATAGTATATAGGCGGACTTAACGCCTAAGGCATTCTCTACCAGTCTACAAAAAGTCTACTAAAAAGTTAGTACAAGAATACTGAAGTAAATAATATAATACCTGCAGCTATATTTTGCTTGTAACACTTACTTTTATATGTTGAAACATTTTTAAAGCCTGTCGCAATATAGCTGCTAATGGTCTCAACAAAACTCGTAATACTATGCATAATGGCTTATCAGGTTATCTAAGAATATTTTTTTTGAATTGATTGAATGAATGATCTTAACGTGGCAGAGCAACGCTGCAGCTATAATATAGTGCTGAATTTTTTTTTGAAATTTGAATTGATCGTTGGTGTAAGCTCGTTCGTGCCAGGACCACGTTCACATAGAATAAAATCAGTAAGCTTACGAGCCGCGGTAGCTCAGGGGTTAAGCGCTCGCAGTAAATTTCACAGTACGCGAGCAACTCGGGTTCGATCCCCGACGGTATTAATGAAATTGTTAATTGTAATTTAAATGCTGATTTACTAGGTGAAGGAAAATATCGTGAGGAAACCTGCACATGTCTGATAAATAAGAAAAAATATTTCGAAGACGTGTGAAGTTCGCCAACACGCATTGGGGCAGCGCGGCGGACATTTCCTTGCCCTCAGACTCTCTCAGAAATAAGAAGAGGCCTGTGCCCAGCAGTGGGACGTACATAAGCTGTAACTTTACTTTAATAAGCGTACTATAGCATTATGCTGCCGTACGTCGTATGGTCAGTGATGTGAACGGAAGCCTCTCTTAACCCATAAATAAAGCATTCCATCTTCGTTCTCAGGAGTATTAGCTCGTTTGTTGTTTGCCACCCTTAATTCTTTTTTTATAGGATAGTGGTGACAAATGAGCACACAGCCTACCTGATGATAAGTGGTTTCTGTACCCCATAGACATCTACATATATCCTCGATTACGAATCAAAATGCAGATGCGTTGTCACCCGTGAGGACTAATATGGAATGCCCCGTTTCCAGTAAAATATGTCTCCGGTTCTCTACACTCACCATACGAAACACAGCAGCGTTGAGCTGCTATTTTACCCTGGTATTCTGTGAGAGCGTGGTCCATCCCCGGTCGAGCCGACCCATTCGTGCTACTATTATACTATTAATATAGCTGCAGCTTGGCTCTATTGCGTAAAAATTCTATGAAAATCAAAGAAATTTAGTTTTTCATTACATAATAGGTATGTAATGCGAAATGTATTTTGTATCGATAAAGTGAATGTCGCTACAAAAACACGATAAGCCTAACGAGGCTTAGGGTATTATGACTTATGTAATTACAAGTCGTATACCCACCTATACAAAATAGTTCTAAGTAATCATGTGCATTAACCTACATGCATGTTATGTAATATTAAACAAAACATATGTTTGTTGGATATAGTAATATATTAATGGGCAATCGTGCAAGACATAAAAGGTATTATTATTGTAATAAGAAATCCGTGTCGTTAATGTTGTAAGGGAACACGTAATTTTTTGTCAACTTATGTTACTATTCTCTTTTTTACTTGAACTGATGGCTCGGTTGATCAGTGGTTAAGCATTTGGTTACGGCAATATGAGTCGCGGGTTTTGATTCCGCACATTATAACTATTAATATTACTTGTAAATATTTATTTCAATCTGTATGCTGGTTTACGTTCATTTTATGTATCGGATGCTTTTACGATGCAGAAATTTCTAGTGCGGGTATAAAAGTTTATTACCAGATTTCAGAAAAGAAAGTATTTTAGTCAATTTGTGATAGAGGGTTGATCTTCACACGTCGATATATTTAGAAAAGTGTTATAAAAACGCCACTCAACTATAAATAGTGTAGAAGATGTCCAACATATGCTAGCAGAATGTGTCAAATATCAAAGAGAAAAAGATAATCTGGTGCAAAAATTTAATATCAATTTGTGTGAAACGGGTTGGTTTTTGAGCATACTTGCGGAGCCACACTCAGCGGTAGCAAAATTATTTCCATAATCTTACTACATTGATTACTCTTTTCTAAATAGTATTTGTGTAACAGGAACAAGTTATTTTACGATTAGGCTGACATATCCTTGTAGGAAGCCTTTTATAATAAAGATAGATAAAAAAACTATAAATAGCAATCTCAAATCTTCTCCTTCTTCATCTGGTTGCTGGAGATAGCCCTCTACAGTAGTACGGTTTTAAGAAGGATTTGCAGGAATTTTTACCGCCTGGCAGGTGGATCGGCGATTGCAGTACCAGATAACTTGCGCCTTTAACGCTGCTGTTATTATTATTACAGATTATGCTGTATTTTAATACAATTTTTTATACAAAACTAGTAACCTGCCCCGGTTTGCCCATCGATAACAGCGCCACCTACCGCGTCCAATTGTAAATCTAAAATATCCTACCCACTCAAATACATACAAAAAAATATCTGAATGGGTGAAGTCAGTTTCGTGTTTGCGAGCAATTGATTTTTATATGTAGATAGTATATCATAAAATAGGAGACATTTTTAAAGTAGTTTTGTACTTTTATAACTGGAGTCATATTATGGCTGCGGCACTAATAGGTCACTGCGACTACGCTCTTACAAAATATCAGCGTGAAACAGCGAAATAATTCTGTGTACCTATCGTGTGGTGAGTGTAGAAAACCGGAGAGCCTTTTTACAAAGAAGTCCATCAGACGACCATCCTAGTTCTCAGAGGTTAACACGCATCTGCATTTGCATTCTTAATCGAGGATATACTTAATATGTAGATGTGTATGGGCTGCAGCACTTACCATTAGGTGGACTGTGTGCTCGCTAATCCCCATAAATCTATAAAAGAATACTAAAATTTCTTCGGTCTTCACAAGTTTGCAATGGACAAGTCGTTATTACGCTGTAGCAGTAATAGGGACATACGTCAAAGCCATTCTTTATAATGATGATGTCTTTGGAATTCGATACACTTTTATGTTCACGGTTGGCTTGGCGACAGTTTCTCTATTTGATCTGATATACATAATATGAACGTACCGACCTATATTGAAAATGAAAGGTATTTTATTTAAGGAGACCTAATTTATACCGTTTTTGTACATTATTTATTTATATAAGTATAAGTAGAATAGTAAGATGCCGTGTAATGGCGGTTAAGAATATCCACTACCCCATATCTTCCCGTGGGTGTCGTAAAAGGCGACAAAGGGAAACAGGCAGGAGATGGACAGCAGCATCTTCCTGATAACAACAAAATCACAATAAAAAAACTGCGGTTGCCAACCCGCTTGCCAAGCGTGACAACTATGGCAAAACCCCCCCAATGATGAGAGTAACAAAGAGACCATACCTTAAACACTAGGAACAAACATAAGCTTGTGATGCCACTTACAAGACTCCACAGAATTAGTAATTCATTTATGGGGCAATGTATACGCTTTTACAACAGAATCCCAGAACATGTTCAAAGTTTGTCAATAAACAAGTTTAAAAGTTTTATTAAAGAAAAACTGTACAAAAAGGGTTATTATAATATCAAGGAATACATGAATGAAAATAACCCCTGGGAATAAGGTGATCGCCACCATGCTGGTTCTATGAAAATTCATTTAAAATTGTATAAACAAAATTATTGTTAAGTGAAATTATGTTTAAAAAAAAAGTCCCGCTGGGTTTCTTGCTGGTTCTTCCCAGGACAGAGGTATTTTCCGAACCAGTGGTAAATAAAATAATGACTTTCAATAAGTATTATGTAATAATCCATATTGAATAAAAATCATTCTATTCTATTCTATTCTATTCTAGACGGCCCCCAGTCCCCGGCGGCCCCGCTATTCCCGGTTACGGTGGCGACCATGGTAACGGCGGGGCAGGGGGTGCTAAGGATCTCCGGTGGAGGTTCGGTTGCCACCTACGACGACTCGACCTGGCAACTTATAACGCACGCACCCTGAACACTGACGAGAAGATCCTGGAGCTGGAAGAAGAGATAGACAAGTTGCGCTGGCATATTATAGGATTATCCGAGGTCCGAAGAGAGGGGGAGGACACAGTAATCCTCGAATCCGGCAACTTGTTCCATCACCGGGAGGGCGACCATCTGTCCCAAGGTGTCGGATTTATCGTCCACAAGTCTCTCGTTAACAAAGTTGTAAAGATTGGGAGTGTGTTGACGAGGGTTGCGTACCTTATACTCAGAATCACCAAACGGTATTCACTGAAGGTCATACAGGTTTACGCACCAACCTCGTCACACCCCGATGAGGAGGTGGAAAAAATGTATGAGGATATCTCCAGAGCCATGCATTCCTCCAAAACCCACTATACGGTGTTAATGGGAGACTTCAACGCAATACTAGGCACAAGAGAGAACGGTGAGCTGAAAGTAGGGAAATTCGGAATAGGGCAACGGAACCCAAGAGGCCAGCAGCTGTCCGACTTCATGGAGAAAGAGGGACCCTTTATGATGAACTCTTTCTTCCAGAAGCGGCCCCACAGGAAGTGGACCTGGTCGAGCCCCGACGGTTGGACAAAAAATGAGATTGACTTCATTATGACGACCAGACGACAACTGTTTAATGATGTTTCAGTGATCGCGAGGGTGAAAACCGGCAGCGATCAGCGAATGGTGAGAGGCACACTAAACCTAAACGTTAAGTTGGAGAGGCCACGTTTAATGAAATCAACGCTCCGTCCCTCTCGTGTTCTAATTCAAAGTCCCGAAACCTTTCAGCTCGAGCTACGAAACCATTTTCAGTGCCTAGAAGATTGCAATGCAGTGGACGATATGAATGACAAGCTCTTGGAAACTGTCCATGTGGTCGGAGCTAAGTTTTGCAAGACCCGCCGCAGAAGAACACAAAAACTCTCCGATCACACTCTTAATCTCATGGCTGTTAAACGGGATATGAAGCTGCAGTCTTCAGTAGATTTGACAGCATACAGGCAACTGAACAGACAGATCTTCAAATGCATGCGGCGGGACTTACGCACCTTTAATACTGTTCGTATTGAAGAAGCGATCGAGCGGAACCAGGGCTCCAAAGTCTTTGCTAGAGATCTGTCTGCCAGAAAGAACCAACTGTCGAAGCTGAAGACCGAGCGTGGCAGCGTCATTTCCGGAATACCTGAGATTTTGAGTGAGATTGTGAGGTTCTATGGGCAGCTGTACACATCATCGTTGGAGCCACACGCAAGTGTGAGTAACGATCCAAGAGCGTATCTTATCCGACATTATACAGATGATATCCCGGACGTCAGTCTGAGCGAGATTAGAATGACTCTCCAGCACCTTAAAAACAGCAAGGCCCTAGGCTAGGATAGAATTACAGCGGAGCTTCTGAAAGCGGGTGGAAAACCGGTACTTGAAGTCCTTCAGAAGCTCTTTAATTCCGTCCTCCATGGTGGCATTACACCCGAGGCGTGGAGCAGAAGTGGGGTGGTCTTGTTCTTCAAGAAAGGCGACAACGTTCTCTTGAAGAACTACAGACCGATTTCCTTTCTGAGCCGCGTCTACTTGCTGTTTTCGAGAGTTATTACGAATCGTCTCGCCCGCAGACTTGACGACTTCCAGCCTCCCGAACAAGCCGGTTTCCGAAAAGGCTTTAGCATCATAGACCACATACATACCCTTCGGCAAATTGTACAGAAGTCCGAAGAGTACAATTTACCACTATGTCTGGCGTATGTGGACTATGAGAAAGCCTTTGATTCCGTCGAAATTTGGGCGGTGCTGCAGTCCCTTCAGCGGTGACAAGTTGACTGTCGGTATATCGAAGTGTCGAAGTGCTTGTACAGTAGGGCTGCGATGGGTATCCGAGTACAGAACCAGAGTACAAAACCTATCCATTTGCAGAGAGGTGTAAGACAGGGTGACGTCATATCCCCGAAACTCTTCACCGCTACATTGGAAGACGTTTTCAAGCTTCTGGACTGGAAAGGATACGGTATCAACATCAATGGCGAGTACATCACTCACCTTCGATTTGCCGACGATATAGTCCTTATGGCAGAATCGCTGGAGGACCTAAGCACGATGCTCAATGACCTCAATAGTGTTTCCCAATGGATAGGTCTTAAGATGAACATGGGCAAAACAAAGATCATATTTAATGTCCATGTAACACCTAAGTCGGTAGTTGTTGGGAGCACTAAGCTCGAAGTTGTTGACGAGTATGTTTACCTGCGACAAATAGTCCGACTAGGTAAGTCCAACTTCGACCGAGAGGTCAATCGACGGATTCAACTCGGTTGGACAGCGTTCGGGAAATTACGGCACATCTTCTCGTCAGGTATACCTCAAAACTTGAAAACGAGACTGTACAACCAGTGCGTGTTGCCAGTGATGGCATATGGAACTGAGACGTGGTCCTTCACTGCTAGCCGGATAAGGAAGCTCAAGGTCGCTCAGCGAGCTATGGAGAGGGCTATGCTCGGAGTTTCTCTGCGTGATAAACTTAGAAATGAGGATATCCGCAGTAGAACAAGAGTGACCGACATAGCCCAACGGATTAGTAAGCTGAAGTGGCAATGGGACGGCCATATAGCTCGAAGAACCTACAACCGATGGGGAAAAAAGGTTCTCGAGTGGCAGCCTCGTACCGGCAGGCGAAGTGTAGCGTTGCCCTACTAGATGGAGTGACGACCTGGTAAGATATGCAGGAAGTCGATGGATGCAAGATAAACGCAATGCATCCATATAAATAAAGAACGAGCCTTTGGTGGCGAAATAAATGACGCTATGACTATTTAGCCGTAGAAGAGCCGTGGTAGCTCAGATGTTTAGCGCTCGCTGTAAGCTTCACAGTACTCGAGCAACCCGGGTTCGATCCCCGCCGGCACTTATGAAATTGTTAATTGCAATTTTAAGTGCTGATTTACCACGTGCTCGGCGGTGAAGGAAAACATCGTGAGGAAACCTGCATGTCTGAGAAATAAGAAAAAAAATATTTCGTAGACATGTGAAGTTCGCCAACACGCATTGGGGCAGCGCGGCGCACATTTCCTAGCTCTAAAACCCTCTCAGAAATGAGAGGAGGTATGTGCCCAGCAGTGGGACGTAAATAGGCTGTAACTTTTCTTTTTACTTTATGACTATTTAAAAATACCGAATATTTAGAGGATGACCAAATTCTACAGACTATCGAAGGATAGCAGTTTTATTATTCTTTTTTTTCATTGGCTACAAGGCAATCAACCAAAAATAATACGTTATACATAAAAAAATCACAATATGTTGGTATATGCGCGACATTGTGAAGTTTTTGGATGATTTGGCGATAGCTTGAGCCAGCCGAGTTACATCCGTCAATTGACCTCTAGGTCGAAGTTGGACTTACCTAGTTGGAATATTTGTCCAAGGTACTTGTCAACAATACTTGTCAACAATTTACGTAGTGCTCCCAACAACTACCGAAATAGGTATGACATGGACGTTACACATGATATTTGTTTTATGCATGTTCATTTTTAAGACCTATCCGATGAAAGACACTATTGAGGTAAATGCGCATAGTGTTTAGATCCTCCAGTGATTCTACCATATGGACTATATCATCGGCAACTCGAAGGTGAGTGATGTGCTCGCCATTGATGTTAATACCGTATCCTTTCCAGTCCAGTAGCTAGAAAATGTCTCCCAATAAAGGGGTGAAAAGTTTCGTAGTCTTATTAAATCGAAGAAAGTAATGTTTTAAGGTGCATAAGACAGACAAAATAACTTAAAGTTTATGTCACTATCGAGGCACTTGTTTTGTCGTTTCTACCATTACTCAAAATTAAACCGCATTTATGTATCAAAATCCACTTTAAATCATTATTAAAACGATAATATAGGAGCAGCAATCCACCGGCGGTCAAGTTTCCGCCAAAATTTCCCATTGTTATCAGAGCGTTAGTGCTTTGCTCATCGACACGCTTGCTTAGTTTTGTGAGATGGTGAGTATCATACATAGTGGCAACAGGTCGGCCATATAGCCCGAAGAACCGACAACCGATGGGGAAGAAATGTTTTCGAGTGGCAGTCTCGTACCGGTTAGGCGAAGCGTAGGGCGTCCCATCTCGAGATGGAGTGATGACCTGGTAAGACATGCATCAAGTCAATGGATGCAGATGGCTCAGCACCGTGCTTTGTGGCAGTCCATGGGGGTGGCCTATATTCAGCAGTGGACTTGTGAAGGGTTGTAATATTAATTATCAATTGCACATTTCCGTTGTGGTCGATTATGGCCAGAAGAAGAAAAGTAAAATAAAACAAATTGTGTAAGTAAAAAATAAATTTAAAAAAGTAAAAGCCGTCTTTAAAGTACTAAAAACTTCACATTCTGAAGCGGCTAATAATAAACCTATAACCTAACGCAATGCACACATATAAATAAAGAAAGAGTCTTTGGTGCCAAAATAAATGACGCTATGACTATTTAAAAATACCGAATGCTTACCTATAGCTATAGAATAATAAAGCCACTATCAATACATAGCGGTTTATATCATTTTCCTTAATTTTATTATTCGCTGTAAGGCCATCAACCAAAAAGAATACATTATACATCAACAAAAGCAAATATTCACAATGTGTAAACGTATATGCGCGACATTGCGAAGTTTTTACATGATTTGGCAATTGCTTGAGCCAGACAGTCGTTTTAAGACGCGTAATACGAACAAAATACCTTAAGGCTAATATCGCTATCGAAGCACTTGTTTTGATATATATATATATATAGTAGACTCAAAAGAGTTATAAAGTAAAGAAGAGGAACTAAAAAACCCTATAACACTCAGGCCTTCTCTTACTTCGAAGTGTCTACAGAGCATGTTCAATGCGCTGTTAAGTTGGCGGGTTTCCGATGACCTTAAAATATGTTTAATTAAATATTACGTTAGTATTACAAATACTTGTTCCGTGCGGGATTCAAACCTACGACCCTTGGCGCTGCAACTCAATACTAAGCCACTGCGCCATGGAGGTGTCTATATTTTTATTAGCCGTTTTTATTTAAATTACGTCAATTTAACACAAAAAATATTTCGTTACTTAAAATTTAGCAGTTAAATCTCACAATATCACAAAAATGTGCTTTAGTTCTTTTTGAACTAAGTCCCAGATATTATAATTTAAATAATGTAAAATATTATGTAAATGCGGTCTCATTAACTGCCTACAGTAATGAGAATTTCTAGTTTGAGAACATAGTTAAGTGTGTGTGAATGGGTTGTTATATATGTAAGGAGTGTAATGAGAAATCTTACTAATTGACAGCTCAGTAGCATAGAGGTGTTTACTTGCGGCGCAGCTGAGCCCCGGGATCAAAACTTGAACGGAACAGTACAAAATAAATCCTAGTTGTGATTATGTTCAATGTGCAACTTATGTTTGTATAAAACACTTTCACGATACTAAAGAAAACCTTACTAAGAATGTAATTAATCCGAGTTTATACTCGATAAAGTCCTAAGTCCAACAGTTTACCTAAAAAGCCTGACATTGTTGCAGATAATAATTTATGTAAGTAAACAGTAAGGTTACAGCCTATTTATGACCCACAGATAGGTGCATGCCTTCTCTCATTTCTGAGAAGGTTGTAAGCAAGAAGAGCAAGGAAGCATTGCCCCATTGCGCGTTGGTGGACATCACATTTACATATATACATTTCCTCACGGTGTTTTCCGTAAACATGTTATGTTATAATATGTTAGGTAGAAACATTTTTAATTGTAAAATATTTGACCGAAATTGCGACTTGTAGTATGTACTTAGAGTATTTCTATTCTTCATGAATGAATGTACGTAAGGGAATCAAACTGGGTCCAAAAGTTTAAAGTGTATAATTATTGGCTTAGTACCAAATTAAAATATTAAAATTGTGGTAGCTCAGGGACTAGGCAATGGACTCAAACATAATTTTAGTTGTGCAACGCCAATGTTATCCTTGCCGGTAACACTTAAATTGTGATTTGTTATTTGTTTCGGTCCTTCAGACCGAATTTCGGTCACGAAGACCAGTCTCAACGGATACTAATAACCAGTTAGCGCAGATCAGAATTATAGTGTACGAGTGTGTGCGCGACCACAGCTGCACTCTCTTTTCACTCATTCTGATACACATGAAGAGAGATCAGAGGTAGGACTAGGGGCTTTCCAAGGCACGTGTCAAACACCAACAACTTTTTGATTCCGGGCTACTAACGAGATTTTTTTGACAGACAAATCCAATAACTGATTTTGGCCCGAACAGACAATTTGAAACAGATTTGGACCCGGGACCCCATGACCGAGAATCAGTCACTCAGTACTGATTCATCATGTACTCGGCGGTTGAGCAAAAAATCACGAGGAAGCATGCATGTTTGAAAAGGCCGTACAAATTATATTTTTAGACTTGTTACTTACGACATCTGATGTCACGGGGTTTCTTTGTGCCCGCCGTAACTTGCAGAAATTCAATAGTCAGGATCGTTAGCGTATATTCCTATTCTTAAATAAGCGGACACAATGGCCAGGAACATAATTAATAGGATCCATTTGTAGTTTAATGATGGCGTTGTGTACACGGTCGTTACATAATAACCACAAGAAAATGTTCGATATCATTTAAATTTAATTTCTGCTTTTCTGTACCGGCTTTATTCTGGATCGGGAGCCATTTGTCGTTAGAAAATACATTTGAATGACAAACAATAAACTACCGGGGACGTAATGCTGTTGCCGAGGTCCTCATGTACATATTCACCTTCGGTCGACTTCTGTATCTTGCAGCTAGTTTGTTAGTGCTGCCCCTTAAAAGGTTCTTAGCAATTATAATGAATCGTAATTGTATTCTCGTAAGTACTTGTACCTTGTTCGATTGCTATTGAGTCAGCAATATTAGTCTAATGCGGCGTAATTGACGTTCGCTATGTTTTTATCGAACATGGAATATTCAATTTGTTTTACTTGTTGCTTCGAAGATTTATGTGTCAATAGGTTGCGATTATGGCAATGATGTTCATGTCATGATGATCCAGTTATTTGATTTATATGTCGTGGTGTTAAAGAGTACTTTATGTTTTAACACTGTTTACTAACTTAGAGAATAGAAACTGAATAGGGCTTAATAATTAGTTCATTGCTAAAATTGTTATGTTATTGTAGTAAGAATAATTGGACGTAGTTATACATTTTTGTATCGTTAATCGTCGTCGTCCTAATAACGACTAAAATTAAAAAAAAATTAAAAATAAATTTTTTAATTTTAGTCGTTATGCTTTTGCCAACCCGCTTGTCAAGCGTGGCAACTGTAGCAAATATGGCGCTACTATGAGGCAATACATGGGGAAGGCCTACTTTCAGTAGTGAACTTTAGTAGACTGTAAAGGAATTTCTTTTATATTGTAATTATTAGTTTAAATACAATAATAATAAGGATTATCAAATTAATTATGCGAGTGTCTTCATTTATCACAGTCTTAAAAAGTAAGAAAGTGAAATAAATATTCAGTAAGCGCCGTATAAAGTTACTATTTTAATAATATACGAGTAAAACACAGTCGAACCCTCCTCATTGACGCCATTGAAAAGGTTTTGATGTAATCACGCCTTTGCGTGTTACAAGATCGCATTACATACTCTATTTCGGAGGGCTTAAACCACCCAGTTTCATACAAAAACATCGGACCGTTTAAAAATTGGCAGAAGCGTGTTCGATATTTAAAAATTGATGAAATATTTTTATAATTGAATTTTGAAATTGCTGAAATAACTTAATAAAATGAAAGAAATATTTTTAAATGCTTCTGTAATAGTTTTCGAAAAATGTTCCATATTTTTACTAAGTTTACTAAGCTTTAGTTGTATCAAAATTACAATATTTAATTTAAAATCTCTTTATATGGTTGTGTGTGTTTTACACACAACGATGATGACGATGACCCATCGTACAATAATATTATTATTTTAAAGAGGCTTCATTAATTATTTTTTGTTTTTATTTGATTAGTTACTTCTTGTTACTATTAATTAAGTGTGAGTACCTTTGATACGATGAATGTTTAATAATTATTGTCTATTTATTTCTTGCTTGTGAAATTTATGAAATTTTATTAATTGATGAACATATTTGACTTTACCGCGATGTTGTAATTTCGTGTACTGCATCAGTAAATTTGCCGCGTGCTTACGTGTTACAAGATGATGAGATCTTACATGGGCGTTAGCTCTATATTATGTGTAAAACGTAAATGACGTGTAAACTTCCTTGTTCTCGGAAGCTCCGTGTGTTGTAAAAAACATGATTTTGTTTCACCTCGTTCGTTCGCGTTGCGTGTTACGGATCGATTTACATCGTTTTTGACATGTTCTAATACTGGCCAGCTACTGTCTTGTTACAGCGTCTTTGTTTTTTTTTTCCTTAATAACACGTTTGAATTGGGACTATAGAATTCCTCGGTTTTATATTTTGTAATGTTACATTTTGTAGTTCTTTTTTCATAATTATTCGTGTATTACTAACGTAACGATGTTATTATTCTCAGTTTATAGCATTCAGTCTTGGTTACTTGACTTATTTTTTCTTTTATCCTTCATTCGGTAACGATGATAATTAATTTTTTTATTGGTTGATGAAATTTATTTCATTATTCTGTTTATCTGTGTATTATAGTAAACATCATTATAATACAGCTATTTACAAATCTGCTGCTCACATAGACCTCCCCCAAAATAATGCCACAAAACTTGGTGCTATGCCACTTGCGTCCTACGACTTCCAACATTGTCTTACCAGGTCGTCACTCCATATATTAAAAGGCCATTCTACACTTCGATTATCGGCGCGAGACTGCCAGTCTTAGACTTTTATTCCATTTTCGATTCTTCTAGATTCTATCAAGCAAAGAAACTCCGAACATAGCTCTATATATGTAACATATTAAGCTTTCTCATTCCATCAGCTAGGAAATAAAAAGTTAATATTTATCTTTATAATTTCTTATTTACTCCCCAATTTTTTCCTTTGTATTTTAGTTTCATTCATTGGAATACTCACCGCAATGGTGTGAAATTTGATTAAACGTAATAATTCCAGCAATGTCAACTAAGGACATACAATAAGGCCACAATGAAAAATACTTTTGGCTTAAACTCCAGGCGGAACCAACATTTAAAAAAGGGTACCTAATATTTTGTTAAAAAGTGCTTCTTTATTCATGTTATCCCATTTTCTGGCTCTGTATTTCTTATATCATTAGAGGCATTAAATAATTATTTACAATGCTCAATTCAAAAATTAATGAATCATTTAAAAGAGTATATATTATGTAATGCAAAAGAGTAGCAAGGTTCGTATAAAATAAATAAAAAGAAATATAGAAGTTTCAAAAAGAACTCCAGTACTAAACAAAAACTTTTAAAAAGGTAGAAGATTTACAGTGAAATAAACAAAAAATGGTTTTAATAAAAACTAAACAAAAAATTACTAAAGTAGTACTAAAAATACTAAAATAATTTCACATTCTGAAGCAGTGCTAAAATATAGCAGAATTAAATCTTCAATTATCTTAATCTCAATGTCGTCTAATTAGTTGCACTAAAATTGACGGCTCCGTGGCGCAGTGGCTTAGCAATAAGTTGCAGCGCTAAGGGCCGCGGGTTCGAATCCCGCACGAAACAAGTATTTGTATGGCCTACAAATAATTGCTCTAGGTCTGGTTGTTTGTCCTTGTGAAATCTATGTATGTAAACTGCCCCCGCGATACAGGAGAAAATTCTAGTGTGGAGGTAACATTTAAAAAAAAAAAGAAAAAAAAGAAAAGAAAATATAATCCCCTATTTTGCCACTCTTATGTTACACCCCTATACTTTATGGGTGTGTTTTTTCTCTAAATTCACATACTATCCTATTCATATCTATTTAGACCAGCCTTGAAGTATAAACTAGTTAATAAAAATAATCATCAAAATCGGTTCACAATTGAATAAGATATTGCGTAACATATATAAAAAAACTTACCATCGAATAGTAAGCTTCCTCCTTTATTTTTGAAATCAGTGATTAATGTAGATATTAATAATTAAAGATAAATTTTAGATTATGGAATGTATTTATTATATTTTTCTTTACGTAGAGCCACGCTGCAGCTATATTAGTAGTACAGTTGTAGCACGAATGGGTCGGCTCGACCGGGGAAGGACCACGCTCTCACAGAATACCGGCGTAAAATAGCAGCTTAACACTGCTGTGTTTCGTATGGTGAGTGTAGAGAACCAGAGACCCTTTTTACTGCATAAGAGGCATTCCATCTTAGTCTTCACGAGTGACAACGCATCTGCATTTTGATTCGCAAACGAGGACAGATGTAGATGTCTATGAGCCACAGTAACCACTTACCATCAGGTGGACTTTGTGCTCGTTTGTCAATTGCTCCTATAAAAAAAAATAAAGAATAACAGTAGGATAGTCAACGTTTTCTTTCTGTCATCTGCCGATTGAGGAACCCGGCTCTGGCAACTAGCTTACTTTACATTATACCTTTTTTTTATTAACGTTAGTCACAGAAAGATTTTCTCCTGTACCGTGGAGGCAGTTTACTTACATAAATTGTACAAAGACAAACATACAGTATTTTCCATGTGGTAGAGCCACGCGGCAGCTTTTGCTGTCGCACGGATGGGCCGGCTCGAACCGGGGTGGTACCACGACCTCACAGAAAACCAGCGTGAAGTAGATGTTTACCTCTACGTTTCGCTTGGTGAGTGCAGGTGGCCGGAGACCCTTTTTACTGGAAATGAGGCATTCCATCTTAGTCCTCACGGGTGACAACGAATCTACATTTTGATTTGTAATAGAGGATAGATGTAGATGTCTATGGGCCGCAGCAACCACTTACCATCAGGTGGACTGTGTGCTCGTTTGTCACCATTATCCTATAAAAAAAAAAGGACACGTATTTCACGTCTCAAAGGACGTGCTTATGAATGAGGCCATATTTTGTAATTTAATAGTAGTAAATTTTTAAAGTTCTTGTAATATTATTTATTACGTCAGTTATTATATAAATCCATAGCGGTACACAGTCCATAAAGTGGATGGAAAAAAGCCAACTATTGGCGAATTTACATTTCGTCATTGGTTTTAGAAACATGAAACTATTTGTACTAACTTAAAGTAAGCAAATATATGCAAGAACTCAAATGCATTTATAATATTTCTAAGAACCTAACATTTCATATAATACCTAGAAATTACAACTAAACAGCTTGTATGGGAATAATGCTTCTGCTTATCAGTGCTGGGAACGGCGGCGTTTATGTAACATTATCTCTTCGTCGCTAGTTCTCGCTAGGGTTTCCATGTAGTTTGAAATTTGATGAACCGTTCTATTAATTTATTTAAGGTAAAGGTGAAGCTGGTATTAACAAAATTTAAAAATTTTGTAGAGCGAATTGTTTGCAAAAGTTAAAAACGCAAGGCAATTTAGGTATATGCGTCTAACTGCTGTGCACAAGCCTCCTCTTATTTCTGAGAGTTCTGTAAGTCCTGGGAATATGAATTATTCAACTAATACTAGCAAATATTCTTCTGCATCATTCTGTAAAAGTTTACGGTTGGATAAGGCCTCTTTTAAGTCCTTTTTCATTTTAGGGAAGCTTTGAATTAATCGTCAAGCTTTTTTTATAGAAGAGGGTTCAAACGGGCATGCAGCACACTTGATGGAAAGTGACTACCGCCACCCATGAACAATTGCAACACCAGAGGAATTGCAGGTGTTTTAACGGTCCTTTAGAAAAGAGTAAGCTCTTATCTTGAAGGTCCCTAAGTCGTACCGGTCCAGAAAAATTGCCGGTGTTAAACGATCCCACAAAGAGCTTGCGCGATGTGCTTGGCAGGTGGGTTGACGGTCATAGTTCCAGACGTGAGTACTTTTGATAGCGCACATCATATGAGATATCTATCGGAAGCCATACATTTTTCTGACATCTTCGTCAACAGTCTTAGTCAACTCTACTACTTGACAAAATGAGGTAATGGATTCTCTCACGCTGCTATCGCACGGCTACAAATTTAGATTATTTTATTTTGATTAAAACACCAATCATATAGAATAGAATCATTTTTATTAAATAATGATAAAAAATGAGTGAGTGTCGTGGAACACTCGGTTGGAACGAAGTTCCTTGCGTAGTACACCTATTACTATAGATAAACGTAGGTATTATGTTATTGATTAACAAATACAAATAAATGAATTATCGTCTATTAAAATGAAGTGTCATTTGAAATAAAACAATATTTCTTTCATGACAAGATAAGAAAACGTGCGATGGAGATGGATATGACACAAGGGGTAGTGACGAAAAAATCTTACACTTTTTGTCGCCTAGCTCTCATCCGCCAAATCCTTACTGTCCGATAAAGAACTTCGTTCCAATAAATAATAATGTTCTCCGGACCGAATTTCAGTCACGGCGGCCAGTCTTCAATGGATGGTTTCTTAGATGGTAATTTGACACGACCGGAGAGAGATCAGGCGCAGGACCAACAGCTTATCGTGCTTACCGAGGCACGGGGGTGAGTCAAACACCGTCAAATTCCTGACTCCGGGCTGCTACTGAGAATTAATTGACAAAAAGAACCAATAACTGATACTGGCCCGACAGGGGATTTGAACCCGGGACCTAATATCAGTAACCACGACTTCAATAGCGTTTACGACCGCTAGACTTGTTGGTCAAGTGGTCACTTTTATTCAATGTAGGTCACAAGGATAGTTATTGAATGTCGCTTAAGCTTTACTACTGGTTCGAAAAAAGAAACTTCTGTTCTGAGAAGAGCCAGCAAGAAACCTATTGGGACGTTTTTAAACCTTAATTTATTTATTTTTACACAATTAAGTATGAAAAAATTTAGAAACAGCATGGTCGCCTCATTCTCAGGGGTTATTATCAATCAAGTACTCTTTAGTAGTATAATGACTCCTATTAAACATTTTTTCCTGATGAAAATTCTTAACCTTTTGATAGATAGGTCCTGCATATATTCTATTACTTTGTTGTAAAAGCGTATACATGTTTATAGCCTGAAATATTATGTCCTGTTATGTGGTGATTGTCTGGCGACACTATCTGAATCCCCGCGTGTACTACCTTCAATATGTTACGCTCTATAAAAGCCGTACGATCTTCGAATGCCTATTTTTTCGAGGTATTTTGATACACAGAGTATGTAAAGTATGCAATTTTAGAAGAAAATAGCGTGCGTAAAAACTGTTTGAGCTTTTTGCATATAATTCATGCTCATTGACAAGCTCACTTTAAAAAGTTTTACAGCTTCGTCAATATTTGTCTCAGTTAGTAAGTAAGAAGTTGTTGCTCGCACTATGCTTTTATCGTTTTTATAATAACGATAAAAGCATAGTGAAATGATTCAATTGTTCTCTTTGTGCCGGATTTTCCTAGTAAGCCAGGACAACCACAGAGTTTAAGCCTTATCATTCCTTGTTATCATAGAGGAAGTTGAGTTGAATTGATTTCGCAAATACATTACCTACGCTACCTCCACATTAGAATTATCACCTGTGGAGGCAGTTAACATACACAAATTGCACAAGGAAAAATAAAAAATAAACACTTCTTTCATGCGGGATCTCTTGCGACCCTCAGTGCCGCAACTCAATTCTAAGGCAATAAAATATACATATAAAAATTATAAAAAGATGACTATTATTAGAGTTTCTTTCACGATTGCATAATATTAAATGTATATATATATATTTTTTTTTCAATATGCAATCACTTTAATACAAAAACTATAATAATAAAAAATAAATATATTTGGATTCAAACTAGAGTCTTTATAACTATTCTCATATACATAATGTGAAAAAAGATATACCTACACCAAGCCAAAGACGTATTAAAAAGATGGACCTAGAAGATTTACGCGCTGTAGCGAAGGTATAGCCGCGACGCGAGAGCGTGCCCGACTGAATGCGAGTCGGGCAATTACCTGACTTTCTTATTGCCATTTTAGAGCGAGTATGACGTATCTATACTTTAAAAACATCTTAGCACCAAGCGATGTAACAGAAGACGTTACTCGTACTTATACAAAGTCGCTCTCTCTTTCATCTTGGTTTGAGCATATTCTACCAATGCGATTTTTATATTACGCGAGTTGATTGGCTTTCTTGATAAAAAAATTCGTGAGATAAATATAGGATAACTTTCACATGAAAACCGCGTATGGCAAAAGCGTGATGTGTAAAGTCTAGTGTGATATTTATTTTGTTGAGATGGCTTCCCCATATCATCACCAATATAGCTCATTAAAGTCCACTGCTGAACATGCCTATGTTCAGCAGTGTCCCTCATAGATCCGACGTGGAGACGTGTAAGACATAGTTGCCATAGTCGTTTGGCTGGAGGGTTGGCAGCCACAGTTTTTTTTTCATTAAGTTGTTATCAGGAAGATGGTCCTCATAACCTGGTGATCTCCTGTTCCAGTTTCCTTGTCGCCTCTTACCTACAGTATGATATGAGGTAGTGGATTCAAATCGCTGTGTGTCCATATCAGTTGACGTATAGTGGGGATATATAAATAGAGGTACAAATATTTCAAGATAGCCTGTTTCGTTATCAGCATGTTTTTATTACATTTCCAAAAAGCAGGAGCAGAAGGTTTTTGCTACGTTACTCGTTTATTACATCCTGTATTGGTAGATAAGAAGTTCTATCTACTTTGGTTTAGAATTTTTGTAATAAACGTTTGAGAAAGAAATTTAAGTGAGAAATGCATGATATTTTTTTTTGTAATAAATGTTTCATAATATTTCTTAGTGATATCGAACATCTTATACATTCGCTTGTATCAAAGCACAATATGTATTTATTATTTAATTATTTAATCATGTCAGAACATTAAACAATTATAAATTTTGTTCATTTCCTTTATAACAATATAGGTTGTTTTCAGCAACGTTTTTTATTTTAGCGAATGCGATTTAATTTATTAATTGCCGCGCTTGATTGAAAATAAAGCAAATAAAAAAAAATATTTCTTAAACATTTCTTTTTAATTTTTTTTTAAAAATATAAACCTTCTCCATTGAAAAATACACATATATACCAACTTTCATGATGATCTATCTCTATCAGATAGATTTTGAGTTACACTATTTCATATATATAAACATCATTTTTATATGTATAGATCTGCTTGTGAACACTAACTGGTCACTTTAAATCTATACAAATAAATAAAATTGAAGTGTCTGTTTGTAATCTCAAAATAACAGCTTTTTACTAAATGCATATGAAAGTATATACGATACTTATAACAAAAACACACTTTTTAAAATTTTTATTTGTCTGTTTGTTCCGGCTAATCTCCGAAACGGCTGGACTGATTTCGACGGGACTTTCACTGGCAGATAGCTGATGTCATAAGGAGTAGCTTAGGCTACTTATATTTTAGAAAAAGAATTAGGGTTCCGCGCAACATAATTAAAACCCTAAATTACACGCGGGCGAAGTCGCGGGGTACTGCTAGCTTAAGATAAGTTTTCACAAGTTATATCTGTAACAAATTCTCACACGGACCTGGTTCATCGAAGCGTTAATTAGATAAATTGAAGAGCATTGTCGAAGTAAAGCACGACGGACGACGGACAGCACGCAGCAATTTGTCACAGATTAAAGGCGTTGATCTACATTCGAGTAAAACGTAGATGTTTATTATTGGCTATAGTGTTCATTGGCACTTAAAAGCGAGTGAGATATTGTGCGAAATAGGGTAGGGTAAAGGTAATTTTGCAAATCCGAATATAGTGACGGTAATATGGTCATTCGGTTAATATGGTCACTTTCTTATAACTCGAAAACCACAGCCTTGTTTGCATAGAAGGCTCTGTGATACAATAGCCCTTCATCAGTCAAACATATATAAAGGGGCGCTGCTTTATTGACTATTATTATTTATATTGGCTTTATTGACATTATAGTAAATATTTTAGTTGATTTTAGTTTAGGGTAGTGCTTGTTTGCTATTTTATTTCCTAATATATTAGTTATAGTATACGACTTTGTGTTGTTGAAGAAGAGAATCAAGTTTATAGTGAGACTATAAGTAAAAAAAATAAAGAAGCGTCGTAATTATCAGATTTCATTGCATTTAAACGTTTCTAAGTAAATTTAAGCGCGGTTTTACTGACAGTGAATACAGCTCTTTACGTAATGGTAGCCGCTACTCGGTCGCGGGAACATCGGAACTTCCGCCCTTCATTCATCACGAAATCAATCCTGGATCGAATGTTTAAGGTATCGATTACACGGGCCCGCTTTTCAATTATTGCTGGGTGTCATTGAATGGCAAACCTTGAATTCTTTAGCCTTAGTCTCGTATTTATAATGGGATAAGTTCATATGTTATCTTAACAGTTACGTATACTCGTATATTACAAGACATTTTTATTACATTATTACGTGTAATACATTATGTATGTTTATCAGTTGTCTAGTACCCATAACACAAGCTCTGCTTAGCTTGGGACTAGATGGCGTTGTTTGATAGTTGTGGAATATTATTATTATTATGGGGTATTTGTATAGTTTTCTCATCTGGTTGGGCTGTATAAATATATAATTGTAAATGAAAATGATAAACTTACATAAATATCAATAAAATAAAATAAATACATAAAAATTACTTAAATATATAAAAATTCGAATATAATCAAAAGACGTTTTATACGTGGTAGAGCCATGCTGCAGCTATATTATCGTTGTAGCACGAATGGGTCGGCTCGACCGGGGAAGGACCACGCTCTCACAGAATACCAGCGTAAAATAGCAGCTTAACGCTGCTGTGTTTCGTATGGTGAGTGTAGAGAACCGGTGACCTTTTTTACTGGAAACGAGGCATTCCATCTTAGTCCCCACGGGTGACAACGCATCTGCATTTTGATTCTTAATCGAAGATGGATGTAGATGTGCCACAGCAACCACTTACCATCAGGTGGACTGTGTGTTCGTTTGTCACCCTTATCCTATATAAAAAAAAAGACAATATACACACATTTGTAATGGTCGTCTGCATTAATTAATTGCAGTTTATCGAAGTCCACTGCTGAACATAGAGTTCCCCATAGATTGCCCCTTATGGGGAATATTTTTCATACTTGCCACGCTTGGCAGGCGGTTTGGCAATCGTTGTTTTTTTATTTTCTAGTTGTTATGAGGAAGACGCTGGTCACTATATGATTAGCTAACATTATTTATTTAATAGAAAAGCAAATATATGAACTCTTTTTATGTGTTTCGTAGTAGAAAAATGTTAAGTAAATCTAAACCCTCACATAAATGACGAACATATAATAAAATAAATAAATAAAAATTGTTTATTTCGGACAAGAAGATCCATAGAATTTGTTAGTAGAGAAAAAAACTTACATCTATGTTAGTATTATATACACATACATGTATACACATATATTATACAGACATATATATATACCAGCTGTTCCCCGCGACTTCGTTCGCGTGTTAGGGTTTTTATGTTTTGCGCGGAACCCTAATTCTTTTTCTAAAATAAAAGTAGCCTAAGTTACTCCTTATGATATCAGCTACCTGCCAGTGAAAGTCCCGTCAAAATAGGTCCAGCCGTTTCGGAGATTAGCCGGAACAAACAGACAGACAGACAGACAGACAGACAAAATTTTTAAAAATTGTGTTTTTGTTATAAGTACCGTATATACTTTCATATGCAATTAGTAAAAAGCTGTAATTTTGACATTACAAACGGACACTTCAATTTTATTTATTTGTATAGATTATATACTTTTTAATCATGGCAGATTTAAAATAACGAAATCGACGACTGCGCCTAACAGTTTGCTGAAGTTGAATATCACGTCAATTTTTCTCATGATAGAAGAAGAAGTAAATGCCCAGCGGTCACTGATTACAGATTCATCGGCGTATCTTGTAATGTAAATGTTTAATGCTGGCACTATAAGGCAATATCATTGTCCGCCCCTCTAGGCAACCCTCTAGCATGCCATGCGTAGGTACGATTTGCTTGGAATGATTTGATGCTTGGAGGTCGTCAGAGATGGCAGTAAATCTACCCCACATCAAAGAAGACGAAGTTCCAATTATCAAATCCTTTATTTTGATTGTTCTATTTCGATGTTAGTTAGCGTCCACTATTTTCTTTTTTATTTACTATTTACATTGTTGCACGTTCGTATAGCATCAGAGTTAAAAAAAAATGTCAAGACTGTCGTAATAAAGATAAAAATACCTAGAGCATGTAGAGGTGGTGTAAGATAATTTACTACCCTAACTAAGAGAGAAAAAATCAGGAGATTGCAACAGCACGCGAGAGAGTTGCAGCGCTACAACTAAACAATAAAAAAAGTTAATCGTGACAACTATGGTAAGTGTCTTCCCTATGAGGCAATATATGGCAATGTTTAGTGGTGGACTTTTGATAGGCTGTAAAGGATTGGTCAAATTCAATTAAAAGCAACGCTATAAAAGTTATGGGTATCTGACAGATGGCGGCATATTTATTTATTTATTTATTTAAAACTTCATATACACATGTGGTATATAGGCGGACTTAATGCCTAAGGAATTCTCTACCAGTCTACCTTGCATATTATCGTTAGGTTAAAAATTATTGCGTGTTGTTGGAGAGAGAGGATTCATAACCTTTTCTTAGCTCTTGTTTCGCAGAGTCGATAAGAGAAAAAGCCAGTAATATTTCGTTTCTTCTAATGGCTGGCGGATTTACCATATACCAGGCCTAAAATATAAACACCAGCAACGGGATCCAGGTCAAAGTTTCAAGGCGTTTGGTACTCTGGTCAATGCAAGAGATCAATGTTTGTCAAGGATAAGTATGATGTCAACTTTTAAAATTCTTGTCTCTATTTTTTTTATAGAATTAGAGTGACAAACGAGCACACAGGTCACCTGATGGTATGTGGCTGCTGTGGCCCATAGAAATCTACATCTATCTTCGCTTCCGAATTAAAATGCAGATGCGTTGTCAGCCGTGAGGACTAAGATAGAATGCCTTTTTTCCAGTAAAATAGGTCTCCGGTTCTCTACACTCACTATACGAAACACAGCAGCATTAAGCTGCTATTTTACGCTGGTATTCTGTGAGAGCGTGGTCCTTCCCCGGTCGAGCTGACCCATTCGTGCTACAACTATACTATTAATATAGCTGCAGCATGGCTTTACCACGTAAAAAAAGTCTAATTCTACATGTACGAGCATGTAGACAGCAATTGGTGTCATATCTTGAATATATTGTCACACTTACTTTTGATGAGTAATAAATTAAATGAGACTATTTTTATATTAATTAAGATGTTTTTATTAACTCCCTTTCGTGTATGTTTGTTCGGATCGAATTTAGTAATAATTGACTAAACTTTTTTTATAGTATAAGGATGACAAATGAGCACACAGTCCACCTTATGGTGAGTAGATGCTGAGGCCTATAGAAATCTACATTTATCCTCGATTCAGAATCAAAATGCAGATGCGTTGTCACCCCTGAGGACTAAGATGGAGCGCCACGTTTCCAGTAAAAAGATTCACCGGTTCTCTACACTCACCATAACAAAACACAGCAGGATTATTGAGCTGCTATTTTACCCTGGTATTCTATATTGTGAGAGCATGGTCCTACCCCTAGCTTGGCTTTACCACGTAAAAAAACTTCCTTCCTAAACTAACATCCCGATGTGCTAGAGACTAGAAACTTGAACATAGTTCAGAATCGGATATTCGCGATAATAGTAAATGTAATCAAGCTAGATGGAAAACTATCACAACTAAGTAGGCTTAACAAGTAATAGTAGACCAACTTATAAAATGCACCTGCATTAGTAAATATTTCGTTACAATTTCACAATAAACGACATAATACTAACTGCATTTTAACTTTGTATATGGTTTTGTAAGCCGTCAAAAATAAAAAAAATTTTGAAGAAAATTACTTATGCATTATCACTAGAGGATCCATCACCAAGAGACCGATACTGACATACCACTTCGCTTATTTTTTAGTTACTGTAGGCCCACAGTTTCATTCGTAGTTCTCTTGGTTTACGCAGGAGACCCTCAGGATAGTTTAGGGCAGTGGTGGTTTACGGGAAGGTATATTACGGTCATCTACGGGTAGGATCTGTCTTAGGGTAACCCTACTGTCGGCAACTAATAGATGGATAGGAAAGTATGACCATTTTTGTACGGACTTGACATGTACAAAAATGGTAAAAACGGACTGGGCATGTACAAAAATGGTGGAAAGATTTGATGTAGATTGTACTTTTTTCAAAATCGAAAAGTTTTTTAATGTTTTGTGAATACACCCTTTTTTGGGCCTACATTTAGTCGTTATAGCGCCCAAATCGCAAACTCACCTAATATGGTCATAGTATCAAGAAGACCCCTCCTTAGTTCGCGTATCGTGACGGCCAACTACGGAACCCTACCTCTACATGATGCGTTCCCCGAGACGCACTTGTCCGGTTTTTTTAATGACATGTTTTTTATTAATTTTTCTTTCATTAAAGGATTCACCTCAAAAATAAAAAATAAAACTTTTTAAAGTTAAATATAATTCATAGAAATGTTGATAATTTATTAGAAATTATACATGTCGATTCTATGTTGGCCGGCATAAATGCAGCGGATACATTAGATATCATATAAATCTTCATACATATTTACATATAAAATATTAGGATAATTTATCAAGCGGATTTAAAGTACCTACCTATATTTAAGAATTGATATAAATTAATAAATATACTTACAATAACATAATACATCAGTGATTGAAATTCTTGCTTCTAGCCAGTTATCTTTTTGCCGATGGAAGGCAAACATTATTACCCATAACAAGGCTATGCTCAAGAGGCTCTCCTACACAATATTTTATATTTGGTCATTTATTTATACAAGGGAACTCGTTCCGTCTAAATGAATAAAATTGATTGCTTATACAAACTGAGCGCCCAAATACTCGACCATCACATTAAATAAGGGCTTTTGTAGAAAAAAAGTTTAAGAGCGTGGAGTCGGGACGTCGGCGCGGGCGCTGGCTCGGAGCCTCGCGCCGACCTTGGGACGCTTCGTAAGACAACTCGACTTTGTTATTTGTTTATACACTACACTACCTGTTCACGGCAACTCACACAACGGCTCGATCTCATGCACTTCGATGTCGAATCGCTCAGATATTCTACGGCGATTTTCGTAATTAAAATCGATTTATTACGGCCTAGGAATGCCGTCCAAAAATTGACTTTATAGACAAAATATACAAAACCGATTACTATCGACCACATAAGATCGAGACGGGGGATAATGAAATGCCCATTGGGCAAAGAATTCCACTGCGGTCTAATTAAAAATTAAAACCGTAGCAGAATTTATGATTGGAAAGTTTATTTTGACGTATGCTTTTATTCATGCTTATTCAGAACAAATGTTGATGTTTTACGGTGCTCTATTTACTTTAACAATGCGTCTATCAAGATATACGTTGACTCCATAATTCCAAAGATGCGATATGTGTCTTCGTTACAGAAAAATGTAACTGGATATGAAGGGACACTATGAAAGAGGCGGAAGCTACCTCAAAAAACTATAAAAATATTTCATTGCGGTCCTTAGCGCTACTTGATAAGGATACGCGGTCATTTGTAGTAAGATCGTGATCCAGACGAAAGAGATAGACGATTTATTTATAAATAACTTGCATTATCTCCTTAATACGTAGGGGACATGTTGCTGGTACCATTTAAATTCTAAGCTTGGTCTCAATGCAATGGTTTTTTGTTTGTCCATTGTTGTTTAAACTTCGAATATAAATTATTTTCTTGTAGCTGTGGCTGCATGCAAAAACAATTGAAGAAATTGCTTGGTCAATATTTGCGAGTGACGTGACAATATAATCGACAAAAAGTTCAGTGGTATCGATAAACTCGGGTCGCTTCGTGGGCTTTTTGCATCCATAAACGTTGACCGATGGGAGTGCTTCGTGACCTCTGCTCGAAATCACTGTTGCGATTAGAGCGAATGATTTAGATGGCTCTGCGTGGATCGCCTCCGCAGATGGCGATGAATTACGCTTTTCCGTCTTCGATGTTTTGTTGGTTTTGTTGTGGCGATAGCTCTCTAGTAATTATGAGATCATGTTTAATAGTTATCTATTGATTTAGAACTCTACGAAGTCTCAATTATGAATCATCGATTACCGGCCATCGGAGAGTTATGTGAGTCGATGTTCTATCATCATCCTGTCTTACCTTGTAAAGTTTGTTGAACTTTTATTTGAACGCTTTGATATTTTTAATAAAATTGTAGTTAGTAATTTAAAAAAAAATGTATAAGCAAGTCAAAAGGAAGCAACTAAATTATCGGTTTTTAAAAAAAAGAAGATCGTTGTGAGGTTTTCTTTATTGTTGTATTTAAAACTAAATGCTGTAAATTTGTTTATTTCAGATATTTTGTTGGTTATGTTATATTTTATTTGGGCGATTATTCTATAAGAAAGAAAACAACAACTACGCCATTAATTTGCGATGTTAAAATTACATAGAGTCATAGGTTCGATACGACAAGATAAAAGGCTTAAGGTTTTGTGGTATTTAGCTGTGCGATACTTATTCAAGAATACCATCTGAGTGATACAATATACAACCATATTGCAACATTGTTCAAACTTTTTAACTTTACCCATAAATTAAAATATGTTAAAGTTTTTTTTTTTATAGAATAAAGGTGACAAACGAGCACACAGTCCACCTGATGGTAAGTGGTTCTATGGTCCATAGACATCTACATTTATCTTCGTTTGCGAATTAAAATGCAGATGCGTTATCAGCCGTGAGGACTAAGATAGCATACCTCTTTTCTAGTAAAAAGTGTCCCCGGTTCTCTACACACACCATACGAAACACAGCAGCATTAAGCTGCTATTTTACGCTGGTATTCTGTGAGACCATAGTCCTTCCCCGGTCGAGCCGACTCATTCGTGCTACAACTATACTATTAATATTGCTGCAGCATGGCTCTACCACGTAAAAAAAGTAGTATTTAATATCTTTAAAAAGTTGCTTAAAGATATAGTACAAAAAACATAATTTTCAATAGAGTATGTATATTAGATAAGGACTTTTTTAACATTTTAACAAGAGTGACCGACTTAACCCAGCGGACCAGTAAGCTGAAGTGGCATTTAGGCGGCTGTTTGGTTCCAAGAATCAACAGCCGGTAAGAAACAAAGATTTTGTATTTAATAGAAGAAGAGGCAAATGCCACGCGGCACAACTAGTGGTAAGTGATAGTGACAGTACAGCCACACGAACAACTGTAACCCCTGGGGCCGGCCTTTAGAAAACTGGCTAGCATCTACATGGTAAGGATGGTATCGCAAGGTTCTAAAATGCAGCCTGATTGATATGGAATGACGACCTGCTAAGACCCTATTTTATGGCATTTCTTGGTGGAGGCCTATGTTTAGCTTGTGAAGTCATCATCATCATCATCATCATTACAGCCCTTCACAAGTCTCCTGCTGAACATAGGTTGTATATGCATAAATATTTGGAATAATTATTCGTAGCCCATTTAGGGTTGTAGGCTGTGAGTTTAGCCATTACACACTACTGTCGTGAATCACGTCAGCGAAGGCATTTTGACGGTGAAACGAACACCCAAATCCTTAACCTCGTTCACTCGTGGCATAGCTACTCCATCCAGTGCATACGTATAGCGCACGGGATTGCGTGCGCGAGTAAAAGTTAGCGTTACACACTTAGATGAATTAAACTGCAACTTATTATCCTCACATCACGCTATCACCCTTTCAATGTCGCGTTGTAACGTCTCACAGTCCTCCGGTTCCCTGATCGATAGATACAGCTTGAGGTCGTCAGCGAACAGCAAACATTTAGCGTCAATCACAACACTCGGCAGATCGTTTATCATTAATGTAAACTCGAGAGGACCGAGATTGTTGCCTTGACTCACACCAGATCGAGTGTAATATGGTTTCGATACGAAACCAGCGTATTCCACATATTGTTGCCTGTCCTTCATGTAACTGGCAAACAATTGTAGTAAGTGTGGAGTAAAACCAATGATTGCTAACTTTTTAAGTAATACGTCGTTATCGACCAAGTCGAAAGCTTTTTTGAAATCAAAATAAGCAACGTCCACTTGTACTCCACTGTCCACTACCGGCACGATATCAGCCATGTAGTTCAGAAGGTTGCTTGCGGTACTCCCTGCTGGTCGAAAGCCATGCTGAGCATCTGTCAGCTGGGTGTTTACCTGCGAGAGTACATTCTTATGTATAGCAGACTCCAACACTTTCGCCGGTGTTAACAGGACAGCTACAGGTCTATATCCTTCTACTTTAGTTGATAAACCTTTCTTGGGCACCGGCACGACTCGTGTTATTTTCCACCTCTCGGGAAACACCGCCGACTCAATGCAAAGGTTATATATGTGAACTAGAGGTTCAGCCAACACTTCCCTACAGTCCCTAAATACGTAGGGAGGTATGCCATCCGGTCCTACGGCAGACTTAGGCTTTAACCGCTGTAGCGCACCTCTAACTTCTTCTAGTTTTAAGCGGTCTAGATGCACGCACATAAGAAGTTATACTTCAATAGCGTTACAAAACAAAAATAACTAAAAACATGTTTTATAGATTCATATAAATTTGAATAACTACGAAATCTTGACAGTGGACTGACAATTACTTAGTTTCTCAAAAAACTTGACAGTTGACAGACCAACTGAAGTTGTCGCTTTTAGGTTTCGGTATGCGTGCGCATCGTAACAACTTCATGGTGTCGTTTTTAGCTGTCGGTGTGCACGCGCATTTTAAATAATTCACTCTCAACATTTTTATGCATAACGCATTAACGCACCAAAAGAAGTATAACTTCAAAAAGGATAAATTGTCATCAATGAGGCTTGCTGCTAATGAATTAACTGCTGTAGTCTTGTCATTTTAAATACAGTTACATTTTCCATATGTGAAACACAAATGTTTATGAGGGATTTGCATGTACTGTCGTAGCGTAACGTGAAGCGTGACGTCGGAAATTGAAAGCTGAAACGGGTGAGAAAATGATATGTTTCAAAATGTATAGAGTCTCTGCCAGATCAATGTACACTGCATTAAAAAATAAACAATAGAACAGTTTTTAAGTATCAATTTTTAATATGGCTTTGTTTGCTGGTTCTAAACAAGTATTTAGGTAGGTTCTTATAATTTAAGTACCTAGATCTATAGTACAAAACAATAAACTATTACTTATTCTTAATAACCTTAATTAAAACGATTACAAATGGCGGACTTAATTCTTAATTAAGGACTTAATTTGATATTTGACATATTAATATAAAATCTATATATTATGTGATACAGGGAAGAAGACAGATCACTGTAAGGGAAACCTAACCTATCTGAATATAAAAGTGAAACAATTGAATTATTATATTCATACAACTGTAATTTTTTATTTGTTCATGTTATATTAATTTTATCCTATGACTAAATTTTATCTAAGGATTGAAATATCGGTCATTAATCGGATAAAACTGTGTGATATCATAATATTGAAAGTTGAATAAATCATTTTAAACCACTAAAGTAATTATATTTATACTAATTATGTATATATTTCCCAAATTGCACCTTTTTCATTTTTTTGAGGTAGTGTTCAAAGACCTGGCCTATTTTGAAATATATCATTTTAAGAAAAAAATACAAGTCCAAAGGTTTTGGAGTTTGCTGTAGAGTTCAGTACATTATTGTCAAATATTTATGTGTAAAAAAGTTAATGTTTCAATTGTTTTGAAAATCGATTTTATCTGCTATTAAAACCGCAAAGAAAATTTTATATTATGTAAACGACATACTTAAAAAAAATCCTTAGCTCTTTCGTTGGTTCAATCGAGACGTCGCGTCGTTGAATATTAAGCAAAAACTGTCTATCTCATACAAAATTGATCAGCTTGAAATTGACACCTTCAACTTTTATTTTCGTGTTTCTTGTCGTGGTAAATTATATAAGGGCCCTTATATGGATACTCACTTTTATCAGATTTTATGTAATCTAATTGTCGTTTTCAGTAAAATCAAATAAAGAAACATTTCAATAATCTTTTAAGTACGAATTAACCTTAATTGTATATAAAATATTCTAAATAATTTTTATCTGTTTTACAAGCATTACATACATTATTTCTGAAAAATCCTTTATCGATTCAGATTTAGAACTACTGGACAGCCCATTCTAACACTCATTAACTTGTATAAGCAAACTTCATTACCTAACAAAAAATAAAAGAACACAAGACTCCACAAGACTGTCTTTGCTGAGCAAATAATTTGTCTGTAGTTGCTAATCCACAGCCCTAGACAAATACACTGGAGCAGCGTCCCATCGGTCCTCAGGCAAAAATTCATAGTGCAAACAGCGCGGTGCACAACGGGTAGGTACAAGTGTAGCGGCGCTTGCGTGACCGGTCGGACACGACGCGACCGCGTCCATCCCGTCTCCCACCGCACAATTTGACATTTCCTTGAGCAAATATAAAAGCTATTTTTCGTTGTTGAACACGAAGGGAATGCGTTTATCACTCACAGCGTTATGGAAATTACTCTGTTGTGGAGGACATGATTGTGTTTTGTACAAACGAGTCTCTAAGTCTTGGTATAGTGTTTTTATACTGATTACATTTCGCACGACGACAAAATAACTGGGTCGAAGGCGGTGAGAATAGATTGTTAATTTGATGAAAATATGCCCGAGAAAAAAATTCATTAGATATTTTCCGTAAAAGTTATTTACGTTAGAATGGTTACGAGTCTTCTGAAATAATTGATACGTTGTTGTTTGGTAATTTGTATAAATGCATGTAAGGTAGGTTTTCTTACAAAGTACTGTATATAGTCGATGAGGCATTCGTTTTTTGTATCTATTCAATGTTAGATACAGGAAATACTACAATATATTTTTATATAAGAGAACCTTTCTTTTCACAGAACCAACAATACTCAGGCTTATCCAAATGCGTTGCTATGAGAACGCTTGTTGCATATGCAAAATATATATTTAAAATTCCGTCTGGTTGTTTTAAGATATTAATTTTACAAGATGGGACTTAAATAAGCAATTGAGAGTCGATTGTTAAATCGACCGCGTCCGATTAAACGTAGCTACCGGGGGACTTAATGTAATCGGTTGATCGGATAGTCGGCACTAGTCCATGAAATTTACAATGCACATAAAATTTTATGATTAATCGAAATTTATTATGTAGTTTTTGAACAATTAAACGTTGTTCCGCTGCATCATAATTTTGCTAGTTAATTATTTTCTGCGGCCCAGCAACCACTTACCATCAGGTGGACTGTGTGCTCGTTTGTCACGCTATCCTATAAAAAAAAAAAAACATTTGCCATCAGGTGGACCTATAAGTGCGTTTGTAATTGCAGATTTATATAAAAAAAGTTAAAACTTTTTTTTTTATAAATCAGATTTGATTATAGTTATTTTTATTATGTATGTTTATTTATGATTACAGTTATTTTGCATTAAATTTATTTACTTAAGATTAAGACCTGTACATAAAACTCCTGTTCGTCCTGATATAAACTGCAGGCGTGAAGCTACGTTGTATGTGTTAGTGCCTATAAGCGGTAATTATGCGTCGGATAGACGCAGGCGCAGCGTTGGTGGTCCGGCGCTCTCCTCTCCCCTCCTACCAGTGAAATCCTCAGCCGGACTGGGAACCGTCGGACACAGAATGCTATTAGTGTTTCTTATCGATTACAACACATTGCTACAAATACGTCTATTTTACCGTCAACGCACTTTATATAATGCACAGTTTAATTTATTGGTGTCAAAAATTAAAAGTTTTTTCACAAATATTATGTATGAAAGAGTTTAACATCGTCTTTTGTGTCATTTTTTAATTATTTGATACGTGGTAGAGCCACGCTGTATTTTGGTTGTAGCACAAATAGGTCAGGTCGACCGTCTTACAGAATATCAGCGTGAAATAGCAGCTTAATGAAGTTGTATTTCGTATGGATGTGTAGAATTTATGAACATTCTGCATTTCGATTCTTAATCGAGGATAGATGTGTATATGTCTAAGGCCCACAGCGTCCATTTTCCATCAGGTGGACTGTGTACTCGTTTGTTAGCCTTGTTCTATAAAAAAATAATGATTTCTTATATCTACGTGAATAGTAAACTTAGAATAAAACTATATTTCTCTGAATTTTATTGAGTTTATACAATATAACTTATTAGCTATTATATATTAATTTACTAGCGATCCGCCCCGGCTTCGCACGGTTGATTTTTTGAGTATCGGCAACAACGCCACCAACCGGGTCCAACTGTGGATCTAAACCAATCTCTAATCGATTTTATCACACATACAACATTTCATCAAAATCGGTCCAGCCGTTTAGGAGGAGTTTAGTTACACACACGGACAGAAGGGTAATGTAATATACAATATGTATTATACATATAAACCTTTCTCTTTTTCAATTATTCTGTATATTGATGCAAACCGTATTAAAATCCGTTGCGTAGTTTAAAAGATATAAGCGTACAAACGCCGGGAAGCGACTTTGTTTTGTACGTACTTATGTTGAAATTACCAACACTTACAGTGATTTGCATCATCCATGGTAACGGGAAGACGCCAGTAATCATCAGTCACTGGTCTCAGGTCGCGGCCTGGAATTTAAAATAGTTTAAGGGCAATATGTTAAATGTCCACGGATAATTCAAAAAATACTTACGTATCACAACAATATTCGTGTATTTACCTTCGTGCGCTGGATGTATACTTTATAGTATGATGAAAAATATAGTAAGCGTTACCCTTGTAATAATTAATAAGATGGCGGTAAAATAAACACAAAAATTAAGGTCTGACTTCTTGTCTTGTATTCATTTTCAATCATCGCTTTAAAGTCAAAGTTGTTTGATTAACCTTGTATTAGTACCAGTTACTAAAAATTTAGTTTCGCCCCAGACTAACGATGACTCGAACATATTTAAAATTATTTAAATATAACTACAACACTTTTTTCTTTTAATTAATTCTGAACTGTTTAAATTTATAGTTTAATCATAGTTACAGACTATTTGAAATAGTTTTTGCATTATTTTGTGGTGTTTACTTTATCATGTATGTATATGAACGGACTATTAATTACTGAAACTTTGTTTAGAAATTTCGAGCTTTGTTACACAAGTGAATTCATATGGCTTGGCTTCACCAGACTGGCTTCACTGCCGAAATAGTTTTAGCTGAAACGTTTCTTAATTTATCAGACGTCTAAATCAACCCTTAAAATTGTAACAAAAAATTGTGTAAAAGGTGTTGGCGGGCTCGACATTCGTTTTGCTCGCCTACAATAACATTTTAAGGTGTGTGCTTATCCCCTTACTGAGGCTATCAAGGCCCTACAATACGATGGCATGTTGTGATAATAATATTAAGATATTAATTTTTTCCTGAGCTTGAATTTACAAGAATGAGAAGGAGCCTAATATCCAAAAATAGGACGTATATTTGGCTGTTACATTAGTTGTACTCTTAATAGGGTCTAATCTTTGTGCTTGTTTTTGAACAGAATTATCGTAAAATTGTGTCAAAGTAACGTTTTTTGTCTTGGTTATTCTGAATTTTATTTCATGAAAGTAGTAAAAAGTTCTACATCAGTTACTGTTTTATTTAATATAGCCAACTACGGAAAGGTAAAGAAGCGCGGACCAGACGTGGGGCCGCGTTTATTACAAAAACGCTTAATAACCAGTATTGCCATTATATATAAAATGGTAAGTTTTTGTTTAATTGTTTTTATTACACAAACAACCCTAAAATTCTTAGCTGCCTTTTAAGGTGTACGCTGAAGAAACCGTATTGCTGTACCCATTTTAAACTTCGTAAATGTACGGGAAAAAGTTTAATGCGGCGTATAAAATAAAGCAACTGAAAACCACCACAAGATACAAGACGTTTGGCCATGTTTTCTTAGTACAGACAAAAAGGCACTTTCATTGCATAGCTAAAACAGTGTTGCGATATGTTATAAGGGTTATTTTGCAGAAGTTTTTATTGTTAAAACAACGTACAGCTGACTGCATTGTCATGATGCAAAAGTACATTTTAATATTTTTAAGTAAAGTTGTATGCAGTTCGGAGTCACGTTGCTGTCCAATCGACTTAGGACAAGATCTATTCTAAACTAAAATAGCCCATGTAATAGTAGTTGTTACGTGAGTAATCAACTGTAATCAAGAATTTAATTCATAGAAACGTAGACTAATATTTTTCGTTATATTTTTTTATAGGATAATAGTGACAAACGAGCACACAGTCTACCTGATGGTAAGTGGATGCTGTGGCTCACATTTATGACATTTTCATCTATCCTCGATTACGAATCAAAATGTAGATGCAATGTCACCCTTGAGGACTAAGATGGAATGCCTCGTTTCCAGTAAAAAGGGTCTCTGGTTCTCTACACTCACCATACGAAACACAGCAGCATTAAGCTGTTATTTTATGCTACTATTCTGTGAGAACGTGGTCCTACCTCGTGCTCGTAGCGTGGCTCTACCTGTTACCGCGTATTGATCAACTGTCATCAAGAATTTAATTCATAGAATCGTGAGTAATCAACTGTAATCAAGAATTTAATCCATAGAAACATAGACTAATCTTTGTGGTTATATTTTCCTTCTTTGGCTGTTAATATTCGGTCCATCTTGATTTCTCATTAAAATTATATGTAATAGCGCCATAGACATCGCCAAAAATCCATCTGCTATTGGTGCCTGTTTTAAATTTACTAAACGATTGCATTAATTGTCGGTGATCTGCTGTTTCCATTTTTGTCACATTTTTTACTGAATAAGTATGTAACCACTATTAAGTTATATTAACTTATAACACAAGTTAATAAATTAAGAACGAATTATTTAATTTAGTTTAGTTTCGCTGGGGAATGCGGTTGATTTTATAGACTTATAAACTGACATCGCAATTTATACTTTGATACAGCTAGAAATTATAAATATTTTCCATTTAAAATTATTGTAACAAAAATGTCATAAAACCTGAACTGTAGAGCAACGGTCAATGCACTCCGAAACTATGTATGGCATAGCATAGCCGCACTGCCACCGTGTCTTTGTCTTGTCGACTTTGTTTGATTAGGGAAAGTGTGAGAATTATCTGTGGCAGATTTCCAACCTATAGAGCGGCGTCGGCGCGAGAAGTCCTTTTATCTACTTTTATTTGCCTGTCACTCAAAATGCCTCGGACGTGTACGTTAAAGGCTCGACAATGTAATGCTTTGTAAGACGCTTTAGCGACCTCTGCAAAAGTAAATTTCGTTGTCATGCATAAAACTTTGTGTTTATATGGAACACCGGCATAGACTTTTATTGTTATTGCAATAAGCTTGCGGTTTGAATGATATGGAATAATTAACTTTAAGAGTTTTTTTTTATTGTGAGTTTATTTTTATTGACGTCGACAGCCACGAGAAATAATTAGTTCAAGATTATTGTTTGCTGGATGGTGCATACGCTTCACGCTTTTAAATTTAGAAATGCAGAACGTAGCTATAATAAAATATTATTCATACACGAGTTTCGTGTTTGTTGTTGTAATCAAAAGAGTTAAGAACTATTTAAAAAGCGCTGAGTTAGGTATTAGTAATCGTAGAAGTAAGGGATTCAGTTCCCTTATAAATTTATTTACATTTATAAAAATACTGTTGTGATGACAATAAATATCTGACCTTGCTTTTGAATTTTCAGTATTAATTCCGTGGACATAAAAAAGGCAATTATTTCTTCAATTAAATGACGATTAAATTTGTTACGTCAGTAATAATTTCGCAAACCGGCAATTTAATAAAGGAGTTTAATTTGTAATAATAACTCACGTTGATCCGACCCGACGGACGGGCGGTAGTAAAACGGATGTCGTAAAAGGTGGCATGTTATTTAGACCCGACGCGGCGACTTGGTGCCAATTATCAAATAAACACATTCAAACATTTATTATGTCTGTTGAATTATTTTCTAAGTTTTATTAGGAAAACTATCTAGGCATCGACTTTTATAGTTATTATGTAATTAGATTATAGTAGTAAGTCCGCCACGCCGCTCCAGCGCTTTTCGGAGGAATTTAACTTTTGTCGATTTTTTCTCAGACATACTGATTTTACACGTGATGTTTTTTTTCCATCGTCAATTACAAGCAAATAAGCACTTAAAATTGCAATTAAAAATTTCATTAGTGCCGGCGGAGATCAAAGTTATAATACTCGCATACTGTGAGCGGCGAGCAGCAGCCCACGAGCTACCGTTGAATTACAATTATATGTAGAAATGCCTATAGTGCTGGCTAAGTAAGCGATAAGTTACTTGAGCACTTAACTTCATACAAAAATATCTACTACGAATAACATACTTTAAGGGAAATAAAACAGGACTTGGACAGCAACATCTTCCTGATAACAACTTAAAATAATAAAAAAACTGCGGTTGCGAACCTGCCTGTCAAGCATGACAACTAGCTCGCTTATGTATACTCTAAGGTGACAACTATGACAAATATGCTCCCAATGACGCCATGGAGCCTATGGAGGGGCCTATTTTTAGTAGTGAACTTTTCATAAACTGTACTGAATAAATGAATGAATGAAATAACACTACAAATAAAAACGTAAGATTACGTGATGATTTCTGATATTTATGCGAACACTACACATTTAAATAAAACTAGTTTTACGGATTTCTTCGCGTATATTTACTTATTTTATATTCCAGACGTTTCGAGCACTTCACAGCACCCATAGTCACGGGGGGGGGACTGAGTTGTTTGTCTCCCCACTGTCACGGTTACCTCCAGATTAACTGCTGCAGATTAAACGCAGATACTGCAAGTTCATACTGCGTAGATCGGAACATAAATTAATAATTTGAATCTGGAGGTAACCGTGGTTAACTATGACACTGGGACGTCAAAAACACCTCAGTCCCCCCCGTGACCATGGGTGCTGTAAAGTGCTCGAAACGTCGGGAATATAAAATAAGTTAACATACGCGACAAAATCCGTAAAACTAGTTTTATCTAAATAAGATTACGTGCTTGAAATGTCATATTCAAAAAAACATAATTTTGAAGCGACAGCTGATATATTGGTGCCAATTGGCACAGTTTTAATTTCTTTCACTGTGATATATTATCAATTTAGGGTTAACAGTAGATTCATTATTTAATATGGTTCTAAATCCCAGAAATATTACAAATGTAATCCTGGCTACGGTTCTTATTATACACGATTATAAGCTCAAAATGACTTAAATATTTCTTCTCTTTCTGCTTCTTTACACCTAACAATCTTGTTTATTGCTTTTGTAAAAGTAAACAAAGAAAAAATAGTGACGTGCGCTTTGTTTTGTTTCGCCACTCAGTACCGTTATCGCGAATAATTTTTGTTTAATATTGGCCGTACTTTAAAAAAAAAACTTTTGGTTAAAGGATGCGGTGCAATAAAACGTCTCAGTTACCCTTTAAGGGTTGCTAACGGTTTTTAGAATCGCAAAAATAATGTGTTTTGCACGGCTTTGAAACAAACGCTGTTTTGTTGACCGTCTATTGTTTATTTTTATTTTGCAACTCTTTTGCGAACATAAGCCTATTACTGTTGTAGTCGTTTATTACACATAACGGTGGGTAATTAAAGGGTTTCCCGTTATTTTTCAAACAGTTTGTAAAGTGAAATATTGTTGGATGAGTCATCAAATAGTTTGCTATGTAAAATTTGAATGTCTCTAGAATATTTACAATAAAATTTACGAGAACAACGAAGGTAGCTCGGAATTATGTTTTGCGACAATTTATGCTTGAGGCCGTGGTTCAGGTAATGGAATGGCGATAATGGTGATGATTACGGAATCTGTTACTCCTACATTAATAGTCGATCAAGAATCAAATTGGGAATACGTTGTCAACTCTCAGTAGGTACGAAAGGAGGATGTTAGTAAAATCGGTATATCTTAAAACTTAAAATTTTCGCCATAATATTTTAATAGAGTTCATTTGAAATATATTCTGAGTTTATAATTACACGTGATTTAACACATGAAAAGTAAGTTATTTTTAAAATAATTTTTTTTTAATCGCTCCAACAGTGCCTGTGGTAAGAGTTGTTCACGACAGTTATCGAATATGAACCTTTAATTTAGGCAGCACAAGGTTATCGTAGCTTAATTTTTAATCAATCATTTAAAAATTTTAGTTTTAATGTTGTATATGCTAAACATAGAGCATATAATTTAATTAAATTTTTAGATGCCTCTAAGTCATTCAAAGAACATTGAGGGCTCCATTACGGAGCGCATTGGAATTCACAGACGGCTCTATGTTGCATTGTTTATGTCGGAATCGGTTAAATAAATCGTACTTTCGCGGCTATTGTTGCTACTTCAGGACGGCTGCTACGTCGCCAGCGATAAAGAATGCGCTATTTCAGATCTCACTGATAAAGACCGATGGCCTCACGCGGCTTCCAGCGACATTCATCGCGAATTGACCGCAAGACTACGTATTATAGTCCGGACCACGCTCCACCCCTGCCTACGCTGTAACGAAATGCGCGGAGATGTTAAGATTAGATCAACATCGATATTTCTCGTTTTGGAACTGGTTTATGGTGATATAGCTCTGTGTAAAAGATATATTTCTTCTTACTCGTGAGGTTTTGTTTATTCAATGTTAAATCAAAGGTGTTACTTTACTCGCACAAAGTAGTAAATAAAGGCATAAATTATATAAAAGGATTCTGAACATGAAGTTAGTATAAATAACAAATTGTAATTACAGTGTAGAGATATGTCATCATCATCATCATTACAGTCTTTCACAAGTCCACTGCTAAACATAGGCCTCCTCCAAGGAATTCCACAAGGCACGGTCCTGAGCCACCTGCATCCATCGACTTCCTGCATATCTTACCAGGTCGTCACTCCATCTAGTGGGGGAACCCTACACTTCGCCTGCCGGTACGAGGCTGCCACTCGAGAACCTTTTTTCCCATCGGTTGTTGTTTCTTCAAGCTATATAGCCGGCCCATTGCCACTTCAGCTTACTAATCCGTTGGGCTATGTTGGTCACTCTGTCCTTATTTCTAAGTTTATCACGCAGAGAACCCCCGAGCATAGCTCTCTCCATAGCTCGCTGAGCGACCTTGAGCGTCCTCTTATGGCCAGCAGAGAAGGACCACGTCTCAGATCCATAAGTCATCACTGGCAACACGCGCTGGTTGTACGTTTTCAAGATTTGAGGTATACCTGACGAAAACATGTGTCGTAATTTCCCGAACGCTGCCCAGCCGAGTTGAATCCGTCGATTGACCTCTCGGTCGAAGTTAGACTTACCTAGTCAGACTATTTGACCCAGGTCAACATACTCGTCAACAACTTCGAGCTTAGTACTCCCAACAACTACCGGCATAGGTGTGACATGGACGTTAAACATGATTTTTGTTTTGTCTATGTTATCTTAAGACATATCCGTTGGGAGATACTATTGAGGTCATTGAGCATATTGCTTACGTCCTCCAGCGATTCTGCCATAAAGACTATATCGTCGGCAAATCGAAGGTGAGTGATGTAGTCGCCATCGATGTTATTACTGTACCCTTTGCAGTCCTGTAGCTTGAAAGCGTCTTCAAAAGCAGCGGTGAAGAGTTTGGGGGATATAACGACATCCTGTCTTACACCTCTCTATATATATATATAAGAATATCTTATATAGGTACCCTATATGTAGTATCTTACAAGTACAAGTAGTGTATAATCCAAAACACAAAAAAGAAATAAATACCTAAATAAAAGAAAATTAAACAAGCAAATTTAGTAATGCATTAAAAATTAATAATGATTAAGACAGCGCGTGAACTTTGAACAGTATTTTTTTAATTTTTATCAAGAACAATACATTATGTATTATCTCATTATGAAAATTATTTAATATATTATTGTAATAGAAGAGATAAAATTAAGCGAATGTTAGACATTTATTTATTTATTTAAACTTTATTGAACCTTATATTAAGTACAGGAACAAACGGCGGACTTTACATTACGACATTAGTTTATTAACGGGTGTCTTTTTTATAATAACCGTTTAAATCCCTTAAGTAATATTTATTTTTATATTTACTAAATTGTGTGTAACTTTTCTAATGGTAATTTCAATTTAAAGGTCGATGAGAGTAATATAAATGTTTATATTATTAAAATATTGTTTTACAAATATTTCGGAACGACTACGGTAGTCCCGTGTGTTGACTTTTGAAGGGTTCATTAATTTTATACCGAACCTTTGTTTGTGTTTACCTTAGCTTGGTAGAAAACTACATAAAATATTTTTTTGATGCTGATTGAAATTTAAAAATAAATTGAAACGAAAATGAAAATTATATTTATTTCTCCGCCACAAAAGTATATAAATGGGTCTACTAACAAGCTTAACAGAAGTGTAGAATTTTGTGATGTTTTTGCGGCGGACTGGAGCCTAAACTAGGATATCCCTGTATTTCAGGACTTCAAATAGTTAAGAGAGATAAATAAGATTTTTAAGGGTAAGATAGGTAACATAAATTAATTGCAATTATCTATAGGACGTATATATCCATATAATTATTTCAATATTTGCACTTAATGCACTCCCATTAACATTCGAAAAACTTTCCGCGTCGAATCCTAAACGAGAGGAGATGCGAATATCAACGCCTATCACATGGTTCTCTGTGTCATGGTTGTCATGGCCTATCACAACGAATGGTTGACGAACCAAACCTTCCTGCTTCCGAGAGAAATCTTTCGGAGGCATTGTAAACAGCCTGACGGGAACATCAAATGTATGACAAAAATTACTTTCGATATCGGATATAGATTTTAAAAATTGTACTACTGTATAAAAAAGACTCAATATTGATCACGCTGGAAAAGGATAACAGCTATAAAGGGTACTGCTCACCATTACCAGTTTTCTTTTTTATAAACCTGAAGTGACCAACGAACTTCAGTCCACCAGATAGAAAGTGACTACTGCAGTTCACGGACACCTGGAGTCGACTTAACAAAAATAAGGCAATAGATGCGTTGTCACCCCCGAGGACTAACATGAAATTACTCACAGTCTCTAATTGGACGTGGTTATGCAAAAAGGATCCAACCCGAGTTTGTGTCAAAAATGTTGACTTGAAGAATAATGTTTGTGGTGTATACTATTATGTGATGTAACAATTTTAGCAAACATAACACAAATAAGAAGAAAAATTACAAATAGATAGAAACCATTCCGATAATTTGAGTTTATGATATTTGAAGTATGGATACTTCAAATATCATAAACTCAAATTAACTTATCGCGGGTTGGATCCTTTTTGCATAACTACGTCCAATTATACTGGCTCCTCTCAAAAGGATCCAATTCTTGATAAACCATCACAGTTTAAGCGCCAGTGGAGCAAATGAGTTTCGCATTTGGTGAACAAGTTGTTACGTCCATCTGACACCCCTATCACATGAGTAAAGAAACCGACCAGAGGGGAAGCTACATACAAACGACTCGCGGCGAATACACCCATACATAGCCCAGCGATGTGTGCGTGAGCTCTCGCCGACAGGTTCACCGACGCTCCGTCGGGGTACAAACCGGTTTGCGCCGGCTCAGTCAGAGTATCCATGAAAGGGCTGTTAGTCGTGCTCATTTAAATAAATAGACCAACTATATTTCGAAATTTTATACATCAATTAATTTATTAAGTTTTTTTGCAATTATTAAATAATTAGATATAAGTATTTTAATTAAAATTATTAAGAATTAAGTTATTATAAATTTATATAGGTAAATAATAAATGTTTTGTATAAGCAAAAATGTCTAATAGTTGTACAGTATACATGAATAATTCTAGAGAAAATAACGATATTTCCTTCTTTGTACCCAAGAGATCAAGTGAACTAAGTACCTTTTTACGTATTATATACAATAAAACTAGGTAATGACATTGATAGGTATGTGAGAATGTGTTAGACAGGTACGTCACCGAGTGATGAAGTCGGTCTCACCTACTTAAAACGTTAGTCAGTTTAACCTTGACAGTGCTGCAGATGGCAGGATATCTTACGTAATAAGGCTAAATATGTGACTTTATCCACCCACTTTAGTATAGAGGTAGGCTGCTTCCTGGGGAAGGATATAAGCTACTTTTTGCGAGTCGCGACCTTAGGGGTAAATACCACTGCATTATGGTTGGAATACAATCGCCAGACATTGGTGGGGGTGGTGGGATTGGTGTTGGTGGAAGTGGTACTGGTGTTGGTGGATAGTGTAGTTGATGGTGTCAGTAGTGGTGGAGGTGGTAGTATCATAGGTAGTGGTAGTAGGCAGTGGACCAACAATGGCTCCATCACCACCACCATTTTTTCCTTAAATTTTTCACATGCATATGTGACAACCCTATCAGAATAGGTATACATTTTAGACGTTGTTAAGGAGCTTCCCCTCTGGTGCTTACTCTTTACTCTGTGCCCCTATCCCAAAGATAATATAAAGTTTATTATTGACTTAACAATGAAATAATGTTGTTTCTTTTCTTTTCTTTTCTTTAAAAACATTATCTTCACACTAGGATTTACTCCTGTATCGCGGAGGCAGTTCACATACATAAATTTCAAAAGGACAAACATCTAGACCCAGAGCTATTTAGAGACCATACAAATACTTTTTCAGTGCGGGATTCGAATCTGCGGCGCTCATTGCAAAGCCAATGCGCTATGGAGCCTGAATGGCAAGTATCAATCGTAATATCATTAAATTTTAATTGATAATGAATACAATCGCGTATTTTAATCAATGAATGCACTCGAATATTTCAAATTCATTTAAGATAAGCAGAGTTTGAATGTGGAATCGAAATTTCCATAATCGTACATGAATCGTACATGAATTATTAAATATTTTAATGTGAACAGTACGATATCAAATACGTCATCGGTTTTAATGCAAGTAATTGTTTAACTGTATGGTAATGATGTCCAATGCGCATCTAGCTTTGGACATCATTCATCAGAGACATTTGGACATAACATGAAAAACCATCCACATCATAAGCTTGCAAAGGTTCACTGCTGGATACGAGTAAGAGTAGGTAAGGTATCTTCCAGTCAATAAATGACGTTATTTTGCTGTTCGGAACCATTAATGTTTTGTTATTAATACACATTATTCGACATCGTCATAATTAAAGTCCGTAAATCATTCAATCACCCTTGTTCTTCTGAAATAGTATACAGAATATATAAAGAAAGGAGTATAATAAACAAAACAATTTTTTATAATTGCAAAAGTACTTTATGCAACTGAATCTCAAACTCAAGTAACGGTTTTACACAATAAACAATAAAGTATATACGTTACTCAAATATTTTACGTACATTACTGGCTAAATGTTGCAGATAAAAATGACAATATGTACTTATTGTTTTTTATTAATGAATCTTTAGTCCTCGCGACGCCTCTTACACATGAAAGTCTTATCAAAGTGATTAATTCCACAATTTCGCGTCCATTAGCATATCCAACGGACTTTTAAACTGTTGGCCGTATCGTACAATTACACAAACAATAATGGCGCGACGTCAGCAAGGCTTTATGTCCGCGTTATTTATTGCCGATTTATGGCGCGATGAAAAGATAAATGGACCGTCTTGATTTTTAATTGCGATTGTGTATGTGGAGAATTCTGGCCGCTAACGAATATATACTTTTTTTTCCACAATTAACGATATTTAAAAGTTAAGCACGGCGACTCAAATTACCGTAGATTTTAATATTTACAACAGATAGCTCTTGGATGATGTAGGTATTTTATGTTGAGTAAAAATTAAGAATAAAGATTTCGATCAATCAAAGGAGTTATTACAGTTATATTAGAAATATTTCACAAAATTGTGCTTCGGTCCATGGTCGAATTAAGTTGTGTCTGATGACGCTATAAAGTCGATTGACCAATAACGCAAACATCACAGAAAAACCTAAAGCAAGTTTTGGTAGCCCCTTTCGATTGTCATAAGTTTCTAAATGATATAAAAACGTATTTTTCTTAGGTCATGCCTGCTTAGCCTTAAGGTCATTTATTATTCGACTCAGCGTATCTAGACTACAACAGGAACAAGAAAAGCGGGGTAGATAACTCTGAAGATTGTTTTCGCAAGGTCATTAACATGATTTATTGTGAATTGATTTTTAATCTGTAGATATTATATTAATAGTTACGTTAATCGAATTCCCCATTTTATTCATGTTAATCGGTTATTAATAATATAAATTAGTCTCCTGTAGCGTGACTTTTGGTCAACTTGTATTTATAATACTATATTATCTATACATATAAATAAAATCTAATTGTCTGTCTGTAATATTGAAATAACTAGCTTCTTTTAAGCACCGTGAGCTGTGCAGGTTATGACAAGAAAAAGACTGTCTAGAGTGATATTCGGAAGGGTTAAGCTGATGGAAATTTACGAACTGACAGAAAACAAGGCCAGGAGTGATCTCGACCATATTTTATCCGAATATTGGAGAATTAATTTTGTGAATTTATGAAAAAATTGATAAAATAAATGTTAAGTTGATAATTATTTAAAAAAAAAAGAACTAAATGACGTATCATTAATAGTCTTTAATATAATGTATTTCCGCAAAGTAACGTCTGATTCTATTCATTGCCTTTGGATATTTTCAAATTTATCCATAAAAATATATATTCAAAGTTTACGAATCTAACAAATTATGAGTTTTTTTTTATACGATAAGGGTGACAAACGAGCACACAGTCCACCTGATGGTAAGTGGTTGCTGCGACTCATAGACATCTACATCTATCCTCTATTACAAATCAAAATGTAGATGCGTTGTCATCCGTGAGGACTCAGATGTAATGCCTCATTTCCAGTAAAAAGAGCCTCCGGCCACCTGCACTCACCAAGCGAAACGCAGAGGTATACCTTCGTTACCAGCGAGAAGTAGACTTCTCGCTGGTATTCTGCGAGGTCGTGGTACCATCCCGGTTCGAGCCGGCCCATCCGTGCGACAGCAAAAGCTGCCGCGTGGCTCTACCACTGTTAAAGAGTAAAACAAATCACTCATATTTTATAAATATAATGTTTTAAATTAATACCCAACACGAAGTAAAGTAAAAATTAAAAATTAAACCTAAAAAATGAAAAAAATAAAAAAAAATAAAAAATACTTCCACATATCACACATACATACATAGTGTCGCTTTCAGGATGATATTATCACCGTCGCACACAGGATGGAGAAGGGAAGCGACCTTCGTGCACGTTACGCAAAGTTCATCAGCGGTGTAACAATATTATAAAAAATGCGTTTAGCAGGGCCACTCGCACTCTTATCCATGTATACATCGTCCATCTTCGATTTAATTGCGAAGCTTTTTTTGGACACTTCTTTGTTGGCATTGCTTGAGCGAAATTCTATCACCACATATACATGACCATCATCATTATCGCCGGATGTCAAAAAAATCCACCGCTGAATTAATAAATTCGTTTTTTTTTAATAGAATGGGGGTGACAAACGAGCACACAGCCCACCCGATGGTAAGTGGTTGCTGTGGCCCATAGACATCTACATATATCCTCAATTAAGAATCAAAATGCAGATGGAATGCCTCTTTTCCAGTAAAAAGGGTCTCCGTTTCTCTACACTTACCATACGAAATACAGCGGCATTGAGCTGCTATTTTACGCTGGTATTCTGTGAGAGCGTGGTCCTGCCCCTGTCGAGCCGACCCATTCGTGCTACAACCATAATAATATAGCTGAAGAAAGGCTGTATCACGTAAAAATTAGTATAATTATGTGAATGGATTATGCCACAGTTGTCAAGATTACTAGGCGGAATGGATATCGCAGTTTTTTTATTTCTTTCTTTTTATTATTCTTGTCAATATCAACCAGGAGTCTATATGTTGATGTCACTTCGCCGTTATGCCAATCATTGAATCCCCCTTGTCATACGCTTCAAAAATTCGTAATTACATAAATAAGTTCTTGAGTTGTTAAGACTAATTATAGTGCATTTTGCGTAAAGTTCTCCATTGTTAGTATGAGTTATATTATTACCGCCGGATATCATGTCTTGTCAGAGATTATTTCGTTTGAAAGACACAGCGGTTGCGTATTTGAGAAAATTGTTTTGTAATCGCTCGGAGCGCTTGTTTAGAGCGAGATTGTTACGGTAGCTATATTGTTTTGCGTACTGTTAAAATTATAGTCACGTACAGTTTCGTTTCAACTTATTTTTCTATTTTTTCCCCGTATGTTAGTTCCCTGTAGTGATGAAAAAGTAATAGTTTAAAGTACAGAACTAAAAATATTTAGAGAAGTTTTTTTTATGTCACGTCAAAAATATCGTTTATTTGCACAATAATATATCTTTTATAATATGATAGGGTGACAAACGAGCACACAGTCCATCTGATGGTAAGTGGTTGCTGTGACCCATAGACATCTACATCTATCCTCGTTTGCGAATCAAAATACAGATGCGTTGTCTCCCGTGAGGACTAAGATGGAATACCTCTTTTCCAGTAAATAGTTGTAGCGCGAATGGGTCGGCAGGACCGGAGAAAGACTACGCTCTCACACAATACCAGTGTAAAATTGCAGCTTAATGCTGCTGTGTTTCGTATGGTGAGTATAGAGAAACGGAGACCCTTTTTACTGGAAACGAGGCATTCCATTTTAGTCCTCACGGGTGACAACGTATCTGCATTTTGATTCGTAATCGAGGATACATGTAGATGTGTATGGGCCACAGCCACCATTTACCATTAGGTGGACTGTGTGCTCGTTTGTCACCCTTATTCTATAAAAAAAAATTTTTTATGAGTTGGCTGCAGACGTCCATGGACTGCAGTTGCTACTTACTACCAGGTGGACCGTGAGTTAGTTTGTTACTTCAGTTAAAAAATTATAGTTATTATATAATCATATGAGATAGTAATTGTATAACAACTATATTTTTTTTAATTTATTCGTTAAGTGGGTTTTTGATTGGTCGGTATGACAGTAATGCAACGTCAATCTTATTGAGGTTTTATTTACCGAATATTGATATGGAGTGAATTTCGGTCATGCCACCAGTTCCAAAGGACATCCATCCATCTGCGCATGATACGATTATAATGTACACACACAACTAATTATGGCTCGACCCAGGATTCGAACATGGGACCGCATGATCAGCAGTCACGCTTGCGAACATTTGACCAACGAAGCAGTCGATATTATTCAGCATGGAAGTCAACACCTATCCATTAAAATGACAATTATATCAAAGTGAAATCATAATTTTTTTGCTAAAAGTATTTCACGACAGTAGTCAAATGGCGGATTCGAACTCAACACTTTCAAGTTCAGCTCGTATCCTTAAGGATTAGACTACTGTTGCCTTAAATGGTGTTAAGGTTAAGTTTAAGAATAACTTAAAAATTACTAGCGATAGCGTGTCATAAAATGTTATTTTTGAACGTAAAGACTGAGCGAACTAAGATAAGCGATAAGTAAAATGTTGTGTGAGTAAGCTCTTAAAGGATATTATTTTGTTGAAGAACTCAGGGATATAGCATTAGTATGTAAATTGTCCATCGTTTCATTAGTTATTCAAATTGATATGTTTGTATTTTAAAATGACGCTTCATTTAAAGACGGACACTTCCCGGCTATTTAATTTAATGTCCAAAATATATTTTCTAGTTTTACTGTGATTTAAAGCTACATTCCTTGTTATGTACATAAATATCATTAAAAAGACCGATTCGGTGTTAAATTATTGCGTCCGAAAAATTACAGCGAAGTCGCATGTCACCCGACTATGTATCATTACTAAATTAATTTTAGTCGAGACTACTTTGAGAACTGGTTTTGTATTTGGAACATTATCTCGAAAATATTTTAAATGGCCAATATATCAAATCTTCTCTGCGAATGTCCAAAGTCATTATGTTAACATATATAAACGTAATCGTTTGATTAAAAATTCAAAGCAAATATTAATCGGTTGCGTGTGTTATATGATTAGACTGCCGTGGATATTAATATTTGTGCAAAATAGCGAATGATCTGTTTCAGATTGGAATACAATCGTTATGTTTGACTGCATTAATACCTTAATACCTTCTTTGGGTTTGCTGCGTAGGCTCTACATGAGAAACTAATTGAGTGCTGATGTTGGCGCAAAATTTTATCGCAGTATAATAAATCCTGTGAAGTATTTAACATCAACCTGGACTAACTTACTTTATCTTACCACTACATGCGGCAGTGTAACAATATCCGCTACCCAATACCATCCCGTGGGTGGTATAAGGTAATCTATGGGGGAGCCTTTTGTTCAACAGTGGACTTTAATAGAAACGATACATTTTAGATACCAGTCTACGAGGAGAATTACTGCGTCCATACGTCCTTCACAGTACTAATCTTTCTCGTATTGTCACAGTCACACAACAGTCAGAGTTTTTTTTTATAGGATAGGGTGACAAACGAGCACACAGTCCACCTGATGGTAAGTGGTTGCTGTGACCCATAGACATCTACATCTATCCTCAATAACGACTCAAGATGCAGATGCCAGTAAAAATGGTCTCCGGTTCTCTACACTCACCATACGAAACACAGCAGTGTTAAGCTGCTATTTTACGCTGGTTTTCTGTAAGAGCGTGATCCTTCTCCGGTCGAGCCGACCCATTCGTGCTACAATTATACTACTAATATAGCTGCAGCATGGCTCTACCACGTAAAAAAAGTTTCTACAAAATAGGAAGAATTTTCCAAAATCCCTTGACAAAATAGAATTAAAGAACGATCGCCGTACAAATCATTTACATCTCTACCCAAAATTCGTAAAATTGTATTATGTAATATATTCGTCCGTATTTGTCTGCATTCGGCGTAGTTGTAAAAGCTGTAACATTGTCGTAAACGATACTATAAGTGCTGTGTTTGTGCTTTTGTTTTTTTTTTATAAAATAAGGGTGACAAGCGAGCAAGTGGATGTGATGAATAATATATATATATATATATATATATATATATATATATATATATATATGTATATATATAGATATAGATATATATATATATATATATTTATTTATTTATTTATTTAACAACATAAGTATAAAAACACAGGTAACTGCGGGTCCTAAACTAAGCGCAGCTTGTATTGCGCAGCGTGTGTGTTTGTCATATGTGCTATTTAATTAGCTCTTCAGTGTCATTATATGTTAGAGTATAGAGCATGTTCTTTAGTAAGGTTTTACATGAGGAAAAGGAGCGGTCTCTAAGGTCAATTATTTTTAATATTCTATTGTAAATGAAGGGATGAGTGAAGGTGGGACAACGTTTACCTAGGTCTGACTTTACGATTGGAACGGGGATTCTAAAGGTTCGTTTGCTTCTTAAATCATTGTAATCCGGGCGAGATCTTACAGTTTTGTGCACTTTGAGTGTGGCATTGTAAATAAACAGCTGTCGTACCCGTAGTACTTTAAATTCTTCATACAGGGAGTTGGTAGGGTATGTGAATGGTTTATTCAATATTACTTTAATTAATGCACGTTGAGCCCTTTCCAATGTCATAAATGCAGTCCTCCCAGCGCGGCCCCAAACACAAATGCAATACTGCAGTATTGATTGGCATAGTGCAAAGTACACCTGACGTATTATATCCACAGGAGTACAAACTCGCAGTTTTTTCATAATGAAAATGAACTTTCGCACACGGGAAGACAGATTTGAAATATGGGCATCAAACGTTAGGTTTTCATCTATGATAACTCCAAGATATTTGGTCATTTTAGAGCGCGCAATCGGTTCACAGTTACAGCCATGCAGATAGGTATAATCATTCCTGCAGTAATGAATTATTAAAGGAATAGCAATCGGAGGACTCGTTCGTCTAGATTAAGAAAAGCTTATGTATGTAGTCTTTTTCTGATTTAGTGTAAGTAGATTTACATTTAAGGACATGGCAATCCGAGATAGGCCTTGTTTCGCGGTACTGTATACTCGACTCCATGTCGTATCGTGAAACAATATGGTTGTATCATCTGCGTAAGCGATTACATTTGAATTAGGCAATTTTTGTTCGATGATATCGTTCAAGTACAAAGTGAAGAGAGTAGGTCCAAGGGTACTGCCCTGGGGAACACCAAAATTAACATGCAGTTGCCTACTAGTGTGTTTTCCTACTTTTACGCACTGTTTTCGCATTTTAAGGTAAGTTTCAAACCATTGAAGTGTATTTTCTCTTACTCCAGCGGCTTCTAGCTTTTTCAATAGGAGGCCAACAGAGACAGTGTCAAAAGCTCGCGAAAAGGTCGAGAAAAACACCTATGCAACATTTCCCACTCTCCACGTGTTGTGATATCTGGTCAGCTAGTGCTGCTACAGCATCGTCGGTCGATTTTCCCTGTCGAAAACCATATTGCTTATCCGAGATAATCCGATTTTTATGTAGAAAACGGACAAGTTGCCTATTCACTATCTTCTCTAGAATTTTCGATATGATGCTAAGTAAAGAGATTGGTCTGTAGTTTTCCGGCAAGGTTGGAGAGCCATTTTTGAAAATAGGTGACACTGCTGCAGTGTTCCAGGATTCTGGAAAAACTCCCTTTTCTATGCTTAAATTAAATATGTGAACGAGAGGAATAATAACATTACTGCAGGACTTTTTAAGCAGCGTAACAGTGACATGGTCTAATCCTGGGGAACTGTTGGCTTTTAGCTTGTGAATGATTCGGCTCACTTCTTGTTCGTCAGTAGGATGCAGATAGAAAGAATTTACATATATATATGTGTATATATATATATATATATACATTATATAGACATATGTCCTATAGACATCTATCCTTTATTCAGAATCAAAATGGAGACACGTTGTCACCCAGAATGCCTCGTTACCTGCAAAAAGGGTCTCCAATCACCATATGAATAACAGCAGCATTACTCTGCTGTGAGAGCGTGGTCCTTGCATCTTTGTCCCCGTGGTCGAGGCATTCGTGCCGCATTTATACATATATAGCTGTAGCGTGGTTCTATAACATAAGAGATTGATAGTTTGTCCTTAATATTGCCATAATAAGATCGAGGGAGAGTTCGAATGCAATATTAGAGACGAATGGAATACCATGACCAGAAAAAAATCTATTTTTGTTTTTGCACTAGTTACTCTACACTACACAACCCACGATTTAGTTGCCCAGTACTAAACTCGAGTAGTCACTTCGTGGTTGTTAGTCATACTGAAACTTATGCTTGATAAAGAATAGGTGACTAACCTTATCATCGTTATTGTCTTCATCATCAATGTCTACAAGTCTCTTCCAAAAGATGTATTTTGTCACCAGTTTGGATATTTGATAGATACTAGTGATCCACCCCGGATTCGCATGGGTGATATATGGATTTTGACAACAGCGCCGCTTACCGGATACAAATGTGTATCGAAACCATGTAGGGACCCATTTAAATACACACAAAAAATCATCAATATCGGTCGAGCCGTTTTTGAGTTTTAACGAGATTAACGGACAGCAATTGATTTTTATATATGGAGATGTACATACCTAAGGTGATTTGATAGGTTTCCTATGTTCTGTTAGGTTTTGGTTATCTTAATCTTTAATCTCTCAATTCCCTTACGTCGCCTCTCGTATGTTTTAATTTCTTTTACTTTTTTTATAGGATAGGGTGACAAACGAGCACACAGTCCACCTGATGGTAAGTGGTTGCTGCGGCCCATAGACATCTACATCTATCCTCGTTTGCGAATCAAAATGCAGATGCGTTGTCACCCGTGAGGACTAAGATGGAATGCCTCTTTTCCATTAAAAAGCGTCTCCGGTTCTCTACATTCATCATACGAAACACAGCAGTGTTAAGCTGCTATTTTACGCTGGTATTCTGTGAGAGCGTGTTCCTATCCCGGCTGAGTCGACCCATTCGTGCTACAACTATACTACTAATATAGCTGTAGCATGGCTCTACCGCGTAAAAGAAAGACTAGTAGTTAGTAAAAATCTGAAATGATTTTTGAGTATCTGAAAAATAAAACAGAATAATGTATGTCAGGAGTATAAACAAAAAAGTATGCAGGAATTTCTTAGAATTTTATTATAATTAATTCATAAAAACTGTTTTACTTATCTCCATAATATAATTCAATACTCGTACGTTAACGTCGAAGACATCTTTTATGTAATCGATGTAGTAGTGCGACTTTAACTATTTAGTATAAGTATTGTTTTTTTATTTATTTTAAAACAACATTTCCATTTCCAAGGAGGTCGGTCTTTCTGCGTTAAAGAACCTTTATTCTCTAAATTTAAGCGTATCATGGAGACAGATCTCAACGGATCCCAACTCTCACCGGCTCCTCTATTTTTCACAAAGGACTTTATAACCATATCAAAACGGCGTGTCCCTTTACCGTGTTGCATACATATGACGGAGGCGAGGAAAGATGCCTCCATTGTGTATTAAAATATGTAAGTAAAGAAATGCGTTTTGTTTCCGTTGGTGTGAGGCTTCCATACCAAATTCACAGCGCAGCGGGGCGTTCTCTGCTATACCAGACGCATTCACAAATAGGACCTGACAGAGACATGTATGACTACTACTTAAATTCCATGTTAGGAAGATGTTTTATTTGACGCCTGTTATTAGTTTTTACATTTCGCTAATAATTTCAGAATGGAAAATCTATTTATTAATTTAATTTATCATGTACCAGAAAGGAAGTTTTGTTTTTTTTTGCGCCTATTTCGGTTATTATATCATCCAAACATTATCTGAAATTCCTTATTACTCAGTGTAAGGTAACAAGATATTGATTTATCTACTTTATCACATATATAATTGCACAAGAAATTTATAGATTTTTTTATAATATTATAAATTCAATACTATAAAAAAATCTTTCATTATTATCTTATTGCTTTCATTTCGTCTTTTTTGAAATTTTCTTGTTGCCGAGTTTGTCAATTTTATTTATTTATCTGCCGACTTCCTAAAATGAGACGGTACTCAATTCGGCCGTATGTTTTTTTATGTGTGTTACCTCATAACTGTTTTACTGGGTGAACCGATTTCGATAATTTTTTTTTATTTGAAAGCTGATACTTCTCGTGTGGTCCCATATAAATTTGATCATGGTCAGACCAATGGTTTATGAGTTATTCTTAATAACTTATATTGAAGCCCTTGTACTCTATTTACTCCGTGTCATATAAAATTAATATTTATTTCTTTGTAATTTATAAATTGTTATTTTGTTGAAGCCTTATTATTTAATTATTTATTGTGCCGATTAAAAAGAAAAAAAAAGGAAAAAAGTGAATCGTATGCTTTTAAAACTGGGACAACTTTTCCTTAACTAATATTACTCTTATATAAGATTGTAAGTAAGTTTGAATGCCGCATCACGACAGTTGCCTTCTTCTTATTTACCAGTACGTAAAAGTCTACATGGGACTCTTTTGATAAAGGAAATATTCGCCATAATAGTCATGCTTTGCAGGCAAATTGGCGATCGCTGTATTACAACTCTTCCTAAATACAGGTTACTAAGTAACCTAGCTAGGAGACTCAGGATTCTACCCATTTCAAATTAGTCCTCTTGATGTATTGCATATATATTTGTAAAAAGTATGTAAACTATAAAAATGTCAATAAAGAACTATACTATACTATACTATACTATACTATACTATAACTTTCGCCAATTTGACCGCCGCGTTTCTACATATATTTTACGCCTGGCGTAAACGAGATTGGTATATTGCTGTCTAACGGAAGCCATAAGATCTTTCTTGCAGTTCCTATAGTCACCTTTTACGATACCCAGTGGAGTGAATAGGAGAAGAGGGATGAATGAAACCCCAATCGATAATCCGACTCTTCTTTTTGTATAAACTCTGGAACAGAATAAATCTTATCTATTTCTGTCGCTAAGCATTATCGCATCTATGAGTTAATACTCAGTATGAAGAGTTAGTATTTCGTATAGTAATTTTCTTAATTAAGGATTATATATGCACTGCATTCAGTTACTATCAATTGGTCTATTAATTATATGATAAATAGACGTATTATTACATTTAAAAGGTTACAACGCAACTCTAAACATCAGTATTTGAAGTAGACTGACACCTACAGGTGTACCAATAAACTCATTTGCTTTAAAACATTAAAGAATGGTTAATAAATGATGATATTCTTATTTAATAATCTAACATAAATGTGCTTTCGTAAAATGGATTTCATTACTGTCATTTGTGAGTATACTTTGAAAGAATCCCTCGCATATCTTATGTGCATCTTATCATAAAAGATTCTATGAAAAGCTCATTATTTTTAATTTGATATATTTAAATGTCACATTTTACAGGTAAACGTCACGAATCCCGCGTGCCTCGGTGTACTCTGGTCGGTAACACAATGAGTAGACAGCTGAAGAAATTATACACGCTATTCCCTTTCTTATGCAAATACAGTTTAAGTTTATAATGCGTCACTGTTTTTGACAAATTGTACGGCTAACTACGTATCCATTCGTGGCTCGCTACGTGAGGGGCATGAGAACTATACGGAGCGACCCCGCACATAATTTTAGTGCTCTCGTCCTTTGTGCCGATCGTCATTGTTATTAAAGTAATCACGGCCGCCCTCCATCATGCTCCAATCGAAACATTATGGGATATAAACAAAAGAAAGCAATAGGAATTCAATGAAAAGCCATTATGTCGCCGCGGAGGGCTCTCGAACGGTCCGTTGTCTCAATATTTTTCTTCTTGGTCCGAGTTGACGTGTCATTCTCTCGCGCTGTTCAAAAACACCGCACGGAATTTTGAAGGGTCTTCGATAATGGCCGATATTTACGACCTTTAGATAATTTTATTTAAGCGGCCGGGTACTGAATTATGGAAAATGAAACAAAACGAATCGTCACGTGGACGACCAGCAATCGTATTTTAACCTTAAGCAAACAGGAGACGCTTTCTGTTTGCTTATTAGGTAGTCGATGCGGACTTTTTTTGCGTTTCCTCTCTTGAAACCTGCTTATATTCCTCGATAAAAATTTTAGAATATTTATCCACTTTTTGTCAATAAAAATGTATATTTTATAACATATTTTAGTTGCAATTAATGTATTTCAATATTTTAATAAGTATCTTTGTAATGACCCTCGTCAAATTGTTCGAGAAAAAGATAAAATCCACTAGTATACTTTTATAATTTTGATGGCTCTACATCTCGCCTATACACACTACACATCTCGCCTCTAATTTATATATCTTTTACAGTTCGTTAACGCGGAAAATCTCTGTGTCAGAGACCATAAGGAATGTATGACCTGGCCGACTATGAAGACAAGTATATATTGCACAGTTTCCGGGTGACATCTTAAATTATACGTTACTAGAGATTTGTAAAAATGTATTGACAAACGAACTCACAATCCTCTTGATGGTAAGTGGCTGCAGCAATTCATGGATACCTGCAGCTAGCTTCAAACAAGGCACAGTTGTATATCCTCTGAGAACTAAGATAGAATGTTTCACATCCTGTAATTATTCTGGCTCTCTATACACTTCAGATCGGAAAACAGCAGTGCAAGACCTGATCTTCTGCCTTGGCAGAAAAGTAGTCCTTCCACCTAGTTTAAATAGTTTTTAATATAATAGTCTTTAGTCTAATATCTTTAAGGAATCTTGTGTAAAAACATACTACAAACCGACGAAGTCGCGTTGAGCGATTTTTGGGAAAAACGTATGGGTTCACGTCACCGATGACCTCGACATGCTCGTGACGATGTCTACTACGCGTCGCTAGTCTGGCGCAAGTCAAAATAGCGACTCGTAGTATAGCAGCCTGTATATATGTATACGTATATATAATTGAGTTTTCACTTCTGTCGGCAGTCCTTATGACTGCTTTTGTTTTTTAAAGAGGGGGGGGGGGGGGAGATTTTAATATAACTAACTAGATGACTTTGAAATTGAGATACTTATTTCTTAAGCGACTTGAAGGGTAGTTAAAATTATCTTTTAATAAAAGTAATAGCCTGCTTCAAAGAACTAATAGCTGATTACAACAACATAGTACAAACAAATGAGTTGCAGCGCTGTTCAAACCCCGCATGGAATAGAATAGAATAGAATAGAATAGAATATTTTTTATTCAATATACATTACATGTGTAATTCTTATTGAAAGTCATTTTTTACTTTACCACTGGTTCGAAAAAAACCCTCTGTCCTGGGAAGAACCAGCAAGAAACACAGCGGGACTTTTTTTTTAAATAAATTTTACAATATATATGATTACGATCTATTTACAGAATTTATTTTAGAAACTGCTTGGAAGCGATCACCTCATTCCCAGGGGTTATTATCAACCATGTATTCATTTATACTATAATAACCCTTTTTATACAGTTTCAGGTTAATAAAACATTTAAACTTGGTAATAGAGAGAACCTGTACACTTTCCGGGACCTTGTTGTAATAGCGTATACATTGCCCCAAGAATGAATTACTGACTCTGTGGAGTCAAGAAACTGGTATCACTAGCTTGTGTTTGTTCCTAGTGTTTACAGAATGTATATCACTTCTTTTACTAAAACTATCTTTGTTTTTGTGAACATACATTAAATTTTCGTTAATATACTGAGAGGCCAAAGTTAACATATTAATTTCTTTAAATTTATCTCTAAGAGACTCTCTCGGTTTTAGATTGTAAATAGCTCTAATGGCCCTCTTCTGTAAAACAAAAATAGTTTCTGAATCAGCCGCATTTCCCCATAGCAAAATCCCATAAGACATTATGCTATGAAAATAACTAAAATAAACTAATCTAGCTGTCTCGACACTAGTGAGACCTCTAATCTTTTTTACAGCATAGGCTGCAGAACTTAGTCTGCTTGCTAATTTGGATATATGGGGGCCCCACTGGAGCTTTGCGTCAAGAGTGATGCCAAGAAAAACAGTGGATACAACAGGGCTCAATTCCTCCCCATTTAAAAACACATTGGTATTCAGATTTTGAACATTCGTTGTTGTAAATTTAACACAATTAGTTTTATTTCCGTTCAAATGCAGATTATTAACGTTAAACCAATGCACTTTTTTTGATATAGCATTATTCACTTCGTCACATTTAAATGATTGACGTTTAAGTTTAAAAATCAAGGAAGTATCATCAGCAAATAATACTATATCATGACTATCCCCTACAAGGTGACATAAGTCATTAATATACACTAGAAACAGGAATGGGCCGAGAATCGAGCCCTGAGGTACACCCATTAGTACAGGTGACCCGGAAGAACTTTTACCATTGATAATAACCTAATAAGTACGGCCTACAAATAATTGCTCCGGGTCTGGATGTTTGTCCATGTGAAATTTATGTATGTATGTGAACTGCCTTCACGATACAGGAGAAAATCCTAGTGTATGGGTACCGTTCTTTAAGAAAAAACATCCTAATAATCATTATTATAGTATTTCAATGTTCACTATTGAACAAAAACCTCTCTTATAGGTTGCCCATGCTTCATATATTTGCCATAGTTACCACACTTGGCGGGCGGGTTGGCCACCGCATTTTGTATTATTATGAGTTGTAATCAAGAAGAACCTGTTGCAGTTTCCTACTGTCGCCTCTTACAACAACCATGAGATGATAAGGGGTAGTAGATATCTGCACATCGCCACTACATGGTCGAAACGATAGGACTATCAAATAGATCAGTGAAAAACCTGCATACAAGAACAAATTATTTGCCGATGTAAAGAGCTTCAAACGGAAATTAACAAAAGTTATAATTAAATGCGATTCTTTATTCCATCTACTTTTTTATTTAACTATGCTGTTGCTATAGTTACATAAAAATATGCTAATATGTATAAGCACAACTGTTAACAACTTTGATTTTCTACCGACTTCAAATAGGAGGAGGTACTCAATTCCACTGTATGTTTTCTTTTTTTTTGTGTGTGTGCTACCTCATAACTTTTTTCTGGATAAACCGTTTTCGATGATTCTTTTTTATTTGAAAGCTGGTGCTTCACATGTAATTCCATATAAAGTTGATCAAGGTCTAACTAATAGTTTTTGAGTTATTCTTAATAATTTATAGTTGGTTGTACAAAATTTTCAATTTTAAATTATTACTTATCTTGTCCAATATTGATAATGTTTTACAAAGACATAAACTCTTAAGCGTTATTTTGAGCTTTCTTGGTATTAACGCCTTGATGACTTAGTTACTAAGCATTTGGTTTCGTCACTCCAATGGGTACAGATTCCTTAAGTAAAAAAAATCGCAATTTATGTATGTAAAACATGATACAGGTGAGGTTACATGCTTGACGACCAACAAACTAAGGCAGACTGTTGCGTTTTGGAAGATTGTCTTAATTGCACGCATGGTTTTGCACCTTTCATGCTGCCTCGTTGCCACTTTGGTTATCTGCCGACTTTCAAAAAGGAGACGGTACTCAATTCGACTGTATGTTTTTTTTTTATTTGTGTTACCTCATAACTTTTTACTGGGTGAACCGATTTCGATGATTCTTTTTTTATTTGATAGCTGGTAGGTACTTCTCGTGTAGTCCAATATGAATTTGATCAAGGTCAGACCAATCGTTTTTGAGTTATTCTCAATAACTTATATTGAAGTTGGCTGTACAAAATTTTTAATTTTAAATTATTTTACTCTTGTTGTAACGACATGGTTATACCCATCGTTTATTGGAAATTATTAGATTTTTCTGGCATTTCCTTATTGATAATTGAACTGTAATATAATAATTTACTCCAAAAAAAATATTGATTATTGATTTTAGAGGGAAACACGCACTTTCGTTCAGTGTAACCAAATAATAAAAATTATAGGGTACCATTTTTGATATAATTTTATAAAGTTTCCATATAATTTGTTTTAAAAATATTTCTGATATTATGACATTGATCTAAAATGCAAAGAATACCAAGTTGTGAGCTCTTGTCACAGTGTTGTACTTTAGTGCATGAGTTGATCCGTTTAATGCGCTTATAGGCGGTGCGTTTGAGTTTTCATTAGCTGTACGCCGTCGAGTCGTATTACATTCGCTGGATCATAGCAGACTCTAAATTATAAGCTTTGGAATGCGTTGATACGTTGAGTAAACGACCGAAGTGGAAGTAAACATTGTGACACCGAATATAAGCGATGCGATTGTAAAATATAGTGTTATTTAGTGTGAATTTTTATGGTTATGAAAATTGTTATTCTATTGTTTATAATAATAGAAAATTAATATCGATAACGTGTGGTTGATTTTTTTCAAGGATAACGATAACAAGCGAGCACACAGTCCACCTGATGGAAATTGGTTGCTGTGACCCATACACATCTACGTCTATCCTCGTTTGCGAATCAAAATGCAGATGTGTTGTTAGCCTTGAGGACTAAGATGGAATGCCTTTTTTCCAGCAAATAGTTGCTCCGATTCTCTACACTAACCTTACAAAACACAGCACCATTAAGCTGCTATTTTACGCTGGTATTCTGTGAGAGCGTAGTCCTTCCCCGGTCGAGTCGACCCATTCGTGCTACAATTATACAATTAATATAGCTGCAGCATGGCTCTACCACGTATATGTTACTTCAGACATGTTCAAATGCAAAACTTGTTATAAGCAATTGTTTAAAATCTAAAACATTTTTGGCGGTTACGGACCCTTTATTTCTCAATACCCTCTCAGAAATCAAAAGAGAGCTGTTTTCAACAATGAAAGTTATGAATTCACTGCTCAAAATAGGCTTCAATATTGTTAAATCTGCTGATTGTCAAGTCTTTTTTGTTTTTAAAATATATATCTAATTTGAGTATGGTACTTCAGCAAGATGGGATTTCATCAGTAAATACAGTTTTATTTTTTGCATTAAAAGTTTAGCTATAAACAGTATTCGCATATAAGATTTTAAAAAATAAGCACATAAATTTTAATATCTTGGTCTATAAAGAATAATAGCGTAATAAAGTGTTAAATGTATTCACATCCGAAGTCCGGATGTAAATGGAATGGTCATGTTTAAGGACTCACATTATTATTGTGCTTAACAAAAATACCATTCGTTCTTGTGTGGACGGAGAATGCTTTGAAAGTGCCTCGATCGTAAATTGGAAGCATGACAATTCCAGATTGTATCGTTTATTGGCAATTTAGACACTGAGTGAAATGTCGGCATGTACCGTCCAAACTGAATCACGTGATTTCAAAACATGTAATCGAACAATTTCATGTGACGCTATCCCGAATCTGCAATGCTATTAATTTTTATTAAGAAGGAAATCTCTTTTTATTAAAACTGGGTGACAAATGAGCAAGCAGACTATCTGATCTGCCATCTGCATCTATCCTCGATTAAGATTCAAAATTTTTTCTGATCGAATGAATCGGATTTTATCAGTGATGACAAGGATACCTGAAGAATAAGAATTATAATTTTCTCGAATGGGGAAGGCCCACGGTCTCAGAGAATAGCAGCGTAAAATAGCAGCTTAATGCTGTTGTGTTTCGTATGGTAAGTGTAGAGAACTGGAAACCCTTTTTACTGGAAACGAGGCATTCCATCTTAGTTCTAGAAAGATGATGTTGCCCTTTTTATGGTTCAGTTTCCTTCTGTCGTCTCTTTCGACACTTACGGGATCAAATAGGGTAGTGAATATTCTTAAATTGTCACTTTACGGTATTTATTACAGTACTAGACATGCCGAATTTGGTACTTTGGTCATGGAAAGGAAAAGGTAGGCAGTGCCCGGGGAGCAACCAATGTTCCATGTGTTACTTCGGATTTGTTCTATATATACTGCTTTACTTCCAAACGTTGATAGTGCGATTTAGGCTTCGATGTGTTTCACTTGTGGCACGACGACAACGCCGCCACATCACCTCCCTGCTCAGACAGGAGGTCGATGGTGCAGTCCGGTTACCGGTGCGTCCTTAATGCCGGTGGGGAATGCTTTTTGTGTGTTTAAGGGCAAGTGACGCCGGTGCGACGGTGTGTAATGCATGCCATACTACACACTTGCAACATCTCCACGGTAGAACTTGAGAAAAAAGAGCAACTTGAGTTTAACACTAACACCACTGAAGTACTCAATCCGAGTCGATAACACTCGATGTACTATAATTTTTTTTTACTTCTTACCAGTTCTTGGTTACAATCCGGAGACACTGTAGTGTCTCACGCCAAGTACACGTTCAACATATGTATATGTATGTAAACGTGTAGGCGTGAGACTACAGTGTATATATTCTCGAATCAGATGTCAACATAACCTCACCAAATTTTTAACTTCATATATAGTTATTAACGAAACGTCAACACTTTATATAGTCATTTATTATTTTATTTATCAATTGTTTCCATATAACACTAAAATTATTTCTATCTATCAATTATTTCATACTTTTCAATATCTGAAATTTTTGCTTGCTCAGTTTTACGATTCCACAAAAGATTTTATTAATTTCGGTGGAATTTTTTATATTTTAAAGATTGTTGACTTGAATGCTTGTCTTTTAAGCCTCATTTTCATTTAATTATTTCAAGATTTTTGGCTTGGATGCTTGTCTTTTAAGCCATGTTTTCATTTATCGCAATTTGAGCCAGCAGATAGTTGGCAATATTATCTCAAGGTGTCTAAGCAGATAGACACCTTATGTTGAGAATATTGGTATGGCGGTAGGGATACAACATCGCTCATAAAAAAAGCGATATTAGAACCTCGATATTTTCGAAAGTGAAACATTGGTTTAAAAAAAAGGGTTATTATAGTAAAAATGAATACATGGTTGATAATAACCCCTTGCAATGAGGTGGTCGCTTCCAAGCACTTTCTAAAATAAATTTTGTAAATAGTTTGTAATCATTTTGTATTGTAAAACTTATTTAAAAAAAAGTCCCGCTGTGTTTCTTTCTGGTTCTTCCCAGGACAGAGGGTTTTTTTGGAACCAGTGGTAAAGTAAAAAATGACTTTCAATAAGAATTACTCATGTAATGTATATTGAATATAAAATTATTCTATTCTATTCTACTCTATTCTAAAAACATCAAAGTATATGAATAGAATGTTACTACATTCTATTGACGATGGAGCTATTACTCAAATGGGATTACTCTTTTTCAAAACTAATTCTAGAATAGAATAGAACTGAATATTTTTTATTCAATATACATTACATGTGTAATTCTTATTGAAAGTCATTTTTTACTTTACCACTGGTTCGAAAAAAAACTCTCTGTCCTGGAAAGAACCAGCGAGAAACCCAGCGAGACTTTTTTTTAAAATAAATTTTACAATATAAATGATTACGAACTACTTACAAAATTTATTTTAGAAACTGCTTGGAAGCGACCACCTCATTCCCAGGGGTTATTATCAACCATGTATTCATTTATACTATAATAACCCTTTTTATACAGTTTCAGCTTAATAAAACATTTAAACTTGGTAATAGAGAGGACCTGTACACTTTCCGGGACCTTGTTGTAATAGCGTATACATTGCCCCAAAAATGAATTACTGACTCTGTGGAGTCGAAAAACTGGCATCACTAGCTTGTGGTTGTTCCTAGTGTTTACAGAATGTATATCATAAAAATTACTAAATTAACTAATAGCAATAGAGGTGGAGCAATTTTGGATTTTTCTGGAGCATTTAATGAGCAATTATTTGGCATTTAGTTTTATTTTATAAAGTAGATATTTTATGTTTTATAAGCAAAATTAAATTTTCGATACTTAATTTTTTTAATTTATTATAAATTAACTAATAGCAATAGGGGTGGAGCAATTTTGGATTTTTCTGGAGCATTTAATGAGCAATTAATAGCAATTTATTTTCCTATTTATTTTAAAATTAATTCTAAATTAACTAATAGCAATAGAGGTGGAGCAATTTTGGCTTCTGCTGAAGCATTTAAGGAGCAATTAAGTAGCATACAGTTTAATTTTAAAAAGTAGGTATTTAATGTTTTATAGCTAAATTAAATTTTCGATACTTAAATTTTTAAATTAATTATAAATTAACTAATAGCAATAGAGGTGGAGCAATATTGGATTTTGCTGGAGCATTTAAGGAGCAATTAAATGGCATACAATTTTATTTTAAAAAGTAGATATTTTATGTTTTATAGCAAAATAAAATTTTCGATACTTAAATTTTTTTTAAATTAATTATAAATTAACTAATAGCAACAGAGGTGGGGCAATTTCGGATTCTGCTGGAGCAATTATTTGACATACAGTTTTATTTTAAAAAGTAAATATTTTATGTTTAAACGCAAAATAAAATTTTCGATACGTAAATTTTTAATAATTAATTATATATTAACTAATAGCAATAGAGGTGGAACAATTTCGGATTCTGCTGGAGTAATTAAGGATCAATTAATTGACATACAGTTAATTTTAAAAGTAGATATTTTATATTTTATAGCAAAATTAAATTTTCCAATTTTTTTTCAAAATTAATTCTAAATTAACTAATAGCAATAGAGGTGGAGCAATTTCGGCTTCTGCTGAAGCATTTAAGGAGCAATTAAGTAGCATACAGTTTAATTTTAAAAAGTAGGTATTTAATGTTTTATAGCAAAATTAAATTTTCGATACTTAAATTTTTAAATTAATTCTAAATTAACTAATTGCAATAAAGGTGGAGCAATTTCGGATTCTGCTGGAGCATCTAAGGAGCAATTAAGTAGCATACAGTTTAATTTTAAAAAGTAAATATTTTATGTTTTAACGCAAAATAAAATTTTTAATACGTAAATTTTTAATAATTAATTATATATTAACTAATTGCAATAGAGTTGGAACAATTTCGGATTCTGCTGGAGCATTTAAGGAGCAATGAAGTGGCATATAGTTTAATTTTAAAAAGTAGATATTTTTTATTTTATAGCAAAATTAAATTTTCGATACTTAAACTTTTAAGAATTAATTTTAAATTAACTAATAGCAATAGAAGTAGAGCAATTTCGTATTCTGCTGGAACATTTAAGGAGCAATTAATTGGCATACAGTTTAATTAAAAAAAATAATGTTTTACGCTAACTTCCTTCTGGTGTTTTGTATACTGGCATTTTACTAACTACTCTAGTCATGAAATTTTTTAAATATTTGAATTCAGCTGACTTCACTCCCTCTACAACAGCTATATTCATATCGTAGTTTTTCAGACGCCAGCGCTATTGTGGTAGGTTTTGGAACCTCTATTTTCAGTATATAGTTGGCCACTTTTTCAACTTTCGCACCTTATAAAATGGTTCTACTTCTACTCTACACTCCACAGTTTAACTCCACAGTTCACACCACAGACTAACTAGTAGATTATACTTAGTCTAGTTACGCCTTAGTTACTCGACTTCATCGATTCAGTAATTCATTCTTGGGGCGATGTATACGCTTTTACAACAACTGGAATTTTTTAAATATACTAAATTTGACCTGCTCAAAGTTCAAAAACTTTATTAAACTAAGTTTGTATAAAAAGGGTTATTATAATAGTAAGGAATTTATGGATGACAATAACCCCTGGGAATGAGGTGATCACTAACATACTATTTCTAATTTGTTGTGTAGTTAATTGTGTACATGATTGTAAGATGTTATTTAAAAAAAAAGTCACGCTGGGTTTCTTGCTGGTTCTTCCCAGGACAGAGGTTTTTCTCCGAACTAGTGGTAATAAAACAAAAGAGTAACTTTCAACAAGTATCATTTATAATCTATATTGAATAAAAAAGTGTCTGTTTCTGTTTCTACCGAATGTCTACACGATACTTTTCTACTTGGATACTCTGGTGCAGTTGTAAAAAAATATTTAATTGTTAGTATAGTTTTATTCAGTTACATTGAAATTCAAAGTTAAAGTTTTATACCTAAGTTGACTGTATAATGAATGGAGACATTATTATATAAAAAACATCACTATTAAGAATTATATTAAATAGGTACTTATTTCATAATAAGTACTTATTTAATATAATTCTTAAAAAATTAAACAAAACCCGGTCTCGATACCTTAAATTTTTCGAGAGTTATCGTGACCACGTAAAAAAAATCTGGACGTCCACGAAAACTTTTTAGTTTTCTTAAAATAGCAAAATAAAATTGATTTGTACAAAATATGAGATAGATTGATTAAATTTTCTTGAAATAAATCTACTCATATTATCTTATGAGTGCAAATCAGTTGTTGTAGAGGTAGTTAAAGAGCAAAAAAATTTCTTGACCTTGACGTGTTGAGAGTAAAGCACAAACTCAACCGCTTCGCGGTAAGAGGTGTGCAATATTTGAAAAAAAAAAAGAAATTGTGTACTTTACAAAAAGATATGAAATCCGAAAAAAAAAACAGTTTCACTGTAAAGCATCGCGCCAAGTACACTTTCAACTATAGTTACAAAAATAATTATTACATTTTTACAAAAAATTATAAAATAAAATAAAAACCAAGTACATAACCGTTTTAGATTCGAAAAAAAATTTTGCTGAAAAAAGTAATAATAAAAAAATGATGTACTTGGTGTGCATTACTTTATAGTACGAGATTAAATCAAAAAAGTTATAAAAAACGACGTCCAATGTCAAGTTGGGTGTTCGATACTCTTAATCATGCACACCAAGTACACCATTTTGTTATTATTACTTTTTTCAGTAAAATTTTTTTCTAATCTAAAACGGTTATGTACTTGGTTTTTATTTTATTTTATAATTTTTTGTAAAAATGTAATAATTATTTTTGTAACTATAGTTGAAAGTGTACTTGGCGCGAAGCTTTACAGTGAAACTGTTTTTGTTCGGATCCTATATTATGGTAAGCGATACTGAATTCCTAGATTGTAAAACGTAATGTCTTAGCGTAATACAAGCTTATTTACTTGCATTGATAACACTCAGATTGTAATCGGACGGAAAGTCAGACACCGGCAAATTATTCTACTCCCTTGCAGTACGTATTACAAAAAACGAAGCAAATTGTTAGGTATGAATGTGTCTAAGTAATGTACTGTAATTAACGTTATATGTTTTCATGTTAGCCACTCTCAAAATATTCTTTAAATGCTTGTTCTGGGAGTTTTTCATGACAGTACAAGGTCTGTTCTGGAATGTTACCATTATTTTATCTATTTCTGCTACAAGGCAGCGACAAACCCTTTATTGAGTTTCAGTTCGTCTTTGCAGAGACTTAGTATAGTTAAATCTGTGAGGCGGTTTATTTTAGTCCTCAAGTATGGAAAAGTATCTATTGCCGTATTAATTTTAAATCAGTTGCAGGTGTTTAAACTTTAACACCTAAATGAGCCCTCTTCATCAGGTGATACTATACGAACGGCGGATTCAAATCTACGATGCTAAGTTTCACAGCGCACTCTAAAGTAAGTTTAACTTAAAAGCAAAGTACTTTATGGTGAGCGTAGAAATGATATCGTATTTGTCAAAGACGTTCTTTTGTTTATGCCTTTGCAGCTGTCCAGCAGTGATAGCGGAGCTTTTGTTAAGCGAACTGAAACTGTTGTTAATAAAGCAAAGTGTAAAAGTAAACTTAGTATTTTATGTAATTTCACACTGTTAGGCTTTAAATTGTGTAGACGATATATTTTATATACTATTAACTTTTTTAGGATCTATTAACAGTATTTTCACATTGTTTGTATTCCTCCTTAATCACTCCACGTATGTAGGTAGAGTTACAGGTTATATCTATCACGTAGCTTAGGTTACGCGCAGTACATTATTATAAAATGATAGAATTTAATATAAAAGATTTTATAACACGCTACAGTCCGTAGAGCAAAAGGTACAGTAAGTTATCACAAGGAGGGCTCGTAAAGGTCAGTGTCGGTTTGTCTGTTTAGCAAACAGTAGCCCGGCGAGATTTTTGAGCACGCAGAAACACGCCGAGAACCAGGAATACTCAGCAACAACTGCCTTCTTTGAAGCAGTAATTCAAAGCTTAAACAATTGACTTGGGGCTTGTGGGTAGTCGTGAAAATGATGATGATGATGATGATGACGATGGAGTTGAACTGTGTGCTCGTTTTCCACCCTTACGTAATTAAAAAATAAAATTAATGAGTACTATACCTAGTTTTATATCTACGGTCATAAAATATAGCCTGTGGCAATACTTCGGTTACCTTGTACTTTCAAATCTGTCAATCTATTTAGCCTTCAAGAGTTCCCATAGAACCAGACATCAATTAGCTTACCAGCATACATACATACGTACATCTTTTTTCTTTACCAGGTTATACTTTTCTTAACAGATAACTGCTGGACATGATTTTCTCCCCCGTTATGAAATTGACCTAAGTCGTCACCTTTGACAGATGGATTTGGATTTGCGCCTGCTGTACCTCTCTTAATTTTGACTCTCCCGTGACCAGTCTAAGAATTGTACGTCGGACATATTATACGAAATGATATACCGCTATCTAACGGAGGCAATGAGTCTTTTTGCAGCCAAATATGCCATGTATTACGTAATTAGACAAATACGACATTGAGGAACAATATAACGTAATGTTTTACGAGCAGAATTTAAAGAAATTTAAGGTTTTGTTTATTTATTTGCTTTTTAAGGGAAATATGTAGTACAATAAAAAACTAAATAGTAGTACATATAAAAGTAATCCTAAAACCAATGAAGTTTTCACAGATATCTAATACATAGTAAATGCTTGCCACCACAATATGTTGTATAAAAACTAAAAAAATATATATAAAAGAAGAAAAGTAACTGAATGGTATTTATATATTGTAGGAAATGAGGGTCAAAAAAATAAAGGAAATATGAACAAATGAAGGTAGAATGGTAATCTCCCACTTGTTTTAGCAGTATAAAGTATCGCACAGGCGACTAAGAGGCAACAGTCTGTAATTCTACGAGTCTCATATCGTTATTATGCCCGTTGGACTAAAACATTACTTCTAACTGAGATTCCGCCCAAATAAGACAAGTGATGTGGTTCTATTCGGGTAGTAGTTCTTCTAGTGTAAGCAATGAAAATCGTGTTGCTGAGAGGCTGCCCGGTGTTACATCGAGAGGAGTGGTGTAGCTGTTGCTTTGCATACTTTGGTGTTATCATGTAATTATGTCCTTCACGTTACATCAATGTGTCATTGTGTCTGGTACATATTACGGTTGGTCGAACTGTATTTGCTCTATACTGAATGTGTGGTGCTATACGCTGTCTTATTCCTGATAATGATCAATTGCGTAAGCAAGAGAGCATGTTGAACATCCGCTCTCACACTTTTATTATTTTTAATAATTAACCTTCAGAGTAAATTCTAATACGAGTAACATTCTTTTATTTAAATAATTTTGAGAATGATTTCTAACATCAGAAGTGGAATAGTTTCTAAAATAGAAGTGGGATTAAAGCCTTTTCCTGTAGCTTTACATTGACATTTCTTACATATGAAGTGGGATAGTTTCTAATAATATATTATGTTAATCCACTTGCTCCCTCTGTATTAGTGTAAGATTTAGTAAATTATTTGAATATGTATAAAATGATGAAAAAAAAAAAGAAATTGTTATAAATATTATCTAGCAAACAAAAAGAAATATTAAACTCAAAAAGTAACATTAAAATAAATGTTTCAAGACCTTACCTTTCCAACCATAAACCATGAAGTCATAATAATCAGGTCCCCGTTAAGGCAAACCCATTCATATTGAAATTTTAACGGGAATGTGGTTACTGCTTTCGCAATGTTTGTGTAAATTGAGACGTCTAGCAATTTTGCTTCAACGTAGTAAAATTTTCAAATGCAAAAATAACTTTCACGACTTACATTTTTTTTTAGTAAGCAATGAAACAAAACATTCATTCAATCGTCCTTTTATAATTTAAAACTGAACTTAGACAAAATATCTCATGGTTAATATTGTTAGGGTCGTCAAAAATAAAAATTATAGACTAGAAAGCGCTTATTTAATTTTATCTTGAAGTGGCCCGAATGGTAGTGATCTAGTCTGAAGTTAGCAGGTAAGAAATTTAATGCAGTGCGGAAACCGGAAACTACGAAGCGTGGTACATAACGTTCATGGTAAAATGGAGACTAAGGAACTAACCGTCTTCTGATGCAAATTTGCCAATTTTATAATACTCGTAACCTGTTGTCCTCTTTTCACCATAATCGTGGTGAAAAGAAGGCACAGGTTTTAAGCTTAACTCGACCAGTCTGTCGATGTTACAGGACCTAGAGTCCTATAACATCGACTGGTAACTTACCACCTCTATTCAAGCCTATGCAGATTAGTCTCCATCCGTCCACGCATCCATCTATCTACAACCTTTGTAGATAGATTTATACCAGGTAGGTTAGGTAGGTATTTTGTCGGTTTTAACCTTAGGTTATATTTAATTTACATAAGGATAATGAATTTTTCGAACACATATCTTTCACGTCTCTTTGTATTTTTATGTAATTACATTCATTTCAGCTTATCAAAAGACAACTGCTGAACATAGGTCTCCCCGATACATTGCCTTTAGAAGTAAACATTTTAAGTATTTTAAGTACTTACGTAGCCTATTGCTAATTTTATAAGGAATTTTCGAAATTATTCTTGGTTTTTCGTTAATACGTTTATATAAAAGTTAATGTTTTCCGAAGTATTAAAGAAGGTTTTCCATAGCATCCCGTGGATACCTTAGGAGGCAACAGAGAGAAATTGAACATGGAGATGCACATCAGCATCTTCCTGCAAACAACTCATGCATAATAACTTGCGGCTGCCAACTTGCCTGGCAAGCGTTACAACTATGCCAAATATAGGGGAAGGGAGGCGAACTAATTTCTCACCAGTTCTGCCGATGTGCTCTGACTTTGCCTTGGCAATGACACTCTTGAAGGACCTATGGGCGGAATTATACTTTTTTTTAAGAGCGCTGGTATTTACATCCCGGGACGTTGATGCATCGGCCCAGGCCCGGTAGCACTCCTGCTTATAGCTTGATGCAATTTTACAGGGGTGACCAAACCATGGCTGATTTCTGCCTCCAATAGGCATAACAGATGATGGAATAAATAATTCCATTCCCTGAAGTACCACATCAGCGACAGAATCAGCAACAACGTTGAGATCATCCGGCAAGAAGGAAACCCGCCCCCTAGGGTAGGATGCAAAAAAAGACCACATCCCGTCCCAATCGGCTGACCTATACTGCCAAACACGGCGGCAAGCTGCAGATCGCAACTGCGTTGGGAACGAGAGTGGCACTGTACTCCGGATCAAACAATGGTCCGAAGAGCCCGGAAGCAGCAGAAGGTCCAACGGGGAAGGTACATGATCCTCCATATCCGAGATCCGCGTAGGCGAAATAACCAGTTGTGTTAGACCATATGCCAAGGCAAAGTCATAGACAGATCTTACCCGCTTGTACGCTTAAACGGGAACTAAGCCATTCAGCGGAGTGGGCGTTAATATCACCGAGTATCACGATCTCTGCGGATGGGACCTGTTGTAATACGGAGTCTACAGCCATTTCGACGTGGTTGATGAGTCGGTCTGTATCGTCAGTACCCCTATGGAACCGGGGAACGCGGGGAAGGTTGTCGCTGTCTACGCGCAGCCATAGGATGGACAGGTTCGTACCTTCAAGATTGCCGAGGCGTTGAAAACAGATGTCTTCTCTTCTGTGTACGTTAACACGCAAACTCCAATCCGGGGCACAAACGAATGTTCTCATTTGTACCCTGGGCAGGAGAGATACGAAGTATCAGTCGGAGAGGATACTTGTGTCTCGGTTAGAAAGAGCAAGGCCGGCTTTGTCATCTCCAGATGGTAGTGGACGGCGTTAAGGTTTGAATGAAGTTCCTTGATATTGCAGAAATTCACGGAAACGTGGCAGGGGTTGCCTTTGTCTTCTTGCTCCGCTTACCCGGAGCAGCGAATGTTTGAATAATTTGTCGACAGTTTCTAAAATTTTCAAACGGTGAATGGCGTTACCAGTGCATCAGCATCGACTCAGCGCTGACCAAACAGCGGTGTTCAGGATGGACATTTCGCCGCATTGTTATATTAATGCACAGTGTTTCGTTTCGGTTTTATTGTTAAAAAGAAGCAGTTTAATATAATTACTGGTTATGAGTTATTTTGTTTTCATCTACAAAGGTGATAACGCACCCGCAACCTTTATTATGTATTGGCTTCAGGTGGTTAATGACTCACACTAGACTATTCTACTATCAGGTCGATAAAAGTAAAAAATAATTAGCACCTATAATGTGAAACTGTATGAGCCTTTTTTATTTTAGTTTAATTATTTTATCTGTAAAAAAAAAAACTGAAGCTGCCCGTTTTTTGCTAATATATATTTGAAATTAGAATATCGAATACTACGGTAAAAATTGCTTCTCACAGCGGCGTGACTAGAACAAATATCTTTAATTCATAAAGTCGTCTCTCCCGTCGGGTCTTGCTTAAATCAATGTAATTACATGTGTTGATGTTTTAGCGATGCAGATTATCTCGCAAAGATCTGGAGGCGATGTTGCCTTTTCTTTACAAAGTTACCGCAAATTGCCTAAGGCTCCTAAATGCTACTACGGACATAAAGTATAATGCTTTTTGTGTCTCTACCATACATCAATATAGGCAATCGATTTTCAACCTTAACGTGATAAAAGTAGAAGAGATAATATTTTTTTTGTGATAATATAAGACTATATTCAATTTGTTAGGCAGAGTTTACATAGGACCCGAAGTGCAAGCCGGGACAAACATTAGGCTTTGTGCTGCTCATGGAAAGGGTAAATATTGGATTTTAACTTCGTAGAAAAATGCGTTTAGGAAACAAGCCAGCCGATGTGTACAGTTTTCGTTATTGGCATTAAGTTGGTTGTCGATGAATGTTCGCTTCTTTTGTTGCTGTCTATAATAACTTGTAGTTTAAATTTGGTCAGTGGCCTAATAGATACCGTCTACGCGGCGGGCCCCTTAGATCAGAAAAAAATTGATATCGTAATAATTTTAAAAAAAGAATAAAATTTCGAACTGCTTTTATTGTTCGTACGGTAGTCTTGTGTTGAGTGCCAATGTGATTTAACATTTTTTGTTCGTTATGTACAGTAAAATTTAAAAATTTCACTTAATTTCATTGCTGGTTACATTCATGTCATTCATTATAATATTATGCTTGCTTTGTCCTTATCAAATACACATTATTTATTATAACTTAGTTTAAGATCTTGTAAGATATTAACATGTGTGTAAACTGATCTCGATTTTTGTATGTAGGTAATTACTTCACTAGTGTGATGCTGAATATAGGACTTATCCAAGTTGGCTAAACATTGGCTGTAGTATCAGGCAACTAGTACTTTAGACGTTGCGGTCCGTTACCGGTTAAGATAAAGCGTCTGGTAAGTAAGTCTAAAGCGATGATATTTTTCTCGCACTTTTGTCACTTGAGTAAAGAAATTTCTTTACTAATGTGCTTCTGTGTAGGAGCGATAACATACGATATAGTCGCTACTATGTTCTAGGCTTATATTGATATTATTTGTGATATATTTGCGATTGTATGTTAGTAATAAAAATTGATAAATTTAATTCGATATTCAACATGATGTGACAAAACTCTAAAACATTAGAAAAATATTCCAAAATTTATCCTCTTTATCTACCGTCAGGCAACACATTTTTTTTTTAGAAAATGCACGTTACCGTAAAACGTTTCCTATTACCAACGAGCCCGTGGTGAAATAGTACATACGAAAAATTGACAATTTAATTATTCCTAGGAACGCAGCTCGAATATAGGTTACTTGACGAGTAGCAAGTCCGCTGCAGCAAATAAAAAGTAAATGAAAACAGTTTTCAATTATTAAATGTGAAATTATTAAAAATTGTAAATAATTTATAACAAAATAAAATTTAAAAAATATGAAAACCAAACTTATTGAACTCTGAAAATTATAATAAATGATCTTAGTGACAAATTGGTCGAGCCTTTGAGCATAAAATTATTAATTTCACGTCATAAATTTCTCGATTGTCATGAATAATAATTAATTGTGAAAACTGGTTGAACACCGTGTGTTTCTAATGAAATTAGCATACATTTATTGAAACTTTAGCATGAATAATACATGTTGAAAACTATTTTAATACTGAGTTTTTCAGTTTCAGTGTTGCCGTGGCTAAGGGAAACTGTAATTCCTTTTGTCCTTTGGGTTTCGTATAAGCCGACTAAGGCAATGGTTTAGAAGATCTTTTAGCTTTTCATAGGCGGTCCAGTGGCCATAAGCTGATCATTTAATCAGTAGCCACGCTGCAGCCGGTTCCAGTTTCGGGGTTCGGGCCAACTTCGGTATTGCGTTATTCTGACTAGAAATTTTCAGAATTAGAAATATCCGGTGACAGAAAGTTTGTGGTGTTTCACCCCAGCGCCTCAGAAAGTCTCATGTCGGATTACGCGAAAATAAAGAGCCCACCTGTGTACTTCAGTCCTTTCCTACGTAGATCGGTCTGGAGGATATTATTATTTTTATTTAACTAAAATCTCTGAAAAATTCAATATAAAATTTCTACATTTAGAGGCCTATATACAACAGTGAACTATTGAACGGCCGATGATTTTTTAAAATTGTGTATTTAATTATTTTTTGTAAAAATGATATGAATGATATGACGGCTCAGTGGCGCAGTGGCTTAGCAATAAGTTGCAGCACCAAGGGCCGCGGGTTCGAATCCCGCACGGAACAAGTATTTTTATGGCCTACAAATAATTGTTCCGGGTCTGGATGTTTGGCCTTTTGAAATTTATGTATGTAAACTGCCCCCACGATAGAGGAGAAAATCCTAGTGTGGAGGTAACGTTTAAAAAAAATGCCATTTGATTGTCTTGCACGCTGCAAAATATTGTCCTAAAATTGATGTCGTTTTGGTCAATTTCAATCAAAGCTATAATTTATAGAAAAAACGAGCTTATTCGTTTTACGAAACATCTGCGATTGCCCTGGTGTTGCAAATGTTCATGGGCGGCAGTGTTAAGTGCCTAACATTAGGTGAGAAGCTCGTTTGCTCCCTCTATAATAATAATAAAAAACTATTGGGAACTATTAACTGCACAGGAAATATAAAGTCAGAACATAACACGCAAGCAATTACTAGTCCTAATCAACTGCTGAGACGCACGGCGAGTGATTTTTAGGTGATGAATTGTAAAACATGCATTAAGTAACTTAATATTGTAACATTATAGTTCAAATTTAAATAATTATTGTCGTAACTACAGAAACAACGCTGCGGTTAGCTTATGCATGCCGTGTCGGCAAGAATACTTCGTCTGTTTTAGAGATGCTACGGCTTTCAGCTAGTTTAACAGCTTGCAACGTTATAAGTGTACTTAAAAAAGACTATTTCAGCGCGAGCATGACGGTATACATGTCTAAGAACACCTCAGTTTTACATACAAGTGAGTTAGAAGGATTCCTTGCTATTCAGTCCGCCTGTGGGCGCCAGGCCTTATACGAGTCAAGATGTCTTTTGAAAAACAACTCCTTGCACAAATGTTGGCTCCAACTGGGTTTTGAACTCAGGATGTTGTAGCGAGGTAATCTGATTATTAAGTTGTGCACAAGAATAGGGAATATCCATTTTACGGCAATAGACTTGTTACAAACACCTGTTTCTAACATACCAAAATCAGAGTGGTAATTTCTTAAGGGTATTTTATGCAATAAGTAGCGGTCCGCCCCAGCTTCGCATGGATGATTTCTGTATCGACAAGAGCACCACCTACCGCGTTCAAATGTGAATATAGACCAAGACAATTTAACCATACACACACAAAATTTCATCAACATCGGTCGAGCCGCTTAGGACGAATTCAGTCTCATACACACGGACAGAAGAATTATATATATAAAGATAGTAAATATTGAATGTTATTTTTAGTCAGACAATATAAATAAATTCGAGATAACATTAAATGTCAAGCCATGGAGGTAGCAGAATATTTAAACCATTTAGAATGAATGGAGTATAGATCCTTCTTAGCTTTGTGAAAACCAGGCGAAAACTCTTTATGAAAGAGCTTTTACAAAATAGTTTGGAAAAATGCGTTGCTTCCGACGCGTTCATTTTTATTCCAATATGAAGATAAGCTTCTTTTCACTGCGGTCAGGCAGTTTGGTGCACATACCCGTTATGGAATTTCATATCCTCTAATCGATTTTGGCTTGTGCTTTTACAGTATAGTATGAAAATTCTATAGTTAGATGACATTTATTTTTTTAAACAAATGATTCGCTTCCTAGCATATCATACTTTGGACATTACGTTAGTAAAAATAAACCGCTGTTTTAATTATAATACTGTCTTCATCATCATTTATTGATCATTACAGCCTTTCACGAGTCCACTGCTGAATAAAGGCCATCCCCAAGTAATGCATTAAATCATCATCCTGATCCACCTGTACCCATCGACTTTCCTAAGTCATCACGCCGTCCAGTAGGAGCCGGTAGGAGGCTGGCATTCTAGAACTTTTCTATCTAATGTGCTCTCGGTTTGTCGAGCTATATGGTCGTGATACTATACACTTCAGTTTCTGATCCGCTAGGCTAGGTCGGTTATTGTTTTTTTATAGGAGAGGGACAAACGAGCATGCGGCTCACCTGATGGGAAGTGACTACCGCCGTCCATGAACAATTGCATCTCCAGGGGAATTGCAGATGCGTTGCCGGCCTTTTAAAAAGGAGTAGGCTCTTTTCTTGAAGGTCTCTAAGTCGTATTGGTCTGGAAAAATCGCTGGTGGTAATCGATTTCACAAGGAAGTTGTGCGAGGGAGAAAACTTCTTCTAAATCGCACAGTGGTGGACCGCCAATCATCCAGATGGTGTGGATGGTATCGCGTGTTTTATCGCGATACCATCATATTGCATTCTGCTGCGGATATCATCGATACGTATTTTATCACGCTGAGAAATTATCAGTATAGTTGTTTTCATAGCTCGGTAGGCGAGGAAATCAGGTCGATTTCACTGAGCGACGTTTGTGCAAAAGCTTCTTACGACCAGCAGGGAAGGACCATTATATATATTTCCATCAACATATTTTATGGTTATAAAATATAAAATATTGAAATTATTTTTACGGATTTTATCGCGTTTAATTAACTTATTTCAAATTCCCGACGTTTCGGTTGCTTTCCAGCAACCGTGGTCACGGGGGACTGAGGTGAGGTTACTTAAACGCGATAAAATCCGTGAAAATAGTTTATTCAATGTGTAGTAGTATGTGTTAGTGTAGTTCGCGTAAATATAAGAAATCATTAAATATTGTAACGTTATGAATGTTTAAGACTTTCTTTTATAGGAGAGGGGGCAAACGAGCATGCGGCTCACCTGATGGTAAGTGACTACCGCCGCCCATGAACAAACGCAACACCAGGGGAACCAGGGGAATTGCAGATGCGTTGCCGGCCTTTAAAGATAAAGCTGAAATGAGTATTAAATATGAAAAATAACATAATATTAACCTTCTGCTGAAAAAATGTCACCCAGAACAATTATATTACCAGGAACAGACCTCCTTACTTCTAAGAGGTTATGACAAAAGTTTGTCTCTGTATACCATAAAACAATTCCAAGATACTCTGAACAAACTTGATATAAAACCTTGATTTCGAAGTTATTATTGATTAATAAGTCGTCACTTATTACTCACCGCGATGCTTTAATCATCTTTGGAGATTTGTTGGTTACTCATAAAAAAGATTAATGTTTATGTAGAAATTGAAAGTGTTTTTTTTAAATTAAACACAAACCTTTTGTCACTTCATTGCATGTGGAGTACACTCCTCTTATATTGTGTATTTAGCTAATGGATACATATAATTTTTTAGCAATGAATTGATATAACAAATACTTGTAGGCCTATGAAACAATAAACAAATAGTGACATTATGCATCATAACCTCTGTAGGGTTTAGTGATAACACTTTTGTTAATCACATTGTATTACATATTAATACGTACTACAAAAATTAAAAAAATCTCAAACGGAAGAAAAATTTAATTTTAATCATTTAGAATTCAAATTTTCGTCTAATTAGAACCTAAAAAATTAATTATTCCAAGTGCTTTACTTAACTCGGGAGCAGTTTGGGTTAATTTGATTTTAATATAGCCTTAAGAAATCACCGAAATTCTAATACGAATTATATATTAAATTATCAGAAATAATAAAGCAGTACCTATAAACTTACCTGTGTCTTATGTATGTGTGCTTGTAAATAAATCAATATCAACATCGATGCGTTGATATCAATTCCGCGTAGCTAGCAATATATTAGTCTAGATTGGCACAATATTATACACCATATGTTCCTGGTTCCCATAGAAAGAACGTATTTTTCCATCCGTTTCAACCAGCCTTGCGATATCTTGACTCGGCCCCGTAAACTCCATTTTTAATATCTATATAGTTAATAAAAAACGTGTGCCCTTAAACTAGTGTTATAAGCTAAATCTTATGTTTTAATAATTCGTTAGAGTTTTTGACATAAGATTTTTCTGTAGTTTAAAGTGTTCTCTGTTTTACAAGCTAAATCTTATGTTTTAATAATTCGTTAGAATTTTTGACATAAGATTTTTCTGTAGTTTAAAGTGTTCTCTGTTTTACAAGCTAAATCTTATGTTTTAATAATTCGTTAGAATTTTTGACATAAGATTTTTCTGTAGTTTAAAGTGTTCTCTGTTTTATAAGCTAAATCTTATGTTTTAATAATTCGTTAGAATTTTTGACATAAGATTTTTCTGTAGTTTAAAGTGTTCTCTGTTTTATAAGCTAAATCTTATGTTTTAATAATTCGTTAGAATTTTTGACATAAGATTTTTCTGTAGTTTAAAGTGTTCCCTGTTTTATAAGCTAAATCTTATGTTTTAATAATTCGTTAGAGTTTTTGACATAAGATTTTTCTGTAGTTTAAAGTGTTCTCTGTTTTATAAGCTAAATCTTATGTTTTAATAATTCGTTAGAATTTTTGACATAAGATTTTTCTGCAGTTTAAAGTGTTCTCTGTTTTATAAGCTAAATCTTATGTTTTAATAATTCGTTAGAATTTTTGACATAAGATTTTTCTGTAGTTTAAAGTGTTCTCTGTTTTATAAGCTAAATCTTATGTTTTAATAATTCGTTAGAATTTTTGACATAAGATTTTTCTGTAGTTTAAAGTGTTCTCTGTTTTATAAGCTAAATCTTATGTTTTAATAATTCGTTAGAGTTTTTGACATAAGATTTTTCTGTAGTTTAAAATGTTCTCTGTTTTATAAGCTAAATCTTATGTTTTAATAATTCGTTAGAGTTTTTGACATAAGATTTTTCTGTAGTTTAAAGTGTTCTCTGTTTTATAAGCTAAATCTTATGTTTTAATAATTCGTTAGAATTTTTGACATAAGATTTTTCTGTAGTTTAAAATGTTCTCTGTTTTATAAGCTAAATCTTATGTTTTAATAATTCGTTAGAGTTTTTGACATAAGATTTTTCTGTAGTTTAAAGTGTTCTCTGTTTTATAAGCTAAATCTTATGTTTTAATAACTCGTTAGAATTTTTGACATAAGATTTCTTTTGTAGTTTAATGTGTTCTTTGTTTTATAAGCTAAATCTTATATTTTAATAACACGTTAGAGTTTTTAACATAAGTTTTCTCTTGTATTTTAATGCATTCTTTGTTTTATAAGCTAAATCTTATCTTTTACTAACTCGTTAGAATTTTTGACATAAGATTTCAATAATTTAAAAATTGTTGAATTTTGGTATTACATATCGATTAGAGATTTTAATTGAAGTGGGACAGTGGTGCTATTCAAAATAAGAATACAGGTAAACCTAAATGTACTGGAAAGCAACTAGTACAAACCAACGGTTAGATATTACTTATAAGGGATGACCTCAAGCATTACTGACCTCACCAGTTTGTGTAAAAGCAAGTTAGGTTTAAGTGAAAGTAGCGCATTTGTTTCGCTCGTATGTAGTTGACGATCGGTAAATCTGGGATCTTTGTACTTGAGTGTTTACGTGTTCGTGGTTTTGAATTCATTCAAAATCAATATTCGTCCAACATGAGAATTGTTTTCGAATTAAGCAGTGTAGTTGGCAAGTCTCCGATACTGATGTCTTCTTATTACGTAAGCATTACATCCCTTTAACGAATTCATTGTTAAAGATAGAATAGAGGCGTATATACATATCTATAGCTCTATTTGGAGTATTTACGTGACATCACGTGATGTTATTACGTCGGTATATAATGTATAAATATAAGGATATTTCCTTAAGTATCTTAAACTTAGAGTGAGCAACAAGTATCTACGCCATTGAGTATTGACTATGTATCACTTGATTTATATTCATTTATTACGTTTGAATATCAATTTAAACCTGAAGTTAAGATGGTATCGAGGCCTATGTTCAGCAGTAGACTGGTGATGGTCTATAATGATTAATTGCTGATGGTAAACGTAAATCGTTCTTTTAGATTTTCCTCGACAAAAAGAAATTACGTAACAGAATAAATAATAGTACTAAGGTTATTAGGATATATTAAATTAAAAAGGAGCCATGGTAGCTTTGGCGACATTCGCTCCAAATTTAATAGCGAGTAAATTGAGTTCAATCCATGTGCCACGACCAAAATAGTTAATTGCTATTTTAGATCTCAATTTACCACATGCACAGCGGTGAAGGAAAATATCGCGAGAAAACCGCCATCTGGTAGAAATCGTTTCTACCAGATAAACTTCGCCAAAATGCATAGGAGAAGCAGCATGGTGTACTTTTCCTGGCCCTAAAACCCTCTCAAGAATGCTAAAAGTATTGGCCAGCCCAACCGTGGAACTGAATGAAGAGCTGTTTAAGTTCTGGTTTATTTTTCAAAGTATATTTTTTACGCTTTTGTTAAGTATCTCAGTGCATTCAAAGAAGTGGAGTCAAGACGCTATCAGTTAAATTTCAAAAATCCCTTTTGACACGGCGGTTATGTCCCTTGCATAAACATGCTAAATGGCTGGTGTTTTTTTCTTTCCTTTAGGATTACCATCAATGCGAGTTTTAATGGAGATTTCCTTTAACATTATATTATATTTTTATGGTGAAATATTTTTACATTACTTTGTGCATTTAGGTTGAGATATTTTTACATCATATAAATATTATTCAACTTTGTAGAATATTCAGAAAGGAAACGCAGTCCGTGTTCTTGGCACTATACAGGACTGTATGATAATTTAAATTTTTAGTTTTTGTTTTTTAATATTGTAATAAATATTGTTAATTTTAATGTTATGTATATAGAATTAAAATATTTTCCTTTCTGGTTATTTTTTTCCTCTTTTCAGAATGTAATTTCACTTAAGTACATTAACCTCGAGTAAATTATACCATGATATTAAAGGACTTGTGATTTTCATAATAGTCTTTTGAAAAGCTCAACGTGCCTTTAAAAAATCGTGCTGATTTTTATCAAACATCCGTCGAATAAATACGACTGGAAGGACAGGACATCTTAAAAATATGGACAATATACACAAAAGGGTCCAGAGCAGAAGCAATATCGCGGTCATAAAGCTGGTCAGCCTTACTGCGAGGGGAATAAAACGACGCTGCTTCCATTCACACTTGCCTACTAAAATATTTATCCTCTATATGTTCCCTCTATAGCTTTACTTGCGTGCATTGTGTTCGGAACACAGGCATTTTGCCACTGAAGTATACGACTGGTGATCAAATAAATTTAAAATAATTGAAGCTCCCATACGTTTGGATTTTTCCTACTTATTTTGTTGCATTCACGGTGTCACAATTTGTTGTGAGTTGTTGTACACACAGTTTTATTTATTCCAGATATTCTAAAGAAGAAATTGTTATGGACACAACGTGAAGCATGCAGTACATTCTCTTCGAACTGAATTACATATAAAACATGAATTATCACCTACTTATTTATTTAAATATTGTTTATTGTGTTCACCTCAAGGCTTACAATAGATGGATTTAATGCCATGACACTTTCTCTGCCACACTGCTCTAGGAGAGGAGGAAGTTTTGATGGGTACAGACTTCGATTATGAGAAAAAACCAATCAAATAAAAAATACAAAAATACATTAAAAAAGTTCTCGGAAACGGTTACCAGATCCTACGGACTCCCAATTGACACGTTCTTTGGCACGTTCTTGACACAACTCTCTCGCTTCTTTTACATCCGTGTATCTTATACATACTCGTCGGTTAAAAATATTTTAATTGGTAAAATCTTCAAAATAGCGCCAATTTGGTTGAAACACATCCGTCAGACGCGTCCCTCGCTGACTCTGCTACATTTTCCATGTGTCCAAACAAACAAAGCATTCTGTATGGAGATGTAGCTCAAATGATTCGACTGCAAATATAAAAAATACAAGGTTAGTTACTAAACAGCTTGCAGCATTACTCGTAGTATAGTCGTAAACTTATGCTTTTTATGTACACTACACTTTAATACACTTTATTACTATAGCAATAGTATCTATTTAGTACTAATGCTATAGTAGTAAAGTTTAGAAAGTGTATGCATTTACCCCATGTATAAGATACAGGTATTCATTCATTAACTACGGCCCATTAAAAGTACACTGCTGAACATAGTCCCCACATAGATTACCTCATAGAAAGGGTTTTTGAAAAATTCTTGTGTCATGAGTATATAATCAAACATATATAATATTTAATTAATAGATAATTAATAATAATCCGAATTCTCCATATAGTGGACAGAAGGAACCTCAAACAGCAGATGTACACCAGCGTCTTCCTGATAATGGAACAATAATAATTAAAAAAATGCAGTTGCTAACCTGTCAGCAAAGTGTGATAACTGTAGCTTTTCCCCTGTGATGCAACTTTCAATTTATATCCATGCGTAAGTTTAGCAGTGGAACTTTTATGGCCTATAATGCATAAAATTAATAATGAGGACCCGGTAAAAGTAATATATTCACAGTTTTTTTTTTAATAGAGAATAAGAGTGACAAACTAGTACTATGAGAGCGTGATCCTACCCTGGTCGAGCCGACCCATTCGTGCCACATCCATAATATAGCTGCAGCGTGGCTCTACTACGCATAGCGTACAACTCAGCATCATTGCTGAATAATGCCTAGTAGTTTATTAATCACATTACTATACGTGGTAGAGCCATGCTGCAGCTATATTAGTAGTATACTTGTATCACGAATGGGTCGGCTCGACCGGGGAAGGATCACGCTCTCACAGTATACCAGCGATAAATAGCAGCTTAACATACACTGTGATTCGTATGGTGAGTGTAGAGAACCGGAGACCCTTTTTACTGGAAAAGAGTCATTCCATCTTAGTCCTCACGGGTGACAACGCATCTGCATTTTGATTCGTGATCGAAGATAGATGTAGATGTCCATGTGCCACAGCAACCACTTACCATCAGGTGGACTGTGTGCTCGTTTGTCACCATATCCTATAAAAAAAGAACATTCGTAAGGGTCGATCGGTAGGCAAAAACATTGTTGCCCATAAATCAAATTCAATTTGGGATAATTTCAAATAAAAGTAGAAGCCTTATTTACTCGTATTTTTAAAGACTAAAATAACGGTATATCATTATTTATATATAAAGTTAAAAACTTAAGTTTAAATAAGTTGCCAAATTTTGCTTAAGTTCAAAAGTTTAAAATTTGGCTATTGTTTGAAAAATAATCCTGTATAAATTAAATATTAAACCCTATAATTACATTTGATTAGTAAGCTGAAGTGGCAGTGGTCCAGCCATATAACTCGAAAAACCAACAACCGATGGGGAAGAAAGGTTCTTGAGTGGCAGCCTCGTACCGGTAGGCGAAGTGTAGGGCGAACCCCACGAGATGGAGTGACGACCTGATAAGACATGCAGGAAGTCGATGGATGCGGGTGGCTCAGGGCCGTGCTTTGTGGCATTCCTTGGGGGAGGCCTATGTTCAGCAGTGGACTTATGACAGGCTGTAATGATGATGATGATGATAATTACATTTATCGAAGATTTAATCATAATATGCATCGATTGAGTAGAAGTTTAATTACAATAAATATGCCTTCTTTTTCATCATCTGTCTTTAAAATTAGACTACTGGATATGGATCTCTCTCGATGTAGGAACGATTAGCTACAATCGCCACGCTTGACAAGTGGACTGACTAAATCGTCGTACCAACGCCTCGCGATTACAAAACTGTATTTTGACTTTCCCCGTCGCCAGTCTGGACATTTTAAACGAGGTAGAGACATGCTGCAGCTAAATTATGATTTTTTTTATAGGATAAGGGTGACAAACGAGCACACAGTCCACATGATGGTAAGTGGTTGCTGCGGCCCATAGACATCTACATCTATCCTCGTTTGCGAATCAAAATGCAGATGCGTTGTCACCCGTAAGGACTAAGATGGAATGCCTCATTTCCAGTAAAAACGGCCTCCGGTCACCTGCACTCACCAAGCGAAACGCAGAGGTAAACCTCTACTTAACGCTGGTATTGAGCCAGCCCATCCGTGCGACAGCAAAAGCTGCCGCGTGGCTCTACCACTGTTAAAATATAGCGCGAATGTGTCGGCTCGACCGGTGAAGAACCACGCTCTCACAGAGTACCGGCGTAAAATAGCAGCCTGCTGGTGCTGTGTTTCTTATAGTAAGTGTAAAGAACTGAAGACACTTTTAACTGGAAAAGAGGCATTCCATCTTACTTCTCACGGCTGACAACGCATCTGCATTTTGATTCGCAAACGAGGATGAATGTAGATATCTATGGGCCACAGTATCCACTTATCATCAGGTGGACTGTGTGCTCGTGTGTCATCATTATTCTATAAAAAATTCAATGACTGTTTGAGTTCTTGAAACTTAGAGTGAGCAACAAGTATGCCATTGAGTATTGACTATGTATCACTTGATTTATATTCATTTATTACGTTTGAATATAAATTTAAACCTGAAGTTAAAATGGTTTCGAGGTCTATGTTCAGCAGTAGACTGGTGATGGTCTATAATGATTAATTGCTGATGGTAAATGTAAATCGCTCTTTTTAGATTTTACTCGACAAAAATAAATTACGTCACAGAATAAATAATAGTACTAAGGTTATTAGGATATATTAAATTAAAAAGGAGCCATGGTAGCTTTGGCGATATGCGCTCCAAATTTAATAGCGAGTAAATTGAGTTCAATCGATGTGCCACGACCAAAAAAGTTAATTACTATTTTAGATCCCAATTTACCACATGCTCAGCGGTGAAGGAAAATATCGCGAGAAAACCGCCATGCCTTAGAAATCATTTCTACCAGATAAAGTTCGCCAACATGCATAGGAGAAGCAGCATGGTGAACTTTTCCTGGCCCTAAAACCCTCTCAAGAATGGTAAAAGTATTGGTCAGCCCAATCGTGGAACTTATATAGTCTGTTACTTTATAATCAGGAGTTGTTTGAGTTCTGGTTTATAATAATAAGTTGGTCATTACTTTTCAGTTTATTTTTGTATGCTTTTGTTTAGTGTCTCACTGCATTCAAAGAAGTGGAATCAAGACACTATCAGTTTTCAAAAATCCCTTTTGACACGAAACAGGGCATACTACCTTAGTCCTCAAGGGTGGCAAGGCATCTGCATTTTGATTCCTATTAGGAAATAGATGTCTATGTGCCATAACGACCACTTACCATCAGGTGGACGGTGTGCTCATTTTTCACTTTTATTGTATAAAAATGCTTTATTTAATTATATATACTGCTTGTAATAGGAAAATTTAGAACTTAAATTTAACTTTAATTCGTATTAGTGTGGCGGCTAAAAGTGTGATATTTGATATTAGAAAACGTTACATAAATTATATTTCACACTTTAAATATCCATTCAAAATACTCACAACAAATATAATTTCCATAACATTATATAAACAACAGCTAGAAAGAATACTTAAGAAGACATTCACAACTTTTTTCTTTTTAATTGACTTGACTCCTCGTAAATAATAGTTATCTACGATTTAGATCAAGCAACGAGCTGTGTCAAATGTCGTCAAACTTGTAACGTTTTCGCGTATTATAGTAAATTTAAGAAAATAAACATCTCTGAGAATTCGAATTGCTTATCAAACATCTCGATCTAATAGTTGGCGAGTTGGAAATATGTAATAAATTACACTTTTATATATGTGATGGTATAAAATGATATTGATTATATCAATAAATTTTATGTGTAACGCCTTTAAACGTGGGCTCATTAAAATAAGAAAACGCAGTTGTAAATTTCTGTGATTTCATTGAGTATAAATTTTATTCAATGTTAATGTCGCTATGAGGCCGAATTATTAGTAGGATACTTTTGTAAATCTCACAAATGAATATATATTTTTTTTTTATAGGAAAGGGGGCAAACGAGCATGCGGCTCACCTGATGGTAAGTGATTACCGCCGCCCATGAACAGCTGCAACAGCAGGGAGGGAATCGCAGATGAGTTGCCGGCCTTTTACAAAGGAGTACGCTCTTTTCTTGAAGGAAAATTTATTTTAATTGAAATATAAGTTTCTACCTAGCTTGGCAGCTTTCCTGTCCGGTAACTATCGGGTTCAGACTTTGTGATTATATTTTTTGGAACTAACCAATATATATTGCCAGTATGTTTTAGTCCATAAGTATAAAATTTGTTAATAACTTGACTACAGCACCACCAAATGGTTCCTAGTACAGCTATGAAACCCCGTCTTGTCAAAATAAATATATTGTTTGAAAATGACACCAATCGGACACATCTTTCAGAAGTTATACGATCACTAACAGACATGCGTCAGTATATATATGCTATACAGAGGGAGACAAGTAAAGTCCAAGATCTGCGTCGCTGTGCTTCGTAAATATATAAAAATAAAAACTAGACTATTTTCTCATTTCATTACTATGGAGGATCTTCCATATTAGTATAAAAAATGTTCATGTATTAAATTTAACTTTGTTACTATATAAAAGATTAACTATAACAGGTTACATCACTGTTATTATAAATAAGTAATTTTATGCAATATACCAAATTATATCAAACTTCTTGTACAAGTAAGTAAGGGTGACAAACAAGCACATAGTCCACAAAAAGCTTGTTCTTTTCAAAACAAAGGAAGTCTCGCGGAAATATGTGAACTGAAATGTAAAAAGAAAAGCTCAAAATTACAAAAAATAAAACTGCGCTTGCAATTCGCCCGCTAAGCGTGAAAACTATCTTCCCTATGTGCATTGTACTTTTATAGGTTGTTAAGGATGGATGGAAAAGCAAATTCGAACCTCAAGTTTTTGACTTACGACGGCTTTATACGCTAATTAATTTGCACTGTTATTTAATATGCTAAGAATTCGAGTAAATATAATAAAAGTAATTAAAATGAATATATACATAGAATAGAAACTATTTCATCACAAAAAGTCATGCATTTCCCTTATATTTATATTTGGAACATTTAAAATATTGAGTGTTATAAAAAACTACTTATAGGCATGTATCCATTAAATGCAAAAACAAAGTAAAAGTATACCTAACAGTTCAGTCAAATTCAAATAGGGCGATAATATTATGCCTTAACATTTCTTGGGTAACGTTGAAGTCTTTTCTTTGCAACGTCAATTTCGCAATTTCCTTTGAGTGTTCTTTTCAAAGTTTTCAAACTTGCAAAACTTGACGGATGTGAATTACTTGTTATAAAAGCTATTTCATAGTTTAAAATTTCAGCAGTAGTTGCATACAGTCATATTAATACTGAAAACTTGACAAATTTTGATTTGTTTACGTTAAACCTAACCTATTTCTGTTGCCAAATAACGGGTTACAGAGAATCAGTATAACAACAGTCTGTAAAGCATTGCATCTTAGTCTTTAGAAGTTGATAATGTATCTGTAGCTTTCTTTGTTTTTTTATATAGTCTAAAGGTGACACACGAGCACATAGTTCACCTGATGGTAAGTCTATGATATGGCCCATAGACATCTACATCTGGCATCGATTAATAATCAATACGCAGATACGTTATCAACCCCAAGAACTAAGATGGAATGCCTCATTACCTGTAAACATTTTCTTCAGTTCTCTGCACTCACCATAAGACAGCTGCAAATACAGTTTGAAGGTGGTGGCAGGTATCCATGGGCTGCAGTAGCCATTCGCTATCAGGTGGACTATATGTTTGTTTATTTTATATTAAAAAAAAATGTAGCGTGCAGTGTGGGCTGAAAATCACAACGTCCTAGAAAGATCTAATGCGACTGATAGCTGATGATAAGTAATAAATTATTTTAGTAACGGCCAGCGCAGAGAATGAACCTTGACAGTTGATTTACGAAATCGCCGCGCCACAAGCAATTAAAATGCTTTTAATATTAGTAGCGAACACATACTAAAATAACACGATTCGTGAAAGTGGGTTGGTATGTATTAGACAGTATGTTTTGAGATTGTAGCGTTAATGTAAGCTACTGTATTTGGACGTTAATTCCAAGAACGCATAAAGCTGTATACTGTGAGGAACTAAGCCCTTTTTTTATATCCTTATTAGAGAAACGGTTGACTTTGTATGCTCACGGTGACTTAAGAGAAACTAAGGGCATTTTATTTTATCGCTAAGTACTTATAATCATTCAGTGAGGACTCGCAGTCAAGGATCTTAGATTTTTTAAATACCCGGCATAAACCTAAATGTGGGGTTTTAATCAAGTTTATCTTTCATAGCTAGTGAGAATTCAAGCAGAGAGATATATATATATATATATATATATATATATATATATTCATTGTATAGGTTATGTAGTGGCGGTTTAGCGGACATATGTTATGTACCTAAATAATTTATATTCGGAGAAATTTATTTTATGTGTTTTTATTTTTTTACTTACAATACTATATTCAATTTTATTCATATATTTTTTATTATAACGCGTATGGTGAGTGTGGAGAACTTGAAACGCTTTTTACTGGAAACGAGGAATTCTATCTATCAGAGGTAAAAACGCGTCTGCAGTTTGATTTTTAATAGAGCATAGTTGTCTATGGGTCACAGAATCCACTTACCATCAGGTAAACTGTGTGTTCGTTTGTAAATCTTAATCTATATAAAAATTATAACTATCTTCGTATTTTATCTTCTTTAACTTTTATGTCTTTTTGAATCCAAAAAAAGGAAGGTAGGGAAAGGGTAGACCTTTTAATAAAGCGCTAACTGACATAAATAACTAAAAATATTTTTTGTAATGTCCGTCGACTTAATTTCATTCGTGGCGGTCAGTCTCATCGGAGACTAGCTATCTGCGTAGGGCAGGGTTATAGTGCACGAGTTTTTCCGCAAGCACACATGTATTTGTATGTACTCTCTTTTCTCTTACTCTCTTAACCCAATGGGACGACAATCCAACAGAAACGGAGAGATATTAGGTGCAGGAATTACGGCTTTCTGAGGGAAGAGGGTGAAACCTCAGCAACATCTCGCCCCTATCTGCTACTGAGAATATCTAGATAGAAAATCCCAATGATTGGTCCAACCCTGGATTCGAACCCGGGACCACATAATCAGCAGTTACGCATACAATAACTAGATTGAAGTCGCATTCAAAACTAAGTTTTTATATTCATCAGTCAGCCCAGCGTGGACGGGCGGGCTGGTGGGCGCAGTATCGAAACCCTCACATTGGTGAACATCAGTCTTTGCTCTGTGGGATTTGGTTTGTGTATTTTGGAATTGATATTCTGCCATTTATAGGTTAGTATTAAGAGAAGCAGTCGATATATTAAAAGTAATCAGTATAACGAGTGTAAAATATGCTATGACTGTTGTAATATATTTACATATACATGTATATATTTACATCGTTTTCAATTTGGTATCATTTTATTAATACCAGATGCTAAACACCTACTTAAAAAGTCTTTTATCGTAGACACAAATAAAAGATTCTTCGATGTTCAGTTCGATCTAAGCGGCGATATGTTAGGGCAGTAACGTACTTTGAAGATTGGTTTTACAAATGACCACATCACAACGCGACGACAGCGCGCATGTACTGCGTAGACGCATTGTCGCAGCTGTATCCATCTAAATATAAAGCTATAACAAACGGTCCTGAAATTCGTGGAATAGTTTCCAGCAAGTTTTAATTATACTTATCACTTAATTTAAATATGGTTTAACTTTTTTTACTACTGAACGTCATCAGTTTTTAAACAATAAATAAGTACTATGTAAAGAACATCGACCGAGGTTACTTCTAAGAATAAATAATAGTTCGGATCCGGTTGTGTATTCATATATAATTTATGTATGTAAAACGTCTCCACGATATAGGTGAAAATCTTAGTATAGGGTAGGGATAACGTTTATAAAAAAAAATTCATTCATGCTGATGGAATCGTTGCTTCCTCTTTGATCTATAAATATATTATATATCTTTTTGGTGATTTTCGAGATGTATATTCTTTATTTTCTTTGCTACAATACTTTTGGGATTTAAGTGGTTAATGGGACCTGGTTGGTGGAAGGCAAAACCCGCAACCACTATGACAGGCTCACGGCAAATTGAACTCGATCTCTATGTCTCGCCTTGTACATATAATTGATCAAATAGTTCAATAAAGCAATAAATAATATGGTCACTTTTTTAAAATGTTACTAGTTTTAAGTATCTTATTTCTAGCTTTGTTAGAAAAAACAAGGAACATGACGCCAGTGTAGTGATGGGAACAATTTACTCTCTACCGAGGGAGCTATAAGCTAGCACATAAATTAGCACGCTCGGCATAATGTGAAATGCGATAGTTAAAATATGCGTTAATAATAAACACAACAGACAGAAAGATTGTTTATGGTCATGAAAATAATGTTCCCTTATTTGTTAATTATTTTATGTTAATACTAGCTGTTCCCCGCGATTTCGCCTGCGTATAATTTAGGGTTTTAATTAGGTTGCGCAGATCCCTAATCCTCTTTCTAAAATATAATAAGCCTAAGTTACTCCTTATAACATCAGCTATCTGCCAGTGAAAGTCACGTCGAAATAGGTCCAGCCGTTTTGGAGATTAGCCCGAACAAACAGACATACAGACAAAAATTTTAAAAATTGTGTTATAATATATATATATATATTATTTATATATAATAACACATATTTTAATATATATATATATATTGTGTTATAAGTACCGTATATACTTTCAAATTAATTTAGTAAAAAGCTGTTATTTTGACATTACCAACAGACACTTCAATTTTATTTATTTGTATAGATGATTTTCGTCTAAAATTTGTAGTGTGTATGTATGTATTTGTATGTCTGTAGCTTTGATGTCCCCCTTTTCAGTTGGGTAGTCTACAGCGGACCCCTAAAGGAAGTTAATGAATAGCCATAGATATATAGATAGACATTCGTTCATTCATTACAGTCTATTAAGTCTACTGCTGAACATAGTTTTTTTTTTATAGGATAAGGGTGACAAACGAGCACGCAGTCCACCTGATGGTAAGTGGTTGCTGCGGCCCATAGACATCTACATCTATCCTCTGTTACAAATCAAAATGTAGATGCGTTGTCACCCGTGAGGACTAAGATGGAATGCCTCATTTCCAGTAAAAAGGGCCTCCGGCCACCTGCACTCACCAAGCGAAACGCAGAGGTAAACCTCTACATCACGCTGGTCTTCTGTGAGGTCGTGGTACCACCCCGGTTCGAGCCGGCCCATCCGTGCGACAGCACTAGCTGCCGCGTGGCTCTACCACTGTTATATAGTCCTCCCCCAAGATTGCCTGTTTATTTCAGAGTTGCCACACTATGCAGGCGGGCTGGACACCGCAGTTTTTTAATATTTTCATTTGTTGTTTTTTTAATGAACTACGCTACTGCTCATATTCTTTTTCAGTTTCTTTCTATAGCTTTTTACGCCTCCCACGTAATAATATGGATGTAACGGATGTTCTTATATAGCCGGCACTATTCATTGGTAATATTGTAATATATAACTAACACTATACTGTAACGGATTATTAATTAAGATTTATACGTAGAGCCACGCTGAGCCCACATTATAGATGTAAGACGAATGAGTCGGCCGAAGAATAACCACGCTCTCACGGAATACCAGGGTAAAATAATAATAATAGGAAAAGTAACAAATCTGTTTACCTTATCAATATAGCTATACCAAATACAAATAATCTATGTCAAACAAACACTGAAAAGATTGCAAAATACTTTGATTTGGTAATGAATATAAAAAGCCAATGGCACGCCAAAGTTGTAAAAGTGATCCCTATTGTCACTTCGGCTACTAGAGTTGTACCAAAATCCTTACACAATAGTTTAAAATTACTTCAGTAACACTCTTCAATATATATATATATATATATACACACATATATATATATATATATATATATATATATATATATATATATAAAGATTGCAGAAAGCTGTTATTTTTAAAATACCTGTAGGATTGTGCGTAAATTTATGTCCGATGATAGGTAAGAAAACATCATCTACGTGGTAGAGCCATGCTGCAGCTATATTATGGTTGTAGCACGAATGGGTCGGCTCGACCGGGGAAGGACCACGCTCTCACAGAAAACCAGCGTAAGATAGGAGCTTAACGCTGCTGTGTTTCGTATGGTGAGTGTAGAAAACTGGAGACCATTTTTACTGGCAAAGAGGCATTCCATCTTAGTCCTCACGGGTGACAACGCATCCGCATCTTGAGTCTTTATTGAGGATAGATGTAGATGTCTATGGGTCACAGTAACCACTTACCATCAGGTGGACTGTGTGCTCGTTTGTCACCCGATCCTATAAAAAAAAACCATAAGCATACATATTTTTACATTTTTATTTATTTATAGCTTGCATAAACATAAGATATATCATTCTAGCTTGGTGTTAAGCCCGCTGAATATTTATTTATTTATTTATTTATTTACACATACACACTTAACAACTATCCTTACAGGCTAAACAAACCCACTACGATAGTGTCGCTAATCTACTTAAATATACTATGTATTACAACTAACTTACATAACTAACTATGTATAAAAGTACCTTAGCGAGTTCACTCAGATTACTCGATATATCCTCTCGTGAACTTTGTTCACTACGAGGATTGTTCAGACTATAGGTGAGTTACGAAACAAATTGGTCCCGGCCAAGGGCAGCGCGAGCAGCGGCGGGCGGCGCCGCCTCCACACGTACCGGTCCGGTGCGCACAGCTGCAGGTGGCGCAGCACCCCCGGGTTGCACACGACGCCATGGAGCAACTTCACTACGTATGCAGCCAGGGCAAACTCCCGTCTCACTCTGAGCTGATTGTACCCGACCACCCCGACCTCGAACAATGCGGGGTACATCAAAGGGTAAAACGGATACCCCATACAGTTTGAAGTACATGTGCCTCATAAATTTGTTTTGGATACGTTCTAGCATTAGGCCACAGGTCTATAACTGCTCTCATTAGGACCAGACATACCTTTCGGAACCGGAATGACTCTCGTGATCTTCCATCTCGTCGAGAATGTTGCATGCTTTAAGCACATATTAAAAATATATTGTAGCGGTTCCACCAGTAGGTATTCTGCTGCAATCTCTAAAGAGAAAAGCTGGTATAACATCCGGACCGGAAGACCGTGTTGGCTTGAGATGAACGAGCGCTTCTCTTACCTCCTGAAGACTAAGAGTATCTATGTGGACAGTCGCTGAGGTGGCATTAGCTACTGCCGCCGGGGTAAAGTAATATATCTTACTTTAGCCCTCAAAACGGCAGATAAAAACAAACAAATAATAATAACAATTTATTAGACTCTCAGTTTAACAAATTACACTTATGTATTAAATCTATTTTAAATTACAAAGTAAATTTCAAGGAAGTTAGCGTTGACGGCCGTACTAATATAAACTGTGTTACAGCCGTCAGCGTCTTCCACCCTGAGTAGTACAAAATAAATTAAAAAAGCATTTCATTTCGCTATACAATACACAAACATGTTAAAATAAATGTGGAATATAAAGAGATAATTGCAGCTTGATGCTGCTGTGTTTCGATTGGTGAGCGTAGAGAACCAGAGCCCTTATTACTGGAAACGAGGGATATACCAGCGTAAAATAGCAGCTTAAAGCTGCTGTGTTTCGTATGGTGAGTGTAGAGAACCGGAGACCCTTTTTACTGGAAACGAGGCACTCCATCTTAGTCCTCATAGGTGACAACGCATCTGCATTTTGATTCGTAATCGAGGATAGATGTAGATGTCTATAGGTACCGCAACCACTTACCATCAGGTGGACTGTGTGCTCGTTTGTCACCCATATCCTATAAACAAAATTCAATCTTAGACCTCAGGGGTGACAGCAGCAACCAAATGCAGATGGCATTTTGATTCTTAATCTAGGATAGATGGAGGTGTGTATGTAGACTGTGTGTTCGTTTATCACCCTTATTCTATAAAAAAGAAAGTAGCGAGTAATCCAGAGTCGATTTCCGTCGGCTCTAATGAAATTTACTTTCTTTTTCTTTCTTTAAATAATTTTTGGAATACATTACTAACAATCCCTTTAACCACTTCAACAAGTATAAAATACTTGTAGTATGTAGTTACTAGTATATCGTTCACGATATACTAGTAATTAGTTCAGTAGGCGATTCTTAGATTCGAAATCATTAGTTTTTGACTCATACACCGTATTCATTAACTGTTACTAAAACTGTAAATGCGTTATTTTTTCATAATGTGTTCAGTACACATCTCAAAATTATATGTAAAAACAAATGGTGCTTACGTATGATTAAACATATGTGAACTACAGAATTAATTTTTATATTTAGTGAACAGTTTTATATGAAGTGACAAATGAATTTACAGTGCACCTGATGGTAAATGGCTCAACTCAAACAAAGTAGGCTTGAGATGCGTTGTCACATCTGAGGACTAAGATGGAATGCCTCTTAGCCCGTAATTGTAACCACTCTCTATAGTCTTCAGGCAGGAACACACTAGTACAGACACTGCTGTTTGGCGGTAAAAATAATAGGGTGGTACTTATCCAGATGAACTAGTACGCAGAAAAGCTGGAATAGAATGCACTTTACCACGCATTGTGTATATACTCGTATACGTACAGATACGTATAGTATATACTGGTATATATATATATATATATGTATATATATATATATATATATATATATATATATATATATATATATATATATATATATATATATATATATATATATATATATATATATATATGTTGATGTGAAGTTGCGGAAAGAAGCCCGTCGTAAACTAAACTAAACTAAAGTATATACTATAATCAGGGAGTATAATATTCTTGTGTTTAAATAAATGTACCATTACCATACATTTTAAAGAGATCTATTTTTCTCATTATAAATTCCTTAAACTCAAATCCGAGTTGTTATGCAGCACATAAGAGTTGCTTCCTAATTTATCCTGGGTACGTTTGCTCTCCTGCAGGCTGCGCGCGACGGACTCCTTACAGTACGTCGACAGCGGGCACTGACTGGATTTTTAAATGAGATGACACGGCTCACTCGAATCACTCCTGGTAACGGCTTGGAATTTCGTACAGTTTTATTTTTGGATATTAAAATATGAAACATAAAATACGTGTTTACAAACGTGTATGAAATTCACGTTTTTACGTCATTGTTGATTAAGAAACAAATTATAGACGTTGGAACAATAAGAAATGTAGATATAAAAGCTCAAGAATAGTCAACAAAAAAAAATAACAAGGCGGATACATATAATTATAATCGAACAACAGTTTAGTTGTATGTAAAAAGTCTATGTGAATGTATAAAATATACAAAATACTAAATTAATTGCTTTTTAAATAACTAGCCAAACAACTGTCGACCGACAACTCAATTGTATACTACCATGATAGTGCGGTGCATACGCTCGACGAAACAGTTGATCTTCAAGTGTTTAGTAGTGGACTAGCGCTGTTGGAGCAACATACCTACTTTTCCTATATTGCTTATTATGTATATAAAGCATAGCTCAAGTTAGTATTTTCTTACTTATCATAGTAGTTGTGATTATTATGTATAATTAATTAATTAATCGCTGCAAATCGACCACCCGATAGACTCAACTAGTAAATAGATAATGACTGTATGCGCTCCACCATCGTCCAAACAGTTCAATCGTTATGAAATTATCACAAACACACAACTTGACTTAACAGTTTGACTAATTTAATTGTAGGTAGGCGGTTAGATTTGAATTAAGAATTTTTTTTTAATTTTAATTTTTTGAATTATTTAATCTAATTTCTTTCGATAAAAGTTACAACTTCAAAAGATTATTAATTTTCATGTTATAGAAAATAAATTACTGACAGGGTTATGTCATATATTGTAAAGACTGTATAAAATTCAATGAAGTTTCAACTGGTATCCTCATAGTAGTGTAAGATTACAAATCCATCATCCATCACATTATAAAAATAAATGAACACTCGCTGTCCCTTCGATTTATGTACACGGGACAGTCGTGTTATAAATGTTTCATTTATTCACTCTCAAGTTCGCATGAAAGTCATGAACGTGGTATCAAATACAATGGTAGTAACGCGAGCACCCGAGTAGAGTTGCTGACACATTTGACTATAATTCTCATGAATAAAAAGTTAGTTGGCTGTCGAGTTGACAGTCGGGAGCGGCTAGGATAATGAGTAGGAATTTAAATTTCGTGTTCTCTTATTTAGCTTTCTGGCTTTCTAAATGTCCCATAATTTGATTAAGTTCGTTACAATTCTATGCAGAAAAAAATATTGAAAAAAAAATCAATTTTAATGCTGCTAAGATGCACGATTGGCATCTTCTGTGTCAAATTAATATAAATGTGTTATTTAAAATGGCTTATAAATGTGACCTATTATTGAAGAACGGCTATTCACCATATTCTCGAGATATTTTTTTTATGTGATAACGGTAACAAACGAGCAAGCAATCCACTTGATGGTAAGTGGTTGCTGTGCTTCGATTACGAATCAAAATGCAGATACGTGACCCATGAGGACTAAGATGGAATGCCTCGTTTCCAGTAAAAAGGGTCTCCGGTTCTCTATACACGCCATACACAACACCGTTAAGCTGCTATTTTAAGCTGGTATTCTGTGAGAGCGTGGTCTTTCCCCGGTCAAGTCGACCCATTCGTGCTACAACTATACCACTAATATAGTTGCAGCATGGCTCTACCACGTGAAAAAAAAATTAAACCGTCAAGTTAATCAGGGTTGTACATTGCTATATATATACTGCTACTCGTATGATGGTGAATATTTTGAACCTTTGTTAGAACTTTGAAGATAAGTATGGCTGACATATTATAAAGTTTTTTTTTCATAAAAACTCTTTCTCGTATGTAGCGGTCAATCTGTCTGTTATACGACTATATAACATGGAAAGGCGTGTTTTTAATTTTAAACTCTATCTATTATTTTTCATAATATTTTTCCGCCGGTGATCACGCAAGGTTGTGGTTATTTGCTAAGAGAAATTTTAATTTAATGCACTGACGGGTAAATAATGGTCGCGTATGTTTTTAAAATTCAACATTAAAAGAAGTACAGCCTATTTTCGTCCTACGCTCATTAATTATGAAGTCATTTATGCATGTAGAGACGAACTTAAACAGCCAATCGGGGCATAGTCACTTTTCTTTAATGGATTTTTAACAAAAACTTAATTAAAAATCGTATCTTGCGTGTTCGAAGGAAATGAACTCATTCTTTGGAGTCGCTGACTGACGGCCGGACTGACGGCCCGTCATTATAGCGCTCACCCAGTTTAAGCTGGCCTCCGTCTCATCGAACAAAACTCGCTTTCTGCTCTGCGGCTAAAGCCGTCGTCCCTTATTCCATTTTAAATTATTAATTAATTTACATAGACGGTGCAGTAAGGTGCAGAAATAATACCCTTGGGCTTCCAACTTTATTACGAAAATTCCCATTCCTCTTAGCGTATTTATATTATGTTTGTAATAAGCAGCAAGTAATTTATGAAAGCCAAATCACAGTTCAGCTAAAACTGGTATTTAAAATATTAACGAAGTTTTGATGGCGCATGTTGTAAATGCTTATTACCTAATTATTATAAATCATTGCTTTCATAATTAACAAACGTTTACTTTTAAATTGGTAAAATCGAGGGAATTTATTTAATGACATATAAAAGTAATTATATAAAGAATATAAATGAGGTAGCAGTGGTTAATAATATAAAGATATAAATATATTGATTAAAAACAGTAATTTCGCTTAAGATAACGATTAAAACAGAAGGATATTAGCGTAAATTACAAGAGACGGGCAATTACTACCATGCCTCGAGTATTAGTAACATTTTTGCTCGCAGTTCTTTTGTAAATTAAGTTGTCATACATAAATAATTTTTATTATGGTATAGATCTAATTTATAATTATATAACTTTATAAATGCACATATAACAAATAACAAGTAACATTAAGAAAATTATATATAATAAATAAAATAAAAAGCGAAGGGGTAAAACTTTTAGAAAGACAGATTGTGGCAGTGATAATAACTGGACATGTATAGTCTTACATGCTGAATAAAAACCTTTAGAAAACCAGTAAATAGCACAGAAGAAAGAATAAATGTAGGAAAATTAAAAGTAAAAAAAATTACGATACTATCCAGTTAGAACTAAACAATAAATTCAGATAGTAACGGTTTACCGTGTAGTGGCGATGTAAGAATATCCATTACCACATATCATCCCGTGGGTGTCGTAAGAGGCGACAAGGGAAACAAATCAGGAGATGGGTAGCTGCATCTTCCAAATAACGACTAAAAATAAAAAACTGCGGTTGCCAACTCGCTTGCCAGGCGTGGCAACTATGGCAAACATCCCCCTTATGAGGCAATCAATAGGGGCCTATATTCAGCAGTGGACTTTAATAGGCTGTAACTGTAATAAATTCAAAAAATTAACTAAGATATAGATCAAATGTGGAATAGCACGAAGTGTAATTTTAAAGATGTAGTATTAAAAATATTAGGAAAAAAGAAAAAAAGCGAGGGAAATGGTGGAACCAAAAATGTGATGATAAGAAGAGAGAATATAACATACGATTTTAGTGGACCAAAATAGCCGTTGGAAGAAGTAATAAGAAGAAATGTAAAAAGAAAACACCTCGAAAGGTTTATTCGAAATACCGAGACTATTATTCACGCCAATGAATCTAGAAAGTTTTATCAGGAAGTGACGGATATGAAAAAAGAATCAACCACAACATACGATGAAATATTGAAGACACAAATATTGAAGGATGAATTGGAATGGAAATTGGAGCCAAATGGAAGGCTGGTAAGATATGCTAATGATCTTGCGCTGTTAGAGGAAAGCTGTGAGGTTGCAGAGGCTATTAAGATCGTTGAAGAAGAAGCAAGAAAGGTTAGGATAAAACAAAGTAACTCTGATAAAAAATTAACTGCTACAAAATGAATCGCATACAACGTTACGATTTATGTGTGGGGATATGATATACACTGGAGTGTTCAATATATCTGAACTGCAAACCGGATAACAATACCAGAGAGGAGGAAACCAATTACGCATTCAAATTGCCATAGGATGTAAAGCAGCCCTGCATAAAGTGCTAGAGGATAGTGCGCATATTATACAAAACCGTCAAGTGACCTATTGTACTGTTATGAAGCTTGGACACTAACACAGAAGGAAGCAGAGAGGACAAAACAGTCGTTTAGTAGCAGAAGATCCTGAGAGATTTGTTTGGTCTTTTTGTTTGTTGTTTTTTATTTATTTGGTAGAGCCATAATACTATATTGTAGTTGCAGCATGGGTGGGCATGGTTTGACTGAGGTAAGAACATGCTCTCACAGAATACCAACATAAAACAGCAGAATAATGCTGTGTTTCGTATGGTGAGTGCAGAGAACCGGAGTTCTTTCTTACTGGCTACGGAATATTTCACCTTCCTCAGGGGTGACAAATCATCTGTACATATACACTAACCATCAGGTGGACTGTGTGCTCGTTTGTTACCCTTATTATATGAAATAAAAATAATACCAACCAAACATCATTCAAGAAATAAAAGCATGTCGCTTCCGGTGGCTTGGTCATGTAGAACGAATGACAGAGGATCGTTGTTTAAAGAGAGCATATTTCGGTCGGCCGACTAACCGATGTCTAGTTGGTCGAACCAAATATCGCTGGAGCGTTCAGTTGGAAGGTGATCTGCGCGTGCTTGTTTTTATAATTACCTCTAATTGATTATTATACATACGTATTATAATTTTGACCTGTGATTGGATTTATGAACTTAATTTTATATTATCCTTCCCATAGATTTTTCGGTTAGATTACCTTAATTTTTTCATAACATATCGTTTGAATACCACCCATTTTTTAATTTTTGTTATTTGTTTTAGTACATATTATATGGTTTAATAAATTTCTTATTGTAGAATAAATGTTTTGTTATAAGATCTCTCCTGGCTTCTAAATTATGGCGCTATTACAATCACGTCTACGCCAGACATAAAATACCCAGATCAGCACCAAGAAGCAGCAGCTTCGAAGGTGTGAGACGTCTGTCAAGCTTTGTGATTAAGGAAAATACCCTAACTGGAGAGGTTCATGTCGAGGTTGACGTTTATGGTTTTTATAACTAAGAAAGTTCCGAAGGTGATAGAGAGCGTCGGCAGTTACCACTGTAGTGGAAAAAAATTAGAAGTACATCAAATCACATAATCACAGAAAACAACTTAAATAACATTAAAACAGTACAAATGTATATATATATATATATATATATATATATATATATATATATATATATATATATATATACATTTGTAACCTAAAAATGTGTGTAAAGGAATATATTTGGAAAATCCCAAAAGTGCACACTTCGTTGCCCCATTTTGACTCTTAATTGAGGATCGACGTAGGTGTCTTTGGTACACGGTCTTATTCCGTATAAAAAACAAAAATAATTCTCCAAATGCACATTGACGTTGGTTAATATCTCGCAAACTAATAATAATTTAAAGATTTCATTAATACATTGGGGTCATCCAAAGGGAAAGTGCTTTAAAAGCTTTTGGTTAGATAGCTTAGTTGATTAATTGCTTCAGTTATTTGTAATCATGTTAACACGCATACCCCCAGATCAACTTACGTAACAGTAAGTAATAATTTAATCACGTTTTTCTTTACACACGTAAGAGTTTCTCAGACTTTTTTTTATATAATAAGGGTGACAAGCGAGCACACAGTCCACCTGATGGTAAGTAGTTGCTGTGGCCCATAGACATCTACATCTATCTTCGTTTGCGAATTAAAATGCAGATGCGTTGTCAGCCGTGATGACTAAGATAGAATCCCTTTTTTCTAAAGAACTAGTCGGTCTAGGATAATGAAGAATATTAAAAGAAGAATATTCAAAAAGTAAAAAGTACCCTTTGGTTCATTAGCCAACACTGATTTATATTTAAGTAATGATTTGATTAAAATATTTAAAAAAAAAAAACGAGAATTAATAATCCAACAGTGATTTTCGAAAAGAATCAAATTTGCATGGTTCTAAAGATTTTTTTAAGTCTTCCTTCGAGATATTTTGATGACATTTTTTTCATTTGGTAAAAACAATACATTTTTAACACAGACTAACGGACGGCGCCAAAATCAGTTTGTTTAATATGAGCGTGTAACTTAACCTTGAAAAGTCGACAATAAAGCCCAACCTCTTCGCTTTGCGTTATAGGTGTCCTGTACCTAGTAGTTTCTTTATTACCATCCAGTAATAAAACTTATGGGTTATAAAAGAATAGACAAAGTTATTCTTCAAAATCAGCATAATCAGGAATTCTGCGATCACTCAACGTGGTTATTATGAATTAACATTCAACGAAAGGCACGTCAGTTAACACATTCTTCTAAACGCTTATGACCAGTAGTGTACCTCAATAGAATGAGACGACAATATCGGAAAATCTTTGCCCACCCACCATCATATATCACCACTTACCATTAAGTATTTACGTGGTAGAGCTATGCTGCAGCTATATTAGTTGTATAATTGTAGCACGAACGGGTCGGCTCGACCAGAGAAAGAACACGCTCTCACAGAATACCACCATAAAATAGCAGCTTAACGCTGTTGTGTTTCGTATGGTGAGTGTAGAGAACCGGAGACCCTTTTTACTGGAAACGAGGAATTCCATGTTAGTCCTCACGGGTGACAACGCATCTGCATTTTGATTCATAATCGAGGATAGATGTAGATTTCTATGGGCCACAGCAACCACTTACCATCAGGTAGATTGTGTGCTCGTTTGTCACACTTATCTTATAAAAAAATAAATAAAAAATAAGGTAGAAAAATATAATTAACACTGGAACTGGATTAATAGATAAAAATAAAGATATAAAAATAGATTCATGTACTGAACCCAACATAGGAAATTCTTCTAATTACAACATGTGTTAAACAGAATATTTCATCTAGTAATAATTATATAATTGAGCAAGACATCTCGAAAGTCTTATTTATAGCATTTGTTCACATGTTTGCTGGGCATACCTCAGGTGGCAAAGAGTGTAAAAAGTCTCGTATAGGTATGAAGACGCCAGATTCAACAAAACCAACACGGAGCGGCCACAAATTGGCGGTTCAGCGAGGCTGGCGCGTCGTGACTTAGCCGGCATGCCGCGGGCGTGGGTTGCGGATACAAGGCTTGAACGACGCTGACAGCGGAGTGAGATGTCTCTATGTAAGTTTGATTATTTCTTATAACAGTTTTTTATATAAACAAAATTTGTTATAGATGAAATCATCTTAGTTAAATTAAATTTAGATACAAAAACATCAAAATAAAAAATGATTACTACAATTAAGTAATAGGAGTCAAATATTTATATAAGCAAAAACAGAAAATACCCGTGTGAGTATTTTGTCATGACAAGCACTTTTCCTTGGAAATTTTTTGTTTTGAATATTAATAAAAGACTAAATGAAAAAAATAAAAATAATTAATAGAATCAGGCGTTACTTTGCGGAAATCCAATTTTTTTGAAAATTTTTTTTTAAAAATTTACTTCGCAAGATGGCTAACCGCTAATCTTAGCGGTTAGCCACCGTAGAGTCTATATCACCTGAGGATGCCTCGTGTAGAGGCGAAACCCGTGTCGTATTATCGTCACTGGTGTGTCTTGCCTAGTGTAGTGGTGTTGGGAGTAGCGGTGCTGGGATTAGTGGTGACGGGGATAGTGCACGCAATTGAGGGAGGGCGGGTGGTGCTCTTCATACTAGGTAACACATCATTTTATTTTATAACGCGGATATTTGCGAAGTAAGTTTTTCTAAAAGCTTTTAAAAATAAAAATTACAATAAATTTACTAATTATACGCAAATTTTGAACATTTAGCATTAGAAGTAAATAAAGACAATATTCCTCATTTAAATGTTACAGTGAATTCACTACCTTAGCAGTCCACTACGATTATTTGCTCAGTAATGGTGGAAATCCATTAAACAAGCTTCTTTTAGTGATTGAACAACAAGTAAAACGACGTATCTAGAATGCATTTTTGAATTGCATCCAGTCCATTTACAGGCACTAAATCGTTAAGTCCATGCTTATTTATGATAAACGAATGATTCTTGTTTTATTGCGACCCACGAGAGTACCTACATACATTATCGGGTTCGAATCCCGCACGGAACAAGTATTTGTATGGCCTACAAATAATTTTTCCGGGTCTGGATGTTTGTCCTTGTGCAATTTATGTTTGTAAACTGCCTCCACGACACAGGAGAAAATCCTAGTGTGGGGGTAACGTTTTTTAAACCAAAAAAAAAATATCTATATACATACAAATAAATAAAATTGAGATGTCTCTTTGTAATGTCAAAATAAAAGTTTAATACTAAATGCATATGAATGTATATACAACAAAAAATCTAATTTTAAAATTTTTGTTTGTCTGTCTGTTAGTTCCGGCTAATCTCTGAAACATTAACTAAGGCTACTTTTAATTTAGAAAAAGAATTAGGGTTCCGCACAAAAAAATTAAAACCCGTGAAATCCAATCGCAATAAATTTCACACGGCTGAAGTCGCGGGGAACAGCCAGTATAAAATGTAAGCTGACAATGATAAACAGCTCACAAATTGTTTCAAGAATCACTGAATGCTTTAATAATATCTTTTATAGAATAAGAGTGACAAACGAGCACACAGTCCACCTGATGGTAAGTGGTTGCTGTGGCCCATAGACATCTACATCTATCCATGACTAAGAATCAAAATGCAGATGCGTTGTTACCCCTGAGGGCTATGACGGAAGGCCTCGTTACTAGTAAAAGGTTCTTTTATTTTTAACTTAAATCTGCTTATGTATTTTAGTCATTTTAAGTAGGCAGGTTAATAGATTCATTGTAACATAAAAATATTAAACATAAAAATATTAAACGCTAACGTGTTTGTTAGAAATAATTACTCGTCTGCTCTCAGATGTTTTTTTATTTTCTATGCCGACTTTTACGACACCTATAGGATGAAATGAGGTGAAGACTTCTTATTGGTTATGGGCCGACAATATTTCTCCATTGATTGTAAAAAGGTGAAAAAGAAAGATTCTCGAATTGCAGCCACGTACTTTATACGCACTGTAGGCGCACTTCACAAAATAAAGTTACGAACTAATGGGGCCAACAGGTATGTCGCTTAGTATTTTATTGTTGTTTTTGATTAGCAAAAATTTATGTTGTAATGGTAAGAATGATGATAATGAATATTGTCTGATATCATTAGGTCGTAAGGCTTCTTTTGAAGCTAGGAGACCGTTTTTCTTAGTACTTATTTCTAACCTAAATCTATCGCCAAGAAGTACTACAACCATGTTTGTGGTTTTTTTTTTTATAAAAGAAAGTATTACAAATGAGCAAACAGTCCAACTGTTTGTAAGTGTTTACTGTGACTTATAAACATTTAAATATATATCCACGATTAAAAATTAAAATGTAGATGAAGATTCATCAAGACCAAGATGCCTTGTTACCATGGGTTACTAGTTCTCCTCAATTATCATGCAAAACATAATAGACTGTGTTCGTTTATAACGTTAATGTTATATAATATGTTAAAAAGATAAACTATAGAAGTCAAGAACATAAATATGTTTTCATATATTGTTTAGATAACTTTCTTCTAAATGATCGTAAAAAGACGCAGCCTTTGTCATACTACCGGAAGTTACTCGTATCAATTTCTGGTTGAAAGAGTTTGGATTCAGGATCTGCGATTCAGAAATCAAGTAATTCGACAACTAAACCGCGCAACTATAGAGATCTGTCGATTACGACAGATATCCAAAGTTAAAGAGCCGTATGTAAAATAATGAAATATTTTTTTTCCGATTACACTATTCTATATGCAGTACTAAAGCTAACAACTCAGCTCTTTCAGTGTTTTTATTTGCATTGATATATCCCTTATTTTTACCAACGCCTCTTTAGCATATGGGTCCAAATCTATAGGATATTGCTTTGAGACTCCCAACCAGCCAGCCAGTGTGGTTTTTTTTAAAGAATTAGGCTGACAATCGAGCTCACAGTCCCCCTGATGGTAAGTGGTTGCTGAGGCCCATAGACATCGACATTTATCTTTGATTATGAATCAAAAAGCAAATGTGTTGACACCCGTGAGGACTAAGATGGAATGCCAAGTTTCCAGTAAAAAGAGTCTCCGGTTCTCTACACTCACCATACAAATCACAGCAGCGTTATGCTGCTATTTTACGCTGGTATTTTGTGAAAGACTATACTACTAATATAGTTGCAGCATGGCTCTACTACGTAAAAACCTGGTGGTGACCTAATGCTACAAAAACATTATAATGTAGCATCTTGCCGCTGCAGCAAAGTATCGCGTGGCTCCACTCTAATTGTACTCTTTTTTTGGTCGGTTCATCTTTTGAATAATTCTTATTTTTAATTATTTAACTAAATTTTGAAATTTTTAATAACTCATACATTATTAAAGATTGTTTAAAATAAGATCATCGTCATCATCAACAATACAGCCTATCAAAATACACTGTTAAACAAAGGCCTCTCCCATAGATTGTCTAATAGAAAGGATATATTTGTCATAGTTATCACGCTTGGTTATTATCTTGTGTTGCTGTCGGGAAGATGTTGCTCCCCATCTGCTGTTTCACTTTCCCTCTGTCACCTCTTACGACACCCACGGGCTGATCAAAATAAGATCACCAGTATGTAATTACACGTTGCAGAATACTTCATTAACTAACACTAACTTAAGGTTGCTAATATGTTAATATGTTGAGTCAACAATAAAAATAAACCTGCGTATTATTTTACATCCTTGAATTAACTTACGGGTACTTGTTGTTTACGTTCTCTCAGAATTCTTGTAAAACCATGATGGGAATTAGGTTTTAAACGTGACCTACGTAAATTTATCCTAATCCGGTCCGTGGGAAAACGTTACGATGTTTTCGGTTTGCATTCAATATATACTCGTATTGACGATAAAAACTTTAACGTCAATTTTTTTCTTTACGGTCAAGGTCATCCTTTTTTCTTTTTCTTAACGTTACACTGGTATTTTCTCCTGTATCGTGGAGGCAATTTAGAAACATAAATTGCAAAAGGACAAATGTCCACACTCATATTTGTAGGCCACACGAATACTTGCTCGGTGTGTGCTCGAACCCTCATCTCCAAGCACCGCAACTTAATACTGAGCCACGTAGCCGCCGTCATTTTTTAAGCTTACTTCATTATTCAGTTATTCCCAGAAACATAGCCTTAAGGAATTAATTTGGAATTTTCAATTAGGATTTTTAATTAATTTGGATTCTAAATTAAAAACCAACAATGTTTTTGCGAATGAAGTAAACTTCTGGTTTAATATACTATGTCATTTTTTGTTGTAGATAAATTTACTTCCAAGCTATATGCATTTATCGATTATCTAGTTTACATACACCGCGTACAACTAATTTTACGTATTTTATTCAAATTATTCTATAGTCATTGAGGTTTAAAAAGTGCTAAAAGCATCTTGACGCATTGCAATGTTATAATAATAATATTCCTTAATTCGGACAACAAAAACCCATTGTGTTAGATGAAATAAATTTTATTAGTGTTAGTAAAAGTATTCTATTAATCTGATCCATCTATTACTATCACTCCAAAATTGAACTATCATTCATTTGTGAGATACAGCGTTATACTAATATTAATAAAGCGATTTTTGGGTTGTATTTTGTATGCCCATTTATTATTCTTATCTCATTTTAAAATTTTACAATGGCGCAATGTCTACTTTTAAACATAAATAAAATACTACATAGAAATTGTTAATTTATTATATCGAATATCGATCGAAATAACTTTAACTTCTACATATTTTATAGCCACTTGAGACTTCTGACCTTAACTATCTCACTAGTTAGCGATGTAAATGAAGCATTTGTGTTCAAAGTAGTTCTAGTGAATTGATTATAATTAATGTAAAATTATCATCGAACCTAGTTTAAATTTAGACTACGGAGGTAGTATATTGTATCAGTATATAAAAAATCAACTTAGGGTTGATTCGACCAAACTAAAGTAAATTTTATTGTTAGATTAAATAATTATTTATTCGAGAATAAATAAAGAACAATGGCAGACTTTCATACATAAAATTAGTCGAGATGGAATGGTAGCGACTATATTTTATGTAATTATAATGTATAATATGTAAAATTTTCAAATATATCTTCTGTCCAAGAATTTCGTCCTGAGAAGGCGTCAAAAAAAAAGATTTGAACCTTTTTAGGGTATGTCTTATGTCACTTGGAAAAAGTCATGCGTCCTGTGGTTGTTTGATGTTAGCTTAATACATTCTCAGCATAATGTACCTACCTACATAATTGAGAGTTTTTAGATTATTGTATCTCTATTATATATTTGCATACTATAAATGTATATTTCTGGCATAGCTCCAGGGCCTTTGTGTCATACATGGACATTCTCAGAAGGACTAAAACCCAGAGCCGTAAAGCCAGTAAAAAAACAGTGACATTTTGTTTTAGCTAGTGTTGCCATAACATTAAATGAAATTGTTATATAGTACTATGATTGAGATAATGTATTACTGTAGGAAGTTCTTTGTAAGATACTTATTTCCAACCATATCACTTTTATTTTTATTATTACTGATAGTATAATTATTACTAATAATAACTTATTACAAAATAAATATTTTGTGTTTGTGTGTTGTTTTGGTAGTTATATCGCCTCAATCCGTCCCTGGCTCAATATTCCAAACAGCCACATCAGCACATGCGTGAGAACTCGAGTGATAATTCTAAAGTAATGTAAGACGATATGATAATTGTACTAGACTTATTTTATTAACATTTAATATGGATGCATTCTGTAACGAACCACCTTCGAAAGAACATTAAATCATTTTATACTTTAAATTGTGTTTTTAAAAAGACTGTCGAGGTTCGTCGCAATTTAAGTGGCGCAGCCGGTAGGATATCCGTATATATTCTGCTGTCGTGCTAACGCCTTTCGGACCCCAAAATCGGTTTAAGCGTCAGTATAGCAGTCAGGTTCGGATATCCTCGAACCAAACAAATAACTCCCGCGACGCGCGCGCTATCGTTTCCAAATCAATCGATTACGCGCATTGGATCATCGGCAGTATCGAAGTGGTCAGAATCAACTGGAGGACATGGGATTGAACATACTGTGAGTAAACCTCTTCACTTCCTGTTTACATTTATCCCATTCTTTTCCGCATTTTCCGGACTAAAATCGTCGGGCCAAATTATTTGCAATTATCTGATTTTGTTGGCACAAAATAGGCCGATAATATTCTTGCTAATAGTTTAAGTTAGATTAAGTAAGATAGTTTAAATAAAAATGGCAGTAACTGTTATTCCAGCACATATTTTAGACTTGATTCCTAAATACGATGGAGATGAAAAATTACTCAATTTATTCATCTCAAAATGTGAATATGTTTTGTTAAATTCAGGAGGCGATAATACTCCGATTCAAAATTTATATAGATTCCATGCTATAAGTAGTAAGCTTAGTGGTAGAGCTGCGACTCTACTTAGTGATAACCCTAGTTTAAGTACATGGGAGGATTTGAAAGAAATTTTGACCCAGCATTTCGGCGACCCCCGTTCAGAGGAATGTATTGCTATTGAACTAGAATCTTTAAAAATCAAACAAGGAGAGTCATTTATTCAGTTTTGTACTAGAATACAAAATGTAAAAAGTTCTTTATTCGCTAAAGTCCAAAGACATTGTGATGAAGGAATAAAGGCAGCCAAAATGATTATATATAATAATACCGCTTTGAACGTATTTTTGTACAATTTACCTGAAGACCTTATTAGAATTGTCCGACTCAAAGGCTGTTCTACTTTGGAGATCGCTTTAAGTATAGTCACAGAGGAAATTAACTTCTTAGCTCAGTATAACGCCAAAAACAATAAAGCCAAACCAGTTCAGCAATTAGCTCTGCAAAGTTTCGTGAGACCAACTGCATTTATAAATTCGAATTTGACACCAAACAATAATAATAATAATAGTAATTTCAAGTTTGGTGTACCCAATAACCAGATGGGATATAGGCCTAATTTGATGCATACGAATAAATTCACAGCACCTCAACAAAGCTACCATTTTGCATCACCACAAAATTCAATGCCACGTAATTTCAATCATCAATTTACCCAACAACCACGAGCACCATTCCAAGTTGGTGGATTTAAATTTGGCATTCCCCAACATCAAGCTCAAAAACACGGCATGCAGAATCAACAACAGCCTAATCAGTTTAGATACGGCTTTCAACAACAGCCTAATCAATTTAAATATGGCTTTCAACAACAGCCTAATCAATTTAAATACGGCATACAACAGCAACCCAACCAATTCAAATTCGGCATACAAAATCAACCGCCCAAAAACGTTTACGACACTGACGTATCTATGCGTACCGCACCAATTAGGCAAAACATGACGACGAATGATTTGTTTTTTAGCGAGGAACCTTCAACATCATGTCAAGATTATTCTCACGATAATAATGACGGTTACTACTACGACCACTATGATGGTTTTGTAGAAGACCCTTCATTTGAAGGTCAATACCTAGAAAATTTTAGTGAAATTAATAATGAAGATAATGCAGTACCTGAAAATTTTCCGATAGTAGCCCTCGAAAGCCCTCCGAAATGATCCATCTTAATTATTGCGATAGCATTTTAAAATTACCTCATATAGTAATTCCCGAAATAAATTCGAAATTTCTAATAGATACCGGAAGCAGTAGATCCTTTATTAGTCCTGTCAAGGCTAACCAATATTTTGGTGAATTTAAATACAATGAACCTTTCACAGTTGTAAGTACCCATGCGCAAAGCATGCACGATGAAATAATTTTTATACCGCTTTTAAAAACATTCAAAAGTACTCTTCCACATAAATTTTACATATACGATGTGGATGGTAGATACGACGGCCTTATTGGGTCAGACTTATTAAAAAAATTGGCAGCTAATATCGATATGAACCACCAAATTTTACGAACACCTAATACTGAAATCCCAATAATTTATAATCCACCTTATGAAATTAATTTAGAACCAAGATCGGAAACACGAGTAAAAATACCCACCAACTTACAAAACGGGGACGCAATCATTGATTTTACACAATTTAGTGAGGGAGTTCGTATGCCATGTGCCCTTATCAAGTGTGATAATTTCTTTGCTGAAACCATTATTCAAAATGTGTCGAACGAAAAAGCTAATATTAAATTTATAGAACCGTTTAATGTAACTGTATTTGAAAATAATGAGTGTGCCATAAATGTGATAAATTCCGATTGCGAGATAGATGAGATTTTAAAAGAAAATTTAATTAAACTACGATTAGATCATACAAATGAAGAAGAACGGAAAGCTATAACTAAATTATGCTATGAATACCGCGACATATTTTATAGTGAGAAAATTCCGCTTTCTTTTACAAATCAGGTAAAACATAATATTAGAACAGTTAACGAAGATCCTATATATATCAGACCGTATCGCCACCCACCTTCCCAAAATGAGGAAGTACAAAGACAAGTAGACAAACTTCTTCAAGATAACGTAATCCAAAATTCTCACTCACCTTGGAGCGCACCGGTTCACTTAGTCCCCAAGAAACCAGATGCATCCGGGCAGCCTAAATTTAGAATGGTTATAGATTATCGGCGATTAAATGAGAATACAATAGACGATAAATACCCGTTACCTAATATAACTGACCTTTTTGATAAGTTAGGCAAATCTGTATATTTTAGTACCCTTGACCTGGCAAGTGGCTACCACCAAATAGAAGTTAATGAAGCTGATAGGCCAAAGACAGCTTTCACAACTCAATCCGGTCACTATGAATTCAAACGCATGCCGTTTGGATTAAAGACAGCCCCTACAACTTTCCAAAGAGCAATGGATAATATCTTAAGAGGCCTCCAAGGTCTCCATTGCTTAGTGTACCTCGATGACATAATTGTGTATTCGGCTAGTCTTCAGGAACATATTGAACAATTAAGGAAAATTTTTGACCGTCTCAGAGAAACTAATTTAAAAGTCACGTTAGATAAATGTGAATTTTTGAGAAAAGAAGTTCTATATCTAGGTCATACGATTACAAAAGAGGGTTTAAAACCAAACGACGAAAAAATTAAAGCAGTACTAAAATATCCATTACCGCGTACAGCCACCGAAATAAAAAGTTTTCTCGGATTAATAGGGTATTACAGAAAATTCATTAAAGACTTCGCTAAACTTACACAACCGCTTACCTCTTGCCTGAAAAAGAAAAACAAAATTGAAATTACAAAAGAATATATAGACGCATTTGAAAGATGTAAAGAGCTTTTAACAAACGCCCCACTTTTACAATATCCTGACTTCTCTCGACCGTTCGTTCTCACCACAGATGCGTCGAACTTTGCTCTCGGTGCAGTTCTATCGCAGGGACCTATCGGTAGTGATAAGCCCATAGCCTTTGCAAGTCGTACGTTGAACGATGCTGAAACTAAATACAGCACAATAGAAAAAGAACTTTTGGCAATCGTTTGGGCAGTCAAACATTTCCGCCCTTACTTATATGGAAAAAAATTTACAATTTACACTGATCATCGCCCTTTAGCCTGGCTAAACTCCATTAATGAACCGAATAGCAAACTAACTAGATGGAAGTTACGCCTATCGGAATTTGATTACGAAATAGTGTATAAGAACGGGAAACAAAATTGTAACGCTGATGCTTTATCTAGAATTAAGATTAACGCCTTAACTGATAACGATAATGTTTCCATGCAAGTGAATGTAGACGAAAACGAAAAAAAACTTCAACGCCATTTGAGCAATGTAGTCTCTAAAATTGTACAGCTAGGTAATTCGAATCAGGCGGGGGACGTAGTAACAGTATCATCCGATTCGGAAACGTTAAGTATTCCCTCTTTACATGGTAGACAATCTCCATATCCGATACCATCTCCAAATAGTAGCACCGCCACAGCTTCTGAAGGACACAGTAGTAACAATACAGTACATTCGGCTAAAGACATAGACACAGCAGGAATATTAATTCTCCAGGAAGCGATTGATGCGAAACCAAATCAAATACTCGTTCATACCTGGAACAGAAATGAATGTTCGGTTAAAAACTTATCTAGGGCTAAACAGAACATATTGGAAGTTCACTTACCATTAAACAATTTGGATTTAATAAAAAAATTCCTGAAAGAGTATATCAGACCTAAAATTAAATATTTTTTTTTATTTCGAAGATGTCATACATCGCAAGCAGTTTTCGGAAGCCACAACGCAATTATTCAAAAAGGATAGTGTTAAATTTTATGAATGTACAAAGAGGATAGTATATGTAGAAGATGAAAATGAGCAACGCGAAGTAGTTCTTAAATATCATTTAGGTAAAAATTGCCATAGAGGTATTAGGGAAACATTAGTACATTTGAGGCGAACGTTTTATTGGAATAATATGGAACAAACGGTAGCGAGCATTATAAACTCATGTGAGGTCTGCAAGAAAATGAAATACGACCGTAAACCCCTAAAACCTCAACTTCAATTGACTCAAACCCAGTCTAAGCCATTCCAAGAAATTTTCATTGATACCTTTTCGATAGAAGGCAAGTATTTTCTAACCCTGATAGACGCGTTCAGCAAATTGGGTCAAGCAATTGAAATTAATAGTAGGTCTACCCCGGAAGTAATAAGAGCTTTAATAAAGTATTTTTCATTTTACGGAATTCCATCCAAAATCAGTTCAGATCCCGGTATGGAATTTAATAACGTACTCTTAAAGGAAATGCTAACATTATACAAAATCAATCTACACATTGGTACTGCGCACAACCCCAACTCTATGGGACTTATCGAAAGGTTTCATTCAACTATTACTGAAATTTACCGAATCGCGAAATACGAACATAAAATTACAGACGCAGCGTCAGTGATGACGTATGCTGTTATGTCATACAACCATTCAATTCACTCTTCGACAGATCTAACGCCTTTTGAAGTAGTATTCGGACACACCGAATCCAATAGTACATTTGCCATTAATTTCGATAAGCAATTCACACAGCAGTTAGTAAAGGATCACGCTAAAAGGACCAAATATTTATATAAATATCTTACGGATAAAATAATTGACAAAAAGTTGACGGTGAGAGAAAAACACGCAGGCGAATCACAGTGCGATATAGACGTAGGTGATACTGTGTTCATAAAAGGTGTTAATACTAGACGGAGCAAAGATAAACCACGTTACCAAAAGGCTCATGCCATCGGTGCTATAAAAAGAAATGTAGTTCCCGTTGAAACCAATAAACGTATTACTAATGTTCCTATTAAAGACATAAAACGTCCTTCGCAGATTATTTCTACTGGTGATCCGAACAATGGGAAGCCAGGCCCTTCATCAGCTTCGCATTGACAAGAATCCGGGATTGTTACCTGTTGACGAAGGTCAAGCATTTGTTAATTATGATAACTGGATAGTTATTAAGATATTAGATTTAAATTTAATTTACGATGAATTAGAATCAAGTATGAATAAATATGGGTTACTTAAAAAGCATGTTCAAAGTTGTTTCGATACTAAATCATTTGATTCAGATTTTACTACCGTCCAACATCAAACCGATTATACTATGAATATTACCATCGACAAATTTAAACAATTAATTCCTCCATTACGAACCAAAAGAGGTCTCCTCGATCCGGTAGGCTCTTTGATAAAAGCCATCACAGGTAACTTAGATAATAATGACGCTCTTAGGTATGAAAGATTAATAAATAAGCTACATACGGAACAAAATGTGATTAAAAATAAAATGACAATAGTTTCCGAAATGGTGGGCTCATTTACAGCCATGGCAAATTCTACTAAAAGCAATTTTATACGATTAGAAGATAATATTCAAAACATTAATCAAGCTTTAAACAACTCCGATTTTCGACAGACGGTTACTAAACTCATTCACCTTTATAATATCTTCCTTGATAATTTTCATAATTTATATTTCCATTTGAGTGAAATCGAAACAGCCATTGCTTTTAGTAAAATTAATGTACTACACCAGTCAATAATTGATACAGAAGAACTTATAATATTGCTTAAGGAAATAGAACAAACTGACAAATTAGTGTTTCCTGTCACTTATGAAAATATTGTAAAATTAGAAAGATGTATCGAGATAAAAGCCTATATTAAACAGAATCAGATAAAGTTTATTATGAGTATTCCACTTATTAGAAATGAAATTTTTAACTATTATAAATTAGTTCCCTTACCTGTATTACATAATGGCCAGACGACTCTCATCCTACCTAAAAATCCGTACCTACTTGTGAAAGGGTTGAAAGCAACACCGCTCTCTCAGTCATGTCGCGAGGTCGACGAACGCCGATTCCTGTGTCATGAGAACGACATACAACTCTTCACCAATGACAACTGTGTCGTAGAAATCATGCAGTTTCACACAAATATCTCAAGTTGTCACCCGATCCCTGTCACCCTAGAAAATGTGAAGATCTACCTCATACAACCAAATCGCTGGATAGTTTACTCAAATACTGAAACAGCTATGACTAAATTCTGCGACAATGAAGTTAGCCAAGAGATTCTACTAGGAACCTACCTCTTAACTATGGATGATAACTGCAAGGTGAAAATCAAAGGATACGAACTGAAAAGACATCAGACTCAAGGTAAAGAAATAACCTCCCTAAGGCAGCCATTAATAAACCTACCAAAGATAATACTCAAACCGTCAAGCACTCTGAAGAAGCCTGTGAATCTCGATGGAATTAATATAGCAGACGTACAGTTCCTGAATCTATTACTGCAGAAAAGTATGGGAGAAATTAGTGACAGTGAGTTAAGTGAAAATGCAAAAAGTGAAATTACTAATAAAAGTGTTAGTTTAGTTAATATTATTATTTTAGTTATTATATTAATTATTTTAAGTATAATTGTTAAACATAAATTAATTGAAATTTGTAAAATCTGTAAAATTCGTGATAATCCCGAGGATAATCCCGAACTTGTGGAGGGAGGAGTTATATCGCCTCAATCCGTCCCTGGCTCAATATTCCAAACAGCCACATCAGCACATGCGTGAGAACTCGAGTGATAATTCTAAAGTAATGTAAGACGATATGATAATTGTACTAGACTTATTTTATTAACATTTAATATGGATGCATTCTGTAACGAACCACCTTCGAAAGAACATTAAATCATTTTATACTTTAAATTGTGTTTTTAAAAAGACTGTCGAGGTTCGTCGCAATTTAAGTTGGTAGTCTTACAAAGTGTGCACGAAAATAGTATGAATATAGTAAATGGCAACACTTGAATAGAGTAAAATGATGGTCATTTGATATTCCAAAAATGTTTGTTTTTTCCTGTGGCTTTAATGAAAATACATTTTATTTGAAAAATCATAGAAAAATTATTTTATATATAACTTATTTCTAGACGCAATTATTTTTGTCAACTATTTTTCCGCCATTGTTCTTTACGTTTTGCTATTCTAAGAAAAGCGGGCCTTTTTTATAGGAGAGGGAGCAAACGAGCATACGGCTCACCTGATGGTAAGTGATTACCGCCCATTCGGGAATAGTTACTAAGCCACCCTTTCGCATGGAATATCAGACTTATTCTAGGAATAATTTTAATAGTGCAATTTGTTCTTTCGCTGGTATTTCTGTTAGTGCCAATTTCCATCTCATTTCTACGTGGTAGAGCCATGCTGCAGCTATATTATGGTTGTAGCACGAATGGGTCGGCTCGACCGGGGAAGGACCACGCTCTCACAGAAAACCAGCGTAAAATAGCAGCTTAACGCTGCTGTGTTTCGTATGGTGAGTGTAGAGACCCGGAGACCCTTTTTACTGGCAAAGAGGCATTCCATCTTAGTGCTCACGGGCGACAACGCATCTGCATCTTGAGTCTTTATTGAGGATAGATGTAGATGTCTATGGGTCACAGTAACCACTTACCATCAGGTGGACTGTGTGCTTGTTTGTCACCCGATCCTATAAAAAAAAATTAGATGTATTATAAATTTATAATATTGTTTTATTCTACGTTTATCCCCAATCATTTTATATTTCAAAACACCGAAAAATATTAACAAATAATATAAATGTCGCAACCAACTAGCTTAATTAGCCGTTCAATTAACAGCTTAGATTTTTACTAAACGGCGCCGTCCAATTACCGACCTACATGCTACTCAGACGATGCGTCTAATACAACATTGCTCATATCTTGTAATAGCAGCGATAGTAGTTTAAGATGCGACTATGGTGGCTATTAGGCCACCCGAAAACCGCGTACATTTATATAATATAGCACATAGCGCTAATTAGGCATAGACCAGCGACCGTTTCGTTGAATGAAATTAATAGGGTGACCATCTAAGATGTTTTTGTTGATAGCTATTTTGGACACTTGAAGTGTTATGCTACTTACATATCATTTTACATTATTTTAAATTAATTTTTCCATTCTGTTTCGATTTTCTGCATTCACCTCAAAACTGGATATTTTACATCACCTTTATTTCCATAGGATCCTGTAACGATTTTAAACCATAAGAACACAATAACAAATCATTTCTACTTCGTATTTTCACATTATCAGCACTTTTAAATTGGTGTCAATGGAGTCTACCTTTTTCGATCTTTTATTTAGTTTTCCGTAACTCTGCAATTTCGGACTTTGTGCGCGCAGGTGCGCTACCTTTTTTCCTATATCAATAATATCTCATTTTTCACTTAAATCTTGCCGTTTTTCTATTACGAGCCTAAAACCTAAATTTGACATGTTTTGACATCGTTGTTTATCTGGTTGTCATGACAATTATATTCAAATTTGCTACCGGTCTGTTGTTTCTACTTCGATAATTCCACATAAATACTCTTTCCTCTTGGCCAATTACAAAAAATTTGCGTTTAATTTAAATAATTTTTCCGTTCTCTCTAGAAAGGTATAAAAGCCGAACAATCGGTGAAGAAATTCAGTCTCGCTTCAGTTCTCGAATTCGAAGCATCTCCTAAAGGCCTTATCCCGGGGCCGCACTGCCCCGGGATCCTGCAAGCCTCTGTCCTGCCTGAAGCCGTTGGATCCTGCAAAACTCTGCTCTGCCTGAAGTCGCCGGATCCTACAAACCTCTGCTCTGCCTGAAGTCGCCGGATCTTACAAGCCTTTGCTCTGACTGAAGCCGCCGGGATCCTACAAGTCGCTGCTCTGCCTGAAGTCGCCGGATCCTGCAAACCTCTGTCCCGCCTGAAGTCACCGGATCCTGCAGGCCTCTGTCCTGTCTGAAGTCGCTGAGGATCCTGCAAGCCCCTGTCTTGCCTGAAATCGCCGGATCTTGTAAACCACCGCATTCACCGCCGCAGGTCGTCGCCTAGAGATGCCCACGCCTTCTCACCTACGCCGTGCGTGCTCGTTCCCGGCGCTGAGAGCACTTGCTGTACACCTTGGATCTTCGGGCTCAGCTTCGACACTAATCTCTTTTTTTTATTACCTTTTTTTTAAATAATTTGTAAATCACGACATCCATCCTCATCTTCATACTCCATTTTGTTATATAAAATTGTAAATATCTTTTAAATCTTAAATATATTATTTGTTTTTGTTCTATTTTTGTTGTTTTGCTGTTACTAGGTTAGGTTCTTTTTTGTTCTTAATTGTCGCTTCACGACACACTATAAGACGAAAAAAGCGAGTAGACGAAATATAACCTATTGTATCGTCCCATAACAGAACAATATTTATTTCCCAATTTTTATATTTTTTCATCATACACTTTCCTATTCGCGTATAGATGATAATCCAAGCGTAGTTATACTTTAGATTGCACGGAAAGACGATGCACGACTTTACTAGAGATTTAAATCGTGGAGCAGCTTACCCGTGGTATAGTTAATAGTGTATAAATCGAAGATTGGTCGAATCTGCCCGTAATTGGTTCAGTACCTGGGAAATACTCTATTACAATATATTATAAAAGGAAAATATTCAGAAATATTTCAGTAATTTATGTTGAAGAATTAAAATTACTTTGATGGATCATAATGCATGAATAAATATTTTGTTTTATTATGAAGTGTAGATTTAGTCGGGACAGTCATAATTAAACCTTGACCATTCTAAGCCAATGCTTGACACTATTTGGTGATGCAGTTAAAGATTGTTAAGTGTATTAAATAAATAAAAGCACTTTTTCCTAGAAGACAAACACCTTTTGAATCGAATGGAAAGAGCGTTGGGATGAGCAATATCTGGCTGGCAACTTATTCCACTCATTTGCTGTACGCATAACGAACGATGAAGCAATCCATTTGGTTCAAATGCGTAGTAACTCACCGAAGGATTAGGGACTAACAGAGTGTCTGGTTGTCCGATTGTGAAAGGGAGGGGGAAGAATTAAGTTATGCAATTACTGGGCACACTTTCCGACATGTATTTTGTAGAAAACTGAAAGGCTAACTACTTTGTGGCCGTGTTCGAGGCTGGTGAGATTGTTTTAACCTCGTTTCTTTTTAGGCCTCTTACCACGCCTTTCCACCGATTCTAAAGCTACTGTGCATGTGCTGTGGCATTTGCAGCACTAGTCCATATATGGTAGCAATACTCTATGCTCGCCAAGACTTGCGCTTTATGTAGAGTAAGCTGCTGTCCCGGCATGAAGTACCTTTGCAAGGACTGATAACTTCCAGCTGCTTTGGCCTTTGACTCAATTTGGCTCCCGTAGGCGGTTAGTGTATTCTAGTGATACATTTCGGAAAGAAGGAACCAAATTAGCTGGCTTCTTTTTGCAGTAAAGAGACACGCTTGTGTTTTGGAGGTGTTGAATTTTACAAGATTGACATTGCCCCATTCGGAGACTGCCTGATGTGTGTGATTCACACGATCAACCATAGCTTCCCTTTTTATAACATTATAATATTGAAAAATGCAGATAGTCCTAAAATACTGTGGAAGAAGCAAATGCGCACTCAGTCCACCAGAGTGTAGTTGATGTCATGGTCCATAAATACCTACAGCAACTTACGTCTATTATCGATTAAATATCAATATATTTAATGTAATCCAGACCAAATTTCGGTCACGGCGGTCAGCCTCAACGAAGACTAGCTATCGGCGCAGGGCAGGATTATCTATTCCCTCACTCGCATAGTCCGATGGGACGGTAAACTGACACAACCTGAATGATTTTTTTTGGTCCGACCCGGGACTCGAACCCGGGACGTCATGATCAGCAGTTGGGTTTACAAACACTAGACCAATGAGGCAGTCAAGTATCAATATACAGATGCGTTGTAACTCCTGAGGATTAAGATGAAATGCTTTTGAATTGTTACCAGTAAATGAGTCTTTTTTATATAATAAGGGTGACAAACGAGCACGCAGTCCACCTGATGGTAAGTGGTTGCTATGGCCCATTATCATCTACGTCTATCCTCGTTTGCGAATTAAAATGCAGATGCGTTGTCAACTAAGATAGAATGCCTCTTTTCCAGTAAAAAGGGTCTCCGGTTCTCTACACTCACCATACGAAACACAGCAGCATTAAGCTGCTACTTTACGCTGGTATTCTGTGAGAGCGTGGTCCTTACCCGGTACGAGCCGACCCATTCGTGCTACAACTATACTATTAATATAGCTGCAGCATGGCTCTACCACGTCTTCGGTTCTTTACACCCTACATACGAAGCAAAAGCATTACGTTTTAAGCAGTGGGGTTTTTATTGCTTGTAATTCATATTGCGTTACCTATTAATATACATATTATTTTAATTATTAAAGAATATTTTATTTATAAAAAAAAACTCAAGAACTACTTGGACGGTCATATAAAAAATTATTTAAATCCAATAGCTCATATAAATCAGTTTAAATAATTAAACAAAAAAAAACTGTCCATTTTATTGTATCTAAACTACTACTAGACTTTAGTCTATAATTTATTTATCAAAATTAGTGTCTAATACTGGAGATAAAATTAATAATTTATATTGGATATGAAATAAATATTACATTATTATTGGCTCAGATAATCTTATGCCATATGCGAGTATAAGAATTTTATTTAGAAAAGTGTAAGGACTTTGTAAGCCATTGTTTGGACTACGTAAACAGAAGGTAGCTGAATCATGTCGAAAGGCAGTAGTTTACATACCTTGACGCATTTCTTTGGATGAGGCGTGTAAATCTTCACGCTATCCGAGCGATTGTTGCGGAAGTTTTATGGGAAACTACCGACGTTCAAACGCACATTGTATGTGATGATGTTAGATTTGCAATAATAAATTGTTATTTTCATAGCAAAAAATATTTGAAATTCGAACGTTGAAGGATTTATATTTATATTACACGCTGTTTAGCGTGTAATATTTACAACATACGCGTCGTTCACGCGTGTCAAATATATTTATATTTGATACGCGTGAAGTCATTTTTTGTTTTAGATAAACAATTGCATCGTGTTGCTAGCTCAGTCTGCCAAACCGTTGAATGGCTATATTCAATACTAGCTGTTCCCCGCGACTTCGCCCGCGTGTTATTAGAGGTTTTAATTTTTTTTGCGCGGAACCCTAATTCTTTTTCTAAAATAAAAGTAGCCTAAGTTACTCCTTGTGACATTAGCTATATGCCAGTGAAAATCCCGTCAAAATCGGTCCAGCCGTTTCGGAGACAGAAAAAAACTTTAAAAATAGTATTTTTGTTATTAATGCCGTATATACTTTCTTTTTGACATTACAAACAGACACTTCAATTTTATTTATTTGTATAGATATATTTAATTGAAATCGCAGTTGTGTTACTTAAGATGTACATATATTTACGATGTGTTAGATGTCCAAATTAATTAAAAAAAATATGCGAAATTCGTATCATTACAATTTGAGGGTACGCACTATTAGTGCCAAGAATGGAACAACCCACAGCCTGCGTTAATATTAATGGCTTGTTATACATTTGCATGAGAGCAATATATTATAGTACATATGAAGGTATCGATATACTTGTATATTCATTGAGATTGATTCTTACGGTTTAATACAACTATCGAAAAAAATGTTAGAAATTGGACACGCAATGCACAGCGTATCGGTGGGATCGCTGTTGACGGCGAATAAAACGCGGTGCGCGAGTGCCTCTCATTTACATACGACGATCATAAATTCTCGTTTGTAAGAACACTCTGGCATTTTTATTGTGCATCTCTTTGTACGGAGCAAAAAAGTTGACGGCTTTTTTCATAACGAGATAGACCATAATGCGACGACCTTTGCTCGGCGCTATACAAATATTAATTCTTTGCATGTTGGAGCAGTGAGCTAATCGTTTTTTATCGACATGGACGGTTATTACGGCGCTCGGGCTAGCCGTTGGAAGAGCGGCATGGGAGGTTTCTTGTTTATTGAAATTGCTTTACTATGCATCGGCTATTTATGTATTACGTGTAAAGCTTTCATATGATATTACATCATGTAGCTGTTTTATAACGGTTTAGCTTCTGACCATGAGAGTTTAAGGACGATTATAAACGGCCGTTTTATAGGTTATAATAAAAATTATTATTACCTATGACTTTCTAACTGAATAGCCAGGTCAAAGTAGTTAGCCTATGACAACTATTACTTTGATTTATTGTTAGAAGTTATCAATGGCATTGTATATCAAGTTGCCGCAAGTATACAAAGAGAGTTAATCATTTTTGCTTAGTTCCTTGCAATCTTTTATGAAGCTTATGTGATTAGTTTAGTTTAAGAACTGCCTCGTCGGCCTAGTGGTCGTAAACGTGACTTAAATCATATAGTTCTGAGTTTGAATCCCGGGTCAGCTATTGGGTTTTACTGTCAAGAAGTTCTCAAGAGTCAGGAAGTTGGCGAAGCCTCACATCCGTGCCTCGGAAACCTGTTTGGTCTTATACCTCATCTCTCAGCGGTCGTGTCGGATTATCGTCCCATAGCTCTATGAGAGTGAGGGTATGGAGAGTGCAACTGTGTGATTGCGCGCATATTCGTACACTATAATCCTAACCATGTGCAGATGGCAAATCTCCGCTGATTAGCCGCTCTGACCGAAATTCTTCAGGATATTTGTTTCATACGCAGTGTGAGAGACAGAGAGGTTCAAAATCCATTCAGAGTGATCTTTTGACGCAGTAAACTATAAAGTCGGAAGTAAATATAGTTGTTTGAAAGCATAAGGATGTGCATGAAAGCATTTGAAAGGAAGAACATATTTTTTTTTTGCATTTGTTTTTTTTTTATACTGTAGGTACCTATTATTTATTCTTACATACTGTTGAATATTTCTTGTTTGTAAATTATGTATTATAATAAAACCAGTTTGTTGGCACTTTATATCACTATATATTTATTTTAATATAACAGACATATGTTTTAATAATCTTTATATATAACTGAACTGATTTCAATTAAATTTTGCACACTGTGTAGTTTCGTCCAACTTGAGAAATAGGATACTTTTTATCCCGATAAGTGATCCTCAACGTTTTTTATAAGGAATTTAAGAATTTTTTTTGTAAGACAAAGCGTCGTAAGAGAGGGCAGAACAACGTCTGCCTGGCTACCTAGTATATTATAACTAAATGTAGAGAGTAGCATGGAGCCTGCAAATGTATCGACTAAAAAGTGTGTCAAGAAAACAAAAGCGAGAAAAAGAAGACTATATTTACGTACTTAATTTAAATTTAATATTTAAGTTCTTAGTTTAAATATAATATTAAACACATATAATGCAAGTGATAACCTTTCTGTGCTTATGAATATAAATATTTTTTTCATCACTATTAACCATTTTAGTCCACTGCTGTTTACAAGCTGTACCAAAAAAGAAATACTTGTAATTATAATCACCAAATTAGGCATGAAGATAGTAAAGAACTGAGTTGAAACTCCCGCACTGGCAAAGCCTGATGGTGACAACGGTTGAACATTTTTAAGACCGAAAGGAAAAGGAAACGCTACTAGAATATAGGAATGGGGCATTTGACGGTCTCGTGTGCGCTTAGACAGGTTAAAAACAAGCCATGGTAGGTCAGGGCTTAGCGCTCGCTGTAACTTACACAGTACGAGAGCAACCCACGTTCGATCCCCGCCGGCGCCAATGAAATTGTTAGTTGCAATTTTAAGTGCTGATTTACTACGTGCTTGGCGGTGAAGGAAAACATCGTGAGGAAACCTGCATGTTCTAAGTAAAATGTTTGTCTAAAAAAATCGAATAAAAAAAAACCGCCAACACGTATTGGGGCAGCGCATCGGACATACGTGGTAGAGCCCTGCTGTGGCTATATTAGTAGTATAGTAGTAGCACAAATGGGTCGGCTCGACCGGGGAAGGACCACGCTCTCACAGAATACGAGCGTAAAATGGCAATTTGAAACTGCTGTGTTTTGTATGGTGAGTGTAGAGAACCGGAGACCCATTTTACTGGAAAAGAGGCATTCTATCATAGTCCTCACGAGTGACGACGCATTTGCATTTTGATTCTTTATTGAGGATAAATGAAGATGTTTATAGGTTACAGCAACCACTTACCATCGCGTGGACTGTGTGCTCGTTTGTTAACCTATCCTATAAAAAAACACTTCTTTGCCCTAAAACTTTCTCAGAAGTGAAAGGAGGTATGTGCCCAGCCTGTAACTTTTACTTTTAAATTTTATGCGCTTAGATATGGTTTGCCTGTAGGTTATAATTGCGGCGGGTAGCGGTTTCAACCAATACAAATGGCAGACGCCAAACGTGCCAATTGTTTCAAATTTTACATGTTACGCAGCTCGTGTCCACCAACCAAAATTAAAAGATAACATTTTCCATCAGTAAAAGCAACATTTTCTTTGTGAACTGTCAGAATGAATGTCCGATGTAAAACAGGTTATATTTCCATTGCTCATCGAACTTGATGGTAAGGTAATAGTTTTATGGTGACCATTTGAAATAATTAAAAACTTGTCGAAACGCTTTTGTATCGTTTGTCGAGCCGATCTTGAAATATGTAGAATAAAGTATGTTTTACGATCCCATTTAAATATAATTGACATATTATGTAATCCAAATCTATGTTAAAAACAAAATATGTTTTACATTTTTTGTTTAGCAGCTTGTATGCTGCCACATGACTACATACCTCAATACTGCTGTGTTTCGTACTTTTAGTGACGCGAATCGGTGACTGGTGACGTGGCGTTCCATCTTAGTTCGAGTTTAGATCGAAGTAAGTTACTTTGAGAAAGCGTGATCCACGTTTCACAAAGACGTATTTCGTCACAGCTATATATATATAGTCCTCCTCGTCGATTTCGATGACGGCGACCCTAGAAATTAAGATATTTTGCTATTATGAGCCCTGATATGGCTTGCTAGGCCGAACTTGGTCTAAAAAGCTCTTTGAAATGCGTGGCAGTAGAGTTGTCCAGCCGAGTTGTAGGTGAATGTGTAGGAGGGCCTAGCTCCCTTTTTGCGCAGTTGGCGTTTTGCGTCTAAAGTCTTGAGGCGGCTTTCTTTGAATGGTTTTACACTTTTGAAGATGGTCGACCGCCAAGATGACTTTTCTGCTGCAAGCTCCTCCCAACACGCGGGTTCGATAGCGCAAGCGTTAAGGTGTCTTTTGAACACATCCTTATAGCGCAACCTATAGTGTGAACACTAAATAACAATTATTTAAAATATGGATATGTTGACGTTCATAAGTGCTTCGTTTAAAGTCTACATGAATAAAGATATTTGAATTGACTTGATTTGATTTGAAAAACTTATTATCAGATAGGAAATGGGCTCGTTTGTTAATTACACATAAAAATATACTACTACAACATATTTATACATAAAAATATATAAAAAGCATCACTGGGCAATCGAACTTTGCTCCCCAATCTATACATCTATACATTCTATGCAAATAAATAAAATTGAAGTGGCTGTTTGTAATGTCAAAATAACAGCTTTTTACTAAATACATATGAGCATTGATAACTCAATGCATATGAAAGTATATATATATATATATATATATATATAAGTACCGTATATGTATATATATATATATATATATATATATATGTATATATATATATATATACGGTACTTATAACCAAAACACAATTTTTTAAATTTTTGTGTCTCTGTCTGTCGGTTTGTTCCGGCTAATCTCAGAAACGGTTGAACTGATTTTGACGTGACTTTCACTGGCAGATAGTATTATAAGAAGTAATTTGGGCCACTTTTATTTTAGAATAATAATTAGGGTTTCGCGCAAATAATTAAAACCCATAAAATCCAATCGTGATAAATTCTACGTGGGCAAAGTCGCGGGGACCAGTAGTTGAAAATATATTTTGTCAATGATGGAACCTGTTTAGATAAATTAAGAAACTAAAAATTCATCTAAAACATCAACCTTCCAAGTAGTTACTGTCGTTTCTTGTATAAGTCCACTGGTGAACATAGGCCTTCCCTTAGAAGTGCCACACAACACAGTCCTGAGCCATCGACTTCCTGTGTGTTTTAGCCGATTGCCACTTTATCTTGTATATGCCATTATATTATCCTGACCGGCAATGATGTCGTCCATTGGGGTAATCCCTTTCCACATTTTGAGAGGTTTATGTTCAGCACAAGCCTGTTAAAGGCTAATGACGTAGTACTATGATTTATTCTGTGCTAATGAATGTGAAACGTAAAGAAGAAATATATTAGTTTGAATTCATCAAACAAAAGTGTACTAAAATGTTTAAATACTCTGTATAGGGTACTAAATCTAAGAATAATGGATAATGTATTTAATACTTTGTCTTCATTTTATACCACTGTTACATGTAATGAGATGTTTAAAAAATAAACATGGCGTCACGTGCTGTAGTAAAGTCAGCTGCTCACTTAACAATAATGTGATAATTCATGTCGCTTAATAAACACAATAAGCATTTGATTAGCATCTTTATACAAAACGTTATTGCTGAATTGCTAAGGTGTTGTTTATATCATATTATGCTTAAGGAGCCTTATAAAATTGCGGAGTATTTCTTAACACAGTGGTAGAGCCACGCGGCAGTTTTTGCTGTCGCACGGTTGGGCCGGCTCGAACCGGGGTCGTACCACGAAAACCAGCGTGAAGTAGAGGTTTACCTCTGCGTTTCGCTTGGTGAGTGCAGGTGGCCGGAGGCCCTTTTTACTGGAAATGAGGCATTCCATCTTGGTCCTCACGGGTGACAACGCATTTACATTTTGATTTGTGGATTTGTGTTGAATGGAGGATAGATGTAGATGTCTATGGGCCGCAGCAACCACTTACCATCAAGTAGACTGTGTGCTGTAAAAAAAAAAACATATTTTTGTTAATGTATTTGTTTAACTAAGAGTAAGAATTGGAATGATAGCCTTCATATATATATACGTTTCATTATAGAGCACGAGACAGTTCATAGCAAAATAATCCATACTACTTGAAACTGAGATTTGTTTCAGTCAAAGCCCACCCCAGTGGGTATTGATTGACTTCATATGTATTTTAGTCACAATGGTTCACAAATCAACACTTAAAATAAATATTTAAAACAAGCGTCCAACACTAGGTTACTACGGCTCTTCGGTTTGCCAAATATTGGTTAATACCAAAATAAGCCGGTATAGACCACAGCGATATAATTCTATAAGGTATTGCAAAAAGCCGGCCAAGTGCGAGTCGGTCTTGCACATGAAGGGTTCCGTACCATCATAAAACACGTTTCTAGTAGGGGAGCCCCTTTTAATTTATTTTTATTATTTGTTGTTATAGTGGCAACATGCAACTTATTACGGGTCGTGAGATACAGCCCGCGACCTACGGAACCCTAAAAAGCGCCGTAAATAATATTAGCACAGGCACAGAGGTGTTCATTCATCCTTACAATTCAACAAATGCACTGAAAGATAGCAATTGCGTTCAAAGGCGTAAGTAAGATTGGATGCAATGGTTTGACATTGCAGTTAAGAGGCAAAATCACGGAGATAAAAATAAATAATTGCACGTTGCACTGATTTTATTTTAAGAGATGGATTGCTACTTAATAAACATTAGATTAAATACGATAACTACTAAGTAACGTAAGTCACATGATCGTGTAGTATTATATAATTTTCTCAAACGTAAAACAGGATGCGTCGAATTTATGAATGCGTCAGAAATGAAAATATTTTCGGCTAAGAACGCATCTACAACGTCCAGGTCGTGAACGCTTCTGATTTACTCGCTTAATATTTTACGAGTGATCATTAAAAATGCTTTAATTTTGATTTATGGCGGTCTCCAAGATGGCCGCCACGATATTTCAGGCGGTAAAGCTAAAATTGTAGCCAGTATTCAATGAACAGTCATTCATTTGTTAATTTTGTTCACCTCCATAATATTTACAGCAGCAGTAAACATTCGGGTTGTAAAACGATGAGAATGTTATTAATATTTCTGCTTCCACGTAATATACAGATATTTGTTGAGCGAAGCTTTTCCAGTTAACACAGAATTTACTTAAAATGTTACTGACATATTTCAAAGCGATATGCTTTGTACGGAGAATGCATGTCTTACATCATTTTGTTAAAGTTTTCGTCTAGCTTGCAGCCGTAGAGTGATATTTTTAGTTTATAGGATCTGACGAAACGTAATAAAACTATATTCCATTGGAATTAATTGTGAAATTCGACTACTGTCTCAAAGAGCAAATAATGACTGGAATATAGCATTTAATTAAAAAATATACATAATTATTTTCTCAATTTTTTTTATGTATGATAGGGTGACAAACGAGCACACAGTCCACCTGATGGTAAGTGGTTGCTGTGGCCCATAGACACCTACATTTATCCTCGTTTACGAATCAAAATGCAGATGCGTTGTCACCCGTGAGGACTAAGATGGAATGCATCTTTTCCAGTTAAAAGGGTCTCCGGTTCTCTACACTCACCATACGAAACACAGCAGGATTAAGCTGCTATTTTACGCTGGTATTCTGTGGGAGCGTGGTCGTTCCCCCGTCGAGCCGACCCATTCGTGCTACAACTATACTACTAATATAGCTGCAGCATGGCTCTACCACGTATAAAAACTTTTATTTCATTATTTTATCTTCAATACAATAGATATTCAAGAAAGCTTCTTCTTTATTAGCTCGAAACAGTCCACTACTAAACAAGGACCTCTACAATTGCATGAAGAATTAGCTATAATTGCTACGATGTCAAGCGATTTGGCGATCGTAACACCTGATGCCCTGCACATTTGATGTTACTCGCTGCCGGCCAGTCTGAATAATTCACATCAAAATGGTATTCCGCCATCTATCGCCCTCGATGTATTTCTGGCCAACCCTATGACCTCTTACTACCAGTGGACAAAATGGATTCTCTTACAGCCACCACACGGCCACGCTGCCATCACACATGCATATACGTACGTAATTACATAATTAAATAATATGCCCAATCGCTGTAATATACATCTATACAAATAAATAAAATTGAAGTGTCTGTTTGTAATGTTAAAATTACAGCTTTTTACTAAATGCATATGAAAGTATATACGGTACTAATAACAAAAATATAATTTTTAAAGTATTTGTCTGTCTGTCTATCCATCTGTCTTTCTGTTTGTTCCGGCTAATCTCCGAAACGGCTGGACCGATTTTGATGGGATTTTCACTGGCAGATAGCTGATGTCACAAGGAGTAACTTAAACTTAATTCATAATTCTTCAACGCATTGTCTTTGCACCGACTGGAGGAGCTATTATGTGCAAATTATATTTATTTTTATTTTTGAAGTCAATTCAACTTTTTATAAAATTTTTAATTAATTAAATAAGGAATAGAAATTTTATAAAAATTATTCCAGGTGTATATCTTGTTGGTATCATTAATATATAAAATGAAATATAAAACATTTCCACGAAATCCTCCAATTCAGACTGAAGTAGCAATGTATTATGCTTGTTCCTCTGAGATGAGTTAATCTATACCCAACAGTCGGATATTAATGGGCTTGTACATTCTTTATTTTATTACAGTGGATATTAATATTACTGGGTTATCATAACAGTCATAATGTACAAAAATAAGCGCCAAATCACTATAAATATAATATGCATGATATGATTTTATAATACTCGTATTACTAGCTGTTCCCCGCTACTTCGCCCGTGTGTTGTTTGGAGTTTTAATTTTTTTGCGCGGAACCATAATTCTTTTCTAAAATAAAATTAGCCTAAGTTACTCCTGCCAGTGAATGTCCCGTCAAAATCGGTCTACCCATTTTGGAGATTAGCCGGAACAAACAGACAGACAGACAGACAAAAATTTCAAAAAATATTTCTTTGTTATAAGTACCGTATATATACTTTAATATGCGTTTGTTTTGTATGTTTATTTGTTTATTTTTTTTAAAAACGTCACCCCCACACTAGGATTTTCTTCTGTATCGTGGGGGCAGTTTACATACACAAATTTCACAAGAACAAACTTCCAGACGAGAATAATTACTTGTAGGCCATACAAATACTTGTTCCGTGCGGGATTAAAACCCGCGGCCCTCAGCGCTGCAACTCATTGCTAAGCCACTGCGCCACAAAGCTGTCAAATTTAGTAAAAAGCTATTATTTTGAGATTACAAACAGATACTTATATTTTATTTATTTGTATAGATTTTGGCACGTGCCGTGCACAACTTTAGTAGATGACGAGATGGGCGCTCGATTATTGTTGGTACCACTGAAATTGATAATCGAAGTTTCAAGTGCTGATTTACTACGTGCGTGGTAGGGAAAGAAAATGTCGTGAGGGTACCGGCACGTTTGAGAAATTATTAAGTATTTCGAGGGCATGTAAAATGCATCAACATTGAGGCAGGGTGGCAGGGAGCCCCAAAATGAAGTCAGATCGGGATCACATTTTGTGGCGTTTCTTGGGGGAGGTGATGGGTTCATGATGATGATGATGAAGTTTTGACGGCTCCGTGGCGCAGTGGCTTAGCAATGAGTTGCTGCACTGGGGGCCGCGGGTTCTAACTTCTAATCCCGCACGGAACAAGTATTTGTATGGCCTGCAAATAATTGTTCCGGGTCTGGATGTTTTTCCTTGTGCAATTTGTGCTTGTAAATTGCCTCCACGATACAGGAGAAAATCCTAGTGTGGAGGTAACGTTTTTTAAAGCAAGATAAAAAAAGAAGTATTAACAAATCCTGACAATATTTTATTTATATATGTACCGGAATATAATTTATTTCGCTTATCTTACTATATAAATAAAATTACAATTAAAATTTTAAAATTTTGTTGAAAAAGTTTGTATTTGCAGTAAAAAAGGAATAAATGTAAAAAACCCTTTTTAAATATTTTAATTGGTATAGCGAATATAGATCTAATGGAGCGGGCAATTTAGGAATGCACCAGTACGAGAAATGTCCTTTGGGGTATTGTCGCTTTGTCTGGAGCAACATCGCTTGTCTGTCCGTATGATCGCCCGTTCCAATTGCTTGCAGGCTTTATGAGGACATAAAGTACCACGCGATCTGTCGTGGCTTGTCCGCGCCGAGCATGCGAAACTTTATTCTCTTAAAACTCGATTCGTGAAACAATGATGCGTGTTTCTATCTGTGCTCCGTTAGGATGATTGATGTGTGAACATTTTTAAGTTTCATATGTACGTTTTAATTAGCGCAGTCCGAACTCGTCGGTTAATTTTTTATAGTATATAATTAGAGTCTGACAGAATTAACTACTTCTTTATATAATCGGGTGTTTTAGTTGGTTAGATTTGAATCTGAATGACAGAGTGAGAAATTGTTTAATAAGAGAAGAGTGTGGTTTGCAAGATGATGTTGTGACCAGGATTAAGAAAGGAATGCTTCGGTGGTTTGGCCATGTAGAAAGAATGAATGAGGAAAGAGTGACAAAGCAAATTTATGTTGCAGAGGTGAACGGCATAGTCGGGAAGGGTCGCCCTAGGCGAAAGTTTATCGACCAAATTGGCGATATATTAAAAATGGGCCAAATCAAGAGTACCTTTAACCGACGAGCGTGTATGCGTAGGTATATGGATGTGGAGGAAGCGAGAGAGGTGTGTCAAGATCGTGCCAAATGGAAGTCCATAATCTCTGCCTACCCCTCTGGGTGACAGGCGTGAGTGTTTATGTATATGTATATCTGTAATTATTTTCATCAAATTCTGTGTAATTTACTTCATTGTTAATATCAGGGTTATTTTTTAAATTTAAATAACTTATTTAGCACTTAAAAGTTTAAAGTGCTAGAGTCACGCTGCAGCTATATTATGGTTGCAGTACGAATAGATCGACTCGACCGGGACAGGACCATGCTCTTGCAGAATATCAGCTTTATGTTGCTGAATTTCGTATGGTAAGTGCGGAGAACCAGAGACTCTTTTCACTGATAACGAGGCATATTCCTCAGAGTTCAACGTGTCTACATTTTGATTTTTAATCGAGGATATGAGTAGGTGTTTTCGGGTCACAACATCCACTTACTGGCCTGTGGGGTCGTTTGTAAAGATTTTACAATTAAAAATTCGTACATATTCCTACCGAGTGTGTAGTAAGAAGACTATGGAAAATGGTAGAAAGGTCTCATGGCTTCCGTCATGACTAGATGTCGTCACAAGAATACATGATAATATTCAAAATGTATATATGGCAACCTACAATTGGATATGATAACCATTTATGAATAATTATTATTGTATATTCATTATTCATAATGGTTCTCTAAATAAATGAATAAATTAGCATTTCCTCAACAAAATACGTAAAATTCTCCTATCGGATGGCAGCAGCGGCAAAGGTGTGAGATGTTTGGCACTAAGTCACCAATCCAAATTAAATAAAGAAATTAATGAAAAATGTTCTAGCTAATAAACACTCATGTTGGTTTGGGAATCATGAAATTATAATATGTCCCATATTTAAGTAGCACTTATAACAAAAGAAAATGCCCACAGTGTATTTATGATTGTGTAGCTAATGGGCTGGCCGCCTATTACTTTTTTCACAATTTTCTATCTATATCCATTTTTTGGCTAAACTTGGTCCGAGTGTCTCGCTGCTCCTTGAACTGTGCCTACACCTTGGGGAGTTACAGGCATTACGTATATGTATTATAAGCTTTAACCTAAAAATTAAATTAAAGAAGCCACGTTCTATGAGCGTATGTCCAGTATCACAAGAAGTTGTTTTTAAGTCCCCGATTTGAAATGTAGGTGAAAATTGGCCCTTGTTTTCGTTTGCGAGTAGGTGTATTTATTTCGTATTTGAACCATTGTTCATCAAGACAAAATTGTAAGACAAAATACAATGCAACACATGGAATTGTTTAAGTAAGAGAAATATAGTAAGTTGGTATATTGTATACTAAGCTGTCTGCTTGATATTTTGTTTTCTTGCAATACATTAATTGCTTGCATATTATTTGTATACTGTATCTGACTATTTGCTTATATTTTTTACATATGTAATATTTTTATAAGCAAATAATTAGTGGAAATTTAATATAATTTATAGTTGTTGTTCAATAAAGGAAGCTTAGGAGCAGGCTGAGCTTGAAATTCATAATACAAAGGAATCCGAATTCAATCTCAGCCGATATCACTAAATCGATTTTTGAAGATTTACTTACAATATTGTATTAAAATATATTTCCATACTTATGAGTATTTATTTTAGTTTTATTTCTTTTCCTTTTTTTTTAAATTCTCACCACTCCACCACACATTAAATCCGCCCTTTGTACTCTTTTTTTCTACAGAAATCCAAAAAAGATTTAAAAAATAAGAAAGCTCGCCTGTCCGCATTGGCCTAGCTTGACAAAATCTTCACTTCTCAGCCGTAGAACATAAGTAGGCAGTTAATTTATTATTTAATATAAAACGAAAGTACATTAGTAGATTTAGTTTTTATTTGCTTGGCACCAGAGCAAGGTTTAAGAACAGATAAGCCAGTTATCGAAATGTTCCTTATTGTTTTATAGAAAAGCGGGCAAACGAGCCTGCGTCTCAGCTTTTGGTAAGTGACCACCGCCGCCCATGAACAACTGCAACACTAAGGGAATTGCAGGTGCGTTGCCAGCCTTTTAGAAAGGAGTAAGTTTTCTCGGTTTATAAATATATACAGATAAGAAGGAATAATGGACAATCATTCGCTTTGAAAATGATTTCTTCCTGAAAAGGTTTTGATAACTACTAACGTACTGGAACTAATAAAATTAAAAAAATAAATATTATATGTAATATTACGTACTCCACTAAAATAAAAAGAAATAAAGTATGAGGAAAAGTAAACACTTACAATTCAACGTAATTTGTTTCAACAACTTGTTAAAAACATAAAAGGGAATAAGCTCGATAAACAAGTTATATTACGGCAACAGTTTACATGTAGTGGCGGTGTTAGAATATCCACTTCCCCATTTCATCCCGTGGGTGTCGTAAGACGCGACAGAGGGAAACAAATCAGGAGATTGGCAGCAGCGTCTTCCTATAACGACAAAAAAACTGCGGTTGCCAACCCACAAGCCAAGCGTGGCAATTATGGCAAATATCCTTCCAATGAGGCAATCTATGGGGAAGGCCTATGTTCAGCAGTGGACTTTAATAGGCTGTAATGGTAACGGTTACGGTGAAGATTTTCTGAAGACAAGAATCCTGAGGAACACGGAGTAAAAGATTAATAAAGGAACAAAAAAAAAGCGATAATTTGAGAGGTAAACTGTATTTGACGATAATAACATTTATTAACGTTTTTTTAGTCAATATTAAACTGACAAATAAGCTAATGCTTTAACTGTCAGTCAGTGGACACTTTCAATTTATATTAAGATGAAACAATTCATTACTCGTAATTGTATTAGTTAATCTTATTCTTCGTACCGGAAAACGGCGGTAAGGTTACTATTGTATTGCGGCAGAAATAAAAATAATATAGAATAAAAAGTAAGTACGATGTGATACCAGTGGAAAGAACAATCTTTCGTTTAGTCGCTCCTCGGTTGAAAAGAAGCTCTACTTACTAGGAATAACTTAATTATTTTCGTATAAGTTTCAAATACTAAGTGATACTTTAAGTTTAATCGAATAATAGTTTTGATCTGCCAAGTCGATCAAAAAATCGGCACGGCCGTACTATCCTTTTCTCGAAACAGTTTGGGCCATTTCCGAAACCCTATAACTTCGTGGTGGTTAAAACTAGAAGCCTGAATATTCAGTAACCTAGTAGGCATTGTATAAACTCGGTATATTTAAATTTCATTAAATTTGAACCGGTAGTTTAAGAATTATAACTAGTCAAAGTTTCTTAATTTTGTCACGCACTCACTGACCGACCATCAAAACTCTAAGGCACTTCTAGCAGATATAGAAGCTTCAAATTTGGGATACGATTATTGTTTAGTATATAAATCAAGGAAAAACCAAAATATTTTGCCATTTCGGTCCAGTTTTCGACATACACCAACTGCATAAATAACTTTGTAATCCCATATAAATATATAAGATAAATATTAAGTTACATTTGCAGGGAATAAATCAGTGTACCTATATATGTATAATGGAATAATATGTATAGATAGGTACCTAGATATAACTATCTACAAAAAGAAATGAGAAAAAAATGAAGAGAAATGAGAAAGAAATCAAATAAATAACTTGTAAAAAAAAACAAGTCTCGCAACTCAGTTCTTCTACCGTAAGAAGTTTTGAGATCCAATCCAATGTAAGAAGTTTTTGATGGCATTATGTTTTCGTTGTTATATTCGTCATCATCATCATATTACAGCCTATCAAAATCCACTGCTGAACATAGGCCTCCCCCATAGATTTTTTTTGTAAGAGGAAGCAAACGGGCATACGACTAATCTGATGGTAAGTTATTATAGTCTATAGATTGCAGCCTGGTACCGGTAGGCGAAGTGTAGGGCGACCCCCCCACTAGATGGAGTGACGACCTGGTAAGACATGCAGGAAGTCGATGGATGCAGGTGGCTCAGGACCGTGCTTTGTGGCATTCCTTGGGGGAGGCCTATGTATGGAGGACTTATGAAAGGCTGTAATGATGATGATAATGATGATGATGATGATAGATTGCCTCGGGGGGATATTCGACATAAAGTTGCCATGCTTGGCTGGCGAGTAGTGACCGCAGCCTTTTATAATTTTAGTTGTTATCAGGAAGTGATATGCTGCTTGCAGCCCATCTCCTGTTTTATGTCCCTCTGTTGTGTCCTAGGATAGCCACGGAATGATATGGGGAATCGGATATCATTACACCGCCACCACACGGCTTTGTGCATTTGTTAATTGTGTTTTGGTTTCCATCAAATAGACTTTATGATATTTACAGGCATTATATAATTCTGAAGCAACGTTAAATCTATATTGGATCGATTTTCTATCAAACAAAATTTGTGTCTCTTTTCCCTTTTGACGGAGGCTGTTTACTTTTCTGGGTTCTTTCCGTTACAATATCGTCTCAATGTTTCCGTTATTTTATTTGATAAATGTTATTTATGTCTGCTAATATCACAAATGCAACAAGTGTTCAACTTAATTCTTTGCATCATATGCAAATTACATGCATAAACATATTTAAATACCGTGTTTTCGATAAAGATTAATGTCATTCATATATTAGTCGAATTATAGCGTGCTAGAGGAAAATTTAAAATGGAATTACGTCATGTAAAGTTACGTATTATTTTGTTACTACATAGAGGCTGCAGTGTATTACGGCTGTAGTACGAAAGATGTGGCTTAACCGGGGAAGGACCACGTTTGCGCAGAATATCAGGGTAAAATATTACCACGCATCATAACTTAGTCCCCAGGGGTGACAACGCATCTGCCTTTTGATTCTTAATCGAGGCTAGACATATGTGGATATGGGTCACAGCATCAATTTACCATCAGATGTACCGTGTGCCCGTTTAAAAACCGTTAATTCTTAATAAAATACTTTTTATTTTACTGCCCTTAGCAATTCTTACTGGATAAAGGCTTCTTCCAAAGAAGACTTGCGTGAATTTCACACGTCGTGAGTGGATGTAAGACGTGAATGTTATATTACGAGTAGTATAACCTTATTTATTAATATGTTAACTTATGCCTAGATATCACTACATCAGCGAAGAAAGCGACAGATGGGTTGTCAAACGTGATTACTAAGTTGGAATGTCTCACAGCCTGTACTATATGCACTTTACATGTACTATATATAATGTACTGTATGTACTATATGTAATATTGTGTACATTCACACATATTAGACCGTTAGCACTGTTATTCTTTGAAACACAACCGAAAATGTACTATTGTATTTGGAAACTGAAACTTTATATAAAATAATATAAGTGGTAGAGCCATTTTGCACGTACATATATTATAGTTGTAGCACAAATGAGTCGGCTCGATTGAGGAAGGATCGCGGTCTCACAGAATAACAGCGTAAAATAGCTGCTCAATGCTGCTGTGTTTCGTGTGATGAGGGTAGATAACCGGAGAACCTTTTTACTGGATACGAGGTGCTCCATCTTAGTCCTCCAGGTTGACAACGAATCTGCATTTTGATTCTTAATCAAGGATAGATGTAGATGTTTATGGGCCACAGCATCTACTTACTATCAGGCGAGCTGTGCTCGTTTGTTACGCTTATTCTATAAAAAAATTAAATCCGAATTTAAAATCCACAGACTGGTAACGCTGAGCAGTAAATTCTTTTCTATTGAAGTTGTTAGGCTCTGGAACTCCCTACCGCTGCACATTAGAAGAGCGCAGTCTATTGAAAAGTTTAAAAAACTTGTCAAAACGCACTTATTTCCTCCTTAAATAGTCATTCCTCTAAAAATTACCACGTACTGATTTTTCCTTACGTTAAGGCTTTGACTTCACTTGTTTAATCATTTCTGCTCTCGTATATATCTATATTTTTGTATTTAAAATGCATTTATTTATTATAGTATGTATGTATTTATCGATTATATAATTATATGTATGTCTCACGTATTTTCCAACAGTCTACGTACTCTGCAATGGTTGCCTGATAGAGATCGCTTCTAAGCGATAAGGCCGTCAATTGTACTCTTAAATAATTTATGTTTTTTTTTATCTCTCTCACATGTATTTCTGGTGTACAATAAAGTATATTTCATTCAATCATTCATTACCTGTACGAAACTTCATCGTTGGGCTACCAACTCACTTGACCATCGTGGTAAATATGTAAAACTCATTCAGGAGATACTCGTACATGCATGAAGCATACATTACTCGTAAAAATACTTATATTCAAAAGTGGACTTCGTAAAGCTTGACATTAATCGTCAAATAGTAAACGTAAAATATAAGCATTTTATTGTAGAGTACTTACCTACGGTTTTTTTCGATATGTTCTAAGAGAATCGATCACGCTGTTATAATGTTGTTACATAAACAGGATTCCCATAATATCCACGTGAAATTATCTGTGCTGCATGTGTGCTTAAAATATCATCATTATTATTGTCAACATCATCACAGCCGATCACAAGTCTTCCCTTTAACGTACTTATCATATATACTGTGGTTTAGCATGTGCCTCCCCTAATGAATGCCTCAAAATACGGTCTAATCCACCTGCATACCCCGATTTGTTTCAGGTAGCCATTCCATTTAGTTGAAGGCCAGTATGAAGCTGCCACTTGAGACTATTTCTTCCCTTTCGGTTAACGTTTTTTTTAAATAAAGTAATTTTTTTATTCTCCGTAAATTTGCATTTAAAACCGATTTTGGTGTGATTACGTATGTTACGAAATTCATGATCAGTGCCGACAGTGATTCAACATTTTAAGTTACAAGTTTTGCTAAAAGTTAATAAATATTTTAAAACATTTTGTTAAAAACTAAATAAACTACCAACAACAGGAGATATATCTTGAATATACATTAAATATTATTCTGTACGATTTTCAAGTTATGGTAATATATAGTTAATATAGTTACTTTTGCCGTGGTAGCACAAGAGCCGTGGTAGCTCAGATGGTTAGTGCTCGCTGTAAGTTTCACAGTACGCGAGCAACCCGGGTTCGATTGCCGCCGACACCAATGAAATGGTTAATTGCAATTTCAAGAGCTGATTTACCACCTACTCGGAAGGAAAACAGCATGAGGAAACCTATATGTCTGAGAAATAAGAAGAAAAATTTCGAAGACATGTGAAGTTCACCCACACTCATTGTGGTAGTGCAGCGGACATTTACTTGCCTTAAAACCCTCAGAGAAATGAGGGGCGCCTGGGCTCAGAAGTAGGACTAATATAAGCTGTTTTTTTTTGCGCCCAGAAGCAATTGGAAAAGGGCTACCCCGTTACGCAGGGAGGCGGTAAATGCTTTATGCATACCACGACAGCCGGTATTTCGTGGTATGTCACATGTCGATCTTCCTCAATCAGCTTACGCACAGCATCAACGTATTCTTGGGTGACTGCAGTTTTTGGACGACCTTGACGGGGATCATCACTGAGCTTGACACGTCCACGTTGAAATTCAGCAAACCAGCGATAAATTGTGGTTTTGGATGGGGCTTCATCACCAAATGCAGAAATCATCCGGTCAACACACTGTTTTTGTGTTTAACCACTTCGAAAGTCATAATAAATCATCGCTCTTGAATTTTCTTGAGTCAATTCCATTTTCTCAACGACTAAACAAGTTTGACAAAACCTTGTGACCAGACCGAGAATCTTTTTATAAATAAATAAATGGTATTCGATTTTTAAAACCAAGGAGTTTTCAATTAAAAAGATTTTAATATGACAGGAACAGTGGAAATATTCCATTCCCGATACTTTTAGTGCAGCCTATGTATCGCACTACATCAAGCTAAGCAAAAGCTACCAGAACCATTAATTTATTAAAACGTTACACCTGTGGGTGGAATGTCAAATACGAAAAGGCTGGCTTACTAATAGACAATAAATAATATCAACGTGCATTCACAACTTAAGTCGGGAGTTAACATAAAGGCGGCCATCACTCATAACGTAATTGTGTATTCATGTAAATTAAATTCATTAGCTACTTGCCTCTATTTTCGTTCAATGGTTGAACAGTGGCGCCGGAGAATGGTATGAAGGAAACGCGTAACAATTTTTTTAATATGGTATATTTTTTCGTTTATTATTTATATCACGTTCGTCAAGTTTTGTAAATTTTGTTTGAATGTTTATTTAAATTGATAAAAAAACATATATCATGTTTATGAATGCTTACAGAAAATATTGGAAATATTTTTGATGTTAATTATGTAATAAATTGTGTACAACATCATCTTATACAACTCTTTAAAACTTTATATTCTATTTAAGATAGTTTAAGGCTATTATGAGCATCAAAATCTACACCAGTTCGCAAAAACAAGATTGCTAATAATTTGAAGAAACAAAATTTATTATTTTTTAGAAAGTATGAACTTACTACGTGATACTACTTGGAGGAGTCTATCTGAGTGAGTACCACCTTCTTATCTACTTTTGCCGCCAAATGCACTTCATTGCTTTGGTCTGAAGGGTATAGACTATAGAGAGCCAGTTTGATTACAGGCTGTGAGATCTTCCACATTGGTATTCGGAGGTGGCAACGCATCTGTGTCCTTTTTTTTATAGGATAGGTTGACAAACGAGCACATCGTCCACTTGATGGTAAGTGGTTGCAGTGGCCCATAGACATCTACATGTATGCTCGTTTGCGAATTAAAATACAGATGCGTTGTCACCCGTGAGAACTAAGATGGAATGCCTCTTTTCCAGTAATAAGTGTCTCCGGTTCTCTACACTCACCATACAGAACACAGCAGTGTTAAACTGCTATTTTACGCTGGTATTCTGTGAGAGCGTGGTCTTTCCCCGGTCGAGCCGACCCAATCGTGCTACAGCTATACTACTAATATAACTGCAGCATGGCTCTACCACATATAAAGTCTATTTACTGAACTATTTACTATTGTTTATTTTGATGTGGTTGCAAGTAATAACATACAATGATAATTCTTATTTAGTACTTAACATTCGTTATTTAATTCATTATAAAACCACAGTGAGTTTATATGCGCTAAATGAAATTAAAGTTATGTAAAATTTATCTTATATTTCGGTAAAAGTACATTACACATCACTAAGTGCACTTTATCCAATCCTACGAGTATTCCCTTTAAGCTTGGCTTATTTTACGACCGTAACGTAGATACCCTAACAGTTCAAGAAGCTTAAATAGTTTTTAAGTACAGTCAATTAAAAAGCAAGGCTTTTTTCTACTTTAAAAATAAAGAGCGTAGTGTAAATTCACTCTTTATCTTATACCAAACAAGCCGTACATCTATAATGATGCATTTAAGGAGCCTCGTGCATAGAAATTTATGAAAACAGCAGCTATAAAAACACTAATGATATTATGATGTTATTAACCAAACAAGAGATTTCGATAGCGGTTAAATGAGCGGCAGGTATCACAAGATACGATATAGTTGGCGGTATTTTAATGAAACACGCCCATTGATGTCGTAAACTAAAATTAATGACGAGAAATAGTTAAAACTTTCGTTTAGGAAGGCTTTGGTAGAATTAGTGGTACGAAAGTATGGAAACGCTGTGTCGTAAACAAAACCTTTTCGCTCTGAGTGTATAATTGAATTCCTATATTCAGCTGTGGATTTGTAAAGGGCTGTAATGATGATAATAATGATGAAACAATCAGCTAACCTTTTATAAATTTTCTTTGCAAAACGAAATCTTTTCTAATACAGTTGAGTTTTGCAACTTTACCAGTGGAAGTAGACTTTGACATCAGGGATGTACTGGTACAAATTTACAATTGAAACGGACAACGTAACGTTTCTTAAGATATGCCTTTTTTTAATGAAAATATAAGTATTAATTAACGGCATAGTTTCCGATATGGCAACATGAGAGTTAACTTTGTCATTTTATTTTAACGCGGAACTGTACCGGCGGCGAAACATCTTTGTTCAGTGCTCTAGAATTTTTGTTGATTTTGCTTGAAATACTGAATATACGTATCTTTATGATAAGGTAATAATGCTTAGGAAATGTAATAGTTTTTAATTAAATTTAAATTTAATATTTATCTATAAATCTGACTTGGCAAGATTACCATACTAGTGATGCCATGATGTGGCGGTTACTTTGCCATGCTTTGTTACCACCAAATGTTTTCACTTTCAACCTGTATTTTTAACAGATTAAGGTGATTAAAAGAAATAATTATATACTTCATTTTTTGTACATATGGATGTTTGTATATATTTTTCACCGTAGCAGTCTATTAGAACGATTTTACCTAATGAGTTGTCAATCGATTCATCTTTATGAAAAGTGAAAGAAAAGAAAAGAGGAGTCTATATTATTTTTACTGGGTTATGATAATATTATTAGGTACTACTCAGTGTTTTTTTATATTTTCAAATTAGTATGTTGATATTATTTTGCATCAAAAGGTCAATGTGTTTTTTAATTATTGTAAATGTTCGGTTGGAAATCAATATTTAGGTTGTTTACAATTATTATTTTACCTGGTCGTAATAAAATGATTATGATGACTAATAAAAAAATGAATACTTGTAATAATGATTGTGACAAGTTTTATTTTTGATCTCTACTAATTAATTTAAGTTTATCATTGTTCCAATTTGATATTTAATTTTAGACGAGAGTATTTTTGTTAGATATATTTTAGATTTTTGCCTAGGAAATTATTGTGTATATATAATATATAAATAAAAAATGTGCGTGTTATTTGTGTAACTATGCACGAAGTGAAACTTCTTTACGATCATTCTTCTTTTTTATATTTTACATAAGTAGGTTAAAATAAGGCTCACACAAAAATAAAAGGTTACAAGAAAAACGTTATTTTTTAAAATAGCGTACTGAATTTCTTCACTACGTCGATAAATAAGTTTAACTTAAAAGTTAAGTAATGTACGTAATCACCGATTTTTGACAACCCTGATAAATATTTTCAAGTTTGTATGAAAAATTTAATAGTGGGTGGGCAATATTGCCACTAGCTTAAACTGTGTTTTGCAAAACAATTAGAGGAGCAAATCATAACTCTGAGTGTTGTGTATTATTTTATGTGGTAAACTTATCTACATTCTTGAAGTTGAATCCTACTATTTTAATTAAAAGCCCCGATGGCAAAGTTGCAAAATAAGGTTAACTTTGCCATTTTCTATTTTTGAGTATTTTGTCTATTTAATGTTAGTATTTTTTTAAATCAATAATAAATACCAAATCTGTGAAAAATATAGGCCCAGTCTGAGAATACCTTATATATTAGAAAATTGGTCCTAGACTTTTAAATACTTCCAAAAATGGCAAAGTTACCAGGTTTCACGGTACTTACTAAAAGTTTTAATAACTTAAATCAATTAGTTAGGATGCGTGAATTCAAATCTTAGCCTGTTGCTTTTTCAAACGCTTCAAGTCTGGGCGCTTTATTTTATAGAAGAGAGGACAAACGAGTACACGGTTTACTTGGTGGTAAGTCACTGATGTGGATGTGTTGTGATTTGTCTTAAATCCTGTTGTTTTTGATACTACATGCTAGCATGGACAGGCAGAAAATCCCTGTAACACTTACGCGCTATAAAATATTCTGTGAGCATTTAGAATTTATTGCCGTCGTCATAAGTCAGGTGCAGCTTAGCGTTTGCATGCGGTAGTGCGAAAAATCACATAAAACGAATATTTGCAGGTAGATATGATTGTTCCGCGTATAGACATTTTCCATGTGTAATTTTTTATATGTAACACCTGCAAAGTACAGAAGAAATTCGTAACTTTACTAAAAAAAAAGGAAAAAAAGTTATAAGTAATCTATCTTTCTATAGCGTGCATACCTTAATAAGAAACATCGAAGAGTACAGGTCTTCATTTACCAAAGGTTATAATAAAGTATTAAATAAAAAAAAACTATAACATTAAAGTAACAAATGTACTTTATAAGATGACACAACAGTGTTTATATCCAAGCAACAACAATTTAATTCTGTATAATGCACCACCCGTCATTAATACATCATTCACGGGAACAATAACACGAAACGTGGACAATTCGAACGAAATTACACGCGGTTAATGCGCGATCGGCACTAATAAATATTTAAAACTGACATTGGCCAAGGGGTTTTTTTTGTCGTTTTATAACTAAAGACAAAGGCAATATCCGCCCACGGTCGGACGGACTCGTGGCGCATCGAAATTACGGGCCAAGTTCACTTTCCGAAGACATTTTGAGACTAATGATTTTGGGATATATCCTCCCCTAGAATATAAAACGACTCCGCCCCTAAAATGAATTGAAACACTCGCATAACGTTTTTTTATTTATATATTAATTGTTGTTTTTCAACGGTCGGTGGCCAAGGGGACGGGAATTGGGGCAAAAACTTTCATTTGACTGTTTAAACTTTAAAGGCATGGGAGTTTTTGATTTAAATTTATGACTTATAGCTTTAAAAGCCTGCCTTTTAAGAAAAGGGCAAATTTTTGATTACAAAGACTATTAATTTAAATGTTTATATACAGTATAGTATTTAAATTAAGTGAATAAATTTATTCTTTAACATCGTGAACGAGGTTTCTATGTTTTCCAGTAAATATTAAATGTTTCAACTCCTCTTTATTCAACTGTTCATCATCATTTCCTTCAAATCACCTCTCTTTTCATTATGCGTTACATTCTTGTCTCTTGATACCCAGTCTTATCTGTGGCTCATCTTTCTGGGATTTTTTAGTAAACAATACACTCGTAAGTATTATTTTGGCCTACAAATAATTGTTCCGGGCCAAGATATTTGTACTTATAAAATTAATGTATTCAAAATATTTTACGTCTGGCACATACGAGAGGAATGAAAGAGGTTATACCGCTCTAAGGGAACTCATGATGTCTTTATGGAGATTCTTATAGTCGCCTTTTATGACTCCCACGGGTTGAAATGGAATGATGGATAAAGGCTAAAAGGCTAAACAAAAAAAAACGGTTTAGATTTCTTACTCTTTTCAAAGGTTATAACAGAAGTTAGTAAGCTAGAAAAGTTAATAACAATGGCTAAACACTTCATGTAATTTGAATCAAGAGTATATGTATAGTAATAAAAGTATACACAGATGAAACAGTACATATTATATTGCTTGTACAAAACTAAGGTTCGTTGTAAGGTTGTAACACTCGTTCGTGACTTGATTAAGTCTTTTTATGGAGTCATTCCTGCCTACTTAATCTAAACCATACGTCTTTTCTAGTGTTGTTATCTATTAAGACACTAAGCAGTGATAGTGCCTTTCGAAATCACAAACTATTTATTTCGAGCTCGTAGGACGTTAAGTGGATGAAGTGATTTACGAAAAGAGACGCCTCTAAAAGAAATTTGGATAATGAGGGTTTATCCGCATTAGAAAAGTAAAAAGGCAAGAAATATATTCACTATACAAGCATATTATTATATTTTACTAAAAGTTCAAAACTAAAATTCTATTAAGCCATGGATTCAAATTTCAGAATAAATCGAAATTGTACAAGCTCAAAAAATATATTATGATCTTTTTTTTTTAATTGTTTTTAATTAGAGTTGTGTCTGTGATTCTAACATCGCAACTAAACGTTTTACTTTTTGAAGATTTAAGATAGTGAATATTTTGTTTGAATAAAGTTTAATGTGATGAAGGTTACATCAGCCTGAAGAGAGTCGATAGATAATGTTGGCTCAAAACCGTTCTTCTTCGTTCTCTTTTGGACAGGTATTTATACAGCAGACCTTGAATTTTATAGGATTATAGTTCATTTATAAAACTTTAATTAAAAAAATATTATATATACAGTAAGTGTAAAAATAATTAATTTCAAGCCTAAACATAAAAGCAAAAGTAAGATTTCAGCATGTATCAGTAAGTTACTTTGCGTAGATCGGATCAAAATTGTATTGTAAATGTAGCCTGGATTACTAAGATGGTATAGCTCCTATTATGCGTAGAAGTCCGTCTGGGATGATAAAACCCTTTTACCTATTTCTACTAAGAAACAGTGCACCTACTGCTGTGTACCAGTTTGAAGTTGATGAGAGGCAATCATTTATGGGTTGTGAGCTCTCTTAGTCGTAGTTGACAACGCATATACAGTCTTGTTTGGAAGTTGGTTGTGTTGGTGGCTGTGGTCTCTAGTAGCCACTAACCATGAGTTGGATTGTTAAAACGGTTTCTACTTTAAAATTATTAAAAGGCACGTCAAATGCCGCTGTTTTATCGATTGAATATGATAATGATTGCTGCTGAGATTCGAAACTAAAAAAATAGTATTCAGAAATACTTAAGTTATATTATTAGATAAGAAGGCATAAGGAAATCCATCGCCGTAACGCATGCTTCAGCCATATCCCCCATATTTGTTATAGTTGCCACGCTTGGCAGGCATGTTGGCAACCTCAGATTTTTATTATTGTGAGTTTTTAAAAAACAAGCTGATTTAGAAGCAATTATTTGAACAAAGTAGATAATAAATAAATAATAAATAAATAGCCATTTATTTCCCAATTTTCATACAAAAGTCAGTATTAGTGAAATAATTATACAATTTACAATATTATTATGATTCATGCAATTTTGTTTCCTTTATCTACTAAATGTCATGTTATCAGTGTTAATTTCAAATAAAAGTTCAAATTTAATTTACAAAATTAACTTTTGATTATAGATAATGTTTGAGTAAATAACCATTTTATGTTTAAGTAATTGTCAATTTGTTTTTATTTTAGTTGATTTTTGTCACATAATATATAATTAAAAATAATAAAATTTAAGTTAATAATAATCAACCGAATTTCGCTACAAACATAGAATAGTGACATAATTTGTTATATTAATTATTAGTAATATTGGGATACTCATTTCCGGGTGAAGGCCTCCTCCATCCTTTTCCATGAGATTCTGTCTGCCGCTAGCCTGGTCCACGTTGCTCCTGCCACCTCTACAATGTCGAACAAAGTAGATACGGTAACATTAATTTTTTTTTCGATTGTTCGTCTTTCTGGTTTTTAAATAACTCTGCAACCAAATGGCAAAGAACATGATTTAATGTTGCCTAACGAATAATTGGATAGACCCTCAAATTTTAATAGCCTACGCAATCCATTCAAACAATTCGATGACGATCATCGATAGTTACGTAGATGTATTAACCAGTTGCAAAAACAATTCTCGGCGGGTTGTGCTGATATCGGGCTAAAGTTCGGATTGCGTTACATCGTTTATATCTAAAGGCCTCTCACGTGTTGTTTTTGTACTTTTTATTTCTGAACCTAGAGAAAGGTAATTTTATCATCCTTTATCTTGATAATATTTCCTGATATTTTTTTTATTATCAGCAGCATTTTTCGAATAAAGTTATGTGTAAAAAGGAGACCTTTCGCATTTCTACTATAAGGAATGGGAATTTTGACTCCTTTTCCTTTAAAAGAGATGTTAATTTGTCACTAAATAACTAAAAGACTAATGCATTACTTGAAAGATTTACTTGATACTCTTCACTTGGGCAGGCGGTTTGATAGTAGTCATTATTAGTAAATAACTGCGTATCATAACATGCCTGAATAATTTCATTGAACTAAAAAACTTGCCATGGCAATAAATTCTTGTGTTTTGTAAGTCTGAGATATTTTATGGCTATGTGACGTAAAACGTAAATTAATAATAAATATACAAATGACCTAACTAAGGTATATTCTATTTGATAATAGTGCCGATTACACAATTCATAAAAATTCACGCTTATTATCATGAGTGGCACGTGAAAGCTTGACCGCGTTTGTGTAATCAAATCAACTGGTTACAACCTTTTGTAATGTAACATTGTAATAATGTACTCGGATTATTGCAATTTAAATCTATACATACTTGCGATAAGATAAATTTGTGGCAACCACAATTACAATCAATTGATTACTGTGGCGGTTTTATAACAATATGTTTTAGACAGCCCCCTAACATTGTTACCGTTTGAATGGAATGTTCTTTTATTTGGCTATGGATTTTAAGGCATAGAAACGTATAAGTACGTATAGATACTTGTTTTAAATATAAGTATCAAGTTGTGGTAACTATGAAGTAATATAAATAACATTCGATAGGGGAATGACCACAACCTGACAGAATACCAGTGTAAACTAGTAGCTTAATGATGTTGTGTTTCGGTCGGAGATTGTATAGTATCGGATAAACTTTTTAGTGGTAATGCGGTATTCCGTCATAGTCCTCAAGGGTAGCCACGCATCTACACACATTTTGATTCTCAGTCGACAAATGATATAGGTGTCTGAGCTATAGCACTGGCTTATCAAATGTGCGCTTACCTTTAAATTTCTTAAAAGTCTAAGTCCAAATATCTGGTAATTAGGTTACGTAAACGTGTACAAATTTGAAACTGTAGGCACATTGTCTATATTTCTAAAATTATAGTAATGACAAAACTATTACATCATCTTATTTTTATAATATTATGATGATGTAAAGAGATAATGTATATCATTATCGAATTCCAACTTTTCCTACATGAGATGCACAATAGAACCTACAAATGATTTTTCTCTCTCTCTCTCTCTCTCTCTCTCTCTCTCTCTCGCTTTAATATAACAATAAAAACAAAATCCCACTAATACGCATATTTAAAAATAAAGAAAAATCATGGATAAAGTTGAAAAAAATTTCTAACAAAGATTGTGAGGAATAATCTGTACTTCGAAAAAGATTTAAACAACTTTCCGTGGAGTACTTTAATTCATATTTAAGTAAAATTGAAACAAGTTTGCATAAGGGCATCAAAATATTTTGGTCTTTAGTAAGCAATAAAAAAAAATCTGGTATTACCAACGTAATGTCTGACGATGGAAATGAAACCGAAAATCCTGAGAACATAATATGTGAACTGTTTCCTATTTTACTTCAGTTTATAAGAGCAGCTCACATGACGTACAACATAGATTCACTTCCTTGCTCATCAAACACTAACTTTATTATCTCAGATATATCATTTTCAAAAAACACAATAGTACATTGTCTGAAAAACTTGAATATTACTAAAAGTCCAGGACCAGACGGTATCTCACCTTTTTACTCAAACATACTGCTAGCTCAATAAGCGTACCTCTGTTCTATTTGTATAACCACAGTTTGCGTGAAGGTGTAGTGCTCACAGTCTAGAAATCGACGAATATAACCTCTGTGTTCAAAAACGGTTCTAAAACTGACGTGGCTAATTAAATACCTATTTCCTTACTTTCTGCATTATTAAAAATCCTTGAACGCTTAGTACATAATTTAATATATCCGAATTTACACAACTTTCTTTCTTTTCCTTCTTCAAAAACTTGCGTTCAATGGTATACGCGGAAACTTATTGCGATGGTTCTCTTAGTACATTATTAATAGGACCCAAAAAGTTGTGGTTAATGGATTCTCCTTTAGCGAGAAAATAGTATTCTCAGGTGTACCACAGGTATCTATATTAGGTCCGTTACTCTTCACATTTAATATTAATGATATTCAGTCTTCTTTAATAAATAGTAATTTTTTGTTATATGCAGATGCCCTAAAAGTTTATCGAAGTGTACAGGAAGATCTTTACCGGTTATCTAACTACTGTCTAATCAATGAATTGCAATTAAACAAACTTAAATCTATTTCTTTCATCAAAAACGTAAAAACCTACAATTACACATCCCTTCTTAACATTCCCTTAGAAAAAGTATCATTAATAAAGGATTTAGGCATCCTTTACGATTCAAATCTGACCTTTAATGCTCATGTCAGCCATGTAACAAATAAAGCGTATCAAATGTACGGAATTGTTGCACGAACGTGTAAGTTTTTAAAAGATCCTCATCTTGCATACTACTTTACTAAATCACTTATCAGACCACAAATTGAATAGGCAACGCAAGTATGGAACACCTATTATAATAAATAGAATCAAATAATAAATGTTAAATGTATATTATTATAATATATTATAATAAATTATAAATGTTATCACGCTTAATGATTGTATCGCAAATTACTTAAAAAATTAAATTCATACTTTAAAAGCAAGAAGAATATATTTTGATTAAATACTATTATTCAAAATAGTTCGAAATTATTTAGATTGTAAAGAACTACTTAACAAATGCCGTGTAGTGGCGTTTAAGAATATCCACTACCCATATCTTCCCGTGGGTGTCGTAAAAGGCGACAAAGGGAAACAGGCAGGAGATGGGCAGCAGCATCTTCCTGATAACAGCAAAATTACAATAAAAAAACTGCGGTTGCCAACCCGCTCGCCAAGCGTGGCAACTATGGTAAATACCCCCCAAATGGATAAAGTTACTAAGAGACGGCCCCCAGTCCCCTGCGGCCCCGCTATTCCTGGCTACGGTGGCGACCATGGTAACGGCGGGGCAGGGGGTGCTAAGAATCTCCGGTGGATGTTTGGTTGCCACCTATGACAACTCGACCTGGCAACAAAAACGCACGCACCCTGAGGACTGGCGAGAAGATTGTGGAGCTGGAAGAAGAGATAGACAAATTACGCTGGCATATTATAGGATTATCCGAAGTCCGAAGAGAGGGGGAGGAAACGGTAATCCTCGAATCCGGCAACTTGCTCTATTACCGGAAGGGCGACCATCTGTCCCAAGGAGGTGTCGGATTTATCGTCCACAAGTCTCTCGTTAACAACATTGTAAAGATTGAGAGTGTGTCGACGAGGGTTGCGTACCTTATACTCAGAATCACCAAACGGTATTCGCTGAAGGTCATACAGGTTTACGCAGCAACCTTGGCACAGCCCGATGAGGAGGTGGAGGAAATGTATGAGGATATCTCTAGAGCCATGCATTCCTCCAAAACCCACTACACGGTGTTAATGGGAGACTTCTACGCAAAATTAGGCACAAGAGAGAATTGTGAGCTGAAAGTAGGGAAATTTGGAATTCGGCAACGGAACCCAAGGGGCCAGCAGCTGGAGAAAGAGGAACTCTTTATGATGAACTCTTTCGTCCAGAAGCGGCCCCACAGGAAGTGGACCTGGTCGAGCCCCGACGGTTCGACAAAAAATGAGATTGACTTCATTATGACGACCAGACGACAACTGTTCAGTCTGTTTCTGTCTCAGTGATCGCGAGGGTGAAAACCGGCAGCGATCACCAAATGGTTAGAGGCACACTGAACCTAAACGTTAAGTTGGAGAGGTCTCGTCTAATGAAGTCAACGCTCCGTCCCCCTCGTGATCTAATCCAAAGTCCCGAAACGTTTCAGCTCGAGTTACAAAACCGTTTTCAATGCCTAGAAGACTGCAGTGAAGTGGACGATATGAATGACAAGCTCGTGGAAACTGTCCATGCGGTCGGAGCTAAGTTCTGCAAGACCCACCGCAGAACACAAAAACTCTCCGATCACACTCTTAATCTCATGGCTGTTAGACGGGAGATGAAGCTACATTCTTCAACAGATTTGACAGCATACAGGCAACTGAACAGACAGATCTCCAAATGCATGCGGCGGGACTTACGCACTTTAAAAACGGCAAGGCCCCAGGCGAGGATGGAATTACAGCGGAGCTTCTGAAAGCGGGTGGAAAACCGGTACTTGAAGTCCTTCAGAAGCTCTTTAATTCCGTCCACCATGGTGGCATTACACCGGAGGCGTGGAGCAGAAGTGCGGTGGTCTTGTTCTTCAAGAAAGGCGACAACGCTCTCTTGAAGAACTACAGACCGATTTCCCTTCTGAGCCGCGTCTACGTGCTGTTTTCGAGAGTCATTACGAATCGTCTCGCGCGCAGACTTGACGACTTCCAGCCTCCCGAACAAGCCGGTTTCCGAAAAGGCTTTAGCACCATAGACCACATACATACCCTTCGGCAAATTGTACAAAAGTCAGAGGAGTACAATTTGCCACTATGTCTGGCGTATGTGGCCTATGAGAAAGCCTTTGATTCCGTCGAAATTTGAGCGGTGCTGCAGTCCCTTCAGCGGTGCCAAGTGGACTGTCAGTATATCGAGGTGCAGAAGTGCTTGTACAGTAGGGCTACGATGGCTATCCGGCACATCTTCTCGTCAGGTATACCTCAAAACTTGAAAACGAGACTGTACAACCAGTGCGTGTTGCCAGTGATGACTGATACGGAACTGAGACGTGATCCTTCACTGCTGGCCGGATGAGGAAGCTCAAGGTCGCTCAGCGAGCTATGGAGATGGCTATGCTCGGAGTTTCTCTGCGTGATAAACTCAGAAATGAGGATATCCGCAGTAGAACCAGAGTGACCGACATAGCCCAAAGGATTAGTAAGCTGAAGTGGCAATGGGCCGGCCATATAGCTTGAAGAACCGACAACCGATGGGGAAGAAAGGTTCTCGAGTGGCAGCCTCGTACCGGCAGGCGAAGTGTTGGGCGTCCCCCCACTAGATGGAGTGACGACCTGGTAAGATATGCAGGAAGTCGATGAATGCAGGTGGCTCAGGACCGTGCTTTGTGGCATTCCTTGGGGGAGGCCTATGTTCAGCAGTGGACTTGTGAAGGGCTGTAATGATGATGACTTAACAAATATATATCCGTGTCCTTAGTTGTTCTCAACGCATTAGAGATATGTACACTTATGAATTGTTTGCACCTAAATTATGTAAAGTCAATTCAGATGAACGCGTCCCATTAAAACGTATTATGAAAAGACGTATTTTTCAAATATTGACCTATTCACTTCATCACAATATTACAATTTCGCAAGAAAGTTCTAAGAAGGTTGTTAGACTTTCAATGGTATCTTAAAATATTTCACAAGATAAATTCGTTATTGTTAGCAATTTTTTTTGTCTTTTTGTTTTTTGTTACTGAGTGTTGTCAACTTTATTTATTTTCTGATTTTCACTTAAACTCTGTTTACTGTGCACTTATTAGTTGTTGCCAATTTAATATTAATTTGTGGATAACGGTGCTGTTTACATAATGACGATTATTATATATAAAATGTTGTTTGGTTTAAGCATTATTACGTAATTGTTTGTTGTTACAGTCTTTAGAAATAGTGTGCAGTAATTTTAGAGAGGCTGTTGAGTCAATGTGAAATCTGCATGAGAAAATCTGCTACAGTTGCGAGTAGCTGCATCTTGAAAGAATTTCAAGATAGTGTCCTATATCCCAGAGAAGATATAGAGAATCTGTATTAAAGCTCGTTTAGATAAGGTGTTATGTAAATATGGGAAACAGAAAAGTGTCTGGACACTTCTGTTATTACAGACATAAAGAGTTAACAATAATAATATCAGATATGAAGCGATTTTTTGTTCATCCACTATGAATACCGAAATACCGGTGGGTGGCGACCTACCTGGGACTTTAAAAACCATGACCCAGTATCAATTAAAGGTAGAATGTGTTCTGGGATTAGGTAATATTTTGATCAGCGAGACTGATAAGTAATTAATCATTGCTGCGCGCACTGACCGGTTATAATGTGTGCGTGACCACAATGTAAAGGTGTGGTGATGAATGCCCGCGTCGAATTCGATTAAGTGAAAACTTATTTGCAATTGTTTGACAAAAGCTTCATTAAATTCCTTTGGTGTCACGAGTGGATCCGGTTTTGTTAGATCTTTACTGTGGGATGGTTCATCAATGATTTTAAAATGAACTCATGCGAGTTGCGGATCGTTGGAATTTAAAATAAAGGCAGGTATAAGTTTTAAGCCCAGTTCAGACTACGTTATACTATTCTACTTTGTAGTATAGCACATTGTTTCATAAGCAAGGAATCGAATACTATATAGTATAGCTTATTGTGAGCGTATCCATAAAAATGAATTGTAATTTTCTTTATATAAATTGTTTACGTGGTAGAGCCATGCTACAGCTATATTACTGGTATAGTTGTTGCACGAATCGGTCGGCTCGACCGGGGAAGGACCACGCTCTCACAGAACACCAGCGTAAAATAGCAGTTTAACACTGGTGTGTTTCGTATGGTGAGTGTAGAGAACCGGAGACCCTTTTTTACTGGAAACGAGGCATTCCATTTTAGTCCACACGCATCTGCATTTTGATTCGTAATCGAGGATAGATGTAGATGTCTATGGGCCACAGCAACCACTTGTCATCGGGTGGACTGTGTGCTCTTTTGTCACCCTAATTCTATAAAAAAATATTATAGTGTAGTCTGAAGTGAGTTCAAAGGTACTTTTTAATAGACATACACACTTATTTATGTTGCCAATTAGCCGTGATTGTCCTGTTGTAGTCGGTTTGAAGGGTAAAGAGAACCAGTATAATTGCAGTCTATGAGCCATTTATTTGAGTCCTGCGTGGTGTCAATGCATCTGTAGCCTTCTTTGTTAGAAGTTGGCCGCTAGTGTTCATAAACTACAATACGAGTAGTCGCTTACATGTGGACTGTAAGTTAATTTGTTTGTCTCAGTTTTTTTTTTCAAAAACTAGCGACCTGCCATTGCTTTGTCCAGTTGCGACAATTATCTATTTTAAATGTTAGGTAGGTACAATTTATTTTAAAACTCCATGGTATATCACATTTTTACGTTTTCCGAATTTTTAAAATAAATAGATTCTCCACATTTCCTGACCTAGAGTCTGCCATTATTAATTTGTCGGGTTTTTTTTTACAAATGGTTACTGTGCGTTACGGTTACAAGCTAAAAATATGCCGTCGCGGGCTTTTTCTTCGATCTTTTCAAGAAGAACAATTCAGACACACATTGTTTTCATCTTTGTCAATTGACGCAGCGCACTTGTAGTCTTTGCAGAGGCACAACATTTTACGACTTATTTGACAAATGCTATCATAACTTTTAGTTATAATGTATGGTATATGTAATTCTGAAATAATGTACTTTTCAAATGCTGAAAGAATTTTTAAAATAGGTGCAGTAGTTTCGAAGTTTACCCTTATATTTACATTTATACACAAACTCACAAAATTCGCACACTCTCTGTGTAATGTTAGTATAGATATGAAGTAAATACTGTTGTGAATAAATAAAAGCTATTGAAAGTTTCACAATATTCGACGAATTATTTTTTATAGGATAGAGTGACAAACGAGCACACGGTCCACCTGATGGTAAGTGGTTGCTGTGACCCATAGACACCTACATCTATCCTCAATAAATAATCAAAATGTAGATGCGTTGTCACCCGTGAGGGCTAAGATGGAATGCCTCTTGTCCAGTAAAGAGTCTCCGGTTCTCTACACTCACCATCGAAACACAGCAGCGTTAAACTGCTATTTTACGCTGATATTCTGTGTGAGCGTGGTCCTTCTCCGTTTGAGCCGACCCATTCGTACTACAACTATACTATTAATATAGCTGCAGCATGGCTCTACCACGTATAAAATAAATTTTCAAACTCTTATTTACAAACTCTTCACTTTACAAGAAATAAATAAACAATGTTTTTATATCCTTATTTATTTTAAGAGTTTATTTTAAGGTTATATAAAATAAGGTTTCAATAACAAAATAATAAACTAAGCTAATCAAAAATTTTATATAATTTTATGTAATATTTTATATAAGCATTTTAAAATTCTGAAAGTAAATAAACTCACACTGTTAAAAACTGTATTAGAGAGCGACTTTAGTATGTTTGTTCTTTAGTCGGTAGCCCTAGTAGCTCAAGGGACAAACGCTCACCTTAAAAATTTACATCATGCGAGCAAGCTGTGATCTATTGTCACTGTCGATAACGAAATTGTTGACTACAGCTTTGAGTCAGTAAAAACTAACACCACTAACATAACGTAATTATATAAAAGGTGCACTCTTTCTCTAAAAGTAGTTCAAAATGAGAGAAAGCCTTAGGCCACGGGACAAATGTAGCCAGTTTCTTTGACAATATATATAATATTGATAATTTATATAATTCTTTGATAATTTATATAAAAATAATTACAAACAGCTCCAAATAAATTACATACTTAAGGTCAAAAACAAATATTGATCACAGACCACAAGTTCAATTAATCTCCAATACCTGTACATGCTTAGTATATTTAAAGGTACCTATATTAAATATGTTTGGTTATTGTAGCTTCATGTTGATATTTACTTGTGCCCATAACGTATAAGCTTAATTAAAAATTTACATGTGCTACTGTTGTTTAATAACAAAACAAGCGAATGAAATAATGTTATTTTCCCTTGAATGATTTGAATTCCTGTTCTGTAAACGTTAATAAAAATTCTTATTTGATAATTACACTTGTAACGGCGAACGCAATCATCAACACAGGCTGACGTTCGCGTTACGCGCGCGTAATTTGGACGGAAATGCCAGAAAAAGTTAATCATTATATAGTAGTGGAGAGAAATAATGATAGCTCATTATTATCATTTATGTTGTGGGGACGAAGCTAACGTCGAACCGGACTTGCTTAATGAACATCTTGTTAATAATATCGTAAACGTATATAACTTTGTATTGAGTCTGTGGATGAAAATATTAATTATTTGTAAAATTTGATATAAAATACCTTGCGTCGATAAATATTTTATGTATTACTAGCTGATACTCGGCGTGTTACTGCTACAGAAGAAAAAATTGTAGAATTATCGTTTTAAATCTGGAAGAGTTACATAATATATTGTTTAATTAGAAATCATAATAATATATATAATAAATTTGTCAGTACGATACGAGCGCCACCTACTGTAAGTTAATTGTACTATACCTATAACTTTCGCGGAAGTGCAAGCAATAAATTAAAAAAGTTTTCCGCGATCTGATGAACTGTATGGCAGCGCATAGAATACGAACAAACGAATATTATTTTTTGTATATTCGGTGAAGCACCGCGGTCCATATAACACTTAAAAACAAAAGAAACGTGTCTCGTGACAATAAAAATTGATTAAATCACATTCACTCAGAAAATTATAATAATAAGATGTTTAAATTAAATTATAGTTGACGCCGAATAGCAGAGCTTGCAATGCTGTGTTCCAGTCAGATGGATTTAGAGAGCTGAGATCATAATTACAGCCTGTAAAGCATTCCATCTTAGTCCTCATAGCTGACAACGCATCTGTAGTCCATATTTGTTTGAAGTTGGCTGCAGGTGTTTATGGACTGCAGCATCCACTTATCCATTTATACGTGGTAGAGCCATGCTGCAGCTATATTATGGTTGTTGCACGAATGGGTCGGCTCGACCGGGGACAGACCACGTTCTCACAGAAAACCAGCGTAAAATAGCAGCTTAACGCTGCTGTGTTTCGTATGGTGAGTGTAGAGAGAGAACCGGAGACCCTTTTTAATAGAAACGAGGCATTCCATCTTAGTCCTCAAGGGTGACAACGCATCTGCATTTTGATTCTTAATCGAAGATAGATGTAGATGTCTATGGGCCACAGCAACCACTTACCATCAGGTGGACTGTGTGCTCGTTTGTCACCCTTATCCTATGAAAAAAAAAACTTATCATTAGGCGGATTGTATGTTCGTCAGTTATTTTAGTTTTATAAAATAATTATAAATTTTAATAAAAATTTGGAGAAATTTTAAATTTAAAATAAGTAAGGAAGAAAAAATAATACTTTTGCTTCATATTTTTCATATAATATAATGATAAGAATCAAAATTCAGACACAGTAACTCAGAGGATCTAAAATCGAATGCCTTGTAACCAATAAAAAAGGTAAAATTTCATTGCAGCATTATGCTACTACTTTAAGCTGGTGTTCTGCGCTTGTATCGTTTTTCCCCGGTCCAGCCGACCCATTTGTGTAGCCGTCATAACATACGAGTAAAACCAGTATAATTCTACCACGTATATATTCAATGTTCTATTATAGTTTTAATCTATCACATATTCGAGGTACTAGCAGATTATGTGTTTCGGAATTAATATTAAAAATAAGTCTCATAAAATATAAACTTAAGCTCTGAATAAGACATTATTAACTACGTTTACTATCATAACAATCCATTAGAAATCCGTGGTCTAATAATCTTGCTCTCCACTGGGTTTTTAATATATCAATGGCTCTACTATACTCACTTCTCAATTAATTTTGTTTTAATTTTATTTAGAAATTAGGTTTAAATAAAAGTTTATCAGTTTCTAGACTATATTAATACACAAAACAATTCCTCAGTGGTTTGCTCTTAAATTTTTTGCACAATTTTAACACGTTTTTATAAATTATTCTACTTTTAATGAATATCTGTGGTTTGATTTTTTTTAATCTTATTAATATATAATATATCTAATAGTATGGAAATAAACACTAAACTAATTCGAACAAATTAACTTCCCCGCTATGAAATCTGTCAAATATTACAAGCACCTCATTTTTAGTGGCGCCATTGTCTCCGGCGCCCTCATCGTCATAAAACACGGTCCTTTGTATTAATAAACTTTTGGGACGTTTATTATAATTAATAATATGTATAGATTTGAACACAAAATATAACTTTATCTAAGACGCATTCATACTGAGTTAAAGTCGTTTATTCAAAAAGTCTCGACAAAAAAAAACAGCAAACACGATCCGACAATATTCTTTGAAGATAAAGCAGCAGTGCCCGATGTCGGTTTCGGAACTAAAAACAGTTTCTTATAAAGCGGACCCCCATCTTCTAGTTGGCTGCATTCAAAAACATCTTGCCTAATGTAACGTTCCTAATTGTACCAAATCCGATTCAAGTAGCTAAACTCTGTATAATACTTACAAACACGCAAGAATGATTTACAATAGCGTAAATATCCACAAAATTATTAACGTATTCTTGACGCAAGTAACCAAACATTTAACAAGGTAATTTCCTTACCAAGCATTATAAAAACCATAACAAAATAAATATTGTAAATATTTCTCGGATGTAAAACTGGTTCTATGTGAAGTTTGAATCCTAATTTTAGTTTATGGACGAAATATTTGTTATTGGCCCTGGGTTTAATATTTTAATTGTCTTTTGTTTTGATGCGCCAGAAACTTTCTGTCATCTTTTCTTTAAATACAATCATAGAAAAGCGAAAAAAATATTTTTTCTAAGACTGTACTTATATATCTTGATACTATATAATGTATGCAAGCTAAATAAGTACAGTCATAGAAAAGCGAAAAAAATATTTTTTCTAAGACTGTACTTATATATCTTGATACTATATAATGTATGCAAGCTAAATATGATTTAACTACTAGGTCCTTAGATGGAAACGTAAAAACAAAGACTATCTAACGTTCAATATATTCAAATCGGCTGGGCAGCGTTCGGGAAAATATGACATAAGTATTACATTCTCGTTACTAATTCCTCAAAACATAAACAAGGTACAACCAGTGCGTCTTTCTAGTGATCACATATGGAACTTATACGTTGTCTGTTATTGTTGGCCCCATGAAGATACTTAAAGTTACCCAGCGAGCCATGGAGAGGGCTATGCTTGGTGTATCTCTGCATGATAGAATCAACAACGATAAGATACGTTTTCGAGTGACAGTCTAGTAGATAAGTAGAATGTAGGGTAGTCTCTCGCTAGATAGAGCGATGACCTACTGCCTTGCAGGAAGTTACGTTACCTACGTCCATCAACTTGCCTGCAGGAAGTTGATGGACGTAGGTTGCTCAAGACCGTGTTTTGTGCCATTCGTTGGGGGAATTCTACTTTCAGCATTGGACTTGTGAATGGATGTAATAATGATGAGGATGATATCTAACGTTCATGTTACGATTGTAGAAAAACATTTAAATGATACATGTATGTATGCAGTCAGCTTATGATGTTTAGTGTCTATCTGTGGGAACGGCCTTTGATCTTCAGTGGACTTATTATAGGCTGTAATGATGACGATGATACAACCTGCCCATATGGCCACTATTGGCTGTTTTTTTTTTTTTTAGAAACTATCCCTGTTATTGAAATCTAAGAGTTTTCGGCGCCTTAATCGAAGAAAGCGATTTTAGTAAAAAAATCCATGTAACAATTAATTAATTTGAACGACAGGGTGTCTTAAAATATTATAGATAAATAACGTTTAAGATGACACCGAAAAATCTATTAGGAATGTAAAACGGCATATTTTTTGTCTCAACAGTATAAAACAACATTGATGTCGTCATATTTCTTGTACCTCATTATAATCTGTGTCAGGTATACGCATGTTCCCTATTGTGTGTTTTTTTTTCGGAAACAAATAAATTTAAAACCTCTACTGCTACCTGGGCCCGAATGCGGATTTTCGGAATTCTGGTTTTGGTAAAAAATTTTGATGCTCACCGCAAACATTGTTTTTGTGAGACATTACGGTCAACGAAACCTTGTTGAACAGAGATCACCAACCTTAAAATTATGTTGATAATGTTTTTGATCTTCGGTTATGTATTACAATTTATTTTTATAATTATGTTTCTCATTTTTAGCTTAATTTAGCTTTTTTAAATTAAAATTGGGTATCAAGATTTGATTGAAATACAATTAAAAAGTAACTAAAATACAATAAAAAAACTTACCAAATATATTATTTGGTGATTGTGTTGGTGATTTTAATTTCTGCGTTAGACGGATGGCGCAAAATCCATCCACGTATACAGAATTCAAATCTGAAGACTGAAAATTATTGATTATTAGCATTGCGAAGGTATGTTGCGCTCCTTGCGTGATGTTTTGAGCAACTTTTAATGCTGCTCGATTGAGTTGAAAAAGCTAGCGATAAATTGAACGTCATCTAAAAAATATGTGATATACAAATAAAGTAACGGAAGAGTCTCAATAAACATAAATTAATTTTAAACATAAAAATAAAACAGAAAATACTACATATCTGAAGTAAATAAAAATTAATGAACAATCAAAATAAATAATAATAATTATCTAATGAGTCATTATGTATAAATTTTAATTTCAATGTATCTTTTAATATTTTGTAATTAATAAGTAACTGAATTAGCCACAGACTTAAATTTGATATTTGTATGCCTCTATGTAAGCGGTGAAACATGTTTGGCCTAAAGTATATGTAATTAACAGTTGTATTTACCATGTTTGATGCAAATAAAAGTTTTGAATCTTGAATAATAATAATATTAACATTGTTATAAAAATGTTTTCAACGCCCGACGCAGCGCCACGGGGTACTACAAAAATAATAAAATTTTAATGTTGCAGATCTTCTCTGTATGGTGCGCCCAAGTAACACTATCATTAATCTTTGGAAAGCTTTACATTGAAGAATTTGCTTCGTATAACGTTTGCCAAAACAGAGAAGGAGGCAATGGTCACGAAATAAGGTAGAAATGGCAAGCATAAATCTTCGAAAAGGGGCGGGAAAGAAAGAACAGACGTCACACAGCGATTGTTACGAATTTTTCTTTGTTCTTAAGATTATTAAAAATTGTGTTGATTTTTTGTTTTTCATACAATACAAATAAATTGTTTATCATAATCACGTGTTTGTAGTTATTATTTATTGTAATAAAATTTAGAATAAGAGAATAAAATAATTATTCTAACTATAAAACTATTTAATATAAAACTTAGTAGTACTAGTAAGCTGATGTAAATGTTCAATTTACAACTGATATAAATGTTCAGTAATAAAGAATTATATATTCTAAAGCATGTACCCTGTAGTGGTGGTGTAAGAACATCTACTACCCATATCTCCTGGGTACCATCACCAGGCGGCAGAGGGAAGTTGAACCAGGAGAAGGGCAACAGCAGCTTGCTGGTAACAGCTTATCAAGCGTGGCAACTCCGGCAAATATCCCCCCTCCGAGACAATCTATGGTGGAACATGTTCAGCTGTTGACTTTTGATAGGCTATAATGGTAATTCTAAAGCATTGTTTTAAGGACACTACAGATAGTTAATATTAAAACGAAAACAGAGTGATTTCCTTAAATGTTTGCACGTGTAATCTTTTTGTAAAAGCAATTCAATTATACGGTCACGAACAAAACGTTAGTGAAAGAGCAAGATTTTTGTAAAGCATGAAATGAGACTACATGCTCTTTGTGGAAGTAACTAAAATGTGCTATTTTTGTATTAGAAGAAAGAATACATTCCGTCTTACATACATACTTCAGTATGTCATAAATTTTAATATTTAACTAACAAAACTGAGCTTTTGTTAATTTTCTTAGTTGTCTATGTACACATGTATGTATGTATATTCTCGGATCTTAGTACTCTACTTTGGTGTAATTAATTGTGTTAGTGTAAGTAATTTTATATATAGGTATAGTATGATCCTATATAAACTTTGAAATTTGAATAGGTTGCAACTATCATTTTTACTATAACGTATAACGAACCGTTCGAATAACGAATAGATCAGAGATGAATTAATCACAGAGGTACGAAAATAACAAACCAAACTACACAAATTTGAATCAGTAAAATATTTCACAAATAATTGCAGTGGTAAGAAGTTAATGGAATAATTGTAATTATAAGGCAGTCAAGGGGAGCCGGCGGCCACCCGCTGTCCGCGATTGTACTGTCCAAAAAAGCAATTAAAATTGAAAGAGAGATTGGTTCAGATTGTAGTGGAACGCGCTCCTTCTTTTGGTGCCCCGATAAGCAACATCTGATGGGCATTTCTTTATTTCTTTATAAATTCGTTATGTTGATTGAAGGTGAAAGAAACGTGTTTTACGCCAAAAATATCTTTTTATCTCCTTTCAATATTTATTACCGAAGTGCACTTAAGTTTATTTTGTGTTAGTCCATATCGTTCTTTTACAGGGGTACAAAATATAGTATTTTTAGTGTTATTAGCCGTCAACTATACGATGATTGCATGGATAGCGTTCAGTGGTTACAGTACCCTAATATTGAGCAGTAGGTCGAGGGTCTACTTGGTCTAGATACCTTATTTTATCTGAGCCCAACATTTATTCAAAATAAATGAAAAGGAAATTAAAATTTAAAATTCCAAAATAAAAGTAACAATCACTCAATTTTTTCTAAAAATCTCTTCATTTCACTCTAAAAAGGTTTTGTAGTTAAAATGAAAGATGAAAGTAAAAATACAAATTAATTATATATCTTAGAAAAGTTTATTTTTATTTTTTTATTTTTAGTTATTTATATTTTAAAAGGTATAAAATATTAGAATCATTGAATAGTCTTACCAAAAGCCAATAACAAATTAATAGTACCGCAAATTAATGAAAACCAATATGTAATGCATCTAATTATGTTTCCCAGAACAACGTATACGACGAAGACGAAACTCGCTTCGTGAATTCTCGTTTATATTGTAAGAGATGTTATGGTCGGGAATGTAAGAGTAGGAACTTCATTATATTAGATTGCGAGTGAAATTGAGCTGTCAGCTATATGTGTATTAATAAATGGCTCCCTATGAATATTAATAAATGGCACTATAATATATTAGGTTAGCCACGTCATGAACATGTTGTTTACTTGGAGAGATGTTAAGGTGAGTCTACACATTGCGATATTTATCCGAGATTTATAATAATAATTGATAAAACCTCTGTATAATATTTTCAATTTAAAATAATAAAAAGTGTTGTAAGAGGTTTTCTTTTTTATAATGTTAGACAAACAGGCTAACAGTGACGGCTGCAGTCCATTTTTATACGCAGTCTTCGCATATTGGAAAAATTACAATTTGCATAATAAATTTTAGTGACGTTGCGTAAAAACAAAATTAAAGGAATTGCTCGTCCACAATGTGTGAGCTTATAGAGATAATAGTGTTTAGTTTATCAATACAATGAAATTTGACTGATTCCACACGTACATAGTGTTCACTTCGGTTCTTAAAAAAAGTTACATTTTGAATGCTACTTCTTAATCGAGAAAAATAAAATAAAATAGCTATATTGCACTAATTTTAATATCATAGTTTAAATATGTAAATCATTCTGAGGTAACAACATCGTATTTAATATTTAAACATTAATTATAATATTAATTTTCAATATTTTTTATATTTTGGGTATTATTCATATAAACATAACGTAACATAAACTCTCAAGCAAGTAACCCAGAGAGGTAGAACGAGACTTAGTACTTCCATTCGGAACGATCCTGATTTTTTCATATTCATTAATCACGCATACGTGCTCATCGGTTATAGTTTCTCTTAATTCGGCTCACTTTTAATATATTTGGCCAATTTGGCCGTAACCTTCTGTCTAGGGTCCCTATGCGGAGTCTGCTACTCACTTCTGCAACATAAATTTGCTTTGTCACCCTTTCCTAATTTTTTCTACCCGTATAAACCTCCGAAGCATTATTTTCTTAATCCTGGTTACATCATAGTCTCGTATTTTTTAACGAGTGAGTAAGATGAGGCAGGCCATTTAGGCTTAAAATAGCATAAAAATCAAAACATTGTACTATTGACCTGATGAAGTATGGAGGCAGTCGATGGACACAGTTTCAAAAAGAACGTAAGAATTAAGGTAATAACTTATATAAATATATGCCATAGCTGTGTGTGGTAAACATAAGAGGAGGCCAACGCTCAGTAGTTGTCTTGTGATTGGCTGTAGTGGTGATGATGATGAAGGGCGATCAATCTTTTTTTAACATTTACATGTTACATATGTTTATGTTGCTATAACTTGGGCCTGAAATGTTACCCGAAAAATAAAATTTCTCTTTTCGTACAAATAATTTTATCTTCGGCTGAGATTAACCCAGGATCCGAACCGACAGATAATCAGGTAATCTGGTTACTAGGCCACGCGTGAAATTACCATAAGTTAGTAATAAGTAATAATAATTCATTTATAAAGTTGGCTTCTTTGTTTTTAAAGATAAGTCATTTTATGTTAAAGCAAGTGATACAATATATACTCAAAACCGACGTAACCCAGACAAACTTGTCCTAGATGTTATTCCTAGTTTCGTTAAATATAACAAAAGTTGCTTAAAAATGTGTGTAAAAATATATAATAAAATACCTAAATAATTTAAATTATTAAGCGAAAGACTATATAAGAAACATTTGTATGATTGGTTAAAAATTTTGTGATTTTATGGCTTAAAAGTTTTTTGGGATTAATTTTTTGGATTTAAATAATTATTTATTTTGTCTAAATATTTTAAAATTATAATTTGCACGCTATTATTAGCGAAACATGACTGCACTATATACATTGTAACATTTTTTTATACCGTGATTCTTGCAAATAAAAATTTATGATTTATGAAATATAAATAGAAAAAAACATATTATTACATTTAAATAAAGAGACTTAAATAAATTACGAGATATAAGCCACTTGAGTAGTAATGTATCAAATTAAATTAAGTATTTTAGTTAATTATGATATATTATCTTTAATATATTGCCTTTGAATTTATTTAAAAAATGAACAAGTTGATTTTTTGATAAAATAGTAGTCTTAGGTTTGGTAAAGTTTAATTATCAAAAAATTAAAAATTAATCTGTCATATTAGACAATAACAGAAAATGATTGTACAATAAACAAAAACATAAAATTAATAATACACTCTCTTCGAAATCTGTATAAGTGGCTTAATGATTAAGAAACCGGGGAACACGTCTTTGTGCAGGCCCGAGTGATTAATAGCTTGATTTGTTAGCGAGTAAGTTGTCTCGAATAAAAAGATAAACATTCCTTCCTTGGAATCGCACTCGTTATTTTCGGAATGGATAATAATCCAATGAATTTTTAGTGTTCGATAAAAATATTCATACTATATTATAATTTAAAGTACAAGTAAGTATACTTCTTTCTTTTCTTTGTGTTAGCCTATCAAAAATTCACTGCTGAACATAGTCCTCTCCCATAAATTGCTTCCTATTTGCCGAAGCAACCGCAGTTTTTTATTTTGAGTTTTTATAAGGATGTTGCTGCCCATCTCCTGGTTTTTTTCCCTTTATCAACTCTTACGACACCCACGAGACATTGTATGAGGTAGTAGATATTATGTTTACTTAACACATGGTGGTGTGCAGTGGTCTGCATGATATTTATGTTCATAAACTATTAAATGTTTCTGTCTTAAATCGGATTGTATTTGTGTTGTTCTTTACTAGCCCATAAATAATCTACTCCATTGTTGAGCATGGGTCTCTCACATAATAGGGAGAATCTTTCGTTATCGCGAAGCTTGTGTACTTATTGTAGATTCACAGTTCTATACGTGTTTACTAAGTACTAATTTATACCCATAAATAACATTGAAGTGTCTGTCCCTAATATTGAAATAACTGACTTCTATTACCCTCAGAAGGTTATTTGGATGCTATTTAAGTCATAAAAACATTTTTTTTAAATTTTTGTCAGTCTGTATGTTTGTCCGGGCTAGTCTTCGGAATGCCTGAAATGATTATGATGGAACCTTAAGAACAGATATAGATCAATATCAGTTGGTATATAGGTTATATTTCATTTGAAAAACTTGAAGACTTTAAAAACACCTATAATTGATAAAATAAATGGTCCTTGATTATCTTTAAGCTAAAGTACGCTATATTAACAGATCCTATCGGGGTGAAGCGGGCGGTTATAACTAAATTGGTTGATTTATTAATATACGGTATGTTTAAGATGGTCCTGATGGTTGGTTTCTATCTACGGTATTCTAGGTACGGACCTAGAATACCGTAGATAGAATACTAACTTACATAGATAGACTTAGCATACCATAGAGTTTACATCTTTTCTAGGAACTCTTTCACATTTACAATCAAAGTAATAACAACATTCAGAAGGGTCTTATCGAGTAAGCGACGTTTTAACGATACAGTATATGTAACTTTTTAGTAAATATAGTTGAGAGGCAAGTCACGGCCGTAAGTAGATTTACATGTCCCTTGTACGTGACCTTATTTTTGATTTTATTCTGCTTTAGCTAGCTCCGAAATGTGGCAGACACTCATGTCTATGTTGTTATATTATAGTAACATGTATATTTATAGAATGAAGGTGGTAAACTTATTGATGACCCGAATATGGTTAGAATCAACCTTACCAGCCTCGAACACAGGCGCAAAGTAGCCAGCCTTTCGGTTTTCTACAGGATGAATTTCAGAGAGTGTACGCAGGAAACAGGATTTGCATAATTTAATTCCTCCCTCTCCCTTCCACCATCGAACAACCAGACGTTCGGCCAGTCTTCACCCTTTCGTTGTTGAATTACCACGCATTCAAACGAAACAGTTTGCTACATTGTTCATCATGCGGACAACAAAGGAGTGGAATAAGTTGCCAGCATCTGTGTTTCCACCCGATTACAATGTTGGTGTTTTCAAGGCATGAGTGAATAGGCTTTTATTAAATCAGTGCGCTTCACCATCTTAGGCTACATCACCACTTACCATCAGGTGGGATTGTAGTTAAGCGCTGGCTTAGAATAATATTTAAAAAAAAACTAGCACACAGTCAACCTGATTGTAAGTGGATCCAGTACCACATAGACATCTGCATTTATTCTCGATTAAGAATTAAAATGCAGATGCATTGTCATCCCGGAGCACTAAGATGGAATGCTTCGTTTACATTGAAAAGGGTCCCCGGTGCTCCACATTCACGAAACGAAACACAGCTGTTTCAGGTTGGTTCTAAGAGAGCGTAGTCCTCAAGCGGATCTATTCGTGCTGCAGCTACTACGTATGAAAATTAGAGTTTATTTTATACCTGGGTATGCCAGAAGAAGCATAAAAGCAAGTTGAATGCAGTGGAGATGCGATCTCTTCGTAAAATGTGCGGCGTTACCATGGCCGACCGAAAGCGAAACGAAGAGATTCGCAATATGGCAGGTTCGAAAGATGACCTTATCACAAAAATTGATAAGGGCGTGCTTCGGTGGTTTGGGCACGTTGAGCGAATGAGTGAAGACCGAATGGTGAAGAAAATATATAGCGCGAAAGTTAATATTAAAAGGTGTCGAGGTAGACCGAGACTAACTTTCGAAGACCATGTGAGCAAATTGCTCGAAGAGGGTAGGGTCAAGAGTACTCGGATACCTAGACGTGCATGTATGAAGAAGATAATGAATCTGAAAGAAGCGAAAGAGGTATGTAAGGATCGTGACACTTGGCGATCTATTCTCTCTGGCTACCCCGTCAGGGATTGTGCGTGAAGATAAGTAAGTAAGATAATATTTTTTATGCGATTATTTGATCTTAGTTGTTCTTTTTTTCTTTTTAGTCATCCCTGCTTATATGTAATATGAAGATATTTCATGTACAACTAGACTCTTTTCTTGGAAAGAGAAAGGCAAAGAAGGTTAGGTCTCACACTGGCTATGTATATGTTGCATTTTATTTTATGCTAGAAACGCAACATGTTCCCAGGAGTTGAAGTGGTCTAATCTACTCTAAAAGGTGATGTGACGAGACGATTAGAGGCACAAAGAAAACGCCTACTTGATCTTAATTCAGGAATTAAATTCGTGACGAGCCGCATGAGCCAAAGGAGTAGGGGAAGAATCCATCTTTTAGGCTGCAAAATATTTCTCCTAAGTTTTTACTGCTAAACAAACGAATATACATTTATACGTAGTAGAGCCATAGTGCAGCTATATTAGTTGTACCTATATTTGTAGCACGAATGCGTCGGCTCGACCGGGGAAGGACCACGCTCTCATAGAATACCAGCGTAAAAAAACAGCTTAACGCTGCGTTGTTTTGTATGGTGAGTGTAGAGAACCGGAAACCCCTTTTATACAGTAACGAGACATTCTATCTTAGTACTCACGGGTGACAACGCTTCGGCATTTTCATATGTAGTCGAGGATAGATGTAGATGCCTATGGGCCACAGCAACTACTTACCATCAGGTGGACTGTGTGCTCGTTTGTTACCCATATTCTATAAAAAAAATAAGAATATAAGATTTTGTTAAGGTACTGCCTCTACAATTGACTATCAGCATTTGAATCGAAATTCTAAGCAAGTTCTATCAATAGGTATATCGTCACTAGTAGGCTGCAGAAACGTTGCTTTAAGTCTATTACAACGTATACAACCATGAACCCTTACCTTGATTTCGCCCACCTAAATACCAGTACATTTGCTTGTTGTCCACTAACCGCAGTTGAAGACCTGCAAGCAATAAGCATTTGAGTTGCAACTTCAAAAACGACTCTCTGGGGACTAGGATGGAACCATTCTCGGTCTGTAATTATAATAGCATTGTATATCCTGCAGACCAGTACACAACACTTAGACAGACTCATGAACACAACAGGAGCCCTACCACTTAGACATGGCTGATTTACAACATAAGTGAAGTTAAATATATGCCCTACCTACACACGTATTATATTGTCACTATCTATGAAAGATGAGAGTGATGTGAGACTGTTATTTTTAGGTACGGAGTTTTGAGGAAACATTTCCATTTCAGCGATGCGTACTTAACGAAATTAATTCTTCACAACATGACTTATAATTATAGAGTTATAAATATTCCACTTTTTAGGACAGTAATGAATGATTTTTTGTATATATTTTTTTATATGATATGGTGACAAATGAGCACACAGTTCACCTGACGGTAAGTGGTTGCTGTGGCCCATTGACATCTACATCTATCCTCGTTTGCGAATCAAAATGCAGATGCGTTGTCACCCGTAAGGACTAAGATGGAACGCTTCTTTTCCAGTAAAAAGGGTCTCCGGTTCTCTACACTCACCATACGAAACACAGCAGTGTTAAGCTGCTATTTTACGCTGGTATTCTGTGAGAGCGTGGTCCTTCCCCGGTCGAGCCGACTCATTCGTGTAACAACTATACCAGTAATATAGCTGCAGCATAGCTCTATCACGTAAAAAATAAATTATTAATCTAATTAATTTGGAGTATATCACTGTATCAGACGTTTTGCATATTTGACGCTGCTTCTCGTCGCCTGTCAGGGCAATTTATGCCTGGCATTAACGAGATGATTAAACCGTCACCCACCAGAATTTATAAGGTCTTTTTAACGTCGTCTCTTGCGATACCCATGGGATGAAATCAAATGGTGGATTCTTTTACGCGTCACTGTTATTTTTTATTTAAAGTTAAATAATATAAATAAATCAATTTTTAAAATTCTCTTCATTTTAAAAGTCTCGTCATAGTTGAGGAGCGTGACTTCATCACATGTTCCATTCGTGAGTGTCGAGTGTGTTTCAGTGACGATAAGCTTTTTGGTTTGCTGCTTTTAGTACCTCTAGGTGTAATGCTTGACATATTCAGGAACACGTATATGCGATATGTCCATCAAGCGTATCTTCTACCATGCCGAAGACTCTCTTCCACATTGCGCGATACGATGGTACTCTTAAGGTTGGTAGAGTTTTTTTACATCACATAGACTATACTGGAGGATCATTCGAATATTTTGCAAAAACAAACGTTCTTTGATTTTTAACTATTCCGGAATTAAGTTTATTCGTTGAGACTTTCATATATGTACTAATTAAAATTACTTCTACTATTTATATAAACAAAGATTTCTTTCTCGGAGTGGAAAAATTATATGTATATATTCGTATAGTACGACTGACGGTGTTAGCGGCTCCAAGTTGATCTTAAAACTTGAGTTAGAATTTGTTTTTAATAAAGTGTAAAAGCGACTATATTTACAAATTAAAAACAATCTATCATCTTCTATAGTCATTAAAACAGAAAACGTATGGTTTTATGAGTATAGATTAGTAATCTAACGCTGTATATCGATTACTGGTGGCAAAACAAGTTCCGTTGAAGAGCTAATGATGTTGCTGCTACGCACATAATTTACCACGCTGCTTTTTTATTTAATCTATTCAAAGTCAATGGAGAGTCTAATGTAATGTATGTTACAGATAATATGTCAGACCAGATCTCTTTCCGCAATGTCGGGCACAATTTGTAATAGATAATTCATGTTTGCCAGTGGAACCAGTTATTTTAATTTATGGTGCGTTATTTGTTACAAGCACACACATTAATAATTAAACTTTTGATAAAATGTACAAGCCGCCTTCAAAACTAGACAAAATAATTTCCACATAATAGCTTCTGAAGACGGTGCTAAGAAATTTTTAAACATAATTAAAACCCTTGCTTCTGAGGCTATTATGTAGAAAATATTTTATTTATTTAATTTTGAAGTGGGTTTGTGCTTTTTAACCCTCGACGCAAACATGTGTATCTGTGTGTCTGTGTGTCTGTCTGTAGCATCGTAACTCTCTAACGGATGAACCGATTTAGATTTAATTTTTTTTATTTGAAAGGTAACTTGATTGTGAGTGTTCTTAGCTATGATTCAAAAAAAATTCAGCATTTTGAAGATCATCACCTCTCTTTGTTTCGGGCATTTTTTTAATTTCAATTTGTTATTTTTAAGTTTAATTAGTTAACCTTTTTGAATGGTCTAAGGCATTTGACAAGTTCAAGGTAACAACAACAAAGACGTCCAAATAGTTACATCAAAATCTTAAACCCCTATGTTTCCATCCTTAAGCATGGAATTTTTTCTTCAAATTTTATGGGACCACCCCTGAAGCTTATTTAATATAAAAACGGAATAATTTACGTCGGTTCAGCCATTTTTGAGAAATCCTTAAATTTATAAAAAATATACGCATCGAATATATTCGACCTCGTTTTTAAACTCTGTTAGAATAATATTGTCGATCATGCAGGCTCTTAAATGATAGAAGAAGTACGTGAAATTCGTGTTAATTTTAAACAAAAATATGTACTGTTAATGTGGAATATTGTTACTAGAATTATTTTATAATTTAGGTTCTAGGTTCAACTCGCATAATGTATATGTGTTGGATCAATATCACTCAAGTCAATATAAAGCAGCTCTACTCAGTGCTACAATACTTTGATATGATATATTATATGAATGACTCTCAGGGATGGCTACAGTAAGAAAGGCGATTTTACTCTGTGGCACGGCATCCTTCTTTTGCGATAAAAATATATTTAATAGACGCATTATTGTTATAAGCTTTAACGTGGAAAAATCACAATGTTTTCTTTCAGAGCGTAGAACAAAAATTAAATTTATTATTATATTAGAACATAAATTTTATACGTGGTAGAGCCATGCTGCAGCTATATTAGTAGTATGGTTGTAGCACGAATGGGTCGGCTCGACCGAGCAAGGACCACGCAGAATAACACTCTCACAGAATAACAGCGTAAAATGGCAGCTTGACACAGCTGTGTTTCATATGGTGAGTGTAGAGATCCGGAGACCCATTTTACTGGAAAAGAGGCATTCCATCTTAGTCCTCACGGGTGACGACGCATCTGCATTTTGATTCTTTATTGAGGATAAATGTAGATGTCTAGGTCACAGCAACCACTTGTCATCGGGTGGACTGTGTGCTCTTTTGTCACCCTAATTCTATAAAAAAATACTAATGTGATAAAATATTAAATTTTATTTTATAAGATTAGTATCAAGATAAAAAGCGTGTTGTCAGATACCTAAAGTACTCTTCATTCGTTCTCGATTGACCATATTCTTAGACATTTTATTATATATTATATGTAATTTTTTTCTTAGGTAATGTTCTCAAGATTGAATTCCGGTCACAGCACCAGTCTCAACGGAGACTAGCCATCTGCGTAGGGCAGGATTATACTGGCCAAGTGTGAGCGCAAGCATAGGTGCACTCTCTATTCCCTCACTCTCATATTCCGATGGGACGGTAATCCGCCACGACCGCAGAAAGATCAGGCGTAGGATTTACGTGGTTTCCGAGACAAGGGGTGAAATACTCCAACTTCCTGACTCCGGGCTACAACTGAAAATTTCTTGACTGAAAACCCCATATCTTATATTGGCTGGACCCGGGTTCGATTCCCGGGACCTCATAAACAGCAATTGGGTTTACGACCACTAGACCAATTTTTTTGTATGAAAGCACAACGTCTAAATTAAAAGTCAGTTTTTTGACACCTCAATAATTTCTTTATATAGTTTTCTAGCTTACAAGCCGCGACCCAGGTTAAATGGGCTCTTCAAACTAGTGGGATGCGGGAAGTCAAGATTGTGTAAGAACCTCCGGCGGAGCGGAGTTATAGCCGAAATAAGAATTTTTAATTTTTTTGGTTTTCGGACATTTTCCTCCATAGGAGTGTAATGAGAACTTTTTGCTCCTATTCAATCAAAACACCCATGACATCCTCTACATGATAGGCTATTAAAACGTACTATTCCAAAAGTTCGAGAGACCTCCCAACTCATTTCTAAAGTATTTGCTTCCAACTATACATTAAAAGAATTAACTGTATTGAATAATGAAATTCCAACCTCCTGTTTTCCATTTTACACAAATCTGTGAGGACGCCACGTGCCGTAAACATTATTTCCCACGTAGTATTATAAAATTTTAATTACTGTTATTACTTCCGGTACAAAAACGACACAGTTTAGTTACCGTGTATCTCTAACAGGAATTTACGAAATTAAGCCACGTGCGTTAGATTAAATTTTGTTACATTATTACAAAATTCGTGTAACGCTTTGACTCTGACAGAATTGTTAATCGGCCTCTGTGTGACTGACTTATGAATAACGAACCTTATTAATAAACATACCATAAATGTAAGATACCATATCCCCTTACCAGTGACAAAAACGAAAACGATGCCTAGTTGAACGAGCGTGTGTATCATCGTCGTTCAACTAGGCATCGTTTTAGGATTAGAAAACCTGCAGCTAGAAACCATACATCATCCTCCGTAAACTCTTATAGATTTATTTGTTCCAATAAAAAAGTTATTAAGTTGCTTTTTGCCTATTGACGGGCCCTAGTTATTTGTGTACTTAGCTTGTGATTCCTTAATAGATTGAAATCAGACAAGTTATTTTGTTGCGTTGTTTGCAATCGAAGGGTAAGGTGTTTAATGACAATGCGTAAAGATGATAGTATATGGCTACTATGTCGACCGGGAAAGGACCACGCTCTCACAGAATACCAGCGTAAAATAGCAGCTTGACACTGCTGTGTTTCGTATGGTGAGTGTAGAGAACCGGAGACCATTTTACTGGAAAAGAGGCATTCCATCTTAGTCCTCTCGAGTGATGACGCATCTGAATTTTGATTCTTTATTGAGGATAATTGTAGATGTCTATGGGTTACAGCAACCACTTACCATCAAGTGGACTGTGTGCTCGTTTGTCACCCTATCCTATATAAAAATACTGTATCCTGATCTATCTTCGATCTTATCTTATAAGCCTTACATCCAAAGGGTACCTATATAATTCATTACGTTTGGTTACATCGAGCACGGGTAGGTTAGGCCTTTGTTGTTGCTCGTACCTTTGTCGCCTTATAATATTTTCATTGCAGTTGATACCTTCTATTGTTTTAAGATTTTGAGGAATACGTGACGAAAAGATGTGTCATAATCTCTCGAGGATAGGATCCTTCGACTGACCTCTTGGTCGAAGTTGTGCTTACGTAGTCTGAAAACTTGACCTAGATTAACACACTCGTCAACAACTTCGAGCGTAGTGTACTCAACAAGTACAAGCTTAGGTATTGATGTTTTATAGAACCTTTGTCTTGTTCATATTCATTTTAAGACCTTTTTTTTACATGGGGAAATGCTTACGCATACCCGCCTCGTGGGGGCAAGGACGGGTTATTCCATTTCCATCATTCCAGTTATTCCATCTTCGCCGCATATTGGCAGAGCCACGGAAACGCTTTCGCACACATCCACGGCCCCAACAGCGCCGGCCGCCCCATGGCAGCCCCTTCTCGGAGGAGGAAATCTCCTCCTCTCTTTCTTTCTCAATCAAGACACACCAGGAACACAAGGCACGCCCCCTTCCACAGCCTCCAACTACACCTGCGTATCGGACTTTGATGAGCTTTGAAAGTAAGTAGTAATTAGTACTATTTTTCTTTTGAATAGTGAGAAGAAACGAAAGTTAATATTATATAAAACGTTTATATAATATTTACTTTCGTTTCTTCTCGAAAGTTGTACGTCGCAACAGTTAAAATAACGAAATAGATGTTTTTGAATATAGATTAAAGTCAATATAATGAAGAATCTTGTAATACGTAGATTAATTAGTTAATCCAAAACATCACAAATTTAGTTGTTTAGAGAGAAACCTAAAATAGAAAAAAAGCTTGTGTGTGTAATATAAACGCACGTAAGAAGTTATATTTCTTCCCATATCAATGCCCACGACAACTTGAGAGACAGTTACCCACTGAAGTTGCCTCTTTAAGGTGTCAGTGTGCGCGCGCATCGTAACAACTTCATGGTGTCGTTTTTAGTTGTTGATGTGCGCGCGCATCGTAAAAAATTCACTCTCATCATTTTTCCCAAACGCCCCAAAAGAAGTATAACTTCAAAAAACGTAGTGATCTAAGAGTATGATATTAAAATTTTTACAATGTTATAATATAACATCGCATCTGTTAGTGATCGTATAATTTCTAAAGTCTTACCCGTTTCGGTTCCTATTCACACAATATATTATGTTTTGGTAAAAACGAAAAGTACAAAAACTGGACCCAATACTGTAACTTGAGCCTGAAATGGAACTGGAGCATGTGTAGAGTTATTTCATCATCATCATCATCATTACAGCCCTTCACAAGTCTACTGCTGAACATAGGCCTCCCCCAAAGAATGCCACAAAGCACGGTCCTGAGCCACCTGCATCCATCGACTTCCTGCATGTCTTACCAGGTCGTCACTCCATCTCGTGGGGGGACGCCCTACACTTCGCCTACCGGTACGAGGCTGCCACTCGAGAACCTTTCTTCCCCATCGGTTGTCGGTTCTTCGAGCTATATGGCCGGCCCATTGCCACTTCAGCTTACTAATCCGTTGGGCTATGTCGGTTACTCTGGTTCTACTGCGGATATCCTCATTCCTAAGTTTATCACGCAGAGAAACTCCGAGCATAGCCCTCTCCATAGCTCGCTGAGCGACCTTTAGCTTCCTCATCCGGCCAGCAGTGAAGGACCACGTCTCAGTTCCGTATGTTATCACTGGCAACACGCACTGGGTGTACAGTCTCGTTTTCAAGGTTTGAGGTATACCTGACGAGAAGATGTGCCGTAATTTCCCGAACGCTGCCCAACCGAGTTGAATCCGTCGATTGACCTCTCGGTCGAAGTTGGACTTACCTAGTCGGACTATTTGTCCCAGGTAAACATACTCGTCAACAACTTCGAGCTTAGTGTTCCCAACAACTACCGGCATAGGTGTGACATGGACATTAAACATGATCTTAGTTTTGTCCATGTTCATCTTAAGACCTATCCGTTGGGAAACACTATTGAGGTCATTGAGCATAGTGCTTAGGTCCTCCAGCGATTCTGCCATAAGGACTATATCGTCGGCAAATCGAAGGTGAGTGATGTACTCGCCATTGATGTTAATACTGTATCCTTTCCAGTCCAGAAGCTTGAAAACGTCTTCCAATGCAGCGGTGAAGAGTTTCGGGGATATGACGTCACCCTGTCTTACGCCTCTCTGCAATTGGATAGGTTTCGTACTCTGGTTCTGTACTCGGATAGCCATCGTAGCCCTACTGTACAAGCACTTCAACACTTCGATATACCGACAGTCAACTTGGCACCGCTGAAGGGACTGCAGCACCGCCCGAATTTCGACGGACTCAAAGGCTTTCTCATAGTCCACATACGCCAGACATAGTGGCAAATTGTACTCTTCGGACTTCTGTACAATTTGCCGAAGGGTATGTATGTGGTCTATGGTGCTAAAGCCCTTTCGGAAACCGGCTTGTTCGGGAGGCTGGAAGTCGTCAAGTCTGCGCGCGAGACGATTCGTAATGACTCTCGAAAACAGCACGTAGACGCGGCTCAGAAGGGAAATCGGTCTGTAGTTCTTCAAGAGAGCATTGTCACCTTTCTTGAAGAACAAGACCACCGCACTTCTGCTCCACGCCTCCGGTGTAATGCCACCATGGAGGACGGAATTAAAGAGCTTCTGAAGGACTTCAAGTACCGGTTTTCCACCCGCTTTCAGAAGCTCCGCTGTAATTCCATCCTCGCCTGGGGCCTTACCGTTTTTAAGGTGCTGGAGAGCCATTCTAATCTCGCTCAGACTGACGTCCGGGATATCTTCGGAATAGTGTCGGATGAGACTCGCTCTTGAATCGTTACTCACACTTGCGTGTGGCTCCAACGATGACGTGTACAACTGCCCATAGAACCTCTCAATCTCACTCAAAATCTCAGGTGTCCCGGAAACGATGCTACCACACTCTGTCTTCAGCTTTGACAGTTGGCTCTTTCTGGCAGACAGATCTCTGGCAAAGACTTTGGAGCCTTGGTTCCGCTCGATCGCTTCTTCAATACGAGCTGTATTGAAGTTGCGTAAGTCCCGCCGCATGCATTTGGAGATCTGTCTGTTCAGATGCCTGTATGCTGTCAAGTCTGTTGAAGAATGTAGCTTCATCTCCCGTCTAACAGCCATGAGATTAAGAGTGTGATCGGAGAGTTTTTGTGTTCTTCTGCGGCGGGTCTTGCAGAACTTAGCTCCGACCGCATGGACAGTTTCCACGAGCTTGTCATTCATATCGTCCACTTCATTGCAGTCTTCTAGGCACTGAAAACGGTTTTGTAACTCAAGCTGAAAGGTTTCGGGACTTTGAATTAGAGCACGAGGGGGACGGAGCGTTGACTTCATTAGGCGAGACCTCTCCAACTTAACGTTTAGGTTCAGTGTGCCTCTAACCATTCGGTGATCGCTACCAGTTTTCACCCTCGCGATCACGGAGACATCACTGAACAGTTGTCGTCTGGTCGTCATAATGAAGTCAATCTCATTTTTTGTCGAACCGTCGGGGCTCGACCATGTCCACTTCCTGTGGGGCCGCTTCTGGAAGAAAGAGTTCATCATAAAGAGTCCCTCTTTCTCCATGAAGTCGGCCAGCTGCTGGCCCCTTGGGTTCCGTTGCCCTATTCCAAATTTCCCTACTTTCAGCTCACCGTTCTCTCTTGTGCCTAGTTTTGCATTAAAGTCTCCCATTAACACCGTATATTGGGTTTTGGAGGAATGCATGGCTCTAGAGATATCCTCATACATTTCCTCCACCTCCTCATCGGGGTGTGCCGAGGTTGGTGCGTAAACCTGTATGACCTTCAGCGAATACCGTTTGGTGATTCTGAGTATAAGGTACGCAACCCTCGTCGACACACTACCGATCTTTACAACGTTGTTAACGAGAGACTTGTGGACGATAAATCCGACACCTCCTTGGGACAGATGGTCGCCCTCCCGGTGATAGAGCAAGTTGCCGGATTCGAGGATTACCGTGTCCTCCCCCTCTCTTCGGACTTCGGATAATCCTATAATATGCCAGCGCAACTTATCTATCTCTTCTTCCAGCTCCACGATCTTCTCGTCAGTCCTCAGGGTGCGTGCGTTGTACGTTGCCAGGTCGAGTCGTCTAAGGTGGCAACCGAACCTCCACCGGAGATTCTTAGCACCCCCTGCCCCGCCGTTACCATGGTCGCCACCGTAGCCAGGAATAGCGGGGCCGCCGGGGACTGGGGGCCGTTTCTTTGTTACTGTCATTCATAGGGGGGGTATCTGCCATAGTTGCCACGCTTGGCGAGCGGGTTGGCAACCGCAGTTTTTTTTTTATTGTTAGTTTGTTGTTATCAAGAAGATGCTGCTGCCCATCTCCTGCCTGTTTCCCTTTGTCGCCTTTTACGACACCCACGGGAGGATATGGGGTAGTGGATATTCTTGACCGCCACTACACGGCATAGAGTTATTTACATAATATTTTATATTTAAACTGTAAAACCATACGTCGTGAATGCGGTTTAGAAACTGAAAATGACAGAATAACGTGTGCCGAAGCATAAAGTAACTCGTAAAACCAAAATTAGTTTCGTTTATGATCGCAAACGTTTGACATTGAATCAAGTGTGTCGATTTGGACAGTGAATCAATTTGAAAGAAACAAGCAAACAAGATTAAATTTACAGTATACAAAATGAAAGAAAATTTCTTGTAGTTCTATCCACTATAACAATAAGACACAAACCAAAATGAGAACCGTGAAATTTATTTTATGATCGTTTAACATATTTGTAGATACGAATGTAAGAAATATCGATCGTACGGCTGATAGTCCTAGCAATGTTGTTGAATCGATATAGACATGGCGCTTTGATTACTCGATTCAATCGAACTCGTACAAGTACAGTCTCAGATGCCGCAAACCTTGTACTGGCCTGTGGTAATGTCCGATACCTATCTTTGTCGAATAGGCTGTCGAATCAGACGATCATTCGTCTGTAATGCATTATGTATTCATGTTGAGCAATTGATAAAACATGTCTGGATAAATAAGCGTCGATGTACGCAAACCCAAACATCTTTTGATTTTTCTTCTGATCTTGTTTAAATGCGAATAATGTATACGTACTCATTTTTAAATGTTTACTACTCGGTCGAGTTTATTTAATTTTCTTATTATTGTAACTATTTCTGAGTGAAAGTAAACTCAAAAGGGTTTAAGAGTCCGATTTATGTTGTTATGATTTACGTTTCCCTTTTTAGCCAGAAAGGAAAAGGTTCATATTTCGATTGTATGTTTTCTTTGTATCTACGTCACATGATATCTTCGCCGATTGACACTTGATTTTGAAGATTTTTTTTATTTTTAAATATATAAATTTGAAAAATTTGACCCCTTAATGTGGCAAAATAGGGGATGAGTTTTTTAATGTAACTGTTTAGGCGAAATTGTGATTTCGATATTTCCTAGTCTATTCAACAGAGCAAAAAATAAGTTTTTACAAAATTAATATGAAATGTGTAAAAAAATTTTTGGTTTTAATGTCGGTTTTCTTTAAGTTAAAAGAAATGTCTTATTTTTAGAATTTTCGTAATTTAATGGAAAGATGAAAAATTGCTGTGCATCGAAGCCAAAAGAATCGCGCTATCAAATTTCCAAACGCACTGCGGTATATAGGTATAGAACAGCTCCGAAATAACGTATGGAGCATTGGCTGCTCCTCCGGCTACAACATCACCACCTACCAACCATCCCCGATGGGAGATCTCCCCTTTTCCTTCCAAGGCTAAATGATAATACATTAACAGCCAAAGTTATTCAATAAAGATAGCATTTACATTTCTACCGTAATTTGGTCAAGATCTGGTGACTTACTCCATTTGCATTAATAATAAATGATATACCTAATAGATAGATACCATTAGACACCTATATAAAATGTATTATAAGCGTATATACATAAAAAGGTAATCAAGAAAAGCTTGATTTGAGAATTATGGTTGATTCTAACCTACTACCCTCCCCGAATAAGAAATGGAATGGAATTAATTTACATAATTAACTTATGGTACATAGTGATTGTTACATTTTTTTGTCACCTACGGACATTTTTCAGTATCAATCAATACAAATATGCGATCAGTGAAATAAATCTACCTATTTTATTGAGAACATATGTCGCAACTGCTAATGTGACGTTGTCAAATACCGAACTCTTTAAAAGACCAATCTTATTATCAATTCATTCACACTGCATTCGTATCTGGTGTAGATTCAGAATACTCGTTGCATAATACAATCACGTCTTGCCCAAATTGACCCAACACTGAAAGAGTTTAATATACTGAACAATGTGACCTGGTGCTTACTCACATCCAAACTTTATCGTGAACATACCAGCAATACTTAAACTGAATTTTCCATCAATGCTTTTGTTCAACAAAAATCTATACGAGTTCACACAAAAGCTGTAATGGATAATATAGTTGACACTTTTTCGCTCTTAACGTTAGCTATATGTAAATAAATGGGTAAAAGTTGGTATGGTTGATTGTTTGGACATTTTGACAGCTGACCACGCTCGTTACCACTGTCATCGTGAAAGGCATCGGCAATCTAAATGCAAGGCTAATTGTATACAAAAGCTTCGATAAACACGGAATGCAGTTTATGTGTACGATTGTGTAATAAAAATGGACGATTGATGGCACATACAGACTGGAGGTAACTAATGAAATTAATATAGTTATTATTTATTTAGTAGTTAAGACTAAAATATAGGAAGACATGAATAATAATATTTTGCATGTTGCATGTTACAGTTGCAGTAAGTTCGTTAATTTTAATTTCAATTTTGTTTTGATTTTAATTTTATTTAATGTCACTATACTAGCACTAGATGACAGGTATATAAATTATCAGTTGTTAACAAATATGGATGATTGGTCTGAAGCAAGTGAATTATTGTTATTATTAATACTATTGTTAAATATATTTACAAAAATACTCATTAACGTTAATTAAAACGGATTTGGTGCATAAAATTGAAAATAAAAAAATCGTGAAGACATAAACGTGTTAATTTTTTTTTCCAAATTAAAAATTAAGCGTTGATAATTTTCCCAAAATTTCCCACATTGTTTTGATAAAAAAATTAATTTACTAAGTAATGTTATAATCAACCCATTGCTGGAACAAGACCATTAATTTCTGAGAGAATTATAGATCGATTAGTCCACCATTTCGTCCAGTGCTGTTGGTGTTGTGGTGTTGTGGTGGTCTTACATTCTCAAAATTATTTTATAATTTGAACGGCAGGTGTTTTCCTCCACCTCCGAGCACGTGGTGAAACAGCGCTTTAAATTACAACTAAGTATTTGATTTTTGCGGGCGGGTATCGAACCTAGGTCGCTCGCTTGCTGTGAAATTTACAAAGAGCACTTAGGCCATGAGCTTCCACGTGACTACGCCTCAATAATTTGTTAAGGTACATATAAAATTTTGTTACCTTGTTTTACCTGTTTTAATCATTACATCTAATGCTACTGTTTTATACATTTATTTTACACTTACTGGGTATATAATACCGAATTTCCGATTCAGTCAATACAATCCTATATTCATATAATTATAAATGTTTCTCATTTGAAATTTCTTATTTTATTATCTAAATAATATATACTTAACAATGTCCTCCAGAATTCCAGTCGTGGTGATCAGTATCTACGGAGACTAGCCATCTGCACAGGACACGATTATAGTGAACGATTGCGTGCAAGCATAGGTGTACTCTCGTACTCTCCTATGAGACAGAAATTCGACACGACTGAAGAGAGATCAGGCACATGACCAATGTCCTTACTTGCCGAGCCACGGGAGTGAAACATCGCCAAGTTCTCGACTACACGCGTACCTGAAAATTTCTTAACAGAAAACCTCAATAACTGATTTTGGCCCGACCTGATATTCGAACTCAGGGCAACGTGATCAGCAGTCGGGTTCACGACCACTACATCAAATTAACAGTATAATATTATAAATTTTATAACACAAGAACACAATCACAACTGTGATTACAATGCCGTGGTAATAAATGATACTCAGTTTTTTATATATTTAATAAAATGACCAATTACTTTTAACGTACAAAGTCCATTAATGTATATTATTCCCCCCAATTAATTATTGACGTGTAGACTTCTACAAGGAGCCCACGCGGTACTCCTACACGAATTATCAATATTGTACAGACAATAAGCGTAGCCTGAAAGACAGCCCTGAGTAGGCCGAAGGTAATGTACAGGCTGTCTCAGTGACAAAGCGGCGGTAGACTTGCTAGAGGCATCGCACAAGACTCCCGTGTCTTACAGTTAATGACGTCATTAAATATGAACCGCTTCGCGTACCGAGGTGAGCCTTTTTGTACAGTGATAAAACGCACCAGGAGCTCCCTATCTAGGGTCTTTACGGATATCCTTCGAGGCGTTCATGAAAAGGGTTTCTTTTCTCGGCAAGAAAACGGGATTTATTTAATGCTTTTTTACAGTTTACCTGTTCTGTTTTCAGTGACTAAAGTAATTATTTGTTTAATAAAAACATGACATTGAAATTGCACTATGTGTAAATTTCATAGATATATAATAAATTAATTTGTTAATAAATTTATTACATGAAGATGTCTAATCAAGAACAAATTTTATTGAACATGAAAGGGAAGTAACGAATAAATTGTTAAAAGACGTTGAAAACGTAAAAACATTTATAGCCGGATACATCAAGTATCGTTCAATATTTGTAATTTGACTATCATGTACGCAATCTAAGTTTCTAAGTACTAATTGTGTGACGGTTCCGCGGCGCAGTGCTTAGCAACGAGTTGTAGCGCTAAGGGCCGCGGGTTTGCGGAACAAGTATTTGTAGGCCTACAAATAATTGTTCCGGATCTGGATGTTTGTCCTTGTGAAATTTATGTATGTAAATTACGATCAACATTGAAACCACGATACAGGAGAAAATCCTAGTGTAGAGGTAGCGTTTTTTAAAAAATGATGACAGAAATTTTTTAGAACTTTTTTTAAAAATTTAGTAATAAATAATAATTGACAACAAACTCTATGAGTGGACTTCTGACTGCTGTGATGAATAAAACATTATCTCTTTTTGTTAGTAATGGTTAGATAGCTATTTTTTGAAGGGCTATCTACGAAAAAAGTTACGGAAGGAACCGAAAAGAACTACTTGTCCGACTACGCACCTTAAAACTTAAAATGTTTTATGTCAATATTGACAGTGTCTGACATAAGAATTCTTTTAGTCATTTATTACTTCGAGATAAAGTTTTAAGGTTGGTATAAGAAAGAAAAAAAACGAGTATAGGCGTGCAACTGGCCACCTGCAATACGAACTTTGCTGCATTCTGTTTATTGGAATGCAGCAAAGGCGTTTATGCTTTTAGCGCACTTAATGTGTCGGACGTATCTTTTTAAAATAAAAAGTACGAGATACTCATCACTATGATAAAAATAGCATTGATTGCCTGCTACTAAGACCATTTAATATTTTGAAAGCCTGGAAAAATAAGTTGAACAATGTCAATATTACCGTGGTAGTTGAGGCGCTTAGCGCTCTGTAAACACAGTAGGTACACGAGTCTCTAGCTTTAGATCCCGACCGGTGATAATGAAATTGTTAATTGCAATGTTAAGTGCTGACCACTTTACCACTTCATCGGCGGGAAGGAAAACTTCTTGAGGAAATCTGCATGTTTGAGGATTAATATATTTTGAGCACAAGTAAAGTTTGCCGACATACATGGAGTAGCGCCGCAAAATAATTATTGTTCCATAATTTTCTCAGTAATGAGAGGAGCCCTGAGAAGTATTTTACGGATTTTATCGCGTTTAATTAATTTTTTTTCTACTTATTTTTAATTCCTGAAGTTTCGTGTGCTTTAGCTTCGGTGCAAGTACATTATTTTCGTTGATAATTTATTTTGTATATATTTGTTCTAAAATATATTGCAAACTCATTCAATAATAAAATTTATTCAAGCAATATTTTATTTTTTATTTTTATGTAGTGTTTACGCATCTTATCCAACATCCTTCAATGGTATTTATGTATAGAAGCTGTAACTTTACTTACTTACACACTTGATAAAGCAATATTTTCGCGTTTTTTTTATCGCGCTTATTTTCACTAGTATAGAATTAACATGGCCGTCCATGGTCTCGTGTCAGGCTCATCGTTTTTAAATTAAAACTAAACCATGTATATCCACTTCTGTAAAAAGTAAAAAAAAATACAAAAAAAAAAATTCTTGCATTTGGGAATGTTCAATATTTAGATATTTTCGAAAAGTAAACTTGTAGTATTTAGTCAAAAATTTTGAAGTAGTAATTTATATAACTAATATTTAGAGATAATATCATATTTAAATAAAATTATTTAATAATTAAATTGCTTTAATGTGGTCGCTCATGGTCAGGTTCCCTCGCACCTACCGAGCACACGGGACTTTCGATTTCTCGTCAGAAATATATATAAAAATTAAGTTAAAATAAACTTTATAACATTTTTTCAAATTAGATTAATTTATCCTAATTCCCAATAAAAGCCGCAACAACAAAATTAATTTTTTTACACTTTATGAAAATAATCGGGCCATCCCACTCTACGTACTGTGGATAAATTTTAAATCATCATTCTTACAGCCGTTCGCAAGTCCACTGTTGAACATAGGCCTCCAGAATGTATTGCCATAAAACATGGTCCTGAGTCTACTTCAGCCATTGACTTACTGCATGTCATAGTTGGTCGTCACTCAATATAGTGGAAGAGCACCGTACACTTCGCTTCTTACGAGGCGTCCACTCGAGAAACTTTATTTCCCAACGGTTGTGGTTTTAAATAACTACACCAAATAGTTTTAGGGAAAATCCCGTTTGTAACATTATAGACGAATTGAAAGACACCGATTGATATATTTCAATTTGCTTATTTTGGCACAGAACACTAAAAATAGATAACAAAAGAGGAAAACTTTTACATATAAAAAAAAATAGTAACAAGAGTACGCAACTATATAATTCTTTCACTATTCATGCGTTAAAAAGATAAGATATTGGAATAAAACAAACTTCCATTTTGGGGTTCGGTGTACCGCAACGAAATCTTATCGCTTCCTCTTTGGAACACTCAACATATTGTGTGTAGATTATACTAATGATTCATTTAGCTTTTTCACCGAAGTTTCGTGAATAGTTCCACCGATAAGCTCACAACGACCATTTGTTTAACTGACCACATCTTTGTATTCATAAAGTTACGTGACTTACAACGAGAATTAAGATTTAAACTAGCTCTGAGAGAAACGAGCACAAATTTCACGTGATGGTAAATGGATGCTGTGAGCCATAGACACCTAGATCTATCCTCGATTAAAAATCAAAAAAGAAACAAAGATACGTTGTCACTCCCGGGGAGTAAGATAGAATGGCTCATTACCAGTACAATAGTCTTCGGTTCTATACACGTCTTACGTTCGTATTTTGTGAGAGCATGTTCTTTCCCCGGTCGATCCGATCCATACATACTTCAATTAAACGTTTTGCAAAATTTTTCGAATTCCTTTATATAAATACCTTGTTTTTTTTTTAATTAGAGATTTAAGGTCATAATTGGCTCCACCACGAAGAGCCGCATTATGTTGGAGTAAATACGGGTCGGCCTGATCAGCACTCGCGCCGAACACCAGAGTGATATAACAGAATAATGCTGTTTAGTATCATAAAGTGGGTGAAGAGATGCCGATACCTTTTTTATTTCTAACGAGGCATTCTTAGTCCTCAAGGGTGATAACGCTTAGTTTTGATTCATAATCAAAGTCATATGTCTGAAGGCCACTAAATATACTTTCCTTCAGATGAACTTTGTGTTGTTTTAGTCCTAATTATGTAACAGCAAAAAGTGAAGTTTTAAATTTAGTTAGTTGCAATTTTACTTTTTTATAGGAATAGGGTGATACAGTCCACCTGATGGTAAGTGGTTGCCAGTAGCCCATAGACATCTACGTCTATCCTCTATTATGGAATCCCTCGGTTCCAGTAAAAAGGGTCTCCGGTTCTCTACACTCACCATACGAAACACAGCAGCGTTAAGATGCTATTTTACGCTAGTATTCCGTAAGATCTCCTTAATAAGAAGAAGTCTCCGTGATCGCAAGGGTGAAAACTGGTAGCGATCACCGAATGGTTAGAGGCACACTGAACCTAAACGTTAAGTTGGAGAGGTCTCGTCTAATGAAGTCAACGCTCCGTCCCCCTCGTGCTCTAATCCAAAGTCCCGAAACCTTTCAGCTCGAGTTACAAAACCGTTTTCAGTGCCTAGAAGACTGCAATGAAGTGGACGATATGAATGACAAGCTCGTGGAAACTGTCCATGCGGTCGGAGCTAAGTTCTGCAAGACCCGCCGCAGAAGAACACAAAAACTCTCCGATCACACTCTTAATCTCATGGCTGTTAGACGGGAGATGAAGCTACATTCTTCAACAGACTCGACAGCATACAGGCATCTGAACAGACAGATCTCAAAATGCATGCGGCGGGACTTACGCAACTTCAATACAGCTCGTATTGAAGAAGCGATCGAGCGGAACCAAGGCTCCAAAGTCTTTGCCAGAGATCTGTCTGCCAGAAAGAGCCAACTGTCAAAGCTGAAGACAGAATGTGGCAGCATCGTTTCCGGGACACCTGAGATTTTGAGTGAGATTGAGAGGTTCTATGGGCAGCTGTACACGTCATCGTTGGAGCCACACGCAAGTGTGAGTAACGATCCAAGAGCGAGTCTCATCCGACACTATTCCGAAGATATCCCGGACGTCAGTCTGAGCGAGATTAGAATGGCTCTCCAGCACCTTAAAAACGGTAAGGCCCCAGGCGAGGATGGAATTACAGCGGAGCTTCTGAAAGCGGGTGGAAGACCGGTACTTGAAGTCCTTCAGAAGCTCTTTAATTCCGTCCTCCATGGTGGCATTACACCGGAGGCGTGGAGCAGAAGTGCGGTGGTCTTGTTCTTCAAGAAAGGTGACAACGCTCTCTTGAAGAACTACAGACCGATTTCCCTTCTGAGCCGCGTCTACGTGCTGTTTTCGAGAGTCATTACGAATCGTCTCGCGCGCAGACTTGACGACTTCCAGCCTCCCGAACAAGCCGGTTTCCGAAAGGGCTTTAGCACCATAGACCACATACATACCCTTCGGCAAGTTGTGCAGAAGTCCGAAGAGTACAATTTGCCACTATGTCTGGCGTATGTGGACTATGAGAAATCCTTTGATTCCGTCGAAATTTGGGCGATGCTGCAGTCCCTTCAGCGGTGCCAAGTGGACTGTCGGTATATCGAAGTGTTGAAGTGCTTGTACAGTAGGGCTACGATGGCTATCCGAGTACAGAACCAGAGTACGAAACCTATCCAATTGCAGAGAGGTGTAAGACAGGGTGACGTCATATCCCCGAAACTCTTCACCGCTGCATTGGAAGACGTTTTCAAGCTTCTGGACTGGAAAGGGTACGGTATCAACATCAATGGCGAGTACATCACTCACATTCGATTTGCCGACGATATAGTCCTTATGGCAGAATCGCTGGAGGGCCTAAGTACTATGCTCAATGACCTCAATAGTGTTTCCCAACGGATAGGTCTTACGATGAACATGGACAAAACAAAGATTATGTTTAATGTCCATGTCACACCTATGCCGGTAGTTGTTGGGAGCACTAAGCTCAAAGTTGTTGACGAGTATGTTTACCTGGGACAAATAGTCCGACTAGGTAAGTCCAACTTCGACCGAGAGGTCAATCGACGGATTCAACTCGGCTGGGCAGCGTTCGGGAAGCTACGACACATCTTCTCGTCATACATACCTCAAAACCTTAAAACGAAATTGTACAACCAGTGCGTGTTGCCAGTGATGACTTACGGAACTGAGACGTGGTCCTTCACTGCTGGCCGTATGAGGAAGCTCAAGGTCGCTCAGCGAGCTATGGAGAGGGCTATGCTCGGAGTTTCTCTGCGTGATAAACTTAGGAATGAGGATATCCGCAGTAGAACCAGAATAAACGACATAGCCCAACGAATTAGTAAGCTGAAGTGGCAGTGGGCCGGCCATATAGCTCGAAGAACCGACAACCGATGGGGAAGAAAGGTTCTCGAGTGGCAGCCTCGTACCGGTAGGCGAAGTGTAGGGAGTCCCCCCACGAGATGGAGTGACGACCTGGTAAGACATGCAGGAAGTCGATGGATGCAGGTGGCTCAGGACCGTGCTTTGTGGCATTCTTTGGGGGAGGCCTATGTTCAGCAGTGGACTTGTGAAGGGCTGTAATGATGATGATGATGATTCCGTAAGAGCGTGGTCCTTCCCCGGTCGAGCTGAACCACTAGTGCTACAACTATACCACTAATACAGCTACAGCATGGCTGTACCACGTCCAAATATATAGGTAATCCAATCCAATCCACAAATTGAATAGGTGATAGGTCTCCTTTCTTGCCTAGGAATCTGAGTAGGTATCATCGTCTTACCTATTACTGCTTCCAAACAGCAGCTGTGACTGCACATACCAGTATGATTACAGGCTGTGATAGTTCTCAGAGGCAATAACGCAACTGTAGCCTTCTTTGTTTAAAGTACGCTGCAGGTGTCCATGGGATACGGTAGCCATTAATCATCAGGTAGAATTTAGATCTGACTTTTACTTAAGTCGTATGAAAAAAAAGTTGTGATTTGTCACGTCCTTGACGGTGAAGGAAACATCATATTACAGATATATATATATTCCCCTTAATTTTGTTTATATAAGTAAAGTAATTTTAAAAGTTATAATAGCCTTTGCATATTTAGATTTTTTTAATAAAAGTGATATGCGAGCACACAGTCCACCTGATGGTAAGTGGTTGCTGTAACCCATAGACATCTACATCTATCCTTTATAAAGAATCAAAATGCAGATGCGTTGTCAGGCATGAGGATTAAGATGGGATGCTTCTTTTCCAGTAAAAAGGTTCTCTGGTTCTCTATGTTCATCATACGAAACGCAGCAGCACTAAGCTGCTATTTTACGCTGGTATTCTGTGAGAGCGTAGTCCTTCCACGGTCGAGCGAACCCATTCGTGCTACAACTATGCAATTAATATAGCTGCAGCATGGCTCTACCACGTAAAGCGAACTATATAGTAATATCGGCATCTGTTGACACATCGTTTGAATTTAAACCTTTGTAACTAGTTATGAAAATTATATTATAATATTATTACTATATTTATAATACCTGCGTATTTGGATACTTGACGTATTACTTTTTTTATTTTAGACATGCAGGTTTTCGCATAATGTTTACCTCAAAACATTTAGAAAGAAATCAGCACTCAAAATTGCAGTAAGCAATTTTACCGGAGCCTGTTCAGGATATAGTTTTCATGCCGTTTACTCATGACGCTGCATAAGAAACTTACAAAAATATTAAAATTTGATAGGATTAAAAAAACAAATAAATCGATCACTCGTCTTAAATGGCACTTACATAATATATACGATAATAAAAGTGTTTTGAAAAGGTCTTAAGAACTACAATGGTTTCATCAGTTACACCCTGACAGTTGCATGTTATTTGTACAGTCATCCTTTAGAATTGGCAAGATATACAATTGCTCTTCTCATATCCACGAGCTAAGCATCAATACAAATTGGGATAATTGGCTGCGATCCAACTGTCAATCCGTACTTCAATGCTGACTAATTGTCTTTATATTGACGTACTCGTTTTGCTAGTTAACAAAACATATTAGAAGTTATTGCTTGATTTATGAAATATTTTTGATAACCACGAAAGTAAACATTTTCCTAAATTATTTGTTATAGATATTTTAAATGAATGTCAAATGAATTACTGATTTGAGTTCAATAAAATTAGTAAGTTTAATTTTACGGATTATTTAGGATTAGGGTATTATCTCCATATATATTAACTCCAATTTTGAATAGAAATCAATATGTTGTTATAGTTTTCATATAAAAGGAATAATTATTATAAACGCGGACAATACTCTTATGTTTAACCTTCGACGTACAAAGATGAATTTGTAATCAAAAAATATTGTGTATTCGTTTGCACCTTTCACTTGATTAATGATTAAATGACTCCAATGAATTTTGATTAAAAATCGAATGGACTGTCTCTAACCATGCGTTAACATTACGCGAGAATCTTGATCTACCAATTATCTAATTTTGGTATGAGTTACGTGTATTGCGTTTTCCCAAACACTGGCTTAAGCTATTGCAAACGATGCGTGCAATTTTGAGTGGAGGTTCAAGTCGTCCATCATAATGGGTATAAAGGTTGAGTGTTTTAGATAATAGCGTTGTTCAAAACACTCGAGCAGGTCGCGTCAGTGGAGATTATGATTAATATCAGAAGAATTAACGGAGTGCCGTTGGTTTAGGCACGACTTGCTCTAACGAAGCTGGGCCGCAGGCGCGGATGTCCGAGGCTATCTCATCGGGCGTCATTTGTCTGCGTGCTAACCGGTTAGCTACCGCTTTAAATTCATAATTTTTCAATGAGTTCGTATCGCTGACAACTGCGTTTATGGTCCAGACTGATAAGATCTCTTTGTGTGCCATTAGCTGTTTCTGATTGACGTTGTTGGTTTGTTGTATGTAATTTTGTTTGATACGTAGAGCGGTTAATGTGCGTGTTTTTGTTAGACGTGTCAAGAGCATATTGAAACGAATAGTTGATTATTTTATGGTTCTCGTTTTTGATTCAAAATGGTTGTGTAAATTGAATTTAAAATGCTTATACTTATATAATTATTCTATTTTTTTTAAATCTACATATTAATAATATTCTCTATATCACTCAATCTATTCACTGAAACGCGTTATATTTTTATTTAGGTAATTCACGACACATTCGTTACTATATTTACTCCGAAATTGCACAACGATTGCAAGCACAACCTAAGATTCCTTATAATATATGGTTAGATATAATAGAATATAGGATAGGTTAAATTGAAAATTTAAAATTTTCAATTTTCGTCAGTGATATCTTTTTATGATTCAGAGTCTAGAGTTTGCAAGCTAGATAGGTGAGCTAACAAATATTTATACACGGCCAATAATAACATTAATAATTGTACTCTGATAATTATTTAGAGATTGTTCTGTGGCTTTCAAGGGAGGGATGGAAAATTGCTTACATAAACAGTCTGCTGCACTATCAGTGCACTAACTGTATCCAACAGCGTTTCAAGACCGTACTACGCTAATTTAGAAGGCAATCAATTTTGTCGGTAATTGGTATATGGACACGGATATTTATCAAAATTATTGCCTTGAGAAAAATGCCTGCCATTTCCATTTATAAATTTTAAATATTTTCATAATTCGTAATCAAGAAAACTGTTAAAGAGACCTATAAACGAAAATTTACACTATGTTGCATGTATCATATTAAATATTCAACGTAAATGTAAATTATTAATAGAAATTCTTGTTGTCTCTTAAACAACTGCTAAAATTTGCTGTAATTTTTTTACTTTGTGTATATTTTTTTGTTTCTTTTACGTTAAAAATGTTTTGTTTAACTTATTAAATCTAGGTGCTCTATATTCTTTGGATGATTAAATAAAAAAACTAATTTCATCTATTGGTATATGAAAGATTTGCCTACTATAGTTATATCTGCTAAAGTTTCGATCGTTTATTTATACCTGAATTAGACTAAGTGAAGATTTCAAACCAAACTATTTCTAATTTGTTTTGTGTTATTAACTGGTATGGTAACATGCATGATTGTAAGCTGTTATTTAAAAAAAAAAGTCGCGTTGGGTTTTTGCTGGTTCTTCCCAGGAAAGCGGTTATTTTTCAAACCAGTGTTAATCAAACAAAAGAGTGGATTTCAATAAGTATTATTTATAATCTATATTGAATAAAAAAGTTTCTGTTTCTTTAATTTTCTGGTACGTATAAAAATCGTCGTAGTTGTTAACAAATACACAGTTACACGGCTTACATGAATAAACGTTTTCCATTACTATATTCAACCAATACCAATTCAACCTATATATTCCAATACTACTTTTACATTACTTTTGCGTGTACATAATTTATACAGTGGCGGTGTAAGAATATCCGATACCCATATCGTGTCATGGGTGTTGTTTAAGGCGATAGAGGAAAACGAACCAGATGCGTTTTCTTAATAACAACTGAAAATTAAAACAGCGTTTGCCAAGCCGCCTGCTAGGCGTGGCGACTTTTTTTTATAATATAGCGTGACAAACGAGCACACAGCCCACTTGATGCTAAGTGGTTGCTGTGACAACTACATTTATCCTCGTTTGCGAATCAAAATGCAGATGCGTTGCCACCCGTGAGGACTAAGATAGAATACCTCGTTGCCAGTAAAAAGGGTCTCCGGTTTTCTACACTCACTATATGAAACACAGCAGTGTTAAGCTGCTATTTGACGCTGGTATTCTGTGAGAGCGTGGTCCTTCCCCGGTCGAGCCGACCCATTCGTGCTATAAGTATACTACTAATATAGCTGCAGCATGGCTCTACCACGTAAGACTATTGCAAATATCCTCACTGTAGAGCAATCTGGAGGAAGCAAATGTTCAGCAGTGGAATTTTGATAGACTGTATTGTAATTAATTTGTTCTTTAGTGAAGTCATCGCAAAAAGGCCCCATTACGATGAACAAGAGTAAAGTAAAAAGTAAAGTAAAGTTGCAGCCTATTTACGTCTCATTGCTGACAGGCCTTCTCTCATTTCTGGGAGGGTTTTAGGGCAAGAAAATGACCGCCGCGCTGCCCCAATGCGTGTTGGCGAACTTCACGTCTTCGAAATATTTTTTTTTCTTATTTCTCAGACATGCAGGTTTCCTCACGATGTTTTCCTTCACCGCCGAGCACGTGGTAAATCAGCACTTAAAATTGCAATTAACAATTTCATTGGTTGCGGCGGGGATCGAACCTGGGTTGCAAGAGTACTGTGAAGCTTACAGCGAAGCGCTAACCATCTGAGCTAACAAGAGTAATTTCACACAATTAGTCAACTATGACTAATTGTGTGTAATACGCCTCAAATCGATCACTTTGGACGACACTTAGCATTGCATAACAGTGAGTGAGCGAGTTGTGAAACAATGGTCAGGGTCTTATCGTGACCAGCCACGTTTCCGTGCAAGTGAGAGCGTACTGGTTCCGACGTAATTAGAGTACGGTGTTAAGAACTCGATTCTTTCCAGTAAATGTTATGTGCTTGGGTTTTGTACGCTACGGAGCTCTTAGGTAAGAATATATGGTTTCTAACTTAAATCTTTAATTAGATACAAATTTAAATGGTAACACTATTGCAATGCTTTCATAGTGATATTTTGTTTAACATTGTAATACAAAAGTTCCATTATTTTTAGATGGGGTACTAATTTTTTGTATAGGAAGAGGGGAAAACGGACGTGCTGATACGAAGTGACTACTGCCGTTCATAAACAACGGCGACACGAGGGGAATAACAGTTGCGTTGCCAGCCTTTTAACGAAGATAAGGCTCTTTTCTTGAAACTCACCAAGTTGTAAGGGTTCGGAAAAAATTCTGCTAGTAGCTGAAGGATTAAGTAGTTTCCTGAAGAAGTCATAACAAATGCATACCAAAATAACACAATGTTAATTTTCCTTCGATCTATACCGTATTGATTTGAAAGTTTATTCGATGTTTTTTTTTTCTTAGCAATTACTTTGAACGAGTGGCGAAATATAATTAAATTTAAAATTTTAATTATTTTATCACCTAAGGTCGGACTTAAAGTTAAAATTAAATATTCAATAGATTCGGGGGAAATTGTCTTGAGCATGCATGTGTAATGTTTGTTCTACCTTCTTTATTACAATGGTTTTTGAAAAATAAATATACGTTTATAATAAATAATCAATACAATGCACTTAGCAATTGCATAGCAAACTTTCATAGTAATTCTTGCATTATTGTATTTGCTATTCAATTTTGTTTGTTTTTTATATATTGATAGGACATTCAATTTTACTTTTTTATGTTTTAGATATTTTTGTCTATTTATTTTGCCATCGAATTCAGGATCTGCTTAAAATCGGCTGAACAACCAACGCAGGAGTTTAGGCTAACTGCATCGACGTGATAACACGCCATCGCTAATCCGTCAGACGACCGAGCTCTGTAAATCTATCCTGCAACGCAGATATTGAGTTGCAAACTGCGCAACAAAATTAAAAGCTAAATAACTTTAATTATAATAATGTGATAAATAGCACGTTTTAAATTAATTTAATTTAATAAAAAAAATTGATTTAGAAGAGAAACTAGTGACCTATAAGTTAAAAGTAAATCATAATAAGAATCGTGATCATAATTATAAGAAAATTTATATACTATGGTATATAAATTTTCCTATAACTACGGGGGAAAGAAAAATGTTAAAATTATTTAAATATGGGATAAACATAGGGCTTGAATTAAATTACAATTGAGAGATGTATAATAAATAATAAATTAAATAAAAGTTGCACGTCTCTACGTGGTAGCTCAGACGCAGGGCGCAGGAATAGTACGGGAATAACTTGGATTCTAAACAGTGAGATAGGCCATGTTTAGGTACGTGTTTGTAGCAGTAGCCTAACTTTTTTTTTAATAGATTAGTTAGCTAACGAATATGCGTCTATTTTATGGTATGCGACTATCGCCACCCATGAATAACTACAAGACCAGAGGATTTGCAGATACATTGTCGAACTTTTAAAAAGAGTAGGCAATTTTTTTAATGCTCTCTAAGTTTAAAGTTCAAAGCTGATTCCGGTAAATAGCTGAGTGATGGACCGCCAAGCATGCAGATGGTACCATCCACGTAGAGCGAAAATTGTTGTTATAGAATTAATCTGAACAATAACTAGGAGCGCTATTTGTTGTAAAAGTGATATATAATTTTAAGCACAGGAAATCACAGATATTTGTCCCATTAAATATTAGGCAAAACTGCTCACAACCTGTAATTACACAGGCTCTCTCACTCTATGGTTACAGCAGGAACACAGGACCAATCTACACGAACTTCTAGGCAGGAAAGGACTGCACTTAGTTTTTTTTTTTTACTTTTTTTTATTCATATATAAAGGGCTTTGTCGCTGATGCGATTATGCCGCCCTGGTAGTTACAAAAAAATCTTAAATATAATTACTAACAAATAAACTTATTATGTTTACTAGTTACTTAATCTCTTATTAACTAACAAATACAGTTTTTTGGCATCATCTGATAACGGGTCTGATAAAATACTATTACTACTACCAATTAAGGACAAATGTAAATTACTTTTTTACTTTTAATATTGGTCGTTTCTTAATTCTTACAGAAATCAAAAAGTCCAGATAGGAATCATAATAGCGGATTAGCTATACATTTAGAATACCACATGCGTGTACCACTGCCTATTAGAGGCCATGATGGCCATCTTCCTGACGATATACGTAAAGTTGCGGCATTATAACATCTCCTAAGTTACAGTTGTTATTTTATGTTTTTAAATTGCTAAAGTTAAGGGTCAAGATGGCTATCATCAATCTAGAATGACAATAGTAGTAAATAAAATAAATACGCTCTTCTAGAATTTATTTCTCAGGGTCGATCGTTATTGGCCCCTCTCGAATACCGAATTGCATAATCCCAGTCACTGGCTGTGTGCCGTAATTCACGCACGAATGTTACCTCCCAATGCGTAATCGCATTTGATATCCAATCACTGTTTGTTGTTTATGTAAATACCAGTCATTCTTTTAAAAAACCTGTTATGGAAAAACAAATAATCTTTTATAGGATAGGGTGACAAGCAAGCACACAGTCCACCTGATGGTAAGTGGTTGCTGTGACCCATAGACATCTACATCTATCCTCAATAAATAATCAAAATGCAGATGAGTTGTCACCCGTGCGGACTAGGATGCAATGCCTCTTTTCCAGTAAAAAGAGTATCCGATTTTCTACACTCACAAGTGGCGCAAAGTCTCTTTTTCTTAGTTTTTGCTTTGGTTTTCAAAAAGGATTCCCTACAATAGCAGCAAATCTCTTGTATTGTAGAACACATTTAACATACATAAATTACACATGGACAAACATCTAGACACAAACAAATTTGAGCAGAGGTATATGAATTAATTTAGGTATAATTACTTAATGTTGTTACTAACATATTTTAGTTTATAAATTACTTACTAATCTATATGGATCATGGTCCGAAATAAATGATTATTATTATTATAATTATAAATCAGATCTTACAAATATACTGAATTTTACGAGTTATGGAAAACTGTGACGTAGTTTATATGCGTTTGAATATCCTGAACCTAAATCAAATCAGTGATGAGTATTACATTCACCGATGCGAGAAAATCGGTTCTGCGGTCACCAAACTGCCTGCGCAGTGTAGGGAGTTTTGGGCAAATCTTTAATATGAAGTTCAGTCGACGCATTATTTAAAAGGCTTATATCCAGTATTGGTTTTAGCCTTTTAATATTGGAAGATTCCATGTGTACACACATAAATTATATTTTATATGTAAAAAAAAATTGTAATAGCCGTTTGGTGGCAGCATATGTAAATCCAAGACCCCATTCCGTTCCGTGGGTATCGTAAGAGGCGTCTGAGAAATTCCAGAAAGATTTTAGGGATTCCAGGAGAAACTGCTAATCCATCACGTTAACACCAGACTAGCAAGCGTAAGGAGCAAATTTAAAGATGCGGGACAAATAGTGCATCTTATACTGCGATCACCAATTCGTACCAAGCGTGGATTATGGCAAATCTTTGCAAAAACGTAAGCGACACAGACGTAAACTTTACAGGCGGATAAATAAAAACAATTTATAACTGACAGACTCATGAGGGACATTTGATATTCACTTTTTCATTTTATATCATTCTTTTTTTTTCTCTTAACACTTGATAAAGCGTGTTCATCACGTCTTTAAGGGCAAAGGTTAGTCGCCTGACGAGCATACGCCACTTCTCTCTGCTGGCCAACCAGGTACACTCGTGCAAGGGTCCGCCCACTGCAGACTCAATTTAGTCAGTACATCGCACGTGCAACATTCCTCGCCCTCTGCCTTCATTAGCCTTGCACGGCGAAACGCGTGATGTTGTCACTCTTACCCCGAGATACGTGTCTGAAGAATTTCAATATTAACTCTGTACTAACGTTGTTTAATGCCGAGCTCTTGGAGTATCACGTTGGTGCAAATTTGTTACCGATGATATAATAACAAGATAACAATAGGTCGCTGTAACCTATCATAATGAAACATGCGGGAGTTGATGGATGCAGGTAGCTTAGTGCCGTGCTTTGCGGCATATGATGAGCTGTGTAATGAAGATAATAATAACACATCTTTATATTCAAAATGACAAAATTTCGCCCAACAAATGACATCAAGCTGTCCTTCTACAAAACAAATATTTAAAAAAAAACTTTAGGCCCCTTATCGAAAATGGGGCACATAAAAACTATATACTAATATGCTTCAAAAATGGAAACTACGTTTAAAAGAATAAGGAATAAATTAGTTCGTAATATTTTAAGAGCTATTAACTTTTTAGAACGCCGTTGAAACCGTGTGCCATCGTTGTAGTATTTATTTTGTTTCTAATGATAGGGACTCCAATTAACCACATGGTGCTCGTTTTTCAAGTAAAAACTAATATAAACTCTATTAAAAGTAATTTGTATCGAGTTATGACGAAAGGTTCCTCTATGTTTTTGGAATTTTTTCGTTCCAATATTTTTCGATAACTACTTTTTTAAGGCCGATATAAATATAAAGGAAAAACCGTCATAATACCTTATAATTTAGAAGAAATTCATTAATATATACAATATCAAAAACTATGATAAAAATATCTAAAACTAATAACTTAATTATCATACAGTCCTACTCCCCGTGGCATCGTGCCGATAACATTGTATTTCCTCGCTGAATGGCTATACTTAACTTTGGAGCGAGAAAATAAGCAGCCCTCTTATCACCAGCAGCAACCACCAGTCGCGGATAGAGTTCCTTTAGGAACTTCACCGCACGTGGACCCCACAGACCGATAGTCTGAGTCTAGTCGGAGATTAAGAATGAACAAATTCGATATATGTATCTATTGGCCCTTTCCTACCATGAGTTTTGCCAAATACGCCACGCTTAGCAAATATATTGTGATCTCGGTAGGTACTAGCAGTGCCATCATTATTCTGTAATATAATTCCGACTTCGATGGATGTCATTTATTTTTTCCAAATCTCTAAGTCGACTCTAAAGACATGATTTGGTGATGGATCAGGTTATAATTGCACTTAATCGTTGGTTGTCAGTGATCGTGCACCATCATACAATTGTGCGATTGTGGACATATTTAATAATATGTTCGTTTTGTCGAGACAATGGTTCAAAGCTATGCCAAGATACGATAGGTGGCACTGAACTCAAATAAAAAAAAATCAAATCACCTCATAATTTGACTTTTTTATAGTATAAGGGTATCAAACGAGAACACAGTCCACCTGATTGTAAAAGGATGCTGCAAGCCAAGACATCTACATCGATTGATTAAGAATCAAAGCGCACTTGCGTTCTCACCCCTGAGGACTAAGACGAAATGTTTCATTTCCGGTAAGGAGGGTCTCCGGTTCTTTACACTCACCACACGAAACACGAGGTCTTTCCTTGGTCTAGCCGATTCGTTGGTGCTACAATCCTAATGATGTTGCAGCATGGCTTTATTACGTATAAAACTATAAATAGAAGAAAAAGAAATTCGGAAAAGTCACATGAAAGCCACTTGTATAACATTTATTAAAATTATATTTAGTTATATTATGTATTTGCATTTATTTATTAACATTCCGACATTAATGAATTTTATTCATCAATTCACACTACCTCGCAATGGAAATATTTCTGTGGATGCTAATGAGCAGCATGCACGATGTAAGTGCCTAATGTCGCACAACTTTACAGTGTAACTGTTTACAGCAGAAATGCAAAATGGAGTTTATAACGTATAATCTATAAAGAAATAACAGTTAAAATATATAAGTAAGTGCGATTATTAAGTAAATTTTGCATTTGTGTTGTTTGTAATTTTTTTTTCATACGATCCTAGTAATTTTTATTTAAAGAATCAAGTATTGTTATATTTTTTTTAAATACCTAAATTTTTTTTAAAAGAAGTGTAATTAAAATATACAAAAATTAGAACTTAAAAGGTTTTCCCACCTATGTAGAAGTAATCAATATAAAACATGTAGAAGTAATGAACGAGCATACAGTTCACCTGATCATAAGTGGTTGAAAGGAAATGAAAAGAAATTTATATTTATTTTTTTGTCATTCATATCTAATGTTTTACGTTCCTCTGACCGGAGAAGAAACGGCGAATGAAACCCTGAAGGAATCATTAAACCTCGACTAAAAACTAAAATTCTTATGGGATGTTGAAGACTAGGATGACCTTGTTAATCAGTAAATTGGAAAGACAAAAGCAGACTGTTCTGGCCATTAACATGACATGACATGGACCTTCCCTAACGATGTTGTTATACAAAAGGTTCATGATCATCTTTTATTTTGATGGTAAAACGTATCATATCTGTTAAAACAGGATATGGTTTAAATGTGTGCTAAATTTCACCCAAATTAGTTTAGCCACTCACGCTAGATTAAATAACAAATTTGGCTAACAAACTGTGCCTGGCGTGTATTGCGATATCTCTTTTTTGTGTGAAACATTCTTCGACGTACGAACAACAACGCGCATCGCGGCAGAACTCCCGATACTATCCACACCATCTGGATGATTGGCGATCCACCACTGTGCGATTTAGAAGATGTTTTCTTCCTCGCACAACTTCGTTGTGGAATAGTTAACCACCAGCGATTTTTCCGGATCGATACGACTTAGGGAACTTCAAGAAAAGAGCTTACTCCTTTTAAAGGCCGGCAACGCATCTGCAATTTCCCTGGTTCCCCTGGTGTTGCGGTTGTTCATGGGCGGCGGTAGTCACTTACCATCAGGTGAGCCGCATGCTCGTTTGTCCCCTCTCCTATAAAAAAAAAAACAACTCGCCAACGTTTCGTCGTAACCGGATGAATGGAATAGGAACGCATTCGAGATAAAACAATTCGTGCTGTAATCATAATACAGTTGCTGCAACTGTATTATGATTAGAACTATGTAAAATAATTAAGCAGGATTGCAATTCATGCTATGTTACTTCGAGTGCTTCGTTGGTTTAGTGATCATAAGTGAAACTGCTGATCATTTGGCTGTGGAAAAACCGTTATTGAGCTGTCCCGGAGTCAGAAAGTTGGCGGTGTCTAGCCCTCGTCCTCGGAAAGTAAGTAAAGCCGTTGGTTCTGTGCCTGATGTCGATCGATCGTGTCGGATTAACATCTCATTGGAGCATTAGAGATTGTACTTATGCTTGTGCATACACTTCGTGTTGCAGAGATCCATGGGCAGCGGTAGTCACTTACCATCAGGTGAGCTAAATGCTCGTTTGGTGCACTATGATCCTGTACTGCGGAGATGGTTGGTCATCGTCGGGATTGACTGCCGTGACATCTTACATTTATTAAAAAAGTTGCCTACTTTAAGCACTTTTTCGGTTTCTGGTTTGATGCTAAATTAAAAAAAAAACGGTATAAACAATATGGCACCGAGTTGTCCCATGATTTTGCCATGGATTGCAAAATGCATTTATATTATTAGTAGGACAATTTGAAGAGAGTCGCATAATAAATTTGAGGTGGAGTAGTTTTCGATACTCATGCGCCAATACTTCTGGACTAAAATATAAATTGCACATTAACAAACAAGTCATGTCAATTCAAAAAAAAAAATCAAAGTCAAACATCAATGTTTTAATATTATGATTTTTTTGATAATGAAGGCTAATTTGTTACAAAAAATAGCCTTCATTATTTAATGCCATGAATATTAAATACAGAAAAATATTTAAAAACGTTTTGTTTTTGCTATAGTAAAAGAGTTAGCTTTCGTTTTTAATGAATTTGAGTTTTTACTAATTTTATGATTAAGACGATGATGAGGACCATGACCATGAACATGACGACGACATGGCGATGACGATGGTGATATGACGAATATTCCATGTGTTACAGAATTAAAAACCATTTAATTATGCTCGTAATTTATCGTTTTATTACATTCATATTTTTGTATAACTGTTACGAACGATGTCAAGCACCCTATTAATTTAGCCGTGGTTCAAAATTTGTTTTCAAAATTTATTAAACATGTATTTTTTTATCATCCATTATTTAAAGCTTTTATTTTTGCAATTTGCTTCTTAATCTTTATTATAGCTCATTTATTAAATATTTATAATAACATTCAAAGATATAAATAAGATAAGATATAAATTATAGATATTGCATAGAAATTAGTATAAATTAATTATTTGGGCAAACGGTTTTATAATATGAAACATAATTTATGATTCTTTACTTCGCAAGGGTCTCGAATGAAGATTGCCGTCATGGATTTATGTCTAATAATGGCTAATAATTTAGTAAAAAATAATAACAAACGTTTGCAAATATTACTCTCGACTTCCAAATTTAATTTTCTAGTAAGGTATGTGAAATTATTTTATTTAGTTAGGGATATGAATTTAAATTAACATTATAAATAACTAGCTTTTTCTCGCAGCTCCACTTGCGTATAATTAAATACTAACCAATTTTTTATCGAACCATGGATTGAAAAGAGAGTAATTTGAAATAGGCAAAAACTCTTACAAAAAATATAGCCTATGTTCTATTCGTTTTTTTATAGAAGGGTAAACAAGCATGTGCATCAACTAATGGTAAGTGACTACCGCCGCACATGGACAACTACAACACAAGAGGAATTGCAGGTGCGTTGACGGCCTTTTAGAAAGAAGTGAGCTCTTTTCTTGAAGGTTGCTAAGTCCAATCTGATTTGTTATTTATAATATTTCTCATTAAAATCTGTTTAGTAGTTTTCCCGTGATCAAACTTTCATATTTACAATATTAAGTAGGATTAGTGGGATAGTTGGACAAGGCCTAAGACTCCTTAAAAACTGAATTCGTCAAATTCCTTGGATTTAGATGACGTTTTTAGTGACTTAAGAATCTTCTAAACGGGTCATATTTTCACTGCAGTACATGGCTACAATATTTTTATCCACAGCCCGGATATCGTTGCAATATTTCAGAATATATATATATATATAGTCGGAAAATATACATATATCTCGGCAACATACCTGCAACAACTTGGCCCATAACAAATGTTTCCGACACGGGCTACATTAATATTACTTTAAATAATGAGAACATGACTAAAACAAAGAAGGAAGAAGGATTAGACCTTACTTTAATAGGCGTGATAACATTGGTGAAAAATAAGCATAATAAACATTTAATACTCGTACGAGTATTGAAAGTCAAAATGTGACTTTGAATTATTTTTATTCATGTTCGTTAACCATCCTTTCATTCGACCAAATTATATTATTCATTTAAATTACGCTAAATCAAAGCAATTAATATATCAACTAAACGAGACGTCGTCTCTAGCAAACTTTAGGTCGCTTCAGAAAGTGATGCCCATATGAAGATAAATGAAACAGCAATAACTGGATAGGTAATAAATAATGTAGAATTTTTAATGGTGGAGTGTTTTCCATACGGCCTTGAGCGACCGCGCACCACCACTAGCAAATGCCTGTGATTGTCATACATGTAGAACGCCACTGCACGCTTGCCATTCAGTCCTTAGAATTTAGCATAATGCCTGAGTGTCTACGCTGTGGTAAGAGGCGTTGCCCGATGTCGGCACCACTGCTATTGCTTATTGCAGTGTTGATACCTGATTTATTACGTGTCCGACGAAGACGACTGACTAAAACTGTACATCTAAGCAGTTTAAATAATATAAACATAAAAATTAAATTGGACCCAGAATTTAGCCCAGTTCTTGGCACTCATTATAGTCAGTATAAGTAAGATACTCTGTAAACTAAAGGAAACATGTACGGCAACAAGACACGCGATCCTTGTTCTAAATTTAACAAGTTTTTCTGTTCAAGGCGTCAGCATTCCATGAAATGTAGTAGCGAAATCTAATTCATTAAGCGAAATTAGCATGATAATTATTCGTTTGGAAGAACATAAATACGTCGCCTGTGTTTTCCCGCGCTCGTGTAATCTGATTATTTTTTTAATAAAAACGTAATGTGCTTTTTATAACAGAAAAGTAGGAACTTATCTTCATAATTACAACATAATCTTGTTAAGTCCTGTTTCATTTGTCCAAGGAAAAAATTTATGGTATTCAACGAGACGTGTTTCTTATTAAATATTCGTGAATTACTTCTGTTTTACCGGAATTCAAAAAAACGAGAAAGTTCTATATTCGACTCATTTTTTAATGTATGTACACCGATTTCTCGGAAACGGCTAAACCTATTTAAATTGTTGTTCTTTTGTTAAATAGGTTAGTTATAATTCCGGAGTGGTCCAATAAAATTTTGTAGAATTTTTTTCCCTTAGGGTGGAGAAATATGGATGAATTTAATGTACCTATTAGAACAACGGTCCAGGTATACCTCAAAACTTGAAAACGAGACTGTACAACCAGTGCGTGCTGCTAGTGATGGCATATGGAACTGAGACGTAGTCCTTCACTGCCGGCCGGATAAGGAAGCTCGAGGTCGCTCAGCGAGCTATGGAGAGGGCTATGCTCGGAGTTTCTCTGCGTGATAAACATAGAAATGAGGATATCCGTAGTAGAACCAGAGTAACCGACATAGCCCAACGCAGTAGTAAGCTGAAGTGGCAGTGGGCCGGCTATATAGCTCGAAGAACCGACAACCGATGGGGAAGAAAGGTTCTCGAGTGGCAGCCTCGTACCGGCAGGCGAAGTGTTGGGCGTCCCCCCACTAGATGGAGTGACGAACTGGTAAGATATGCAGGAAGTCGATGGATGCAGGTGGCTCAGGACCGTGCTTTGTGGCATTCCTTGGAGGAGGCCTATGTTCAGCAGTGGACTTGTGAAGGGCTGTAATGATGATGAATAATGAAAAGATTAATTAATTATATTGTATTAAGAATGAGAATCACTGTGATTATAACTAGAAGAAGCCACACCGAACGATACGGTTTTTTAGTTACATTGTGATGGGAAGTTAAAGCTCAATCACGTCGATCCAAACATCGCCGGTCCATCACATATAGACACTACACAAACCTCTATGCTATAGTAATACAAACTGCGGGGATCGAACTAGAGTGGTTCGCGTTATAGGAAGCTCTTGAGATACTGTGGCAAAAAAATTGTCATCCTAAGCCACTATCATCAATCAATCAATTCTAAGAAAAATATGAATTCACTTGTGTTTCAATATGTAGTTCTTAGAGAAGAGAGAATGAAAGAGAATAGTTTATATTATATTCTATCTTTATCCTACCTAAGGGATTCAAATTTTAAGGTTTATAGAGCGGCCATTAGGAAAATTGTCATACTTTGATATTGTACTTCTGTAACGTTATCTAGCTTTAAATAGCAAATACACGTATTTTATTTTATAGAATAAGGGCAACAAACGTTCACACAGTCCACCTGATGGTAAGTGGTTGCTGTGGCCCATAGACATCTACATCTATCTTCGTTTGTGAATTAAAATGCAGATACATCCAGTAAAATGGATCTCCGGTTCTCTATACTCACCATACGAAACACAGCAGCATTAAGCTGCTATTTTACGCTGGTATTCTGTGAGAACGTGGTCCTTCCCCGGTCGAGCCGACCCATTCGTGCTACAACTATACTATTAATATAGCTGCAGAATTGCTCTACCACGTAAAAAATTAAAGTATTAAAATAATTTCAACAAACTTCAGCGCATTCGGTATATATAATTTCTTCGAAAATTATTTTCTTTTAGCCAAGGTTATTGCACACGAAAACGATCCATGTTGTATCACATCACACTTAGACTAAGCGACGTGTCAATAGGTAACATCTAATGGATTACGATTTTAACCGTTTAGTCCCGTATATTGCAGTAACGAACACCGACTTGGGATGTGTTGCTCATTTGTTTTTAAAAAGAAATTTATTTTATGACATTAATATTTTTTAGAGATACGCCAAATCCTCGTTCTGCCGGGTACCGGGCAAAATTATCCGACGGCGTTTGGAGGCTAAAAACCGTGCGTTCTGAAAGCTTGCACTTGCGGAACTGAGCACATCGGACCCGCGTTGCAGGAACAGGCGTTGCGTGTTTATCATGTCATTCAATCATCATATTATAAAAAGTTGATTTAAACATCATCATCATCATCATTACAGCCCTTCACAATTCCACTGCTAAACATAGGCAAGGAATGCTACAATACACGGTCCTGAGCCACCTGCATTCCTCGACTGCCCGCATGTTTTACCAGGTCGTCACTCCATCTAGTGGGATGCCAGCCTACCTTTCGTCTACTGGTACGAGGTTGCTACTCGAGAACCTTTCTTCTTAAAAAATGATTTCATACTCAAAGTTTCTGTTTCTGCCCCGCGGATCTGTTAACACGTACATTCTGTGACTCTCTAAATAAAAATCCAATTAAATAGTGCGTATGGCGTTTTTCTTATTAAAATTAGTGTTAATACAAAGTTAAAGTTCACTCCCATAAACTAACGGTGAAAAAACACAACGAAAAGTGCTAAATCAAATGTGTGAAAAGTGCTAAATCAAGTATCAGTAAGTTATTTTGTGAATTAGTGTTAAAGTTTCAGTTGCCTTAGTTACTATGTAACAGTGATATAGTGCTATATCTGTAGAAGTGTTATTCAAGCTTAAAAACAGTATATGAAGAAGATATTAAGTAAATAATAATATACTCATAACAGCAAATGCAAAATCTGGATCGTATCCTTTTTATGTTTTAAAGTACCTAAAAACAAACAAGCTACGTGTGAAAACTAAATACTTTCATAATTCATAAACAAAATAAGGAAAAAGTGATTAAAAGCGAATTAAAGTACTAAAAGTGAAAAAAATAAAAAATAAACACAGTTTTTTTTTAATATATACCCATAACGAACTTTTGTGAAGACGAAGCAGATAGTGCCAAATTACGCTGCTATTACTAACTGTACGAGTGGCGCATTCATAAGGGCACCAGTTTCGTGACGGACACTTCGGACATTCACTTTTTGTGATTTATATTACAAGATATTTAATAAAAAGCTTGGACAATAATAATAAGTAATTAAATTGTAGCAGCACACTGTTAATAACTTCTTACAGTGAACTTCCTAGAAAATATTACACTCCAACGTGCTGGTCGTACTCGCACAAAATCAGACTCGCAAAGCAATTTAAGTCAACACGATAACGAATTACTAACACAAATAATGGACGAGACGGCTACTAGTGTCCCTGATATGAGTAAGGATGATTCGTATGATCAAGAATTAATAACAAATTTAAAGAAACAGGTAGAGAAGTTGACTCTTCAATTAAGTAGGAAGAAATTGATAATCTTACATTAGAAAACAACAATCTAAAACAGTCAAACGAGGAGCTTCAAAAGATTAATATACTTTACAAAAAAATTACCAACAGCCCTGCAAAGAAATCTAAGAAAAAAATATCTACCCCAAAAAAAATAGACGAAATGTCACAAAGCAAGCAAACACAAACAGAGCAACTAAAGATTACTTAAAAAAAAGACATTCAAAAATAAGGGCACGCAAACAACTATTTTGATTCCTGAGTTAGCGGAACAGAAAGAACCTGAGGTGAAAACAGTAATACCTCACTCTGAAAATGAGCACCTGAGAAGAAAAAATAGTAAGATATGTATTATCAGTGAAAATAAATATAATAAAATACGCACGATTGCAGAAGGTAAGATTCAAAATTCAGAAATATGTCACTATTTAATGCCATACGCTGGAATAAATAATACTCGTATGATACGGGACTTAGAACCCAAGCTAAGAAAATTTACTTTAGAGGACTACTGTATAATTTTTATTGGAGAAACAGACTTCAAAACGACCAAGGAATATTCGAGTATAATTACAAACATAAGAAAAGTGCTGAGTAATATTCAACACACAAATGTTATACTTTGCATGCCCACGTATAAAATATGTGCAAGTAATGTAACAATGTATAATTGGAGAGTAGAAAATTTTAATAATCTTCTTTACCAAGACATATTAGCACACGAACATGCCTTTTTTGTTGATACAAACAAACACCTTACATGGGATTCCAAAATGTACAGAAAAAATACGGGAACAGTTAATAATTTTGGCATGCGAATAATTTTCGAAGACATCAGTGAGCTCATAAACTATGTGAATAATATTCACTGTAAGAATACATATTGTGAGCAAATTGAAGATATAAAAAACCAACAGACAACAGAGCAGTTTTTTCTATTATAATCACTTGAATGTAATACATCAAAACATTGCTGGCTTACTGAATAAAAGTAATGAGCTTACTGTGTGTCTTGAAGAAATGTCAGATAAAGATATTGAAATTGATATAATCTGTTTATCAGAACATTTCATGATGGCGGGTCATGAAAAGCTATTGTTAATCCCCAATTACACTTTGGCAGCATGCTACTCAAGAAAATACTGTAAAAGAGGTGGAACATGTATCCTTGTGAAGAAAGGTCACCAGTATAAGGAAATTCCAGATATAGCAAAACTCTCCATAAATGGGGTATTCGAATGTTGCGCTATTGATTTAATTAATTACAAATCTATAATTGTCTGTATATATAGAGTACCAAAGTCTAATAAATTAACTGTATTTTTTGAACAATTGGAAAAACTATTACTATACATTTTAAATAGAAAAAAAAACAAAGAGAAATGTCATAATTGCAGGTGATTTTAAAATTGACTGCCTTAAGCGTAATAATACTTTAATGGAATTGGAATGTTTGCTCTTAAACTTTAATCTGAAACTGGAAATAAAACAGCCAACGCGACTTACAAGCATGACATGCATTGATAACTTTGCACATAATCTGAAGATGTGTAAATCTGATATAATAGACTTTAGCTTATCAGACCATACAGCACAAATATTGAAATTACCGGTTCATAAAATTTTCATAATTAACCAGTGGCAAATAAATAGGTCACGTCTATTTATTTGCCACTGGTTAGTTATGAAAATTTTATGAACCGGTATATAGTCAAGAAAACGTGCAAAAATTTAAAGCATATTTACAGTGTATATCTTTCTCTGAAATCTATAATACAGATAATCCAAACATAGCCTTCAATGCGTTTATAGATACTTTTACACTCCTTTATAATTTATGTTTTCCTTTTAAAAAATACTATTAGAACCAAAGAAAAATTGCAATGGCTAACACGTGGAATAAAAATTTGTAGCAAAAAAAAAAGAGAGCTGATGTGGAACTATAGGTTAAACCGAAATTAAATAAACAAAATAAAATTTAAAAAATATGCCAAGATTTATAAAAAAATTATTCAACTAACACAACGAGTTCAAAATAACCATAAAATAAAAACAGCGGTTAATAAATCTAAAGCCACTTGGGCAATAATAAATAGATCAAAAATGAATATGCCAAAGCATATTATCACATCCATAAAAGTATGTAATAAAACTTTAACTAGTCTACAGGAGATCACGAATGCCTTTAACAATTTTTTCATAGATAAAATAAAACCAATGTCAGGAACTGGAAAGCAAGTAACTTCAAATATTGTCAAATCAACTCAGTCAATGTTTATGGCACCGAGTATACCATATGATATACTTAAAATCATAAGATCACTAAGAAATACCACAAGTGTAGGACATGATGGGATCTCAACAAAAATTATAAAGTATGTGGCTTATTATATTTGTGATCATCTTAGCCACATTTTGAATATTTGTATAAGCACAGGAAATTATCTGGAAAGTTTAAAAATTTCAATTGTTAAGCCATTGTTTAAAAAAGATGACAAACAAAGTATGAACTGCTACAGACCCATTGCTCTTGTTCCTATACTATCAAAAGTTTTTGAAAAATATATATATTTAGAAATTTATAACTTTTTAGAAAAATTAAACATTCTTACAGAAGACCAAAAAGGATTCCGCAAAAATAAAACCATAAATATGGCCATTTTTGATTTTTTAAATAGAGTAATGATGAATGTTGACAAAAGGACACCGGTATGCGCGATCTACTGCGACATGACTCAGGCCTTCGATTATGTTGACCATGACATCTTACTCAGTAAATTAGAAGCCTACGGCATCAGAGGAAACGTATTAAATCTCATGGAATCCTATACTAAAAATCGAACACAATATACCGAAATTTCTAGAATAAACATTAACACAAAAAAAGAAGAAACATTCAAATCAAACAAACAAATACTTAAATATGGTGTCCCACAAGGGAGTGTGTTGGGCCCCTTGTTGCTTATCATCTACATAAATGATTTACCAAGAATAACAAAACATCCAATATCGCTCTTTGCCGATGACAGTACGGTCACAATAAGTTCTATCAATAAGGATACATTTGAAACTGACATAATACAATCAATTTAATAATCAACTGGTTAAATAATAATAATTTAAAAATAAATCTCCAAAAAACAAAAATTATGTACTTCCGTCAACGCTTAGCATCACCAAATATTAACGTTAATTACCAAGGGACAGAAATCAATCAAGTAGACACAACAAAATTTCTAGGTGTAACTATTGATAAAAGTCTGAACTGGAAAGCGCACACAGAAGAACTAAACAAGAAAATTAGTTCTTCTGCTTATGCGCTCTATAAGCTCGCATCCGTCGTAAATACCGATGCGCTACTCACGGCTTACCACGGTATTGTTGATTCTATCTTGAGGTTTGGCATCATATTCTGGGGAAATTCTACTAATAAGGAAATTATATTTAAGTCCCAAAAAAGGTGCATCAGGGCTATGTTTGGTCTTAAAATTACTGATAGCTGCAGACCATATTTTATTAAGTACAAAATTTTAAGCTTGCCCTCCTTATTTATATATGAAATAGCAAACTTCGTTCACAGTAACCCTAAATTGTTTAACAAACTATCAGACGTTACAATTCGCAATCACCGGGATAATAACAGGTTATGCGCAATTTTTTTTTTTTTTATAGGATTGGGTGACAAACGAGCACACAGTCCACCTGATGGTAAGTGGCTACTGTGACCCATAGACATCTACATCCATCCTCAACAAAGACTCAAGATGCAGATACGTTGTCACCCGTGAGGACTAAGATGGAATGCCTCTTTGCCAGTAAAAAAGGTCTCCGGTTCTCTACACTCACCATACGAAACACAGCAGCGTTAAGCTGCTATTTTACGCTGGTTTTCGGTGAGAGCGTGGTCCTTCCCCGGTCGAGCCGACCCATTCGTGCTACAACCATAATATAGCTGCAGCATGGCTCTACCACGTAGGATTAGATCAAGAACAGCATTGATGCATAAAAGTATTTTCTGTTTGGCGCAAATAATATATAATAAAATCCCCAAAACCATCAGACAATTGCCTACTACACTTTTTAAGCCACATCTTAAAAAATATCTGATAGCCAAATGTTATTACAGCTTGCCTGATTTCTTAAATGATTGTTTATTTAAAGCTAAATATTAAATTGTGACATTTCTCTCATGTAATCTTAGGAGATGCCATTGAAATTGTTGCACATCTAGAACTAGGTCCGCAGGGTTAGTTTTTATCTTGTATAATTAATAAAATACGAAGTTTTATTTTTGTACGCTATAAATGGCAAAACATGTAGCTCGTTTTAAGTTTTTTTAACACCTTTATATTCTTATTTACTCATGTTTTACAAAATAAATATCTTTATCTTTTATCTTATCTTTAAGTTATTATAGGTTAATATTGTTTTTTTCTTCGACTTTAATAAATAAAATGATTTATATGACAATAAGTATGCTGATTTTAAATACCCGGCCCGAATATCCCACCAGGTACCGGATCTAAATTGGGTACCCAGGTGGGTACCCGATCTCTAATATTTTATCTCATCTCTAATATTTTAAAATTATCGCCTTCTCATTTACATTGTTATGTAAATTGCGATTTTAAACTGAACTGTCATTATTGATTCTTGTTTTAAAATAAAATATAAAAGTTCATTTATTTTATACAACCATACAAATATTTAAACTAATCTTGGGAAACAAAGTAGTCGCAGTAAAACGTCGTAAATTTTGGTTTTCAAACGTAAAACGAGTTTACTGCCGTCATTGTGGGGCCGAAGTTAATTTATTCCGCTGGTTCATGGTTCACAAGGAAGACGGTTTGGCACTTGGCTGTCACCTGTGTGTTTTATTTTAAAGCGCTTGATCGTCACTCAGGTATGTTTTTAAAGGCACGGTTACGATTGTTGAACGTAAAATGTTTAACTTGTTGTTCCTTATGACATTCGCGTAAAATTGAAGGTGCCAGCTTTAAAGATTTAAGTAGCCACGAGTGTTTATGAGTGAACATATTATGTTTTCTTAGTTCCAATGTTTAATGGTGAAATGAAAAATAATAAGCTATGTGACATGTAGAAGTTTCTTTGAATTACAATAGAACTCGTAACAAGTAGTCTACCTGTTGCAAGGCTAGAGTAACTTTTTTTTTATAGGATCGGCTGACAAACGAGCACACAGTCCACCTGATGGTAAGTGGTTACTGTGACCCATAGACATCTACATCTATCCTCAATAAAGACTCAAGATGCAGATGCGTTGTCACCCGTGAGGACTAAGATGAAATGCCTCTTTGCCAGTAAAAAGGGTCTCCGGTTCTCTACACTCACCATACGAAACACAGCAGCATTAAGCTGCTATTTTACGCTGGTTTTCTGTGAGAGCGTGGTCCTTCCCCGGTCGAGCCGACCCATTCGTGCTACAACCATAATATAGCTGCAGCATGGCTCTACCACGTAAAATAACTGAATTAGCTCAAATAACTATTTCAGTTTAGAAAAAGTAAAGCCAGGCAGCCGACATTTGTAGAACAGGCTAAGGTCTGTGGAAGGTTTTTTACAGCATTAATTTTGTGCTAGAATTCAATTTCGATGAGTATTTTAAGGTGTAAACCTTACACGCTGTTATTGGATCAGACAGGTTGAATATTTTCATAGCGAGGCATATTGTACTAAATGTCTTTCAGAATCACTACAATTTAGAATTTTTCAAAACAAGAGTAAACTAAAGTTATATCACCTGGGATCCTAGGATATAAAATCTTGAAAAACAGCGTAAAAACTTTAAACCGTAGTAAGGCGTTGGCATATTATTGATAAAATAATGTAGGTAATGCCATTCTATTAAATTTTGTAGTTAACTATTGAGAGAATTGCTAGAAATTAAATTAAATGCAATATTTTTAGGCAAGATATAAAACATGCATTTTATTTAATTAGCGCTTTTTCACACTAAGTTTAAATGTATAATGAAACGTTTATATGACGTTTTTAGACGACGCATCTGCATTTTGATTTTTTATTGAGGATAAATTTAGATGTCTATGGGTTACAGCAACCACTTACCATCAAGTGCACTGTGTGCTCATTTGTCATCCTATCCTATAAAAAATACAATGCCATTGATAACTTCTGACAATAAATCAAAGTAATAGTTGTCATAGGCTAACTACTTTGACCTGGCTATTCAGTTAGAAAGTCATAGGTAACAATAATTTTAATTATAACCTATAAAACGGCCGTTTATAATCGTCCTTAAACTCTCATGGTCAGAAGCTAAACCGTTATAAAACAGCTACATGATGTAATATCATATGAAATTTTTACCCGTAATATTTAAATCCCATAAAAAAAACATGAAAAATTTACCCATATTGTACTTTTGCTTACTGCACTTCCACACACGTTAAGTTTAAATGAAAGTATAGAATTAAACAATAATTATTTCAACGAGGATATGATATTCAATGAGAGTTTTTGATAAGGCCAAAACGAAATTATGTTGTAAGTGGAGGTAGAGGCGGGCGTTGTATTTTCGTTGTTTATTGTTGAATAGTCATTATATGTAAATCGTGAAGTCGTGATGATGGACGGACAGATAGTGACGAGTCATGTTTCGCAAGCACTCGGAATGATAATTGTTTCGAAAGCCCACAGTTGAGCGTGTGGGCGCTCGGTGGCTGCCGCACCTGCTTGTTCCTTTCTCGTAACTGCCGAGATTCCCCCAAACGATAGTCTCCGACTAAATATTTCATAAACGTGATCTTTTAATGCACGCTCCTATGAATTCCAACTTTTATGCTAGTCTTATGCTCTTTAGATTGGGCAGTTATTTTAAAAGTTAGATAATTTTGGCTCGGTTCGTTGGCTTTCGTATGTTTTTGATAAGAACAGGTGCCGGAGTGTATTTGGCAGGCTTGTCGAGAGTGATTTGGCTCTTCTCTTTGGATGAAATGATTTGGCAAAGTGAGCCAATCTTACTGGATTCCATTCAAACGTTAATTTAGGGTAAAGAAATTACAAAATCCAATTACATAATCGCATCTTCTTGCAATATTATACAAGAAGATGTGATTGTGTATTCTATAGTACCTAACATATAAAAAAAATTAAAGTATTTCATTCATGAAAAAATTTAATTTTAAAATTATTTCGCGTTAGTCATCTTATAAACTCTTTTAAATATTTACTTTTATCAAATAATTTAAGGTGTTTCTTAAATACTAAAATTGATATATCAGATAAATTAAACTTAATATACTTATCTGACATATCAATTTTTGTAGCAACGCTCTTATATTCGAATGTATACATATGTATGTATACATTCGAATATAAGAGCGATGCTACTAAAACGCTAAATCGAATCTTTAATGTATCTGATGTACAAAAATATGTATTGCTATAATCACGTTAATGGCGGCTTTGGCTTTGGTACTACTTGTCCATTGAGTCGTGAATTTTGGGGTTTAATCCCAGAAGAAGCCGACCTTTGATCTTATCATACAAACTTTGTTACGTCGGTTAGGTAATAGAGGGTGGGTGTTCTATACTTGCGATTTACTTGTTTATAATATCGTTTAATTTTATAAAGGCAAAATTATGTTTATTTTTTTGGTTGTATTTCTTTCAGTCTCGCGTAACAGACTGCATAGATTCTAATGAAATTTGACACAGAAGTAGATTATGTCGTCTTGAACACGGGATGCTTTCTATTACACTATGAAGTTTGGGAGGGGGGAGGGGTTAGCTTCACGTCAATACGCATATATAGGCTCAGCGGAGCAGGCTTACGGGTAACAGTAATACTATAATATATGTTTTGGTCTCTACGGTCTACCTTTATCAAATGCTCTAATGATATGTAACCTAATTCAAACTGATCTTTCGGCCCACTATTCCCGCGTGATGGCAGCGTGAGAGAAAAGACCATACTTTAAAGAGGAGGCTATAGTAAAGGTTTCATGGCTTTCGAAGGATGGTGGTATATGGAAAATAGAAAATACGAGTACCAAGGCCAGCGTCTGAGTTCAGCGTCAAAGTAAAGATGCATCTGTTACTGCGTTCGCCAATCCGCCTGCGAAGTATGACAATTAAGGCACATTCTTCCTACAACAACAGAGACTCTTGTCTGAAGTGACCTGATTGATACAGGTTTTTTATAGAATAAGGGTGACAAACGAGCACACAGTTCACCTCGTGGTAAGTGGATGCTGTGGCTCATCGACGTCTACATTTATCCTCAATTAAGAATCAAAATGCAGATGCGCCGCCACCCCTGAGGACAGATGGAATGCCTCGTTTCCAGTAAAAAGGGTCTCCGGTTCTCTACACTCACCATACGAAACACAGCAGCATTGAGCTATTTTACGCTGGTGTTCAGTAAAAGCGTGGTCCTACCCTTTCGAGCCGACCCATTCGTGCTGCAACCACAATATAGCTACAGCATGGCTCTACCACGTAAAGACTTATAAAAAAGAAGAAAGTAGAACTGATCGGATGGAGTTTAAATGTTAGCGATTGTCACAAAATGTAAAACAATGATACAGTTTTTAATGATCGATAATCACTACTGATTTTGTTTCATGTAACCTTATTAGTGACTTGCAAAATCTTATAGATAATGTATACATTTACAATCATTATTCTGCTGTCTCCCAGACTTGACGTAGCGGCTTGATAATCTTGCTCTACATGTGCTAATTAAAGAGACATTCTCTTATACAATGATAGCGGCTGTCCCCCCACTCAACATGAGAGCACACAAGCCTTTCTTCTCCCGTCAATAACTGACTACCAATACCATGTTCTAAAGGTAGGCTTAAGTTTTCAATGCGTATTTGTTTCACCGCAAACCTCGTGACTTTAACCTGTACAAATAATACTATCGCGTTGAGCACTATACATTGATTCTTTTTGCATATTTAAATGAATTTGTAGGATCAAAATTATATCGAGAGAGGCAGTGGACGTTGTAAAGGAGATACAAACGGGGCGTATTTCAGTAGTCGATTCAATGATTGCATCGTGATAATCGCGATCAGGGTCCTCTGACATTTCTTTTCTTTTATCTCGAACGGTTGCTGTAAGATAAAACGGCAATAAATAATCCGGAAAGACACCGGCGGTACGTGAGGTCGGTTGCACTTTTCATTTGTATTATTCGCATAATTATTCGTTGGGAGACGCGTGGTGGCTTTATTTATGGCATTCTGGGGCCTAGTAAGAGGATATCATTTGTTGACGAGTGGAAATAATTTTATTAATTTGATATATTGCGCGGGTAGAACATTTTAAGTGTTTAATACATGTAAACTGATAATTGTATTTATCTGTCTTATGTGTGCAATTACATATTTTATTTTGAGATTTATCACGCAGAACAAAAAGACTGTTAAAAATATCCTAGCATCTCACTTTGGTACACAGTTTTATGCGTAAAGTTAATAAATATGTATGTAGAAGACAAACAGAAAATTAAATTTAAAAAAAAAACCTTAAAATTAAATCATATAATTTTTCACTAATTATAACCAATCAAAAGTAATCAAGAAACATTAATATCAATATAATAACAAAAATATAAAATAAATCCCAGACAACGATCAAAAGATGTAGATAAATTTAGCACACCGTCCATCTGATGGTTAGTTGATGTGTCCCATAGATATCTACATCTATCCTCGATTAAGAATCAAAGTTCAGATGCCTTGTCGCTGCTGAGGACTAAGATGGAATGCCTTATTTCCAGAAAAAGAGTACGCGGTTCTCTACCCTCACCAGTATTAAGGCAAATCTTTCCTACAACGGAAAAGGAGTTTCAAGGAGTCAACTTTTACGGGCTGCCGATGACGATGAAGAAGCCTTAATAAATTCGATGATATATGTATATACTAGCTGACCAGGCAGACGTTATTCTGCCCTTTCCATTTGCTTTCCTAAAAAAAACTCCTGAGATTAGCAATAAAAAAATTGAGGGTCACTTATCGGGATAAAAACTATCCTCTCTCTCAAGTTGGACCAAACTGCACACAGTGTGCAAATTTCATTGAAATCAGTTCAGTAGATTAGGAGTTCATCGCGGACAAACAACGTGACACGTAATTTATATATATAAAGATATAATGTCATAGATATACAAGAGTCATAAGATGTTCAAGTGTTTGAGTTATTTAAGCACTATTAATTATTTATTTTATTTATTTTTTCTTTATTTCACTAAATATTTCTACAAAAGGCGAGCTTAATGCTATATGGCATTCTCTACCAGTTAAACTTGGGTAGAACAGAGAGTGAGTTTGGGCAGTTAAGTTGCCATGATATAATTCAGTCCAAATATATACATGCAACACATACATAAAATATATATATATATATATATATATATGTATATATATATATAAAATATATATAATTCATATACATATATAAATAAATACACACATTTATACATATATATCTCAATAAATATTATTGTAAATAATTTAGTGCTTCATCTTGTGTTCGTTTTTTTATTCTCTGTTTCATTTAAATAAATAATGTCCCTTTGATAAGCGGTGGTAGCGCAAAAACCTTTTGTTTGTATAAAATCGAAATGCCAAAAAAATAATTTTAATAAGATACGTACAGAATAAAACTAAAGTGGAATATTTACAATTTGCTCATCAGCAATGAGCTCTACATATAGCTCTAATAACTGACAACCGATAGGAAGAAAAGATTCATTAGATGAAGTAATGACCTGGTAAGAGACGCAGGGCCTGGTAGTTCAGTCGATAGGTTCAGCTGGCCAAGGATCGTGCTTTGTGACATTGCTTGAGGAAGGCCTACGTTCAGCAGTGGACTTGTGGACGGCTGTCATGACGATGATACTAGGTGGGAACTTTTACCCATAAGTACATCTGTGTTACAAGTACATACAATATTAAGTTCCGGCTTGAAACCTATGGAGCGTCTCAGTTATAAGTACAGGTTGTAAGGCTTTTTAGTCCTCAGAGATGACAATGCAAGTGTAATTTAATTTGGTTGAAGCTGATTACATATATTCATCGGCAGCAGAAGTCACTTATCATAAGATGAATGTTAGCCTGTTTGTCATTTTATTATTATAAAGGAATTTACAAGAAATAAACTTTGTATATCATTTTCGAAATAGCCTAGATACTATTTTCGACAGACAACTGTAAACTTGGGTAAAAAGTATACTGTAATATATACGAATAATAGTATTAAACTACGTACTAACGTAATAACTTAAAATAATAAGTTTTATTAAACTTGCATTATTCATTAGTCTAGAAAATATTCATCACGCTACTCTGGTACAAGCTGCAGCTAAGAGTACATATTATTACGTCTTCGAATATATTTTTTTAATTATTAGTCAAACTAATTTACTATCCAGCTCATAACAAATCACTTTTTTTTTTTTATAGGAGAGGGGGCAAACGAGCATGCGTCTCACCTGATGGTAAGTGACTACCGCCGCCCATGAACAACTGCAACACCAGGGGAATCGCAGATGCGTTGCCGGCCTTTTAAAAAGGAGTACGCTCTTTTCTTGAAGGTCCCTAAGTCGTATCGGTCCGGAAAAATCGCTGATGGTAATCGATTCCACAAGGAGGTCGTGCGAGGAAGAAAACATCTTCTAAATCGCACAGTGGTGGACCGCCAATCATCCAGATGGTGTGGATGGTATCGGGAGTTCTGCCGCGATGTGCGTTCGTGAAATTTGGCGGCTGGGATTAATCCGAACAATTCCTCAGAGCACTCCCCATGGTAGATGCGAAAGAAAATGCAAAGGGATGCAACATCTCTTCGCAGTGCCAATGAATCGAGCCGATCGGAAAGGTCTCGGTCGTCGACAATTCGAGCCGCTCTGCGTTGGATGCGGTCAAGTGGAAGGAGCTGGCACTGGGGAGCCCCTGCCCAGAGATGGGAACAGTATTCCATGTGAGGCCGAACTTGCGCCTTGTAAAGTAGCAGGTGGTGTGCCGGCATGAAATACTGTCCCGCTCTGCTGAGCACGCCAAGCTTTTTAGAGGCCAATTTGGCCTTCCCTTCCAAGTGACCACGAAACTGCACGTCACTCGATATGTCGACTCCGAGGATACCGATACTGGCTGAGGCAAGAAGGGGAGTGCCTTGAAACTGAGGAGATACGACAAAGGGGTTCTTTTTAGCGGTAAACGCGCAAACTTGTGTCTTCTGAGGATTAAATTGGACTAGATTTAGTCGCCCCCAATCCGAGACTTTGTTCAGCAAAGACTCGACTTCAGACACAAGTTTGTTCCGGTACTCAGCGACGTTTTCCCGAGAAATATTGGCACGGCCGGTGTATAGAGCATCACCAGTGCTGTCATCCGCATAGCAATGAATGTTACCAGTTAGCAACATATCATTGATATGCAGAAGAAACAGCGTTGGTGATAGCACACAGCCTTGTGGAACACCAGCGTTAATAGGCTTGTAGTCAGAGCATGCACCGTCTACAACGACCTTGATGCTCCGATCTACAAGGAAGCTGGTGATCCAATTGCACAATTTCTCGGGAAGCCCATAGGAAGGGAGCTTCGAAAGAAGCGCTTTGTGCCAAACCCGATCGAAGGCCTTCGCAATGTCCAGACTAACGGCCAACGCCTCCCCCTTGGACTCTACTGCCTCCGCCCATCTATGGGTCAGGTAGACCAGAAGATCACCAGCTGATCGACCCCGACGAAAACCGTATTGGCGGTCACTAATCAGCTGGTGATCCTCAAGGTACCGGTTGAGCTGGCAGTTAATAATGGATTCCATTATTTTGGAGAACAAGGAGGTGATCGCGATAGGCCTATAGTTGGATGGGTCTGAGCGGTCGCCTTTTTTAGGGATCGGGTGGACAAAAGCTGTCTTCCATGAATTCGGGACTACGCCTTGGGAGTAGGAGTACCGGAAAAGACGCGTTAGGACCGGTGCCAACTCCGGAGCACACGTCCTCAGCACAATTGGGGGGATTCCGTCAGGCCCACTCGACTTCTGGATGTCCAGGGAGAGCAGTGCTTTGCGAACCGAGCGCTGTGAGAACAGCACATCCGGCATGGAGCACTCACACCGCGGGATGGTCGGCGGTGTTTTCCCCCCGTCATCAAGAGTCGAGTTGGACGCAAAAAGGGAGCCTAAAAGGTCGGCTTTGTCTTTTGCGTCATGGGCCAGTAAGTCATCCTCCCTGTGCAGAGATGGTAGTGATGGCTTACAGAAATTCCCTTGGACAGCCTTGGCGAGAGACCAGAATGCACGGGTTCCCGAAGGAAGGCGAACTAGTTTCTCGCCAATTCTGCCTATGTGCTCTGACTTTGCCTTGGCAATTACTTTATATAATTATGTTTTTAGCGATCCTCCCCAGCTTCGCACGGGTGATTTTTAGATCTCGAAATCAGCGCCACCTTTATCGAATCAACTTAATCACACACACAACATTTTATCAAAATCGGTCTAACCGTTTAGGAGGAGTTCAGTCACATACACACGGACAGGAGAAATAGAATAAACATATGTTTATATTAGTAAATTATTTTATATAAAAACACAAAAAAAAAAACAAAACGCACACTGCGCTTAAAAAGAGGTTTTTTGTATCGATTGCAAACATAAAAAATCCGAATGGCAGACAGCGGGAAACAAGGAGATTATGCAAGACGCATCTCTATCGTCGCGCCTTATTTCGTTGAATCTTAGCTAGTCTCCATTCCCATCACGTCTACCTACGGGATGTATTACTGATATCGATGCGTTACAGGAGCCGGGAGTATCTACGCCGAACCCATAACTGTATTTACGCTTGCCAACACGCGTTATTGTATTTTTAAGACGTATTTGTATGCTGAATGCATCCTTGCGGCATATGTTTATCGAGAACTTTTAAAATGGGAGGGGACGCTCGTTTTCAGACTGCTATATTTGAAGGAATCGTTTTGAAATGTTATGTTAGTGACGTTTAAATGTAACTTGTAGGATGCCACAAAATGTTCCCACATGCATTGTGTATCCTTTTAAGTTGTGATTATATGTATGATTTGTGATTATTTGTTGTAATTTTTTATCTGTTTTATATATATCAAAATAAATATAGATATTTGAGTGTTTGAAATAGGTAGCATGTAATGCATATATAACTACGTTAATTTATATTTAAACTACAAGGGTTATCGGTTGGTTCATTGCAGAATCTCGCATTTGTGATAGGTCTTGCTACGTCGATTATTGCAGAACCAGATATGTGTAAGCCGTATAAATCTCGTCAACGGTATGAACACCTTACATTTGGCAGAGTGATTAATGGATATTATATCGCCACATATGAGATGTTATATAGATTGACTGTCAGAGAATGCCGTTAGGCATTAAGTCTGCACTGTGTTACCCTAGATATTAAAGTGTTAACAATCAATATTAAATAAATAAATATTTCCAGTATTTTCCATGGTCGCTTTTAAAGACACACTTGGGGTGAAATATAGAGACAGGTTCTCTTATTTTGTCACTATTTAGCGATCATCATTATGTCATTTTAAAAACATGCTGATAATGATGACGAACGAGCACATAATCCAACCGATAGTAAGTGAATGCTGTAGATTGAAACCCATAGATTTAGAATAGAAAATAAAATGCAATCACTAACCATACGAAATAAAATAGTATTTTACGCTAGTAACTAGTATTCTGGGAGATCGTAGTCCTTCTCCGGTTAAGTTGACCCATTTGTACTGCAGCCATAATAAATTTACAGATTGGCTTATACGTGATTCTCACATATAACTATACTTTGCGAAAGCATTGACAGTCACAGTGGCAGACTAAGGCCTTTAACACTGCGACCCGTCCTTGTTATGAATATTATTTAGACATTGAGTAAAAATTTATAAATAAAAAGTTCAATTATTAAAAATAAAACTTTAGTCTGAAGTCTCCGAATTTAGAATGATCTAATAGTCAAAAAATCTAATTTAAACAGTAGATGTCTGCGAGTTAAGAACTATTTAAGATTCAGTTGTTATATAAAAATGGACATTTATTAAAAAGGAAAGCCCGTTTCAATAAACTGAAAGAATAAAATAAGTTTTGCATAATAGCTTCAGAAGTCGGTGCATAGCGTATAGAAATATTAAAACCGTCAGGAGCGGTAATTCTTTATTTTTTTTTTTAGTTTTTAGGTTTATAGAAACTTTTAAGTAGACTGAGGAATATGAAAAGGCTCGAAGGAAGTCTCATTAGTTACAATAAAAACTTCATCCCCTATTTTTCCATCCTTAGGGATAAAAATATTCTCCAAATTTATATGCGACCGCCCCCGAAGTATAACTTAATAAATAAAAAAGAATCTCAAAAATCGGTCCACAATTAAAGAAAATATCGAGTAACATAAACACTAAGAAAAAGAACTATTGGGTATAGTGTTGAGATCATCCTCCTTCTTTTGATCTGCTAATTAAATAAAAAGTAATATGTACCAGTTCAAGACAAGTACGGTTCACTGAAACAGTTTAGTGTAAATTTTATAACTCTTTTTGCGTTAATCGGAAAAGTTGAAAATTATAAGCAAATAAAGTAGGCTGGGCTAACTAACACCGTGTTGTCAAAACAATTCACCTTAACTAAAGACGTAAGAATGCATTAAAACCTCGTAAACCGAAGTATTCATATAAAGTTATTAATATTATATGCTAAGTAAAATGGCGTGTGAAGGCATAAAAGAACCAATAACCCCATTTTTTGACTCGTGGATATCGTAATCGTAAGTACTTCTTACATGATGTGTCAATCGTAAATGATTCATTCATTTCACCCGGATTGCATCAAAGTATTGATGATTGCAAGTTTTTATAGAATAAGGGTGACAAGCGAGCACGCAGTCCAACTGATGGTAAATGGATGCTGTGGCCCCTCATAGTAAACATCTACATCTATCTTCGATTAAGGATCAAAATGCAGATGTTTTGTCACCCCTGAGTACTAAGATAGAATGCCTCGTATCCAGTAAAAAGGGTATCCAGCTCTCTACACTTACCATACAGCAGCATTAAGTCGCTATTTTACGCTGGTATTTTTTTTGTGTATCTTTGTGTTTTAAAAAAAAAACGTTACCCCCACACTAGGATTTTTTCCTGTGTCGTGGAGGCAGTTTACAAACATAAATTGCACAAGGACAAACATCCAGACCCGGAACAATTATTTGTAGGCCATACAAATACTTGTTCCGTGCGGGATTCGAACCCTCGGCCCCCAGCGCAACAACTGATTGCTAAGCCACTGCGCCACGGAACCGTCCGTCCGTATTCTATGAGAGCGTGGTCCTTCCCCGGTCGAACCGACCCATTCGTGCTACAACTATACTACAAATATAGCTGCAGCATGGCTGAACCACGTTATAAAGTGTTTTAGCACAAATTTTGGTTCCAGTTGTAACTACGACCCAGGAACTATTTGGTTAGGTATTCTAGTACCAAGTCCTTAGCTCGCTATTAGGATACGTGGGTACTTTAGTGAAATTATGCTTTACGCTTATACAATATACATACAAATATTAAAGATTTTGATTTCATAGCATAAACCGAAATAGAAAAGTTATTGGAATATATTTTTCGACCAGTGTTTCTAAGCTTCCTCAATCAAGTGACAGCCGAATCACGTTAGGCCGTGTCTACATAACAACCTTTTAGCTTAATCCTTACGTACAACGCCACATAGTAATAAGAAGATTGTAATTGAACGTCAAAGAGGCCGGCTGCGGGGATTAGACAACGATGCGACCGAACGGGATTGAGCGACAATTTCAAATAGCTACTCGTATGATAGACGATTCTCATATAAATCATTTCGTTACGCTACATACGCCTTTGATTTGATTGTCACGGATTTCGGAAGCATGACGGCGATTATGAGAATATAACTTCGATCCATATAAGTAACGTTATCGAGTGCAATTTGTGGGTGTTGTTTAGTTTCTATGACAGAATTTTAAAGAGAAATTACTAAAGTCTCTTTGTTACGTGCTCTTGACATACTTAAGTATTTATAAGGGTAATTAATTAGCTGAATAAATTAGAAAATTTACTAGCAGAAAAGATCTGCGCGTAGAAATATAATGTTCTATACCCATTACCTAACTGGCATAGCCAACTCATCTGCCACTATTACCAAAACCACATTCTGGTTCAAGTGGTGTTGGGAGTAGTCGTGTTTTGTGCAGTGATGTCGGGTTAAGTCTTTGCAGTGATATTGGGACAGGGATAGACGATTGCTACCACAATCCAAGATTACTATCAATAGGAGGGGGGTGCTCCTCAAACTTAGAAATCATTTTGGACGCAGAAAGTACATACATATAATCACGCCTCTTTCCCGTAGGGGTAGGCAGTGACCACTTCTTTTCACTTGCTACGATCCTTACATTCTTGTTTCGCTTCGTCCACTTTCATTGTTTCATTCATACATGCTCTTCGGTTTAGAGTACTCTTGACCTGGCCTTATTAATATTAAGCTACTTAATTTTATTTACAGTTATCTATTTAATTAATTAATTGATCTTTTATTGATTAATTGATACTTAACTGATTAACTGATATTTTATTGATTAATTGATATTTAACTGATTAACTGATATTTTATTGATTAATTGATATTTAACTGATTAACTGATATTTAATTGATTAATTGATTAAACCGTGTAGTGGTGTTGTAAGAATACATATATTACCTCATATCGTTCAATAGGTATCGTTAGAGGCGACAAAGGGAAACATATCAGGAGAAGGGCGACAGCGTTTTCCCAATAACACAAAGAAAATTAAAAGCTAAGGTTACCAACACGCCTAAGCGTGGCAACTATTGCAAATGTTCCGCTTATGAGGCTATATATCGAGGTGGGCTATGTTTAACAGTGGACTTTTGATAGACTATGACGATAATGATGATTATGATTTAATAGATTGAATAAAATTACTAATTAATTGCAAAACGACGCCTATCGAATCAAGCGTCGTTTTGCAGAAATTTATTTATTAAAAGTTTTATAAATGTTATATATATATATATATATATATATATATAACTAGCTGGTACCCGGCATGTTGCAGTCGCAAAAGAAATAATTGAGGTAATATCGTTTTAAATTTGGAAGAGTTATATTATTAGGAATGACAGTGCATTCATTGATGTTGAATGATATATAACTTACAAATGTGTCGGTACTATACGCGCGCATAACAACCCATACGTACTCCAACCAAAATATAGCTGCTCTACCAAGTATAAAATAATAATAAACAAGTATTGTCAGAAATTTCGGGATCTATGAAAACCTTAGTTAACACTAACGTTCGAAGTCAGATGTTCTGTGGACAAGAAGCCAACTACAGCCACTACAAAGAAGCCCCAACGATACTAACGCAATTGTTTTGCCTTCCCGGAACCCCTTCACTAACACTTAAACTTTATGATATGGTATTAAAGTTCAAATTGACTTTTAAGTATTATTACGAATCTTTTGTATGGGAATATAGAAAAGTGTTGCTTTTAGAATTTTTCATCAATTTTTTAAATTTTTCTCTCCGTAAGAACCATCTTCATACTTCAAGGAATATTATAAAAAAAGAATTAGCGAAATCGGTTCAGCTGCTCTCGAGATTTGCGCTTAGCAACACATTCAGCGATTCATTTTTATATTATAGATTAATTATTGATGTAGATGTAAAATGTCTCGAAAGTAATGAAAAAGTGTGACTATGGATTCCGTTATATTTATTGGCGTGCTCAGCAGAGCGGGACAGTATTTCATGCCGGCACACCGCCTGCAACTTTACAAGGCGCAGGTTCGGACTCACATGGAATACTGTTCCCATCTCTGGGCAGGGGCTCCCCAGTACCAGCTCCTTCCACTTGACCGCATCCAGCGCAGAGCGGCTCGAATCGTCGACGACCGAGCCCTTTCCGATCGGCTCGATTCATTGGCACTGCGAAGAGATGTTGCATCTCTTTGCATTTTCTTTCGCATTTACCATGGGGAGTGCTCTGAGGAATTGTTCGGATTAATCCCAGCCGCCAAATTTCATGAACGCACATCGCGGCAGAACTCCCGACACCATCCACACCATCTGGATGATTGGCGGTCCACCACTGTGCGATTTAGAAGATGTTTTCTTCCTCGCACGACTTCCTTGTGGAATCGATTACCATCAGCGATTTTTAAAACTCCTTTTTAAAAGGCCGGCAACGCATCTGCAATTCCCCTGGTGTTGCGGTTGTTCATGGGCGGCGGTAGTCACTTACCATCAGGTGAGCCGCATGCTCGTTTGCCCCCTCTCCTATAAAAAAAATATTATTTAGAAAATCAGTAATTAAATATAAATTGAAATTAAGCACGATAAAACCCGTAAAATAAGATTTATTAAAAAAGATAAATCCCCTTTGCCATTTCATTTCGGTTTATAACTTAGAATACATACATATATCACAAATTGTTCCATAATCTCAATATTTATAAAAACAAATAACGACCATTAACGAAAGATAGATTGTTGGCTTGCAAAAAACTTCTACGTTTAGTTGCATACATGTTTTATTTAAGACAGCTAATATAATGTTACACTATGAACAGCTCCATAGAGGATCATAAAATACCCAGTGTTGCCATAGTTCGCCATATATTTAGGTGAAATTATCACTTTATAGCTACCATGCGAGCTTCATAATAGACTCTTAAGATAGCGTAAACTATAAATTATGTTACTAAGAGCTGAAACCCTGTATACTTTGTACCATCTTTAGCCGCGGTTTTGCTTACGCTAAGCCATCTATCAATAACAAAACCTTTTCGAAAACTTTATTATTATGTATCTATCAATATTCGATATTAATTTTAATTATTAATTTTAGTTATTTGCCTCGCTTGGCAAGGGGTTCGACGGCTCCGTGGCGCAGTGGCTTAAAAATGAATTGTTACGCTAGGGGCCGCGGGTTCAAATCTCGCACGGAACAAATATTTGTATAGCCTACAAATTATTGTTCCGGGTCTGGATGTTTGTCCTCGTGCAATCTATGTTTGTAAACTGCCTCCATGATACAGGAGAAAATCCTAGTGTAAGGGTAACGTTTTTTTATTAAAAACCAAAGAAAAAAGAAAACTAATTATTATTGGAATTCATTTTATATTTTGCTTAATTTTATGATTATATTAAATTATGAAAAATATACAATAAAAGTGGTAGAAAAATGAATTATTAAATTCCTTTACGTTCATACATTCATCCATATACATATCAACAAACTCAATCTAACTCAGACTTTAAAAAAAAAACTTATTTTATTCAAGAACTTCTGAGTGTTATTAAACATTTAAAATAATTAAATCAAAACTTTGTTTCTGATGGATGAAATTGTAAAAACGTTAATCATTATAATATTACGATTATAGTATTAAAAATTCTCCAATATATTTGTTTTTTTTTATTAATTTAATTTTTTATTGTAATAACTTTAAATTTATCTGTTTAATATTTCCATACAAATCTTTATACGACTATTTATTAGGGATTAAAAATATTTATATACCATATTATGTTAATTGCAACGTTAATAATCAATCATTTCCTAAAAATTACAATATAATATGTTAATTTAATGTAAAGACGGACAATGGAATTTATTATGGTTAAAATTTGTATTTTATAATTAGCAACTTTGTATTCTATATATTGGCTATAAGAACAGTAATATGAGGCAGTAAAGAAAGGTATTTTGCCGTTCAATCGGTATAAAATTAGTGTCATTAAATGTCCGATGATATATTTACACATAACGTAAATGTTACAATAACTTTAATATGTTTTTTTTTTCTGCGTAGTGGTTGCATTAGAGAATCCTACACACAAGTTATTACATTTAATGTTATACAACATTTAATGTTATACAACATTTAATGTCATCGGCGTACATTAAATGTTGTGAAGACTTTAAAGAAGCAGTATTATAATGAATATAGGCGTTATACATTAAAGGTCCTAGAATGCCTGTTGATATTTCGATATAGTCCTGACACTCAAAAAGGATTTAATCCACCTGAGTAAATCCCCATACATGCCTAACAATTGTAGATTATTCAGTAAGATGCAGTGGAGTAGCGTGCCTTAGAGAGGCCCTGTATCAAAGTTTGTCGGGAGGCCCAAATGAAGGGTAAAGATTTTTCACAAAAGACACAAAAACTCTTTTTTTTATAGGATAAGGGTGACAAACGAGCACACAGTCCACCTGATGGTAAGTGGTTGCTGTAGCCCATAGACATCTACATTTATCCTCGATTACGAATCAAAATGCAGATGCGTTGTCACCCGTGAAGACTAAGATGGAATGCCTCGTTTCCAGTAAAAGGGTCTCCGGTTCTCTACACTCACCATACGAAACACAGCAGCATTAAGCTGCTATTTTACGCTGGTATTCTGTGAGAGCGTGGTCCGTCCCCGGTCGAGCCGACCCATTCCTGTTACAATTATACCAGAAATATAACTGCAGCATGGCTCTATCACGTTCTTCGTTCTTCTACAATAGGAGAGGTCTGTGCTCTTCAATGGACTCTTACGAGCTGGTAATCAAGAGAAAAATAAAACCAAAAAAAAGAACAACAATAGAAAACGATATCGAGAAGTAGTGAAAAATTTTTAAAAAATTATTTTAAAGATCTTTACAGTCTACCTGGAACCGAAAACTAGTGAAAAATTAAGTGTCTTAGTATAGGAACAGTCATCCCATTAAAAATTTAAATACATCATTTACCATTTCCCTTACAGCCTACCAAAAGTCATAGATATAGGGGATATTTGCCGCAGTTGCCTCGCTTGGAAAGGGTTTGGCAACCGCGATTTTTTTTTTGTTTTAAGAACGATGCTGTTGTTCGTCACTTGTTTCATTTCCCTCTGTCGTGAAAATATAATTTCAATAAAACATAATAAGTTTTAGTTGAAAATAAAAGTAGTTCAGGAATCGACATAGTATAAAAATGTATTTTAGTCAGCTGTGAACTTGCGAAAGACAAGAGAGTAATGCCTGTTAATTACTATTAAAGTAGTAGAAACCTACGGGTATAATTAGCATTCACCGGACCCTTGTTTAAACAAACATATGTAAGAAGCATGGATGTATTTAAGTTAGTTACTCAATCTATAGTAACAAGTGTAATTTATGTAAGAGTCCGAACTAGAAAAATCGTGTCATAACTCGAAATCTATTTGACTTCTAGTTACGTAGCAATTTTATCGTACTATAAAACTAACTAATTCGTTTTAAATAATAATAATGTCCTCCAGACCGAATTTCGGTCACGGCGGCCAACCTCGACGAAGACTAGCTTTCGGCGCAGGAGAGGATCACAGTGCCCAAGTGTATGCGCAGGCACAGGTGCACTCTCAATTCCCTCACTCTTATAGACCGATGGGACGAAAAACCGACACAACCGGAGAGATTAGACACAGGACCAACCGGCTTTACGTGATTTTCGAGGCACTGGGCTGAAACACCGCCAACTTCCTGACTCCGGGCAGCTACTGAGAAATTCTTGAATAGCTCAACAATTTTTTATAGGAGAGGGGGCTAACGAGCATGCGGCTCACCTGATGGTAAGTGACTACCGCCGCCCATGAACAACTGCAACACCAGGGGAATCGCAGATGCGTTGCCGGCCTTTTAAAAAGGAGTACGCTCTTTTCTTGAAGGTCCCTAAGTCGTATCGGTCCGAAAAATCGCTGATGGTAATCGATTCCACAAGGAGGTCGTGCGAGGAAGAAAACATCTTCTAAATCGCACAGTGGTGGACCGCCAATCATCCAGATGGTGTGGATGGTATCGGGAGTTCTGCCGCGATGTGCGTTCGTGAAATTTGGCGGCTGGGATTAATCCGAACAATTCCTCAGAGCACTCCCCATGGTAGATGCGAAAGAAAATGCAAAGGGATGCAACATCTCTTCGCAGTGCCAATGAATCGAGCCGATCGGAAAGGGCTCGGTCGTCGACAATTCGAGCCGCTCTGCGTTGGATGCGGTCAAGTGGAAGGAGCTGGCACTGGGGAGCCCCTGCCCAGAGATGGGAACAGTATTCCATGTGAGGCCGAACTTGCGCCTTGTAAAGTAGCAGGCGGTGTGCCGGCATGAAATACTGTCCCGCTCTGCTGAGCACGCCAAGCTTTTTAGAGGCCAATTTGGCCTTCCCTTCCAAGTGACAACGAAACTGCACGTCACTCGATATGTCGACTCCGAGGATACCGATACTGGCTGAGGCAAGAAGGGGAGTGCCTTGAAACTGAGGAGATACGACAAAGGGGTTCTTTTTAGCGGTAAACGCGCAAACTTGTGTCTTCTGAGGATTAAATTGGACTAGATTTAGTCGCCCCCAATCCGAGACTTTGTTCAGCAAAGACTCGACTTCAGACACAAGTTTGTTCCGGTACTCAGCGACGTTTTCCCGCGAAATATTGGCACGGCCGGTGTATTGAGCATCACCAGTGCTGTCATCCGCATAGCAATGAATGTTACCAGTTAGCAACATATCATTAATATTGTAACGAACCCCCCCCCCCCCATCTTTTTTCTCTTCTACTATATATCCACTTATACTTGTATTTCTTTAGAATCTATATCTGTAAGATATATAAATATATCTAATTATATAACTATAATAATAACGTGACCAGTATAACTTGATCTTTCTAAAGGTTTAAATATAGGCCGTTTAATAAATTTATGGCGTGATCGTCTTAGTTAGGACCCTTTTTTACGTTGTGTTTGTATAGTAACTTAGTTCTTTTAGGTGTAACTTGGAAGAATGAATATTCACGAGAGCAATCGAAAGCTGTTGGTAGAGTCTTTCTTATAAGCTAGAGAACCCCGTTCACGAAGACAGAGCTCAAAAAGGTTAAGAACAATATATTGTCCCTATTCCACTTGTATCTGGTTCACAACAGTCAATTCCTTATTAATTAATCCCTTCCCGCTTGGAAAAGGCTCACAATATTTATATCAAATACCAGTTACAAGGGCTTCGCTCTCCCACATTTAAAAAAAAAATGTGGAGGAGGTACACGGCCCCACACACGCCGCGCACGGTGAGCGCCAACCATTTTAATGCGCTCCCCCCGAAGGGTACGCAAAGTTGGCAACTGGACCGTAGTCCACAGCAAAATAACTGGCGAACCAGTAAAAGAGGACTTGGCCCCTTGATAGTGCGTAAGCACAAACATCGACCGAAGTCGCGCATGTCAATGCGTGTAAACGCCATACAGAATACGATCAAATCCAGCCACAGTGAAATGTACGTCACACGGGTTAGGCAACAATCGGCACACTGACCATAAAAAGCCTTCCGTGAGCGCCACCACCTGCCAGACCGCCGTTCCTGCAGACGTGATGTAAGTGTAAGGCATCACCACCAATTGCATGGTCAGCACGGCCAATTGGCCGCAGAGCGTGTCATGAGTCTACCGCTCACCTCAAGGGAATGGGGTCCCACGTTGCGCGGCTTTCGGCCGCAGCCTTGAGAGCCTCCTCAGATTCTCCCTCCAGCTACCACCCGCATGAGGTCAACACATATGCTCCACCAACCAATACAATGGCAGATATAGCAAATAGGCAGTTATAAGATAATATTAATAATTCGCCATCAGAAAGGGTTTGTGTCTCTGACGTTGAGTATATGCATTTTTCGATCATGTTTGTCTCACCCACCAACAAGTTGCCTTCAATCTCTCAAAGGTGGGAACTTTATAGAGATATATTATTAAGTTGTTATATAAAACATCATGGAGGGCAGACAGTCTGCAGCCCCGCAATGAAGGGACCCGACTTGGGCAAAGCTACTTAGGTTGTGAGTCAAACCAAGACGCAGAGAGCGCCATTGAGAATAGCGACCCGCCAAACAACCATCGTAGAGACGCAATGCTACAGAATGCAACAAGCATCAATACGACTATCGTCGGGCTTACACCATCCCAAGGTCCCCCATACAGTCCCAGCAGACATCACCACCCGCATACCTCCATCGACCAGAACCACAAGATGCATCGAATCAGGTGCAGCACACCCGCAGATCCATCACAAGACACAATACTGCAAGTAGCAGTAAGCATCAATGCAACTATCATACGGATGGCGCCCCCTCACAACACACCCACATGATCCCTATCGACTTTGGTAACAAAATTTGATAATGTTGTTAACTAAAAATACCACCAACGTATCATACTAGCACGGTACTAAGACGTCAGTAGCCAATACTCCACGTATCATAGCGCTATTGCACTAAGACATGAAGTTGAGTATGCTTGCTGCACTTAAAAGTACTACCAAACACACTCACCCTAATCCGAAAGATAGCCGACGTATCATAACGCTATGCGCTAAGACGCCGCCCACAACCGGTAGGGGTGTGCGATGTCCACGGGCAAGTCGTATTGCTACAACAAACCCGCTTACCACCGGCACTAAGATGATATGTCTAGGACACATCGGTTAGTGAGTCCAAGTTTACCTCGGTCTCAGAGGCTGCGAAGCAACCTACACGCCACTATAATAATCCTTTTCAAGTCCCATTTCTTTCAATATAATGCTTTTACATATTTAAGACCTTCCACATATTTGCTTTATTTCATAGACCATACTACTGTACGTCTTATTCATATGGGACTTCAAGTCATAACTCTGCTATCATAATGCTTATGCATCATAGAAACCTTCTATATTAATGCTTTGGTTCGTCAGACCTTACTATGTTAAGTCCCTAATATAGGACTAGTCATTGTGCAACCTTAGTACTAGCAGTCGGTCAGCCGACCACCCCATATATATGTACAACCTTGGGTATGTGTCTCCGACAACGCCCCAATATAAGGGAACATTACAAGAACACGTTCATTAACTTAGAAATTTTCCAATTATTACACGAACACCTTCATCAACTTAGAAAATTTTTATCCATTTTTTCTATTATATTACAAATGTTATTTATCTTTGTTATTGCAATATAATCGACTTGTATTTATATAATTTGATATATTTTGAACATTTTAAGCAGGTTTTTAATAAATTTAGAGATTTTTTGAGACATTTTATGCGTTTACTAATATATATAATGTTCAATATTCCAAATGGATATTTTTGAACTTTATGCTTATTATTTGCATTTGATTGTTTAAATTATAATTTCTATGACATTTTTAAATGTCTGTATAATGAATTTAATTATTATTTATTAATAATAATTACGAGGCGTCACAATATGCAGAAGAAACAGCGTTGGTGATAGCACACAGCCTTGTGGAACACCAGCGTTAATAGGCTTGTAGTCAGAGCATGCACCGTCTACAACGACCTTGATGCTCCGATCTGCAAGGAAGCTGGTGATCCAATTGCACAATTTCTCGGGAAGCCCATAGGAAGGGAGCTTCGAAAGAAGCGCTTTGTACCAAACCCGTTCGAAGGCCTTCGCAATGTCCAGACTAACGGCCAACGCCTCCCCCTTGGACTCTACTGCCTCCGCCCATCTATGGGTCAGGTAGACCAGAAGATCACCAGCTGATCGACCCCGACGAAAACCGTATTGGCGGTCACTAATCAGCTGGTGATCCTCAAGGTACCGTATGAGCTGGCAGTTAATAATGGATTCCATTATTTTGGAGAACAAGGAGGTGATCGCGATAGGCCTATAGTTGGATGGTTCTGAGTGGTCGCCTTTTTTAGGGATCGGGTGGACAAAAGCTGTCTTCCATGAATTCGGGACTACGCCTTGGGAGTAGGAGTACCGGAAAAGACGCGTTAGGACCGGTGCCAACTCCGGAGCACACGTCCTCAGTACAATTGGGGGGATTCCGTCAGGCCCACTCGACTTCTGGATGTCCAGGGAGAGCAGTGCTTTGCGAACGGAGCGCTGTGAGAACAGCACATCCGGCATGGAGCACTCACACCGCGGGATGGTCGGCGGTGTTTTCCCCCCGTCATCAAGAGTCGAGTTGGACGCAAAAAGGGAGCCTAAAAGGTCGGCTTTGTCTTTTGCGTCATGGGCCAGTGAGTCATCCTCCCTGTGCAGAGATGGTAGTGATGGCTTACAGAAATTCCCTTGGACAGCCTTGGCGAGAGACCAGAATGCACGGGTTCCCGAAGGAAGGCGAACTAGTTTCTCGCCAATTCTGCCTATGTGCTCTGACTTTGCCTTGGCAATAACTCTTTTGAAGGACCTGGAGGCGAAGTTATACTTCTTTTTAAGTGTGCTGGTATTTACATCCCGAGTCGCCGAAGCCGCAGCCCAGGCTTGATAACACTCCTGCTTACTGCGTATGCAGTCTTACAGGAGCGACCAAACCAAGGCTGAGATCTGCCTCCGATGGGTACCACAGATGATGGAATAAATAGTTCCATTCCCTGTAGCACCACATCAGTGACAGAGTCAGCAACAGCGCTGGGATCATCCGGCGAGAAGCAAACCCGCCCCCATGGGTAGGATGCAAAGAAGTACCGCATTCCGTCCCAATCCGCCGTCCTGTAATGCCAAACACGGCGGCAACCTGCAGAACGCAACCGCGAAGGGAGCGTGAGTGGCACCACACTCCGGATCAGACAATGGTCCGAAGAGCCGAGAGGGGCATCGACGGAAACCTGATATCCGTCCGGATGAGAGGTCAGCAGAAGGTCCAACAGGGAAGGTGTATGATCCTCCACATCTGGAATCCGCCTAGGCGAAGTAACCAGTTGTGTCAGACCATATGCCAAGGCAAAGTCATAAACAGATCTCCCCGCATGATCGGTTAGACGTGAACTGAGCCATTCGGCATGGTGGGCGTTAAAATCGCTAAGGATCACGATCTCTGCGGATGGGACCTGTTGTAGCAAGAAATCTGTAGCCATTTGGACGTGGTCGATGAGTCGGTCTGTTTCGGCATTACCGCTATGGGACCTATAGAGGCACCCGTAGACGCGCGGATGGTCGTCGCTGTCTACGCGTAGCCAAAGGATGGACAGGTCCGAACCTTCAAGACTGCCGAGGCGTCGAGAACAGATGTCCTCTCTGACATACACGCAAACTCCAGCCCGAGGCACAAAGGAATGCTCCAATTTGTACCCCGGGTAGGAGAGATACGAAATATCAGCCGGAGAGGAAACCTGCGTCTCGGTCAGAAAGAGCAAGGCCGGCTTCGCCGTCTCGAGATGGTAGTGGACGGCGTTTAGGTTAGAGTGAAGTCCCCTGATGTTGCAGAAATTCACGGATAGCGTGGCAGGGGTCGCCTTGGTGTTCTTGCTCAGTTTGCCCCTAGCAGTAATGCTTTTGAGCGGAATTTTGCCCCCCCCAGAATACGCGGGGCAGCCTGAGCACCCACGCTCAGGATCGGAATAACATGGTCGTAGATGCTCAGCGAGGGATTCTCCAGGGGTGCTGGTACCCTCCTGGGGTAGTTCTTCGTGTAATTCCGCTACCATGTTGATGGGGGTGGAATTGGGCCTCCGGCCACCTGCACTCGCCAGACGAAACGCAGAAGCAAAGCTTCTACTTCACGCCGGTATTCTGTGAGGTCGTGGTACCAACCCGGCTCGAGCCGGCCCATACATGCAACAGCAAAAACTGCTGCGTGGCTCTACCACCGTACCTCTGTAAGACATATAAGTGTTTAATAAGTGTTTATAGAAAACAATGTCGTCGTTTAAGAAAAATTTACATAACATTTATAAAACTAACTAACATCAATGGTTTATTTAAATATAAGCCATTTATAACCATCAGCAGTGGCTTTATAGTAGTTTTATTTATCAACAAACTTAGGAGCCGTTTAAGTGTCAAACCATAAATTAGACTTGAAACTTTTCCTTAATTTTGTGTTGGAGAATTATGAAATACCCCAATAGCAAACGGCTCGTTGTCTCAAAAAATGTATCTTAGACTTCATTATCATTATTATCCATTCACAATCCAATGATAGAGATAAGCATCCAACAAGAAATGCCAATATACAGTCCTGAGCCACCTGCATCCATTGAACTCCAGCATCTCAATTGTAACTTTTTCGACGTTTGTGGTCACCCTTTTGCCACTGCAGCCGTACTTTTATGTTTTTTTTTGTAGGATAAGGGTGACAAACGAGCACACAGCCCACCTGATGGTAAGTGGTTGCTGTGGCCCATGGACATCTACATCTATCTTCGATTACGAATCAAAATGCAGATGCGTTGTCACCCGTGAGGACTAAGATGAAATGCCTCGTTTCCAGTAAAAAGGGTCTCCGGTTCTCTACACTCACCATACGAAACACAGCAGCGTTAAGCTGCTATTTTACGCTGGTATTCTGTGAGAGCGTGGTCCTTCCCCGGCCGAGCTCACCCATTGGTGCTACAACCATAATATAGCTGCAGCATGGCTTTACGAAGTATAAAACCATCAGCAATGTAACTATGTCAGTTTGTGTGTATCTTCTGTAAAAATATTTAAAAGAAAAATCGTAGACAGACAGATACCAATACTGCCCTAAAGTAAATTTGTTATTAGTCACATACGTGATAAATAAATACTTAAACATATGTTTGAAATATTCTTGTCGCAAAGAAAAACAGTCTCGTTAACCTTTAAGTTAAGCGGCTTTGATGCATTCCTAAAACCACGCTTGCGGCCGCCGTCAGCGGGCGCCGGTCACTAGGAATTCAAGATGCTATCGTTGCACTGGGAGCTTAGTTTTATGTGAGTTATGGCGTAATAAATAAATGTACCGTTGGGAAGCCAACATACGTCAATGGGTGTATAGAAGTATAACGGGATCGGTTTAATCGATTAACAGATCTTGTATCCACAAAAATATTATAGGACGACTAAAGTTATAGTTTTATTTTTTTTAATTTAATTTAAAAATTGTTCGTTAGTCACTCAATGAGAGATATAACAAAAACGCAAGGAGTTGTTTAATCAAAAAAGATTCTATTCTATTAATCAAGTAAGTTTCTCGAATGGTAGCCTCATACCGGTTTGGAAGTGACAAGGGGAGATCTACCGCCAGGCAAGGTGTTAATCCCGATTGGTACAGAGTTTGTACTGTATGAATGTAAAGTTACTGTTTGGTCTATTTACGCAATTATGACGTGATAACAGCACCATCAGATCATACCCAGCTCAGATTGGAGTACAATGGAGTCGTCCAGTTTCCGGTGCGTCCTTAGTGCGACTTAAAGACAGGATGGACAAGGTGGATAATGCATGCTACACGCGTAATAGCAAGTGACGCCGGTTCAAACAATATGGCGTTGTGTCCCCTTATGCTGATGCTTCTGTAATGCCGGTGTCTAATGCTTGCCACACCGGGCACTTTCAACTGATACTGTAGAGAAAGGTGAACCGGAGCAATTGTCAGAAATCTGTCTTATAAATCTGCGATGAGGTAACAAGATGGACTGTCTTATTAAAGCTAAAGACTGCAGAAGACGTTATCTTCTCGAGAGTGAAAAGCAGGTTTTCTAGATGAGTCTAATGATGATGATGATGAACTATCTATCTTATAATTATTTAATTACCATTACGGTACGAAATCATTAAATTAGTTGTTCGTATTAGTCTTATTTATAGTTGTGGTCTGTATCATTAAGAAATATTTTATTTTGAAACAACCATTTTAATAAACGACGATGTGTGAAGAATTACCGTAAAACCAAGTCGACAGCGGTCCAGTCTGCAAAGCTTAAAGTCGACAGATGAGATGTCAGCAGAAAATTGGATTTTATAATATAAATATGTCGCTTTACTGCGAATTAACTAGCGATAATCAAAAATAAACTCAGTGCTATTCCGTTAAGGCGTAAAATTTAAAAGCTAATTCGAAAAATATTTAATGAAATGTCAAATTTAAGTGCGACTTAAAAGTGTACAAAAGATTTAAATTTTGTCCACTATGGCTCTAAGATAACTCGCTTTTTGCAAAAAATGTTTGTTATTTTCTTTCTTTAAAGTGTCGAAGATGAATTTTGTGCCACATTCAGGTAACAGTCTTACCTTGTTAGTTAAACGTGTGACATTGTCACGTTTTGAATTAATTTTGATGGTTCTTTTGTGGCAAATGTTCGTCGTTACTTTGTATAAACTTTTGGCTTTTGAATGCACAAACGCATTCACGTGTCAATTGTTTGAAATTCTTATTTAGCCCGGCCATTCCTTTTTATGGATTGTATAAAATGTTAACACTACTTTTACTTTTTAATTTTCATTATCTCTTTTAGCCATAAGGTATGTTAAGAAACCGATGGCTGTAACTAAAAATATTATTGCCTTAAATAAAACATGCATTTAACGCACTAATTGCAATTAAGACGGTCGTAACACTAAATGAACATTAAGAAACCACAATTCGTATGTTAACGCAAATTGGTTTGGGTTTCTGCCACAAGCAAGTTTAAAATTTGCGGCAAAATGGTCCCTATAAACATGCAAATGATAACTTTTAACATCGATATAACGCTCAAGGTGTGGTCCCAATTTCGCACAAGTTTGATGATTGAATTTCGAAATGTTTTACTGTCCACAATCGGCTTTCGTAGATAACCGCTAAGTGATTGTAAGAATACAAGCGAAGGCAATAAAGTCGGATGAGCACGTCTTACCAAATAAATGAGGTTTAGTATGAAGTTCATGTGACACGCCTAAATGTTCATAACGTGTACAATGCGATCATTATTAATTATTAGATTAGCGTTGAATATTTTGTAATATTATTAACTTGTTAAATCAATATCTATACAAATAAATAAAATCCGTTTTAATATCAAAATAACATCTTTTTACTAAATACATATGAAAGTATATATACGGTACATATTACAAAAATTTATTGTCTTTCTGTCTGTTCCGGCTAATCTCCAAAATGGCTGGACTGATTTTGACAGGACTTTCACTGGCAGATAGCCGATAGTATAAGGAGTAACTTAGGCTACTTTCATTTTAGAAAAATAATTAGGGTTCCGCGCGTTCTCGCTGTGGTCGAGATCCAGAAATCAACCATCCGAAGCCGGGGCGGATCGTTAGTTAAAATAAATTCACATATTGTTGGAAAAGCTATGTAACTATTTTACACTTATTTTAAAAATCATGCTAAATACAATATGTGTTATTTTAAGTCCCAATTCTTTGAATGGACTCTCACCCAAAAAATGTGTATGTAATATTATACAACGTTGAGATTAATATTATCAACCAATATATTCTTGAGATTAATATTATCAACCAATATATTCTTGAGATTAATATATTCATTATAAGAGTTACAATATTTTAAATAGGTTCGATATCTTCATTTTCTTCTTTATCAGCCCGTAAAAGTTCAATGTTGGATATGGGCCCGTTCCGTGGTAGATTTACCTTATTCGCTGGTTGGCTTATTCGTTGGTTATCGCTGTAACAAACGTTCGTCATTTTTAACGTAGTAGAACCACGCCGTGTAGTGGCGGTCAAGAATACCACTACCCCATATCCTCCCGTGGGTGTCGTAAAAGGCGACAAAGGGAAACAGGCAGGAGATAGGCAGCAGCATCTTCCTGATAATAGCCATAATTACAATAAAAAAACTGCGGTTGCCAACCCGCTCGCCAAGCGTGGCAACTATGGCAAATACCCCCCTATGAATGTAACAAAGAGACGGCCCCCAGTCCCCGGCGGCCCCGCTATTCCTGGCTACGGTGGCGACCATGGTAACGGCGGGGCAGGGGGTGCTAAGAATCTCCGGTGGAGGTTCGGTTGCCACCTTAGACGACTCGACCTGGCAACGTACAACGCACGCACCCTGAGGACTGACGAGAAGATCGTGGAGCTGGAAGAAGAGATAGACAAGTTGCGCTGGCATATTATAGGATTATCTGAAGTCCGAAGAGAGGGGGAGGACACGGTAATCCTCGAATCCGGCAACTTGCTCTATCACCGGGAGGGCGACCATCTGTCCCAAAGAGGTGTCGGATTTATCGTCCACAAGTCTCTCGTTAACAACGTTGTAAAGATCGGGAGTGTGTCGACGAGGCCTGCGTACCTTATACTCAGAATCACCAAACGGTATTCGCTGAAGGTCATACAGGTTTACGCACCAACCTCGGCACACCCCGATGGGGAGGTGGAGGAAATGTATGAGGATATCTCTAGAGCCATGCATTCCTCCAAAACCCAATATACGGTGTTAATGGGAGACTTCAATGCAAAACTAGGCACAAGAGAGAACGGTAAGCTGAAAGTAGGGAAATTTGGAATAGGGCAACGGAACCCAAGGGGCCAGTAGCTGGCTGACTTCATGGAGAAAGAGGGACTCTTTATGATGAACTCTTTCTTCCAGAAGCGGCCCCACAGGAAGTGGACCTGGTCGAGCCCCGACGGTTCGACAAAAAATGAGATTGACTTCATTATGACGACCAGACGACAACTGTTCAGTGATGTCTCCGTGATCGCGAGGGTGAAAACTGGTAGCGATCACCGAATGGTTAGAGGCACACTGAACCTAAACGTAAAGTTGGAGAGGTCTCGTCTAATGAAGTCAACGCTCCGTCCCCCTCGTGCTCTGTTCCAAAGTCCCGAAACCTTTCAACTCGAGTTACAAAACCGTTTTCAGTGCCTAGAAGACTGTAATGAAGTGGACGATATGAATGACAAGCTCGTGGAAACTGTCCATGCGGTCGGAGCTAAGTTCTGCAAGACCCGCCGCAGAAGAACACAAAAACTCTCCGATCACACTCTTAATCTCATGGCTGTTAGACGGGAGATGAAGCTACATTCATCAACAGACTTGACAGCATACAGGCATCTGAACAGACAGATCTCCAAATGCATGCGGCGGGACTTACGCAACTTCAATACAGCTCGTATTGAAGAAGCGATCGAGCGGAACCAAGGCTCCAAAGTCTTTGCCAGAGATCTGTCTGCCAGAAAGAGCCACCTGTCAAAGCTGAAGACAGAGTGTAGCAGCATCGTTTCCGGGACACCTGAGATTTTGAGTGAGATTAAGAGGTTTTTTGGGCAGCTGTACACGTCATCGTTGGAGCCACACGCAAGTGTGAGTAACGATCCAAGAGCGAGTCTCATCCGACACTATTCCGAAGATATCCCGGACGTCAGTCTGAGCGAGATTAGAATGGCTCTCCAGCACCTTAAAAACGGTAAGGCCCCAGGCGAGGATGGAATTACAGTGGAGCTTCTGAAAGCGGGTGGAAGACCGGTACTTGAAGTCCTTCAGAAGCTCTTTAATTCCGTCCTCCATGGTGGCATTACACCGGAGGCGTGGAGCAGAAGTGCGGTGGTCTTGTTCTTCAAGAAAGGTGACAACGCTCTCTTGAAGAACTACAGACCGATTTCCCTTCTGAGCCGCGTCTACGTGCTGTTTTCGAGAGTCATTACGAATCGTCTCGCGCGCAGACTTGACGACTTCCAGCCTCCCGAACAAGCCGGTTTCCGAAAGGGCTTTAGCACCATAGACCACATACATACCCTTCGGCAAATTGTACCGAAGTCCGAAGAGTACAATTTGCCACTATGTCTGGCGTATGTGGACTATGAGAAAGCCTTTGATTCCGTCGAAATTTGGGCGGTGCTGCAGTCCCTTCAGCGGTGCCAAGTTGATTGTCGGTATATCGAAGTGTTGAAGTGCTTGTACAGTAGGGCTACGATGGCTATCCGAGTACAGAACCAGAGTACGAAACCTATCCAATTGCAGAGAGGTGTAAGACAGGGTGACGTCATATCCCCGAAACTCTTCACCGCTGCATTGGAAGACGTTTTCAAGCTTCTGGACTGGAAAGGATACGGTATCAACATCAATGGCGAGTACATCACTCACCTTCGATTTGCCGACGATATAGTCCTTAAGGCAGAATCGCTGGAGGACCTAAGCACTATGCTCAATGACCTCGATAGTGTTTCCCAACGGATAGGTCTTAAAATGAACATGGACAAAACAAAGATCATGTTCAATGTCCATGTCACACCTATGCCGGTAGTTGTTGGGAGCACTAAGCTCGAAGTTGTTGACGAGTATGTTTACCTGGGACAAATAGTCCGACTAGGTAAGTCCAACTTCGACCGAGAGGTCAATCGACGGATTCAACTCGGCTGGGCAGCGTTCGGGAAGCTACGACACATCTTCTCGTCAGACATACCTCAAAACCTGAAAACAAAATTGTACAACCAGTGCGTGTTGCCAGTGATGACTTATGGAACTGAGACGTGGTCCTTCACTGCTGGCCGTATGAGGAAGCTCAAGGTCGCTCAGCGAGCTATGGAGAGGGCTATGCTCGGAGTTTCTCTGCGTGATAAACTTAGGAATGAGGATATCCGCAGTAGAACCAGAGTAACCGACATAGCCCAACGGATTAGTAAGTTGAAGTGGCAGTGGGCCGGCCATATAGCTCGAAGAACCGACAACCGATGGGGAAGAAAGGTTCTCGAGTGGCAGCCTCGTACCGGTAGGCGAAGTGTAGGGCGTCCCCCCACGAGATGGAGTGACGACCTGGTAAGACATGCAGGAAGTCGATGGATGCAGGTGGCTCAGGACCGTGCTTTGTGGCATTCTTTGGGGGAGGCCTATGTTCAGCAGTGGACTTGTGAAGGGCTGTAATGAATGAATGAATGAATGAGAACCACGTTGCAGCTATATTATGGATGTAGCACGAATGGGTTGGCTCAATCGGGGAAGGGCCACGCTCGCACAGAATACCAGCGTAAAATAGCGGCTTTGATGTGTTTCGTATGGTGGGTGTAGAGAACCGGAGACCCTTTTTACTGAAGACGTTTAATCTTAGTTGTCTATGGTGACAACGCTTCTGTATTTTGATTCTTAATCTAGGATGAATGTAGATGTATATGGGCTACAGCATCCACTTATATCTACTATCAGATGGACTATGTGCACGTTTGTCACCCACATTCTATAAAAAAATTTCATCGCTAGGAACAGGTTTTCTCAAATTATTATAGCTTGGAGTAGAGAAAAGACCTACGTGCAATTGTTGTTAACGGATTTCTCATATGCTCGAAATACTTTTATGCTTTATTCCATCTTATATTTTCTAAAAATCATTTTATATTGCTAATTTGGAAAAAAACTGAAAAATATTATTTGTACGTCCGGATGTTGATTTTTGTATGTGGTCACGATAACTTCCACAAAAAATGACGTATCGAGACCGGGTTTTTTATTGGCTTCAGAATTACAACAACTTGTACACTATTTCATATCAATAGCCTAGTACGCGTAGTTTGTTAATAAAATTATTTTCCACTTTTATAAGTCTTATTAATATTGAAAATAGACAAAAGACAAACCTACCTCCCTAGCCTACGTTGGTTTTATGCTCTGTGTAATCGATTTAGTTTGGTAAACATTATTAATTTTTTCCCTGTAGTGACACTACCTGTTAAACTAATAGAGCGCTAAATTTAAAACACGTAAATAATATATTTTATACATGAATACAAATTTTTTAATCAAAATTAAATGAAACGCTCGTGAAGCGTGCACTTTTGGATATTCCAAACTATTTTAAATTTACATCAAACGGTATTATGAAATAATGTTCTACGATGACTGTGTTATTATGTACACAAATAAAATTGATTAAACTGGGTTTAATTTAGCTCGTATAAAAATTATTTATAAAAAAAATTCATATCATGTTTGAATTACATGATCTCATAACAAATTCGAATTTATTTGTTGAAATACATATGGGTATAAGTACTTTATATACACTTTTTACTGTTATTAACGTAGTGATTTATTTGACAAGTTCAACATGTCGGACAAGGCCGATGCTTCGACTTCTTTCTGAACCCATGTTTTAAAAACCATAAAATAAACATTGAACTCGCCCACAGGAACCAACATCTTCAAATTGATGTGTCCTTTTATTTTCTTCTCATAATAACTACATTCCCTTTATGTATGTTTTTATCGACTTAACTCTTGTATATTGGAAAGGTTATTGCGTATTAATTGTCAAGACTTTATACACAGGCGGGTCTTTTGTGGCGACCGCTAAATATCAAAGAGTACATTTATCGCTGATTTTATGCGACCAACAACCAATTCGGTGGAATAAGAAATTGGCTGAAATTCGCATTCAAAGGCCGGCAATTTTGTAAACGATGCGAATAAAGTTACTCGAATGGTTTATGAAAAAAAATGTAAATCGCATTGCTTGGTATCAATTATATTTTTAATATTGATATTGCAGACATTTGAATAATTTATGTATTATTCTTGCAATAAGCAAATAGTATACCTGCATGCTTTAATTTTATATAATTTTTTTGTTTTCACATTATACTTTCCTTTTTTTGGTTTTTTACACAAACGTTACCTCCAAACGGGGGATGAGTCGCTCGCGTCCGTAGGCTTCGACCACCTAATCCTAGGCCCACCCTACACATGTCCCCCGGGTGGTGCTAAACGAGCGACAAAGCCGAAACGATAGACTCGGCTCCTCGCCGTATGGTAGCGGCGTAAAATCTACCACCCCTTATGTCACACCATGAGCCAACAATTAAAAGAAATGGCCCCGAGTTCCCGGCGCCCCTTTAATGGGGCAGGGTCGTGAAGAATCTCCGGGAGGAAAACCGGCGACGAGGTTCGCCACCCGTCACGTTCTGTCCCCCGAAGGGGCGAACAGTGGATTGCGGAAGCCCGTCTGGCTACGTTGAATGTATGTGGAGGAATGAATGATAAGATGGATGAAGTATGCGATATGATGTATGATAGAGGAATAGACGTGTTATGTATAAATGAGACGAAACGGAAGGGAAAGGATGCTATTACATATGGCATGTATACCGCGTACTGGTCAGGTGTAGACGAGACCGAGCGGGCATGCCAGGTAGTCGGTATCATCCTTTCAGAAAGAATGGGTCATTGTGAAAAAAGTATGAATGTGTTAGACCGAGACTGCTATGGATACGAATGAAAGTGGGCTTAAAGAAGTTGTTTGTTATAGGAGTCTACGCCCCAGACATGTCTAAGCCCACTTATGTCCGAGAGTAGTTTTGGGAGTTGGTAAGGATGGTGCTAATGAAATGCAAGGTTAATTAAAATATTGTGGTATTAGGCGATTTTAATGGAAGGGTTGGGGTGAGGAGGCTTGGTTATGAAAGGATATTGGGAAGATTTGGTGATGAAACTATAAATGGGAATGGTGAAAGCCTCCTCACCGTATGTGTGGAATAGAATCTTTTTGTGACAAACACTTTCTTTCGTCATAAGAAGATTCACACGTATACATGGGAAAGAGGTGATGGTAGAAGTATGATAGATTTCATAATTGTTGATGAAAGAATGAGGAGCGCGGTGGTAGATACAAGGGTTTACCGGGGTTCTAGCGTAGGAACGGACCATTACTTGGTCTTATGCCGAATTAATGGTCTTTTCAGACGTTTGAGGCATCGGACATCTGTATCTACCACTGCGTTACAGCGTATAAAAACAGAGAGGTTACAAGATGAAGGTGTGAAAGAGAAGTTCAAATGTAGATTGAGAGAAAATATAAGTGGTATGGCTGAATTGTATATGAATGATTTAGACTTGGAGACTGTGTGGTATAATGTCAAGAAAGGTTTAGTGGATGCAGTTACCGAAGTATGTGGCGTAAGTAAGAGAACGAATGAAAGGAAAAATAACATGTTATGGTGAAATGATGAGATACGGATGGAAGTTGAAGCAAAGAAGAAAGCATGGCTAGATTTATTAGCAACCAAGGCTAGTAATTCTAGCAGTATGAATGATGATATTGAAAGACAAAAGGCAATCTTTAGACATCTAAATAAGAGAGTAAAATAAGTAGTTGAAAGGAAAAAGCAAGAAATAACGGATAAGAATGATAGAAGAATATCGGATAACTTCTAGACAAACATTAAAATGTTTTGGAAACTCGTAAGAACTGCCATTCAAAACAGCCTAGAATGAATGCTACACGAGACCAGAATGGCTGTATTCTGAATGACGAAGTTTTAAGTTTAAGGAGATGGAACGAATACTTTGAAAGTGTGTTTATGAGTGATGAGACGTTTGAATTAAATAAAATAGAAATTCCGAAAGAAGAGGAAATAGATAGAGTTATAAGTATAAATGAAATAATGAAAGCAATGAAAAGTATGAAAGCAGCTATGGCAGCCGGATATGATAGAGTATCTCTCAAAATGCTAAGGGCTGGAGACGAAGTGGTGGCAGACCTGCTGTTTTGCCTTTGACTTTGTTTAATTTATGTTGGGAACTTAAGCGGGTACCGGGAGACTGGTGCAAAGCCGTGATAGTCCCAATATATAAAGGAAAAGGATCACAGCAGGACTATAAAAACTATCGTGGTATCAGCCTTCTTAGCATTGTGGGAAAACTGTATGCTAAGGTACTAATTGACACAGTTATGAAAGAAACTGATGGTAAAATTTGGGATGTGCAAGCGGGATTTAGAAAGAGAATGGGATGTAAGGATTAGGTATTTTCCATGCGCATGGTCGCGGAGACGTTTTTGGCCAAAAACCAAAAAGTTTTTTGTGCGTTCATAGACTTGGAGAAGGCTTATGACAGAGTGGACAGGGGTGTGTTATGGCAAACACGAACTCATTTGGGTTGAGCGCTGGGTTGATACGGGCATTGAAGCCTCTGTATAGGGACTCTACTGCTTGTGTTAGGATCAACGGGGCCTACTCGGATTGGTTTGGCATCCATAAAGGTGTCAGACAGAGCTGTGTGGCTTCCCCGTGGCTGTTCAACCTATTTATGGACAGTTGTTTTGAAAATTTGAAAGTAGAAGAATGCGGGTTAAGAATGGGTGAGTTAACCGTCAAATGCCTTTTGTACGCCGATGATCAAGTCATACTTGCGTCGTCGGTAGCCGAGTTGCAAATGATGGTTACATTAATGAACAGGACATTAAAAGAAAAGGGAACGAAAGTGAACGCAAGTAAGACGACAGTTATGGTTTTTGAAAGAGAAGAAAGTAAAACGATATGTGAAATAAGAATAGAAGGGGAGTTGGTAGAGCAAGTAGATGAGTTTGTGTTTTTGGGATGTGTGTTTAGCAGGGATGGTAGATATGATAAGGAAATAGAACGACGAGTGAATGCAGGAAATAGAGTGAATGGGGCTCTACAACCTATTGTGAAAAGTCAAAATGTGTCCAAAAAGGCACGTATGGCAATTCACAATGCTGTGTTAGTACCTACTTTAATATATGGTAGTGAAAGTTAGGTGTGACAGAAGAAGCACGAGAGTAGAATAAACGCTGTAGAAATGCGGTCATTAAGGAGTATTTTAGGGATGAATTTGAATGACAGAGTGAGAAATTGTTTAATAAGAGAAGAGTGTGGTTTGCAAGATGATGTTGTGACCAGGATTAAGAAAGAAATGCTTCGGTGGTTTAGTCATGTGGAAAGAATGAATGAGAAAAGAGCGACAAAGCAAATTTATGTTGCAAAGGTGAACGGCAGAGTCGGGTAGGGTCGCCCTAGGTGAAAGTTTATCGACCAAATTGGCAATATATTGAAAATGGGCCAAATCAAGAGTACCTTTAACCGACGAGCGTGTATGCGTAGGTATATGGATGTGGAGGAAGCGAGAGGGGTGTGTCTGGATCGTGCCAAATGGAAGTCCATAGTCTCTGCCTACCCCTCTGGGTGACACACATGAGTGTTTATGTATGTTTATGTATGTACGTTACCTCCACACTACGAATTTCTTGTGTATCGTAGGGGCAATTTACATACATAAATTTCTCAAGGACAAACATCCAGGCCCGGAACAAATATTTGTAAGCCATACAAATACTTTCTCCATGCGGGATTTGAAACCGCGGCTTTTACCGCTGCAACTCATTGCTAAGGCAGTGCATCACGGAGCCTTATCATTATTAACTTTTTTTGCTTTTTCTTCAGACGACAAATGATTATAGAAAAGGTTTAAATGTATGACACGAGCAATTATTACCAATCAGGTATTCTCCTTCATCTTCTTCATTAGCCCGTAAAAGTCCACAGCTAGGTTACCTATTCCATTGTAAGATACAAAATAAGATGATTGAGTGTCTTTGTGCCTTTTGTGCATCACTTACGTCCAGAAATAATTAGTACTTAGTTCGGTGGTCGAAGTAAACCAGGATAAAAAAAAATATATCGAGTAGACTCACTACATACTGATTTAAGCTTAAAAACCGCCTATCGAGTAGACACGCTGAACTGTTTAAGCTGATTTTTAAGCTTAAACAGTTCAGCCTATTACTAAGTGACGCCTAATAACGTTAAACGGATATAATATAGTACATAGTTTATGAGACGTAATAACACCTTCATAAGTAAAATAATACAAACTAAGCAAAGTTATTGATAATTAATTAAACCGCGTCATATAAGTAGTTATTAATATAGTAAGGGACGCAGCGTTAGATATAAATCAGGTGGCGTCACATGGTGTTAAACGACTAAGGCGGAACTTTGCGGTTAGTCGGAAGGAAGCGGGTACACGAACATACGACCGCAATGGGTTGTCTGCGTGTATACATGCCTTTTCACACGAGCTATAGGACTACGACAAAATAATTCCATAGCTCGTGTGAAAAGGCGTAAAATTGTATACGGTTTAACAATAGATTTGCAACCGTCTACGACTACAACTAAAATCAAATATTAAGCATATTTCGCGATAATTGGCAACCTTTTGTCTAGTGCCATGGAAACCTTCATCTCAAAGAAATAAAATAATTCGAGGATATGTGGAGACCGGGTTTTTTTTTTATAGAATAAGGGTGACAACGAGCACACAGTCCACCTGATGGTAAGAGGATACTGTGGTCCATAGAAATGTAGATTAGTAATCAACTAAGAATCAAAATTCAGATGCGTTGTCACTCCTGAGTACTAAGATGGAATGCCTCTTTTCCAGTAGAAAGAGTGTCCGGTTCTCTACACTCATCATACCAAACAAAGTAGCATTAAGCTGATATTTTACGTTGGTATTCTTTGAAATGGCTCTACCACGTAAATATATGTCCCACTGCTGGGCGTTTTTTTTTTAGTTTTAGGGAAAGGAAGTTTAGGCCGCGCTGCCCCAATGCGTGTTGGCCGAATTCGCATGTCTTCGAACTATTTTATTTTTCTATTATGTTCTTTTTTCTATACCTGTGTACATACCTATGGGTTTCAATAAATCTCTATTGGCGATTAATTTATACATTAAGTAATATTTTGTGTGAAGATTTTTAAGCTGTATCACCTATAAAAGTGCACTGCTTGACATGGCTTCTCATTCAGCTTGCGCCGCCGCTCTCGAACTCTCAACGACCTCTCTACGAACGCACCCTGGTACGTCCGTAACGCCGACCTCCATCGAGATTTGGAACTCCCCATAGTCCAGCAATTTCTAAAAACACTCACTGAGAACTTATTCAAAGCCTCAGAGTCTCACTCTAATCATTTCATTCGTGAGGCAGCTTCCTATGCAGCCCTACTCTCACTATCGAGTACGAAGACCGAGAAATTCGCTCACGGATCCCCCAAACAAGCTTTCGGCCGACCTTAACCACCTCCTGGCGACTCGGGCCGATTCTTCTCCCCACCCTTAATTTGCTTTAGTTAGGTTCTCCTCTCAGTGGCTCCTCCCTGCCTGCGCCCCCTTTTCCCTAAAGAGGGTCGCTTCCAATTCGGCAGAAAGGCCACAAAAGCCAATGCCAGCCTCACAGGTGGTGTTTAGTGGGTAGGCACTTAGGTTTCGCAGTGAGTCCCACATAACCACGGCAGCCGGCTGTCGTGGTATGCTTAGAGCATTAACCACCTCCCTTCCCCGCTTTCCGGAGTATAGCCCTTTTCAATTCTGGGCGCAAAAAAAAAACATATATATATACACATTATATATATATATATATATATATATATATATATATATATATATATATGTGTATATATATATGTTTTTTATAAATATTATCATTCATCATCACAGCTACATAAGTCCACTGCTGAACATAGGCCTCCCCCAAGGAATGCCACAAAGCACGGTCCTGAGCCACCTGCATCCATCGACTTCCTGCATGTCTTACCAGGTCGTCACTCCACCTCGTAGGGAGTCGCCCTACACTACGCCTACCGGTACGAGGCTGCCACTCGAGAACCTTTCTTGCCCATCGGTTGTCGGTTCTTCGTGCTATATGGCCGGCCCACTGCCACTTCAGCTTACTAATCCGTTGGGCTATGTCGGTTACTCTGGTTCTAATTCTCATTTCTAAGTTTATCACGCAGAGAAACCCTGAGCATAGCCCTCTCCATAGCTCGCTGAGCGACCTTGAGCTTCCTCATATGGCCAGCAGTGAAGGACCACGTCTCAGATCCGTAAGTCATAACTAGCAACACGCAGTGGTTGTACAATTTCGTTTTAAGGTTTTGAGGTATGTCTGACGAGATGCGTCGTAGTTTCCCGAACGCTGCCCAGCCGAGTTGAATCCGTCGATTGACCTCTCGGTCGAAGTTGGACTTACCTAGTCGGACTATTTTTCCCAGGTAAACATACTCGTCAACAACTTCGAGCTTAGTGCTCCCAACAACTACCGGCATAGGTGTGACATGGACATTGAACATGATCTTTGTTTTGTCCATGTTCATCTTAAGACCTATCCATTGAGAGACACTATTGAGGTCATTGAGCATGGTGCTTAGATCCTCCAGCGATTCTGCCATAAGGACTATATCGTCGGCAAATCGAAGGTGAGTGATGTACTCGCCATTGATGTTATTACCATATCCTTTCCAGTCCAGAAGCTTGAAAACGTCTTTCAATGCAGCGGTGAAGAGTTTCGGGGGTACGAGTATAACGTCACCCTATGTTACACCTCTCTGCAATTGGATAGGTTTCGTACTCTGGTTCTGTACTCGTATAGCCATCGTAGCCCTACTGTACAAGCACTTCAACACTTCGATATACCGACAGTCAACTTGGCACCGCTGAAGGGACTGCAGCACCGCCCAAATTTCGACGGAATCAAAGGCTTTCTCATAGTCCACATACGCCAGGCATAGTGGCAAATTGTACTCGTCGGACTTCTGTACAATTTGCCAAAGGGTATGTATGTGGTCTATGGTGTTTTTTTATAGAATAGGGTGACAAACGTGCACACAGTCCACCTGATGGTAAGTGGTTACTGTGACCCATAGAAATCTACATCTATCCTCAATAAAGACTCAAGATTCAGATGCGTTTTCGCCCGTGAGGACTAAGATGGAATGCCTTTTTGCCAGTAAAAAGGGTCTTCGGTTCTTTACACTCACCATACGCTAACACAGTAGCGTCAAGCTGCTATTTTACGCTGGTTTTCTGTTGTAGCGTGGTCCTTCCCCGGTCGAGCCGACCCATTCGTGCTACAACTATACTACTAATATAGCTGCAGCATGGCTCTACTACGTAAAAGCCCTTTTGGAAACCGGCTTGTTCTGGAGGATGGAAGTCGTCAAGTCTGCGCGCGAGACGATCCGTAATAACTCTCGAAAACAGCAGGTAGACGCGGCTCAGAAGGGAAATCGGTCTGTAGTTCTTCAAGAGAGCGTTGTCACCTTTCTTGAAGAACAAGACCACCGCACTTCTACACCACGCCTCCGGTTTAATGCCACTATGGAGGACGGAATTAAAGAGCCTCGGAAGGACTTCAAGTACCGGTTTTCCAGCCGCTTTCAGAAGCTCCGCTGTAATTTCATCCTCGCCTAGGGCCCACCGTATTTAAGATGCTGGAGAGCCATTCTAATCTCGCTCAGACTGACGTCCGGGATATTTTCAGAATAGTGTCGGATAAGACTCGCTCTTGGATCGTTACTCACACTTGCGTGTGGCTCCAACGATGACGTGTACAGCTGCCTATAGAATCATTAGACCATAGAACCTCTCAATCTCACTCAAAATCTCAGGTGCCCCGGAAACGATGCTGCCACACTCGGTCCTCAGCTTTGACAGTTGGTTCTTTCTGGCAGACAGATCTCTGGCAAAGACTTTGGAGCCTTGGTTCCGCTCGACCGCTTCTTCAATGCAAGCTGTATTGAAGTTGCGTAAGTCCCGCCGCATGCATTTGGAGATCTGTCTGTTCAGTAGCCTGTATCCTGTCATATCTATTGAAGAATGTAGCTTCATCTGCCGTCTAACAGCCATGAGATTAAGAGTGTGATCGGAGAGTTTTTGTGTTCTTCTGCGGCGGGTCTTGCAGAACTTAGCTCCGACCGCATAGACAGTTTCCACGAGCTTGTCATTCATATCGTCCACTTCATTGCAGTTTTCTAGGCACTGAAAACGGTTTTGTAACTCGAGATGAAAGGTTTTAGGACTTTGGAACAGAGCACGAGGGGGACGGAGCGTTGACTTCATTAGACGAGACCTCTCCAACTTAACGTTTAGGTTCAGTGTGCCTCTAACCATTCGGTGATCGCTACCAGTTTTCACCCTCGCGATCACGGAGACATCACTGAACAGTTGTCGTCTGGTCGTCATAATGAAGTCAATCACATTTTCTGTCGAACCGTCGGGGCTCGACCAGGTCCACTTCCTGTGGGGCCGCTTCTGGAAGAAAGAGTTCATCATAAAGAGTCCCTCTTTCTCCATGAAGTCAGCCAGCTACTGGCCCCTTGGGTTCCGTTGCCCTATTCCAAATTTCCCTACTTTCAGCTTACCGTTCTCTCTTGTGCCTAGTTTTGCATTGAAGTCTCCCATTAACACCGTATATTGGGTTTTGGAGGAATGCATGGCTCTAGAGATATCCTCATACATTTCCTCCACCTCCCCATCGGGGTGTGCCGAGGTTGGTGCGTAAACCTGTATGACCTTCAGCGAATACCGTTTGGTGATTCTGAGTATAAGGTACGCAGGCCTCGTCGACACACTCCCGATCTTTACAACGTTGTTAACGAGAGACTTGTGGACGATAAATCCGACACCTCTTTGGGACAGATGGTCGCCCTCCCGGTGATAGAGCAAGTTGCCGGATTCGAGGATTACCGTGTCCTCCCCCTCTCTTCGGACTTCAGATAATCCTATAATATGCCAGCGCAACTTGTCTATCTCTTCTTCCAGCTCCACGATCTTCTCGTCAGTCCTCAGGGTGCGTGTGTTGTACGTTGCCAGGTCGAGTCGTCTAAGGTGGCAACCGAACCTCCACCGGAGATTCTTAGCACCCCCTGCCCCGCCGTTACCATGGTCGCCACCGTAGCCAGGAATAGCGGGGCCGCCTGGGACTGGGGGCCATCTCTTTGTTACTCTCTTCATAGGGGGTATTAGCTATAGTTGCCACGCTTGGCGTGCGGGTTTGCAACCACAGTTTTTTTATTGTAATTTCTGCTACTATTAGGAAGATGCTGCTGCCCATCTCCTGCCTGTTTCCCTTTGTCGCCTTTTACGACACCCGCGGGAAGATATGGGGTAGTGGATATATATATATATATATATATATATATATATATATTTGTGTAAGAATATTATAATGAATGAATAAGAAGCTGTATAGCGGAACCTTACCTTGTATGTGGCCCAGTCATATTGAGTTCAATTTACTAATATTACATATATGCTTAGTTTCACAAATCTGACACTCATACCTATTAGATTTGCGAACATAAATCGAATCTATTGAACTACCAGCGACATAAATTTCATTTGATGTCCGAGGTATAAGATTGTTTTACTATCAAAGCGGCTAAATGCCGGTTATTGAACACGCGAAACAGCGAGTGACAACAGTTCTGGTAGGGGAGCCCTCTTTAATTTTTAATTTATATTTATTTTTATTATTTAAAACCCACTTTTCAAGCCTGGGAACTACGGCAAAATATCAGGCAGTCTATGTGAAAGGCCTTCGTTCAGCGGTGGACTTTGATAGGATGTGATGATGAAGATGATGACCTTTTGTTTAAACTACGTAACGCTTTTTTTGTTGTTGTTTTATTGTAAATAACGTCAATGTACAAAATTTAAGGTTGTTTTCAAAAGTTCTTATCTTATTTAAAATATACGTAATTTTCTTATGAATTTATAAACAGAGATTATAATTTGATAATAAACTGATGTTGAACTGACACAAGAAAATTAAGTACTGTCCCGACCTCTGGATAGGAAGTTCTAAGCCCTTACAAATTGTCTGCAATTAATCGTTCGATTGGTGTACATGAGAAATTGGTTTTAAGCAGTGATGGTAGTTAAGGTATTTTAAATATTATTACGATTGTGCATACTTGAGATCTTATTTATTGATAAATTTGATCTACAGATAAATATTGATTTTTAGATAGTACCTACAAATAAATAATTTCATTTTGTGTGGCAATCCATGCAAGATGCTATAACGATTCGATTAGTGGCCTCCTTAGGCCCGTATTAATAAACGTTACTCAACGACGAACTTAAGTGCGTAATCATTTGATACGCCCTCATTACGATATCAGCATCTCGAGATCGTTGCTAATTAATAAACACATAAAAACAGTATCTCAAAACGCTGTACTTAGGAATACTGTTGTGTGACATGCACTCAAGTACACACACTTAAGAGTCGAGTTTCGGTTATTGATCAGTGTGGCACTTAGCTGATATCGTAAACCTAAACCACATCGTGAGATATGTTTATTAATAAGATCATAACCTCAAGATTGTACTCAAGTGCGTGTACTTGACAGTAACGTTTATTAATATGGGCCTTAGTACCCTTCGTGTCTATCGTAAAATCATCAAGAAAATCATTAGAAGTTGTCTGTAAAGCGACAGTTTGGGACAGGCATCAAATTAAACATTTACTAGGTGGTGAGACTAAGCGAGGTGTTAGGTGTGGTAGGTTTACTCCATTTCTGTTTAGGAATCCATCTGGGTAGGTACCACCGGCTGACTTATTTCTGCCGCAAAATTCCGGTCTAAAGCAAAAAGAGAGGTAGTATAAATATAGGCTGTGAGGCATTCCATTTTAGTGGTCATAGTTGACATCGCATTTGAAGCTTTTTTGTTTGAAGTTGGTTGCAGTTATCATCAGCTACTGTAGCCACTACTATCAGGTTGACTGTTAGTTTGTTTTTTCCACTTAAGTTTTACTGTTAAAATATTACAGAAATTAAATATTACTCAGTATTATTTTGAAGAGGACTACTGTTTTTTACTTTTATTATAAAAAATCTATAATTAAAAAAAAAAAACACGAAAACGGTGACAGTATCTTATCACATTTAATTTGCACATCACTACCGACCGACCACAAATACATCGACTTATCTTAACTGGCTGGCGTTGTTTGTGCTCTCTAATTGGCTAATTGGTATACGAGAAAGATAGATCGAGAAACGCGATCTCTTCCTTGTTGAAAGATAATCGAACCCACCGCCACTGTCGCCCTGATGAAATGCTGCCGATTAGTATCAACATACCCATTGAAATGAGGGGCCTGTAAAATATATTAATGTTATCTTTGTTCAACCACAACAAAACACGGAGTCTTAGAACGATGTTCTTTATATTCATAGATTATTCTAATTAAAAGTCAACCCGTTCGTGTGTTCTAAGTTATTGATTTTGTATTACGGGATACTAGTGCCATTTATATTATTAGTTAATTCTCGATCTTGTAGCATACTCCTTTGATTTGATTTGATTTGTAAATCCCGTGTTGTTAACGTTTGTCCACACTAACCACAGACACCGCTCAACTAATTTTAATGATTTTGTAAATGTTGCTCTAAATCGAGAGATAGAATAGTTTTTATCCCGATAATTTACCCTCAATATTTTTATTGCGAATTTAAAGATTTTTATAGGACAAAGGAGCAACTACGTCGACCTGGCCAGCGAGTAAATGTATAAAAAATATTCAACAAATGTCAATAAAATACAATGAATTACGCAATGAATTATATGCTGCCGTTATATATATTAAACCACGCCCTACCCTAGATCTGCTATCACTTCAGGTTACTAAAATAAGACTAGCAAAATATTCAGCCTTGTACGTTATGATTCTGATATGGTATGGTTGTGATACTAAAATGCATCCTTATCTTTGTATACCTCTATATACCTTAATTAAATAAATAAGAGAAAAACAATAACATACCTCGTTATTGCTACGTACATATTAACTACGAATTGTTTATAGACTGGAATATTTAAACCTAGCTTAATCAAAAGCTAGTAAATTTATAATGATTGAATATTCCGTGTATCCGTAATCAAATGGTACGTAAAACTAAAGAAGTGTGTATGAAACCGCACGATGATGTCAAATATGATTATTGTCAAAACATTTTAAAGATTTGAAAAAGAAACCTCACAGATTAAGAATAGTGTCTTGAAACTTCTTAAAAAGTTTTGACGCAGATATATCGCCTACCTATATAAAGAACTCTGTGTCACCTACCTACGGAAATAACCACCCTTCTTTGAATACATATTTAAAGCAGTGAGCACATGAAAGGGAATACGGGAGTGTTATTCGAAAGTGCGGAAATGCGTCCCATATATCAAGTGAGAAAAATAGAAAAACAGGGACAAGATAAAATGTGAGTACATCGCCGTGATATGTTGCTACAATTTCGAAAAAGACAAATAGCCCTTTGACGTCACAGGCGCATTTTATATGCACGTACTTGTTATTTGCTCTTTATTCAGAGCGCAGCCCGGTCCGGCGAGCGTAGGACTGTCAAGGCAAAACGTAATTTCACTAGAGTACTGTCAGATGGTAAAATGTAAATTTCTGTTCTTATTCCCATTGTTGGTAATATGCAATTTGTTTGCAAGCGTATAAAATATAAAGGTCATTCTATCTGGATCTGACATTTAAAAGGTAATTTAATAATAACTGTGCCTTGCTTTTTATAGTAGAAATATTAGGTCTTTACCCATAGAATTACATTTTTTTATGAAATAAGTTAACGTAATTATTTTCTATATTTTTTATTTCTCTTAATCAAAGTAATCACTCATGTAATCGACGCAACTTTGCCAACGCATTGGCTGTTTACTAATGCCCTTCTTGAAGGAATCAGCTGGACGGGAGGCAACAAATTGTTCAAAGGCATTTTGAATTTTTTTTCCCGCCAAGAAATTATCCAAATTTTGGAAAAAGTGAAAGTCTGTAGAAGCAAGGTCTAGTGACAAAGAGCTTCCAACCCCAGCTATTGTAACTTAGTGACCGTTTGTTGTGCAGTATGAGGACGTGCGTTGTCGTGCAGGAGCAGCGGAGACGAGCGATGGACCGAAGCAGGTTGGAGACGTGCGAGATTCTTCATCATTGTGTTCAGTTCTTCACAGTACATATCTTCAGTAATGCTCATCCCGTTTGGTAAGAAGCTGTTATGAATCACACCGGCGCTAGGCCACCAAACAGTGATCATCATTTTCCTAGGGGAAAGTTTTTGTTTAGGGCATTGCTTAGGTGCTGAACCAAGATCCAACCAACTTGCTAATTACTTGTGATTGTCAAACAGAATCCATTTTTCGTCGCAGGTAACAATACAATTCAAAATTACTTCGTTTGTGTGCCTGTTGAGCAGTATGAGGCACGTCTCGACGCTTACTACGCGCTGGCGATCATTGAGTTCGTGGTGAATAAGCTTGACAAATGGTACCAATATTGTTTTGATGCTAACGTCGAATGCTGCTGCTACTCCTAATTCAGTCGTAGATTAAGTATCATGAGCTTCTACAATCGCCTTTGATTGGTCATTGTCGAACTAAGTTTTCGGGCGACCATGGAGTTCATATTTCAGGTCAAAATTTCCATGACAGAAGCGAGTAAACGTACGTTCGTTTGTAGTACTCGCTCCGAAACGTCGTTGAGGTTGCGTGCAGATTGTACTGCGTTGCTGCCACGACGGTACTCATATTCCATAATTACCTGAATTTCTAACGTATCCATGACGACGAAAAATATTCATATCCGATGAAAATATAACGCTAGGTAATCAATAAACAAATTACTAATTTTGAAAAAGAATTCCATGTTTTTAAAATAAAATTAATTTGAAATTAAAATTCTTATCCAAACAAAAATAATTTTGATTGGAAACATTCAGTACTGCAGAATGGCAATTTCATAGCTAAAGACCTATTAATTTCATGATGCTATTACACTGACGCGAAAACGTATTTTAAAATTTTCAAAATAAATAATATGACATTTTTTTATAAACGCTAAACTATATTCCAATTATACATCAAAAGAAGAAATCTTTAACCAAGAAGACACAGCTTTACAAAAAAAAAAGAAGATTGGCTGCATATTCGAGCCATAATTAAAGGATTTCGATTCCACTATGTCTTTAAAAAGTAAGCTTGAACACTCTTTCGGACTCGCTCCGTTGTATTTTCGTCACATCAAGCAAATTGGCCCGGACAACTCAGTGGAGCGAATGCGCACAACACCAATGCTTTTTGATCTCAGTTAATTACGTCGATTTCGGGCAACGTCACCTGTGATGTATTGAACTAGGGAGATTGTTCAGTTTTATATACGAACCCTAATATTTAAATAAAATGTGAATATCGAACGTTTATTAACTCTTCTACATAATATTTTCTTACCCATTTCTGTAATATCTTAACAGCGTGCACTGATGTGTTCCGGTTTGAAGAGTATAAAAAGCCAGTGCAGGCTATTCAGGCAATCCATCTTAGGCCTCCAAGGTGACAACTGCAGTAGCCACTTACCACCAGGTAAACATAATTGTAGAGATTATAGCGGCATACATGTATAAAATTGAATTGTTTACTAAATAAAACCAACTGTGTTTGTGCAAGAAAGTTATATAAATTCCGTTGAAGTCATTTTACGAGTGAAATAGAATAGAGTTACCTAGAGATAGGTGGTGTTTCTGTTGGTTTGCATACTTTGGTGTTATCATGTAATTGTATCTTTCACAATTTTACATGGTGGTTATTCTGGTGCAGGCAAAGAGGATGGTGTTGCTGAGAGGCTGCCCCGTATTACATAGAGATGGGTGGTGTTTCTGTTGCTTTGCAAACTTTAGTGTTATTATGTAATAATGTCCTTCACGTTACACCAGTGTATTACACACTGGTGATTACACACTGGTGTAACGTGACGTACCCACACTCAAATTTACATTAGACTTGTATTGACTGTGAATCTAAATTAATAATATTTTATCATTTAATTTTATAATTAAACTATTCATTTAATTAACAGTTCAATCGCCACACTAATTAAAAAAACTATCTGGCAATACTTTGAATTAAATTGTTTTATAACCCATTTTCCTTTCCTCGTCAACTCGTTACAATAACTTCTGAACTTTGTTTTCCTCCACAAATCCTCTTTAATTTGTCTTAATGGCTACACTTAGTTGAAGGGATTAGCAATCACAATAGTGAACGTTTCGCTTCTTTGACATCACGTTATATCTCGTACTGCAGAGGCCACAAGATCCATCAGGCATTTCCTTTAGTCGATTTATACAATGTTATACTATGTAATTAATGGCACGAAAGAGAAGAAAACATCGCAGTGAAGAACTATTTAAGTCATTTAGAATTTTTAACAATATTAATAATGCGAACGGATGGCATCTTAATTTATTGTGCTTATCATATAAAAGGTCAGCTTAATTAATTACGACCTTGATTACATAAATCAAAGTTCGTAAGCGAGAAAACGTGGGTATGTTTTAACACAATCTAACTTCGTCTAATTTTATGATGATGTTTATTATCTACCAGGCGTTCATAAACCCCGCGACACGTGAATAATTTACGCACACCTTTGTAACAACTGTTATAGTTATTGTGTGTGTTGATTATATAAAATCTCTAAATAGTCATCGATTCGATGGTAAGTGATGTGTGTCATCAAAGGAACTGGTAACCGTTATAAATTCCACAACAATTGTGTCATCATCGTCATTACAGCCCTTCACAAGTACACTGCTGAAAAAGGAATGCCACAAAGCACAGTCCTGAACCACCTGCATCCATCGACTTCCTGCATGTCTTACCAGGTCATCACTCCATCTAGTGGGGACACGCCCTACACTTTGTCCGCCGGTACGAGGCCGCCAATCGAGAACCTTTTTTCCCCATCGATTGTCGGTTCTTCGAGGCCGGCCCATTGCCACTTCAGCTCACTAATCCGTTGGGCTATGCCGCTCACTCTGGTTCTACTGCGGATATCCTCATTTTTAAGTTAATCAGAGAAACTCCGACCATAGCCTTCTCCATAGCTCGCTGAGCGACCTTGAACTTCCTCATATGGCCAGCACTGAAGAACCACGTCTCAGTTCCATAGATCATCACTGGCAACACGCACTGATTCTACAGTCTCGTTTTCAAGTTTTGAGGTATAACTGACGAGAAGATGTGCCGCAATTTCCCGAACGCTGCCCAGCTGAGTTAAGACCGTCGATTGACCTCTCGGTCGAAGTTGTAGTGCGACTAGGTAAGTACCTAGTCGCACTATTTGTCCCAGGTACACATACTCGTCAACAACTTCGACCTTAGTGCTCTCAACAACTACCGGCATAGGTGTGACATGGACTTTATATATGATCTTTGTTTTATCCATGTTCAACTTAAGACCTATCCATTGGGAGGCACTATTGAGATCTTTGAGCATAATGCTTAGGTTCTAAAATGATTTTGCAATGAGGACTATATCGTCGGCAAATCGAAGGTGAGTGATGTACTCGCCATTGATGTTAATATGAAATTATTCGAGAGAAACCGAGTTCCATTCTCGTAAAAATGCATTGTGAAGTTCCCTCACACTGCCACACTGTCTATTTGATACGCTTTTCTTTATCTCACACAAAAGATGATCAATCAGATTCGAAACCGGGCTGCAAACTGGTCATTTCAGTCCAGCCATGCTGCAGTTATATTAGTAGTATAGTTGTAGCACGAATGGATCGGCTCGACCGGGGAAGGACCACGCTCTCACAGAATACCAGCGTAAAATGGCAGCTTGACACTGCTGTGTTTCGTATGGTGAGTGCAGAGAACCGGAGACCCATGTTACTGGAAAAGAGGCATTCCATCGTAGTCCTCACGGATGATACGCATTTTGATTCTTTATTGAGGATAAATGTAGATATCTATGAGTCACAGAAAATACTTACCATCAGGTGGACTGTGTGCTCGTTTGTCACTCTATCCTATAAAAAAACTGTAGAAGGTTCTTAACAATTTTTTTTCCAATAGTTTTATTTCGAATTTAAACCTTATAAGATATTTTTGTAATTTGTAAATGGCACCAAATTACAATGAAAAGAGACTCGTAATCCAATTTTCTTAATTTGAATTTTAAAAAGTAAATTATATTTATAGTTATTACTTAATTATATGACCAGCCAGTATCTAGCACCTACTACTGGGTTCTCAGGTGTTACATTTGCTTCATATATCAAACTTATTTTTTAACTACCTATGAATATTTTCAAAAACAAATTGGTTATAAATAGCCGTTTTTAGAAACACGCTGTAGCACCAAAACTGCTATATCGTTCGACAGATCGCCGTAAAAATTGAGTACAAAAGCAGAATAACGTCTGAGAAACATACTCTTATCAATATTGTCACATAAAAAAAAATTGGTTATATAACAAGAAATTGATAATAATTCTGAGGGTGACAATGCATCAAAAACCTACCTTTATTTTTCATGGAAATAAATATGGTAATTGACCGCACTAATTAAACATTTATCACATGAAGAGCACTTACATGTAATCTTTATTCCAATATATATATATATATATATATATATATATATATTTTTTTTTAAAGTTATTCTATAATAAACATATACTATTCAATAACTAAGAATATTTATTCGTCAATTTGCGTTCTTTAGTTTCGCAACACGATGCAGCTAGCTAGTTAGAATTTCAAAACAAAACAAATGAACAGTAGCTGCATCAGAGCAGTCTATTTAAAATGTTGTTCCCTTATCTGCTCACTCGTATTAAATGACATAATAATGGTTAAAATACGTACACAAACTCGCCACTCGAGTTTGTATACCTCTCGATGGTTGGCTTCATATTGCCGAGTGAGTTATTCAAATGTTTCACGCACTTAACTGAGGCCGATCGCTGACATATTTGATAATTTATACGATTAATGGAGTGGAATATTGTACTATTCAATGGCAAATGTCTTCACCCTTTGCTAACGCGTCGCTTGACAGACGGATGTAGTCGTTATTTCTGCTTATATATATATATATATATTATTTCTATATTATTTGTGTCTTATACATTATTTCAGCATATATTTTTTTATTAAAATTAAATTTGGCAGTAATATTGAGCCGTGGTATAGATAGGGGGCTAAGTGCTCGCCGTAAATATCGCAATACGTAAGCATCCAAAGTTCGATCGCAGCTATGATAGTGTCAATTGCAATTTTAACTGGTGATTTAACAAGTGCTCGACGGTAAAGGAAAACATCGTGATGAAATCTGCATGTTCGATACTTTCGAGAACACGTGATGTCCGTCAATACGTACCTAGTAGCGTGAAGTAGCGTGGCGAACTGATGAGTCTGCAGTGGACTTTTGATAGATGTTTGATGAATAACTAACGAACGGATGAACTAAGTCAAAATTATGAGATAGTCTTTGCTATATTCAAACTATTGGATAGTTTCAAAAATTGGTTTACATAGGTTTACACATATTTATAACGAAAATCTAATGGAATGTAACTAAACAAAGAAAATAGGTGTATTACACTGTTATTAAGTTTGAACTACTGAAAATAAATAATAAGATTTGTACAATGTGAGCATGACTGTGCCGATATTGAAATGTATGTATCACTTTAGTTAAGGTTTTCATTAAGTTTTGTTTGATAAATTTGAACAGATTTTTAAAACTTAATAATCACTAATTAGTCACTAAATCTTGACACATAATTAATTACAAGCGAAGTACCAAGGAATTCTGGAGTTATTCTATTTTATGTAATCTTCGAGACAGAATCCTCCTCCATATGTATAACTATGGTCCCACTGGAGCGGTATGTTTCAAACTTAATATATGACAGTGACATATAAGTCACTAAATCTTGAAAACACAATCATATCTCTGACCCTGACAATACTGGTGTTTCGAGAAGAGGCTGTGCTACCTTGAATTTATGCTAGAATCCTCTCGAAATTGAGCTATATCTTCTAAACCATAGTGTCACTAATTTTTTTCTTAAGTCACTATTTCCTCACTAATTCTTGTCATTATAAAATTTAGGATATCGTTGAGGAGCATTCTGGTATGAAGACGTGTCCTTATCTTAGTTTAAGAGAACGACTCTCTATCAATAGATTATTCAAAATATCAAATAAAACATGTATTTCAAATAATATAATAACAAGACTTTTTCCATGCGAAAGAATGTTAGTATAATTCTCGTAATACAAGCGCAGAGAGTATTAGTTTAGCTTGTTAATTGTACCTGAGCGAGTGCTGCAACTGTATGGATTACAATCCTAGCCTTCGTTAACACAGGATTTGGCTCTTGCGACATATGTACATGTAATATACCTGCACGTAGTGGAAGTTGTCGCTAAAAACGCAATTAAATTACGAATATTTTCATTCTTTTCATTAACATAATGTTTGTATTTGAATGAGGATATTTTTACTCTAACGTGTGCATTTATATTGTAATAATAGTTACTAAAAAGGTTTATACCTGCGTTATTTTGTGGTAAACGATGCTGTTTACGACATCGGACAACGCATACGCACCTTGAATAACTACAAATATATTATGACGAATTGTATATCCGTTCTGTTACTCGGAATACGAAATGGATTTGTGCGTGACATGTATTTAATCAGTCGATAGTTTCTTTCCGAGAATATTTGTGTAATTTATAATACGTTATCTAACGGAAGTTAATATTCTATTGGAGTCAATTTAACTTTCATTATTAATTGGTTTTTAATGAGTATCGCAAATAATGAAAAAAATTAGTATTTAACAATCGGAGTAATACGTATTTTCTTTAAGACTTAACCTTGTTTATATCTGTGTAAGCACAAGACGTGCAACTAAATGACGTCATAACTTTACGCATTAGATACATAAAAATATAATCAGGACAAAAAAGGCGACTATTATCCACCTTGATCCCAAAATACATAATTCTGAATCACGTTAGCAATCTTTGTCTTAAGTTCAAACCTAGGTAAAAGAAGAAAGGTGTGAGTAATATTGACAACATAAGAACAAAGCACACAAACATATTTAACCGCATTTTTTTCGATCTAGTATTGCTGGTGGTTGAAATTCGACCAGCATATAGTCATCACCCTACATCATTAAATGTTTTTGTATCATATAGTATTTGTTTCTCTTTTTTTATTAAATAAGGGTGACAAACGTGCACGCTGTCCACTTGATGGTACGTAGATGCAGTGGCGCATAGACATAATATACATTTATCCTCGATTAAAAATCAAATGGAGATGTGTTGTCACCCCTTAGTATTGAGATGGAATGGCTCGCTTCCACTAAAGAGGGTCTCTGGTTCCCTACGCTCACCATGTGAAACACAGCAGCATTAAGCTGCTATTTTACGCTGGTATTCTGTGACAGTGTGGTCATACCACGGTCGAGCCGACCCACTCGTGCTACAACCATACTATAGCTGTAGCGTGGCTCTATGTGCACGTAGTCAATACCATACCTTTCGAATGATAAAAGTTTCATACCCATGCCTTTATGATTAGTACTTAAAACAAACGTACGGAAATTTTTCATCTTCACGTGTCAATATTACTATTTCTGAGAAAAAAACCATTTGTACATGAACGTAATATGAACATATAAAACAATATGTTTTAAAAAATAATGGCTCATTTTTGAAATATTGAATTCCTTTCCATTAACTCCTTCAATAAATCATTCTTTAATATTCGTGGTAGAGATTGCATTATGTTTGTACTGTGGTCGAGCAATTATAGCGTATTGTCTTATAAAATATATTACTTTGGAATTCTTGAAACATATCGACATTGAAAAAAAGAGAAAACATTTAGTCACGACTGTTATTGAATACATTCTTAAATTCAAAATTTAAGATTATATGCTGGTTGTTAAGTATTTATTGTCAAACACGATAATAATTCGCTTTAATTTCTTTATGTTTGGGTAAAACAACAAAGCGATTAACTTTCCAAAGCAGAAATTCCTCGTGAGTATATAATCAGTATAAGTAGAAATTGCATTGCATTAAAGTATTAAGTAATGATTATTAATGATACTCTCTCTCTCTTTCCCCCCTCTCTCTCTCCTCTCTCTCTCCTCTCTCTCTCTCTTTCTGCCGCCTAGCAGAAATGCGTGCAATGTTGTGTAATAAAAGGATATGAGGCATTCCATATTTGTCGCCAGAGGTGACATAGCATCCGTAGACTTCTTAATCTGAAGTTTGTTGCAGGCCCTTGTACCTCAAGGCATTAGTATATTATAATTCAATGGTTGCAGGTGTCCATTGGCTACTGTAGCCACTTACCACCAGGTAGGATGTAAGCTAGTTTGTTACTTCAATTTTATAAACGTATTAAAATCGTAACGTACATGTGTGTGATCAAAATTATTTGGTTGTTTGAAATATTTTTTATTTTCTAGTTGACTTTAAAAAGTGCATTGTAAAGCAATTCGACTGTCCCCAAGCGTCTCCATGCTTTTGGTTATCTTGCCGAATCCGACACACGTACCCATCAGTCCCATATGTTTATTCTATTCTGTCGACCTTTAAGTAAAGAGTAACCTACTAGAAAATCTCGTTACAGTTGACGATATCTGCATCTCTATAACAAATCCAAACGCAGTCAGATGTTTTTCTAAAGAATATAAGACTTCACTTCTACCTTAATGTAGAAATAGACCGTTGTAGACAACTATTTGTATACAACTGTGGATTAAAAAACTTTTATTCCGTTACTGGTGGGAATACAAAAAAATGCTTTAATACGAGTTGTTCACCGAAAGGAAGAAAATTTTAGCTATTATTTACAATGGCAGCTTTTAAATTTAGCCGAAACAATTCTAAATAATAAAAAAAAAACTCCAAGGTAAGTCATTGTATATTTCCTCCACAATAATGCAAGTTCATTGGAGGATGCCTATGTACAGCACTGGATTTGTAAAGGGATGTAATTAATGAAAAAAAAATGCACGTTTACACACTGCAAAGCACACAGCATCTTAACTGAGAAACAATATTCCACCCACCCCATATCAAGTAGTGACCATCATTTCGGTCATCGCAATATCGAATATGCATTCGATGAAGTTTTCTTGCATCGCAAGAGTGAAGTTTTTTTATCGAATAAGAGTGATAAACGAGCATACAGCCCATCTAATGGTAAGAGTGTGTTAAGATAGAATGTCTCGTTTCCAGTAAAAAGTGTCTTCGCTGTTCTTTACTCTTACCACACGAAACACAGCAATTGCTATATAAGGGTGATAAGCGAGCACACAGTCCATATGATGGTAAGTGGATGCTGTAGCCTATATATGTCTATGTAAATGTGTTGGCACCCCTGAGACTATGAGATGGAATGCCTCTTTTCCAGTAAAAAGGGTCTCTGGTTCTCTATACTCACCATACGAAACACAGCTGCATCAAGCTGCTATTTTACACTGGTATTCTGTGAGAGTGTGGTCCTTCCCCGGTCGAGACGAACCATTCGTGATACAACAACAATATAGCTGCAGCTCTACCATGTTAAAAGATAGATGTAGATGTGTTAATAAATATGGATGGCTAAATACCGTAGTATCCACTTATTATCAGGTGGACTGAGTGCGCGTTTGTCTCCATAGTTCTAAAAAAGAAATTCCGCGACCTTGGCCTTTGTCCATTTGCAATTCAATTTATGTGTATAAAACACATCCACAAATACAGAATAAAGATCTTGGGTGGGTGTAATGTTTTCTTTAAAGATAATAAAAAATATGTTAAAAAAAACGACATAGGTCATAAAGAAACATTTATTGTGATACATAAGTACGTTACAGGAAATATCACTTGAACAATGTCAAAGGTTTCTTTAACACTACCGCCCAATGTTTTTAACACACAAAAGCTAACACTTTAAATAATTAGATGTAAACAAAAACTTATTTAGTATTAATATATGCTCTGAAGTTTGTTGCAGGCCCTTGTGCCTCAAGACATTAGTATATTATAATTCAATGGTTGCAGGTGTCCATTGGCTACTGTAGCCACTTACCACCAGGTAGGATGTAAGCTAGTTTGTTACTTCAATTTTATAAACGTATTAAAATCGTAACGTACATGTGTGTGATCAAAATTATTTGGTTGTTTGAAATATTTTTTATTTTCTAGTTGACTTTAAAAAGTGCATTGTAAAGCAATTCGACTGTCCCCAAGCGTCTCCATGCTTTTGGTTATCTTGCCGAATCCGACACACGTACCCATCAGTCCCATATGTTTATTCTATTCTGTCGACCTTTAAGTAAAGAGTAACCTACTAGAAAATCTCGTTACAGTTGATGATATCTGCATCTCTATAACAAATCCAAACGCAGTCAGATGTTTTTCTAAAGAATATAAGACTTCACTTCTACCTTAATGTAGAAATAGACCGTTGTAGACAACTATTTGTATACAACTGTGGATTAAAAAACTTTTATTCCGTTACTGGTGGGAATACAAAAAAATGCTTTAATACGAGTTGTTCACCGAAAGGAAGAAAATTTTAGCTATTATTTACAATGGCAGCTTTTAAATTTAGCCGAAACAATTCTAAATAATAAAAAAAAAACTCCAAGGTAAGTCATTGTATATTTCCTCCACAATAATGCAAGTTCATTGGAGGATGCCTATGTACAGCACTGGATTTGTAAAGGGATGTAATTAATGAAAAAAAAATGCACGTTTACACACTGCAAAGCACACAGCATCTTAACTGAGAAACAATATTCCACCCACCCCATATCAAGTAGTGACCATCATTTCGGTCATCGCAATATCGAATATGCATTCGATGAAGTTTTCTTGCATCGCAAGAGTGAAGTTTTTTTATCGAATAAGAGTGATAAACGAGCATACAGCCCATCTAATGGTAAGAGTGTGTTAAGATAGAATGTCTCGTTTCCAGTAAAAAGTGTCTTCGCTGTTCTTTACTCTTACCACACGAAACACAGCAATTGCTATATAAGGGTGATAAGCGAGCACACAGTCCATATGATGGTAAGTGGATGCTGTAGCCTATATATGTCTATTTAAATGTGTTGGCACCCCTGAGACTATGAGATGGAATGCCTCTTTTCCAGTAAAAAGGGTCTCTGGTTCTCTATACTCACCATACGAAACACAGCTGCATCAAGCTGCTATTTTACACTGGTATTCTGTGAGAGTGTGGTCCTTCCCCGGTCGAGACGAACCATTCGTGATACAACAACAATATAGCTGCAGCTCTACCATGTTAAAAGATAGATGTAGATGTGTTAATAAATATGGATGGCTAAATACCGTAGTATCCACTTATTATCAGGTGGACTGAGTGCGCGTTTGTCTCCATAGTTCTAAAAAAGAAATTCCGCGACCTTGGCCTTTGTCCATTTGCAATTCAATTTATGTGTATAAAACACATCCACAAATACAGAATAAAGATCTTGGGTGGGTGTAATGTTTTCTTTAAAGATAATAAAAAATATGTTAAAAAAAACGAAATAGGTCATAAAGAAACATTTATTGTGATACATAAGTACGTTACAGGAAATATCACTTGAACAATGTCAAAGGTTTCTTTAACACTACCGCCCAATGTTTTTAACACACAAAAGCTAACACTTTAAATAATTAGATGTAAACAAAAACTTATTTAGTATTAATATATGCTCTGAAGTTTGTTGCAGGCCCTTGTGCCTCAAGACATTAGTATATTATAATTCAATGGTTGCAGGTGTCCATTGGCTACTGTAGCCACTTACCACCAGGTAGGATGTAAGCTAGTTTGTTACTTCAATTTTATAAACGTATTAAAATCGTAACGTACATGTGTGTGATCAAAATTATTTGGTTGTTTGAAATATTTTTTATTTTCTAGTTGACTTTAAAAAGTGCATTGTAAAGCAATTCGACTGTCCCCAAGCGTCTCCATGCTTTTGGTTATCTTGCCGAATCCGACACACGTACCCATCAGTCCCATATGTTTATTCTATTCTGTCGACCTTTAAGTAAAGAGTAACCTACTAGAAAATCTCGTTACAGTTGATGATATCTGCATCTCTATAACAAATCCAAACGCAGTCAGATGTTTTTCTAAAGAATATAAGACTTCACTTCTACCTTAATGTAGAAATAGACCGTTGTAGACAACTATTTGTATACAACTGTGGATTAAAAAACTTTTATTCCGTTACTGGTGGGAATACAAAAAAATGCTTTAATACGAGTTGTTCACCGAAAGGAAGAAAATTTTAGCTATTATTTACAATGGCAGCTTTTAAATTTAGCCGAAACAATTCTAAATAAAAAAAAAACCTCAAAGGTAAGTTATTGTATATTTCCTCCATAATAATGCAAGTTCATTGGAGGATGCCTATGTACAGCACTGGATTTGTAAAGGGATGTAATTAATGAAAAAAAAATGCACGTTTACACACTGCAAAGCGCACAGCATCTTAACTGAGAAACAATATTCCACACACCCCATATCAAGTAGTGACCATCTTTTCGGTCATCGCAACATCGAATATGCATTCGATGAAGTTTTCTTGCATCGCAAGAGTGAAGTTTTTTTATCGAATAAGAGTGATAAACGAGCATACAGCCCATCTAATGGTAAGAGTGTGTTAAGATAGAATGTCTCGTTTCCAGTAAAAAGTGTCTTCGCTGTTCTTTACTCTTACCACACGAAACACAGCAATTGCTATATAAGGGTGATAAGCGAGCACACAGTCCATATGATGGTAAGTGGATGCTGTAGCCTATATATGTCTATGTAAATGTGTTGGCACCCCTGAGACTATGAGATGGAATGCCTCTTTTCCAGTAAAAAGGGTCTCTGGTTCTCTATACTCACCATACGAAACACAGCTGCATCAAGCTGCTATTTTACACTGGTATTCTGTGAGAGTGTGGTCCTTCCCCGGTCGAGACGAACCATTCGTGATACAACAACAATATAGCTGCAGCTCTACCATGTTAAAAGATAGATGTAGATGTGTTAATAAATATGGATGGCTAAATACCGTAGTATCCACTTATTATCAGGTGGACTGAGTGCGCGTTTGTCTCCATAGTTCTAAAAAAGAAATTCCGCGACCTTGGCCTTTGTCCATTTGCAATTCAATTTATGTGTATAAAACACATCCACAAATACAGAATAAAGATCTTGGGTGGGTGTAATGTTTTCTTTAAAGATAATAAAAAATATGTTAAAAAAAACGAAATAGGTCATAAAGAAACATTTATTGTGATACATAAGTACGTTACAGGAAATATCACTTGAACAATGTCAAAGGTTTCTTTAACACTACCGCCCAATGTTTTTAACATACAAAAGTTAACACTTTAAATAATTAGATGTAAACAAAAACTTATTTAGTATTAATATATGCTAGAGTTGGGACACCAAAGCCACAATTTAAACTCTTTACAAAAGTAACACAAAAAATCTATTCAAAACTCTCTCCACAACAGTGGGTCTATGAAGTATTTTGAATTTAAATTAGCAACCGAACTAGAAAGGCAGGTTAGTGTGTTTCAAGATTAAAAAAATGGAGATGGACAGACAAGCGTATCCAATGCCGAAATTTATAACGTTGTTACAATTGTTTTCTATTAAGGAATAATAAAATTCAATTTATATTATGAAGAGACGTATAAGTTATCACTTCTATTAGGCATGCTGATGATTCAACGTACAAAAGTGAAAATAAGGTGAGAACAATTTTTAAGCGTCGAGCGAAATTTTAATGTGGTTAATTATTAATACAAATAAACCAAAAAATTAACCGTCCATAAATTAAGTGAAGCGGAAAGGGTCCGACGCATATCGCGGGACCTTTTAAGAAGCCTGTACACTCGAATGCCATTCCGAGGGACATAGTTAAAATGTTCGAAGAATAGCTATTCATTAGCGGGTGCGAGAATGAGAATTCTTCAGAAACTCTGAATATTGCATCCGTTGAGAGGCTTGTATTGTCTTTAAAAAATGCCTTAGTGTCTAGCGCTGGGTGCTAAATAATGTCTCTGCTGTTTGCAAAACTTCGATAGGGGCAGGTCCAATCGATGAGCTTAGTTATCATTGTAAATTATCTACTGACTCCATAAATTTTATTCCTCCATCTAAGAAAATAGATATCTATCTGTTTTCTTAGTTGGAGGTAATATTTATCTGATATAACTTAGATAATCTTATCTAAGTTATACCTATCAGATAAATATTACGAAACTTGTTCAATTTTAAGTTTTGTTTAAATCAATATAATTAATGTAACTAAGAAGTTCAGTTGATTACATAGATTTAAATTTTGGCAAGGTTAAGAGGGAAAGGTTTAAATTTAAGTTTTATTTAATATTTATTACATTACAGTCCGCCTATCCATCTGTCAACAAATCGTGGCGTTTACGTCAAATGTCAATTAATTTTAGATTACATAAAATATGACATTAAATAACTTACCTTTCGATTTAAGCACAAAAATATCACAACAAAACATTAAAACTAAACTCAAAAGCATTTTCGTATCTAAATTATAATTACCTACTATATCTACTTACTTCACAATAATGTATCTACCTACCTAATTCTTACTTTTACCTTGCTACTACTGACTTTAATTAAGTAACTTACCTTCTTAGTCTTTAAATATTCTTACTATACCTACTACCTACTCACATACCTAACTACTTACTTAGACTGTGTTTTGTACATAATAGTGACTTAAACTTAATTATTTAGCATAAAGTCAAACCTCTGTGGTTTTTAGATGTTAATTAGAATCATTTAAACTTTAATTAGATAAATAAATTTTAAAAAAAGTAATAAAAGTAAAGAGCTTAGTTTAAGACAATGTATGCTTCAATGTTATAATTTTACAATTTTTTAAATATTACATTAATTTTTTTTAATAAATAAAGGATATACAATGGTGGATTTATTGACTGTAGGCATTTCTACCAGTTAACCCATGAAGTGATTACAATTGGACTTATTTTATTTAGGTTACCTATTTGTTATTCTTATCTGTCTTATTGACCAAATAATTATACTCGGTCTATATTTTCACGTTTATTTTATTCTCGAAGAATTGTAAATTAAAAGGCCTCCTTTCATTTCTGAGAGGGTGGTGGAGCAATAATGATTACATATGATTGCGTTGATTAGCTACCTAATTGAAGTTTTAACTGTCATAAAGTAGCTATAATAAAAACAGAAAGAGAGTACCAAATGAAATTTGATTCCAGAGGAAATTAACATTTAAGAAATAAAATAATTTGTCCGTTTTTGGGCGTGAGTAGGTGGTGATTTATCTTCATATTTCTAACCCTAAATTGTCCTTTAACTGCACATCCTAGGCGCACAACATGGGTCCAGATACGGATTGTAAGGGAGATACGAGTATGTTGGGGGTTGCGCCGACATACACCCTTCCGGTCGGCCCTCGATCTATAGCTTGTGTCTTTTAGTTCACCGTGAATAAAAAAAGCTTTTAAATCAGGTTTTTAATCAGGTCAAGCAAACACTATCATCTTTTTAACTTATACTGTAGATAAATAAAATAAATGTACTCGAAATATGTAAATATACAGTTTTCATTGCTAACCTAATTAAATTTTGCTCTTAACATTGTCAATGTAAAATGCTTTAAACTAAGGCGACACACACGCTTTGTAAGCGTGTAAAATTATTCAGTATGCTGTCGGTAGGCCGCACCGCAAAGTTTGCGCTTTGCATATTTAAAACAACACTTGCCTTATCTGGCTCACCGGCGATTCCGTTTTCAGATATTTCCGAGGGAAAAACGTAGAATAAAGGCCAGGATTCTTAAGCGGTCTCACATTAGGACGAAATTAAGTGCGGTTATATGTAAACCCGACACATTAAAATACCAACGGCTACTTTGCATCCTTTCATTAAAAATAAAGGCTGAAAGCGTAAAGCTGTTGGCACTACAATTATTCGATGAATCCTTCTCAGCGCACTTTGTGCTGAAGTTACGACCTGGATGTCGATTTATCGCGGTGTAGCCCTATAAAACAACGCAGCTCGGATGTCGATTGTCAAAACCATCTATCAACCTTAATGTTATTAACGCAAGAGTTAAAATTGACCGCACTGTTTATGGACCATGTCACTCAAAGTGCTTTTCTTCGTCATGCTTCATTCAAAGTCTGGCAATACTTCTCAATTTACGACAATTTAGCGTATGCTTCATGTGTGTTTAAAGGAGGCACTAAGTGAAATTTTCCGAGGATTTGGGAAAATCTGTCTTCTTTTAATGGTGTTAAAGAGTTGTTTGATGAGAAAGATTTTTAATGCAAACAATCGACTATGTTGCAAGATTACCTCATCAGTATTTTTAAACTTTTCCGGTCAAACAAGGCAAAGGAAACTAACTTAGTCCAAAAATTAATCGACGTAATTCTTATAATTTGAAAGAAAAATAAAATCAGTGAAGTGTAAACGCAAGAAAAACGTCGAAAGTAAAGTATTTGTTTAGATTAATAAAAGGATAAATATTTTTTTTAAATCTATGATATCCCACCAAAAACAGGTTTGAATCTGAACTTGGCCCAAGTTCAATACAAACGACGTTCAGGGCTTCAGGGTTATCAATTTCGCCTATAAAAATATTTGAACGGACGCCGGGCTCCTTAGCAATTCCAAGAACGTTGTACGTTCCTATATATCTTATGATTTTTACTTTTACTTATCATATGTTCTATTATCACTTATTATATAAACCATTGCTTGACTGACAATCCCACCCGGTGGTAAGTAGTGATTAAATCCTAGATAGTGAATCACATTTTCTTAGCCTAACAAAAGTCTATTCACTCTCACCTTGAAGATTGCCTTGCCCTGATTGTAACCGCACGGAAAGATAAAAGATTTGAACAGTTGCTATGAAGTTTAGCTCCAGTTCAGATCTAAACTCTTTTATCGGCAAACCCAACAATTCCGAACGTCCTTTATACAGAACTTAACCCGCTTTACACAGTATTTATTAGAGGGATTATTTTTAAATTTTTGTTTATTTGTATAGCCGATGCATTTGTGTTACAGCCAGACTGCTGCAACGTGTATTTCTACGTATTATTTCACTGCCAAACACGTGACATAAAATTGCAATTAATTTTAGTGCTACTGGCGCGGAACAGTTTAAGTCCAGCGCTCAGTACCTGAGCTAGCATGGCCTCACTTTGTACGAGTACTTTAATCACATTATATGGGCAGCAGAAACAACCAATCGTATGCGTGTACTAAACCATACCAAACAATACTAATACATACCAACCAATCCTAATGTACTAATAATTTTTAGCAAATCACTACGGTATCATACAGTACAGAAGTAAAATATTACTTCATAATCCTTTGAATAATAATCTGTATCTAAATCCAAGCGACTTTTTAAGCCGTCAAAGGCAAGAAGCGTAACCTGATAGACATCGCACGATCGTTTCCCGCGGGATTCCATCTCGTAATATTGAACGCTCGACTGATCCTACGTTTTAATTGATCTCAATGCTCGAGACGAATTGACTCGCCACGGAAGTGACTTTTTACGAGTTTGAGTCACTGGCGTGACGTGGTGATCGTTTCTACCTTTTTTCTATATCTGCATAATTATTTTTGAGATTAATTCTGAGGCTATTTTTACCAACTTTTTACATGATAAATGAATAAATATAATTTGTCATTCATTTCATTACAGACTATCTAAAGTTCCCTGCTGAACTTAGGCCTTCCTTAAAGATGATCTTATATGGAGATATTAGCTATAGTTGACAAGTTTTCCAGTCCGGTTGGTAACCGCAGTTTTTATTACCTACAAGCTGGTACCTGGCGCATTGCTGCCGCAGAAGAAATAATTGTGGAATTATCGTTTTAAATTTGGAAGAGTTGTATTGTTTTATTTTTATAGGGTAGGGTGACAAACGAGCACACAGTCCACCTGATGGTAAGTGGCCACTGCGACCCATAGACATCTACATCTATCCTCAATAAAGACTCAAGATGCAGATGCGTTGTCACCCGTGAGGACTAAGATGGAATGCCTCTTTGCCAGTAAAAAGGGTCTCCGGTTCTCTACACTCACCATACGAAACACAGCAGCGTTAAGCTGCTATTTTACGCTGGTTTTCTGTGAGAGCGTGGTCCTTCCCCGGTCGAGCCGACCCATTCGTTCTACAACTATACCACTAATATAGCTGCAGCATGGCTCTACCACGTATAAAAAGTTGGTAAAATTACTATTGTTTAATTAGGAACGATAATACATTCAATGAAATTGAATGACATGACTTTCAAATAAAGTTATCGATACGTTACCGCGCCAACTGTAATTTAATTGTACTATGTGATACCTTTGTGCAAGTGCAAGCAATAAGTAGACGAAGTTTTATCGCAATCTGATGAACGGTGTGGTAGTGCATAAGATACGAATAAACAAATGTTGTTTTAAGGAAGATACATCGCCTGTTTCATTTACCTCTGCCGCCTCTCACTATTATTTCATGGATTTCCATCCAGGAGAGCTGTAACTAAATACTGCAGACTATAGATAACTTCAGCTCTGCGCTCATCAACAGGCCTGTCTGACGTAGAGAATAAAGGCGAAATTTCCAGGAGTGCTTATTATAATTAATGAAACATGTTACAACAGTGTGTCTAAACCTCATCTTTTACAATATAGGAACGTTCTAATAGTGTTTCTAAACTTAATCTTAAGTCCGGTCGCGCATGGGGGGGGGGGGGGGGGGTACTGCAACAATAGGTAGGTAGGTGACTTCAATTTTTAAAGCTAATTTGCCAGTATTGAACGCAGGCACAGAGAAGCCAGCCTCTCGCTATTTTACATTACATTTTGAGGAGTACGCACAGGAATTATATGACTTAATATCTTCCTCTCCTTTTCACCATCGAACAACCAGATACCCGGCAAGATTCCAGTATATTGTGTTGTCTGTATACCACGAGAGTTATTACGAATCGAGAGTCATTACGAATCGTCTCGCGCGCAGACTTGACGACTTCCAGCCTCCCGAACAAGCCGGTTTCCGAAAGGGCTTTACCATCATAGACCACATACATACCCTTCGGCAAGTTGTACAGAAGTCCGAAGAGTACAATTTGGCACTATGTCTGGCGTATGTGGACTATGAGAAAGCCTTTGATTCCGTCGAAATTTGGACGGTGCTGCAGTCCCTTCAGCGGTGCCAAGTTGACTGTCGGTATATCGAAGTGTTGATGTGCTTGTATAGTAGGGCTACGATGGCTATCCGAGTACAGAACCAGAGTACGAAACCTATCCAATTGCAGAGAGGTGTAAGACAGGGTGATGTCATATCCCCGAAACTCTTCACCGCTGCATTGGAAGACGTTTTCAAGCTTCTGGACTGGAAAGGATACGGTATCAACATCAATGGCGAGTACATCACTCACCTTCGATTTGCCGACGATATAGTCCTTATGGCAGAATCGCTGGAGGGCCTAAGCACTATGCTCAATGACCTCAATAGTGTCTTTCAACGGATAGGTCTTAAGATGAACATGGACAAAACAAAGATTATGTTTAATGTCCATGTCACATCTATGCCGGTAGTTGTTGGGAGTGGCACTAAGCTCGAAGTTGTTGACGAGTATGTTTACCTGGGACAAATAGTCCGACTAGGTAAGTCCAACTTCTGATGAGATCTGAGACGTGGTCTTTCACTGCTGGCCGTATGAGGAAGTTCAAGGTCACTCGGCGAGTTATGGAGAGGGCTATGCTCGGGGTTTCTCTGCGTGATAAACTTAGAAATGAGGATATCTGCAGTAGAACATAACATAACCCAACGGATTAGTAAGCTGAAGTGGTAGTGGGCCGGCCATATAGCTCGAGGAACCGACAACCGATAGGGTAGAAAGCCTCGTACCGGTAGGCGAAGTGTAGGGCGACCCCCCACGAGATGGAGTGTCCACCTGGTAAGACATGCAGGAAGTCGATGGATGCAGGAGGCTCAGGACCGTGCTTTGTGGCATTCCTTGGGGGAGGCCTATGTTCAGCAGTGGACTTATGAAAGGCTGTAATGATGATGATGATAGTAGGTCAATCTTGATTCTAAAACATATTCATTCATTCATTACAGCCTACCAAGTCTATTGCTGAATATAGGCTTCCCCCATAGATTGCCTCATAGGAGAAATTTGCCGTAGTTGCTACGCTTGGCGGATGTTTTGACAACCATAGTTTTATATTGTGCAATTTCATATCTATCACACGCCAATATATTATTAAAAACTGATTTTGTTTTCAATTTTTATCCTAGCATGATTCTACTGAGTTTTGTATAAATTTACTGCGTAGTGCAATTAAAATTGCGGCAACTATTACAATACGTTTTTGTTATTGTTACGGAGTTGGTAGTTATAGAGATTGATCCTTACTTTGTTAAATTTATATTTCTGTTTCAATAAGCTTAAATTTATAATAATAATGCTATCTATTTACTGATAAAGAATAAAGTTAGAGTCTCGACAAGTCAATACAACGATTTTTTATCATTAATATATAAAGCGTTGTATATAAATTGTACTATATATAAGTCGTTTGTAAATTATTATGTTTCGCTTATTCCTTTATTCTTAAGAAACTATTAGTTACTGATCATTGTTTTAAACTCAGTATGAGTTTTTTTAAACTCAGTATGAGTTTAGTAGTATGTATAATTAGAACCGATTGCTCGGTTACAGATAGGCTATTTGCTACGTTCTTTGAGTTAATACTCCCTACATAATAAAAGTAAAATGATATTATATTATTTTCATACCAATGGGAAAATCAATGTATGAGTAAATCAAGAAAATTTGATTAAAAAAAATCTTCTTAGTTGGCCTTGTGCGGTATCAAGCGATACGACCGTAACGAAACGAACATATCCACGCATGGCTAAATGATATCTAGTAACTTTGCTGATTAAGTGAAGTAGCTGCCGACATGGTATGGTCATTTTATACACAAATTGACAAATTACGTTGGTTTTACCTTACATTTCAGGAAACTCGACTTAATGCATGGTTAAAAAATACGGTAATTTGACGTGTAAATAATTTAAAGAAAAAATTTAGAGACGAGGAAAGTAAAAGATTGTTGGCAATTTATATTGCCAATAATTTTTAGATAAAGCCAAGAAATTTTAGCGGGTTACTGGTGTAAGCTGAGATGAAGAATGAGAGTATAAAGAGACTGACCATGTTTCGGGGGTGTTGAGCGTATAGTTGCGGAGTAACAATATCCATTGCCTCATATCATCCTGTTGATATCATAAGAGACGACCGAGGGAAACAAACCAAGAGATGGGAACAACTGAAAATAGAAACTGCGGTTGCCAATCCGATTATCAAGCGTGGCAACTATGGCAAATATCGCCGCTATGAGACAATCTATGGGGGACTTTGGAAAGGCTGTTTTTTTATAGGGTAGGGTGACAAACGAGCACACAGTCCACCTGATGGTAAGTGGTTGCTGTGACCCATAGACATCCACATCTAGCATCAACAAAGAATGAAGATGCAGATGTGTTGTCACCCGTGAGGACTAAGATGGAATGGCTCTTTTTCCAGTAAAAAGGGTCTCCGGTTCTCTACACTCACCATACCAAACAAAGCAGTGTTAAGCTGCTATTTTACGCTGGTATTCTGTGAGAGCGTGGTCCTTGCTCGGTCAAGCCGACCCATTCGTGCTACAACTATACTACTAATATAGCTGCAGCATGGCTCTACTACGTAAAAAGTAACCGTATAAAGATAATGCAAAGAAAACTGGCGGACATTGTTAATAGATATCTCCAAAATGTTAATCTGGGTTAGAAAAGGTAATCTTAGAAATCAGTATTTTAATTAATTTATAAAACGCTAGTGGATGAATACCCTAATGGAGAAAGCACGGAGGCCTAACGCGACTCGCTGTATCCTAGCAAACGGGGTGGAAAGATCTGTGGAAGGTCGACGCGACAGCTACCGTTTACAAGTCGAGAGTTAATTGCTTTACCGCTATCAGTGCACTTCCACTGTACTGTGAATAGGGTCGGCACTTGGAGAATTTTACGTAGGAATTGTGTAACTATAAATAGAGTTAATTAAATAGAGCAACGACACCAGTTTAAAACATTTCCTCTTAGAAAGCGGGAGTTTAAATAATGATTTCTTATATTTACGCGAATACTACAAATTGCAGAAACTAATTTCACGAACGCAGCGTAAATGTAGTTTTATTCAAAAGGTTTTATTTAAAAATTACACTGTTTCATATGAAGTTTCTATGCGTATATGTCATGATTATATATATATATATATATATATATATATATATATATATATATATATATATATATATATATATATTAGTGATGTGTGATGATAAATATATACCTACATATCTCATCACGACATATAGAAAATTAGTCAAATTAAAAATAAAGCCTGAAAATAAAGCTTAAAATAGGGAATATCAAAAAAAATCGTATTTATTTTTTTATTTATATTTTTTATTTTGAGTTTACAAGAAAAGTGAGTTTACAGGAGACAATTATTTATATTTGCATATAATCACTTTTAATTAAGTTACTTAAAAATATAACTGATTTGTCTTCCCAAAATTCCCGCTGCAGCCGTGGTGGAACGGGGGAAAAATAGTGTAGATATGGCGATGCGTCACTCGTTCTATCCTTTGCGACTCTGGCGGCGGTGTTGCCAACTAGAATTTTTCCAAGTCCGTAGATAAAAAAATTCGTAGATAATATATGCAGACTTCTAAAGAGGATCGAAATTTCTTGTTTTTGTCATAAAATGGATCATCTTTATTGGAGAAATTCTTTTTGTCATGTAAAATTCTTGTTGTAAGTTCAATTGTAGTATAACATCGAATCAAGCTGCACATCATATAAAAAGTATCTACCATAAAAATTAATTAAAAATTAATTGTTTCCTTTTAGTTAAATTATTTTTAGTAAAAAACAAAATAATTAACACTTAAATGTTTGTGGATAGTTATACTAAAAAAACTACTTTTCAAACTTGATGCTGGAAAATTTTGAAGCTATAATTAGACGAATGAAACATCTTGAATTGAGCATCTTCACTAAAATTAACATAGATAAATTTTTTTCTGGTTTCTGTTAGTTTATTTTTTTATAGGAGAGGGGGCAAACGAGCATGCGGCTCACCTGGTGGTAAGTGACTACCGCCACCCATGAACAACTGCAACACCAGGGGAATTGCAGATTTTTTTTATAGAATAAGGGTGACAAACGAGCACACAGTCCACCTGATGTTAAGTGGTTGCTGTGGTCCATAGACATCTACATCTATCTTCGTTTGCAAATTAAAATGCAGATGCGTTGTCAGTCGTGAGGACTAAGATAGAATGCCTCTTTTCCAGTAAAGAGGGTCTCCGGTTCTCTACACTCACCATACGAAACACAGCAGCATTAAACTACTATTTCACGCTGGTATTCTGTGAGAGCGTGGTCCTTCCCCGGTCGAGCCGACCCATTCGTTTATAAGCAAAAATGGTTTTTTAAATACAGACAGCATGAAGAAGAGAGACAGAACGACATTGCCGGCAAATTCACACTCGTGATTAAAAAATGTTTTTCTTGTAAATTTTTAAAAAAATCGGTAGATTTCCACTTCAAATTCCGTAGTTCCGTAGAAGATGACACAATTTTGTAGATCTACAGAAAAATCCGTAGAGTTGGCAACGCTGTCTGGCGGAGAGGTTCACCTTACGCTTCGCGGTTGTGATTTGGTTGGTGGCGGAGTTATAGACCAGATTCGCCGTTGGGGTCAGGGAGGCTGGTGCCTTCGAGTGCTTGTTTTACGTGGTCCCATGGCTTCTACGTAGCGGATTCGGGTGGATTAGTTGCGAAGATTGAATTGGAGGCCAAGGAGGATGGCTTGTCTTGTAGTCTGGTGCGCCTTACCTGCCATTTAGCCGTGCAGGTGCAGAAGGATGGTACTTACCCATCAATTACTTACAGCTAGATTCTTAGCTCTGCTACTTATTAGTAGGTAATTTACGTATTTATTTGCAAACAATTGATTTGGTTTATTTAAGACCAATTGCGCAATCATCAAAGCAAATTTATTCATAAGATAAAAGACAACGTAAGCGAATTAAAAATTACAGTTGTGGGAATAAAGTAATTCAATTATTTTATGTTTACATTCAGTCGGGTTTAATTTGTTTGATGGATAACATTTTTAAAAAGAAACTTTACAAGTCTAGGGTGAGAATTTCGTATATTCATATACAAAGTTGTGTTTCAATAACCTTAAGTTCAATAATATAAATAATGATGTACCATTATTGCAAATAGTTTTTGAAAATACGGGTTAATAGTGCTTCTATTTTCATTTGAATTTATCCCAAATTACGGGCAACGTCGTTTTTGCCTACCGATCGACTTACAAATGTGTGCGTGCACAGTGAAACCAGTTAAAATAATGCATAACCACGCATTTTGAATTTAAAAGATAAAAAGGACAGGTTATTTTAGGTTTTTTAATTAATTTCTCTTCTCTGCATATTTGGTCGGATATTGCAATATTATCCTGTATAGACTACTCTCGTTAACTATTTTAACTATCGTGATTTTGGTCGACTTTACAAACGTGCTTTCGGCTCTTCATTAGGCCTTGAACGCTATTAACAAATAACCAATAAGGTAAGGACAGTAATTTAAAAAAAACCCGACTATAAAGTGTACTGAAAACAAACCTTCTTCCTTTTTTATATATACAGATACTATTTATATATTATAAATATTATATAGCCTATGTCACTCCCACAATTACAACGTATCGACATCTCATAAGTTAAAACCCATCAATCTGCTAAGGCTACAGAACGTTCCAAAGAAAAAGGCGTAAATACATATTCATATATTATACATGTTCATACTCTCGAAGTACATTACGCTCCTTCTGGGACAGTCGGGGAACAAGAGAAGGTAATGTTGAATATCATAATTTTAAGTCAATACTTTATCACTTTAATTGGTATCAGCCTCATACAATTCTATTATTGGTTTTACGATCATTCCAAAAGTATGTTAATTGGCATGTATTTTTTTTAATATTCAGAGTCTTTATTAGAGTGCGTATTGATCTCGTATTGGTTATTAGCTATTATTATTACATGTGATTTAAAATACGATATTATTAAAGTGAAGTAAGTTCATATTTTACTTATTTAGTTATTTTTCACCACCGCAATTCATTCCGTACGTAACGTAAGATGTAACTATGGGATATGCTAGAAAGATTTTCGACAGATAGCAGTACATCTATCTCGCTTACGCTAGACGTAAACTAACTTGACTGCCAACAAGGAAGTAGCGTTAAAAGTTTGACTGCTTCTTGATGCAGTGGTTTAGCAATCAGTTGTAGTAAGATAGAATGATTGTGTGAGATTGAAGAACCCGATAATTGGTCCGATATGTATTTAAATCTGTAGTTTCATATGATTATCAGTTTTGCTTACGAACACATCACAAACATGGCAGTCCTTTACACAGAGATAGCGGGGCACAGCTTTACACAATTTTTATTCAAAGTAATAAAATAAATTTTATCGCAGTTTAGTTTAATGTTACGGCCGATATATACCTACGTTCGCTCATTTCTTTTCAGAAATGAGCGAACGTAGGTATAGATCGGTAACAACCCTTTCGGGTTTTTAGTGCAAAGAATTGTCTGCCGCACTGCCCCAATGCGTGGCGGACATCAAATGTCTTCTTTTTTTTCTTCTCAGACATGCGAGTTTCCTCACAATGTTTTCCTTCACCGCTCAGCACGTGTTGAGTCAGCACCATCGATGACTAATAAAAAGTCAGCACTTAAGATTTCAATTAACAATTTCATCGGTGCCGGCGGGGATCGAACCCGCGTTGCTCACTTACTGTGAAATTTACATCAAGTACTGAGTCCCTGAGCTACCACTGCTAGTGCAGTGCATGATATGAATATAATATTCGTATCGTCTACTGCATATATATAATATGCAGTGGACGATATGAATGACAAGCTCGTGGAAACTGTCCATGCGGTCGGAGCTAAGTTTTGCAAGACCTGCTGATCATACTCTTAATTCTATGGCTGTTAGACGGAAAATGAAGCTGCGAACTTCAGTAGATTTGACACCATAAAGACACCTGAACAGCGGGACTTACGCAACTTTAATACTGCTCGTATTAAATAACTGATCGAGCAGAACCAGGCCTCCAAAGTCTTTGCTAGAGATCTATCTGCCAGAAAGAGCCAACCCTCGAAGCTGAAGACCGAGTGTGGCAGCGTCGTTTCCGGGACACCTGAGATTTTGAGTGAGATTGAGAGGTTCTATGGGAAGCTGTACACATCATCATTGGATCCACACGCAAGTGTGAGTAACTATCCGATAGCAAGTCTTACCCGACACTATTCTGATGAAATTCCGGATTCTGAGGAGCTTCTGAAAGCAGGTGGAAAACAGGTACTTGAAGTCCTTAAGAAGCTCTTTAATTCCTTCCTCCATAGTGGCATTACACCGGAGGAGTGGAGCAGAACTGCGGTGGTCTTGTTATTCAAGAAAGGCGACAACGATCTCTTGAGGAACTATAGACGTATTTCCCTTCTGAGCCGCGTCTACATGCTGTTTTCGAGAGTCATTACGAATCGTCTCGCATGCAGATTCGACGACTTCCAGCCTCCCGAACAAGCCAGTTTCCGAAAAGACTTTAGCACTATAGACCACATACATACACTTCGGCAAATTGTACAGAAGTCGGCGAGAGGGCTATGTCTCTGCGTGATAAGCTTAGAAATGAAGATATCCGCAGTAGAACCAGAGTGACTAAGATAGCCCAACGGATTAGTAAGCTGAAGTGGCAATGGGCTGGCCATATAGCTCGAAGAACCGACAACCGATGGGGTAAAATGGTTCTCGAATGGCAGCCTCGTACCAGTAGGTGAAGTGTAGGGCGACCCCCCACTAGATAGCGTGACGACCTTGTAAGATATGCAGGAATTCGACGGATGGAGGTGGCTTAAGACCGTTAAATGTCATGGGTACTTGATATCACGGGAGTTTGAGATGTTGGTCGTTCTGATATCATAGTTAACTCCGGCTTCCTTCAGTTTCTTGAACTATATCTTGAAGTGTTGCAATAGTATTATTTGTATATTTACAGTGCTTAGTTATTACAAATATACCGATAATACCACTACTTTACCACATGCAGTAGTTGGATATTTGGCAATAGTATTAAAAATCCGCGTGATAGCGGCTTAAGAGAATTCACTAACCCATATCTTCCCGTAGGTGTCAGAGAAGAAAGAGGGAAGTTAATTAGGAGATGGGCAGTGGCATCTTCCTGGTAACAACTCAAAATTAATTAATAAATGGTGATCTCCCTATAAGGCATGGGAATCTATGGCACACCATCTTTGGGCGAAGCTTTATCTACCGACTTCAAAAAGGAGCCGGTACTCAATTCTACTGTATGTTTTTTTATGTGTGTTACCTCATAACTTTTTACTGGGTGAACCGATTTCGATGATTCTTTTTTTATTTGAAAGCTTGTGCTTTACATGTTGTTTCGTATAAGTTTGATCAAGGTCTGACTAATAGTTTTTGAGTTATTCTGAATAATTTATATTGAAATCGGTTGTACAAAATTTTTAATTTAAAATTTTTTAATGAGTAGTATTAGATTTATTTATTGAGTAGTATTTCCAAAAACTAAATTAAATTCATAAAAATATTCAAAATCTCCATCCAGTCAATCCACCTTGTTATTTTCAATTGCATTAAACATGTAAATACGGGACCATTTGTTCTTGTTACTGGTCAACTGACGTATTTTACACTGACATTTTACGCATACATATTTTATGTTGGCATTTTTATGTGCACCCTCAGCTTGAATCAGCTTATTAGTCACATAGTTTGGGTTAGTCTATTAAAAGCTACAAGAACACGAAGTCATTAAAGTGACAATTTAATTTAAGGATAAGTCAAAATTTACCCCAAGAATTTACCCTTTAGTTTACAGTCCGAAAATATTTTAATTTAGAAATACTTACTTGACAGCCACACTGCATTGTATTATGGCTAGTACCTAGCATGAGTAAGTTGCCAGGGACGCCCTCTCAGAATACCAGCGATAAGTAGCAGCACAATGCTACTTTGTTTTGGTGCTCTTTGTGCTGTTTAATTTTAAAAAACTTGTGACATTTTTAAGTCGGAACGAGATTTCATCTTAATTCTAAGGGTGACAACAGCATTTTGCACCCGCGTCTGCATTTTGACTTTTAATCGAGGATTGGTGTATACAGCACCCAATTACTATCGAATGGAGCATCAGGACTGCTCGCTTGTCACAACAATAACTAAACATTAAATGATTAATTAGATTTGGAACGTCAGATGCGTTGTGTTAATGGCTAATTTTGTGAGAAAATCCACACGATCTGAAAACATTGCTCTTGAAGTTAATTTAATTTAGAGTTTAATGTATGGTAGTGAAAGTTGGGTCTGGCAGAAGAAGCATGAGAGTAGAATAAATGCTGTAGAAATGCGTTCCTTAAGGAGTATGCTAGGGCTGAATCTGAATGACATGGTGAGAAATAGTGTGATAAGAGAAAAGTGTGGTTTGCAAGATGACGTTGTGACAAGGATTAAGAAAGGAATGCTTCGGTGGTTTGGTCATGTAGAAAGAATGAACGGGGAAAGAGTAACAAAGCAAAGAGCAATGGCAGAAAAATAGTTGACAAAAATTATAGCGTCTAGAAATAAGTTATATATAAAATGAGTTTTATTATTTTTCTATGATTTTGCAAATAAAAATGTATTTTTATTAAAGCCACAGAAAAAAACAAACATTTTTGGGAAATCAAATGACTGAAATCATTTTACTCTATCCAAATGTTGCCATTTAGTACATTCCTACTATTTTCGTATACACTTTGTAACACTACCAACACAACACACAAATTTTTTTTATATTAAGTTATTATTAGTAATAACTGTACTATCAGTAATAACAAAAATAAAAGTAATATGGCTGAGAATAAGTCTCTTACAAAGAATTTCCTACAATAATACATTATCTCAATCATAGTACTATGTAACAATTTCATTTAATGTTATGCCAACACTAGCTAAAATAAAATGTCACTGTTTATTTTACTGACTTTACGGCTCTGGGTTCTAGCCCTTCTGAGAATGTCACTATGGTACAAAAGCCCTGGAGCCATGCCCGAAATATACATTTATAGTATGCAAATATATAATAGAGATACAATAATCTAAAAACTCTCAATGATGTATTATGTATTAAGCTAACATCAAACAACCACAGGAAGCATGACTTTTTCCAAGTAACATAGGACATAACCTAAAAAGGTTCAAATGTAAATATATTTTTTTGACGCCTTCTCAGTACAAAATGGTTTGACAGAGTTATTAAGGGACTGACGCTTAACATTTTAAGATATTTTTGGTGTATAGACGCTACCATTTCTTCTCAACTAATTTTATGTATGAAAGTCTGCCATTGCTCTTTATGTTGCAGAAGTGAACGGCAGGGTCGGGAAGGGACGCCCTAGACGAAGGTTTATCGACCAAATCGGCGATACATTAAAAATGGGCCAGATTAGGAGTACCCTTAACCGACGAGCGTGTATGCGTAGATATATGGATGTAAAAGAGGCGAGAGAGGTGTGTCAGGATCGCGCCAAATGGAAGTCCGTAGTCTCTGCCTACCCCTCTGGGTGACAGGTGTGAATGTTTATGTATGTATGTTTATGTTAATTTAGAGTGTTAGCAGCATCGATCACTAATAAACTAAAAGTTTTTTATTAGTGATCGATGGTTAGCAGTGGACAAGAGAGCATAATTTCATTATCATCCTAATTGAAACCCATCTCGTCTGTATTAAATATAGGACTTCAACAAAATCGAGATTGCTACAAAGTCACCTGCAATTTCGTGCATCGTGTCATCACTCATCACTACAAGTTCTTGAGTTGAAGCCTCGTATGGGCATATGTTTATGTGTAAAATTGTTTTTCCTATTAGTTTTAAAGCATTTTGTTGTAAGGTATAATTTTTTTATTGTGTAAGCATAATAAACATTACAAGGTAATTTTAATTTTGTAACTTGAGATTTATTATATATATATATATAATTAACAATGTTTTAGCAAATTTAAAATATTCATGCTCAAAGTTTATTAACTGAGTTCAAAAACCAGGATGGTTTTATGTTCAACGCGTCTTTATGTAAGTTCACCGATTTATCGGTAACGGCTGAACTGATTCACATGATTATTTTTTATAAAATAGGTAATTTTTCAGTATGGGTAAAATGATTAACCTTTTTATAAAGTACAACAAACCTTTACTCCTTTGATAAAATTTAACTTAGAACCGATTTCGGAAGCTATTGTGTGGATGTGTGGATTTTTTAGTTTTGATGTCGGTTTATATAATTTAATAAATGTTTAATTATTTTACTGCAGTTTTTAAAGAGATTATTCGTTTTGTTTTAATGTTTTAATTCGAAAAATTGTAATAAATTTTCTTAACAAGGAAATATTTTACCATTAACTCGAAGGAACATGCTGCGATTAAAGACATGATAATTTTAAGCCCCCCGCCAGGGCAGGTTCGCTTTTAAAATTGGCATGATCGTCTCGGTGCAATTTAATGACGAGGCTTATGTAGTTTACAATCAATTATATTTTTTATAATGCACGAATATGCGCAGTGCGATCCATGTTTATTATTATCATTTTTGATATATTTGGCAGCGATGTGAATACATAATAATGTCATTTTTTTAATTACAAATAAGGGTAACAAATGAACACATAGTCCAACTGATTCTAGGTAAATGCTCAATCCTATACACATTTTCATAATTTCTTCGTTTAAAATAAAATGCGTTATCAACCCTGAGGACTCAGATGGTCTCTTTATCTCTACATAGTATAAAACAAAGTCACTTCCAGCCGTCTGTACGCTTAGATCTTTTACACTACGCAACGGATTTTGATGTAATTTTCATCAATAAACGGAATGCTTCAATAGAAGGTTTATTTGTATAAAACAAGTTATCGAGATCCAGAAATCAACAAGTGCGAAGCCGTGGCGGTCGCTAGTATAAAATTTGTTTTATAGGTTAAGGATGACAAACGAGCATACAGTCCACCTGATGGTAAGTGGTTGCTGTAGACCATAGACATCTACATGTATCCTCAATAAAGAATCAAAATACAGATCCGTCGTTACCCGTGAGGACTAAGATGGAATGCCTCGGTTCCAGAAAAAAAGGGCGTTAAGCTGCTATTTTACGCTGGTATTCTGTGAGAGCGTGGTCTTTCCCCGATCGAGCCGACCCATTTGTGCTACAACTATACCACTAATATAGCTGCAGGATGGATCTACCACGTCTAATTATAAAAAAGCAAATCTGTTTTGTTTTAAAAACATGGTACAGTGTTAAGTTAATTGAATATTCCATTTAGCATTCAATTAAGAAATAAAAGAAATAAGTGCCCAATATTTGCCTTTAGGGAGACTCTTTTGATGTGTCACATCTTATTTGTATTAGGAAGGAGGAAAAGCGTGGTGCCTATCGAATTAACTCGTCATTCGGTCGCGACATTATCGCGGGGAGACATCGGTAGCAAGTGGACGGATAATCTGTCAGCTGCATTTTATTTTAGGCTGCAACCTGACGTCTGTCAGCTTGTCACCGGTTCGGATCTGCGCGGGTTCATTGAGAAAGATGTTTCTGTTCTGGGTTTCGGTGTTAGGCGGCTGTTTTGTTGTACCCGTCGATTGATTACACTTTTTGATTATATATGTAATGCATCAATGATTAATTGTCAGCCGATCACTGTGACAAATTACGTTGAACTGTTAAAAACCGGTACGAACAAAACGTTCGTTGGTTTATGTTAGATATTATTTCCAATGACAAGAAAGAAGTTACAAAATAGGTAATTGGTTACCACATTACGTTAATACGAATGATAAGAATATTAAAATAGTAAATGTATCTACAAATAGATCTTATTATAATACCCGGCCGCCATTTAAGGTATATAATTATCAAAACAAAACACGAACATAGCTCCTTATTTAGCACCTGGTTATTATATTAATCTATACCGAACAAATCTTTACGTGATGGAGCCACGCTGCAGCTATATTATGGTTGTAGAACGAATGGGCTCGGTCGGTGTAGGACCACGCTCTCCCTATAACAGGTTTACGACTTGTCGTGGCGGGGGGAGGGGCTTAGTAGCCGTGGCTTGGTCACCCGCGGTGAACAAAGAGGAACACCTTGGCTGGCCCGTGGTGTAGGACCGGCTCAAGGTGGCCTCTCCAAGTGGGCTTAGCGAGCCCACTTCGGATGTGTGTCGGTGGGCTGCGGTGAGAGGGGTGTCCTCTCCCCTACCGCTGCAGCCGAGGTGGAGTCGCGGGGGAAGAGGAGTGTTGGTATGGCGATGCGCCACTCGCCCTATCCTCCGCGACTCTGACGGGGCCGCACCGATGATGCGGTGGTGGTAGGGCCGCGGGGGAGAGGAGTGTCGGTATTGCTTGCCTCCGCTCTCCCTACCCTCCGCGGTCGAAACTTGGTTGGCGGTGGAGCCAGAGACCAGATCCGGTTGGTAAAGCGGGTGCTACTAAGCGCTCGATTTTCCTGGCCCCATGGCCTACGCGTATCGGATTCGGGGGGTCTGATAAGCAAGTAGAGTTGGAGGCCGTGGAGGGGAACGTTCCTTGTGCTCCTGGTGCGCCTTGCATGAGCAGGAGAATGGGGATGAGAGGTCCTCCCCCGAGAAGGGGCTGCCATGTGGCGGCCGGCGCTGGTGGGACCGCGAATGTGTGCGAAATCGTTCCCGTGGCCCTGCCAATATGCGGCGAAGGTGGAACACCATGGGGTTTTAGGCGGTGTGAGTCCGCCATAACCCGTCCTTGCTCCGCGAGGTGGGTACGCGTAGGCATTTCCCCATGTAAAAAAAAAAAAAAAAAAGGACCACGCTCTCACAAAATACCAGCGTAAAATGCCAGCTTAATGTGTTTAAGTGTTTCGTATGTTGAGTATAGAGAACCGGAGAACCTTTTGACTGGAAGCGAGGCATTCGTATCTTGGAATTCAGTGGTGACAACGCATCTTAATTCTTGATTGAGGATAGATGTGGATTTAATGGCCACAACATTTACTTGCCATCGGAAGGACTGTGTACTCGTTTGTCACTCTTATACTATAAAAACATACCAACACATGAGGACGTAAAGCTCTTTATTTTTTTCTTTTAAGTGGTAGAGCCATGCTGCAGCTATATTACTGTTATAGTTGTAGCACGAATGGGTCGGCTCGACCGGGAAAGGACCACGCTCTCACAGAATACCAGCGTAAAATAGCAGCTTAACGCTGCTGTGTTTCGTATGGTGAGTGTAGAGAACTGAAGACCCTTTTTTATTGGAAACGAGGCATTCCATCTTAGTCCTCGCGGGTGGCAATGCATCTGCATTTTGATTCGTAATCGAGGATAAATGTGGGTGTCTATGGGCCGCAGTAACTATTTGCCATCGGGTGGACTGTGTGCTCGTTTGTCACTCTAATTCTATAAAACAACACGCTTTTATTAGCTTGGTATGTAACTATATAACGGAATTTTAGAATGTAAATTTTTGAATTTTCATACCCTTCAAAACGTCGGATTGATTTAAAACTTCGCAGACTTATCAAGGATCCATGACAATGCAATAATTTATAATAGTTTGGCCCATTATCCTTGCCAAGATCCCCAGGATTTGCGAATAATTCATAAAACAACTACGATTTCTCTGCCAGTTCAATCTACTCTAAGCCGCGTAAAAGTACTTCGTCCCAAAAAAAACACGCTTTTGTAGTTAGCCGCAATAAAAAATTGAAAATAAATAATAGTTTTAAAAACTAAAAAAAAAACACGCTTTTGTAGATAACCGAACTAAAAAGTAGAAAATAAGTTTTAATAAGTTTAATATAAGACAATAGTGTATTTACTAGCTTTTCCCCGCGACTTCACCCGCGTGGAATTTTTACGATTGGATTTTATGGATCTTAACTTTTTTGCACGGAACCAAATTCCTTATCTAAAATAAAAGTAGCTTAAGTTACTTTGTATAACATTAGCTATCTGCCAGTAATTTTAAAAATTGTGTTTTTGTTATAATTACCATAATATAGACTTTCATATGAAAAATGTTATTTTGACATTACAAACAGACACTTCAATTTTATTTATTTGTATAGATTAGAATTTGTCAAAGGGAATGCTAGTAACGTCATAAAAGACTTACAGCTTTAATTTTTATAAAATTAAAACATAAAACACCTGAATTATCTATTGCAAAAAAATACTAGAATGTGGGTGGCGCGTATCAGACATTAAAAATTAATAAAATATTTAACTCGCTTCGGGCTATCGAGCTATCGTCTAATAATTAAAACCGATCGACAACGAAAATGCCATTAAGTTGTCAAACAACGCATAAACTTTGGCTATATTTAAATTTATCGAAAAATTCATACAAAAAGCGATATTAATTCGCTTAGTAAATTATTTGTGATTTTAATATAACCAGATGAGATAGATTTTATTAAAAAAACGGTAAAGTTTAGGTACTGTGTAACCATAACCGTAAGTTTGCCATGTAGTGACTGTGTAAGCCAGAGGGAAACAAATCAGGAGATGGGCAGCAGCGTCTTCCTAACAACGACTAAAAATAAAAAAAAACTGTAGTTGCAAACTCGCATGCCAAGCGTGGTAACTATGGCAAATATCCCCGCTATAATGCAATCTATTGGAGAGGCCTACGTTCAATAGTGGACTGAAATAAGTTGTAACGGTAAAGTTTAGATAATCCATTATAATTTTTTTTAATTACTTATTTATTAAATGTATATTACGTATGTATCGTACAACCATATTTTGGAATTTTATGTCGCCAGCTATTTTTATGGACGTATACGACTTAGAAACCTTCAAGAAAAAAGCCAATACCTTACTCAAAAGCTGGCGACGCAACTACAATTCCTCCAGAGATGCAGATGTTCATAGGCTGCGGCGATCAATAACATCGTTTAAATCGTATCCTTATTTGCTTCTCCTTCTTAAAAAAACTGACAGTTGTGATTTGTAGTAGTAACGTAAAAGTATCCGTCTTTTCATTTACGACTTTGAGAAATGTCAGAAAGGTCATAGCTTCCCATAGATCGTCCGTCGCTGGTATTTGAGTAACAAGGTCAAATTTGCAAGATGTTTGCAAAGTGTAGCGAATTCTCTATAGCGCAAAAGCCAAATAATATCCATCAGTGAACTTTCACGGACTGACGAATCAGAAGGATTTTCGATTTAGATTATGCAAATGCCTACTAATAAGGCTTGGCAATCTCCAAAGAAATAAAACCTCTATTGACATGAGTGGTTGTGGTTACACAATTAAACTGCTATCGAAAAGTTAAACATTTTATATTTCAATCCTTTGTGATCAAAGGATACAAACACCAGGCTGTTTTATATTATGGGCATAAAGAGCGTGTTCATATTTTATGAGGGCATAAATTTCTCAGATAGGGTTACCATATCCATGGGTTCTAAATGGGCAAACACGATTTAAGTCTTTCGAAGAATGGTCAGGAAAGCTAAACAAAGAAAGATAAAGAGAAAATTAAAATTTTAAACACTTTTACCTATGGTATAAAAATGTGTCTCCATATTATATAATAAAACCTTTTTTAACGTGGTAGAGCCATGCTACTGCTATATTAGTAGTATAGTTGTAGCACAAAAGGGTCGGCACGGCCGGGGAAGGATCACGCTCTCACAGAATACCAGCGTAAAACAGCAGCTTAACGCTGCTGTGTTTCGTATGGTGAGTGTAGAGAACCGGAGACCCTTTTTACTCGAAAAGAGGCATTCCATATTAGGCCTCACGGGTGACAACGCATATGCATTTTGATTTTTTATTGAGGATAGATGTGGATGTGATGATCTCAGGTGGACTGTGTGCTCGTTTGTCACACTAACCTATAAAAAAATAAATAAAAATAAAGTAACAACGCGCATAATTTTCATTTTTAGGTCGAATATCTTGAAATTTCTGAAAATCTTTTAGAGCAAAGAAGAGCCCTCCGTGCCGAACTAACGCATGTAAGCGGACTTAGCATGTTCTCATTATAGGTTTAGCTTCTTAGAAATGCAGGTTTTGATGTTTTTCTTCACTATAAAGCATGTGGCAGTAATCGAGCAAGGGTTACTTGTGTACAAAGAAATATTACTTAATCGGCCTTTAACTTTAAGTGTGTTATATTTATTACTTTAAAATGCAAGCTGAACTTAATATATAAAATTTAACAAATATCCTAAATTTGTAGTAAATATGGTTTACACATAAAAGAGAACGTGTTGGACTTTGAGAGGCGCTGGCGCAGGCCCCGGGCACGTATCGTCCATATAATTTTTACCCGCTGACCGGCCAACGATTTCGGTAAATTTGTTTGTTCGCTTCGGGTTCTGTCTGTGTATTAGCTTCGGTGGAATTATGTACGTCATATTAAATAATATTACCCCTTGTCATTATAAAGAGGAACAAGAGCGCTTAAATTTACATGTCAGTTTAAGTTATTTTGTTGGTAATTATATACTTATATGATAAGAATTTATTTGATTTTAATAAACCAGAATGACAATGACAACTTCTGGTGTTCGAGCTAAGAAAGATATAACACAACTTTAGATGTTAAGGTGATTGATACACCGCTCCAGTCAGTAATGTGAGGAAGCCTGGCCCAGCAGAGGTACATCTGTAGGCTGTTTTTAAGAGTCCATATAATAATGATTTCTTATATTTACGCGAACACTACACATTTTTAAATAAAACTAATTTTACGGATTTTATCGCGTATATTAACCTATTTTTATATTCCCGACGTTTCGGGTGCTTTCCAGCACCCGTGGTCACGGGGGACTGAGGTGTTTGACGTCCTGCTGTCATAGTTAGCCCGGCTACCTTCAGTTTTTTAATATTAATTTTTGGTCTGATTTACGCAGAATGAGCTTACAGTATCTTGAAGTCTAGCAGTGGTATACTTGGGTTTGGATTTGATTTTATTAATTACGGGATCCCAAGCAGAAGGCAGCACCCATCCATCTTCTCTATTGAAATTAGGATGTTTTTTAATTTCGATAGCCTCGCGAATCATCCTTGGGAGGAATCGGTGTTCTTTTGCGAGGATTTGTGGTCTATCAAATCTAATGTAATGGCGGGGACGATCTTGAACATGTTCACAAACTGCAGACTTCCCGATACGTCGGTGCTTCACGTCAGCTATATGTTCTTTAACGCGGGTTTTAATAGATCTTTTTGTTTGTCCTATGTACGAGAGACCACATTCACAATCCAGCTTGTACACTCCTGCATCTTGTAGAGGGATATGACAATTGACGGATGGTAAAAATTGACCAATCTTCTTCAGCGGCTTGAAGTATGTTTTAATGGAAGCTCGCTTCAAGATGTAGCCAACCTTGTCTGTGACTCCTCTGACATAGGGTAGTACAGCAGGCACACGCTCGACTGTGGCTGGCTTCACTCGGTCACTGTGACGTAGGCGCGGGACCCGAAGCTTGTTGTCTTGCAGTACTTGCTCGACGTGCTGAAGCTCGGCGGCCAGATGTTTTCTGTCACAGATCCCTCGTGCTCTCTGAAACAAAGATTTTCCCACGGTAGGTAACTGTGAAGGATGATGGTGAGATTCACCATTTAGATATCGGTTGGTATGGGTATTTTTTCTGTACACAGTATGACCAATAGTGTTATCAGGATTTCGGATGACTAAAACATCTAGGAAAGCTAAAGTATTGTTTGCCTCTAACTCCATTGTGAATTGTATTTTAGGGTTTATGGAATTAAGGTGGTTTAAAAATGCAGTTACTTTGTCAGATGGTAAAATTGTGAAAGTATCGTCTACGTACCGCTTGTAGAATCTTGGATTTACAGGAGCAGTAAGAAGGGCTTTCTTCTCAAAGTCCTCCATGAATATGTCGGCGACTACGGGAGATACAGGTGAGCCCATTGCCACTCCGTCTACTTGAATGTAGAACTCTTCTTTCCACAATAAATAGCCAGATGTGAGGCAGTGTTTGAGTAATACTGCATATTCTGTAGGCATGTTGTTATCTTCTAGCTTTCTAGTAACAATTGAGATGCAGTCTTCAATAGGTAGGCATGTGTATAGTGACTGAACATCAAAACTGACCATAGTTTCATTGTCAGCGAGATGTAGGTCTTTAATCTCACTAACAAATTGGTATGAATCCTTTGTGTGTGCTCTGGTATGTCCTCTTAGTGGTGACAGTGTTTTAGCCAAGTGTTGAGCCAACTTATAAGTTGGTGAATCGATCTGGCTTACTATAGGACGTAGTGGAGCGTTTGGTTTGTGTATTTTCGGTAACCCATACAACCTCGGTGGTTTGCCACATGATGGTATTGTATAATTCACGTCGAGATCTAATTTTTCGTAGTATTTCTTTATTAAATCAGTAGCTGTTTTAAGTGTATTAGTTGTAGGGTCTATTTTGACCTTTTTGTATGTACTTACGTCCGATAAAAGTTGTTGTATTTTGAAATTATACTCTGACATGTCCATTATTACCGTAGCATTTCCTTTATCCGCGCTGAGAATCGTGAGCTCTGGTCTGTTGCGTAAGTTGTACAATGCTTTAAATTCGTCTTTGGGGAGGTTTAGTTTCGGCGCTGAACTTCGACGTAACAAGGACGAAATGTCTTGACGTATAGCCTCTAAATCCTCTTTACCGATATTATTCTTAAACAGACAATCCTCAACACTACAGATAATTTCCTCGTACGGGATTTTTTGCGGCGTTATAGCAAAATTCAAGCCTTTCGACAATACGTTCCAATCAAATCCTTTCAAATCGTCGCAAAAGAACACCGATTCCTCCCAAGGATGATTCGCGAGGCTATTGAAATTAAAAAACATCCTAATTTCAATAGAGAAGATGGATGGGTGCTGCCATCTGCTTGGGACCCCATAATTAATAAAATCAAATCCAAACCCAAGTATACCACTGCTAGACTTCAAGATACTGTAAGCTCATTCTGCGTAAATTGGACCAAAAATTAATATTAAAAAACTGAAGGTAGCCGGGCTAACTATGACAGCAGGACGTCAAACACCTCAGTCCCCCGTGACCACGGGTGCTGGAAAGCACCCGAAACGTCGGGAATATAAAAATAGGTTAATATACGCGATAAAATCCGTAAAATTAGTTTTATTTAAAAAAGTCCATATAATGCTGTTTTGGTGATATTGAGTGATCTGGGTCTCGGTATCTATAAGACCTAAGAGTTAACTATTTGGACACATTAAACTTGGACTTATAATCTTCAAATCTGTTGAAGCAAAAACACGATCCGATAAAAAATCTCGATTAAAAAAAAGAACGAAAATACCTCATATTGCATTTATTTTGAGTTAGATCTCTGAAACCTTATGGAATTGAATGATGATTTTTAACTCTAAGAATGAATAAGTAATGAACAGAGTATAGGGAACAAGAAAGAGTGCGCCACACTGCTCCATTGAATATAGTCTTGAAATATTTTTTTCTCAGTAAATACGCAATGTTTCTCGTTACTCCAACATAAAGATATCCACATAATGTTTTCGTTAAACACAGAATGTAAAGGCAGCACTTAATTACTTTCACGGATTTGCGTGGAGTACGCAATGATCTAACGTGAATTTCCATGAATTTAGTTTCACCAAATACTACGAACGGGGTGTTGTAAAAGCTGACAGAGTAAAATGAAATAGAAGCGGGGTAGCAGAATTTTCAAGATTAAAACTAAAAATAATAAAAAATACTGCGGTTGCCAACGCGCTTGTCAGCGCGGCAACTATGGTAAATATCCCCCTATGAGGTATTCTATGAGAGCAACATATCTATAAAATATTTTGATAGGCTGTAATGGATTGAAACATCGTGTAATTATCATCTATATTAACCATCTGCCTACGAACGTCCATTTATGAACAAAGGGTTTATTTCAAGGCGTGCTTCTTACTCCAAGAGGAAATGGAAAGATCTTAGGCTTCACGCATGCATTTACTAGATACTCGTACTACCAGAGGGGCACAGCAAATTCCGTTTGCTAACGCACTTACAGAATATCTTCTACATGTTTTTATTCTTCATCATTCCGTAAAAGTTTATCTCTTCCTTTGAAGAAATGTTTGCCATAATCTTCACTATTGGCTGACGAATTTGTAATCACAGTATCAGACGTCAACGTTTCTTTAGCGCTGCTCTTCGTTGCTTGTCTGGTCTCTACTAATAAGGTAAACGATGAAGCGACTTTAGCTGCCATTAGACTCAATACTCTAAATCTTTGCACTAAGAATAGAATCCTTCATACAGGCATAATTGATAGAATACATACGAAAATTCCTATCTTACAAGCCAAGTACGATATGATCCAAAAACAATTTGTATTCGATAAGAAGTATAAGATACAATTAAATGAAACCGGCCAGCCGGAGGGATTAAGCCCAAAAGAGCTTCTCTAAAATCGAAAGAGACTCTAAAGTCTTCACTGATGGTTCTAACACAAAGGAAGGTGTAGGATCTGGAACTTTTTCTGAAGACCTCACATCCACATATGCACATCGCTGGGTACCTACACCACAATCTTTCAGGCGGAATGTATGGGTATTATTCAAGCGACCATAGCAATAGATGCTAGAAAGGTTAAAGAATTCTCCATCAGAATACTGACCGACAGCAGGGTGGTACTACAAGCTCTGATCTGCAATATGGTAAGCTCAGGACTAATATATGAATGCCACCAAGATTAAATGAGGTATGTAAACACGACGATGCGTCTCTGCAACGGATAAAGGGACACCGTGGATGAAGAGGCAACGATGCAGCAGACGAACTGGCCAGAAGAGGATCGGCTCTAGCCACTATAGGGCCGCAACCAAGTATACCAATCCCCTTTGGTAATGTTCGTTCACTGGTATAGGTACGTAGACCCTACACTAATCAACACGCTTAACTTTGGAAAAGTCTAGTAGGCTAGGGAGGCCGTGCCTAAAATAAACAGTTGTTTAACCAAGTTTCTAATGAGACTGAACAAGCCGCAGATCAGGATAGTAACAAATGCTATCACAGGACACGGCAATACTTTAACAAACATTTATTTACTAAGGTGTTACGGACAGTCCC